>JAVANC010000028.1:29745766-31176831 GCA_033319125.1 Parnassius glacialis | reverse complement strand
TAGTCAGAACATGCACCATCTACAACGACCTTGATGCTCCGATCTGCAAGGAAGCTTGTGATCCAATTGCACAATTTCTTGGGACGCCCATAGGAAGGGAGTTTCGAAAGAAGCGCTTTGTGCCAAACCCGATCGAAGGCCTTCGCAATGTCCAGACTTACGGCCAACGCCTCCCCCTTGGACTCTACTGCCTCCGCCCATCTATGGGTCAGGTAGACCAGAAGATCACCAGCTGATCGACCGCGACGAAAACCGTATTGGCGGTCACTAATCAGCTGGTGCTCCGGGTACCGGATGAGCTGGCAGTTGATAATGGATTCCATTACTTAGGAGAAGAAGGAGGTGATCGCGATAGGCCTATAGTTGGACGGGTCTGAGCGGTCGCCTTTTTAGGGATCGGGTGGACAAAAGCTGTCTTCCATGAATTCGGGACTACGCCTTGGGAGTAGGAGTACCGGAAAAGATGCGTTAGGACCGGTGCCAACACCGGAGCATACGTCCTCAGCACAATTGGGGGGATCCCGTCAGGCCTACTCGACTTTTGGATGTCCAGGGAGAGAAGTGCTTTGCGAACCGAGCGCTGTGAGAACAGCACATCCGGCATGGAGCACTCACACCGCGGGATGGTCGGCGGTGTTTTCCCCCCGTCATCGAGAGTCGAGTTGGACGCAAAAAGGGAGCCTAAAAGGTCGGCTTTGTCTTTTGCGTTATGGGCCAGTGAGTCGTCCTTCCTGTGCAGAGATGGTAGTGATGGCTTCAGAAATTCCCTTGGACAGCCTTGGCGAGAGACTAGAATGCACGGGTTCCCGAAGGAAGGCGAACTAGTTTCTCGCCAATTCTGCCTATGTGCTCTGATTTTGCCTTGGCAATAACTCTTTTGAAGGACCTGGAGGTGAAGTTATACTTCTTTTAAGTATGCTGGTGTTTACATCCCAAGTCGCCGAAGCCGCAGCCCAGGCTTGATAACACTCCTGCTTACTGCGTAATGCAGTTTTACAGGAGCGACCAAACCAAGGCTGAGATCTGCCTCCGATGGGTACCACAGATGATGGAATAAATAGTTCCATTCCCTGTAGCACCACATCAGTGACAGAGTCAGCAACAGCGCTGGGATCATCCGGCGAGAAGCAAACCCGCCCCCATGGGTAGGATGCAAAGAACGACCGCATTCCGTCCCAATCCGCCGATCTGTAATGCCAAACACGGCGGCAACCTGCAGAACGCAACCGCAAAGGGAGCGTGAGTGGCACCGTACTCCGGATCAGACAGTGGTCCAAAGAGCCGAGAGGGGCATCGACGGAAACCTTATATCCGTCGGGATAAGAGGTCAGCAGAAGATCCAACAGGGAAGGTGTATGATCCTCCACATCTGGAATCCGCGTAGGCGAAGTAACCAGTTGTGTCAGACCATATACCAAGGCAAAGTCATAAACAGATCTCCCCGCATGATCGGTTAAACGCGAACCGAGCCATTCGGCATGGTGGGCGTTGAAATCGCCAAGTCTCACGATCTCTGCGGATGGGACCTGTTGTAGCAAGGAATCTGTAGCCATTTGGACGTGGTCGATGAGTCGGTTTTTTTACACGTAGCAAATACAAAGAGAAGATGTTGTAATTAGTTTTAACTATGTAACAACGGGTGACAATGAGGGCATCCACGACTTTTTCTGCCACCAGGGCGGCGCCACTTTCGAGTGAGGTAAAATATTTGACAGATTTCATAGCGGGGACGATAATTTCTTAGGAAAATGTCATTTTTAAGGTTTCTTTCTGTATTATTAGTTATATTCTATATTAATTACATTAGAAATGAATAAAAGAAACTATAAATATAACTAAAAGACGACTTTTAAAAAAAAAAGTTATAATGTGCAAAAAATTAAAAATCAAACCACTGACGCATTGTGTTATATATTAATATAATACTCTAGACAATGATAAACTATTATTTAAAACTAATTTCTCAATTAAATTACACTGTGTAACAAAAAACTTTACCTCAGTCGCTAGTAGCGACATCTGGTGAGTGGAAGATTATTAGCCCTCATTGTTAAGCGTTAACATTCGCCGACTTAACTGTTATCCATCTACCGATAAATAGTAAAACTACTCGCATCGTTCCATATCGATATTGCAATGTAGTTTAGCTCCCTTGACGACAGAGGGCCGCCTGTTCGCCTGTGAATGCAAAACAAATTTCAGCATGTTCATATGATTATTTTACCAATACTGAGCTCTACGTACCTTTATATTTTTAGTTCACATGACATAAAGTGTCGCCATCTAGTGTCGATATTTAATTATATTTTATATTTTTACAGTGGTAGAGCCACGCGGCGGCTTTTGCTGTCGCACGGATGGGCCGGCTCGAACCGGGATGGTACCACGACCTCACAGAATACCAGCGTGAAGTAGAGGTTTACCTCTGCGTTTCGATTGGTGAGTGCAGGTGGTCGGAGGCCCTTTTTACTGGAAATGAGGCATTCTATCTTAGTCCTCACGGGTGACAACGCATCTGCATTTTGATTCGCAAACGAGGATAGATGTAGATGTCTATGGGCCGCAGCAACCACTTACCATCAGGTGGACTGTGTGCTCGATTGTCACCCTTATCCTATAAAAAAAAATATTTGAAAGCCGACGTAGATTTTTCAAGAACTATTTTAATGAATTAGGTATAAAATTACTTACAAATGAAATATGATGCCATCCATAGCCTCAGAGCATCTATGTGAGTAGTTTTTATACTATCAAACACAACACCTTTTCTTCTTAATACCACGAAAATATTCCGATTTGCGATTTTCGACACATTAGCGCACAATACCAACGCTGACTGTATACTAACTAAAGCCACGCCCACTGTGATGACGTCAGGACCTAGTTAGAATCACAGTACATAGTTGCTTAGGCCATGTGGTGTGGTGTGATTTTTAATATACCTTAACTGTTTTTACATGTTTCTCTTGCGTGATGAACCAGCGCCAGCGCCATTCTCATGACTAACCATCTACGTAGGACAACATTTTAATACACGAGTGTATGTGTAAGCACAGGTGCACTTTCCGTTACGAAAATAGAGAAATAGAAAGTTTCTATCGGGAACAATATATAACAAAAACATTCCGACGGGACGACAATTCGAATTCGATGTTTTTAGAGTGTGGACCCGTGGGTAAAAGACCGCCAACATTTGGTTTGCTACCGAGTATTCTTCACAGATTATATTAGAACTAAAGATCACGTGATCAGCAGGCGCCCTTACACCTACTTAACCAACGAGGCAGACTGTCACACTTAAGATTAGATTAATATTTTCTTGATTTGCTATGCGTATAAAGCTTATACGCATATTGATACGATATTGGAAAAAATTTCAATTTTTTTTAAATTTGTACTTGAGAAAATTTAAGATACCACTTTTTTTTCTACGTTGTCATCCAACTCTGAGCTATGTTCAAAAAGTTAAGTCTTTAGCTCATCGGGGAGTGTACGAAATTTGATTTGTAAGATTCCGCCCGGAACGAGAGACAAATAAAAAGTGACTTAATAAAAACATGGTAAAATAGCATTTAAGAATTTTTTGCTATAACGTGGAATAATCTTGTATATATTTAAGTAAAATTATAGCCTATTTTTGTCGCAGTGTTTGGTACAGACCACTGAAAGTGTTGGTCAAACCCAGGGAACACAGAAAAAAACGTGTCAACCTTCCTGTTCTAGAGCGTGTTGGCAGACTTCCACATCTCCCAGGTATGTTCTATTGCTCAGAAATGCAAATTTCTTCACAATACTTTCGTGGAAATAGTAAATCTGCACTTGAAAATAATTAACAATGTCAGTGGTACTGGCGGGGATATTTATTGCGAATTCATGGCGAAAAATTACTTTTACACACAACCTGCAAATCTATAATAGATGTGTATATTTTTATTTGTATATTGATATTGTATAATTTTATTAGTTTTTTGATTTTGCAAAAAACACTTCATGTTTTTAGATGAAGCTCACTAATGTAATTGTTTTCTATCTGTATATATCTGTAAATTTTCTCATAATCGTTTCAGCCATTCCAAAGAATAGCCCGGACAAAGACACAGACAGGCATAAAATTTAAAAATGGTTATTCAGGTCATTAAGACATGAATAAACATTTTTAAATTTCGAGACTAAACCTGCTCGAGGCAATCGGAGCAATAAGTCAAAGGCGCCCCCTGTCACGCTATCCGTAAATTTCTGCCATCATCATACATGTATAGATTATATTTTTACCATCAGAAATTTAAAGTAACACAATGTAAGTATATACATTTTGCTCACGATAAATACAAGAATACTCCAGTGAAATGATTTACTTTCGTTACTGTCGGCTTGGCAATAAGAAACAAATATAATTATTAGCAAAGATAGCACTTCAGTTTATCAGTCTATTAATCTGTTTGTTAATTCAATTAAGGTTAACCCTAGTAAAACGCAGGTAATAGTGATAGGTAGCAACAAACTACTACAAAAAATTACTTGGCATACGCTGCCTTTCGTTTGTTTTGGGAATTCTGCTATTCCTTACAGTAAGTTTGTAAAAAATCTAGGGTTCTAATTGACAGTACAATGTCTTGGGCACCACATATTGAACAGATAAGTAAGAAAATGTTTGCAGCTTGTGGAAGTCTCAAAAGATTTAGAAATTTCTTGCCCATTTCTACCAAAACTGCGCTAGCACATTCCATATTGTTGCCTATTTAACACTATGCTGATATAATATGCTACACTGATATTACCACGGAGCAATTAAACAAGCTTGAGCGTCTTCAAAATCTTTCCATTCGGTTTATATTTGGTTTACGCAAATATGACCATGTATCCCAATTTCGAAATCTTTTACAGTGGTAGAGCCACGCGGCGGCTTTTGCTGTCGCACGGATGGGCCGGCTTGAACCGGGATGGTACCACGACCTCACAGAATACCAGCGTGAAGTAGAGGTTTACCTCTGCGTTTCGATTGGTGAGTGCAGGTGGTCGGAGGCCCTTTTTACTGGAAATGAGGCATTCTATCTTAGTCCTCACGGGTGACAACGCATCTGCATTTTGATTCGCAAACGAGGATAGATGTAGATGTCTATGGGCCGCAGCAACCACTTACCATGAGGTGGACTGTGTGCTCGTTTATCACCCTTATCCTATAAAAAATTGGCTCCCAATTCACCTTCGCCGGAATGTTTATTTACTTTATTCTTTACTTTTTGTGTTCTGTTTGATCCGAAATCTCCAAGGTACCTTAAGGAAAAATTTCACTATCAACATGAATTTCATGATCGTAGTTTGCGTTCAATGTATAGCTTGGCTTTGAGCATAAGTTCTTTTTCTGGCGATTTCCAAAATGGAGATGCTACTTAATTCGACTGTTTGTTTTTTTATGTGTGTTACCTCATGAATTTTTACTGGGTGAAATGATTCCTTTCATATTTTTCTTTTTTATTTGATAGCTGGTACTTTTCATGTGGTCCCATATGAATTTGATCAAGGCCAGACCAATAGTTTTTGAGTTATTCTTAATAACTTATATTGAAGTTGGCTGTACAAAATTTAAAATTTGAAATTATATAATAAGTCATTTACTTCTCAAGCAACCCGACTCTGGAATTCATTTTTTTTTATTCAATATAGATTATAAATAATACTTATTGAAAGTCACTCTTTTGTTTAATTACCACTGGTTCGGAAAAAACCTCTGTCCTGGGAAGAACCAGCAAGAAACCCAGCGGGACTTTTTTTTATAAATAACAGCTTACAATCATGATGTTACACAAATTAACAACATAACAAATTAGAAATAGCTTGGTAGCGATCACCTCATTTCCAGGGGTTATTATCATCCATAAATTCCTTAATATTATAATAACCCTTTTTATACAAACTTAGTTTAATAAAGTTTTTGAACTTTGAGCAGGTCAAATTTTGTATATTTTCTGGAATTTTGTTGTAAAAGCGTATACATCGCCCCAAGAATGAATTACTGACTCGATGGAGTCGAGTAACTGGTACTACTAGCTTGTGTCTGTTCCTAGTATTTACAGAATGAATATCACTTATTTTTGTAAAACTACTTTTATTTTTGTGTACGTACATTACATTTTCATAAATGTATTGAGAGGCCAAAGTTAATATATTAATTTCCTTAAATTTTTATCGCAACGACTCTTTAGGTTTTAAATCATAAATTGATCTTATGGCCCTCTTCTGTAAAACAAATATAATTTCAGTGTCAGCTGCGTGTCCCCATAGCAAAATACCATACGACATTATGCTATGGAAATAGCTAAAGTAAACTAGTCTAGCTGTTTCAACACTAGTTAGACTTCTAATCTTTTTTACAGCATATGCTGCAGAACTAAGTCTGCTTGCTAGTTTTGATATATGGGGGCTCCATTGAAGCTTCGCGTCTAGTGTGATTCCAAGAAAAATGGTGGTATCTACAAGACTCAGTTTCTCCCCATTTAAAATTACATTAGTATTTAATTGTTTGACATTTGGAGTCATGAATTTCATACATTTTGTTTTAGTACCATTTAAATGCAAATTATTAACTTTGAACCAATTTACTAATTTAGATATAGCATTATTTACTTCGTCATATTTTAGTAATTGTCGACTTAATTTGAAAATTAAAGAAGTGTCATCTGCAAATAATACTATATCGTGGTTATCCCCTACTATGTAAGGTAAGTCATTAATGTACACAAGAAACAGAAAGGGGCCGAGAATCGAGCCTTGAGGCACGCCCATTTGTACCATTAACCCGGAAGAGCTCATATTGTTAATGACAACTTTTTGCGATCTCTTACTTAAATATGAAATAATTAATTTAAGAGCATCACTTTTTACACCGTAGTGTTGAAGTTTCCTGATTAATGTTTCATGGTGAACACAATCGAAGGCTTTGGATGGGTCACAAAATATACCCAAAGCATCCTGTCAATTCTCCCATGCATTAAATATATATTTAATCAGCTCAACAAAAAAACATTACCACTTAACATCCAGCAAGCGCAATCTTTACAGACTTTTAAAAACAACTGAAGGAGTATTATTTGAATTTCCCGTCATAATAATAAGTTATATGCATTTCCTCTTTCTATTAATACTTTTTTGTTTGTTTAATTTTTCTCTGCATATGTGTATATGTATATATATATATAATAACATAATGTTTATTAAATATTATATTATTATTTAATTCATATATTTATATAAATCTTATTTAATTATAAGTTTTTGTCTTTTATTTTATATTGCACGTTGCACCTATCCGTCAGATCGGTTTGTCAGGTAGAAATCGCTTAAAGCGACATGACGACCGTTTGTAGTTCACAAGTTTTCCGTAATTGTAACCACTTTGTATAAATGTAATAAAGAGTTATCTATCTGTCAAAAAAATAAGACAAGCTTTTACATAATTGCTATGAAAAGAAGAAATTAAACTTTAAATAAAATCAAACCCATCAATTTATTACATTACACAATTTATAATGATATAAAAGCTTGTCGCGATATTTACCTATTTAAATAAAAACATTATTTTTTCTTAGAATTACTACTGTACTATTATGTATTCTTTGGAATTACCTACTTATGTCAATATTAAGTTACTTGTATTCTTGTTTTTGTACTCAAATATATCTTGCGACAAGCTTTTACATCATATATTGTGTAATGTAATAAATTGACGAGTTCGATCGAATTTAAAGTTTTTTTTCTTCTTTTTAGAGCATTTTTATAAAAGCTTGTTTTAAAAATGTTTTTTCTTACTATTAATTTTATTTTTATTTTTTAGTTTTAGCTGGACATGTTTTTAAGTGTGTTCATTTCATTGAATGCATCATATTTGGTTTTTGATCGCCATCTTGATTTTTTTATCGCCAGAAGTTGTCCCTTGTCGGTCTCTACAACATTTGTTCGAGTATCACCAAACTATCCCTAAACTTTGCCGAGTTACAACTCTTTAAAATAATTGGTATAGCGCCATCTTATTTTCCGCCATTTTGCATTATGTCATTTGATACCCATATCATGGGATTGCATTAAAATAACTAATCAGTCATCTTGGAAGGTCCGCCATTTTTAATTTCTTTTTATAGGATAAGGGTGACAAACGAGCACACAGTCCACCTGATGGTAAGTGGTTGCTGCGGCCCATAGACATCTACATTTATCTTCTATTACAAATCAAAATGTAGATGCGTTGTCACCCGTGAGGACTAAGATGGAATGCCTCATTTCCAATAAAAAGGGCCTCCGACCACCTGCACTCACCAAGCGAGACGCAGAGGTAAACCTATACTTCACGCTGGTTTTCTGTGAGGTCGTGGTACCACCCCGGTCCGAGCCAGCCCATCCGTGCGACAGCAAAAGCTGCCACGTTGCTCTACCACTGTTAAAATGGATTCAGAATGACGTCACTAACTAAACATGTATACAAAATTTCAGCTCAAGTGACTTAGGATAACTTCTTTGAAATAGAATTGCAAAATTTGACAAACAAACATTGCAATTTATTTTCACCTATAACACTTATTTTATTTTTGTGTCCATTGACGTTTGCTGGAGGCGTGGTCTCGTGGATGTCTTAGGAGGTTACTATGGGATAATAATCTATTAGCATTACATGACCTTAAGCTCTTAGAATCATGAAATCTTGTACCGTGCAAAATCAGTATGTGACCACTGCTGTAAAAAAAGTTTTCAAGTACAGTTTTTGAACTAACCGCGCCCGAAACTTCAACAAAATTATTAGACAACATTATATAAGCAAAATCATTGAAAATCATGTATTTATATAGATTAATAAAAGGCTTAATTATTTTTTCATAAATTATAATATCTATAACGATTTATGATTGCATAAATCATATGATATACGGAAAGAATATACAATGTTATTTGAACTGCTATGAAGTTTAGCGCCTTTTCAGAACTCAACTCCTTTATTGGCGAAGCCGAGAACATCGTCGTTTGTACCGCACTAAGCCGCGCCCCACATCTAAGCTTTGGTGGAATAACAAATTACTTTATCGCCTTTAATGGAAAATCTAATAATCTTGCAATATACATAAATTTAACGATATTATTAATTTAACTAATCATAATCACCATCATCGTTACAACTTTTCACACGTCTACTGCTGAACATAGGCATCCCCAAAGAATGCCACAAAGCCACCTGCATCCATCGACTGCCTACATGTTTTACCAGGTCGTCACTACATCTAGTGACAGGTCGCCCTACACTTCGCCTATCGGTGCGAGGCTGCCACACGAGAACCTTGCTTCCTCATGGGTTGTACTTCTTTGAGCTATATCGTCGACCCGTTGCCATTTCAGCTTTGGGCTATATTGGTTACTCAGGTGCTACTACAGATCATTTTTAAGTTTATCACGCAGAGAAACTTCCCCTTTCCATAGCTCATTTAGCGACCTTGAGCTTCCTCACAAGGACATCGGATCCATAAGTCATTACTATCATCATGCACTGGTTTTTTGTTTTCAAGTTTTGAGGTATACCAGACGAGAAGATGTATCGTAATCTCCCGAACGCTGCCCAATTAAGGTGAGTGAATCCGTTAATTGACTGAGATGTTTGACATCTCAATGTCATAGTTAGCCTATCGGGAATTAAAAGTAAGTAAATTAAACGTGATAAATACATATACAATATTAAACTAATTCCGTAAAAATAGTTTTGTTCCATGTGTAGTGTTCGCGTAAATATAAGAAATCATTAGCTTCTGAACGACTTCAAGTACTAGTTTCCCACCCGCTTTGAGAGGATCCGCTGCAATTTCATCCCCGCCGAAGGCCTTGCCGTTTTTAAGATGCTGGAGAGCTGTTCCCATATCACTAAGACTGACGTCCGGGATGTCATCGGAATAGTGTTGGATAACAATTGCTCTTGGGTTGTAACTCACACTTGCGTGTAGCTACAACATAGACGTGCACAGCTGCCCATAGAACCTATTAATCTCACTCAAAATTTTCGGTATCCCTGAAACAGCCACATTCGGTCTTCAGTTTCGACAGATTGCTCTTTCTTGCAAACAAATCTCTGGCAATGACTTTGGAGCCCCAGTTCCGCTCTGTCGCTTCTTTAATACGAGCTGTTCTGAGTCTTTTTAAATGCCTGCATGCTATCAAATCTGATGAATACTGCAGCTTAATTTGCCATCTAACAGTCATAAGATTAAGAGTGTGATCAGAGAGATTTTGTGTTCTTCCAACTTAACGTTTAGCCTTTCACTATTCGGTGATGTCTGGCAATTTTCACCCTCGCGATCATTGAAACATCATCAGTTACCGTCTACTACAGACAGACAGTTATGACGGCAGTCATCATAATGAAATCAACCCTATTTTTGTCGAATCCTCGAGGCTCGACCAGATCCAATTACTGTGGGCCGCTTCTGGAAGAAAGAGGTCATCTTAAGGCCTCTTGGGTTCCGTTGCCCTATCATAGATTTATCTACCTTCAGTTCATCGCTGTCTCTTGTAGGTACAACGTATAGTGGATTTTGGAGGAATGAATGGCTCTAGAGATATACTAATACATTTCTTCCATCTCCTCATCGGGATGTGCCTAGGTTGGAGTATTAACTAATTATTATGATATTAGTTAAAAAATTAACTAATATCGTTAATATAATGAATATCCGTAAAGTAACGCTTTATTATATTAATTAACAATCATTTTATTTTCGTGTAATAAACGAATAAAATTGAATATAAATTATTATTATTATTAATTTGCCCTCTAAAAGAGCAGAAAAGGGACTATTTTTGTATAATAGACGTGCTGAGGTAGTTATTATTATACTTTCCGTAAATATGTTTCGAGATATTTGTATACTATAAAAAGTGAGGTAGTAGTTTTCTCTATTATGTTTTTAAAGCAATGGAAGCTCAGGCGATAAGCGCTTCCCTTAAAAATTCCTTTCATAAAACTTAAGGGCACATTAAGGAAGGGATACATTTTGTAGAAAACTGCATATCTGATATAATTTACTTATTCCTTACAACCTACCAAGTGCACTGCTGAATATATTCCTCCCCATTAGATTGCCTATGCGAAGCCTGTTACCGTTTTCGCCTGGCGCATACGTTATTTTTTTTTATTTATTTATAAGGGTCACCGACAGATGATACACAAATACTAAAAATAAGATCCAAGCATTGTGAAAAACATGCAATGTGCTCACCAAGTTATAGGCAACCACAGCTAACACAGAGTAATGTTGCGAAAAGTTAATTATCGTAAAATTTAATAGTACAGTAGCAAAATTGCGTATTTATGAGAAATTAAAAAGGGTTTACATTTATCATCTAAAACTTAGATTCAAAATAAAGTAACATTTTTCTTCTGAAATTATTTAAATTGTCATTGAAAATATCCAGGTGGCCTAGATATATCATTATAGTCTAAACATTCTGCAGAATGCTAAATTAAGACCGAGGTTAGTCCTGTGAGGTGGGACCATAAACAGCTTGTAGACATTAAATCGTGATAATCTGCTTGGAGTATTAATGTTAACTATTTCCAGTAATTGAGATCAGCAGATGCCATTATTGCACAGTTTGTAGAGGAAGCTCAAATCAAAACGTTGGCGGCTGTTATATAAGGAAGATATACGGAAATGTTTTAGCCATTAATCATATGAAGTTAAGGAGCGATGTCGGTTAAATTTCAATGCTAGCAGCCTCCGCTGTACTCGTTCAATTCTACTCTTATGAACCTCATAGTAAGGAGACCAAACTTGAGAACAATATTCAAGGTTGCTCCGAACTAAGCTGTGAAAGAGCAGTAGTAAAGTTTGTGTATGTCTGAACTGTTTGGTGTTTCTACCTAAAAATCCGCACATTTTGGACGCCTTCGTTATAATACTGTTTATATGTGGTACGAAAGACAGTTTACTATCCAACAAAACGCGCAGGTCTTGTATACACTCTACTTGATTGAGGACTGTGTTGCCAATTTTGTATGTAGTTTGGATAGGAGTATGTTTGCGAGTGAACGATATATGATAACACTTTTTAGCATTCAGAAGCATATTGTTTTAAGTACACCACTTAATCAATTTATCCAGATCGGCTTGAATAAGCTGGAAGTCTGTTGATGATCTAACAGGTCTAACGAATTTCAAATCTTCAGCAAACAGGTAAACCTCTGTGTTCAAAAAACATTCTGTCACAGAGTTGATCAAAATTAGAAACAAAAGGGGCTCTAAATGTGAATCTTGAGGAACACCCGAGGTTACCTTAAACGGTTCAGACTGGCTCCCATTAACAACTAAATAACACTCGCTAAGAGTTAAGTAAGATCTAAACCAATTCAAAATAGGGCTACCCATACCACAACTACTTAATTTCGTCAAAAGTATCTCCTGGTCAACTTTATCAAACGCCTTGCTAAAATCAGTATAGATTGCATCGACTTGAGAACCCTGATCGACATGCTGGATAATATAATTGGTGAAGGCAATTAAATTAGAGTGAGAAACCATGTTGAAGATCAGTAATTTGAAATTTTAGTAAATTGTAAACATAAGGGTAGATTAAAATTTCAATAACTTTAGGAAAAATAGATAAAATGGATATTGTTCTGTAACAAACTTGTGTATTTAGACTTTTACTATAAATAGATGAAAAAATATTTGCAAAGAGTTCACTTATGCTTGTTTCATCCACTCCAGTTTCATGGTCTAATTGCATACGAGATGGTATATTACTGTTATTTTTACGCTTATGATTTATAAATGTCTAAAAATATTTGGGATTTTACTATGTTCAAGGTGTTTGTAATAACTATTATAGCACTGTTTTATTAAATGTTTCGTTCTTTGTTTTAGCAAGTCTCATCATCATCATCATCATCATTACAGCCCTTCACAAGTCCACTGCTGAACATAGGCCTCCCCCAAAGAATGCCACAAAGCACGGTCCTGAGCCACCTGCATCCATCGACTTCCTGCATGTCTTACCAGGTCGTCACTCCATCTCGTGGGGGGACGCCCTACACTTCGCCTACCGGTACGAGGCTGCCACTCGAGAACCTTTCTTCCCCATCGGTTGTCGGTTCTTCGAGCTATATGGCCGGCCCACTGCCACTTCAGCTTACTAATCCGTTGGACTATGTCGGTTACTCTGGTTCTACTGCGGATATCCTTATTCCTAAGTTTATCACGCAGAGAAACTCCGAGCATAGCCCTCTCCATAGCTCGCTGAGCGACCTTGAGCTTCCTCATACGGCCAGCAGTGAAGGACCACGTCTCAGTTCCGTAAGTCATCACTGGCAACACGCACTGGTTGTACAATTTCGTTTTAAGGTTTTGAGGTATGTCTGACGAGAAGATGTGTCGTAGCTTCCCGAACGCTGCCCAGCCGAGTTGAATCCGTCGATTGACCTCTCGGTCGAAGTTGGACTTACCTAGTCGGACTATTTGTCCCAGGTAAACATACTCGTCAACAACTTCGAGCTTAGTGCTCCCAACAACTGCCGGCATATGTGTGACATGGACATTAAACATGATCTTTGTTTTGTCCATGTTCATCTTAAGACCTATCCGTTGGGAAGCACTATTGAGGTCATTGAGCATAGTGCTTAGGTACTCCAGCGATTCTGCCATAAGGACTATATCGTCGGCAAATCGAAGGTGAGTGATGTATTCGCCATTGATGTTAATACCGCATCCTTTCCAGTCCAGAAGCTTGAAAACGTCTTCCAATGCAGCGGTGAAGAGTTTCGGGGATATAACATCACCCTGTCTTACACCTCTCTGCAATTGGATGGGTTTCGTACTCTGGTTCTGTACTCGGATAGCCATCGTAGCCCTACTGTACAAACACTTCAGCACTTCGATATACCGACAGTCAACTTGGCACCGCTGAAGGGACTGCAGCACCGCCCAAATTTCGACGGAATCAAAGGCTTTCTCATAGTCCACATACGCCAGACATAGTGGCAAATTGTACTCTTCGGACTTCTGTACAATTTGCCGTAGGGTATGTATGTGGTCTATGGTGCTAAAGCCCTTTCGGAAACCGGCTTGTTCGGGAGGCTGGAAGTCGTCAAGTCTGCGCGCAAGACGATTCGTAATGACTCTCGAAAACAGCATGTAGACGCGGCTCAGAAGGGAAATCGGTCTGTAGTTCTTCAAGAGAGCGTTGTCACCCTTCTTGAAGAACAAGACCACCGCACTTCTGCTCCACGCCTCCGGTGTTATGCCACCATGGAGGACGGAATTAAAGAGCTTCTGAAGGACTTCAAGTACCGGTCTTCCACCCGCTTTCAGAAGCTCCGCTGTAATTCCATCCTCGCCTGGGGCCTTGACGTTTTTATGGTGCTGGAGAGCCATTCTAATCTCGCTCAGACTGACGTCCGGGATATCTTCGGAATAGTGTCGGATGAGACTCGCTCTTGGATCGTTACTCACACTTGCGTGTGGCTCCAACGATGACGTGTACAGCTGCCCATAGAACCTCTCAATCTCACTCAAAATCTCAGGTGCCCCGGAAACGATGCTGCCACATTCGGTCTTCAGCTTTGACAGTTGGCTCTTTCTGGCAGACAGATCTCTGGCAAAGACTTTGGAGCCTTGGTTCCGCTCGATCGCTTCTTCAATACGAGCTGTATTGAAGTTGCGTAAGTCCCGCCGCATGCATTTGGAGATCTGTCTGTTCAGTTGCCTGTATGCTGTCAAATCTGTTGAAGAATGTAGCCTCATCTCCCGTCTAACAGCCATTAGATTAAGAGTGTGATCGGAGAGTTTTTGTGTTCTTCTGCGGCGGGTCTTGCAGAACTTAGCTCCGACCGCATGGACAGTTTCCACGAGCTTGTCATTCATATCGTCCACTTCATTGCAGTCTTCTAGGCACTGAAAACGGTTTCGTAACTCGAGCTGAAAGGTTTCGGGACTTTGGATTAGAGCACGAGGGGGACGGAGCGTTGACTTCATCAGACGAGACCTCTCCAACTTAACATTTAGGTTCAGTGTGCCTCTAACCATTCGGTGATCGCTGCCGGTTTTCACCCTCGCGATCACTGAGACATCACTGAACAGTTGTCGTCTGGTCGTCATAATGAAGTCAATCTCATTTTTTGTCGAACCGTCGGGGCTCAACCAGGTCCACTTCCTGTGGGGCCGCTTCTTGAAGAAAGAGTTCATCATAAAGAGTCCCTCTTTCTCCATGAAGTCGGCCAGCTGCTGGCCCCTTGGGTTCCGTTGCCCTATTCCAAATTTCCCTACTTTCAGCTCACCGTTCTCTCTTGTGCCTAGTTTTGCATTGAAGTCTCCCATTAACACCGTATATTGGGTTTTGGAGGAATGCATGGCTCTAGAGATATCCTCATACATTTCCTCCACCTCCTCATCGGGGTGTGCCGAGGTTGGTGCGTAAACCTGTATGACCTTCAGCGAATACCGTTTGGTGATTCTGAGTATAAGGTACGCAACCCTCGTCGACACACTCCCGATCTTTACAACGTTGTTAACGAGAGACTTGTGGACGATAAATCCGACACCTCCTTGGGACAGATGTTCGCCCTCCCGGTGATAGAGCAAGTTGCCGGATTCGAGGATTACCGTGTCCTCCCCCTTTCTTCGGACTTCGGATAATCCTATAATATGCCAGCGCAACTTGTCTATCTCTTCTTCCAGCTCCACGATCTTCTCGTCAGTCCTCAGGGTGCGTGCGTTGTATGTTGCCAGGTCGAGTCGTCGTAGGTGGCAACCAAACCTCCACCGGAGATTCTTAGCACCCCCTGCCCCGCCGTTACCATGGTCGCCACCGTAGCCAGGAATAGCGGGGCCGCCGGGGACTGGGGGCCGTTTCTTTATTACATCCATTCATAAGGGGGGTATTTGCCATAGTTGCCACGCTTGGCGAGCGGGTTGGCAACCGCAGTTTTTTTTTTTTTTATTATAATATTGGCTATTATCAGGAAGATGCTGCTGCCCACCTCCCACCTGTTTCCCTTTGTCGCCTTTTACGACACCCACGGGAGGATATGGGGTAGTGGATATTCTTGACCGCCACTACACGGCTTAGCAAGTCTAGGGCAATTTTATCCATTGGATAATTATATTTCTTAACCCGTTGTCTAATTTTCTTTTTTTCTTTAATAATCCTTATAAGACCTTTAGCAAACCAAATTGGATACTTAGTGATTTTAGGTGTGGTTAGTGGTTCATATTTACTTATAGTAGCACGAAATACATCATAAAAACGAGTAACCATTTCATTAAGATTCCTACATAATGCAAATATATTGAGCCAAACAACACTATCCAATTCATTTTTAATAGACTCATATATATACATAGCTTTGTGGGAATTTGGTCTAGGTTGTAGGGATGGTTGTAAATGATTGATGGAGTGAAAAGTAATTTCAATTACAAGAGGTGGATAAAAAAGATCAATAGCGGTTAATGCTTCGTCGGCTTCACCAACACATACGATACTTTCTGATGAGAATATTAAATGCTTGATTTTCGAGTTTTTGTTTTTAATATAATTGAACTGCTTAAGATTATTTAGGGCCATAAACTAAGAGATCATATAAAAGTATTGGCATTGAAATTCATTTAAAATAGTAAATAGGTCATTATCATTTTTCAGCCACTCCAAATTAGGAAGGTTAAAATCACCAATTACTAATAAGTGATCAAAATCGGAAAGATTATTATTAATATTATCTACAAACTGTTCATAGTTCCCTGAATTAACGGAAGGTGGTATATAGACCGCACATATGCAACGTTTTATAAAGTATTTACCATTTCTGAGATGAACTACAATCCAAAGATCTTCTATTAGCCCAGTGCCTTTATTTCTATTAATCCTATGTGATTCAAAATTTCTATTGGCGGCAATCATTACACCACCTCCAATTTTCTTTGAAAATGATTTAGTTAAATCTCTGTCTCGTCTATATACAGCATAATTATCGTTAAATAACTCTAAAACGTTAACGTTATTTTGTAGCCAAGTTTCCGTTATTACATCAATATCGTACTCATTCGTAGACATGTTACTATAAAATTCATTAATTTTTGTATTTAAGGCCTCTACAGTTTTGGTAATAACAATTTAAGGCAGCAGATTTTGTGCAGGTATACATAAAAAACAAGGTATGAATAAATGAGAAGAAATCTAATCGGTTAAGTATTGTAACGAGGATAAATTCTTAATAACAACAACAGGAGCTGACTCCGACTTTCTCACAAAAATGCGGCCACCTCTTACCCAAACGAATTTGTAGTTATTTTCTTTGGCTTTAGGTCTGGTAGCCCGATTCAGATCTTTGTTACTTGGAGAGAGATGCTCAGTCACGAATACAGGTACACCTCCAATACCCAAGTGGCTAGAATTAAGTTTGTCCAATTTGACATTATGGTTTGACGTTATAGTAATAGTGCGATCTATCGGAGGCCATAGGATTTCTGGCTTTTCCTACAGTCGCCTTTTACGACACTTACGGGATGAAAGGTGGTGATGAATTCTCTTACTGCCCATCACATGTCAAAAGATGCAAATGAAATCAATGCTATAGATGAAAATAAATTTATTTAGTATTTTGTGTAAGTACATTTTTCCACGGTACTTTTATGGTTTTCTTAATAAGGAAAAACCGCCATAGTGTTGAGGCGATATACACCGGTCCTGGAAAGAAAATGTTATTGAACATATTATATGTTTTAATCCATTTACCGTGTAATGTGAAATTAATTACACTTTAGGCGATTTATTATATATTTTTAATATATAATAAATAATTTGATATATATTTTTAAAGGAATATGTGCCTATTATAATGGAGATCTCCTAAAACTCCTAAAACCTCTAAAATCCTGATAAAGCCCACTCATAAATGAAAGGAGGCCAGTGACCAGCAGTGGGGACGCATATAGGCTGTAACTTTATAATGGAGATCACTAATCTCATTATCAATGATCAATAATCTTAAACACAATAAAATATTAAATTAAATATACCAATAGTTAGAGATATTTGAAACAAAAATCTTTAATGTTATTTGTTTGTCTGTTAGGCTTTACAGAATTTATTATAAAAGACTCACCCTCGCTTCGTTAAAATGTCATTTCCTAATTTCTCAGTATTTCCTCTACAAGTATCCAGGGTAAGTTCTGTTTCAGTCGAGCATTTTCGACCCACGAGATTGTCAAATAGTATTGAAGCAGCAAACAGTTTCCACGAACGGATATGATTACATATATTTGTGACACAACCTGGTTGTGATACCCCTCCGTTAGGATAAAAGTCAGCCGTAGCTACAGGTTCTATTAAACCATATTTACCGCCATCAGTATGAATAGCTTCAACATAAATTGCATCAGTCTCTCGCAAGCGTTGACTGTTTATATTCCATAAGGGTCCAGCAGGATCTAAGCCTAAATTTATTGTATATTAATTAAGTGAACTTATTAGGTTACTATCATGTAATCTAATAAAACAAAATCTAACAATCACCTGTTATGCGGGCGATCTGACCACGGAGTGTTCTGCCTGCGTTTCCAACTACATGAGCTCCCAAGCTATGGCCCATTAAGTGCATAGTCTTAAAAGAAGTGCCAGTCACAAGACTCAAAAAAGCCAAGAACTGCCCCAAACGCTGACCTACACGTGGCACTCCTACCACAGCAGTAGCGTAATCCTTATCAGCAATGACGCTCCAGTCCAAAACTATGACATTGTGATCGGCTTTTGCGAGCAATGCTAAAAGTAAGAATCTTTTATCAGAGATGATTGAACAAAAATCAATTCATATTATATTTTATCCGAATAAGGCTAACAAACCAGTACACAGTTCACTTGATGGTAAGTGAAGGTTTACGATTATTACTCTTACCCTACGAAACACAAGATTGTTATTGCTATTTTACACCGATATTCTTGTAGAACGTTGTTCTTCCCCAATCACCAACCAATTCGTGCTGCAGCCTTAACACCACTGCAGCGTAAAAGTACCATTCGTTGATGGCTGTAAAACTTCATCACGGGAGTGCCGAAAATCTCTGCAGATGCCAGAATAATATTTGAAATGGACCTAAAATATCCGGACTGGAGACGGTAAGGTGCATCTTAGATGCATATATCATTATTTGCCACCATTTGGGATGTAGTCACGAACTGGCTTATTCTTGGCTAATGTGATAGAACATTCGCCTGTCCATCCGCATTTATGGGTGCCGCGATGAAATCAAGCAATATAGTTGCCATGTACACTGACTAATGGGCCGTAGCTCGTCAAAAGTTTTTTTTTAATATTTGTATGCATTAAAAATATCCCATATATTGTGAAGGCATTTATTTTAAATACATATATTGCACATGTACACACATACAGGCACAGAACAACTATTTGTACATTTCCGTGCGAGACGCGATCCTGCTGCCCAAAGCGCCTCATATTTTAAATACTTAGCCAATGCGCTGCTGAGCTAAATTGAAGGAATAATTTATAGAAATAATTTAATCTTAGTGTACATAGTTGTGTATGCACTTTAATTATGTTAGTATCTAATCTAAAGGCTTCGCCTAAACTTGACGACTCCGTGGCGCAGTTGAAACGCTGAGGAGCGCGGATTCAAATCCCGCACGGAGCAAGTATTCATATAGCCTACAAATAATTGTTCCGGTTCTGGGTGTTTATCCTTGTAAAATTTATGTATTTAAACTGCCCACAAGATACTGGAGAAATTCTTAGTGTAGAGATAAGGTTTTTTTAAAGAAAGAAAAAGAAAGAAATCTAAATGAAAATAAACGAAAATTCAAAAAAGCAAACAAAGAATTTAAAATTAAAAAAAAATGTTTGAGGATTTAAAATTTTGAAAATTTTATGTCAATTTCATACATTACTTTTCACATCCTGTTTTGAATATATCATAATAATGGGCAGTCCGCCCTATCTTCAACGACTCTCAGTAAAGCTCTAAGGAAAATAAAATTATTTTATTTTATATTACCGTTCCGTAATGCCATATTAATAGGAGAGATGCGATTTCCAGTCCAACCGTGAACAATTACAGCTGTAGGGTTATTTACATTAAAGTGTGAACCATTAATAGATTGTACATCATTCATTTTGAGGGTATCAGGAGACAAAATGTTATGTCTGAAATAGAGCAAAGGGAAGAGCAATAGTTAATAATAGTTAAAAGTATTAATAACTAACTAAATAATATGTCTTTACCTAATAAATTTCCGTTGGGCAGTACTGGCCATTTCAAATCAAAATAATTTTTGTTTGGCTAAGAATTCTAATTTCAAATTAATTTTATTTTCAAAACATGGATTTGTTTTTTTTTTCAAAATTAGTCATTTGTTTATTGATATAAGCATTATGTTTTATCATATTTTAATATTTTTTGTCATCATGGACACGTTAAAAATTCGATTAATTATGGAATATGAGTATATGAGGCAGCAAACCGGCACAAGCGGCACGCAACATCAACAACGTTTACGGGGCGAATACTACAAACGAACGCACCACCTGTTATTGGTTTGCACGCTTCTATTCTGGAAATTTCCTTCAAAAAATGAACCCCGTGGTCGTCAGAAAACTTTGGTTTACAATGAAGAATTAAAGGCTTCTAACAGTGGTAAAGCCACGCGGCAGCTTTTTCTGTCGCACGGATGGGCCGGCTCGAACCGGGGTGGTACCACGACCTCACAGAATACCAGCGTGAAGTAGAGGTTTACCTCTGCGTTTCGCTTGGTGAGTGCAGGTGGCCGGAGGCCCTTTTTACTGTACTAAATGAGGCATTCCATCTTAGTCCTCACGGGTGACAACGCATCTGCATTTTGATTCGCAAACGAGGATAGATGTAGATGTCTATGGGCCGCAGCAACCACTTACCATCAGGTGGACTGTGTGCTCGTTTGTCACCCTTATACTATAAAAAAAGGCGATTGTGGAAGCTGATGATATTCAATCTACGAGTGAATTAGCAGCAGCTTTCGACGTTAGCATCAAAAGAATATTAGTCCATTTGCGTCAATTTGGCAAGGAAAAAAAGCTTCAGAAATGGCTGCTTTACGAATTCAATGATCGCCAGGGCGAAGTACACCGTAGCGATGTGCCTTGCACTGCTCAACAGGCACACAAATGAAGGAATACTGAACTACATTGTTACCTGCGACGAAAAAATTGCTTCTGCTTGGCAATCGGAAGCGCTCAGCAAGTTGGTTGATTGGTTCAGCACCTAAACAATGTTCTAAACGAAAACTTACCAAACGGCTTTTATCCCAGCTTCTAACCGAAAGGGATTAGCATTACTGCAGATTTATACTGTGACGAACTGAACACAATAATGGAGAAGTTCGCACGTCTCCAACCAGCTTTAGTCAATCGCTTGTCCTCGCTGGTCCTGCACGACAACGCGCGACTTCATACTACACAACAAACGGTCTCCAAGTTTCAAGAGCTGGGGTTGGAAGCTCTCTGTCATCTGCCGTACTCACCTGACTTTGCGCCTGCAGTCTTCCACTTTTTGCAGAATTTGGATAACTTATTGGCGGGAATAAAATTCAATACCCGAGAGGCAGTACAAAATGCCTTTGAAGAATTTGTTGCCTCCCGTTCAGCTGATTTCTTCAATGAGGGCATCAATAAACTACAACTACGTTGGAAAAGATGCATCGATTGCATGGGTGATTACTTTGATTAATAGAAATAAAAAATTAGAAAAAAATTACGTTAACTTATTTCATGGAAAACGGCAATTTCATAGGTAAAGACCTAATAGTTACGAGATGGCAGCACTACCACCCTATTACCTATTTCTGTCACCAAGCAGCAGCGCATGCACTGCTGTGTTCCGTTCTAAATTGCTACCACAATTTCAGGCATTTCATCTTAATTCTCAGATGTGAGATCGCTTAACAAGAGTTGTTTATTTGAAATTTTACGTAGGTGTCCATGGGCTTACTGCAACCACTTACTCTCAGATGGACTGTATGCTCGATACACTTAAATTTTATAAAAAAAAATTACAGACATTTTACAGTGCTGCAGTGTTATCAATACCCGCGATTAAATCTGTAAAAACTAGTTTTATTCAAATATGATTAGACACCCAGAAGCTGTTTTCCGGTCAAAACTAATATTGCCCAACGAAAGCAGTTAAAAGCATTTTCATTTATTCATTCATTCATAACAGCCTGTCAAAGTCCACTGCTGAACATAGGTCTTTCAATAGAGTGCCTCATAAGGGGGATATGCCATAGTTGCCACACCTAGCTGGCAGGTCTCCAACTTCAGTTTTTTCTAGTTGTTATTAGGAAGACGGTGCTGCCCATCTCCTGGGTTCCCTCTGTCACCTCTTACGACCACCACGGGATAATATGGGGTAGTGGATATTCTTTCATCGTCACTACACCGTTGTACCAGTAAGTGAAGTGTGAGGCAACCCACCACTAGATGGTCTGACAACCTGGTAAGACATGCAAGATGCAGATGGATGCAGGTGGCTCAGGAAGGTGATTTGTGGGATTCCTTGTGGCAGGTTTAAGCAGTGAACTTATAAATTGCTGTCATGATGATGATGATGAACATGACAGCAATGGTGATAGTTATATTTTTTAAATCACTTCTTTATCAGAAAACCCAATTTTAAGACAAACCAGTTTTACTTAGTCTAAACTAATTTTCCCTTAATTCCACGACATCATCTTTTGCACCTGACCTGTTTGAGATGCGGCTGGAATGCCTATTTGGCAAATCCTCCAAAATTTGAAAACAGTAGTGTACAACCAACTCTAGTTTTTAAATTTAAATTATAAATTTTGTGTTTAAGTTAACCCAGCGAAAACTAAATATAAATTGTTAAATACAGGATTACCTAGTGTGTGTACCAGCGGATATTTCAATGAGTTGTAGTTGTTTTCTGTCAAATAAACATTTTTCATTTCATTCAGCACGCGTGGTCAGAAATGACACGAGACGTGGTCTTTCACTGCTGGTCGTGCAAGGAACATTAAAGTCGCTCAGCGATCTATAGAGAGGGCTACGCTCGGACTTTTCTGCGTGACAGAATCGGTAACCTCGTACTTGAGTGGCGCTAGATGGGGTGACGACATGGTCACGACATGCAAATCGATGGATGCAAGTGGCTCAAGTTTTGGAGGATTATTTGTGGATGGCCTATGTTCAGCAGTAGACTATGATGAATTCAAGAAAGCAATGATAATGAATTTCCAAAATATCCAAATTAATTTTACGTCATAAACAAGCCTGTTAAATGTTCTGTAATAAATTTATTAAGTAACTGTTCGAAACATACGTGAACGTACTAACTAACGTTAACTACTAATAAAATTCATTCATTTATTACAGCCTATCAAAGTCCATTGCTGAACATAGGCCTCCCTATAGAATAGCTTCTGTACCTATAAGGGGGATTATTGCCATAGCTGCCACGCCTGCCATTAGATTAGTTATTTTTTTACATTTACGTTTACATTGAGTAGGGTCACTGTAGAAGCGTGCTCGTCGCGACCCCTGCCAGCCCTTTTCAGGGCTGCAATTCTACTTAGCTGCGCACCCATGCCAACGAGGGTTAGGGTGTCCCCCCAAGGCGACGCACACCAGCTCGTCCCCGTTGGTGTGGAATGCAGCGCGCAAAGCGGCGATGGGGACCGCCACCCGTCACGCACAGCCCGACACGGCGGAAGGTGGAGGACAGAGTGCAGAGTTGGCACGTGGAATGTTAGAGGAGGCATGAGAGATAAGACGAATGAGTTGATCGAAATAATGAAAGAAAGAGAATTAGATGTCGTGTGTATGTCGGAGACCAAACGGAAGGGCAGTGGTACTGAAGAGCTCCCTGGCGGGGCGTTAGCTCTATGGTCCGGAGTCCCGGAGAGCGAGAGCGCCCGCCAGGGAGTGGGGGTGCTGCTGTCGTCTCGGTTGGTCGATGTTATGACTGAATATAAGGTTGTGAACTCAAGACTTCTCTGGGTTCGCTTTAAATTGGGACTGACGAAGTTATTCCTTTTGGCTGTTTATGCGCCGGTAGCTTCGTCGTCCAGGGCTGAGCTGGAGGAGTTTTGGGAGAATGTAAGAGAAGTCCTAGATTTGGCTAGGGGAAACGAAAGAATTGTTGTATGTGGTGATTTGAATGGATGGGTTGGTACCGCTCGACCAGGATACGAGTCGGTGCTTGGAAAGTTTGGCGATAAAAGGGTTAATGATGCTGGCAAGCTTATACTGGCGGTATGCAAGGAAAAGGGTCTTCTTGTGACAAACACTATGTTTAATCACAAGAAAATCCATATGTATACTAGAGAAAGTAAGAATGAGAGAAGTATGATCGATTTGTTCCTGGTGGATGACCGACTGCGAAAACAGGTGATGGATACGCGAGTGTTCAGGGGTGCTGACCTGGGAACGGATCACTATCTAGTGATTACTAGATTTAGGGGTCTGTTCGCGGGTTGGCGCTACCGGACGGCGGTAACAGAACCACAGTCGGTCTGTCGCATCCGAAGCTGGAAGCTTCAGGAAGCGGATACTAGGGACAAATATCATGCGAGGGTAGCCGAAAAGCTTGACAACATCGATGGCAGAAAAGAATGTGTTGAAAGAACATGGCAGAACCTTAGGGATGGAATGGTAAGTGCAGCGGAAGAAGTGTGTGGAACGATTAAAAGAGGCAGTAGTAAAAGAAGAGATGCATGGTGGAATGATGAAGTGAAAGAAGCTGTAAACAAGAAGAAGAAAGCATGGTTAGACTACTTGGCCTCTAGTAATGATAAGGATATGAGAGAGAAGATGAAAGAAAGATATAAGCTGCAGAAAGTTCACACGAAAGCATTGATTGAGGAAGTGCGTGAAAGGTGTAGAATGGAAGCGGACGAAAGGTTGTCGCACAACTTTAAGGAGAACTCCAAACTCTTCTGGAAAGAGGTTGGAAGGACCCGAAGTGGTGCGATGACCTTAAGAATGAACAAAGTGCTTTCGAGAACCAATGACGTCCTCTCAGAAAAATCGGACGTCATGCAGCGATGGAGCGAATTTTATAGAGAAATGTATGCATGTGATGATCTTAGTGAGGGATCCGGGGATGACGCCGAGACTGGTACGCCAGACCCGGACCTCGATGACACTGAGGTCATCAGTATGAAAGAGATTGAACGTGCGATTCGAAGTTTGAAATGTGGTAAGGCTGCGGGACTAGACAGAGTTACTGCTGAAATGGTCAAGTATGGTGGGCCTCGCGTCTGGGACAGCTTTCATCTGCTGTGCAATTTGTGCTGGCGGACGGGGGATGTCCCGGATGATTGGCGATCCGCAGTCATTGTGCCTTTATATAAAGGTAAAGGTTCACATTTTGACTGCGGGTGCTATCGGGCGATCAGCTTGACCAGTTTAGCAAGTAAAGTTTACTCGAAGGTTTTGACACGTAGGATGCAAGAGAAATCGGAAAGATTTCTATGGGAGGGACAATGCGGATTTAGACCTGGAAGAGGATGCACGGATCAAATGTTTTCTCTCCGCATGATCACGGAAAAGCTTCTGGCTGCTAACCAGAGGATTTTCTGTGCTTTTGTGGATCTTGAGAAAGCATTTGATAAGGTTGTAAGGAAGAAAATGTGGGAACTGTCTTACGTCTCGTCTACGAGTCTCCTGATTTGTTTTCTCTATCGCCTCTTACGAAACCCAGTGTACAATACGGAGTAGCGGATATTCTTACTAAAGTAAAGTATATCTAACATATTATTACTTACCGTGTGTATAATAAATATTTATTCGTAGAATGATTAATATTGTTAAGTAATAACTTAGATGCACGACTTATTTTTGCCTCAATATCAATCTTATGTACAACCCCTTTGTCATCAGGAAATTCTATGAAACGCGATGTATCTTTTTCCTTCCCGTTAAGCAAATTTACTGTATTTGCAAATGCTGAAAAAGGAAATATTGTATAATTATAAGTGCACCATCCGGCCACCAGCCCCGAATACCGTTGAAGCTCTAAAAGCCCGACAGGCCAAAGATTTTTTTTTAGGATAAGGGTGACAAACGAGCACACAGTCCACCTGATGATAAGTGGTTGCTGCGGCCCATAGACATCTACATCTATCCTCTATTACAAATCAAAATGTAGATGCGTTGTCACCCATGAGGACTAAGATGGAATGCCTCATTTCCAGTAAAAAGGGCCTCCGGCCACCTGCACTCACCAAGCGAAACGCACAGGTAAACCTCTACTTCACGCTGGTTTTCTGTGAGGTCGTGGTACCACCCCGGTTCAAGCCGGCCCATCCGTGCGACAGCAAAAGTTGCCGCGTGGCTCTACCACTGTTCATTTCCAAAGATCACCGAAAAACGGCAACTATGTGAAATAATGTTACATGTTACAAGTAGAAACTAGAAAGTAAAAAGTACTATAATATATTGTACAAATATAAATAATAAGAATTCTTTATTGAAGTAAGCAAACAAGACAAACGAGCATACAGTCTATGTGATTGCAAGTGGACGCTGTAGCCTACAGACATCCTCAAGGCGATGCGTTGTCACTCCGGAGGACTTATGCGAAATATCTCTTCAACAGCAGAACGGGTATTCGATTCTCATCACTTACTATACGAAACACAGCAGCATTATGCTATTTTTCGCTGATATACTGTGTGTGTTCTTTCCCCGGTATTGCCATCCCATTCATGTTGTATTTATATAATATAACGTAGCTCTACCATGGAAAACTTGATAGCTATGAAGATAAATTCCTTGGAATGTGGTTGTAAATATTCACTTCATTATTTTTTCCTTTAAATTTGATGTTCACACCTTTTTATATTTGATAAAGAATTTTTCAAAAATTTACACATAATACAGACAAAACTCTCAGGTCTGTAAACCAAAAGGGTAGACAGAGACTACAGACTGTTATTAGGCGCAACACACTTCTCTCGTTTCCGTCTCTTGTCTTATCGGTGAGGATGCTGTTAATTTGGCCCATCTTCCAAAAGTTTATATACATTTGCTGACACCACCATTGATAAATTACTACACTTACAACTTCTTACTTACACTTGTATTTATTTGGTTTTCTATTTTAAATGTAGTCACATTTTATTTACACAAATAAAATTACTACTACTACACTTAATATGGCCTATCTTCAATACATCACCATTTTGGACGATAAACTTTTGTCTAGATCATCCTTTAAGTTTATAGACAACGATAATGGGGTTTTTGATATCATCGTTAATAAATGATTACTCTAATATAATATTTATTTCCAGCTTGCGCTGGTATTTATATTTTCTATTTCAAGTCACACTTTTATTTTTAAACAGTACTGTGAGAAATAAGAATTACTGTGACCTCGTTTATCCATATTTCCAAAAATTTCTGTAGAAAACTTGCCTATTGAGATAGTTCATAAAAAGTTTCAATTTATATAAATGTCAAATACCCTGTTATGTTAATAATACAAGCGAATTGTACAATTATAGCAATGCGAGTTGCACCAGTAATAGTTTATTTTTATTTTTTGGATTTGATCTCTTTTGATTTTTTTTATTTGATCTCTGCATCAATTTGTTTTAATTGAGTCTATTTAGAGATTTCATCCTATAAAACCTATCAGTTTTATATTATGGCAGCCCAATCAATTGCCACTTCAGCTAACTTATCATATATTATCGGTGACTCGGTTACGACTAAAAATTACCTTAATGATATGCTAAAAATATTAATACAGTTGTAATATATTTGGTTCATACTTAATGCTTTAGTACTATCATTACTTCTTAATATGAGTTTAGTTTTTGTTACATTTCGGTCGCATAGAAGTTCGAAATCTGTTGTATTAGTAAAGCAATTTGTCCTCTCTCCGCGTTTTGCTGTCCGCTTCGACGCGAACTTTTCTCATCTAAACTGTTCGTTGGGATACGTTCAATCTTCTTGAAAACTTTTTGAAAATACCTAAACACAATCCTGTAGTCGATTAAATGTCAAAAATGGAAAAAATGCAATATTTTTATTTATATATGAATATGGCATGTTACTGGTATTCTCCGTGGTGGCAGTAATCCGAAGGCGTGAAGCAAATTTTTTGTTCTTTAAGAAAGGCGACGACACTCCATTGAATAATTACAGACGGATTTCCCTTTGGAGCCGCGTCTATATGCTTTTACTGAGAGCCATTACAAAGCGTCTTGCACCAAGACGTGATGACTTTCAGCCTCCCTAACAAGCCGGTCTCGAAAAATATATCACATACATACTTTTCGACAAATTGTATAGAAGACCGAACTTGGAAGGCGTAACCCTAGGCTTATGCGGTGAATTAATAAATTCATTGTTAGGTTTGTGATTAGTAACCTGCTTAAAATGAAGCAAGGTATGATGTCGCTGGCCGCAAGTACGGCAAGTTGATTTAGAATTACAATTTAAAGTAACATGTTGTCTACTAAGACAATTACCACAAATTCTATTGGATTTTGTATAATTAAATATTTTCGTCGGAGACATGTTTAAAAACTTGTGACAGTAATTATAAAGATGCGTATGTGCATTGTGGCATAATGATCAATTGGAAGCGGTTGCAATATATGCTCTCGGTGCGCGGGTTCGAGGCGGTGATCGGGACGAAATATTGTTAGAAGCGGTGACAAGGTTATCAGACCTGTGCAAAATGCGATGTAAAATTTTTGTTTTTCTGGGACAAATTAAATAAAATTATCATAATTCGGAATTTCATTTGAATCGCGACTAGACATTTCATAATTTTTTGCGGTGTACGAATCTAATAATTTAAGGCAAATATGGACAAAAATAAAATCAGTTAAGTCTTCGATCTTAAGACCTTTAAGACCAGCTAAAAGCGCAGCGTATTTATTTACTTGTTCTAAATTTGCGGAGTCTGGAGTAAAAGGCTTCAGGACTAATAACTGGTTTAAATAGCTCACAGCTAAAGCGCGTTTATCATGGTATTTTGAGATAAAAGCATTCCATACCGACTTGTAATTCTCGGCAGCTGGCACACACCCAGCTGCAATGGACTTAGCCTTTCCTGTTAAACTATTTAATAAATAATGAATGCGTTCCGAATCAGTAAGCGATAGATTATCCTGAATCACTCTTTTAAATGTTTCATAAAAAAATGGAAACTCTTGAATGTTCTTATCAAATGTGGGAAGCTGAATACGCGGTACCTTAATAGGGTTTATACAGTTTACGCGGTTAGGGTCAGAACTACTGGAGGAAGCCTTCTACAATGTAATTAAAGTATCCTTAATTATACAGTATAAATCATCAAACGCGGTGATGGATTGGTAATTGACTTCATAATTTTCATCGAGTATAAATTTAATAAGTTAATATCGTCCACTAACGTATGATAGTTATTTCTAAGCTCGTCTATAATTATAGACGAAAGTGTTGCGAACCGTGGATTTATCAATATTTGTGATTAAATCAAACAACGATTGTATATACGAGAGAATATCTCTGCTCGTTTACTTTCCTTCTCGCAATCTGCTTCTCACAATCTTCAATTAAAGGTCGGTACGTTGATCATAATTTTGGTAAATATAAACCAACTGCGTATTTGTAACGGCACATGGCTAATGGTAAAAAACATAAACAACTTGATCGAAGCAACCATTCTAAAAGGAAAGTATAAAGGAAAAGACATTCTGATACCATGCATCTCAATGATACCGACTGACATACCAAATGAATTTAAACAACTGCAGTTTTCAGAGCGGCTTGCTTTCGCTATGATTAAGTATAAATCCAAGGGGCAGTCATTGAGTGTTTGCGACATTAATCTTGAAACCCATGTTTGTCGCATAGACAATAATTGTAACTTGCCTGTTCCCGTGTTGAAAACGTTACTGGAAACGAGGCATTAAATCTTAGTCCTCACGGATAACAACTCATCTCCATTTTAATTCGAAATCGAGGATAGATGTAGACGTCTATGGACCACAGCAACCATTTACCATCAGGTGGACTGTGTGTTCGTTTGTCACCCTTATTCTATAAAAAAATTAAAATCTCCTATTTATCTTTGATAATTAAAGTAATTTTTCGCAAGAGCCTGTTCATTTACATACATCATTTATATACTCATGTGAGCTATGCAACCAGGAATATCAGAAAAATCTTAATTTATGTGAAAATATGAAAGCTATATTAAATGACAAACTCATTTATAAATCCCATTAAAGGTACAAAAGTAAAGTAGCAGCTTACTACGTCTCACTACTGTGCATAGGGCTCTTCATTACCTATAGTGTTTTGTGGGCAGAAAATAATAGGTATGCCGCAATGCTTCAATGCGTATTAACGGTTTTCATATTTTCACTACTTTGTTTAACTACTGAGACATATAGGTTTTCCCATGAAGTTATTCTTCACCACTTCACCAGACATGTGGTAAGTCACCACGTAAAATTTCCCATTACAGATTTCTTTTCCTCAAAGGAATCGTACACGTTTTGCTCCCGTGCCGTGATGAAATCTTACAGGAAGCTACACGGCTCTCGTATTTGTTTAAATAAAATTCATAAAAATGAAACAAAGCTTTTGCGCGATTGTTGACCACATCTGCCTAGTAATTAGATATCCAACGTTGCCACGAACTATTCCATTAAGTAGAGTTAAAAATCTCACAGTGCACCTAATTTGCAAATATTTACATCAGATAACTTGATAACAAAGAAGTTGATGATATAAAAGCTATGCCGATAGACACTCAATGTATTCAGCTACAGAGCTCCTCTTTTAATTTCAGTATTATGTACGCAGTACTAGATTATTATAAATTTATATTGGCGGTTTAACAATATCCATTACCTCACACTATCCCGCGTGAGTCGCAAGAGGCGACAGAGGAAAACAAATCTAGGAGATAGGCAGCAGTGGACTTTAATAGGCTGTAACGGTACGATAACGTTATGGTAACGGTACAAATTTGTTGATGATGATGAAGATGAAGATGATGAAATCGCATAATTGATAGGGTCTAAAAAACTAAAGTCAAATAAATTTTTAACCATTCATCCATTCATAGACCTATTACAGCCTATTAAAGTCCACTGCTGAACATAGGCTTCCCCCAAAGATTGCCTCGTAGTTACCACCATTGGCAGGCAGTTTTGTAACCGCAGTTATTTATTATATTGATTTGTTATTTAGTTTACAAAATATTTAATAAAATTTACATAAACAAGATATAAATAAATATAAAAATGTAAATTTTATGGTGCATATTTGTGTAACTCAAGAAATGCGCTACAGGCTAAGAGTTAACTGATTTAAATAATGTTTCCCTAACAGAAGCTTCACGTCATTCGGGTTCTTCTTCATTAGCATAACGCTGAATTAATTTAGGTCTGGTTGTCATTTAATGTTTGTCTAGATTTAATTAAAATTCAGTACCTACGCAATACATACTTTTGAGGAAATTATTCTATTATTTAATCAGCAATTTCGTTTAAAATTTAAATAATATGAAATAATATACTGTACTGTACAATGTTTTATATAAACCGGCGACCCGCCAGTTATTATTGTTCCGTACCCGTAGGGTAACCAATGGGACCCTATTACTAAGCCTCCGCTGTCCGTCCCTCTGCCCGTCTGGCTGTCAGCGGGCTGTATCTCATGATCCGTTATAGGTACAATTGAAATTTTGACAGAATGTTTATTCCTAATAATAACATATAATAAAATCAAAATAGATTAAAATTTTAAAAGGGCCCCCTTAAAAATTTCACTACCTACTACCACACTAGAAACGTGTATTACGATGATACGAAACCCTACATGCGCGAGTCCGACTCGCTCTTGGCCGGTTATTTTAAAACAAGAGGTTTTCTCTTCTGTTAAAAAAAGTAACATAAGAGAAAACTTCTCCTGTTACTTTATACAGTTAAGCCTGGATAACTGGGACCTTAAGAGACCTGCAAATTTGTCTCACTTAAAGAGGTATTCCACTAACCCCAATATCTCAGATAACCAGGTATCAATAAATATCTATCTCATTTACAGAGGGTTCCATTAATAGAGGTGAGAATAGAAGTGATTTCAGTTATAGAGGTGCTTTCGCTGCGGCATTTTCAAATAAACATCCGGACGATAGCAAAACCAAATTAAAACTGGAGGAATTTGCGGGTAAAATAAGAATTAGTAAACAAAACGGTACACAAAATATAGTTTCAGTAAAAGAGATAAAATATACTCGCTGTCTCAATTATAGAGGTAATTATGAGGAATAAAATCGAAAGAATAATGTCTAAAATTTTGTAGTAAAAGAGGTAAAATACACTCCCTGTCTCAATTATAGAGGTAGTTATGACGATAAAATCAAAAGATCTAATCCCAGATATAGAGGTTTGGTTTTTCCCACTAACAGAGGTAATTCAGTGCTAAAGTTCGGGACCTAAGCATGAATTCTAGCTATAGAGGTTTCTCACTTATCCAGGTCCCACTCAACCAAGTTTTACTGTACTATATACAGTACCATATAATAATATATACCACCAGTGGAGTGGGAATTATAGCCTGAATATTTTCCTCGCCATCGTCATCACTAATAAACATAACATAACATAAACACTCACGCCTCCCCCTCACGTCACCCAGTGGGGTAGGCAGAGACTATGGACTTCCATTTGGCACGATCCTGACACACCTCTCTCGCTTCCTCCACATCCATATACCTACGCATACACGCTCGTCGGTTAAAGGTACTCTTAATTTGGCCCATTTTCAATATATCGCCAATTTGGTCAATAAACTTTCGCCTAGGGCTACCCTTCCCGACTCTGCTATTCACCTCTGCAACATAAATTTGCTTTGTCACTCTTTCCTCATTCATTATTTCTACATGACCAAACCACCGACCACACTCTTCTCTTATTAAACAATTTCTAACTCTGTCATTCAGATTCAGTTAGAATTAAATAATTAATTAAAAAATTTATTAAAAATTCAGAATCATAATACAGCCAATCAAATAACCACTGCTGAACATATACCGATCCCGCATAGATGAGATATTTACCATAATTGCCATGCTTGGCGCCTCAATTGCCAACCGAACATTTTTAACTATTTTAGTTTGTTATCACAAACTACCCATTTCCTGTTTCTTTTCCCTCAGTTGCCTCTTACAACACTTACATAGGCTCTGCAACTAGGTGAAAACCTACATATATCACGTAGGTTTTCACCTAGTTGCAGAGCTACATTTTGCAATTGTCAATTTCAATGGTGCCACTATACCAGCAATAAAACAAAAACTGCTCACCTCGTCTCTCTGCTACTACTACAATACGAGATCTTAAAGTTAAACTGTACTAATGATTGAACTAAACTGACAGTATCATGATAACTCCGGCCAAAATTTTCTTAAAGTTATGCTAACATGATACTGCGCGACGTTATTAAAACAATGACCATAAAGCTGTTCAAAATTTAGCTGAGAAATATCTTGCCTAACAACGTGTTACTAAACATTTTTAAAATAACATGATATGATTATGAAAGTCACCATGTATATGTATAGCATACCTTAATAATGAACAGACTTTTTTGTAGAATAAAGGTGACAAACAAGCACACTTTCCACCTGATGGTGAATACATACTGCCCACATAAATCTTCTTTGATCTACTATCCGCGATAAGAAACCAAAATACCAACCCAGTGTACTTCCAGCAGATGCACCGTTATCAGTAAAGAGCCTCGGGTTCTCATCACTCACCATACGAATCACAATAGCGTCAAGCTGCTATTTTTAGCTGGTATTCCGTGAGAGCGTGATCATTCCCGGTAAAACGAACACATTCATGCCAGGCTGTAATAAAGCTGCAGCACAGCTCGCGGTCCCACATGTAGAAAAAATATAAGTTTGACTTTCAAAGATACCTGCGCAATATATTTATTTACAAGGGTAACAAAGGAGCATACAGTATGCCTGATGGCAAGTGGATGCTGTGGCCCAAAGATATATCCCCATATAATATACATCTCTCCTCAAATAAGAGTGAAAATGCAGATGCACCCCTTAGGACTTATTAATACTTAGATAAAATGCCTCTTTTCCAGTAAAATGGATTTCCGGTGCTCTACACTGATCATACGAAAAAAAGTAGCATTAAGCTGCTATATTACGCTTATTTTATAAAAAAATAGCATATTTCATTACCTTTCATGCATATTTGCGATACTTAAACGCCTTTTTATAATATTTAAAAATAAAACGTCGTATATCTTGGTGCTATAACAATGTAAACTGCACCATAAAATGAAATGAATTTCTCCAGGCCAAACTACCGCTATTCCCAGCGGTGAAAACTCATTCTGCTTATCGGACAGGTTTATAACATTAATCTAAATGAGTTTAAAATTTTTGGATGAAAATTCGTATTTTTAAATCTTAATTATTTTGCACTTTGAAACTATTTAAGAGATCAATTCAGTTGCTAATAGTACGTAAATAGTTGGATACTGGTGTTTATGCTGCAGGCTATAGTAGCCACTTACCATCACGTGAAATATAAGTTCGATTTTCACTTCAATTATATACGAAGCGAAATGTCTAATGACATTGTACGTGCGCTTGTAAGCATAATAATTTTGTATGGAATTAGTATATTAAGATAATATAAATAATAAATATTAAATGATATAAGTACACGCTTCATACTTTACATATTTTGCAGGTATTGAATATTTAAATGGGTGATGAATGTGGCAGTGTCATTTCCGGGGACCGAAGATTTATTGTGTGATTGAGTGATTTTACAGATAGCTGTAGCCATTGTCGTTGGTGTCACTCGTAAGTGAAGCAAAAACCAAAAGGAAGTCTCATCCGATACTAATTCAGTGATATATGATATACACAGTAAGCAATTCAAGAAGTTAATCCAGCAGATGGTAAGTGGACATCTACATCTTTCCTCGATTAAGAATCGATATTGCACATGCGTTGTCATCTCTGAGCACTAAGATGGAATGCCTTATTTCCAGTAATAAGCATCTTCGATTGTCTACACTCACCATACGATATAATAATAATCATGTCCTCCCGACCGAATTTCGGCCACGGCGGCCAGTCTCAACGGAGACTAGCCATCGGCGCAAGACAGGATTATAGTGCCCAAGTGTATGCGCAAGCACAGGTGCACTCTCTATTCCCTCACTCTCATAGCCCGATGGGACGGTAAACCGACACGACCGGAGAGAGATCAGGCGCAGGACCAACGGCTTTACGTGCTTTCCGAGGCACGGGGGTGAAACACCGCCAACTTCCCGACTCCGGGCAGCTATTGAGAATTTCTTGAGGGAAAAACTCAATAACTGATTTTTTGGCCCGACCCGGGATTCGAACCCGGGACCTCATGATCAGTAGTCGCACTAATACAACCACTAGACCAACGAGGCAATCATATAAAACATATAAGTCATACGATATAAAACAGTATTAAACTGCTATTTCACGCAGTATTCTGTGAGGGCTAGGTCCTTCCCTGATCAAGCCGACCCATTCGTTCTACAACGATAACATAACTGCTGCATGGCCCACCACGTATAAACTTAAAATATATTGATACGTACGTATTTGTATATTCAATGAAAATTCCGGGAATGGTGACTGGAAAGCGTTGATCAAGGGTTTTTGAGCTCAAAAATCGGGAAATTTCCCAAAAATTATAAACATATTTTCTGCGACGCAGAATTACACATAGACTTATTGAATAGAAATTTTAATAACAATATAATTATAATTTCTTGTTTAAATGTAGCAGAAGTACACTGTAACTAGTATCTAAAATCATTAGTTCATAGTACTTATGTCTAAGAATTAGAAAAATGCAATTATTCATATACCTATATAAAAAGGAAATTATAAGTAGATATTTTGGCCAAATTGAAAAAGGCTGTTTAAATTTTAAGCAGCTAATTTAAAATGTGTATTGTTAATGAATGAGCATAATTACTTACCAACATTGTAGGAATTTAACCCGAACAAATAAGTAATAACATATCTCATGACAAATGTCTGCATTTGTCCGGGTCCGCAGGTGGCCTTGGATGAGATTTATCACGACCGTGCGCGACACTTCTGGCGCTTGTACAAATAGCTTAGTTGTACTACCTTTTATATATATATCCTTTTCACTTTGTGTTCGCCACTTGAAAACAGTGTCCTATTTAAAACATATTCACGGGAATGTCTGATAAATTTTAAATATTCTGTTAACACCTGCTTTAATAAAATACCTTTACGATTAAAATATTTACACAATTCTAGGACTGCCTAGGAAAACTTCTTTCAGTAGATATCTCCCTCTTACCTATTTTTATTGTCAAATAGTAGTGCTTGCATTGCTGTGTTCCGGTCTGGAATGTATAGGGAGCCAGTTGATTTACAAGCTATGAGGTATTCCAACTAAGTCCTCAGAGCTGCTATGCTATGTTATACTGCGTTAGCTGCATTAGATTGATCCAAGTTAATAACTTTTACAGACGTAATTTTTTTTTTACAACAAATTGTAAGAATCCCAAATGGTTCACGTCTGAGATCATAAAAAATATTTTAAAAAACTTTCATCTTAACAGATTTAAGCAAAAAAGCAAATTATTTAACAAAAAACTGTTTAGCTTTTATCAATGTCGGGTTAAAACCTTAAATGACAACGCATATTAACAGCACCTTAAGTTGTTACAGAAAAGCTTTACTAAAAATTTTACGTAGTACAGTTGTAGCACGAATGGGTCTGTCATGTCAATGTCAATGTCATTGTTAAATATTTTTGCTCAGGAATTAAATTATGTAGATACCGAAAATGTTAATTCACAAGTAAACGTGATGCCCATCTCAGTCAGGCAAGTAGACGAAAGTGATTTTAGATTGGCAATAAGGCGCCTAAAGACAAAATCTGCCACAATTAGACAGGCTAAATATCGAGAACAATAGAAACTATCTAGGGTGACACCTGTTCCAAAGGGAGAGCCTGGAAAAGATGTTTCTGCGTTTAGACCTAGTGCGGTGCTTCCACTTCTGGCAAAGATATTTGAAACCATGTTGCACTTCTGCATTAGCAAACAGTTAGATAACATTTTGCATGAGAGTCAACGTGGGTTTTGAAAGAATCGTTCAACGATAACTAACTTGATAGCGCACGTAGACTGTATGCAGAGATGGATTCTAGGAGACAGATAGACGCCACTTATTTCGATTTTAGGAATGCTTTTGACCTGGTGAGTAATGACATACTGTTACAGAAACTAGCTAATTTGGGTATTACTCCGAAAATTCGTCAAGTTTTTGCTAGCTATTTGGATAATCGTCGTCAATTCGTTAGAGTAAGTGGTTTTGAATCCGCTGATTATTTCACTAGATCTAATGTGAGTCAGGGTAGTACTCCTGGCCCTACGCTGTTTATAATTTTTATAAATGACTTGCCTACCAAAGTAAAATCTTCGAAGTCTCTGTTATTTGCAAATGATCTAAAGTTAAGCTTGGGGATTAGTAGTGCTGCTGATGCACAGGCTCTAAAACAGAACATAGATGCAGTATCGGAATGGAGTGAAGTGAACCATCGTCCTCTTAATGAGACTAAATGCAAGGTTACCACTTTGTATTTAAACATAATCCTGTTATCATTAATTATAACTTGTATGTCGCACATTTGGTAAGAGTATATGACATACGTGACTTAGGTTTAATATTAGATACTAAATTAAATTTTTACAATCAAATGACATCCAATCGCAAGTTAGCTAGTAAGACTTTGGGTTTTGTGATGAGGACTGCAGCTGGCTTTGATGATATAAGGGTGGCTAAAACTTTGTATAATGCGTATATTCGAAGTAAACTAGAATATGCAGCTGCAGCCTGGAAACCTTACGAGAAAAAGTAAACTTTTGTTAGAGAGGATACAACGTAAATTTTCTCGTTGGCTTTATAAGAAGTATCATGGGTACTACCCTTATTTGTGTCCTTCTTTATTCGTCTTGGGTATGGTTGATTTTGAAACCCTAATGTTTAGGACGGTGATGTCAACTATTAGACACTATCTTTCTATAATTAACCACAAGTTGGATTGTCAGTTGGTTATGGAGAGAATCGGTTTGTTGGTGCCCAAGTACCTGCAGAGAGATAATGGAGGAACGGTGGCTCCGCACCGTGCGCCACGTCTTCTAGATAGACCAGTTACGCGTACCAAACGTGCTGCTTTTGCATCAACAAATCAAAGATTATAAGGGACATAATCACTCAGCACGATGAAATTGACTTATTTGCAGACAGTCAGACAGTAGAACACGTATACTGACACTTTTTTATAAATTTGTCGATGAAATGACAATTAATAATTCGACAATTTAATTTCCTTGGCTATTTGCTATTTAAAACAACTACTGACTCATTAAAGATACTCATTTAAGATGTAATTTTAATTATGGGCATATTCGGATCGTAATTAGCTTTTATTGACATTTCATTATTGTTTCAATTCGATTTACTACAGCCTTAATTTCTTGATAGGGGCTGCTAAAAGCTTCGAGATTTTATATTACTATTATTTTATAATTATTTAATTTATGATTAATAATTTTCAGTTATTAGTTTACAAATTATAATTATTAATATGTATTGTTATGGATGCAACTTTTTTTTTAAAATTTACACGTAAAATTTAACCTTGTATGCGAATTGGTTTTTGTGTAAGGCACAAGAGTTTTTGAGTTAAAAAAAATAAATAAATAGAGGAGACAACGAATTTATAGCCTTCTTTGGTTGAAGTTGATTGCCTGTAAGTTCTACTGTAAGGTAAGGTCGACTCAAATAATCGTGCATTTAAAATAAAAACAAAGTTAGTTGATAAAACAGAAACAGAAACTTTTGTATTCAATATAGATTATAAATAATACTTATCGAAACTCACATTTTTGTTTAATAACCACTGGTTCGAGAAAAAAACCTCTATACTGGGAAGAACCAGCAATAAACTTTTTTTTAAATAACAGCTTACTATCATGTAATCACAATTAACCACACAAAGCAAACTTTTGGATGCGATCACCTCATTCCTGGGGGTAATTATCGTCCATAAATTCCTTAATATTATAATAACCATTTTTATACAAACTTAGTTTAATTAAATTTTTGAACTTTCAGCAGGTCAAATATTGTATATTTTCAGGAATTTTGTTGTAAAAGCTTATACATCTCCCCAAGCATGAATTACTGGCTCGATGGAGTCGAGTAACTGGTACTACTAACTTGTGTCTGTGCCTAGTGTTTACAGAATGAATATCACTTATTCTTGTAGGATTACTTTTATTTTTGTGTACGTACATAATATTTTCATAATTGTAATGAGTATTATTGTAATGAGTATTGTAATGAGTAGAGTATTAATTTCCTTAATTTTTTGTCGCAGCGACTCTTTAGGCTTTAAATCATAAATTGCTCTTATAGTCCTCTTCTGTAAAACAAATATATTTTCAGTGTCAGCTGCATGTCTCCACAGCAACACATTATGCTATGGAAATAGCTAACGTAAACTAGTCTAGCTGTTAGTTTCAGCGACCTACAGAAAGAGCCAAAAAGAAACCTTGTGCTATTTCATACGATTAGCATTGCCAAAACTTACCTTAGTTTGTCAGTTATCATTGGTATCACACACTGATTTATCTTTCTTAATATTTACTTCTAAGATTTTGAGATAACAGGAAGAAGAAATATGTTACATGCCTTCTCAGTTTAAACATGGACATGGATAACTCAACGTCATAGTTCATAAGCCTCTTGTGTTAATGCGGTCGGAATTGTTAAAAAAATATCAACTAATAAGCAAAAAGTTTGCAAATTTACCTAAATAAACAGGATTTGTTTGTTGAATCTAACAAAAAAAACATAAAAATTATGTAGAACGATCGCAAAGAAGTAAAAAAGGTCAAATCCTGCGGTCATTAACCAGGCATGGCGATCGTGGCACATTCCCCTAATTCAAGAGAGCTGTATGTGCTTGAGTATCGTCATTAATTTGAACCCTTACGATTGGTGCTACTGTTAATCACACTTTTAATATTATGGTGCAATAAAGACGGAAAACAAATTTTATTTTCATTGGAAATTTTTTTTCAAAATTCCGGCATATGCTTTTAATTGATCTAACCGTCGATAACGTTTTTGTTTGGTGTATCCTAATGGAATTTAATTTAATTATTAAATAAATTGATTAAAAAGAGATTATATAAATTAATTATAATTTATAATTAAAAACTTTCTTATGAAACGCTGGTAATATTATTTGCTGGCAGGTTGGCATTTTTTTTTACGTTGGCGCTACTAATTTACTAAAATTTGTTTCGTTTCATTATGATATTTCCATTTATTACAAAAAACTAATGGATTTTTTCACATATTTTTGTAGATGAACTATAATGAAAACAAACACCAGTACAATTTAAGTATAATTAATAAAAAAAAAGAATCCACTATAATTCCTACATTAGCTTTATTGCGAATTTTCATTTTCTATTATCATAAAAAGAACTCCCCTATGACTGCAAATTTTCATCCGTTGCACTCATTGAAACCTGCTTTGGTTTTTTGCCGATTGGTTTATTTTCCACTATGGTATAATGTTAGTTTTTCAGGTCAGGCACTTTTTATCTATGTTTATATCTTTATATTTAATTTAACCGGGTATCGTATGTAATGGTTGATTAAAAAATAATTAAGTCTCAAAAAGTGAAATAAAATATATACACACTATATTTAAATTAGTTACGCTATGAATATTTAGAGGAAGACCTTGATTATTTTACTACAACAGCTACTTGCCTATACTTTCTTTATGTTCTCGGTCAACCCTATCGTTTCAAGTGTATTACATTGTTATAATATCACGAATGAAAATCATAACTAATAGTCGTGCTAAAATGCAAATGTCAGTGAATTCAACACATATGCATTACTGTACGGGTTTAAAGCGTTATTTCATTGAATGACACGATAACGAAAAATCGTCGACGGCACATGCTCACCGATATCGGGACACTGAAATGTCCAAATCCATTTTAAATGCTTATCATTAGACGAAATTTAGCGTCGGCGACATGTTATCAACGAGAACATCATGTCGGTACAGCTCTTCACAAAATCGTTCTGTTTAAAATCAAGAATGTGTGATGTAAATACACACAGACACATTTGCATGACTGACTTGATATTCATTTCTAACAACGTGCGTGCTGGTTGTTTATAACATGTATTAAGGTCTACAGCGTGGCTCTACCTGGTAAGAGGTAGAGCCACGCTGTAGCTATATTATGGTTATACCACGAATGGATCTAATATAATCGTATCAGATCGTAATCGTAATCGTTATCAGATTTTTTTTAGTTTACTAATAGATATCGGTTACACAACTTATAATATACCTACTATACAGCTTTTTATACTAAATATTTTAAAAATGAAGTAGCTAAGATATTCGCTTAATGAAATAAAATGATGTGTCTTAACTAGTATTAGTATTAACAGTTTGGTAGAGCTAAGCGGCAGCTTTTGCTGTCGCACGGATGGGCCAGCTCGAACCGGGGTGGTACCACGACCTCACAGAATACCGGCGTGAAGTAGAGGTTTACCTCTGCGTTCCGCTTGGTGAGTGCAGGTGGCCGGAGGCCCAATCCCCCCCCCCCCCCCCATCAACATGGTAGTGGAATTGAACAGAAGACTACCCCAGGAGGGTACCAGCACCCCTGGAGAATCCCTCGCTGAGCATCCACGACCAAACCACTCCACTCCTGGGCGTGGGTGCTCAGGCTGCTCCGCGTATTCTGGGGGGGGGGGGGCAAAATTCCGCTCGCGACTAATACTGCTCGGGGCAAGCTGAGCAATAAGACCAAGGCGACCCCTTTCACGCTATCCGTGAATTTTTGCAATATCAGGGGACTTCATTCCAACCTTAACGCTGTCCATTACCATCTAGAGACGGCGAAGCCGGCCTTGCTCTTTTTAACCGAGACTCAGGTGTCCTCTCCGGCTGATACTTCATATCTCTCTTACCCGGGGTACAAATTTGAACACTCCTTTGTCCCCCGGGCTGGAGTTTGCGTATACGTCAGGGAGGACATCTGTTTTCGACGCCTCGGCAGTCTTGAAGGTACGGACCTGTCCATCCTATGGCTGCGCGTAGACAGCGACGACCATCCCCGCGTCTACGGGTGCCTATATAGGTCCCATAGCGGTAATGCCGACACAGACCGACTCATCGACCACGTCCAAATGGCTGCAGACTCCGTGCTACAACAGGTCCCATCCGCAGAGATCGTGATACTCGGTGATTTTAACGCCCACCACGCTGAATGGCTTGGTTCTCGTTTAACCGATCATGCGGGTAGATCTGTCTATGACTTTGCTTTGGCATATGGTCTAACACAACTGGTTACTTCGCCTACGCGGATCCCAGATGTGGAAGACCATGTACCTTCCCTGTTGGACCTTCTGCTGACCTCTCATCCGGACGGATATCAGGTCTCCGTCGATGCCCCACTGGGCTCTTCGGACCATTGTCTGATCCGGAGTACGGTGCCACTCACGCTCCCATCGCAGTTGCGATCTGCAGCTTGCCGCCGTGTTTGGCACTATAGGTCGGCCGATTGGGATGGGATGCGGTCTTTTTTTGCATCCGACCCTTGCGGGCGGGTTTGCTTCTTGCCGGAAGATCCCAGCGTTGTTGCCGATTCTGTTGCTGATGTGGTACTTCAGGGTATGGAACTTTTTATTCCATCCTCTGTGGTGCCCATCGGAGGCAGATCCCAGCCATGGTTTGGTCGCACCTGTAAACTAGCATCACGCTATAAGCAGGAGTGCTACCAGGCCTGGGCTGACGCATCAACGTCCCGGGATGTAAACACCAGCGCTCTTAAAAAGAAGTACAATTCCGCCTCCAGGTCCTTCAAAAGTGTCATTGCCAAGGCAAAGTCAGAGCACATCGGCAGAATTGGCGAGAAACTAGTTCGCCTCCCTTCGGGAATACGTGCATTCTGGTCTCTCGCCAAGGCTGTCCAAGGGAACTTCTGTCAGTCATCTCTGCCATCTCTGCACAGGGTGGACGACTCACTGGCCCATGACGCAAAGGAGAAAGCCGATCTGCTAGGCTCTCTTTTTGCTTCCAACTCGACTCTAGATGACGGGGAGAACACACCGCCGACCATCCCGCGGTGTGAGTGCTCCATGCGGGAAGTGCTGTTTACACAGCGCTTGGTGCGTAAAGCACTCCTCTCCCTGGACGTCAACAAGTCGAGTGGGCCTGATGGAGTCCCACCTATTGTGCTGAAGACGTGTGCTCCGGAGTTGGCACCGGTTTTAATGCGTCTTTTTCGGTACTCCTACTCCCTAGGCGTAGTCCCGGACTCATGGAAGACAGCTTTGGTGCACCCGATCCCTAAAAAAGGCGACCGCTCAGATCCGTCCAACTACAGGCCTATCGCCATCACCTCCTTGGTCTCCAAAGTAATGAAAACGATCATTAACAGCCAGCTCATACGGTACCTTGAGGATCACCAGCTGATTAGTGACCGCCAGTACGGTTTCCGTCGAGGTCGCTCAGCGGGTGATCTTCTGGTCTACCTGACCCATAGATGGGCGGAGGCAGTGGAGTCCAAGGGGGAGGCGTTGGCCGTTGGTTTGGACATAGCGAAGGCTTTCGATCGGGTTTGGCATAAAGCGCTTCTTTCGAAGCTGCCTTCCTATGGGCTTCCCGAGAAATTGTGCAATTGGATCACCAGCTTTCTTGCAGATCGGAGCATCAAGGTCGTAGTAGACGGTGCATGCTCCGATTACAAGCCCATTAACGCTGATGTTCCACAAGGCTGCGTGCTATCACCAACGCTGTTTCTTCTGCATATCAATGATATGTTGCAAACCAGTAACATTCATTGCTATGCAGACGACAGCACTGGTGATGCTTTATACACCGGCCGTGCCAATATTTCTCGGGAAAACGTCGCCGAGTACCGGAACAAACTTGTGTCTGAAATCGAGACTTTGTTGAACAAAGTCTCAGACTGGGGGCGATTAAATCTAGTCCAGTTCAATCCCCAGAAGACACAAGTTTGCGCGTTTACCGCTAAAAAGATTCCCTTTGTCGTATCTCCTCAGTTTCAAGGCTCTCCCCTAGTTGCCTCAGCCAGTATCGGAATCCTCGGTGTCGACATATCGAGTGACGTGCAGTTTCGTGGTCACTTGGAAGAGAAGGTCAAATTGGCCTCTAAAAAGCTTGGCGTGCTCAGCAGAGCGGGACAGTATTTCATGCGGGCACACCGCTTGCAACTTTACAAGGCGCAGGTTCGACCTTACATGGAATACTGTTCCCATCTCTGGACAGGGGCCCCCCGTGCCAGCTCCTTCTACTTGACCGCATCCAGCGCAGAGCGGTTCGAATCGTCGACGACCGAGTTCTTTCCGATCGGCTTGACTCACTGGCACTGCGTAGAGAGGTTGCATCTCTTTGCGTATTTTATCGCATCTACCACGGGGAGTGCTGTGAGGAATTGTTCGGACTAATTCCAGCCGCTCAATTTCACCATCACACATCGCGACAGAACTTGCGATACCATCCATATCATCTAGATGATTGGCGGTCCACCACTGTGCGATTCAGAAGAAGTATTCTCCCTCGCACAACATCCTTGTGGAATCGATTACCACCAGCGATTTTTCCGGACCGATACGATTTAGGGACCTGCAAGAAAAGAGCCTACTCCTTTTTAAAAGGCCGGCAACGTATCTGCGATTCCCCTGGTGTTGCAGTTGTTCATGGGCGGCGGTAGTCACTTACCATCAGGTGAGCCGCATGCTCGTTTGCCCCCTCTCCTATAAAAAAAAAAGAAGATCCACGTCATAACTAATCCCAAAAATGGTACTCCCAACACAACTACACTAGGAAAGACCCACCATGGTCAAAAATACGACAAGTGTTTTGCCTCTAAACGAAGCACTCTCAGGAAATAAACTCTGCGAAGGATGACTGCTAAGATCTTAGCGGTCACCCACCGCAAGATGCTGAATAAACGTTACCCTCGTAACATTATGTACACGCAAGAATAATTCATAATTATTCAAATTTTAATTATAAAGGAAAATTATTTATTTTAATATTTATTTCGATTTGGCTTAGGCTTAGCTGTTAAACCTTAAACAAATATTTTAATATAAAATTACGAGCTATCTTCTAGAAATCATCCATTTTACGGAAATATTTATAAAAACTGGTTAGCATATGAATGTAGGGGTAATTTATTATTAACCTAATTGCAAATTATTACTTCTTTCAATCTTTCATATTTCTAATAGCGTCGAAGTTGTTATCCGATTTTTTTTTATACAAAGACCGAAGTGTTTCTCGATAATAGTAACCTATTTTACATAAAACCTTGTGAATCAGTATAAAGAGAGGTGAACTAAATACATTATTTACACACACGTACATTTTGAATAAGGTACTGTAGGGATATGTTCTTAAATAATATAGACTCAATATTTAAGGTTTTTATTTTTAGACTTAACGAACGTTGGCAAATACAAGGAGTAATTGATCAATTGAGATCTAATTAACAAGACTTGTGTTCAAATTAACAAGGCAGTGTTAAAGACTTTTCAGTTTAGTATGCCGTTTTGATAAGAACAGAATTTCTTGTACTATTTTGATGGGTCAGAATCCTATTTAGTTATAGAATGTGAGGCATTCCATCTTTTTCCTCTGAGAACGCCACTAATATCTACGTCTAAAGTCGGTAATAGCTAAACAGTAACTAATTTATTTAATGTAGATTATATGTATAAATATAAATAATACTTACTGAAAATCAGTCTCATGTTTAAACTACCACTGGTTCGAAAAAGCAACCTCTGTCCTGGGAAGAACCAGCAAGAAACCCAGCGGGACTTAATTTTTTAAATAACAGCTTGCTATTATGTAATCACAATTAACCACACAAAACAAATTAGAAATAGCCTGCTAGTGATCACCGAATTCCCAGGGCTTATTATCATCCATAAATTCCTTAATATCATAATAACCCTTTTTATTCAAACTTAGTTTAATAAAGTTTTTGAACTTTAAGCAGGTCAAATTTTGTGTGTTTCCTGGGATTTTGTTGTAAAAGCTTATACATCGCCCCAAGATTGAATTACTGACTCGGTGGAGTCTAGTAACTGGTACTACCAACTTGCGTCAGTTTCTAGTACTTAGATTATGAATATCACTTATTTTTGTGATACTATTTTTATTTTTGTGTACATACATTACATTTTCATAAATGTTTTGAGAGACCAAAGTTCATTACATTAAATTTTTGTCGGAGCGACTCTTAAGGTCGTAAATCATAAATTGCGGCCCTCTCCTGTAAAACAAATATAATTTCAGTATCAGTCGCGTGCCCATAGCAAAATAGCATACGATATTATGATATGGAAATAGCTACAGTAAACAAGTCTAGCTGTTTCAATACTGGTAAGATTTTTTATCTTTTTACAGCATATGCTGCAGAACTAGGACTACTTGATAATTCTGATATATGAGGGTTGCATTGAAGCTTCGCGTCTAGTGTGATTCCAAGAAAAATGGTGATAGCCATAGCTGGCTATGTTATGGCTGGAAGGCAGATTGAAACTGAAAGCAAACAAATAACATTTACATTTAGGTTGCGCAGGTGGAAATGGAGACCTTCGCTTTATGTTTCGGTGCGTTTTGCTTAAACACAAGTTGTTCATGGTCGATGGTGAAAGTGGCAGTATTATTCATTACAGCGCTTTTTATATCTGGCATAACATTTAATGAAGATTTATCATAATCGTAATCATTAAGGCCCTAAAAGCGGGTGAAATACCTAAATTCTTGGATATTTAAGTAAAAAAATCACAATAACTGTCAATTTAACCCGCAAAGAAAAAATATAGGGTGCTAGATGAGGATTTAATAAATGTTTTTAAATGGATGTAATTGTACTTTTTTCACCACTTATTAGAAAAAAGTCCCAAAAAGAAAAGAGTACCTATCTTAATCATGTTTTCAATATTTATGCAAAACAGCATACGCCCCTTAAATAGTTTTTACACTTAAAAAACGGCCTTAAAAATATTAATATTTTTAATTGAGAGTTTTATTTTTGTTCCCCGTTTTACTGGAGATAATATAATTTTTCCCCGAAATTGAATATATTCTCGCGTGCGTGCCTGCTCCGTCGCCTTGTAATCCCCCGCGAGCTCTGTCGCAGTCTGATTTAGGACATCGTTGAGGATGGATCGCGCGTCGGTGTTGGAGCCACTTCGTTCAAATATTTTCTATTTTTTTTAAGAGTTTATACTGATTTGTAATTTTTTATGATAGAAATACTTAATTTAGTTTATATCTGTACTTTGATAACTGTAAGTACCATTGTATAAATAAAATATTTTTTAAAGTGTCCAAACAAGAAGAACTTTTCACGGCGAGGTTGAATAGTGAAATTCAAAAATACATTTTTATATAATTTTGATGTGGAACGACCAACACGCTCTCTTTACTTAGATTTGATAGTTTTTAATACCTTGTAATTTTATTGCTGCATGTTTTTAACAAGTTGTTGATACTCAATTTTTTAATTATGTATTACATTAAAACACTGTTTTATGAGTATGAATTTAAAAGAACATTTTGCGCTTTACTATGATTAACATAAACGAGGGAAAACTTGATATAGATATTTATATTCAGGTACTCGTGTTTAGGTTTAGGCCTCCGTGAAAACTCACTGTTTGTGTAGTAGTAATGGGTATAAATCGTTCTCCTCTTTTTCTCGATACTCGTTCTCGACTTGGTTCACGTAATGCAATCCTACACTCGTTTGTAAACAAAACTTTAGCCCACTCCTCGCGAGTCCAGTTGAGATGTTCTCGGGCAAAACGAAGTCCTGCACTCGGGGCTGTCTGAGAAGCTCCGAGATCCGTGCTTTTCTACGGGTTTTTAAATCCACTTCTCCCATAGGTCCTCTCACCTTACGCTTGCTAACATTATCACCCTTCGTGATATGGAGCCGCTGGCGAAATTCAACTGCGGTAAGGTAGCGATTTCTAGGACAATGAAGCTGTCGTCTCGGGCTGATGTGCACCTTACACCTCAGTTACCAGGTTTGCGGGTGTAGCTGATAGTTTCAAAAGTCTCAAAGCACATTGAATCGAAGAACGTGGTATATTACCACTACAACTGCACGTTGTGTCAACCCTTGGTCGATTAATGCTATGGCTAGTGCAACCTGAGCGGGTGTTAAGGGCATCATTTTAGTAAATAATTCTTTAAGTTTAAAAAAAGTAAAATTAACCAATTTGACGGCTCCGTGGCGCAGTGGCTTAGCAATGAGTTGTTGCGCCGGGGCTGGGGGTTCGAATACAGCACGAAACATGTATTTTTATGGCCTACAAATAATTGTTCCGGGTCTGGATGTTTGCTTCGTGCAATTTATGTTTGTAAACTCCTCTGTCTCCACGATAAAGGAGGTTCATCTTAAGACCTATCCCAACGGATAGGTCTTAAGATGAACATGGACAAAACAAAAATCATGTTTAACGTCCATGTCACACCTATGCCGGTAGTTGTTGAGAGCACTAAGCTCGAAGTTGTTGAAGAGTACATTTACCTGGGACAAATAGTCCGACTAGGAAAGTCCAACTTCGACCGAGAGGTCAATCGACGGATTCAACACGGCTGGGCAGAGTTCGGGAAACTACGACACATCTTCTCGTTAGTCATACCTCAAAACCAAAAAACGAAATGGTAAAACCAGTGCGTGTTGCCAGGGATGACTTACAGATCTGAGATGTGGTCCTTCACTGCTGGCCGTATGAGGAAGCTCAAGGTCGCTCAGCGAGCTATGGAGTGGGTTATGCTCGGGGTGTCTCTGCGTGATAAACTTAGAAATTACCGAAATGCGGATATCTCAGTAGAACCAGAGTAACCGACATAGCCCAACGGATTAGTAAGCTGAAGTGGCAGTGGGCCGGCCACATAGCTCGAAGAACCGACAACCGATGGGGAAGAAAGGTTCTCGAGTGGCAGCCTCGTACCAGTAGGTGAAGTGTAGGGCGACCCCCCACTAGATGGAGTGACGACCTGGTGAGACATGCAGGAAGTCGATGGATGCAGGTGGCTCAGGACCGTGCTTTGTGGCATTCCTTGGGGGAGGCCTATGTTCAGCAGTGGACTTGTGAAGGGCTGTAATGATGATGATGATGATGATACAGGAGAATATCCTAGTGTGGGGCTAACGTTTTTTTTTTAAACTAAAACTTGAAACAAATATCACACTGCACTCAACATAGTGAATTACCCTCTTGAACTCGTCGCTTGAAGTGTTTTTGTCCTACCTTCTCAAGAAATATTCATTATAAACACTCCCAACTTGGTTATCGTTAGACAAGGGCTTAGCCGAAATTCCGTGCTGCAAAGTGTATAAATAAATAAATATTTATAGAGATAGATAGATGAAACTACGAACTACGGTAACGCCTTTTGTTGTTGTAATGTTGAATAATAATGCTTGTGCCGCAGGATTTCTATAGCAAAAAAAAACGACGGATTGCACCCCGGGAGTTCCGGCAGTAGTGAAAACTTGAATATTAACGTTGTGCATTTTTGATATTTTGGAATGGCGGAGATTATTTATTATTATCTTATTTCATTTATTTTCATTCGAAATTATTTGTTTGGTAAACCTACACCGCACATGTGCTTATTGTGATTGTTAGCGCAAAGCGCTAGTGTCAAGCATCGACGCTAGATGGTACTCGGCTCGGCGCGATACGGGATGAAGTTCGTCCGAGCGTGTTGAACGGTGAGTGTCGAGAACGCGCTAGAAAAATTAAGAGTCCAAATTCATCGCTGCGATTGATAGCAAGCGGTCCATTTTGTCGGGAACTCGTAATGGTAGGCGCGTATAGTAAATATACTGACTGGGAATTGTAGCGCGTATTCCTTGCTGAGAGCTTCACCCGGGACTTTTAGGTTTAACGCTGAGTCCGTATAAGTGGATCCGACTGTATTAGTTACTAGTGCGGTATGATATGGTATGATATTCTAGAAATAACTGTGGCCACGCAAAACGGTAGTGACCGTTGATCCGGTCTCGCGTGTTAAGCTTTATAACAAACGAGAGTTAGTGGCTTCTGTAAGGTAGTTAATCGTACGACAGAGTGAAGGGACTGTCATCGTAGAAACGAAGAAAGTGACTGTGGACGGAGAGCAGTGGGAGCGGTGCGGAGGTCCGAACTGCTGCAGATGGTAACGGTCTAATAAGGTCAATAACACTACCAGCCACACCCACATACACATCACTGACCCTTACTTTCCTAGCACTATACATCCACATGCGACCTGACCGAATCCTGAGGGACCAGTCGCCTTGGATAGAGGTAAGTAAGCTCCTTTTATTAGAATAGAACGCTCCCCCCTGAATGTTTACTGTAATTAGAAACTTTTCACCCTTGGCGTTAGGACGCCCGACCTGCACCTGCTGGTAGGTTCTTCGTCTATGGGCCGCGGAGGACCCTACTCCTGGGATAGGTAGCTGCAGGCCGTTACAGTGACTTTATGAAAATATAGGTTAATGCTATAAAGTATAAAAATATTACAAATATTACATCTATAATGTGTAAGTACATATGTATCTATATTAATAATTTCGTCAAGCAGTACAGTAGACTCGATCGAAACCTAATCTTAATAATAAAATTATATTAATTAATAAATGAAAATTAATTAAACCTAACTTACTTCCTCTCCTACGCCGCGGCAGTTGTCTACTCTCCATCCGTCTTACGAATTTTCGATCAGGACACGTTTAACGTTTAAGGCGAGTTTAACATTTTTTACCCATTACAAAAAAAGTGCACAACGCCGCAAAAGAAGTTTTCACTTCAAAAATAACACAACACACTTTACATTACTATAATATCAAACTTATTTGAAATACCACCAGGAAACATATCATAAACACTTATCAAGCAACATTTCTCTAGTGCAAGAATAGAATAGAATAGAATATTTTTATTCAATATACATTACATGTGTAATTCTTATTGAAAGTCATTTTTACTTTACCACTGGTTCGAAAAAAAACCCTCTGTCCTGGGAAGAACCAGCAAAAAACCCAGCGGGACTTTTTTAAATAAATTTTACAATATAAATGATTACGAACAATTTACATTTCGGGAATCAAGGTAGTGACACAACAGTACTATTTAAAAATGTATTTATTGCTTTCCAGTATTCTCCGCGAAATTTGACACATTTTTCCATACTTTTTTCATTACTTTTTTTTTTATAGGATAAGGGTGACAAACGAGCACACAGTCCACCTGATGGTAAGTGGTTGCTGCGGCCCATAGACATCTACATCTATCCTCGTTTGCGAATCAAAATGCAGATGCGTTGTCACCCGCTAGGACTAAGATGGATTGCCTCATTTCCAGTAAAAAGGGCATCCGGCCACCTGCACTCACCAAGCGAAACGCAAAAGGTAAACTTCTACTTAACGCTGGTATTCTGTGAGGTCGTGGTACCACCCCGGTTCGAGCCGGCCCATCCGTGCGACAGCAAAAGCTGCCGCGTGGCTCTACTGTTTCATTGCTTAAATAATGGTTTCAAGTGAATTTTGATACTTTAAATGGGTTCGAGTTTGTGTGTTGAGTCCGCGTATGTAAACCATTAGAGGAAACAATAAAACAAGTGTTCCATTGTTGAAATCAAGCTCAAGTTATTTTATTCGCCTATACCCTACGAACTTGAGAAATTATCATCATCAACTGTCTGCTGGGTTAAGCTGTCATCAAAATCTCATGAAAACTTCGGAATGTGCTAAAACTCATCAGCAAATTGCAAAGAAGTTTACTAGCAAAAGTATAAGTACGATTGAATAAAACTACTGTTCGCGTAAATATAAGAAATCATTATATAAATGTACGAGTCAAAGAAAGAAAACCTGTATCTTTGTACGAAGATCCCTTCACTTCTCTTATATGCTTATACACAAATTATAAAATAATCAAAATAAGCGACGTCCACATGCACTCCACTGTCCACTACCGGCACGATATCAGCCATGTAGTTCAGAAGGTTGCTTACGGTACTCCGTGCTAATCGTAAACCATACTGAGCATTAGTAAGCTGGGCGCTTACCAGTGAGAGTACATTCTTATGTATAGAAGACTAACACTTTCGCCGGTTTTGACAGGACAGCTACAGGTCTGTATCATTCAACTTTAATTGATAAACATTTCTTAGGCACCGGCACGACTCGTGTTATTTTCTACCTCTCGGGAAACACCGCCGACTCAACGCAAAGGTTATATATGTGAAGTAGAGGTTCAACCAACACTTCCCTACACTCCCTAAATACGTAGGGAAGTATGCCATCCGGTTCTACGGCAGACTTAGGTTTTAACCGCTGTAGTGCATCTCTAACTTCTTCTAGTTTTAAGCGGTCTAGATGCACGCGCGCATCACCATTACCTCTACCAGCATTAATGATACTCGCGTTCACTTTTAAGTCTGCCTGTTTCGGTACTATACACCGAGTGGAAATACCTCGCGAATTCTTCAGCACTTTGTCGATCTATTAACGCCTCTCCATCCTGCAATATTAACCGTGAGTGTCTACTACCCCTTGGAGGGTTTAAGTAGTTCCAAAATGCCTTTGGTTCTTTATGAAGGTGATTTTGGACGCGGTACTGATAAGGTGTCCTCTCAATACCTATCATCTTTTTGATTCTCGCTCTCCACCGCGAGTATTTACCATAATCTTCCGCTAACCCACTCTATTGACACATTTTGTGTAGAATCGCTTTTAATTTAATGTTGCGAATTATTTAAAGTGTTAACCAATCGGGGTAATGATCTCGAGCTCACAGCGTTTATTTTTTTCTTTGGAACGCAGTCAGAACACATCTATAATTGAATAAATAATATCATAATAAAATTTGATCTCATTTCTAAGTTAAGCCCCACATACAACCCCAATTTGCAGCTGCTATGGACAAATATAGTGTTAAAAGATCTGCTTTTTTAAAATTCCATCGCACCTGTACAGTGCCGGCCTGAGGCAAGTTTTAGGATGGAGCGAGACCCAATTATGGCGCCCCACTTGCTTGCACCTAATATATACCAGTTGTACATGCACATGCAAGCATGAAACTGGGAAGATCTCGACAACATCTTAAGTGTATATCTAATTTGCCGATTGAAAACAGCCATGCTCGTAGTATTTTAGGTACTGCACTCCTTACGATATCTATAGAAACCGTTGATGTAGAATATTAAAAAGGAATTAAGGTACGTTTATTTAAATAAATCTTAACAACAATAGACAATAAAACAAAATAAAGGCAACATTCATCAATGAGATCAATAAGCATAATCAACTTTAGAACTGGTATCTATACATTATGTTATGTTTATTAATTAATGTAACAGTGCTTATTAAAAACAAACTCTTCAGGTGTAGCCTACTGGCTCCTAATAATAATATAATTAACCCATTGAATGTCAGAAAAAATAAAACAATAGAATAACAACACTAATTAGGACACCTGCATGTCCTTAAAACACTCAATGGGTTAATTAATCATAAACTATTTATATGGAGAACAAATTTTAAATAAATCGCTGCGTTCGCACTTTTGCATTAAAAAAAATTTATATGACCTCCTCATACGATAATGTCTGAGCTACATCATTTTCAATTAACAGCAAGGCTAGATCAGAAAACTTATCTTCTGCGAGAGTCAACCTCAGCTACGTTTATGCAACGAAAAAAGTAATCTGTTTGACAATCGTAAGTACTCAGCAAGTTGGTTGGATGCTGATTCAGCACCTAAATAATGCCCTAAGCGAAAACTTACCCCTAGAAAAGTGATGGTCACTATTTGTTGGTCTAGCGCCGGTGTGATTTATCACAGCTTCTTACCAAGCATGATGAGCATTACTGCAGATGTGTACTGTGAGTAACTGAACACAATGATGGATAAGCTCACACTTCTCCAACCAGCTTTGGTCAATCGCTCGTCCCCGCTGCTCCTGTAACGGCAACGCGCGACTTCATACTGCACAACAGGCGGTCTCCAAGTTAAAAGAGCGAGGTTGGAAGCTCTCGTCATCCGCCGTACTCACCAGACCTTGCGCCGACAGACTTCTACTTTTTCCAGAATTTAAAAAACGTTTTGGCGGGAATAAAATTCAATACCCAAGAGGCAGTACAAAATAATATTGCAGAATTTGTTGCCTGCCCCGTCCAGCTGATTTTTTCAAGAAGGGCATCAACAAACTGCTACTGAATTAGCAAGGTGCATTGATTGCATGGGTGATTACTTTGATTAATAGAAATAAAAAATATAGAAAAATACTTAAGTTAACTTATTTCATAAAAAACGGGAATTTCATAGATAAAGGACTAATATTAGGTAACGTATCTTGGCAATTATTTAATATTAAGAGCTGAAAGACTGCTTTCGGGTGACCTTCATTGATATGTATAATTTAAAATTAAAAATTTTGTACAGCCGACTTCAATATAAGCGACTTCAATATAGGTTATTTAAGAATAACTCAATAACTATTGGTCTGACCTTGATCAAATTCATAAGGGACCACACGAGAACTATCAGCATTCATATAAAAAAGAATCATCCAAATCGGTTCGCCCTATACAAAGTTATGAGGTAACACACATAAAAAAAACATACACTCGAATTGAGTACCGTCTCCTTTTTGGAAGTCGGCAGAAAAACTTTTTCAAACACATCATATCTCTTGAAAACTCCAATCCCGAAATATCGCGATTAAGATCATGCGTCCATTTTTCCTCCAACTTTGAGCATACTTTCTTAAAATTTTCATCGGTCTTATTCCAACCATACAGGAAACTCTCTATTTCATTCTATAAACGTAGTCTCATTAATTGTAAAAATTCGTGTAAACCATGTCTCTACCATGCTGTATGAGCCATGCAGCAGTTTTTGCTGTTGCACGTATGGGCCGGCTCGAGCCGGGTTAGTACCACGACCTCACAGAATACCGGCGTGAAGTAGAAGCTCTGCTTCTGCGTTTCGTCTGGTGAGTGCAGGTGGCCGGAGGCCCAATCCCCCCCCCCCATCAACATGGTAGCGGAATTACACAATAGACTAACCCAGGAGGGTACCAGTACCCCTGGAGAATCCCTCGCTGAGCATCCACGACCATGTTATTCCAATCCTGAGCGTGGGTGCTCAGGCTGCCCCGCGTATTCTGGGGGGGGCAAAATTCCGCTCAAAAACATAACTGCTCGGGGTAAACAGAGCAACAATACCAAGGCGACCCCTGCCACGCTATCCGTGAATTTCTGTAACATCAGGGGGCTTAACTCTAACCTAAACGCCGTCCACTACCATCTCGAGACGGCGAAGCCGGCCTTGCTCTTCCTGACCGAGACGCAGGTTTCCTCTCCGGCTGATATTTCGTATCTCTCCTACCCTGGGTACAAATTGGAGCACTCCTTTGTGCCTCGGGCTGGAGTTTGCGTGTATGTCAGAGAGGACATCTGTTCTCGACGCCTCGGCAGTCTTGAAGGTTCGGACCTGTCCATCCTTTGGCTACGCGTAGACAGCGACGACCATCCGCGCGTCTACGGGTGCCTCTATAGGTCCCATAGCGGTAATGCCGAAACAGACCGACTCATCGACCACGTCCAAATGGCTACAGATTCCTTGCTACAACAGGTCCCATCCGCAGAGATCGTGATCCTTGGCGATTTTAACGCCCACCATGCCGAATGGCTCGGTTCACGTTTAACCGATCATGCGGGGAGATCTGTTTATGACTTTGCCTTGGCATATGGTCTGACACAACTGGTTACTTCGCCTACGCGGATTCCAGATGTGGAGGATCATACACCTTCCCTGTTGGACCTTCTGCTGACCTCTCATCCGGACGGATATCAGGTTTCCGTCGATGCCCCTCTCGGCTCTTCGGACCACTGTTTGATCCGGAGTATGGTGCCACTCACGCTCCCTTCGCGGTTGCGTTATGCATTACGCAGTAAGCAGGAGTGTTATCAAGCCTGGGCTGCGGCTTCGGCGACTCGGGATGTAAACACCAGCACACTTAAAAAGAAGTATAACTTCGCCTCCAGGTCCTTCAAAAGAGTTATTGCCAAGGCAAAGTCAGAGCACATAGGCAGAATTGGCGAGAAACTAGTTCGCCTTCCTTCGGGAACCCGTGCATTCTGGTCTCTCGCCAAGGCTGTCCAAGGGAATTTCTGTAAGCCATCACTACCATCTCTGCACAGGGAGGACGACTCACTGGCCCATGACGCAAAAGACAAAGCCGACCTTTTAGGCTCCCTTTTTGCGTCCAACTCGACTCTTGATGACGGGGGGAAAACACCGCCGACCATCCCGCGGTGTGAGTGCTCTATGCCGGATGTGCTGTTCTCACAGCGCTCGGTTCGCAAAGCACTTCTCTCCCTGGACATCCAGAAGTCGAGTGGGCCTGACGGAATCCCCCCAATTGTGCTGAGGACGTGTGCTCCGGAGTTGGCACCGGTCCTAACGCGTCTTTTTCGGTACTCCTACTCCCAAGGCGTAGTCCCGAATTCATGGAAGACAGCTTTTGTCCACACGATCCCTAAAAAAGGCGACCGCTCAGACCCGTCCAACTATAGGCCTATCGCGATCACCTCCTTGTTCTCCAAAATAATGGAATCCATTATCAACTGCCAGCTCATCCGGTACTTTGAGGATCACCAGCTGATTAGTGACCGCCAATACGGTTTTCGTGGGGGTCGATCAGCTGGTGATCTTCTGGTCTACCTGACCCATAGATGGGCGGAGGCAGTAGAGTCCAAGGGGGAGGCGTTGGCCGTTAGTCTGGACATTGCGAAGGCCTTCGATCGGGTTTGGCACAAAGCGCTTCTCTCGAAGCTCCCTTCCTATGGGCTTCCCGAGAAATTGTGCAATTGGATCACCAGCTTCCTTGCAGATCGGAGCATCAAGGTTGTTGTAGACGGTGCATGTTCTGACTACAAGCCTATTAACGCTGGTGTTCCACAAGGCTGTGTGCTATCACCGACGCTGTTTCTTCTGCATATCAATGATATGTTGCTAACTGGTAACATTCATTGCTATGCGGATGACAGCACTGGTGATGCTCTATACACCGGCCGTGCTAATATTTCTCGGGAAAACGTCTCCGAGTACCGGAACAAACTTGTGTCTGAAGTCGAGTCTTTGCTGGACAAAGTCTCGAACTGGGGGCGACTAAATCTAGTCCAGTTTAATCCTCAGAAGACACAAGTTTGCGCGTTTACCGCTAAAAAGAACCCCTTTGTCGTATCTCCTCAGTTTCAAGGCACTCCCCTGGTTGCCTCAGCCAGTATCGGTATCCTCGGCGTCGACATATCGAGTGACGTGCAGTTTCGTGGTCATTTGGAAGAGAAGGCCAAATTGGCCTCTAAAAAGCTTGGCGTGCTCAGCAGAGCGGGACAGTATTTCATGCCGGCACACCGCCTGCAACTTTACAAGGCGCAGGTTCGGCCTCACATGGAATACTGTTCCCATCTCTGGGCAGGGGCTCCCCAGTGCCAGCTCCTTCCACTTGACCGCATCCAGCGCAGAGCGGCTCGAATCGTCGACGACCGAGTTCTTTCCGATCGGCTCGACTCATTGGCGCTGCGAAGAGATGTTGCATCTCTTTGCATTTTCTTTCGCATCTGCCATGGGGAGTGCTCTGAGGAATTGTTCGGATTAATCCCAGCCGCCAAATTTCACGAACGCACATCGCGGCAGAACTCCCGATACCATCCACACCATCTGGATGATTGGCGGTCCACCACTGTGCGATTTAGAAGATGTTTTCTTCCTCGCAAGACTTCCTTGTGGAATCGATTACCATCAGCGATTTTTCCGGACCGATACGACTTAGGGACCTTCAAGAAAAGAGCGTACACCTTTTTAAAAGGCCGGCAACGCATCTGCAATTCCCTCCCTGGTGTTGCAGTTGTTCATGGGCGGCGGTAGTCACTTACCATCAGGTGAGCCGCATGCTCGTTTGCCCCCTCTACTATAAAAAAAAAAACAAAAAAACTTAAGTTTATGGCTGTGGCTAACATTGGATAAAAACGTTTGTTCTGAATATTATTTCTTGATCCTGAATATATTTACATTTTTTTTTCTTTATATATTTAGAGTCAAAAGAATTCGAATTTGGGATCTTTCAAACCTTTAAAAATTTATTACTCTGAAAATGTTAACTTTACCATAAAAAGTCATGAGACTTTTTTTATTTTTATTTTATCAAAGAATACCAAAAATAATTGTCCAGTTTAAAAATAACAATTCCTTGCCATTGAAAAAAAATCGGTTTAAAGAATATGGCACCAAGTTGCCCCATGGCAACATGCATTTATATCGTCAGCTGGACAACTTGAAGAGAATCGCATGAAGAAAGTGAGGTTGAATAGTTTTGTATTCATGCATCGTTTCCTCCTGGGCTATAAGAACATTTTCTTCTTTTTTCGTTCGCGGATTCTTTCAAACTCTGAGTTTATTTCAGCTTTTTCAGCTGTATCTTTAACTGCAATGAGAGCCTTTTTCTCTAGGTATATTCTTTTTTCTGCATCAGTTTTGTAGCATTTGATAAATCTATGCGCTCTGTTTGCATGCATGTGCTGACAAGGTTAAGGTGGAATAAAACGTCGTACCAAAATGACTAAAGACAGCAAAATCTCGAACTTCTTAAAATTGACTGCCTTGCCTTTCCAAACTTGTCACGGGATCAGTTGTATCGATACTCTTCTTCCAAGGCACTTTTTAACTTCGGCGTACTGATACCGCACCGCTTGCAAGCTGTTGACTCTATTTTCGCATCTTGTTTGACACACCGTCTCTAAAGCTAAGTTCTTCACATGTTTTGAAATAAATTCCCATCTTTTTGTTGAGTTTGTAAAAAATACAAATAAGCACTGAAGAATGCCGCGCACGTCTCTACAAATAAGGCCATACGCACATATACCAAGTGGCCATACGTTCGAATCCAAAATATTGAAAAGCGAAGAAATTTCCATGAATAAACTCAGGCACATTAGCAAAGAAACGAAACAGAGACTAAGAATTTTTATAGAATAGGGTGACAAACTAGCACACAGTCCACCTGATGGTTAGTGGTTGCTGTGCTATGGGTATAGATAGCTACATTTCTCCTCAATAAAGAATTAAAATGCAGATACGTCGTCACCCGTGAAGACTAAGATGGAATGCCTCTTTTCCAGTAAAATGGGTCTCCGGTTCTCTACACTCACCTTGCGAAACACAGCAGTGTCAAGCTGCCATTTTACGCTGATATTCTGTGAGAACGTGGTCCTTCTCCGGTTGAGCCGACCCATTCGTGATGCAACTATACTACTAATATAGCTCCAGCATGGCTCTACCACGTAAGCTTCTTAAGAGCGTGCAAAATTGTTACCTAAATAAGCTAAAAGATTGTATTTTTCTATTATGTAGGTAGCTATGCTATTATAAAAAAATTGACTAAGGCGCCTCCTGGGACTTGGCACCTGGAGCGGCCCCTCCGTTCGCCCTATGGTAGGGCCGGTCCTGCACCGGTACGTAATATTTTTGTTATTGTTCGGAAATGTATCACCAGCGTTGGCCAAGTCTGGCGTCAGAAATGGTTAGGGCGTCGGCGAGGGCTACCGGACCGAAACCGCGAGCGCGGGATGGTAGGGGTCGAGAGACACAAGCGGAGGCGCCGCACTCACGCACACACTGTCCCATGTACTTAGCAACTACCAATACAGTTCTCTATAACACCATAAGCTTGAAAATATACATAATAATCATTAACAGATGACGAACAAGAATGTAAATTAAAATCTCCTAATACTACCACAGCGCTATACAAATCACAATATTTTTCTACTATCCTAAATAACATCGTATAAAAATAATAATAAAACTTTTTAATAAATAAAATAAAAACAGCTAGATAGACTTAATAACAAAAGGAATTTTCACATAAAAGGAACTATAGATAAAGTGAAATATTTTACTTTTCGCGGCACGTTCTCTAGCTCTGACCAGACAGCCGACCACATTTGGAATTTATTTGATTTTAAATCTCAACAGTTGTGGCAACTTGAATAGAAAACTGAACACTGCATGAATAAATGTAAAATTTTAATTTTAAAATTATACTCTAGTGAATTTCGTTGCCTTTTAAAATCTGTTACAGGTAAGTTATTAAAATAAGGATTGAACAACATAATTTTTGATTTATTAAACTTGTTCTGCTTCGAATACTTATGATTTTCTTAAACGCCTACAAATTTAAGACTACTATCATCATCATCATCAATCATGATTTCTTATATAGCTTGTGGCATTATAAAGCTGTAAAATCTTCCTGGCCAACAACACAATTATCACCAGAAAGCAACTTGTTCTAGTTCCACATATTAAAACGCCAAATTTAATAAAATTACATTTACGGATTTAAGCGGGATTAATTTTAATTTATTTTTATTCACCAAAGTTTTGATTACTTTACAGCGCCCATGGTCACGGGGTTGTTTAAGAGCTGCTGATGACAGCTGCTGTCATAGCTTACAGAATTCAAGTCCCATGAGAGAAGAGAAAGCTGCTATTGTGTTTTTGGCCGTCAAACGAAAAGGGGAGATCTCCCGCCGGGCAAGAAGTGAGAATCAACCTAGGGAGTGACAAACGCTCCATGTGTTATTTCGTAGCTGTTTTTTTATATATATAGCGCGTTAACTTCAGAAAATTTGATAGCACGATTTAGGCTTCGGTGCGTTTCGCTTGCGGCGCTATGACAACGCCGCACTATGTTTAGAAAAAGAAACTAGCGATTACTCCACTGACAATGAAGTAACTGCAACTATTAATGTAAAGAGTGAGAACGAGATAAGCAAATAACAGCAAAAAATATAAAGTTATAGTCTACATTATATCAACGTGCAGCAACAATGGTGACAGGTACAGATTTATTTAAAATTTTAGAAAATAGCATCTTAGAGCAACCTTGTACTTAGAGAATTTACGGTACTGCGATAAACACTCTTTGTTTTGTTTTCGTTTTCTAATCTAGTAGGTACGTTTACATCTCTTGCGATACGGACGTTTTTATTTGTGTTATTAGTGCTTGTGTAAACTTGTGATCGTAATGGAAAATACAACAAGGGTAATACCAAGTTTAGTTACTTTTTTATTATTAAGTTTGTTTGAAGTAAATAACATTTTCAATTTACGAGTTATTTTAAGCTATCAAAATTCTTTATGCTTTATGGGCACTAGCCCTACCTATGTGTTAAATTAAAGTCACCATTGTAGCGGCCATGTTGCATGCATCTTACTGCTACGCACTGACCTCTCATTTCCGAGAGGATTTAATGCAAGGAAATCCGTTACGCTGTCGCAATTGTAAAGTTTTAAGACAGGATTTCTGAAGTTCACAATATTATTTCTTCTACAGAGCCGTACACGTAGAAAATCGGCACTTGAAATTACAAGTAAGAAATGTGTGGTGTTGACGGGGTTCAAACACGTTTTGCTTGCGTACTATGAAATTAGGTCGAGATGATTATCCCCTCTGTTACCACAGCTCTTAGACAAAAAAGGTGAAGTTGCAGTAATTTTAAACTTTTTTAACCTCTGTAAATCCACTGAAATGTAAACATAGAAATTAACATTTATAATAAATATAATTACCACAATAACAAACAATATAAAAAATTAAGCATACTGACAAGTGTTTTGTGAAAACAGAAAAGCAAATCATAATAATTGGAATATATGAATAAATGTAAACTGTAAAATGTAAACATTGCTATTTTGATTTCAAGACAATTTGCCCTTCTTAAGAATATATTATCTAAGGACATGCCCAATATAAAAACTGGTAGGCATTGCTAGTAAAATAGTTTGTAAAATCCAAAATTGCACGCCTATTGAGCGTTTCATTTAATTTTTATGAAAAAAAAAAATTGTATTACTGGCTTTTAAAATATATTATTTACGTGATTTAAATGTATCGCTCTATTATTTTAACACCTCCGTCCTAGTCACCTACAGGGAAAAAAATATAATGTTTACCAAAATAAATCGTCTACACATAGCAACAAATTTTATAATCGATATAGGCTGTATAGTATATTTGCCCTATGTCTATCAAGGGCTAAAAAAATATGAAAACGCCTTTCAATTTTTAATAGCAATAAAAAAGTTGAAAATCATTTTATTATCAAACTACGCGTACTTAGGCTATTTATATGAAATACGGAACCAGTTGATGTGATTCTGATGCTAAGTAAAAACCCCGAGCTCGATACGTCAATTTTTCGGAAGTTATCGTGACCACATACAAAATAAACATCCGGTAGTCCACATAAAATTTTTTAGACCGTTTTTTGTCAAAAAAGTATTTTTTAGGAAATATTAGATCGATTAATTAGAGTGTTTTCTTGTTATACGGCCACTCATATTAATCATATAAGTGCAATGTGATTATGATAGAAGTATTTTAAGAACACAAAACTGCCTGACCTTGACGTGTCGAGAGTAAAGCACTACCTACTAAGTAAAAGTTTTGTACGTCTCATAACGCTTCGCGTTATGAGGCGTACAAAACTCCCTCATGTGTTCCTGCAGCATATTATATCAATATCAATTTTAATCATCTATGTTCAATACTCAGAGTTCTAAAAATTAAAATAAAATCCTGTGACAAACAGACATAGAAAAACAAACACAGAGGTGACTCTACAAATGCTCTAATTTTGTAAAATTTGGCACTGAACTATCTTAATGATGTTCTTAAAGTGAAGATGGCAATAAATGTCTAATTAAGCGTCTACCTTGTACCCTTCATAATAAAACCGTGTAAATGTTATATCAAATGAAAAGCATCATTAGTCTTAGGTGATGTTGAAGACAAATTATAAAAACGTAATTTTTTTTAGGTAATGAAAAAATGAACAAACCTGAACATTTCCAGGGGCACTCGACCCGGCCAATGCTTGCCGAGACTTCTTCTAGATTGGAACTTTGTTTTAAAATTCTCGCTCGACAACGGCGGGGACTTACGTAACGTTTTCATAGCTAGAATAATTATTATATTAATTTATTTATTCTTTATAACAGTACAAAACACCAATAGTAAACACATACGGTATATTGAAAGAGTTGCATAACATATAAATTAATCAATTTAAAAGTAAACTAATATATTTAGCGCTTTTGGTATCCTTAAAGTATTATCCATTATATTTTAAATACTTTTTCATTCGCTAAAACCATTTTTGAAATCATGAGGTAACCATTAGTCTGAGGGCATGTTTTTCACATGTCGGTTGAAAAGTATTACGGGCTTTTCTGGATCTGAAATATTCTCATCTCAATGTTCAAATGCTCCCATCAAATCTTTGATTTTTGGGAAAATAAAGAAATTGCATGGTACGTGGTTCGGACTGTGCGGGATGGGTCACGAGCTCCAACTTTTCAGAAGACAAAAATGACTTTATCTTTGGAAAAGTTTCCAAAGATAAAGTCAAAGCATTATCATGGTGCAATAGGATGCGATGTTTTGATCGTGTTTCTCTAGCTTTTTCTAAGACACTGGGCAAAAACTTGTGGTTAACAATATACCATTCGAAATTAAAACATTTATGAGCCGGCAGGAGCTCAGAACTTTCATATCGTATTTTACATTTGCTTTCTTACCAAATAAAAGGTGTAGCTGTTGTCTGGCTCAGTGAGTTTTAAAATATTACAAAGCAGATTCAAATCGTGACTTTTTATCACACTGTAAATTAATGACACTAACTATTGGTGGGACTACTAACTATATAAAATATAAAACTACCGGAGTGAACGAGAGTACTGTTATCAGTGATTGTTAAATAATTCCTATTACGAGTCATTAAAATAATAATTGTGTAATTATCGTTTTTTATATTATTATTTTTAATTACAAATATAAAATAGATTATAAGTCATTGTATTGTCATAATAATTATCATAGATAATCTTCTCAGTTATTTTTATTTAGAATTTGGGAGATTTGTAAAGAATATTATATAAGTATTTTAATTTGCTAAACAATTGTAATTATTTGACTCATCAGTACTATTTATAACAGTGGTTTACTTATTTTCATATTATAAAAGTATTTGGATTGTATAATTCTTACACGTTCCAACTGTTGCTAGTTTCAGTTTAGATAGGTAATAGGGGTAGCTACAACCATTGTGTGATATTATTTAAACGATTGCAATAATGATTGAGGGGCTTTTTCGTGCTGTAAAATTAGTAAAGGAAACAACTAAAAATCAGGCGTAATATTATTTCTTTCTGCGACTCCTGTTATATCACGTAAGTTTCACAAAAATGTCTCGCAACTGCAGCATTCATCAACAGTAGCGAACAGAGAAAATAACGTTATATTAATAATTGCAGATGCGGCCTGCCTCCGCTAGCGCCACCGCCATGTGCGACGGCCAGCCGCTATGTTATTAAATCAATAGAAAATAGTGCTAATAATGTGTTTGTATAATTATTGTTACTAATAGAGATCCCAAGTACTGAGCAGCCGGGCTAAGTGCTACTGAGCTCTTCGATCACCTTGTTCATGTACAGGTTGAAGAGACTTGGCGAAGTAAGATTACCATGGCGAACACCACACTCCAGCCTGTGCTTGTCGGATAATAATCTGGCCCACCTAAGGTAATTGATTAAATCCTATTATCAATATTCAAAGATTTCTATACCCTTTATTGCAAGGTCCGTTCCTGTTACCATTTTGTTTCATAATTTTTCATATGAGACAAGATGTTCGAGACGGCCAAAAATGACTTTAAACGAAAAAGTGATTAAAGAATATTAATTTGTTTAAAAAGTAAAAATACGGAAAAATTCGATTAAATAATGTGTTAATGTAGTTTTACCATGTATTTACAACTCTCAATATGTTTGTATAGAAGGTCGGTTTAATAATAGTTAATATAAACAACTTTATTTTGTTTAAGAAAAACCGACCAATCACAGTGCGCCGCGCTATAGAACTTTCTGGAAAATTTAAATTAACTGCGTAATAGTTTATGCAAAAAATTAATGAGAATATTTTTATGTCCGAAAAGAGTTGTAAATATGATATTTAGTTAACATATGTTGTATAGATCATTATAATAAAGAAATATTTCGTATAATTAAGCACGAGTCAAAAGTTATAGGATAATTAAAGAATTAATATGCCCAATTAGTGTAAAAGTTTAGGACATTTCAATTAATAACTTTGTTGAATGTAAATATATTAATTATCCTTTATCACGTACTAATGAAGACCAAAAGTGTCTATTTAATGATGTATAGCGTGTTAAAATTAAGATTAGTATTATATAGAAAATATTGCAATTTGTGCCATTTGCATAAAGAAAAATGTTTGAAAATAAAGAGGCAAATGGGAAATGGCAAGCGGCTCCCTTTAGAGTATAGCCGAAGTCTACCTTATGGGGGCGAAACATTGTAATATTGTAGTAGGAAGAACTACCAGTGCCCAGCAGTAGTATCCGGTAGTAGTTGCAGTGACTAGCAGAAATATATAGTGAAAGTGTTTAGCTAGCCGAAAAAAGTGGCAACTGAAAATTCGGTGTTGCATATAGTAAAAAAGTGTTAGCTAGCGGAAAAAGGTCGTAACTGAAAATTCGGTGCGGCATATAATGAAAAAGTGTTAGCTAGCGGAAAAAGGTCACAACTGAAAATTCGGTGTGACATATAGTGAAAAGTGTTAGCTAGACGGAAGAAGTGATAACTGATATTCGCAGTTACACAAGTGTTAAATTCAACTAATTTTAGTTGATTAATAGCTGCTAGTCAGTAGTGTTAAAGAACCAACTACTCCGGACAGATATTTTTATACTACCGCTCATTTGAATTAAATATTTTAAAATATATAGTGAACAACCTATAGTGAACAACCATAGTTGACCAACCGTTTTTAAATAATAGTGATAAATAAATAATAGTTGTAAAATCTCGCGACAAATTAATTAGTCGAACCGCTGGCCACTCCCTTGCTATTTAAATTTATAATCGTGCATTTTAATTTTGAACCTCAGTCCACAGTTTATCCGCAGCAACCGCAGAGACGGCAGTGAAAGACGGCAGTGGGAGGATTCCGGAACCTACAGGTGTAGGACGTGAGCGACTCGCGGAGTATCTTCGACAACATTTACTCCGAAGAGTTACGCCCGTCCGGCACATTTTATGGTCCTTCGAGCCGGATTCTTCCGATTGAACTGCCGGCTGGACCATTTTATGGTCCTTCGAGCCGGATCTATCCGCCTGTACTGCCGACCGGACCATTTTATGGTCCTTTGAGCCGAATCATCCGTATAAACCGGACCACATTTGCTGGTCATTCGAACGGGATTCGTCAATCCGTTAGTATTTCGGAACCGGGTACATAATCACTACCGTTTTAAAGTTGCTGAATTTTCAGAATCAAGATGCCGATCACGCGTTCGCAAGGAAGGGGAACCATGGCGTGGACTGTCGATCTGGATGATGGACCGTCGGACAATACCGACACCGTCCGCCACCAGATGCCACCACGCTCACCATCCACAACAGAAGGCGCTGAGGCGCCAGCTTGCCCCCGCGATGGGGGGGGGTACTCCTGCCTGTGCCAGCCATCGTTAAAGCCGGTACACCGAAGCAGAGAGAACAGATAGCTTGCCCCCGCGATGGGGGGGTACTCCTGCCAGTGCCAGCCGCCGTTAAAGCTGGTACACCGAAGCAGAGGGAACAGATAGAAGGCAACGATGACATTCGCTGTGCATCACCGCCAACAGCCCGGGTATATTCCCGCGCCGAAGAGCCACTAAGGGGCCACGCCGACAGAAGTACAAGGTCAAAAAAGACCATCCGGCCCAATAAAAAAGTTTTGAAGGCTCGTGAGGAAGTGCTGAGAATAAAATTGGAACTCGCACAGATCTCATTACAGATGGCTGAAGAAGATGATGAATCGGACGACTATGATGAGGATGGTCACTCCAAAAGTGAGTATGTCCGATCTTGGCTCGAAAATTCTGTAGCCAAGCAAAAGCCAACGCAAGGCGCAACCACCGGTGGGGAGGCCCCACTTAATAAAAACATCACAAAGCCACCCCCGGAGGTTGTCGACCTCAGTGAGCCGCCGATGAAGCTCACAAATAAGGATTCGAAGGTTGATGAAGAAAGGGAGCTCCTACCTGTTGTATCAGAGCTCACCTACCAGGATCCCAATGCAGAAAATATACCGAAGAGTCCCATACCTCAGAAGATTTGCCAGGACTCCAAGGTTGATGAAGACAGGGGGCTCCTACCAATTGTATCAGAGTCCACCTACCAGGATCCCTATCCGGAAGAAGCAACCAAGAATCCCATAACAAAAAGGCCTAACCAGGCACCTGTCAGCAATGAAGACAGGGTGCTCCGACCATTCATATCGGAGCTCACGTCCGCTATAGCCGCACTCGCTGACAAACCAAAACCAGAGAGTGCATCGTCGAATACTTTCGCAGCATCAAAAGCGATAATGACGCTGCCGAGCTTTAGCGGAGCACATACCGAATGGCTTTCGTTCCGTGCCATTTACGAAACAACCCGAGGCTACTTCAATGATATCGAAAATACTGCGAGACTACGAAGAAGTCTACAAGGAAGAGCCTTGGAAACAGTCAGTTCAAAACTCATCGGGCATGCTAAACCAGATGAGATTATGCGAGAACTGGAGCTACAATTCGGGCGTCCAGATTCAATCGCGCAAGCCGAAACCGAAAAATTACGGGGATTACCACGCTGTACAGAGGCACCCAGAGATGTTTGTACATTCGCGAGCAAAGTGAGGGGAAGCGTCGTCACTCTTCGAGCACTCAAACGAGACCATTACCTCGTTAACGCAGAGCTGCTACGACACCTCACAGACAAACTGCCAAACTCTATACGCGCGCAGTGGTATAGAATTTATACAGAAAAGTACGACTCGAGACCAGACCTCGGTTCCTTCAGTGAATTTATAACCGAGCAAGCTCGCTTCTGCAGTGCATTTGCGCCTCCTGAAATCATAAACGGAGCGCAAAATAATCGTCCAGTACATAGGACGCACACGGCTACCACTAAGCCATCTCCGAAATGCAGTGTGTGCGAAAAAGAGGGTCATTACGGATCCGACTGCAACAAGTTTAAAGAAGAAGATATTGATAAAAGATGGCAACTCGCCAAGCAAAGGAATTTATGTTTCCAGTGTCTACGTTATAGAAGTCAGACACACAGATGCAAAACCACAAAGTGTGGAATAAAAGGATGCAACGCGACACACAATCGACTTCTTCATCATAATAAAAAAGAGAAGACAGAGGTCACACTAAAAGAACCTCAAGAAACAGTTGCAAACTCATTCGCTGTATCAAAGCATCAAGCTTACTTGAAGATAATTCCAGTTCGAGTAATTGGACCGGCGGGAGCGATAAACACACACGCTCTGCTGGATGACGGGTCGACAGCCTCATTAATGGATCAAGAGATTGCCAATCAAATTGGAGCTACAGGGCGGTTGGACCCATTCAAGATCACAGCTATCGGGAACACTACCCTCGATTCGCCGGACTCCCAAAGAGTCAAAGTGTCACTGAAGAGTCTCCATAGAAAAAGGGTGCCATTCAGAGCACGCACGGTCGCCAGCCTAAACTTGGGGCCGCAGACTGTGCGTGCAACAGACATAGAAAAATGTAAGCATTTGAAAGACTTAAAGAATCAATTGATATATGATTCAGGCAACCCCAGGATCCTGATAGGACAAGACAACTGGAGACTCTTAATAGCCACTCAAGTCCGCAGAGGTCCACCGCACCAGCCAATCGCCTCGCTCACAGAACTGGGATGGGTGCTACACGGGGCGCACACTAAAGCCCCGCATCAGCGCGTCCACACGGCCAACGAGCTGTACACGAGCGAGGAGAACATAAATGACCAACTCCGCGAATACTTCGCGCTGGAATCTCTAATGATAAATCCGAGAAGACCAGATTCCGATCCAGAGAAGCAAGCCGAAGAAATACTAAATAGCAGCACCCGTCAGTTGGAAGACGGGCACATAGAAACAGCGCTTCTCTGGAGAAAGAAAGACATCGAGATGCCTGGAAATTATGAAACGGCGATAAACAGGCTCGTTTCTATCGAGAAAAAACTAGATCGAAACGAAGAGCTAAAGCAGAAGTATAACGAAGAAATGAATTCCCTAATACAAAAGGGCTACGCCGAAATAGCACCAAAGAATAGTACACCAGGAAAGACATGGTATCTACCCCATTTCGATGTCCATAACCCGATGAAACCAGAAAAGTTTCGCATAGTACACGACGCCGCAGCCAAGACAAAAGGAATGGCATTGAATGACTTCCTGCTCACGGGTCCAGACCTACTACAGTCATTACCAGGAGTCATGATGCGCTTTCGCCGACACAATGTTGCTGTCTCCGCGGACATAGCAGAAATGTTCATGCAAATCAAAGTGAGACCCGAAGACAGGGATGCCTTGAGATATCTCTGGAGAGGAGATCGACGCGATGAGGCTCCACAAGAATACAGAATGATGTCGATCATTTTCGGTGCAGCTAGTTCACCCTGCACAGCCATATTCGCAAAAAACTGGAACGCTAAAAGGTACATAGAAAAATATCCAGAAGCCGTAGAAGCTATCATCCAAAACCATTACATGGATGATTATCTTGACAGTTTCCAGTCCCTGGAAGATGCGATGCGAATATCGAAGGAAGTACGCGATATACACAAAAACGCGCATTTCACATTAAGGAAATGGGTTTCCAATGCGCCAGAAATTGTAAATGAGTTAGAACCTGACAACGAAACGACTGAGTCAGTCAACCTGGGCAACAAGGGAACCGAAGAAAAAATACTCGGTTTAATCTGGAAACCGAGTACCGATCAGCTGAGCTTCAATCTAAAGCTCGCTCGACTTCCAATCAATTTGCTGCAAAAGAAACCAACAAAGAGGGAAGCGCTGAAAATAGTGATGTCGCTGTATGACCCGCTCGGCCTCGCCTCCCCAGTTACCATACGAGCAAAACAAATACTGCAGGAAGCATGGAGACGAGGAACAGACTGGGACCAGAAGTTGGACGAAGACCTAAGTAACCATTGGGCCACATGGATCCAACACCTGGAACGACTCAAAACAGTAAGCATACCAAGATGCTACCCGGGATACAGCGACGCACGCTCCCTCCAAGTGCACGTATTTACCGATGCCAGTGAGAGCGCCTGCGCAACGGCAGTCTACTGGAGAGCAATGACACCCGATGGGCAAATACACGTGAGCCTCGTCATGGCCAAGGCGAAGGTAGCTCCGCTCAAGGTAACATCCATACCTCGCCTCGAGTTGCAAGCCGCCGTGATGGGAAGTCGCGTAGCTGCTGCTGTCATTCAGGAACATCGCGTAAAGCCCGAAGCTGTCACTTATTGGACTGACAGCAAAACTGTCCTCACCTGGATAAAGAAAGGGTCCAGGAGCTACAAACCTTTTGTGGCACATCGAATAGCAGCAATCGAGGACAATAGTAAAGTGGACGACTGGCGCTGGGTACCCACAAAATTGAATATAGCTGACACCGCTACGAGGGACGTACCACCTAACTTCGACTCTAACCACGAGTGGTACAGTGGCCCATCATTTCTATACAAAGAACCGTCAGCATGGCCAACCGAAAAACCCACGTCATCCGAACCTACTGGTGAAGAAAGATCCCTCACCATCACAGAAAGGTATAGAGCTCCGCTATACAGAGAAGCCATTCCCGATCCGACGAAATTTTCGAAATGGGAACGCTTAGTGCGAGCTACGGCCAGAGTGCTTCAATTCATAATACTCTGCCGCAAAACCACCGACAGGACCTTTTACAAAAGGACGAAAAGAAATAGAGAGGAAGACCCTGACTGGAGGAGATTGAAATGTAATCCGCGACGTCTCGCGCAGCCTCCCAGTCAGGTGAAAAATAAAGATGTAAACAAATACATCACACTGGAAGCCGAATATATAAGAAAGGCCGAAAAGCTCCTGATACATGTCATCCAGGAAGACTCCTTCACACAAGAGATAGCCGATCTCCGTAACGATAAGAGGGTTGCCCATGATAGCCGCCTACGACCGCTTCAAATACAATTGAAAGACGGGATCATTGCGCTACGAAGTCGCATAGCCGCTGTAAAAGGAGTCTCTGAAGATATGAAAGGGCCGGCTATATTGGATGGTGATCATCACATCACCCAATTGTACATTGATTGGACGCATCGTAGCCTGCATCATTGCGGGACCGAACCTACCATCAACGAGGTTCGACAGCATTACTGGGTAATCAGACTAAGACCCACTACTAAAAGAATAGTAAGCCAATGCGTTCAGTGCCGCATAAGAAAGGCACAACCATCCATGCCAGCCACCGGTGATCATCCCAGCACGCGTCGCGCACATCACCAGAGACCGTTCACGTTCACCGGCCTGGATTATTTCGGGCCACTCTCTGTAACAGTGGGACGTCAGCATCAGAAGAGATATGTGGCTCTCTTCACCTGCCTTACATCACGAGCTGTACATTTGGAAATTGTGGCAGATCTCAGCGCAGACTCTGCCATACTGGCATTAAGAAGATTTGCAGCGCGCCGAGGATGTCCCACCGAGATTTACTCTGACAACGGCACCAATATGCACGGTGCCGACAAGGAGCTTCGAGAGGCTTTCCGAGAAGAAGCCAGCCGACGAGGCATAGTATGGCGATTTATAACCCCCTCCGCGCCTTTTATGGGAGGGGTGTGGGAACGTCTTGTTCGATGCGTGAAGACGGCACTATACACCGTCCTTCATGAGAGACATCCGCACGAAGATGTCTTGACCACGCTGCTCTGCGAGGTGGAGTACACAGTAAACAGCAGACCATTGACTCACATCTCAGTAGACAGCAAAGACAACGAGTCCATCACTCCAAATCACTTCCTATTGGGAGGATCTGCGAGACTGCCAACACCTGGAGTTTTTAGTGAAAAAGATGCGAACAGCAAAAAACACTGGCGACGCTCCCAGATACTCGCTGACATGTTCTGGCAGCGTTGGGTCAAAGAATATCTGCCGGAACTTCAAAACTGGCGGGAGGTCCATGGTCAAGGCCCCGATCTCCAGGTGGGCGATCCAGTCCTCATAGCCGACAGCCAGTTACCTCGTAACACCTGGCCACGAGGAAGGATTGAAAACATTTACCCCGGTGCGGACGGACAGATCCGCACTGTGGAGGTACGCACAGCAAACGGACTAATCAAGAGGCCAACCAGGAAACTCGTGCCGCTGCCGAAGTAGAGGCAACGTCTCTCACCGAAATTTATGCAGCGACGCTGCGACGAGTCTTCGCGACGCTGCACGGCGGGAGAAATGTTCGAGACGGCCAAACATGACTTTAAACGAAAAAGTGATTAAAGAATATTAATTTGTTTAAAAAGTAAAAATACGGAAAAATTCGATTAAATAATGTGTTAATGTAGATTTACCATGTATTTACAACTCTCAATATGTTTGTATAGAAGGTCGGTTTAATAATAGTTAATATAAACAACTTTATTTTGTTTAAGAAAAACCGACCAATCACAGCGCGCCGCGCTATAGAACTTTCTGGAAAATTTAAATTAACTGCATAATAGTTTATGCAAAAAATTAATGAGAATATTTTTATGTCCGAAAAGAGTTGTAAATATGATATTTAGTTAACATATGTTGTATAGATCATTATAATAAAGAAATATTTCGTATAATTAAGCACGAGTCAAAAGTTATAGGATAATTAAAGAATTAATATGCCCAATTAGTGTAAAAGTTTAGGACATTTCAATTAATAACTTTGTTGAATGTAAATATATTAATTATCCTTTATCACGTACTAATGAAGACCAAAAGTGTCTATTTAATGATGTATAGCGTGTTAAAATTAAGATTAGTATTATATAGAAAATATTGCAATTTGTGCCATTTGCATAAAGAAAAATGTTTGAAAATAAAGAGGCAAATGGGAAATGGCAAGCGGCTCCCTTTAGAGTATAGCCGAAGTCTACCTTATGGGGGCGAAACATTGTAATATTGTAGTAGGAAGAACTACCAGTGCCCAGCAGTAGTATCCGGTAGTAGTTGCAGTGACTAGCAGAAATATATAGTGAAAGTGTTTAGCTAGCCGAAAAAAGTGGCAACTGAAAATTCGGTGTTGCATATAGTAAAAAAGTGTTAGCTAGCGGAAAAAGGTCGTAACTGAAAATTCGGTGCGGCATATAATGAAAAAGTGTTAGCTAGCGGAAAAAGGTCACAACTGAAAATTCGGTGTGACATATAGTGAAAAGTGTTAGCTAGACGGAAGAAGTGATAACTGATATTCGCAGTTACACAAGTGTTAAATTCAACTAATTTTAGTTGATTAATAGCTGCTAGTCAGTAGTGTTAAAGAAACAACTACTCCGGACAGATATTTTTATACTACCGCTCATTTGAATTAAATATTTTAAAATATATAGTGAACAACCTATAGTGAACAACCATAGTTGACCAACCGTTTTTAAATAATAGTGATAAATAAATAATAGTTGTAAAATCTCGCGACAAATTAATTAGTCGAACCGCTGGCCACTCCCTTGCTATTTAAATTTATAATCGTGCATTTTAATTTTGAACCTCAGTCCACAGTTTATCCGCAGCAACCGCAGAGACGGCAGTGAAAGACGGCAGTGGGAGGATTCCGGAACCTACAGGTGTAGGACGTGAGCGACTCGCGGAGTATCTTCGACAACATTTACTCCGAAGAGTTACGCCCGTCCGGCACACAAGACAAGAGCCTTCGTAAGATCTAAAAAACAGGCGTAGGCTGGAGTTTTTCTACATTTCTATACAATACTATAATGAACGGTATTTTAGAGGCACAGGATAGCAGTTTCAGTAGATAACCCAACTTTAATACCGAACTGGGCATTATGCAGCTAAAGTTTTTATTTAAGTGCTGTTCAAGTAAACCTTCTAACACATTCGCCATAATGGTAGGAAGTGAAATGGGTCTATATTATATTATCTGGCAGATATGAATGCCCAATACATAACGAGAAGAACTCGAGGCAAATGTGCACCTGCATATCGCAAGTGCTCTATACTGAGTCATGTCCAGGTGACTTTCCCCTAGTCATGCCTTTTATGCCGGATACAACCTCTTTAGCCGTACGCATATGATAAACCTTGTTACCAATGTTTGTGAACTAGTCCAAAAAGACAGCGGAATCAAACCAATAGCTTATATAGCACTTGTAGCTATCTCTTTCTGGCCCATCTTCACATCACTCACTACATAAATATTCTGATTTTTGACGTGACAACGTCTTATAAATCGATGAAACTCGCTGCATGAACGAAAAAACATAACTCATGCGGCGTTACCTAGGCGTTCCATTTAAAGTGCAAGCGAGAGCGCGGAACGAGCGACTGTGCGAGCGAATGTGGTGTCAATTGTTTATAGCAACGATAATTGCGGCAATAAAGGTAATGATTCTTTCGATATTAAATATTTCTTATTATGTTGTCACGTTCAACTATCGTCAGTAAACCGACTTTACAGACAACCGATTTTTTTAAACAACGTATGGCGGCAGAAGTTTGCCGTAAGCAGTCCCTGCAATCATAATTGATATACAGCCTTTTGAATGATTCATAATTTTATCAGAGTAGGGGACAGACGGGGCACGTTTTTACAGGGGTAAATAGTTACACGTATTTTTACTGAGATTTAAAACTCTCTGGCGCATAGTATTGGACTTGATTCGTTCCTTATAACATCACACATTACAACACCAGTGACTCTTTAAATGGCGTGTTGTAAAATTATGTGCACGTGCTTCGATATTAGCCGATTCATATTTTTTTATTACTCCGACTTTTTTAATATACTTTTAATTTAAAATATTCTTTTTTTTCTCCTAACGATATACATCAACAGTGACTTTAACTTTTTTTTAAATATCATGCTATGACGCAGGTAGTTACTTTTTGGGGTAAGTTGTTATATGTAACCACTTGCCCCGTTTAATTTAGGCTTGATTATTTTATTAGCTTATCAGTCTTGAAGGGATAAAAAACAAGTTTTTAACCCACTTCCAAGACGGAATTCTATTTACAAATCGTATGTCTTTTTACAATGTACTCGTATGTTCATTGATTACACAATTAAATCTCGCAATATTCATTGTCTTTTACAGAATGGGAAACTAAAAGAACAACTGAGAAAAATTAAAAAAGTCAGGAAATTTACGAGACTGTTGCAGCATAAGTTTTATAGAATAAAATGAGCATTCGAAAAGCAAGCAATATTTTTGGTTTGTGTCCGATATCTCCGTACGCTATCCAGATATGTCAAAAAAAGGAAAAAAACGAATGTTATATATTATGATACGCCAAACCTAAATTGGTATTCTCACAAGAAACAGAATATAATTTAGCTTCATATGCACTCAAAAGTTCAGAAATGTATTTTGATTGATTGCTAACAGTGGAGCGAAAACTAGCTTACCAATGTGCAATAAAACTCAATTTAAACAATATTCCTCCTAGTCGGCTTAAAAATAATATGGCTGGGCCGGACTAGTTATAATAATTTCATGATCAATCCTCAACTATCGTTAGAAAAACCAGAAGCTACATTTTTGATAAGACCAACGACATTCAATATAACCAACGTTAAAGATTTTTCTTAGTATCATTACATATTGTTATTATAAGATAATTTAAATTTTTTGTATAGTTACGCTATAACGTTTAAAATAAAAGATTAAATTGTGATTTACGATTGTTGATTTTATTAATTTATCTACCGTAAAAACGTACCCTAAAAGTGTAACAACTGGCTCCGAACCGGAGGTAAGTTGTTACAATCGACTTTTTTAATTAAGTTTCCAATAAAGAGAAAATAACGTAAATTTGAATAATTTTTCTGTAATATTTTACTAGCTGAATTATATTATAATTATATTATCGATAAAAATAATCAAAAGTATAAATTATATGAGATAGGCTTTGTCATATTGCCAATTGTCTAAAAAATTTAAAAATAAATAAAAATTTAAGTTGGTCTCCTCATAATTCTTTATATTTTAAGGTGGCAGATTTTGAAAGGAAATCTCCAGATTTTCAAAATAATCTTTGAATTCATCCAACGTTCTTTCTGCTCGCACTTTCGTAATATTTTGAGTAGACCTGAGCGACCAACTAAGGTCTTTGTGCCGCTGTGAAAAATGTCTTACCTACCAATCACCGGTAACTTGGTCATTGAATATGTAAGTCTTGTTATTTTTGTAAGGTAGTCATAAACCGCCAGTTTTAAATCCAACTGTGAGAGCGAACATCCAAAGTCATTCGCCACCATGAAAACATTGACAAATTTTTCATCGTTAGATAGACGAAAACGCGGGAAGATTTATCAGTCACTCAATACCTATGTAAACCTATAGGTACATTTCAAATAATACAATGATAATAGATCTTTACTTATGGAATTGCCGTTCTGCAGTACTGACAAATTCAAATGAAAATAATTTTTATTTGGCTAAGAATTTTTATTTCAAATTAATTTTATTTTAAAAACATGGAATTATTTTATCAAAATTATTCATGTGTAGTTAACAAACTAGCGTTATATTTTCATAGCATTTGAATGTTTTTCGACAACATGGATATGTTAAAAATTCGAATATGTGTACCGTCGTAGCAGCAACGCGGCACAAACGGCACGCAACATCAACGACGTGGAGCAAATGCTATCTAATCGACCGCACCACCTGTTATTGGTTTACCCGCTTCCGTTCTGGAAATTTCGACCTGAAAAATGAACCACGTGGTCGTTCGAAAACTTTGGTCAACAATGACGAATTAAAGGTGATTGTTGAAGCTGATGATACTCAATTTAGTAAAAAATCTTCAACCCATGAATTCAATGATAACCAGCGCGAAGTGTGCATCGAGACCTGCCTTGAACTTTCAAGAAGCACACAAACAAAGGAATTTTGAACCGCATTGTTTCCTATGACGAACAATGTAATCGTCTCAGCTAATAGCATCGTAATAGCACCTAAAAAATGCTCTAAACGAAAACTCACCCCTAGATAAGTGATGGTCACTGTTTGGTGAAGCTTCTTACCAAACGGGATGACATTACTACAGATGTGTACTGTGACGAACTGAACACAATGATGGAGATGCTCACACGTCTCCAACCAGTTTTGGTCAATCGCATGTCCCCGCTGTTCCTGCACGACAACGCGCGACCTCATACTGCACAACAGATGGTCTCCAACTTAAAAGTGCTGGGGTTAAAAGCCCTCCGTCATCCGCCGTACTCACCAGGCCTTGTGACTTCAAACTTCTACTTTTTCCAAAATTTCGATAACTTTTTTGCGGGTAAAAATTCAATACCCGAGAGGTAGTACAAAATACCTTTAAGAATGTGTTACCTCACATCCAGTTGATTTCTTTAAGACATGAATAAACTACCACTGCATTGGCAAAGATGCATCATCGTATGGGTGATAACTTTGATAAAAAGAAATATAAAACATACGTTATTACAAAATGTATTTGTATATACAAAAAGTACGTTTTTTTTCATAAAAAGCGCAAATTTCATAGGTAAAGACTAAATATCATATACTATTTAATATATAGATATATCACTTACTTGTACTTTAATCTTCTATAAGAATTATCAATCTTTATGCGATGACGCTACGAACATAATTGACCAAATATAATTAAAAAAGCACACTATTCTGACAATCAACGAAGTTGCTAGCTTGAAAAACTTTTTGGTATACCACAATTTATTACAAAATCTACCTATAACATGTCTAAAATTGCGTCAACTGCCATAGATAAAAAATATTTAATGGGAACTAGTATAGGGTATGTTATGTAAAGATGTCACAGATAACGGTACGTTTAAAATAAATACTTTAATATAGTTTCCTTTCAAAATATCGAAAAGCGCTAGTACGCTCGAGAACATTAACCGATAGTCGTTAGTCAAGTCGTTACTCCCGCAAACGGTTTATGTACAATGTGTTGAGAAACACGTAGCAAAGCGTGTCGGTTTCCGACTAAATTACATTTATCTATGTGGACATTGTTTTGGCAACGGTTCAGACTGTTTAGTTAGCATAATTGGTTAATTACTTTAAGCAAGGTTGAGGCTTATACTAAAACTTCTGTTTAACTGTTTTATCGTGAGCATTAAGAGCAAACTTGTGAAATAATATGAGATTTAAGTTATCAACACATTTTAATCGACTGCATGCTGCAGTTAATAATTTTGTTATAAAAACTATTACTTGAGCTCTTAGGTCGCGCAGTAGCAGTCTTGGAGAATCTGCCCCTTTTCTCATCCTGTGGAAGAAGTAATCGAGACTGAAAAATGCCATGAAGATCGAATTTTGGAATTTTCTTTTCCTAAGAACTAGGGGGTGCATTTTTCGCTATAGATGATAACACTATTTTAAAATTTGACGTTGTCAAATAAATTAATAGATTGTTTTTTTTTAATAGGATGGGATGACAATCGAGCACACAGTCCACCGGATGCTAAGTGGTTGCTGTGGCCCATAGATATCTACATCTATCCTCGTTTGCGAATCAAAATGCAGATGCCACCCGTGAGGACTAAGATGGAATGCCTTTTTCCAGTAAAAAGGGTCTCCGGTTCTCTACACTCACCATACAAAACACATCAGTGTTGAGCTGCAATTTTACGCTGATATTCTGTGAGTGCGTGGTCCTTCCCTGGTCGAGCCGACCCATTTGTGCTACAACTATACTACTTATATAGGTGCAGCATGGCTCTACCACGTAGAAAACGCCTTCTGCTAATCATTCGCTAAATCTATATGGAGCGCACTCACTTAGGGAGCGTTAATTCAAGTTTAATTGTTTTTTCGGAACTATATAAAAAGTTTACGGGTTCTTTCCATCATCCACACGCCAATGGGAAACTTTAAGGAAAAGTGTAGGCGTATCCATCAAAATATTCTCAGAGACAAGATGGATTTCTCATCATGACTCTGTTAAACCACTGCAGAAGAATTTAAAAAAAACTAGTGTAAATACTCGAAGATATATCCAGCACCATCGATTCAAGAGAAGCAGCATGTACATTCTTACCAGCTTTGTGTGACTTCAGTTTTTTATGCTATCTTTACTTTTGGTGTAAAATCATAAAAGAAGTTAGTCAGACACAAAAGCAAATACTAAATAATAAAATAATAATCTAAATTATCACTGAAAAAATATGAGATAAAAATCAAAGCCCAAAAGTTTTCTTCAAAACCAACGTGTACAACTAGTGGAAAAAGATATTTCCTACGTAACAAACAATGTGAGAATGTGGACATTTTGATTGAAGGAAGAAGAGGAATGAGGAGATTTTGAAAACGTTTACCAGGAGAAATTACCCGATATGCTGGACCAACATTGCCAGAGAAGCTGCAGAGGGCTATGTTTGAATGTCTTGACAGATTTTAGGAGGAACTAGATCATCGCTTCAGAGCAATGGATGATATTCTCGTAACATTTACTGTTGTTCAACCTTTCACTCTGCTAACGTCACCAGATGAAGATATTCGTGTAATAGTTCAAAATCTGACAAAATACTACGATGATTTTTCTGCAAGATATATAATTTTAGAGACTTAACGACTTGAAAGCTGCCAGCATTTCTTCCCAAGAAGCGGTTGAATGTAGTTCATTGGAACTTTTCTCGTAAAATTAGGCTGAGTCTAAAATTTTTTTTACTATTAAGTTTGATGTGAAGGAAGCTTTTTAAAAGTCAACTTAATAAAATCTAATTTAAGGTCCACAATGAGCCAAGCGGGACTAACCAATCTTTCCATTTTATCTATCGAAAATGACAAAAAAGTAAATTTTGATAATATATTAGAATATTTTAGCAAAATAAAGTCTCGTTAGCATGTTTAGCATTTTTTATTTTATTTTGGGGGGTGCTTGATAGAAAACTGCCCTGAGTGTCAACCCACGCTACGCCGCTACTAGTTACCGTAAGGTTTGACACTGTGGCGAAGCAATCATGTAATCAAAATATTAAACAGAGTTTAATTATAACACTATTCGGCACTTTCCATATTGAAAAAAATACGCATTTCGTTTTCGGTAATGCTGTATATACTATTAATATCCTCAAAACATTGTATCAAGGACACTCTATTAGAAAGAAATGGAACGCCTTACTCTGTGCCTTTCATTCATTTCAAGGTCACTGATTTAGGAATGTTTCTCTAGTATGAAGTGCGCACTCCCTATATTTTACAACCTCCTTGCAAATAATACAATAGCATTTAGATCCCTTTCCCTGATTGGGTATGAAATATATATAAGGTAGATGAAACCTCGATAAAGTAACAAATCATCAAAATCTGTTGCGAAATCACTGTTAACTTAAGATCATAAAATTGTTTTAAAACTCTCTTTTCCCTAACAAAATCAACTTTATTTTGCTCGTTTAAATTCTTATTTACCCATTGTTGATTGTTATCCCCTCTTGAACAAATATGTTCTCAATAAGTTTGAGCGTCTTTTTGATAACTGCGTCAAGTTTATTTACTTAGAAAGTGTGATTGCATCTTTCAGTTTCGTATTTGCCTTAAATGTAGCTATCTTATATATATATATATATATATATATATATATATATATATATATATATATATATATATATATATATAATGAAGAAATATAATTTCTAGCCCAAAATATGATTTTACTGAACAGCAAACGTGAATAACGATTCAATAATATAATCGCATTATTATGTTAATGAAAGAAAACTCAAAGAAACATCAGCATAGTATTATAACATTATAACCCGTATAATTTTGATAATAATTTAAATATAAAATTTTAAATATTATTATTATTTTAAAAATATTATATCAAATATTAATAAAATGAAATAAATAATATATTTGCGATCGAGCCATTTATTTGCTCACTAGCTTAGTGCCGTGTAGTGGCGGTGTAAGAATATTCATTACCCCAGATCATCATCAGGATTGTGTTTAGTTCACACTTCCAAGTCCTAGGGCCAATCGGGAACAAATCCAGTCCGAAAGAGAAGCTATGGTAGAGCGTGTGAATCTCACACTACAGGCTGTCTCTAAATGGGGCGATTCTAATCTTGTGAAATTCAACGCCTCCAAAACACAAGCGTGTCTCTTCACTGCAAAAAGCAGCCAGCTCACCTTGGCTCCTTCTTTCAGAAAATCTTCAGTTGCTCGGGTTTGAGATATCCTCAAATGTGAACCATAGCAGCCGCAAGGCAACTAGAAGTCCTGGCCAAGGTGCGGCGATATTTCACGCCAGGACGAATGTTTAATTTATATAAAGCACAAGTCCGGTCGTGCATGGAGTATTGCTGCCGGTGACCCAAATTTGGTTAAAACCATTCTTACCAGCCTCGAACATAGACGGAAAGTAGCCAACCTTTCGGTTTTCTACAGGATGCATTTCGGAGGGTCTGCGCAGGAATTGCATAATTTAATTCCTCCCTCTCCCTTCCACCATCGGACAACCAGAAGTTCTGCCAATCTCCACCCTTTCGTTGTTGACGTACCACGCATTCGAACCAAACAGTTTGATATGTTATTCATCATGTGTACAGCGAAGGAGTGAAATAAGTTTCCAGCATCTTTCAGTCTTTCCATCCGATTACAGTGTGGTTTCCTTCAAGGCAAGAGTGAATACGCTTTTGTTAAGTCAGTGCGCTTCACCATCTTAGGCTTCATCACCCATTACCATCAAGTGGGATTGCGCTGGTTTAGTAGAATATTAAAAAAAACACGCAGTAGAAGTAAAACTTTCAGAAAATTGCGAGTGAAATTACTTTGTAATAGCGCCATCTACTTCATTCTATAGATTAAGTCGTTTAAAAGTTGCAGCCTATTTACATCCCTCTGCTAGGCACAGGCCTTCTCTCATTTCTGAGAGGGTTTTTTAGGACAAGTAAATGTCCGCCGCGCTGCCCCAATGCGTGTTGGCGAACTTCATATGTCTTCGAAATATTTTTTTTTCTTATTTCTTAGACATGGCAGGTTTCCTCACGATGTTTTCCTTCACCGCCGAGCACGTGGTAAATCAGCACTTAAAATTGCAATTAACAATTTCATTGGTGCCGGCGGGGATCGAACTCGGGTTGCTCGAGTACTGTGATGCTTATAGTAAGCGCTAACCATCTGAGCTACCACTGCTCTAAACCTTACTTCATAGGATCACTTCTATAGTAAGTCGTTTTATCGAACTAAAATTGATTAACTTTTAAAGTGGTATTCAAAAACGTGGCAGAACCATGCTGCAGCTATATTAATTGTATAGTTGTGGCAAGAATGGGTCAGCTCGAGCGGTGAAGGACCACGCTCTCACAGAATACTAGCGAGTGTAGAGAACTGGAGACCCTTTATTGAAAAAGAGGCATTTCATCTTAGTCCTCATGGGTGACAACGCATCTGCATTTTAATTTGCAAACGAGGATAGATATGAGTATCTATTACAGTAACTACTTACCATCAGGTGAACTGTGTACTCGTTTGTCACCCTTGTTCTATAAAAAAATGTACGTAAACACAACTAATTAAATATAAATCGGTAAGTTATGAATCGTTATAAATGGGTTGGATATGATAATATTATTCAATACGGTTAATTTTATTTATTTAATAAAGTTAAAATTCAATAAATTTTTAAACTTTTTATTAAACAGTTAACTCCCCGTGGGAGATTTTAGAGAAATTGTTCGAATTAATTCCAGCCGCCTAATTCTACCACCGCACATCCCGACAGAATTCCCGATTCTATCCACATCATCTGGATGCTTTGGCGGTCCACCGCTGTGAGATTTACCAAAAGTTTTCTTGCTCACACAACTTCTTTGTAGAATCGGTTTCCACCAGAGATTTTCCCGACCGATTCAACTTAGGGAGCTTTGAAGAAAGAGGCTATTTAAAAGGCTCACAACGGATCCTCAATTCCCCTAGTGTTGCAGTTTTTTTATGGACCACGGTAGCCTTAACATTAGGTGAGCTAAATGCACGTTTGCCCTCTATTCTATAATAAGTTAAAATTCCTTTGAAAATAACTTATTACATGATAGCGCAAACATGGAAATATTATACTTAAAAATGTAGATTGTTACTTTTTTTAAATATGCAATATAGTTTTAGACACGACGAAGCAATAAATATCGTTATCGCCATATCTTAACGTGCCTAGCAAGTTGGTCGTCGAGAAAATTACAATGTGCCATGAACATTGTTCTGGCAACAGGGTAGTGTTTCATTAACATAAATATCCTATAATTCGAGAGAAAGTTGAAGCTACACAGTTTGTCACGTTTAAGTATATCTCCAAACAGCTACTTATTTCCATTTTATGCCGATAACTATGAATACCTATTCAAATCACACTCTTTTATTTAGAAACTATCAAAGTATACAAACAACACTCTAATTTGCGAAATCGTCAATTTCTTCTGGTTATTTGATAAAAGGACAAAGCGAAACTTACTAGCATCCATTTTCTTTTATCATAAAATGAAAACTTTGTTTAGTAATATACCTATATGGTACCTTCCACAATTATTCAAATCACCACAAGTTAATAACATTACACTTTCCTAACAAGATAACTTATTTTTATTTGCTAATTCGGAGTAAAGCTTACCGATATCCGATATTATGTTGTCAGCGTCTGCGCTTTGGGGTGCGAAGTCAGAAGTCCTCCACGTGTGCTTGGTAGTTGCGGGTCCCTCTCGATACGTCTGGAGGGAAGAGCAGCTACTGGGCCGGTGCACCCTGGGCGCGGCAGTAATCTTCCTCGAGAAATGAGAAGAAATTCTTACTCCTTGGGGAAGGTTACTGCCGCGGCTAATTATTCTGACATGGGTGGGGTCCGTCCCGGACCAACGGCGCGTTCCACTGCGTGACCCTCTGATCAGCAGAGGGCATAGCAGAGGAGTGAGGGCGGGCTCGGTGTGCACTTACCCTGCCTCCGGGCAGACAGTGAAGGATTCATCCTTTGCTGTCACCGCCGGTCTCGTAATCCCAGTATCGAAGTGTCGTGGATCATGTCTCGCGGCTTTGATTGGGACCGAGGGTCTTGGCTTAACTGCCCGGACCGCGAGGGAGAAAACCTCTATAAAAAGTTACCCCGAATCTCAAGCGGCGACGCACCGCGAGGGGATGGATGGCTGACGGGGTTCTATGAACAAATCAGTCGATAGTGCGCTCCTCGCCAGGGTACCTGCAGACCCCCTGGCGAGTAATAAATCCTCTAAATCTGCTTACCTTGGTAAGGGGTCACTGCCAAGGTGGACTTTTAATTACTCCCATACTCGTGGGTACAAATATGGAAAATAAAGAAAAACAAAAACAAAAAACCAAAACCGCCGGCAACGGCAACGTAGAGGAGAGGAGGAACGATGCGGGGACAGAGTCCGACGCCGCATCGAGCAGCGTGGGAGGCTCAGAGAGCTCCCGATGCGTGGAGCCTGGGACCGCGGAGACCAGTAAGTTCTTCTTCCGCAAGCGGTCCAGGCGGGATGGCGACCAGGGGTCGTCAGCCGGTGAAGAGGAGGCTTCGGCCCGGAAAATCCCCACCAACAGGCGGGGCGGGCTGAGAGGCAAGGGGAGGGGGCCCTCTGACAATCAGAGGGCCGAACAAGCGGCAAAGCATGCCGAGGAGGGGCGCCACCCGGGCGATACGGCTCGGGTATCAGGCGAAGAGACGGATGCGACTGGCGGCTCCGAGGTGGAGCGTAAGGCCAGATTCGTAAAGGAGGTGGAGGCCGCGATCAAGGTCGTGGCCCACAAGCAAAAGGCCTCCTCAAAGTTAAAGGCCATTCCCGCGGCCTCCGCCTCCATCATGGCGGCTGCGGAGGCCAACTTTGTTGGGGCCGAGCCTAATGCAAACGAGGTAGCGGAGCTGCGGGCGGACGTGGCCCGCCTGACGTCCGCCATGGAGACTCTCCAGAAGGAGAACGAGAAGCTCCGCGCAGACCTGGCCAGTCTACGTGAGCCTGCCTCTCGCGCGGCGCCCCAGACGCAGCGCCCAAGCCAGCCCGTGCCGGTGGAGAACCAGGTTCTGAACCTGGTCCGGCAGGAGCTGGCTGCCTTCCAGCACCGGTTCTCCGTGCTGGAGGGCATCGTCCTGCGCCCCCCCTAGGGGCAAACAAGACGGCGGCGAGGCCGGCAACGGTCTCGTACGCGGCGGCCACAGCTGCCGCATCCAGGCCGGGGCCGTCCAGCCAGCCTTCGGGCGGGGCTGCAGTTGCCCCTCCTCCCCCTGAAAAGCCGGCTCCGGCAAAACCGGTACCGGCTGAACCGGCTCCGGCTAAGCCGGCAACGGGAAAGAGAGGCAAGGCGAAGGCAAAAAAGGGCAAAGCGGCAGCACAGGTGGTGGCTGCGCCAGCCCCAGTGCCTGCGGCGAATGTGCCAGCGCCAGCGGCAAGCCAGCTGCCGCCGCCGCCACCGCCCCCTCAGCTCCCTACACCTGTAGTGTAGGGAACACCTCCCGCGGCTGAAGCCGGTTGGCAGGTGGTCGGGGACAAAAATAAGGGGAAGAAGGCAGCCAAAAAGGCCAAAGAGCAGGAGCGGCAGCGCCAGTTCAGGGCGCGCAAGATTGCTGCTAGGCTCCGCGCCCCGAAGACCGCAGCTGTAGTGATTACACTACAGCCGGACGCGGAAAAGAAGGGCGTTACCTACCGCGATCTGCTCGCGAAGGCGAAAGAGGCGGTCGATCTCGGGGAGCTCAGGATCACCGGGGCCCTCCGGCTCAAAGTCACCCAGACGGGGGCCCGTATGCTGGAGATCCCCGGGGAATCCAGTGGCGCGACCGCGGACGCTCTGGCTGCGAAGATCAGAGCGTCCCTGGACGCGGACGAGGCCCGAGTGTCCAGGCCCGTCAGATGCGCAGACCTGCGCATCATGGGTCTGGACGACTCGGTATCGGAGGAGGAGTTGGTGGCCGCCGTCGCCAGGTCCGGGGGGTGCACTACTGACCAGGTCAGGTCAGGCGCCATACGCCCGGACCAACAGGGTATGCATGCCGCCACGGTGTGCTGCCCTGTTACGGCGGCCAAAACCATAGTGGAGGGCCGAAGGCTTCTGGTGGGCTGGGTCTCAGCGCAGGTTAAGCTGCTGGAGCCCAGACCTCTGAGGTGCTACCGCTGTCTCGTGGGGCACCACGTATCTGTGAAATGCGCCTCGGAGGTTGACCGCAGTGGCCTTTGCTTCCGCTGCTGTCAGCCCGGACACATATCGGCGACCTGCTGCGCCACGCCGCACTGTGATGCATGTGCGGCGGCCGGCAAGCCAGCCGATCACCGGGCCGGAAGCAAGGCCTGCGTGCCACCCGCCAAGGCCAAGGCCGCGGGTAGGGGAGGGCCCTCCGCCGCCACCGCCTCTGTGGCCACCGCCGCAGTCGCGACTGCCGCCGCCGCCGTTGTCACTGTCGCTGCCGCCGCCGCCGCGACACCGACGCCCGCAGAGAGGCGCCCCGTGGAGGAAGCTGAAATGGAATGCCTATAATGGCCCCATTAAGCTTCCTCCAGGCGAATATCAACCACTGCGCCTGCGCTCAGGATCTGTTGCTCCAGAGCATGGCGCAGTGGTCGATTAACATCGCTGTGGTCGCTGAGCCGTATTTTGTCTGGCCTAGGGAGGACTGGGTGGCGGACCTTAACGGCTCAGTGGCCATCATTTTTCAGCCGCTGCCGGTACCCCGACCCTTGAAGGTAACAGGAGGGGTCAGGGGTGCGTAGCAGCACGGTTCGGGGAGTTCGTCGTTGTGGGGGTGTACTTCTCCCCGAACCGATCTCTCGCCGAGCTCCATAACTCTCTTGCAGAGCTGAGAGCAGTCGTCGTCGGAAGCTATCCCCTCCCCGTACTTGTCCTCGGGGACTTCAATGCCAAGAACTTGGCTTGGGGTTCTCGTCGTACAGATGTGCGGGGTAGGATGGTGGAAGACTGGGCTCTGGAGACAGGCCTGGTCGTCCTAAATCGGGGTTCTGTCCCCACGTGTGTGCGGATGCGGGGCGAGTCGGTGGTGGACATTTCGTTCGCTAGCCCCGCTCTGTCGCCGCGTGCCATTGACTGGCGAGTCATGGAGGGGGTGGAGACCTACTTCGACCACCGGTACATCCGGTTTGACGTCTCCACCCAGCCCTCGAGCGCGCCAGTCCAACAGGCCCCGAGTGGTCCGCGTTGGGCGCTGAAGCAGCTGGACCGGGAGCTCCTCCTGGAAGCCTCGATCGTGCAGGCCTGGGTGTCATCACCGGATAGGCCTGCCGACGTCAATGATGAGGCAGGGTGGTTCCAGGAGGCCATGTCCGAGATATGTGACGTGGCAATGCCCCGCGTCCGGCCAGGAAGCGCCCGGCGTCAGGTGTATTGGTGGTCGCGTGAGCTGACGTGTCTGCGCGAGGCTTGTGTCGCCGCGCGGCACCTGTACGCCAGGCATCGCAGGCTCCGCATTCGTCCACCGAATGCGGCAGCCATTGAGGCGGAGCTGTACGAGGGATACAGAGCGGCGAAGACCGCCCTCCGGGAGGCTGTCATGCGGGCCCGGGATCGGGCCCGTGAGGAGATGCTGGAGACTCTCGACAGAGATCCGTGGGGGCGCCCTTACAAGATGGTGCGGGATAAACTCCGCACCTGGGCCCCCCCGCTGACGCAGAGTCTCCGGCCTCAGCTCGTGGAGGACGTGGTGAGCGCTCTGTTCCCTGCGCGAGCGGAACATCCGCCCCCGCCTATGGCTCCGCCACCTGCGGTGCCGGAAGCGGACCACCAGGACGACGACGACGACATCCCGGAAGGGACCGGGGTAGACCTGAGAGTGGCGGTACGTAGGCTCAAGGCCAGGAATACCGCCCCAGGACCCGATGGCTTGCCTGGCAAAGCCTGGGTCCTGGCCTCGGAGGCTCTCGGGCCCCGACTGGAGGGGCTCCTAAGCGCATGCTTGGAGAGAGGCCAATTCCCGCTTCGTTGGAAGACGGGGAAGCTGGTCCTCATTTGGAAGCCGGGGCGCCCTGCGGACTCTCCGTCCGCATACCGGCCCGTGGTGCTGCTCGACGAGGTGGGCAAGCTCTTTGAAAGAGTCATTGCAAACCGCCTCGCCGAGCACCTTGCGGGGACGGGGCCGGATCTTGCGGAACACCAGTTTGGTTTCCGCAAGAGGCGCTCTACGGTGGACGCCATCATGCGCGTGAGAGCCCTCACGACGGGGGATGCAGTGGCCAGGGGGGGGGTTGTCTTGGCGGTGTCTCTCGACATCGCCAACGCCTTCAACTCCATGCCCTGTCGTAACTGTCGTATAGTCGGGGACTATCTGACGGACAGGGCCGTCATCTACCCCGGTCGAAACGGTGAGTGGAACCGGCGAGAGATGTCGTGCGGTGTCCCACAGGGTTCGGTTCTGGGGCCGCCCCTGTGGAACATCGGTTACGACTGGGTGCTGCGCGCCGACCTCCCTACCGGCGTCAGCGTAGTTTGCTACGCTGACGACACGCTGGTACTGGCACAAGGGGGGTCGTACGAGGCGGCGGCGGAAACTATGACACGCGGGGTTGCGATAGTCGTTGAGAGGATCCGGCAACTGGGTCTCGAGGTGGCTCTGCACAAGTCCGAGGCCATGCACTTCCATGGTCCTCGGAACAGGCCACCACCGGGATCCTCAGTGATGGTAGGAGGGGTATCCATCGGCGTCGAGTCGACGTTGAAGCACCTAGGACTCGTCCTCGACGGCCGATGGAACTTCGTTGAGCACTTCCGACGTTTGGCTCCCAAACTGGAACGGACCGGGGCTGCCTTCAGTCGGCTCCTGCCGAACCTGGGGGGGCCAAACGCCTCCTGCCGGAGGCTCTACGCGGGGATCGTGAGGTCCATGGCCCTTTACGGGGCCCCGGTGTGGGCGCGTGGTTTGGCGCGGCTTGCCGTCCACCACCTAAACGCGCCCCAAATGGTGGTTGCCGTAAAGATGGTTCGCGGCTACCGCACGATCTCCCGCGAGGCGGCGAGCCTCCTTGCCGGATTGCCGCCATGGGATCTGGAGGCGATAGCCCTCGCGCGCCTGCACGAATGGCGCGCGGAGGCACTATGCCGGGGGGAAACCCCGCTGCCGCGGCAAGTTGTCGCGCAGCGGACAGACTTCCGGCATGATCTCATGGCGACATGGAGAGAGCGACTGTCGCAACCCCGTGCTGGGCACGCCACTATAGCGGCGATAAGACCCCTCTTTGAGGAGTGGCTTGAGAGACGCCACGGCGTCCTCACCTTCCGCCTGACGCAGGTCCTCACCGGACACGGTGTGTTCGGGAGGTTCCTGCACCGAATCGGGCGGGAGGAAACGCCCGGGTGCTCCCACTGCGAGGATCGACCGGAGGACACGGTGGAGCACACCGTGGAGGTGTGCCCTGCTTGGGCGGAGCACCACCGTGTCCTCGTAGCGGCGATAGACGGCGGCGGCCTCTCGCGTCCGGCCCTGGTCGAAGCCATGGTCCGGAGCGAGACGGAATGGGATGCCGTCACCACCTTCTGCGAAGCAGTGATGCTAGCGAAGGAGGTGGCGGAGCGGGAAAAGGAAAGAGCAACAGCTTTCCTTCCCGGCCGCCGCGGGAGACGCCCCGGGCGTCGGGCGCTACGTCGTGGCCCCCGACCACCGTAGGCGCGGGCCTGTGGACGGCGAGCAATGGGTAGCTCGCCGTCCGTCCGTCTAACGACGACAGGCCGTGTCGACGGCGCGTTTCGTTCCACGCGCGTCAAAGAGCTGTCAGCAGCGTGAAGGGGCCCGCAAGGGCCGACGCCTGCCGGGGCTGCGGGCTGTTCGAAAGAGATACCGCGGCTCCGGAACGTAAGGGCACTGAAGGAACACGGATGGTTTTTAGTCAGTAAAAGTCTGACACTCCCTTCCGCTCCACCCACAGCGAAAGGCGTCATTAGATGATTTTCCATCCGCAAAAAAAAAAAAAAAAGCGTCCGCGCTTTAATGTAATCACATTAGTATCTACTACGATAAGACCTTCGTAGATTTTAGAAGAGCAGCCGCTATATTGTCTTTATTCTATTTCATTGCAATTTTACTCGCATATATTAGTAAGTCTATTTTTGCGTTCTCCCTTGATGAAGACTATTCATAAATTAGTGTCACCAGATGGTGTGCCATCACATTCTTTTTTTTTTTCTTTTTTGAAAAACGTTACCTCTACACTAGGATTTTATCCTGTATTGTAGAGGTAGTTTACAACCATAAATTGCATAAGGACAAACATCCAGACCCGGAACAATTATTTGTAGGCCATACAAATACTTGATCCTTGCGGGATTCTAACCCGCAGCCCCTGCGTTGCTAAGCCACTGCGCTACGGAGCCGTCAAAATTAGTAATAACAAATAGGGTTTTTCCTAAAATTACCAAGCATAAATACCACCAACCCTTTCACTATTTATCACAAATATTATGGTTCGATAATTTTACGACTCCCAGCTTTCAATAAATAAATTGAAGTAACCTGTTTTCATTTTTAAGACGCAAGTTTTCTCCCTACTAAATATACAATATAGGTATTTATAAAAGTGGTAGAGCCACGCGGCAGCTTTTGCTGTCGCACGGATGGGCCGGCTCGAACCGGGGTGGTACCACGACCTCACAGAAAACCAGCGTGAAGTAGAGGTTTACCTCTGCGTTTCGCTTGGTGAGTGCAGGTGGCCGGAGGCCCTTTTTACTGGAAATGAGGCATTCCATCTTAGTCCTCACGGGTGACAACGCATCTACATTTTGATTTGTAATAGAGGATAGATGTAGATGTCTATGGGCCGCAGCAACCACTTACCATCAGGTGGACTGTGTGCTCGTTTGTCACCCTTATCCTATAAAAAAGGTACACTTTCGCAATTGGTGACATTGTAGCTTATGACAAAAATTAAAACAAAATGTAGAAAAGAAAACAGCATGTGGAAATACCGATTTAAAACTGGCTATCTAACGGTACACATCAGTGCACTGTATAACTCATAACAATAATTGTGAAATAAGAAAATAAAAGGGGCCGTTGTGCTGTGAACAATAAAAATATTTTATTTTTATTTTATATAGTTCAGACATCCTGAGATTTAATATTGATACAAACAATTAAATCGACAAATTATCTCTAACACTAAAACAACTTAAAATACGCATACTTATTGATATACGATATTTAATTAACATAGTATTTTTTATAAATGAGAAGGCAAACGAACATGTTGTGGCTGTTCTAATGGTATGTGACTACCGCCTATTGGCCATCTTCTAAGCCTTCATATCTATTGCTGCCTGTCAATATCGATGTTCTTCTAAGATTGGTTGGTATTGAACTGACCAAATCTATATTAATGCACTAAAAATGGACATTACATACTTGGCAATTTGTATGTTTTGTGAAATAATTGAAAAATAATATCATTTACAGTGATAAAAATAAACATAATAAATATATAAAACAGTGTGATCGGGGAAGTTTAATGTTTATTCAGATGAAACAGATGAGTTTAATCAATCAAATGCTCTTTTAACATCAAACACAATAAATTATAATTTCGCCCCTGTTTGATTAACATCATAAAGTTTTTTAGATCAAAAGAAATTGACCCAATTATTGGAATATTGAATAATTTTAAACATCTATGTTTTTTTTAGTGTGTATGTTTATTTAAACAATACTAGTTTAATATTAAGTTTAACGACATTTTTGAAACGATTGACATTATTTTATGAGAAAAGAAAAATTTAAGTGTACAGAAAATATATTACATAGGTAACTCTAGCTTCAAGCCAGGCAAGAAAATAGTTTTCGTACCCCTCAACGACACTAGTATTGTGGTAGACTTTTTTATAAAATAAGGGCAACAAACGAACCCACATTCCACCTAATGGTAAGTGGATGTGTGTGTGGATATGTGGGATGCCCATAAACATGTACATCTATCCTCGATTATGAATGAAAATTCAGATGCGTTGTTATCCCTGAGAACGAAGATGGAATGATTCGTCACCAGAAAAAAATAGTCTCCAAATCTCCACACTCACCATACGCAACACAGCCATTGTTCTGTTGTTTCACGCTAATATTCTGTGAGAGCGTTGTCCTTCCCTGATCGAGCCGCCCCAATCGTTCTGCAGCGATATTATAGATGCAGCATGACTCTATCACGTAATAAAAGTATTCATTAAATTTACCATCGTGTACCTTTAATGTACGTGAATACGTACAATTGTATCTTAGTGGTAATTAAATAAATAATAGTTTATTTCTTTGTATATTGGTGTACACACCATAGAAATAAACTATTATTTATCCATCAATCAACATATTATTCTATATTGTAATAAAGAATATATTGTTTGATTGATTATTTCCTTAACAATGATTAGTTACATTATTATGGTGTAGCCAGAACCATAAAAAGCATGAAAATATGCCTCAAGCATTATGTCTACATATATTACTGTGTATGAAGTTAAATAAAAAAGATGATAAATGATTTATCTTTGTATTATACTCCTCGCTTGGCGTTGAAGGAAAATTAAATAAAAAATTATATTCTGAGCACTTATATTTCAAATTTCTATTGGCAGTCGAACTCTGACTTTTGTTACTTCATTACGAGTATACATATTTAACTTTGTTCAGTGAAGGCTTGTGAACTCTTTAAAGACGTTAGAAATGTAACGGTTGAGAAGGGTACAGTTACGTCAAACATTTATTTCACTATATTAAAAATGCCTTGTCTTAAAAACGTTTCTACTCTCGTTTTATTTGTTCTTGAAATAGTAATATTGCTAAAGTGGAAAAGCGCACGCAAGTAGAATTCGTAAACTCCCATTGCAGAACTAATATATGTTCTAAAATGAAAAATTCTATTCGTTTCAACTTCGGAAACCGTTCAAACCGTCACATCAGGCGGTAAAATTACAGTCCCAACCTAATTTGTATTCCGGAACTTCTTCGACACCCGATAATACATTTTTCGAAGACAAAGTTGAACACAATTTATACGTCTAAATAAAAGATACTACGTTTACTAAATATTTGTTTGTTTGATGTTCGCGTAGCTTAGTCATAAGCGTACTCGATTACCGTATTTTAGTACCTAAGTTATGTGCGAATTGTAGAAAGTCATTGATAATTCAAGTTTTGAATCTAGGTTATTGGTTGTTATTGGCCTTTTGCCAATGGCACTGCCGTGTATTGTCTAAATTGCCGCGTTATATATGATTGATTTTTTGATTAATTTATCAAAGCCTACCTTATCTTATCTTGTAGAAGCTACACATATCGTACTCAAACATTTGCGGTGCTATTATTTTTGTTAAGCTTGAATAATAATTTCTGATAACATTTGGATATTTAGAAACAGTTAGGAGAGATAAAATCATTAATTTACTCACAACCTAATCCGTCGATTGGATTCGCGCTGGAGCAGTGCGGTGGATAATTTTTTGGTCTACACCATCTCAGAAGTGAATCCTCGATGCCCAGTAATATTGCTATACGCTATTACTTTTTTAATAGTGTGCACCGTATTGTTTATTTCACTTTTCATGCTTACATGTCATTTTTTTTCTAATATTAATTAACTAATGATTTCTTATATTTACGCGTACACTACACATTGAATAAAAATACTTTTACGGATTCTATCGCGTTTAATTTACTTGTTTTTTGAACGCATAGCTGGACGTGAAATACCAACGTTTCGGGAAGTCTGCAGTGTGTGATCATATCCTAGACGACCCCCGCCATTAGATTTGATTTGATAAACCACAAATTATCGCGAAAGAACATCGATTCCTGCCAAAGATGATACGCGAAGCTATTGAAATTAAAAAACATCCTTATTTCAATACAGAGGAAGGCTGAGTACTACCATCTGCTTGGGATCAGAATCAGAATCAGAATAGTTAATTTGTCAAATATAGGTAGGTTTAAAGTTTTAACGTCTTTACTGACCTTAAAGGTCTTGCGAGGGTTACAATTATTAGTGCGCTACGTTTTGTCTCAAAGACATACAAATATAATTGTGTGTTCTTTTGAAAATCGTGACATAAAATAAAATAGATTAGAAATGAATGAAAATTCTACATTTATAAAATTAAATTGATAACAATACTTAACAAAAGTAATAATAGTCAATAAAAAGTAGCAAGTCAAAATTGTCATTCAAGAACTCATCGATTTTATAGTAACATTTGTCTATTAATAACTCATTCAGCACCTTTTTAAATTTAAATAAGGTCATATTTTTATTGAATGAATTAGTTTATTATAAATTTGTGGGGCAATAACAAAGAAGCTTTTTTCATTAGTGATGTTTTACATTTTACGTAACATAACTTATTTATGTAGTGGGTGTGTATTGGATTCTTTCTAATATCAGATATTTTTTGAAAAAGAAATGGATGCTTTTTTACAAAAATAGCTGTTTCCAGTATACACAATGATGGCAGTGTTAGGATTTTTAAGGATTTAAATAAGGAAAACAGCTATCTGTTATTTTGAGACCACACATTGATCTCACACATCGTTTTTGCATCCTAAATATAAACTCACTATCAGAAGACTGTCCCCAGAAAATGATGCCATATCGCAAAACGGAAGCAACTAGTCCATGGTATGCTATCAAAAGAGCCTGGCTGTTAACCTTTTTCGAAAGTTGATAAAGCGCATATGCGGATTTGCTGAGTCGTTTGCATAGATCTTCAACATGAGGCTTCCAAGTGAGTTGGTTATCAATCACTATACCTAAGAATTTAGCCATATTTGCTTCTTCAGTATTAAAGCCTTGGTAGGAAATATTAATGTTTGGATTTTCACGGCGTTGATGGAAGTGCATAACTTTTGTTTTTTTTAAATTTATTATTAATCCCGCAATTAATAAAATTAAAACTAAACCCAAGAATACCACTGCAAGACTTCAAGACACAGTAAGTTCATTCTACGTAAATCGGACCAAAATGAATAATTAAAAAAACTGAAGGTACTCTGGGTTAACTCTGACATCGGGACGTCAATCACAGCAGTCCCTCGTGGTCGCGGGTGGGCAGGCAGAATAAATAAAAAAAAAATTAATTAAACGCGATGGAATCCGTAAAAGTAGTTTTATTCAATTAATAAGCTAGCTTATCGCCACACGGTGTTCCCGCGTCCACGTTATTGCGTCCAGACAGTTATGACTCACACTTTCTATGAGGAGGCATTTTACAGAGAGCTACAATTTTTTGCGCAATACGGTTCTTTGGAGAAAATCGCTGCCAGAGCTATAAGTTTGCCTTTTCTACCTTTTTTAGGGTTCCGTAGTAACACAACAAGGAACCCTTATAGTTCGCCTATCCGTCCGTCCGTCCGTCTGTTCGTCCATGGTTTTTTTCAGAGACCCTGGGTGCTACAAATCTGTGATTTGACATACTAATAGATATTAATCACTCCTAGAAAACTGTGAAATAAAATCTTAAAAACATTTTTATTTTGGGTACTTCCCATACAAGTAAATGGAGGACGATTTTTTTTTATACCCGTTTATTCCATCATGTGGGGTATCGTTGGATCGATATTTTAAAAACATTAGCAACATGGAACAACATCTTTTCGATTCGGAGGTCCGTTTGCGAAATATTTAGTTTTAAAATGGTATTTTTCATTAACTAAATCAAATCAAGAAGTCGCAGCGGTGTTTGAGGAATATTTCACTGATATTCCTATCTTGACAACAGGGTCATTGATTACTTCTCCAACTTTCACCGAGTCATCACTCAAGCAAGTATTACCACAAGATATTGTAAAGTACTTCAAAACCATTGATGTAAAGAAAACTGCAGATTTCTGGGGGATTTCCGTTGCAGTTATTGCGTCCATAATAGATTTAATTGCAACTCATCTTTCTATTATTTTTAATACTTGTATTAATTCTAGTGTGTCTCCTGATTTAATGTACCTTTATTTAAATCTGGTAGTACATTGGACCCCGCTTATTTGAGACCTATTTATATAGTACCAACTCTCAGTAAAATCTTTGAAAAAATAATTTTGGATTAACTGTTAATTTTTTTTAATACAAATAAATTACTGCATAAAACCAATTTGGTTTTACAAGTCTGACGCCGGTGTTGAGCTTATGAAATATATTTTTAATGCCTGGGAGAATTCACAGGATGCCTTAGGTATTTTCTGTAATCTTTCCAAGGCTTTCGATTATGTTCATCATGAGACATTAATCAGGAAATTACAACATTACGGTGTAAAAAATTTGGCGCTTAGACCAATTACTTCATATTTAAGTAACAGAACTCAAAAAGTCGTAATCAATGGTAAAGGTTCCTCCGGATCTGTAGTATCAATGGGTGTTCCTCGGGGCTCGATTCTTGGCCCATTCCTGTTCTTAATCTATATTAATGACTCACGTGATCTTGTAGGGGACAATCACGATATAGTATTATTTGCTGACCCTTTTTAATTTTAAAACTCAAACGGCAGTCAATTAATTATGACAATGTTAATAATGCTCTATCGAAATCAGTACATAGTTTAACGTCAATAATTTGCTCTTAAAAGGCAATAAGACAAAATGTATTAAATTTACAATACCTAATGTAAAACATTCGAATACCAATGTGCTCTTAAATGGGGAGGAGTTGAGTCTTGTGGATACCACTGTTTTTCTTGATATTACTATTGCCGCGAAGCTTCAATTGGGCCCCCATATATCTAAATTAGCAAGCAGACTTAGTTCTGCAGCATATGCTGTAAGAAAGATTAGAAGTCTCACAGATGTTGAGACAGCTAGATTAGTGTATTTTAGTTAGTTTCATAGCGTAATGTCTTATGGAATTTTGCTATGGGGTAATGCGACTGATATTGAAGCTATATTTGTTTTGCTAAAGCAAGCCGTACGGGCAATTTATAAGTTAAATTGTAAAGACACCCTCAGAGAATTTTTTTTATAAAAAAGGCCCGCTGGGTTTCGTGCTGGTTCTTCCCAGGACAGAGGTATTTTCCGAACCAGTGGTAAATCAAAAATGACTTTCAATGTGTATTATGTAATAAAAAATAATCTATTCTATTCTATTCAAGGGTCATGTCCCCCACCCCCACCCCTCTAACAACTAAACCGCTATTTATGCCAATGTGAATAGTATACAAAGAAAAACTGTCACAGCTAAGTAGAATTAAGAATTTAAAGAGTAATTATTGACCAACATATAAAATGCACTTGGACTAGTAAAAATTTCATTACAACTCCAGAGAAATGACCTAAACCAGGATATATTGGGTATTATCATCAAAATCGAAAAGATTTTTTAATCTGTTTTGAACACCACTCCCTTATAAGTTCTTCAGTCTTCCTATTTGTCCTATTTTCCTATTGTTAGTCATTATAGCGGTCAAACCAAGAATTCACTTATTATGCTCATTATCAAGGAAGCACAATACGTGGTGTGATGGCAACTACTTGGCCAGTTGTTTTTTTATTTAATTTTGCTTTTATTTCAATGTATATTGGTGTACTATAAATAATATACTGATAAATTGAAAACCACATCGAAATAGTTAACAATTATTTTATAATAGCTTTCACCCATTAAGTGTATTCTCATCGCGATGCAAGTTAGAAAGCAATTTGTTACCATGCAATCATTATACCTTCATATAACACTTTACGGTTAGGTTTCCGAAAAACGAAAAATGAGTATGTCATTATTTAAATTCAAAGTAATTGTACCAATTTTCAAATTACAAAAAACATTTAATTATTGTTTACCATACAAATATGAAATCACCCCGTAAAATTAAAAGTGTCGTACAAAATTTACAACCTTTTTTTTTCTAGGAATACCGGGAACGCTGGAAGGCTACATAATAAAAGGAAGCTATTTCGGACAACTTCATGCTACTACATCCAGCGGTTTATATATATAAATATTTTGCATATACAACTTGCACTCTTGTTTTAAAACCTCTCTCTCTCTCTCTTTCGAAAGCCCTGGACCGATATATTTCTCTGCCCAACCAACTTAAGTAATTCTATCCCGGGTCCGAAAGCGAAAAAACCCAACCGTTCTGAGGAGAAAAACCCCAAAAACCAGCCCAGTAAAACTGTGAAGCTGACAACGTAACAAAAGAAGCTTTGATTTAGTGCTGGTGGCACCTACTCCTCGCGCATAGACACTTGCAATTCAAATCCTAAGATCGTGAAGCAGATGCGACTGATCCATTGCGCACTAACACAGGCAATCGCTAAGACAGTCTGTGGGGTCAGTCTAAGGCGAAACCGAGATTTTCTAGTTTCACCTACAAGCCGGGCTAGATTCTTGTAACTAGTCTGAATAAGGGTAGCCGGGACTGGACTGTGGGTGAGATAGCCAAACTGAAGCCTTGACCAGAGGCAGAGCTCTGAATGATACCTGAGGGTGGACACCCTAAACCACATCTGGATATCACATATTTAATAAACTCTTAAACTACTCAATTCGAATTTATGTTTTTTTATGTGTATTAATTACCACATAAAAAAACATACAGTCGAATTGAGCACCGTCTCCTTTTTGAAGTCGGCAGAAAAGGCAATTGTATGAAGAATATCCATACAATTGCCTTTTTAAATTAATATTATGAATCCAGAATCTCCTTTTTCTGCGAATTTTATTTTCTTCTTCCTCTCCCAATAAGCATGTTAATACTATATTTTTTCCATAGTGATTCCGATCGATTAATGTCACTGTATAGTTTTACACCAGTGGTTGGAAAAAAGTGCAAAAGTTATTGGCAATACAAAAGATTTGCGTACGGCGCGGACGATGCTTACGTGCAAATGTGCGAGGTCATCAGTAAGATTCGGCGCGTATGGTGCGTACGGCGCGAACGAATAAATGTGCTTTCAGCTTAAATATCATATGATAAAAAAAATAGATATATATATTTCATGCGCCTAATTATATATATAAATATATATATATATCGTCACTAGAAAGCCAATAATACTTAAGCGCCATTTTGGCCAAAATGAGTTATATATATCGTTGGATAGGATTTTTTTTTCTGGGTCGATTGGTCTATATTTCGTGATGATCTGAGCACTTTTTTGGCGCTTAAGCACTGCAAAAGTATGGTATTTATCATAATTTTCATGTTTTGACAAAGACTTACGTAATACAAATTATGATTAATTTTTAGTCGTTGTCAGTTTAGTATTTTCTTTACTGACAACAGACATTTCAATTTTGTTCAGCAACTCAAAGTACTGTAGTTTGAGTCATTGATATAACTTTAGTATTTTTTGCCGGCCGTAAATACTAGCATATTATATGTAGATAAGTAACTTTGCCTTATGTAGAAATTGATAAGCATGGCGCGTTAGTATATTTTGTTTTCGCAGTTTTCTTAGAGGGAACGGTTTTAGTAACTTTGCTTTACATATCTAAGTATTTGAGAGTCTATTTAGAATGTTTTACATTCAATGATATCAAATAATTATTTTATTAAGTATGGATTATTTTACTCGACAAAATATTAATAGTTGGTTTAGCATTTAGATGTGTGAAAAAAGTTAAAATATATTCAGTTTAGTCTTTTGAAATTAAATTTTCTTTTGATTATGATTTGTTATGGACGTAAGTTCAATTTATATTTTGATTTACAAAAAGTTTTGAATACGCCATATGGCCAAAGTATGTTATTTTACTACAGTCGTAAATTAGCTGTATATAATCTTACTTTTTGTAAGTCCAGAACTAGAGTCTATTGTTATTATTGGACTCAGACAGAAGGCAAACGTGGAGCTAACGAAGTGTGCACCATCTTAGAAAAATATAATATCAAGATGGAGACGATTGTATGTCAGTCAGACATCTTTTGTTTTATAGCGATGCGTGTCCCGGACAAAATAAAAACAGAATTCTGCTTGCATGCATTCATATTCATCTGCAAAATTACAAGAACATTGCGAGCATTCAAATGAATCATCTCTATTTGTGGAAACATTAAAGATATAACATCAAAGATATTTTTTATATGATAGGGTAACAAACGAGCACACAGTCCACCTGATGGTAAGTGGTTGCTGTGACCCATAGACATCTACATTTACCCTCAATGAAGAATCAAAATGCAGATGCGTCGTCACCCGTGAGGACTAAGATGGAATGCCTCTTTTCCAGTAAAATGGGTCTCCAGTTCTCTAAACTCACCATACGAAACACAGCAGTATCAAGCTGCCATTTAACGCTGATATTCTGTGAGATCGTGGTCCTTCACCGTTCGAGCCGACCCATTCATGCTACAACTATACTAATAATATAGCTGCAGTATGGCTCTACCACGTATTAATATAATAATTCTTGAAATGTATGACTGGGAATATGAAAATTTTCCATGTGCCGTTAATGTTCAGGACACCCTTCAAAATACGGATGTAGAAGACATTATCTAATTATAAATTTTAAAAATTATTGATTTCTTATATTTACGCGAACACTAAACATTGAAATAAAACTAATTTTATAGATTTTATCGCGTATATTAACTAATTTTATATTCCCGACGTTACGAGCACTTTACATCACCCATGATCACGAGGAGGTGAGGTGTGAGGTGTATGACGTCCCAATGTCACAGTTAACCATGGCTACCTCCAGATTAAAAATTATTAATTTTTGTTCCGATCTACGCAGTATGAACTTACAGTATCTTGAAGGCTTGCAATTGTATGCTTGAGTTGGGATTTCATTTTCTTAATTATGGGATCCCTTGCAGATGGTAGCACCCAGCCATCTTCTGTTTTGAAATTAGGATGTTTTTTTGATTTCAATAGCCTTGCGAAACATCCTCGGAAGGAATCAGTGTTCTCTAGCGAGGATTTGTGATCTATCAAATCTAATGTAGTGACGGGAGTGATCCGGTACGTGTTCACAGACTGCAGGCTTTTCGGAGCGTACAAATAACACACTTAACAAACTAGTGATCTCAGAAAGTAACACTTCGAAAAATTTAATCTAGACGTAAAATCGATAATACCTACGTGTGCGAAACCACCGAAGTTGTATGGGTTACCAAAAATACACAAGCCCAATGCTCCACTGCGTTCCATAGTGAGCCAAATCGATTCATCAACCTACAGATTGGCTCAGCACTTAGCGAAAATACTCTCACCGCTCAAGGGACATACAAGAACACACACAAAGGATTCCTACCATTTTGTCAGCAAGATTAAAGGCCTACATCTGGCAGACAATAAAACTATGGTCAGTTTTGATATGCAGTCTATGTTCACATGCTTACCTGTTGAAGACTGCATCTCGATTGTTACTAGAAGGCTGGAGGCAAACGATGTTTTAACATCGCCCGAAAAATGCCCGAAGAATAAGCAGTATTACTCAGACACTGCCTTATATCTGGCTACCTATTGTGGAAGGAAGAGTTCTACAAGCAAGTAGATGGCGTGGTGATGGGCTCTCCTGTATCTCCTATTGTCGCCGATATATGCATGGAAGACTTTGAGGAGAAAGCCCTGCTTACTTCTCCCGTAAACCCAAGATTCTACAAGCGGTACGTAGAAGAAACTTTCACAATTCTACCATTAGATAAAGTAACTGCATTTTAGACCATCTTAACTCCATAAATTCTAAAATTCAGTTCACAATGGAATTAGAGGCAAACAGTTCTTTAGCTTTTCTAGATGTGTTAGTAATTCGGAATTCTGATAACATCTTGAGCCACACTGTGTATAGAAAAAAGACCCATACAGATAGATATTTAAACGGTGATCCTCATCACCATCGTTCACATTTAGCTACCGTGGGTAAATCACACCTGGCCGCCGAGCTCCAACACGTCAAGCAAGTTTTGCACGACAATATGCTTCGGGTTCCACGCCTACGTCATAGTCATCATTATTTTTATCATTTTAAAAAAAAACGTTAACCCCACACTAGGATTTTCTCCTGTGTCGTGGAGGCAGTTATCGAACATAAATTGTACAAGGACAAACATCCAGACCCGTAACAATTATTTGTAGGCCATACAAATACATGGTCCGTGCGGGATTCGAACCCGCAGCCCCCAGCTCAACAACTGATTGCTAAGCCACTGCGCCACGGAGCCATAGTGAACGAGTGAAGCCAGCCACAGTAGAGCGAGTGCCTGCTATACTGCCATATGTCAGAGGTGTCACTGACAGGATTGACTACATCTTGAAGCTTGCTTCCATTAAAACATACTTCAACTACCGCCGAAGAAGATTAGTCAGTTTTTACCATCAGTCAAGTGTAATGTCCCTCTGCAAGATGCAGGACTGTACAAACTTGATTGTGAATACAGTCTTTTTTATATAGGACCAACCAAAAGATCCATAAAAACCCGCGTTAAAGAACACATAGCTGATGTGAAGAATCGACGCTCCGGGAAGTCTGCAGTCTGTGAACACGTACAGGATCGCCCCCGTCACTACATTAGATTTGATAGACCACAAATCCTCGCTAAAGAACACCGATTCCTTCTAAGGATGATTCGCGAGGCTATTGAAATCAAAAACATCCTAATTTAAATAGAGAAGATGGCTGGGTGCTACCATCTGCTTGGGATCCCATAATTAATAAAATTAAATCCCAACCTCTTACCCCTTACGCCGAACCCTTCAAGATACTGTAAGTTCATACTGCGTAGATCGGAACAAAAGTTATTAATTTTTAATCTGGAGGTATGAGGAAGCTCAAGGTCGTTCAGCGAGCTATGGAGAGGGATATGCTCGGGATCTCTCTGGATGATAAACTTAGAAATGAGGATATCCCCAGTAGAACCAGAGTAACCGACATTGCCCAACGGATTAGTAAGCTAAAGTGGCAGTGGGCCGTCCATATAGCTCGAAGAACCGAAAACTGATAGTGAAGAAAGGTTCTCGAGTGGCAGCCTCGTACCGGTAGGCGAAGTGTAGGGCGACCCCCCCACTAGTGCAGGAAGTCGATGGATGCAGGTGGTTTAGAACCGTGCTTTGTAGCATTCCTTGTGGAGGCCTATGTTCAGCAGTGAACTTATGAAAGGCTGTAATGATGATGATGATGATGATGAATCTAGAGGTTAACTATGACATTGGAACGTCATACACCTCAGTTCCCCCCCCCATCCCCCCCGTGACCATGGGTGCTGTAAAGTGCTCGAAACGTCGGGAATATAAAAAAGTTAATATACGCGATAAAATCCGTAAAATTAGTTTTATTTAAAAATTATTAAACAGTATTATAAATTTAAAGTTTATTTTATACAATAATTATACTCAGGTTTAGTAGATTTTTAACACCATTTAAGTATTATTTTCCAAACTGCATGATTAGATACAACTTTTTTTTGCACAAGGTATTCAAAATCAATTATGCATATAAATTTAATCTCTTCGAAAATTGTGCCAAATAATAGATTACTTAATACATAATTATTATTGTAGTTGTAGATTAATAATAAAATTATATTGCGTGACTTTTGACACATGTTTGCTACAAGTAATCAAGTTTTAAAACTGTCAAAATACTGTCCGGTCATTTTTTATCACTATTTTTCATTAAAAGTGATTACTAAGCAAGTTAATATATTTTTTTTTCTTAAACCAATACAGTAAAAACATTCAATCTAACTCGAATTAGGAATTATAGTATTCTTATTTATTTTGTTTGCTGCTAGTACAATTATTGTTAGCACAAGTACTGTCTACGTCCGTTAAGAAAAACATTTAAATTTAAATCATATGTCTCTTACATAAGTCTTTTAGGCATAACAATGGTACCAACTTTTAATACTATACATCGCTTTTCCGTACGGTCTTGTGACATGTTATAATGTTTAAGTACTATTATCCTGAGACCGTTATTAACCCGTGGTGCGTGTTAGTACTTTTTCCTTTCGTACATTGGAAAGGACGTTAGTTGTCAGTATTTAAAAAAAATATTATGGGGATAAGTAGTTTCTCCTTACGAAGTGTACAGAGCAAATGTACTAAAGTGACATCTATCTTCTTAATTACAAGAGATATGCAGAATATCATAATTCCAGTACGTAGATAATAGAATCACGATTTTTTTTTGTTTTTGTTGTATTTCGATATTTTAATTAGAAATAAAGTTAAGAACGGTTTTGTAAAAAAAATTACTTAAAATGGCTCTACTGTAAAATGACCTTTTGGCGTTTAAGTATAATTGGCTTTCCAGTGACGATATATATATATATATTTATAGGAGAGGGGGCAAACGAGCATGCGGGTCACCTGATGGTAAGTGACTACCGCCGTCCATGAACAGTTGAAACACCAGGGAGGGAATCGCAGATGCGTTGCCGGCCTTTTAAAAAGAAGTACGCTCTTTTCTTGAAGGTCCATAAGTCGTATCGGTTCGGTAAAATCGCTGATGGTAATCGATTCCACAAGGAAGTCGCGCGAGGAAGAAAACATCTTCTAAATCGCACAATGGTGGACCGCCAATCATCCAGATGGTGTGGATGGTATCGGGAGTTCTGCCGCGATGTGCGTTCGTGAAATTTGGCGGCTGGGATTAATCCGAACAATTCCTCAGAGCACTCGTCATGGTAGATGCGAAAGAAAATGCAAAGGGATGCAACGTCTCTTCGCAGTGCCAATGAATCGAGCCGATCAGAAGGGACTCGGTCGTCGACGATTCAAGCCACTCTGCGCTGGATGCGGTCAAGTGAAAGGAGCTGGCACTGATGAGCCCCTGCCCAGAGATGGGAACAGTATTCCATGTGAGGCCGAACCTGCGCCTTGTAAAGTTGCAGGCGGTGTGCGGGCATGAAATGCTGTCTCGCTCTGCTGAGCATGCCAAGCTTTTTAAAGGCCAATTTGGCCTTCTCTTGCAAGCGTTCTCGACCTGGTTCACGTAATGCAATCCTACACTCGTTTGTAAACAAAACTTTAGCCCACTCCTCGTGAGTCCAGTTGAGATGTTCTTGGGCAAAACGAAGTCCTGCACTCGGGGCTGTCTGAGAAGCTCCGAGATACGTGCTTGTCTTTTGTGTAGTTTTTAAATCCACTTCTCCCATAGGTCCTCTCACCTTACGCTTGCTAACATTATCACCCTTCGTGATATGGAGCCGCTAGGTAGCGATTTCTAGGACAATGAAGCTGTCGCCTCAGGCTGATGTGCACCTTACACCTCAGTTACCAGGTTTGCGGGTGTAGCTGATAGCCTCAAAAGTCTCAAAGCACATTGAATCGAAGAACGTGGTATATTACCACTACAACTGCACGTTGTGTCAACCCTTGGTCGATTAATGCTATGGCTAGTGCAACCTGAGCGGGTGTTAGGGCGTTATTTTAGTTATTAATTATTTAAGTTTAAAAAAAGTAAAAAGAACCGATTTGACGGCTCCGTGGCGCAGTGGCTTAGCAATGAGTTGTTGCGCCGGGGCCGCGGGTTCGAATCCAGCACGAAACAAGTATATGTATGGCTTACAAATAATTTTTCGTAGTCTGGATGTTTGCTTCGTGCAATTTATGTTTGTAAACTTCTCTGTCTCCACGATACAGGAGGTTCATCTTAAGACCTATCCCAACGGATAGGTCTTAAGATGAACATGGACAAAACAAAAATCATGTTTAACGTCCATGTCACACCTATGCCGGTAGTTGTTGGGAGCACTAAGCTCGAAGTTGTTGACGAGTATATTTACCTGGGACAAATAGTCCGACTAGGTAAGTCCAACTTCGACCGAGAGGTCAATCGACAGATTCAACACGGCTGGGCAGAGTTCGGGAAACTACGACACATCTTCTCGTTAGTCATACCTCAAAACCAAAAAACGAAATTGTGCAACCAGTGCGTGTTGCCAGGGATGACTTACAGATCTGAGACGTGGTCCTTCACTGCTGGCCGTATGAGGAAGCTCAAGGTCGCTCTGCGAGCTATGGAGTGGGTAATGCTCGGGGTGTCTCTGCGTGATAAACTTAGAAATTACCGAAATGCGGATATCGCAGTAGAACCAGAGTAAACGACATAGCCCAACGGATTAGTAAGCTGAAGTGGCAATGGGCCGGCCGCATAGCTCGAAGAACCGACAACCGATGGGGAAGAAAGGTTCTCGAGTGGCAGCCTCGTACCAGTAGGTGAAGTGTAGGGCGACCCCCCACTAGATGGAGTGACGACCTGGTGAGACATGCAGGAAGTCGATGGATGCAGGTGGCTCAGGACCGTGCTTTGTGGCATTCCTTGGGGGAGGCCTATGTTCAGCAGTGGACTTGTGAAGGGCTGTAATGATGATGATGATGATGATGATACAGGAGAATATCCTAGTGTGGGGGTAACGTTTTTTTTTTAAACTAAAACTTGAAACAAATGTGACACTGCACTCAACATAGTGAATTACCCTCTTGAATTTGTCGCTTGAAGTGTTTTTGTCCTACCTTCTCAAGAAATATTCATTATAAACACTCCCAACTTGATTATCGTTAGACAAGGGCTTAGCCGAAATTCCGTGCTGCAAAGTGTATAAATAAATAAATATTTATAGAGATAGATAGATGAAACTACGAACTACGTTAACGCCTTTTGTTGTTGTTATGTTGAATAATAATGCTTGTGCCGCAGGATTTCTATAGCAAAAAAAAACGACGGGTTGCACCCCGGGAGTTCCGGCAGAAGTGGAAACTTGAATATTAACGTTGTGCATTTTTGATATTTTGGAGTGGCGGAGATTATTTATTATTATTTTATTTCATTTACTTTCAATGGATATTATTTCTTTGGTAAACCTACACCGCACATGTGCTTATTGTGATTGTTCGCGCAAAGCGCTAGTGTCAAGCATCTACGCTAGATGGCACACGGCTCGGCGCGATACGGGATGAAGTTCGTCCGAGCGTGTTGAACGGTGGGTGTCAAGAACGCGCTAGAAAATTTAAGAGTCCAAATTCATCGCTGCGATAAATAGCAAGTGGTCCATTTTGTCGGGAACTCGGAATGGTAGGCGCGTATAGTTAATATACTGACTGGGAATTGTAGCGCGTATTCCTTGCTGAGAGCTTCACCCGGGACTTTTAGGTTTAACGCTGAGTCCGTATAAGTGGATTCGACTGTATTAGTTACTAGTGCGGCATTTGATATTCTAGAAATAACTGTGGCCACGAAAAACGGTAGTGACGGTTGATCCGGTCTCGCGTGTTAAGCTTTATAACAAACGAGAGTTAGTGGCTTCTGTAAGGTAGTTAATCGTACGACAGAGTGAAGGGACTGTCATCGTAGAAACGAAGAAAGTGACTGTGGACGGAGAGCAGTCGGAGCGGTGCGGAGGTCCGAACTGCTGCAGATGGTAACGGTCTAATAAGATCAATAACACTACCAGCCACACCCACATACACATCACTGACCCTTACTTTCCTAGCACTATACATCCACATGCGACCTGACCGAATCCTGAGGGACCAGTCGCCTTGGATAGAAGTAAGTAAGCTCCTTTTATTAGAATAGAACGCTCCCCCCTGATTGTTTATTGTAATTAGAAACTTTTCACCCTTGGCGTTAGTACGCCCGACCTGCACCTGCTGGTAGGTTCTTCGTCTATGGGGCGCGGAGAACCCTACTCCTGGGATAGGTAGCTGCAGGCCGTAACAGTGACGTTATGAAAATATAGGTTAATGCTATAAAGTATAAAAATATTACAAATATTACATCTATAATGTGTAAGTACATATGTATCTATATTAATAATTTCGTCAAGCAGTGCAGTAGACTCGATCGAAACCTAATCTTAATAATAAAATTATATTAATTAATAAATGAAAATTAATTAAACCTAACTTACTTCCTCTCCTACGCCGCGCCAGCTGTCTACTCTCCATCCGTCTTACGAATTTTCGATCAGGACACGTTTAACGTTTAAGGCGAGTTTAACATTTTTTACCCATTACAAAAAAAGTGCACAACGCCGCAAAAGAAGTTTTCACTTCAAAAATAACACAACACACTTTACATTACTATAATATCAAACTTATTTGAAATACCACCAGGAAACATATCATAAACACTTATCAAGCAACATTTCTCTAGTGCAAGAATAGAATAGAATAGAATATTTTTATTCAATATACATTACATGTGTAATTCTTATTGAAAGTCATTTTTACTTTACCACTGGTTCGAAAAAAACCCTCTGTCCTGGGAAGAACCAGCAAAAAACCCAGCGGGACTTTTTTAAATAAATTTTACAATATAAATGATTACGAACAATTTACAAATTTTATTTTAGAAACTGCTTGGAAGCGACCACCTCATTCCCAGGGGTTATTATTAACCATGTATTCATTTATACTATAATAACCCTTTTTATACAGTTTCAGCTTAATAAAACATTTAAACTTGGTAATAGAGAGAACCTGTACACTTTCCGGGACCTTGTTGTGAGCAAGCAAGCTGACTATAATCTACGAGTATGTTAACATATTTTTAAATGAGTAGTTATAACGATTCATAGTTCAATCTATTACTAAGATGCGAAGGCGGCACTGAAAATTTCGGGAATCAAGGTAGTGACACAACAGTACTATTTAAAAATGTATTTATTGCTTTCCAGTATTCTCCGCGAAATTTGACACATTTTTCCATTCTTTTTTCATTACTTTTTTTTATAGGATAAGGGTGACAAACGAGCACACAGTCCACCTGATGGTAAGTGGTTGCTGCGGCCCATAGACATCTACATCTATCCTCGTTTGCGAATCAAAATGCAGATGCGTTGTCACCCGCTAGGACTAAGATGGATTGCCTCATTTCCAGTAAAAAGGGCCTCCGGCCACCTGCACTCACCAAGCGAAACGCAGAGGTAAACTTCTACTTAACGCTGGTATTCTGTGAGATCGTTGTACCACCCCGGTTCGAGCCGGCCCATCCGTGCGACAGCAAAAGCTGCCGCGTGGCTCTACTGTTTCATTGCTTCAATAATGGTATCAAGTGAATTTTGATACTTTAAATGGGTTCGAGTTTGTGTATTAAGAGTCCGCGTATGTGAACCATTAGAGGAAACAACGAAACAAGTGATCCGTTGTTGAAATCAAGCTAAAGTTATTTTATTCGCCTATGCCCTACGAACTTGAGAAATTATCGTCATCGACTGTCTGCTGGGTTAAGCTGTCATCAAAATCTCATGAAAACTTCGGAATGTGCTAAAACTCATCAGCAAATTGCAAAGAAGTTTACTAGCAAAAGTATAAATGTACGATTGAATAAAACTACTGTTCGCGTAAATATAAGAAATCATTATATAAATGTACGAGTCAAAGAAAGAAAACCTGTATCTTTGTACGAAGATCCCTTCACTTCTCTTATATGCATACACACAAATTATAAAATAATCAAAATAAGCGACGTCCACATGCACTCCACTGTCCACTACCGGCACGATATCAGCCATGTAGTTCAGAAGGTTGTTTACGGTACTCCGTGCTAATCGAAAACCATACTGAGCATTAGTAAGCTGGGCGCTTACCAGTGAGAGTACGTTCTTATGTATAGAAGACTAACACTTTCACCGGTTTTGACAGACATTACCTCCACCAGCATTAATGATACTCGCGTTCACTTTTAAGTCTGCCTGTTTCGGTACTATACACCGAGTGGAAATACCTCGCGAATTCTTCAGCACTTTGTCGATCTATTAACGTCTCCCCATCCTGCAATATTAACCGTGAGTGTCTACTACCCCTTGGAGGGTTTAAGTAGTTCCAACATGCCTTTGGTTCTTTATGAAAGTGATTTTGGACGCGGTACTGATAAGGTGTCCTCTCAATACCTATCATCTTTTTGATTCTCGCTCTCCACTGCGAGTATTTACCATAATCTTCCGCTTACCCACTCTATTGACACATTTTGTGTAGAATCGCTTTTAATTTAATGTTGCGAATTATTTCAAGTGTTAACCAATCGGGGTAATGATATCTCGAGTTCACAGCGTTTATTTTTTTCTTTGGAACGCAGTCAGAACACATCTATAATTAAATAAATAATATCATAATAAAATTTGATCTCATTTCTAAGTTAAGCCCCACATACAACCCCAATTTGCAGCTGCTATGGACAAATATAGTGTTAAAAGATCTGCTTTTTAAAATTCCATCGCACCTGTACAGTGCCGGCCTGAGGCAAGTTTTAGGATAGAGCGAGACCCAATTATGGCGCCCCACTTGCTTGCCCCTAATATATACCAGTTGTACATGCACATGCAATCATGAAACTGAGAAGATCTCGACAACATGTTCTCATTTGCCAGCACATCTATCTAATTTGCCGATTGAAAACAGCCATGCTCGTAGTATTTTAGGTACTGCACTCCTTACGATATCTATAGGAACCGTTGATGTAGAATATTAAAAAGGAATTAAGGTACGTTTATTTAAATAAATCTTAACAACAATAGACAATAAAACAAAATAAAGGCAACATTCATCAATGAGATCAATAAGCATAATCAACTTTAGAACTGGTACCTATACATTATGTTATGTTTATTAATTAATGTAACAGTGCTTATTAAAAACAAACTCTTCAGGTTTAGCCTACTGGCTCCTAATAATAATATAATTAACCCATTAAATGTCGGAAAAAATAAAACAATAGCATAACAATAGCAATTAGGATACACTTAAAACACTCAATGGGTTAATTAATAATAAACTATTTAAATGGAGAACAAATTTTAATTAAATTGCTGCGTTCGCACTTTTGCATTTACACATTTTTATATGACCTCCTCATACGATAATGTCTGAGCTACATCATTTTCAATTGACAGCAAGGCTAGATCAGAAAACTTAGCTTCTGCGAGAGTCGACCTCAGCTATGTTTTACTTAGCTTAAGCGTGCTAAAACTGCGTTCGTCTATAGCCACCGTAAACGGAATAGTTACAAAAATCCGGAGAGCTGTCCAAATAATAGATCTTTAACTACGAAATTGCCGTTCTGGCCATTTCAAATCAAAATAATTTTTGTTTGGCTAAGAATTCTAATTTCAAATTACTTTTATTTTAAAAACATGGAATCTTTTTTCAAAATTAGTCATTTGTTTATTGATAACCGTTATGTTTTATCTTTTTCATCATCATAGATACGTTAAAATTACGAGTAATTATTGAAAATCAGTACCATCGTGGAAGCAACGCAGCACAAGCGGCACGCAACATCAACGTTTACGGAGCGACTACTACAAACTAACGCACCGCCTGTTATTGGTTTGCCCGCTTCCGTTCTGGAAATTTCGACCTGAAAAATGAACTCCGTGATCATGCGAAAACTGTGGTCTTTTTTTTAAAGAACAATGATGAATTAAAGGCGATTCTGGAAGCTGATGATACTCAATGTACGGTTGAATTAGCAGCAGCTTTCCACGTTAGCATCAAAACAATATTGGTCCATTTGCGTCAAATTGCAAGGTAAAAAAGCTTAACATATGAGCGCCCCACGAACTTAATGATCCCCAGCGCGAAGTACGCATCGAGACGTTTGTTGGTCTAGCGCCGGTGTGATTCATCACAGCTTCTTACCAAGCATGATGAGCATTACTGCAGATGTGTACTGTGAGTAACTGAATACAATGATGGAGAAGCTCACACGTCTCCAACCAGCTTTGGTCAATCGCTCATCCCCGCTACTCCTGTAACGGCAACGCGCGACTTCATACTGCACAACAGGCGGTCTCCAAGTTACAAGAGCAGGGTTGGACGCTCTCGTCATCCGCCGTACACACCAGACCTTGCGCCGACAGACTTCTACTTTTTCCAGAATTTAAATAACTTTTTGGCGGGAATAAAATTCAATACCCAAGAGGCAGTACAAAATACTATTGCAGAATTTGTTGCCTCCCCCGTCTAGCTGATTTTTTCAAGAAGAGCATCAACAAACTGCTACTGAATTAGCAAGGTGCATTGATTGCATGGGTGATTACTTTGATTAATATAAATAAAAAATATAAAAAAATACTTAAGTTAACTTATTTCATAAAAAACGAGAATTTCATAGATAAAGGACTAATATTAGGTAACGTATCTTGGCAATTATTTAATACTAAGAGCTGAAGGACTGCTTTCGGGTGACCTTCATTGATATGTAAAAACTTTTTCAAACACATCAGTTCTCTTGAAAACTGCAATCCCGAAATATCACGATTAAGATCATACGTTCATTTTTACTCCAACTTTGAGCATACTTTCTTAAAATTTTCATCGGTCTTATTTCAACCATACAGGAAACTCCCTATTCTATTCTATAAACGTAAAGTCTCATTAATTGTAAAAAGTCGTGTAAGCCATGTCTCTATTTAAGTTTATGGCTGTGGCTAACATTGGATAGAAAACATTTGTTCTGAATAACATTTCTGGATCCGGAATATATTTATATTTTTTTCTTTATATATTTAGAGTCAAAAGTATCCGAATTTGGGATCTTTCAAACCTTTAAAAATGTATTACTCTGAAAATGTTAACTTTACCATAAAAAGTCATGAGACTTTTTTTATTTTTATTTTATTAAAGAATACCAAAAATAATTGTCCAGTTTAAAAATAACAATTCCTTGCAATTGAAAAAAAATCGGTTTAAAGAATATGGCACCAAGTTTCCCCATGGCAACATGCATTTACATCATCAGCTGGACAACTTGAAGAGAATCGCATGAAAAAAGTGAGGTTGAATAGTTTTGTATTCATGCACCGTTTTCTCCTGGGCTATAAGAACATTTTCTTCTTTTTTCGTTCGCGGATTCTTTCAAACTCTGAGTTTATTTCAGCTTTTTCAGCTGTATCTTTAACTGCAATGAGAGCCTTTGTCTCTAGGTATATTCTTTTTTCTGCATCAGTTTTGTAGCATTTGATAAATCTATGCGCTCTGCTTGCATGCATGTGCTGACAAGGTTAAGCTGGAATAAAACGTGGTACCAAATGACTAAAGACAGCAAAAACTCGAACTTCTTAAAATTGACTGCCTTGCCTTTCCAAACTTGTCACGGGATCAGTTGTATCGATACTCTTCTTCCAAGGCACTTTTTAACTTCGGCGTACTGATACCGCACCGCTTGCAAGCTGTTGACTCTATTTTCGCATCTTGTTTGACACACCGTCTCTAAAGCTAAGTTCTTCACATGTTTTGAAATAAATTCCCATCTTTTTGTTGAGTTTGTAAAAAATACAAATAAGCACTGAAGAATGCCGCGCACGTCTCTACAAATAAGGCCATACGCACATATACCAAGTGGCCATACGTTCGAATCCAAAATATTGAAAAGCGAAGAAATTTCCATGAATAAACTCAGGCACATTAGCAAAGAAACGAAACAGAGACTAAGCATTTTTATAGAATAGGGTGACAAACTAGCACACAGTCCACCTGATGGTTAGTGGTTGCTGTGCTATGGGTATAGACAGCTACATTTCTCCTCAATAAAGAATTAAAATGCAGATGCGTCGTCACGTGAAGACTAAGATGGAATGCCTCTTTTCCAGTAAAATGGGTCTCCGGTTCTCTACACTCACCATGCGAAACACAGCAGTGTCAAGCTGCCATTTTACGCTGATATTCTGTGAGAGCGTGGTCCTTCTCCGGTTGAGCCGACCCATTCGTGCTGCAACTATACTACTAATATAGCTCCAGCATGGCTCTACCACGTAAGCTTCTAGAGAGCGTGCAAAATTGTTACCTAAATAAGCTAAAACAATTGTATTTTACTATTATGTAGGTAGCTATGCTATTATAAAAACAGTGGTAGAGCCAGGCGGCAGCTTTTGCTGTCGCATGGATGGGCCGGCTCGAACCGGGGTGGTACCACGACCTCACAGAATACCAGCGTGAAGTAGAGGTTTACCTCTGCGTTTCGCTTGGTGAGTGCAGGTGGCCGGAGGCCCTTTTTACTGGAAATGAGGCATTCCATCTTAGTCCTCACGGGTGAAAACGCATCTGCATTTTGATCTGTAACAGAGGATAGATGTAGATGTCTATGGGCCGCAGCAACCGCTTGCCATCAGGTGGACTGTGTGCTCGTTTTTCACCCTTATACTATAAAAAAAAAAAAATTGACTAAGGCCATTGAGTTATATGTACTACGTACTAGAGAAGCCATTCCAAACAAAAATTGTGTCCTACTCTATGTCTTCGCGCATGCACGGGAGTAGTAGTCGCGCATGCGCGAAGACTTTAATTTGATATAAAATATTAATATAAAATAAATATAAGAATTTAATATAAAATACATACTCCTATTTTAATCTAAACAAACATATTTCTAAATAAAATGTAATAATAATTATCTTATCGAATTCATAAATCTTCAATTTACGCAATATTTAGTTTGTACGGATTGCACTACAGTTCAGTTGAACATAGTCAACGTTCGGAATGGCTTCTCTAGTACGTAGTACATATAACTCAATGACTAAGGCGGCTCCTGGGACTTGGCACCTGGAGCGGCCCCTCCGTTCGCCCTATGGTAGGGCCGGCCCTGGACAGGTACGTAATATTTTTGTTATTATTCGGAAATGTATCACCAGCGTTGGCCAAGTCTGAGGTCAGAGATGATGAGGGTGTTGGCGAGGGCTACCGGACCGAAACCGCGAGCGGGGTCGAGAGACACAAGTGAAGGCACCGCACTCACGCACACACCGTCCCATGTACTTAGCAATTGCCAATACAGTTCTCTATGCTGTTGTTCTGAGTGAATCCACAATAAGCTTGAAAATATACATAATAATGATTAACAGATGACGAACAAGAATGTAAATTAAAATCCCCTAATACTACCACAGCGCTATACAAATCACAATATTTTTCTACTATCCTAAATAACATCGTATAAAAATAAAAATAAAACTTTTTAATAAATATAATAAAAACAGCTAGATAGACTTAACAACAAAAGGAATTTTCACATAAAAGGAACTAGGAAATAGATAATGTGAAATATTTTACTTTTCGCGGCACGTTCTCTAGCTTTGACCAGACAGCCGACCACATTTGGAATTTATTTGATTTTAAATCTCAACAGTTGTGGCAACTTGAATAGAAAACTGAACACTGCATGAATAAATGTAAAATTTTAATTTTAAAATTATACTCTAGTGAATTACGTTGCCTTTTAAAATCTGTTTCAGGTAAGTTATTGAAATAAGGAATGAACAACATAATTTTTTGATTTATTAAACTTGTTCTGCTTCGAATACTTATGATTTTCTTAAACCCCTACAAATTTAAGACTACTAGCATCATCATCATCAATCATGATTTCTTATATAGCTGTAAAATCCTCCTGGCCAACAACACAAATATCACCAGAAAGCAACTTGTTCCAGTTCCACATATTAAAACGCCAAAATTTTATAAAATTACATTTACGGATTTAAGCGGGATTGATTTTAATTTATTTTAATTCACCAAAGTTTTGGTTACTTTACAGCGCCCATGGTCACGGGGTTGTTTAACAGCTGCTGATAACAGCAGCTGTGAAGCTTACAGAATTCAAGTCCCATGAGAGAAGAGAAAGCTACTATTGTATTTTTGGCCTTCTAACGAAAAGGGGAGATCTCCCGCCGGGCGAGGAGTGAGAATCAACCCGGGAGTGACAAACGCTCCATGTGTTATTTCGTAGCTGATTTTTTTATATTTAGCGAGTTAACTTTAGAAATTTTGATAGCACGATTTAGGCTTCGGTGCGTTTCGCTTGCGGCGCTATAACAGCGCCGCCCTATGTAAAGAAAAAGAAACTAGCGATTACTCCACTGACAATGAAATAACTGCAACTATTAATGTAAAGAGTGAAAGTAGTCTACATTATATACATGTGCAGCAACAATGGTTACAGGTACAGATTTATTTAAAATTTTAGAAAATAGCATCTTAGAGCAACATTGTACTTAGAGAACTTATGGTACTGCGATAAACACTCTTTGTTTTGTTTTCGTTTTCTAATCTATCGTGATCACATACAAAATTAACATCCGGTAGTCCAGGTAAAATTTTTTAGACCATTTTTTGTCAAAAAAAATATTTTTTTGGGAAATATCAGATAGATTAATTAGAGTGTTTTCTTGTTATACGGCCACTCATATTATCATATCAGTGCAATGTGATTATGATAGAGGTATTTTAAAAACACAAAACTGCTTGACCTTGACGTGTCGAGAGTAAAGCACTACCTAGTACCTACTAAGTAATAACGCGCACTGAGGCATACAAAACTCGCTTATGTGTTCCTGTAGCATATTATATCAATGTGAAATTTTATTTCTTTTTTTTTGAGTTGTTGGCTCATGGTGCGACATAAGGGTTGGTAAATTTTACGCCGCTACCACACGGCGAGGAGCCGAGTCTGTCGTTTCGGCTTTGTCGCTCGTTTAGCACCACCCGGGGGACACGTGTAGGGTGGGCCTAGGGTTAGGTGGTCGAAGCCTACGGGCGCGAGCGACTTATCCCCCATGTGGAGGAAGCGAGAGAGGTCTGTCAGGATCGTGCCAAATGGAAGTCCATAGTCTCTGCCTACCCCTCTGGGTGACAGGCGTGAGTGTTTATGTTATGTTATGTTATATGTGAAATTTTAATCATCTACGTCCAATATTCCGAGCTCTAAAAGTTAAAAAAATAATCCTTAATCCTGATTAAATCTTAATTAAAAAAATGACAAACAGACATACAAAAACAAACACCGAGATGACTCTACAAATGCTCTAATTTTCTAAAATTTGGCACTGAACTATCTTTATGATGTTCCTAAAGTGAACATGGCAATAAACGTCTAATTAAGCGTCTACCTTGTAGAGATTTCATAATACAACCGTGTAAATGTTATATCAAATGAAAAGCATCATTAGTCTTAGGTCACGTTGAAAACAAATTATAAAAACGTAATTTTTATATCTAATGAAAAAATTAACAAACCTGAACATTTCCAGGGGCACTCGACCCGGCCAATGCTCGCCGAGACATCTTCTAGATTGGAAGTTTGTTTTAAAATTCTCCACGCTTAAGGTGATGTTCGCTCGACAATGGCCGGGACTTACGTAACGTTTTGATAACTAGAATAACTATTATATTAATTTAATTATTCTTTATAACAGTACAAAACACCAATAGTAAATACATACTGTATATTGAAAGAGTTGGGTAACTTATAAATAAATCAATTTAAAAGTAAAGTAATATATTTAGCGCTTTTAGTATGCTTAAAGTATTATCCATTATATTTTAAACACTTTTTCATTCGCTAAAACCATTTTTGAAATCATGAGGTAACCATTAGTCTGAGGGCATGTTTTTAAAATGTCGGTTGAAAAGTATTAGAGGCTTTTCTGGCTCTGAAATATTCTCATCTCAATGTTCAAATGCTCCCATCAAATATTTGATTTTTGGGAAAATAAAAAATCGCATGGTGCGAGGTCAGGACTGTGCGGGATGGGTCACGAGCTCAAACTTTTCATAAGGCAAAAATTACTTTATCTTCGGAAAAGTTTGCAAAGTGCGCCAAAACTTTATCATGGTGCAATAATGCGATGTTTTGCCTTTTTATCTCTAGCTTTTTCAAAGACACTGGACAAAAACTGGTGGTTAAAAAAATACCATTCGAAATTAAAACATTTATGACCCGTCAGGAGCTCAGAACTTTCAGTATTGTACATTTACTATCTTACCAAAGAAATGGTGTAGCTGTTTTCTGGCTCAGTGGTTTATAAAATATTACAAAGCACATTCAAATCGTGACTTTTAAACACGGTAAGTTAATGACACTAACTATTGGTGAGACAACAATACTACCGGAGTGAACGAGAGTACGTAAGTTTCATACAAATGTCTCGCAACGGCAGCATTCATCAACAGTAGCGAACAGAAAAAATAACGTGATATTAATTACTGTAGATGCGGCCTGCCTCTGCTAGCGCCACCACCATATGCGTCGGCCAGGCGGCATGTTATTAAATCGATTGAAAATTAGCGCTAAAAATGTTTTTGTGTAATTATTGTTACTAATAGAGATCCCATCTACTGAGCTCCTCGATCACGAAATAAGATTACCTTGTCGTACGCCACACTCCAGCCTGTACTTGCCGGATAATGATCTGGCCCACCTAACGTAATTGATTAGATCATATTATCAATATTCATAGATTTCTATAACCTTTATTGGAAGGTCCGCTCCTGTTACCATTTTGTTTCACAATTTTCCATATGAGACAAGACGTGTCTTAGTAAGGTCTAAAATCTGGGGTTTTTCTACATGTATAGTACTGAACGGTATTTTAGAGGACCAGGATAGCAGTTTTGGTAGATAACCCAGCTTTAAAACGTAACTGGGCATCATGCAGCTTAAGATGTTTATTAATGGGCCGTTCAAGCAAACCTTCCAGCACTTTCGGTATAATAGTAGGAAGTGAAATGGGTATATGCGTGCTTCGATTACAGCCAAGTAAGTAAAAAAAAATCTCTCAATTTTTTTTATTACTTCGACGTTCTTAGTATACTTTTAATTTACAATATTGTTTTTTATTCTGCTAGCGAAATACATCAACAGTGACTTAAACTTGTTTAAAATATCATGCCATGGTGCAGGTAGTTACAAATTTTTGGATTAAGTTGTTATATGTAACAACTTGCCCCGTTTAGTTTGGGCTTGATTATTTTAATTACGAATTCGATTATTGATTATATTTGATTTGTTTTATTTTAACAGTACCTATTAGGGCAGATAATAAATAAAATAGGTTAGGTTCTACTTATGTCAAAGAACCAAATTTATTGACCCCGACTCCACGTGGTACGAGTCTGTCCTACCCCTAGAGTGGTTATATAGAACCGGGGGAGCAGTCTCCGCCTGCTGTAACAAATCGTAGGCATAGGACGAGCCGGAGCGGCTGAGGCTGGTCGCCAAAGGCGACCAACAAGCCGAAGCTGCGGAGGCGATGAGGGATGCCTGCGATTTGTTACGCAAAGGCGTAGAGGCTGCTCTTCTCGCAGCGCCAGAGACGTTGCAGTCTCAAAATAGATACAGAAATCCCTCAGAATTAGTCCTCCTACACCTCTTCTCCCCCCTCCCCTCACCCCTCATTGCGACGAATGTCAATGGAAATTCAAGAAAAGAAAGTAGGCTCAAAAGGGCTAGAACCCAGATTCGTAAAGCCAATTTAAAAAAACAACAAAATATTGTTAAAATAAGTGATTTTAATTAATTTATTTCTCAAAAAGTACGTGTTTCCGCATATTGAAACTTTGTGTGTGTGCTTATAAAAATGTAACCTTTCTGTAAAAATACGTATCAACACCAAACTCGATTTAAGTCAATGGAAAGTCGAACCAAGCTCTCCGTCATCCGCCGTACTCACCAGGCCTTGTGACTTCATACTTCTACTTTTTCCAAAATTTCGATCACTTTTTGGCGGACAAAAATTCAATACCCGAGAGGTAGTACAAAATACTTTCAAGAATTTGTTACCTCCCATCCAGCTGATTTCTTTAAGACATGAATAAACTACCACTGCATTGGCAAAGATGCATCATCGTATGAGTGATAACTTTGATAAATAGAAATATAAAACATACGTTATTACAAAATGTATTTGTATATACAAAAAGTACGTTTTTTTTTCATAAAAAGCGCATTTCATAGGTAAAGACTAAATATCATATACTATTAAATATATACATATATCACTTACTTGTACTTTAATCTTCTATAAGAATTACCAATCTTTATGCGATGACGCTACGAACATAATTGACCAAATATAATTAAAAAAGCACACTATTCTGACAATCAACGAAGTTGCTAGCTTGAAAACACTTTTTAGGATACCACAATTCATTACAAAATCTACCTATAATATGTCTAAAATTGCGTCAACTGCACACAGATAAAAAAAATATTTAATGGGAACTAGTATACTGTATGTTATGTAAAGATGCCACAGATGACGGTACGTTTAAAATAAATACTTTAATATAGTTACTTTTCAAAATATCGAAAAGCGCTAGTACCTACGCTCGAGAACATTAACCGATAGTCGTTAGTCAAGTCGTTACTCCCGCAAACGCTTTATGTACAATGTGTTGAGAAACACGTAGCAAAGCGTGTCGGTTTCCGACTAAATTACATTTATCTATGTGGACATTGTTTTGGCAACGGTTTCAGACTGTTTAGTTAGCATAATTGGTTAATTACTTTAAGCAAGGTTGAGGCTTATACTAAAACTTCTGCTTAACTGTTTTATCGTGAGCATTAGGAGCAAACTTGCGAAATAATATGAGGTTTAAGTTATCAACGCATTTTAATCGACTGCATTTTGTTATAAAAAACTATTACTTGAGCGCTTAGGTCGCGCAGTAGCAGTCTTGGAGAATCTGCCACTTTTTTCATCTTGTGGAAGCAGTAATCGATACTGAAAAATGCCATGAAGATCGAATTTTGGATTGTAGACGGTATAAGATCTTAATACTCGTCTATACATACATACAGTGGCAGAGCCACGCGGCAGCTTTTGCTGTCGCACGGATGGGCCGGCTCGAACCGTGGTGGTACCACGATCTCACAGAATACCAGCGTGAAGTAGAGGTTTACCTCTGCGTTGCGCTTGGTGAGTGCAGGTGGCCGGAGGCCCTTTTTACTGGAAATGAGGCATTCCATCTTAGTCCTCACGGGTGACAACGCGTCTACATTTTGATTTGTAATAGAGGATAGATGTAAATGTCTATGGGGCGCAGCAACCACTTACCATCAGGTGGAATGTGTGCTCGTTTGTCACTCTTATCCTATATAAAAAAAATGTTAGAAAAAAGCTTCTTTTCTACCCAGGAGCCTTTTATTTGTTTCCGCCACCAAGCAGTACTTCCACCATAAGTAGAACCCTCACCATTGTATTTTGGTTCTATTAGGTAAAAGGGCCAATACATTTATAGGTTTTGGGAGAATTCCCAATAAAATTCAAAGGTGGGATAGCAGTAGTACTGGCTTATAATAATAAAAAAAAATCTAAAACTTGCGAAGCATAAACCTGATGAAAACCTGCCTTATTTGAATTATAATACAGTGCCTCCAAATTATGCACAGAACAAAATACCAATGACCGAAAAATTTTATGTTGATTTTAAAGGTATATCGTATTTTATTAAAAACATTTGTCTTATTAAAGTTGTATTAAAGTGTGAAATCTATAATCTATACAAATAAATAAAATTGAAGTGTCTGTTTGTAATGTCAAAATTACAGCTTTTTACTAATTGCTCATGAAAGTATATACAGTACTTATAACAAAAACACAATTTTTAACATTTTTGTCTGTATGTCTGTCTGTTTGTTCCGGCTAATCTACGAACGGCTGAACCGATTTTGACGGGACTTTCACTGGCAGGTAGCTGATTTTATAAGGAGTAACTTAGGTTACTTTTATTTTAGAAAAAGAATTAGGGTTCCGCGCAAAAACATAAAAACCCTAACACGCGAGCGAAGAAGAAGGGGAACAGCTAGTCTCACATAAAACGGAAAATATTTTAAGTGATTTTGTCAGCTGAGTGCTGGCTCAAATACTTAAAATATGCTACATTTTACGTAAAACGACAGTCATGATGCGGGTGTTTAGAATTCAAACGCAATTTAATTTTCAAAGATTTACGATATGCAATTTCCAAACTGAATTTAAAATAATAATTGATGACGTTTTGAAGACTGATTGATTGATGACAAGCAATTCTCTTAGACATTTTGTCTGTCAAATAATCAAGGAGGTTATAATATAATATAGGGAGTGAGCGCTTGGAACATTGTAACCGTTCCTGATTTTACTTAGAAAGAGAGGCACCCAGTTTTGTATTTTATCTCCTTCTAACATTGATAAATGTTTACACAAAATAAAAACATTACCAACGTTTAGACAGTTATTGAATTAAATTTTTTATCGCTAAAATTTTATAGCTTTGTAGTTGGGATATTCCATATTGTATTTCAATTAAGCATATTATTAAGTAACACGAAAAAAAAATACTAAAACACGAATGTTCTTTTCCTAAAAACTAGGGGGTGCATTTTACGCTATAGATGACAACACTATTTTAAAATTTAACGTTATCAAATAAATGAATATATTGTTTTTTTAATAGGATAGGATGACAAACGAGCACACAGTCCACCGGATGCTAAGTGGTTGCTGTGGCCCATAGACATCTACATCTATACTCGTTTGCGAATCAAAATGCAGATGCGTTGTCACCCATGAGGACCAAGATGGAATGCCCTTTTCCAGTAAAAAGGGTCTCCGGTTCCTACACTCACCATACGAAACACATCAGTGTTGAGCTGCTATTTTACGCTGGTATTGTGTGAGTGCGTGGTCCTTTTCTGATCGAGCCGACCCATTTGTGCTACAACTATACTACTAATATAGTTGCTGCATGGCTCTACCACGTAGAAAACGCCTTCTGCTAATCATTCGCCAAATCTATGTGGAGTGCACTCACTTAGGGACCGTTAATTCAAGTTTAACTTTTTTTCGGAACTGTAGAAAAAGTTTACGGGTTCTTTCCATCATCCACACGCCAATGGGAAACTTTAATGAAAAGTGTAGGCGTATCCGTCAAAAGACTCTCAGATACAAGATGGATTTCTCATCATGACGCTGTTAAACCACTGCAGAAGAATTTAAAAAAAACTGGCATAAACACTCGAAGATATAGAGAGTACAGTTTGAGTATTTGGCCAATAGTCTATATACTAGTGTTTCTACCTGTGCCTCTGGGGTTAGCAATTATGATCCCAACACCATCGATTCAAGAGAAGCAGCATGTACACTCTTACCAGCTTTGTGTGACTTCAGTTTTTTATGCTATCCTTACTTGTGGTGTAAAATCCTAAAAGAAGTTAGTCAGACACAAAAGTACATACTAAATAATAAAATAATAAGCTAGATTATAACTGGAAAAATATGTGATAAAAATCAAAGCCCAAAATTTTTTCTTCAAAGCCAACGTATACAACTAGTGGAAAAAGCTATTTCCTACGTAACAAACAATGTGAGGATGTGGACATTTCGATTGAAGGAAGAAGAGGAATGAGGAGATTTCGAAAACGTTTACCAGGAGAAATTACCCGATATGCTGGACCAATATTGCCAGAGAAGCTGCAGAGAGCTATGTTAGAATGTCTTGACAGATTTTATAAGGAACTAGATCATCACTACAGAGCAATGGATGATATTCCGTAACATTTAGTGTTGTTCAGCCTTACACTCTGCTTATGTCACCAGATGAAGATCTTCGTGTAATAGTTCAAAATCTGACAAAAATCTACGATGATTTTTCTGCAAGATATATAATTTTAGAGACTTAACGACTTGAAAGCTGCCAGCATTTCTTCCCAAAAGTGGTTCAATGTAATTCATTGGAGCTTTTCTTGTAATTTTTTTTTATAGGATAAGGGTGACAAACGAGCACACAGTCCACCTGATGGTAAGTGGTTGCTGCGACCCATAGACATCTACCTCTATCCTCTATTACAAATCAAAATGTAAATGCGTTGTCACCCGTGAGGACAAAGATGGAATGCCTCCTTCAGAAAATCTTCAGTTGCTCGGGTTTGAGATATCCTCAAATGTGAACCATAGCAGCCGCAAGGAAACTAGGAGCCCTGGCCAAGGTGCGGCGATACTTCACGCCAGGACGGATGTGTATTTTATATAAAGCACAAGTCCGGTCGTGCATAGAGTATTGCTGCCGGTGACCCAAATTTGGTTAAAACCATTCTTACCAGCCTCGAACATAGACGGAAAGTAGCCAACCTTTCGGTTTTCTACAGGATGCATTTCGGAGGGTCTGCGTAGGAATTGCATAATTTAATTCCTCCCTCTCCCTTCCACCACCGTACAACCAGAAGTTCTGTCAATCTCCGCCCTTTCGTTGTTGACGTACCACGCATTCGAACCAAACAGTTTGATATGTTATTCATCATGTGTACAGCGAAGGAGTGAAATAAGTTTCCAGCATCTTTCAGTCTTTCCATCCGATTACAGTGTGGTTTCCTTCAAGGCAAGAGTGAATACGCTTTTGTTAAGTCAGTGCGCTTCACCATCTTAGGCTACATCATCCATAACCATCAAGTGGGATATCGCTGGTTTAGTAGAATATTAAAAAAAAACACGCAGTAGAAGTGAAAATTGCGAGTGAAATTACTTTGTAATAGCGCCATCTACTTCATTCTATAGACTAAGTCGTTTTAAAGTTGCAGCCTATTTACATCCCTCTGCTAGGCACAGGCCTCCTCTCATTTCTGAGAGGGTTTTTTAGGACAAGGAAATGTACGCCGCGCTGTCCCAATGTGTGTTGGCGAACTTCATATGTCTTCGAAATATTTTTTTTTCTTATTTCTCAGACATGCAGGTTTCCTCACGATGTTTTCCTTCACCGCTGAGCACGTGGTAAATCAGCACTTAAAATTGCAATTAACAATTTCATTGGTGCCGGCGGGGATCGAACTCGGGTTGCTCGAGTACTGTGATGCTTATAGCGAGCGCTAACCATCTGAGCTAACACGGCTCTAAACCTTACTTCATAGGATCACTTCTATAGTAAGTCGTTTTATCGAACTAAAATTAATTAACTTTTAAAGTGGTATTCAAAAACGTGGCAGAACCATGCTGCAGCTATATTAATTGTATAGTTGTGGCAAGAATGGGTCGGCTCGACCGGTGAAGAACCACGCTCTCACAGAATACAAGCGAGTGTTGAGAACTGGAGACCCTTTATTGAAAAAGAGGCATTTCATATTAGTCCTCATGGGTGACAACGCATCTGCATTTTAATTTGCAAACGAGGATAGATATGAGTATCTATGGGCCACAGCAACTACTTACCATCAGGTGAACTGTGTGCTCGCTTGTCACCCTTGTGCTATAAAAAAATTGTACGTAAAACAGACGCTAGATGGCCTAAACACGACTAATAAAAAAAACGGTAAGTTATGAATTGTTATAAATGGGTTGGATTTGATAATATTATTCAATACGGTTTTTTTATTTATTTAATAAAGTTAAAATTTAATAAATTTGTTAATTTTTTATACTTTTTATTAAACAGTTAACTCCCCGTGGGAGATTTTAGAGAAATTGTTCGAATTAATTCCAGCCGCCTAATTCTACCACCGCACATCCCGACAGAATTCCCGATTCTATCCACATCATCTGGATGCTTTGGCGGTCCACCGTTGTGAGATTTACCAAAAGTTTTCTTGCTCACACAACTTCTTTGTGGAATCGGCTTCCATCAGAGATTTTCCGGACCGATTCAACTTAGGGAGCTTTAAAGAAAGAGGCTATTTCAAAGGCTCACAACGGAACCTCAATTCCCCTAGTGTTGCAGTTTTTTTATGGACCACGGTAGCCTTAACATTAGGTGAGCTGAATGCACGTTTGCCCTCTATTCTATAATAAGTTAAAATTCCTTTGAAAATAACTTATTACATGATAGCGCAAACATGGAAATATTATACTTAAAAATGTAGATTGTTACTTTTTTTTAAATATGCAATATAGTTTTAGACACGACGAAGCAATAAATATCGTTATCGCCATATCTTAACGTGCCTAGCAAGTTGGTCGTCGAGAAAATTACAATGTGCTATGAACATTGTTCTGGCAACAGGGTAGTGTTTCATTAACATAAATATCCTATAATTCGAGAGAAAGTTAAAGCTACACAGTTTGTCACGTTTAAGTATATCTCCAAACAGCTACTTATTTCCATTTTATGCCGATAACTATGAATACCTATTCAAATCACACTCTTTTATTTAGAAACTATCAAAGTATACAAACAACACTCTAATTTGCGAAATCGTCAATTTCTCGTGGTTATTTGATAAAAAGACAAAGCGAAACTTACTAGCATCCATTTTCTTTTATCATAAAATGAAAACTTTGTTTAGTAATATACCTATATGGTACCTTCCACAATTATTCAAATCACCACAGGTTAATATCATTACACTTTCCTAACAAGATAACTTATTTTTATTTGCTTGTTCGGGGTAAAGCTTACCGATATCCGATATTATGTTCTCAGCGTCCGCGCTTTAATGTAATTGCATTAGTCTACGATAAGACCTTCGTAGATTTTTAGAAGAGCAGCCGCTATATTGTCTTTATTCTATTTCATTGCAATTTTACTCGCATATATTAGTTAGTCTATTTTTGCGTTCTCCTTGATGAAGACTATGCATAAATTAGTGTCACCAGATGGTGTGCCATCAGTTTCTTTTTTTTCTTTTTTAAATAATGTTACCTCTACACTAGGATTTTGTCCTGTATCGTAGAGGCAGTTTACAAACATAAATTGCACAAGGACAAACATCCAGACCCGGAACAATTATTTGTAGGCCATACACATACTTGTTCCGTGCGGGATTCGAACCCGCGGCCCCCAGCGTTTTAACTCATTGCTAAGCCACTGCGCCACGGAGCCGTCAAAATTAGTAATAACAAATAGGGTTTTTCTTAAAATTACCAAGCATAAATACCACCAACCCTTTCACTATTTATCACAAATATTATGGTTCGATAATTTTACGACTCCCAGCTTTCAATAAATAAATTGAAGTAATCTGTTTTCATTTTTAAGACGCAAGTTTTCTCCCTACTAAATATACAATATAGGTACACTTTCGCAATTGGTGACATTGTAGCTTATGACAAAAATTAAAACAAAATGTAGAAAAGAAAACAGCATGTGGAAATACCGATTTAAAACTGGCTATCTAACGGTACACATCAGTGCACTGTATAACTCATAACAATAATTGTGAAATAAGAAAATAAAAGGGGCCGTTGTGCTGTGAACAATAAAAATATTTTATTTTTATTTTATATAGTTCAGACATCCTGAGATTTAATATTGATACAAACAATTAAATCGACAAATTATCTCTAACACTAAAACAACTTAAAATACGCATACTTATTGATATACGATATTTAATTAACATAGTATTTTTTATAAATGAGAAGGCAAACGAACATGTTGTGGCTGTTCTAATGGTATGTGACTACCGCCTATTGGCCATCTTCTAAGCCTTCATATCTATTGCTGCCTGTCAATATCGATGTTCTTCTAAGATTGGTTGGTATTGAACTGACCAAATCTATATGAATGCACTAAAAATGGACATTACATACTTGGCAATTTGTATGTTTTGTGAGATATTTGAAAAAGAATATTATTTACAGTGATAAAAATAAACATTAAAATATATAAAACAGTGTGATCGGGGAAGTTTAATGTTTATTCAGATGAAACAGATGAGTTTAATCAATCAAATGCTCTTTTAACATCAAACACAATAAATTATAATTTCGCCCCTGTTTGATTAACATCATAAAGTTTTTAAATCAAAAGAAATTGACCCAATTATTGGAATACTGAATAATTTTAAACATCTATAATTTTTTGTTGTGCGTATGTTTATTTAAACAATATATATGACATTTTTGAAATGATTGACATTATTTCATGAGAAAAGAAAATATTAAGTGTACAGAAAATATATTACATAGGTAAATCTAGCTTCAAGCCAGGCAACAAAATAGTATTCGTATCCCTCAACGACACTAGTATTGTGGTAGATTTTTTTTATAAAATAAGGGCAACAAACGAACCCACATGCCAGCTAATGGTAAGTGGATGTGTGTGTGGATATGTGGGAAGCCCATAAACATGTACATCTATCCTCGATTATGAATGAAAATTCAGATGCGTTGTTTTCCCTGAGAACGAAGATGGAATGATTCGTTACCAGTAAAAAATAGTCTCCAAATCTCCACACTCACCATACGCAACACAGCCATTGTTCTGTTGTTTCACGCTAATATTCTGTGAGAGCGTTGTCTTTCCCTGATCGAGCCGCCCCATTCGTTCTGCAGCGATATTATAGATGCAGCATGGCTGTACCACGTAATAAAAGTATTCATTAAATTTACCATCGTGTACCTTTAATGTACGTGAATACGTACAATTCTATCTTAGTGGTAATTAAATAAATAATAGTTTATTTCTTTGTATATTGGTGTACACGCCATAGAAATAAACTATTATTTATCCATCAATCAACATTTTTTTAACAACTTTATTTTAATAAAGAATATGCCTATGGAATATGCCATCAAAAACATAACTTGTAAAAAAAACCAAGTCTTGCAACTCAGTTCTTCAACCGTAAAAAGATGTGAGATCCATGTAATACTAAGTCGGTTAATTTATTCAGTCCCTACTTAAGGATCGTATGGCATCTCATTTCTTTTTGTAGAACTTTATCTATTTACTTTATCTAGGTAGCTGTATTGTATTGAAAATTCTAAAAATCCTGAGATTTCATGAGATTTGCCAAATCCAGCCGCAATCCTGAGAAGAGTCCAAAACTCCTAAAATCTCAGGACAAATCCTGAGGTATGGTAACCCTAACTTAATACCTACTTTGCGGGATTTTAGTATAACTTCACAAGACATGTCCAATTCTTGCTTTTTCATTCCGTTGACCATTTTACAAGTTACCTTTGAACATAATTATATCTAGGTACCTATCTACACCTATTATTCCATTATATTATACATATACAGGTACAGTGATTCATTCACTTTTTTTTTTTTTTTGCGGATGGAAAATCATCAAATGACGCCTTTCGCTCTGGGTGGAGCGGAAGGGGGTGTCAGACTTTTACTGACTAAAAACCATCCGTGTTCCTTCAGTGCCCTTACGTTCCGGAGCCGCGGTATCTCTTTCGAACAGCCCGCAGCCCCGGCAGGCGTCGGCCCTTGCGGGCCCCTTCACGATGCTGACAGCTCTTTGAGGCGCGCGTGGAACAAAACGCGCCGTCGACACGGCCTGTCGTCGTTAGACGGACGGACGGCGAGCTACCCATTGCTCGCCATCCACAGGCTCGCGCCTACGGTGGCCGGGGGCCACGACGTAGCCCCCGACGCCCGGGGCGTCTCCCGCGGCGGCCGGGAAGGAAAGCTGCTGCTCTCTCCTTCTCCCGCTCCGCCACCTCCTTCGCTAGCATCACTGCTCCGCAGAAGGTGGTGACGGCATCCCATTCCGTCTCGCTCCGGACCATGGCTTCGACCAGGGCCGGACGCGACAGGTCGCCGCCGCCTATCGCCGCTACGAGGACACGGCGGTGCTCCGCCCAAGCAGGGCACACCTCCACGGTGTGCTCCACCGTGTCCTCCGGTCGATCCTCGCAGTGGGAGCACCCGGGCGTTTCCTCCCGCCCGATTCGGTGCAGGAGCCTCCCGAACACACCGTGTCCGGTGAGGACCTGCGTCAGGCGGAAGGTGAGGACGCCGTGGCGTCTCTCAAGCCACTCCTCAAAGAGGGGTCTTATCGCCGCTATAGTGGCGTGCCCAGCACGGGGTTGCGACAGTCGCTCTCTCCATGTCGCCATGAGATCATGCCGGAAGTCTGTCCGCTGCACGACAACTTGCCGCGGCAGCGGGGTTTCCCCCCGGCATAGTGCCTCCGTGCGCCATTCGTGCAGGCGCGCGAGGACTATCGCCTCCAGATCCCATGGCGGCAAGCCGGCAAGGAGGCACGCCGCCTCGCGGGAGATCGTGCGGTAGCCGCGAACCATTCTCACGGCGACCACCCTTTGGGGCGCGTTCAGGTGGTGGACGGCAAGCCGCGCCAAACCACGCGCCCACACCGGGGCCCCGTAAAGGGCCATGGACCGCACAATCCCCGCGTAGAGCCTCCGGCAGGAGGCGTTGGGCCCCCCCAGGTTCGGCAGGAGCCGCCTGAACGTAGCCCCGGTCCGTTCCAGTTTGGGAGCCAAACGTCGGAAGTGCTCAACGAAGTTCCATCGGCCGTCGAGGACGAGTCCTAGGTACTTCAACGTCAACTCGACGCCGACGGATACCCCTCCTACCATCACTGAGGATCCCGGTGGTGGCCTGTTCCGAGGACCATGGAAGTGCATGGCCTCGGACTTGTGCAGAGCCACCTCAAGACCCAGCTGCCGGATCCTCTCAACGACTATCGCAACCCCGCGTGTCATATTTTCCGCCGCCGCCTCGTACGACACCCCTGTGCCAGTACCAGCGTGTCGTCAGCGTAGCAAACTACGCTGACGCCGGTAGGGAGGTCGGCGCGCAGCACCCAGTCGTAACCGATGTTCCACAGGGGCGGCCCCAGAACCGAACCCTGTGGGACACCGCACGACATCTCTCGCCGGTTCCACTCACCATTGCGACCGGGGTAGATGACGGCCCTGTCCGTCAGATAGTCCCCGACTTTACGACGGAGATAGGTCGGCACCCGGTGATACCGGAGTGCCTCCCTAATGCAGCTCCAGGGCATGGAGTTGAAGGCGTTGGCGATGTCGAGAGACACCGCCAAAACAACCCCCCCCCCCCCCTGGCCACTGCATCCCCCGTCGTGAGGGCTCTCACGCGCATGATGGCGTCCACCGTAGAGCGCCTCTTGCGGAAACCAAACTGGTGTTCCGCAAGATCCGGCCCCGTCCCCGCAAGGTGCTCGGCGAGGCGGTTTGCAATGACTCTTTCAAAGAGCTTGCCCACCTCGTCGAGCAGCACCACGGGCCGGTATGCGGACGGAGAGTCCGCAGGGCGCCCCGGCTTCCAAATGAGGACCAGCTTCCCCGTCTTCCAACGAAGCGGGAATTGGCCTCTCTCCAAGCATGCGCTTAGGAGCCCCTCCAGTCGGGGCCCGAGAGCCTCCGAGGCCAGGACCCAGGCTTTGCCAGGCAAGCCATCGGGTCCTGGGGCGGTATTCCTGGCCTTGAGCCTACGTACCGCCACTCTCAGGTCTACCCCGGTCCCTTCCGGGATGTCGTCGTCGTCGTCCTGGTGGTCCGCTTCCGGCACCGCAGGTGGCGGAGCCATAGGCGGGGGCGGATGTTCCCCTCGCGCAGGGAACAGAGCGCTCACCACGTCCTCCATGAGCTGAGGCCGGAGACTCTGCGTCAGCGAGGGGGCCCAGGTGCGGAGTTTATCCCGCACCATCTTGTAAGGGCGCCCCCACGGATCTCTGTCGAGAGTCTCCAGCATCTCCTCACGGGCCCGATCCCGGGCCCGCATGACAGCCTCCCGGAGGGCGGTCTTCGCCGCTCTGTATCCCTCGTACAGCTCCGCCTCAATGGCTGCCGCATTCGGTGGACGAATGCGGAGCCTGCGATGCCTGGCGTACAGGTGCCGCGTGGCGACACACGCCTCGCGCAGAGACGTCAGGTCACGCGACCACCAATACACCTGACGCCGGGCGCTTCCTGGCCGGACACGGGGCATTGCCACGTCACATATCTCGGACATGGCCTCCTGGAACCACCCTGCCTCATCATTGACGTCGGCAGGCCTATCCGGTGATGACACCCAGGCCTGCACGATCGAGGCTTCCAGGAGGAGCTCCCGGTCCAGCTGCTTAAGCAACCAACGCGGACCACTCGGGGCCTGTTGGACTGGCGCGCTCGAGGGCTGGGTGGAGACGTCAAACCGGATGTACCGGTGGTCGGAGTAGGTCTCCACCCCCTCCATGACTCGCCAGTCAATGGCACGCAGCGACAGAGTGGGGCTAGCGAATAAAATGTCCACCACCGACTCGCCCCGCATCCGCACACACGTGGGGACAGAACCCCGATTTAGGACGACCAGGCCTGTCTCCAGAGCCCAGTCTTCCACCATCCTACCCCGCACATCTGTACGACGAGAACCCCAAGCCAAGTTCTTGGCATTGAAGTCCCCGAGGACAAGTACGGGGAGGGGATAGCTTCCGACGACGACTGCTCTCAGCTCTGCAAGAGAGTTATGGAGCTCGGCGAGAGATCGGTTCGGGGAGAAGTACACCCCCACAACGACGAACTCCCCGAACCGTGCTGCTACGCACCCCTGACCCCTCCTGACACCTTCAAGGGTCGGGGTACCGGCGGCGGCCGAAGAAATGATGGCCACTGAGCCGTTAAGGTCCGCCACCCAGTCATCCCTAGGCCAGACAAAATACGGCTCAGCGACCACAGCGATGTTAATCGACCACTGCGCCATGCTCTGGAGCAACAGATCCTGAGCGCAGGCGCAGTGGTTGATATTCGCCTGGAGGAAGCTTAATGGGGCCGTTATAGGCATTCCATTTCAGCTTCCTCCACGGGGCGCCCCTCTGCGGGCGTCGGTATCGCGGCGGTGGCGGCGGCAACAGTGACAGCGGCGGCGGCGGCAGTTGCGGCTGCGGCGGTGGCCATAGAGGCGGTGGCGGCGGAGGAGGGCCCTCCCCTACCCGCGGCCTTGGCCTTGGCGGGTGGCATGCAGGCCTTGCTTCCGGCCCGGTGATCGGCTGGCTTGCCGGTCGCCGCACATGCATCACAGTGCGGCGTGGCGCAGCAGGTCGCCGATTTGTGTCCGGGCTGACAGCAGCGGAAGTAAAGGCCACTGCGGTCAACCTCCGAGGCGCATTTCACTGACACGTGATGTGCCACGAGACAGCGGTAGCACCTCAGAGGTCTGGGCTCCAGCAGCTTAACCTGCGCTGAGACTCAGCCCACCAGAAGCCTTCGGCCCTCCACTATGGCTTTGGCCGCCGTAACAGGGCAGCACACCGTGGCGGCATGCATACCCTGTTGGTCCGGGCGTATAGCGCCTGACCTGACCTGGTCAGTAGTGCACCCCCCGGACCTGGCGACGGCGGCCACCAACTCCTCCTCCGATACCGAGTCGTCCAGACCCATGATGCGCAGGTCTGCGCATCTGACAGGCCTGGACACTCGGGCCTCGTCCGCGTTCAGGGACGCTCTGAGCTTCGCAGCCAGAGCGTCCGCGGTCGCGCCACTGGATTCCCCGGGAATCTCCAGCATACGGGCCCCCGTCTGGGTGACTTTGAGCCGGAGGCCCCCGGTGATCCCGAGCTCCCCGAGATCCACCGCCTCTTTCGCCTTCGCGAGCAGATCGCGGTAGGTAACGCCCTTCTTTTCCGCGTCCGGCTGTAGTGTAATCACTACAGCTGCGGTCTTCGGGGCGCGGAGCCTAGCCGCGATCTTGCGCGCCCTGAACTGGCGCTGCCGCTCCTGCTCCTTGCCCTTTTTGGCTGCCTTCTTCCCCTTTTTTTTGTCCCCGACAACCTGCCAACCGGCTTCAGTCGCGGGAGGTGTAGGGAGCTGGGGGGGCGGTGGCGGCGGCGGCAGCTGGCTTGCCGCTGGCGCTGGCCCATTCGCCGTAGGCACTGGGGCTGGCGCAGCCACCAACTGTGCTGCCGCCTTGCCCTTTTTTTTTTTGCCTTCGCCTTGCCTCTCTTTCCCGTCACCGGCTTAGCCGGAGCCGGTTCAGCCGGTATCGGTTTTGCCGGAACCGGCTTTTCAGGAGGGGGAGGGGCAACTGCAGCCCCGTCCGAGGGCTGGCTGGACGGCCCCGGCCTGGATGCTGCAGCCGTGGCCGCCGCGTACGAGACCGTTGCCGGCCTCGCCGCCGTCTTGTTTGCCCCTAGGGGAGGGCGCAGGACGATGCCCTCCAGCACGGAGAACCGGTGCTGGAAGGCAGCCAGCTCCTGCCGGACCAGGTTTAGAACCTGGTTCTCCACCGGCACGGGCTGGCTTGGGCAGTGCGTCTGGGGCGCCGCGCGAGAGGCAGGCTCATGTAGACTGGCTAGGTCTGCGCGGAGCTTCTCATTCTCCTTCTGGAGAATCTCCATGGCGGATGTCAGGCGGGCCACGTCCGCCCGCAGCTTCGCCACCTCGTCCGCATTAGGCCCGGACCCAACAAAGTTGGCCTCCGCAGCCGCCATGATGGAGGCGGAGGCCGCGGGGATGGCCTTTAACTTCGAGGAGGCCTTTTGCTTGTGGGCCACGACCTTGATCGCGGCCTCCACCTCCTTTACAAATCTGGCCTTACACTCCACCTCGGAGCCGCCAGTTGCATCCGTCTCTTCGCCTGAGACCCGAGCCGTATCGTCCGGGTGGCGCCCCTCCTCGGCAAGCTTTGCCGCTCGTTCGGCCCTCTGATTGGCAGAGAGCTCCCTCCTCTTGCCTCTCAGCCCGCCCCGCCTGTTGGTGGGGATTTTCCGGGCCGAAACCTCCTCTTCACCGGATGCCGACCCCTGGTCGCCATCCCGCCTGGACCGCTTGCGGAAGAACTTGCTGGTCTCCAAGGTCCCAGGTCCCACGTGTCGGGAGCTCTCTGAGCCTCCCACGCTGCTCGATGCGGCGTCGGACTCTGTCCCCGCATCGTTCCTCCTCTCCTCTACGTTGCCGTTGCCGGCGGTTTTGTTTTTTTGTTTTTGATTTTGTTCCATTTTTGTACCCACGAGTATGGGAGTAATTAAAGGTCCACCTTGGCAGTGACCCCTTACCAAGGTAAGCAGATTTAGAGGATTTATTACTCGCCAGGGGGTCTGCAGGTACCCTGGCGAGGAGCGCACTAGCGACTGATTTGTTCATAGAACCCCGTCAGCCATCCATCCCCTCGCGGTGCGTCGCCGCTTGAGATTCGGGGTAACTTTTTATAGAGGTTTTCTCCCTCGCGGTCCGGGCGGTTAAGCCAAGACCCTCGGTCCCTATCAAAGCCGCGAGACATGATCCACGACACTTCGATGGGATTACGAGACCGGCGGTGACAGCAAAGGATGAATCCTTCACTGTCTGCCCGGAGGCAGGGTAAGTGCACACCGAGCCCGCCCTCACTCCTCTGCTATGCCCTCTGCTGATCAGAGGGTCACGCAGTGGAACGCACCGTTGGTCCGAGATGGACCCCACCCATGTCAGAATAATTAGCCGCGGCAGTAACATTCCCCAAGGAGTAAGAATTTCTTCTCATTTCTCGAGGAAGATTACTGCCGCGCCCAGGGTGCACCGGCCCAGTAGCTGCTCTTCCCTCCAGACGTATCGAGAGGGACCCGCAACTGCCAGGCACACGTGGAGGACTTCTGACTTCGCACCCCACTGATTCATTCACTGCAAATGTAACTTTGTAATCCTATATATTTGTATGGGGTTACAAAGCTATTTATGCAGTTGGTGTATTTCGAAACCTGGACTGAAATTGCAAAATATTTTAATTTTTCCTTAATTTATGTACTAAATAATAATTTTATTCCAAGTCAAACTTGCTTGTATGTCTGCTAGAAGCGCCTTAGAGTTTTGATGATCGGTCAGTCAGTGAGTGACAAAAACTTCAGAAACTTTTACTTGTTATAATTCTTGAACGACTCGTTCAAATTTAATGAAATTTGAAATGTGCTGAGTTTCTACAATGCCTACTTGGTTATTGAAAATTCAGGCTTCTAGTTTTATCCACAACGAAGTTAAAGGGTGTCGAAAATGGCCTGAACTGCTTCGAGAAAAGGATGGTACGGCCGTGCCGCTTTTATGCTCGACTTGGCGGGGGCACTGACGTGCCCCCAGATATTGTTTCATTAATTATTTCCTTAACAATGATTAGTTACATTATTATGCCGTGGCCAGAACCATGAAAAGCATGAAAATATGCCTTAAGCATTATGTCTACATATATTACTGTGTATGAAGTTAAATAAAAAAATATGATAAATTATTTATCTTTGTATTATACTCGTCACGTGCTTGACATTGAAGGAAAGTTAAATAAAAAATAATATTCTGAACACTTATATTTCAAGATTCTATTGGCAGTCGAATTCTGACTTTTGTTGCTTCATTACGAGTATACATATTTAACTTTGTTCAGTGAAGTCTTGTGAACTCCTTAAAGACGTTTGAAATGTAACGGTTGAGAAGGGTACAGTTACGTCAAACATTTATTTCACTATATTAAAAATGCCTTGTCTTAAAAACGTTTCTACTCTCGTTTTATTTGTTCTTGAAATAGTAATATTGCTAAAGTGGAAAAGCGCACGCAAGTAGAATTCGTAAACTCCCATTGCAGAACTAATATATGTTCTAAAATGAAAAATTCTATTCGTTTCAACTTCGGAAACCGTTCAAACCGTCACATCAGGCGGTAAAATTACAGTCCCAACCTAATTTGTATTCCGGAACTTCTTCGACACCCGATAATACATTTTTCGAAGACAAAGTTGAACACAATTTATACGTCTAAATAAAAGATACTACGTTTACTAAATATTTGTTTGTTTGATGTTCGCGTAGCTTAGTCATAAGCGTACTCGATTACCGTATTTTAGTACCTAAGTTATGTGCGAATTGTAGAAAGTCATTGATAATTCAAGTTTTGAATCTAGGTTATTGGTTGTTATTGGCCTTTTGCCAATGGCACTGCCGTGTATTGTCTAAATTGCCGCGTTATATATGATTGATTTTTTAATTTATCAAAGCCTACCTTATCTTATCTTGTAGAAGCTACACATATCGTACTCAAACATTTGCGGTGCTATTATTTTTGTTAAGCTTGAATAATAATTTCTGATAAGATTTGGATATTAAGAAACAGTTAGGAGAGATAAAATCATTAATTTACTCACAAACTAATCCGTCGATTGGATTCGCGCTGGAGCAGTGCGGTGGATAATTTTTTGGTCTACACCATCTCAGAAGTGAATCCTCGATGCCCCATAATATTGCTATACGCTATTACTTTTTTAATAGTGTGCACCGTATTGTTTATTTCACTTTTCAGGCTTACTGTGTCATGACCCTTTTTTTGTAATATTAATAAACTAATGATTTCTTATATTTACGCGTACACTACACATTGAATAAAATTACTTTTACGGATTCTATCGCGTTTAATTACCTGGTTTTTTGAACGCATAGCTGACGTGAAACACCAACGTTCCGGGAAGTCTGCAGTATGTGATCATATCCTAGACGACCCCCGCCATTAGATTTGATTTGATAAACCACAAATTATCGCGAAAGAACATCGATTCCTGCCAAAGATGATACGCGAAGCTATTGAAATTAAAAAACATCCTTATTTCAATACAGAGGAAGGCTAGGTACTACCATCTGCTTGGGATCAGAATCAGAATCAGAATAGTTTATTTGTCAAACATAGGTAGGTTTAAAGTTTAAACGTTTAAGGTCTTGCGAGGGTTACAATTATTAGTGCGCTACATTTTGTCTCAAAGACATACAAATATAATAGTGTGTTCTTTTGAAAATCATGATATAAAATAAAATAGAATAGAAATGAATGAAATTGGAATACTAATAAAAATTCTACATTTATAAAATTAAATTGATAACAATACCTAACAAAAATAATAATAGTCAATAAAAAGTCAAAATTGTCATTCAAGAACTCATCAATTTTATTGTAACATTTGTCTATTAATAACTCATTCAGCACCTTTTTAAATTTAAATAAGGTCATATCTTTATTGAATGAGGTAGTTTATTATAAATTTGTGGGGCAATAACAAAGAAGCTTTTTTCATTAGTGATGTTTTACATTTTACGTAACATAACTTGTAGTGGGTGCGTATTGGATTCTTTCTAATATCAGATATTTTTTGAAAAAAAAATGGATGCTTTTTTACATAAATAGCTGTTTCCAGTATATACAATGATGGCAGTGTTAGGATTTTTAAGGATTTAAATAAGGAAAACAGCTATCTGTTATTTTGAGACCACACATTGATCTTACACATAGTTTTTGCATCCTAAATACAAACTCCCTATCAGAAGACTGTCCCCAAAAAATGATACCATATCGCAAAACGGAAGCAACTAGTCCATGGTATACTATCAAAAGAGCCTGGCTGTTAACCTTTTTCGAAAGTTGAGAAAGCGCATATGCGGATTTGCTGAGTCGTTTGCATAGATCCTCAACATGAGGCTTCCAAGTGAGTTGGTTATCAATCACTATACCTAAGAATTTAGCCATATTTGCTTCTTCAGTATAAAAGCCTCGGTAGGAAATATTAATGTTTGGGTTTTCACGGCGTTGATGGAAGTGCATAACTTTTGTTTTATTTAAATTTATTATCAATCCCGCAATTAATAAAATTAAAACTAAACCCAAGAATACCACTGCAAGACTTCAAGACACAGTAAGTTCATTCTACGTAAATCGGACCAAAATGAATAATTAAAAAAGCTGAAATTACTTTGAGTTAACTCTGACATCGGGACGTCAATAACAGCAGTCCCCCGTGGTCGTGGGTGGGCAGGCAGAATAAATAAAAAACAAGTTAATTAAACGCGATAGAATCCGTAAAAGTAGTTTAATTCAATTAATAAACTAGCTTTTCGCCCCACGGTGTTCCCGCGTCCACCTTATTGCGTCCAGACAGTTATGACTCACACTTTCTATGAGGAGGCATTTTACAGAGAGCTACAATTTTTTGCGAAATATGGTTATTTGGAGAAAATCGCTGCCAGAGCTATAAGTCTGCCTTTTCTACGTGTTACGGCCTGCAACTGCCTATCCCAGGAGTAGGATCCTCCGCGGCCCATGAACGGAAGAATCTACAAGCAGGTACAGGTCGGGCGTCCTAACGCCAAGGGTTAAGTTTCTAATTACATTAAACGATCAGGGGGGAGCGTTACAATTATTGAACAGAGCTTACTTACCTCTATTCAAGGCGACTGGTCCCTCAGGATTCGGTCAGGTCGCGTGTGGATGTATAGTGCTAGGAAAGTAAGGATCAGTGATGTGTATTTGGGTGTGGCTGGTAGTGTTATTGACCTTGTTAGACCGTTATCCTCTGCGCAGTTCGGCGCTCAGCTCCTCTCCAAACTACGGTCTCCTTCCGCAGTCACTTTCTTCGTTTTCTACGATAACAGTTATTTAACTCTGTCGTACGATTAACTACCTTACAGAAAAGCCACTAACTCTCGTTTGTTATAACGCTTGATTCGCGAATGAACACAGAACGTACGGATCAAAGGTCACCGTTATTTCTAGAATATCAAATACCGCACTAGTAACTAATACGGCCGAATCCACTTATACAGATTCTGAATTAGACCCTAAGTCCCGGGATGAAGCTAACAAAACAGGAATGCGCGTTACAATTCCCAGTGGTATATTTACTATACGCGCCTAACATATTCCACCTCCGACTTCCCGACCAAGAACGCGTGCTCTCTCGACGCGATGAAAAGGACTACTATTTTTTCTAGGACGCTCTCGACCCCACCGTTTAGCAAGCTCGGACGTTCAACACGCACGAACTTCATCCCGTATCGGCCGAGCCGAGTGCCATCTAACGTCGATGCTTGACATTAACGCTTTTGCGCGAACAAACCCCCGTCCCGGACATAAGGATTTAGGTCCGCGAGCAAACCGCTCAGCGGGACAGGGCCGCGACGGCAAGTTGCAAGATCGAATCTACAACCAAACTAGGCCACCTTACGCACCCAATCAGATCTTGCAACCCTAACCAACGCCTCAAAATTACAGCCCCAACGTGGGTTAGCCGGAGAGTGGAACTGGATGCCCTTCCTGGACATCGCAGCACATAAATAAGTCCTATTCCTAGACAGAAGTCCGACGACCTCCTTCAAACACCTATCTGCGCTCCTATGATTAGTTCCGCAATCCGACCGGATCAGGTCTGCAAACAGCGACGCGACACGAAGCGGCCCAGAGGGACCTTCAAGCTTCAGTGCAGAGAGCATCCCCAAATTCCCCATGAACGTCGTCTGTGGAGAGCTGAACGAAACGCACAGTTAGTCCCTAGTATGAATTTTCAAACAAGTAGGCATAACCAAGCCATCCACCTATAATCATTTACCAAATGGTGCGACAGCTGATTTCCATCTGATAATCTACAAACCAGATAGCCCTTTAGGCATGTAATCCTATGCTCATATTTCAACTAATTTTTCAAAAGCATCAATGTTCAATTACAGAATTAATTAAAACAAGTAATCACCGATGTACATAGGTCAACTTGGCAAAGTAAACAAAACAATAAACGTAACAGACAGCCCTATTTCTTATTTCAAATAAATATCTTAGACAGTACCAACAAAATCTAAACCAAAAGATAATTGACTCCTATTTCCTTCGGCAACAACAGGGTTATCTAATTTCAACCTTCCTTATCACAAAGCAAAATGATTAAACACTATCACAAACATATACATAATTTTCAAAATAGCGCGCCATTCAAATTTCAAATGAATTCAAACCCTCCTTTCAGCACAGACGCGACAATCAAATACATTACAAAGCATACGCACAAGCATTAAAAAAGGGCACACAATTTAATCTCAATTTTCCGTGCAACAACAAACGCAGTGACCAAATGTATTTACAAAACATATGCAGCAGCATTTAAAGGAGTATTTTAAATTCAATTCTTTTAATCACAACCACTACAATATGAATTTCGCGGAAAACACAGCATTTTAATTTTAATTCAAAGAATTCTTAACCAAGTGCTCAACCAAACCAAATCTAATACCCCTTGAGAGCGTGATTCAACGCTCCAGGGGGCCCTAATCTTCCCACCACCAAGTGGAGGCCACACCGCGTGAACCCGAGACTAACAGAGCGCAACCGCTAACAGTCGCCACTCGGGTTGTACGCCCTCACTGAGGCCGTCGGCAACAGAACAGCTTGACAAGTAAGTGGACTGTTGATGGCTTAAGGCTCAGTAGAGGCAGCCATGGTGGGAGCTAAGGCGGCAGCTAGCTAGGGCCGCCTCCATCAAAAGGGGTACAGTGGTACACCAGTCGCGGCCACTCAGCTAACGGGAGTGAGAAGGGTCCAGCGGACCGATGAGTGGCCGTAAAGTTCCTCTTCGCACGCTGAGGGGGGGCGATGACACCCCCGCCCCTGGGGGAATTACCCCCCGACTGGTCGGGGGAGGGACCCCTTTCAAACCTAGGGGTATGTTGGCTAGGCGGCGGGCGCCGAGCGTCGCCCGTCAGAGGGCGTGGCGGAGCGCCCCCGCCCGTGGGGGTCGAGGGCCTCGCAGCGCCCCGAGAGGAGACGCCGTTCGCACCCAGGCACAGTACAGCATGGTGATTGCCCTGGCAATGCAAACAGGGACGCCGGTGCTGACAGTCTCGCTGGAGGTGCCCTTCCACACATGAGTAGCACCAGCGGCGCTCCTTGGCGATAGTTCGCCTCGCCGGAACCGGCTTACTTAATAATCTCGGGCAAGACGTTACCCGGTGATCAAATGCTCGACAATAGGAGCAGAGGGGGGTTGACGACGACTTGCCCGGCGGATTCCGCCTCTCACTGGGCACGGCTCGTAAGTCGTCGACGAGGCCCGCCGCGTGCTCGATCTGTCAGCACTGCTCCTCCAAAAACCGCAGCAGGTCATAGAAGGGCGGAATATAGGAGGCCTCGTCCCCGCCGTACCTCTCCTCAAAAAGTATTTTAAGGTCGAGTGGTAGGCGGGACAGCACGATGCGGAGCAACAAGAAGGCCCATTCGCCTACTGGTAAATCCAGCCGCCTCAACGTATTACAGGCCACCAAGACTGGATCCAACAGGTCCAGACGTAGTCTGGCCCGGTCACTAAGCAGCGGGAGGCTCAGAAGCTGCTTAACATGTTCGTCCGCAATTCCCCGGACGTTGGCGTATCTTCTGGCTAGGAGGTCCCGAGCAGTCTGGTAGGCGTCGTCCGACAAGCTCAAATGGCTGACAACGCCCAGGACCTCCCCCTCCAGTGAGGCCAGGAGGTACGCCATCTTCTGGCTCGGGGTCAAGTCACTCCGGGCGTCCACTAGGCCGTCGAAAAGACCAACGAAGGTCAGCCATTCGGAAAGGACCCCGGAGAACCTTGGCAAGTCCAGAGTTGGGAGTCGTCCCAACAGCTCCGGCTGAGGCTGCTTCCGAAAGGACTCGGGCAGGCCACTCGTCCGAGCTTCACGCGTCTCCTCGGCATACCTGCCTTCAGCCTCGATCAACTCGTCCGTGAGCGAAAGGAACTGCTCATAGTCTGCGAAGCAGGAGTCCAGGACTCCCTTTTCCACATCCGAATCCTCGAGCTCAGCGTAAGCCTCCTCCACTGCAGCCCTTCGAGCATCGACCTGCTCGAACCGCTTCATCAAGTTATGGACCCTATCCGGTCGACCTATCAAAGCATGGGCGCCGGTGGCCCAGCGTAACTCAGTCCGCAGGCAACGGATTAGCATCTTGGGCGAGGACATCACTACTAAATACAAATTACGACGCGGCTCGAGCACAATTACAAATATAACAAATAACAAATACAAAAAAAATTAACAGCTAACAAATGCAGTTCCTATCAAATCGAGTTGAATAGAAATTAAACAAGTAAGAACCGCTATTTATCAAATCAAATACAAGTTAGTACAAAAGAAAAGACAAATCAAATTAACAATAACAAATACTAGTGCGATCAAATCAAGTTAAATTCAAATTACGTAATTACAAATTACTACTCTTTAGTTCAAATACAAATTACAATACGAAAGATACATAACGAAGATACACATCAACAAAAAATTATCAACAAAAAATGCCTATCTCGGAAATCGACCCTTCGATAAGTAATCCACTACAACTATCCAACAACGATAATTAACCGATTACGTAAAAATAACCATCTACCTACATGACGCAAACGCTCGCTTGTGCGCTAGCCGGGTGCGGCTTTTCAAATTTACCCGCTAACAACAAAAAAAGCAAGCCACCAAAGAAAGGGATTTTATTATTACGTATATAATAAAAAAAATATTTTACGTATTACGGACGGGCGTGATTGTAGACACAAAATTAAACCAATCAACCCAACGCTCCCTGCCATCAAAATTGTTTAATTTTTATCAAACACTATGGTCGGTGGATCGACCGGGAATCGATCCCAGAACCACGCTCTGCTACCAAATGTTACGGCCTGCAACTGCCTATGCCAGGAGTAGGATCCTCCGCGGCCCATGAACGGAAGAACCTTCAAGCAGGTACAGGTCGGGCGTCCTTACGCCAAGGGTTAAGTTTCTAATTACATTAAACGAACAGGGGGGAGCGTTACAATTATTGAACAGAGCTTACTTACCTCTATTCAAGGCGACTGGTCCCTCAGGATTCGGTCAGGTCGAGTGTGGATGTATAGTGCTAGGAAAGTAAGGGTCAGTGATGTGTATTTGGGTGTGGCTGGTAGTGTTATTGACCTTGTTAGACCGTTATCCTCTGCGCAGTTCGGCGCTCAGCTCCTCTCCAAACTACGGTCTCCTTCCGCATTCACTTTCTTCGTTTTCTACGATAACAGTTATTTAACTCTGTCGTACGATTAACTTCCTTACAGAAAAGCCACTAACTCTCGTTTGTTATAACGCTTGACTCGCGAATGAACACAGAACGTACGGATCAAAGGTCACCGTTATTTCTAGAATATCAAATACCGCACTAGTAACTAATACGGCCGAATCCACTTATACAGATTCTGAATTAGACCCTAAGTCCCGGGATGAAGCTAACAAAACAGGAATGCGCGTTACAATTCCCAGTGGTATATTTACTATACGCGCCTAACATATTCCGCCTCCGACTTCCCGACCAAGAACGCGTGCTCTCTCGACGCGATGAAAAGGACTACTAATTTTTCTAGGACGCTCTCGACACCACCGTTCAGCAAGCTCGGACGTTCAACACGCACGAACTTCATCCCGTATCGGCCGAGCCGAGTGCCATCTAACGTCGATGCTTGACATTAACGCTTTTGCGCGAACACTACCTTTTATAGGGTTCCGTAGTAACACAACAAGTAACCCTTATAGTTCGCCATGTCCGTCCGTCCGTCCGTCTGTTCGTCCATGGTTTTTCTCAGAGACCCTGGGTGCTACAAATCTGTGATTTGACATACTAATAGATATTAATCACTCCTAGAAAACTGTGAAATAAAATCTTAAAAATATTTTTATTTTGGGTACTTCCCATACAAGTAAATGGAGGACGATTTTTTTTTATACCCGTTTATTCCATCATGTGGGGTATCGTTGGATCGGTATTTTAAAAACATTGGCAACATGGAACAACATCTTTTCGAATCGAAGGTCCGTTTGCGAAAAAATTAGTTTTAAAATGGTATTTTTCATTAGAGTTTTTCATTAACTAAATCAAATTAAGAAGTCGCAGCGGTGTTTGAGGAATATTTCACTGATATTCCTATCTAGACAACAGGGTCATTGAATACTTCTCCAACTTTCACCGAGTCATCACTCAAGCAGAATATTAATACCTGTTTAAAAGAATTTAGATTTGAAATAGTATTACCACAAGATATTGTAAAGTACTTCAAAACCATTGATGTAAAGAAAACTGCAGATTTCTGGGGGATTTCCGTTGCAGTTATTGCGTCCATAATAGATTTAATTGCAACTCATCTTGCTATTATTTTTAATACTTGTATTAATTCTAGTGTGTCTCCTGATTTAATGTTTCTTTATTTAAATCTGGTAGTACATTGGACTCTGCTTCTTTGAGACCTATTTATATAGTACCAACTCTCAGTAAATTTAAAAAAAAATAGTTTTGGATCAACTGTTAATTTTTTTTAATACAAATAAATTACTGCATAAAACCAATTTGGTTTTAGAAGTCTGACGCCGGTGTTGAGCTTATGAAATATATTTTTAATGCCTTGGAGAATTCACAAGATGCCTTAGGTATTTTCTGTAATCTTTCCAAGGCTTTCGATTATGTTCATCATGAGACATTAATCAGGAAATTACAACATTACGGTGTAAAAAATTTGGCGCTTAGACCAATTTCTTCATATTTAAGTAACAGAACTCAAAAAGTCGTAATAAATGGTAAAGGTTCCTCCAGATCTGTAGTATCAATGGGCGTTCCTCGGGGCTCGATTTTTGGCCCATTCCTGTTCTTAATCTATATTAATGACTCACCTGATCTTGTAGGGGACAATCACGATATAGTATTATTTGCTGACCCTTTTTAATTTTAAAACTCAAACGGCAGTCAATTAATTATGACAATGTTAATAATGCTCTATAAAAATCATTACATAGTTTAACGTCAATAATTTGGTCTTAAAAGGCAATAAGACAAAATGTATTAAATTTACAATACCTAATATAAAGCATTCGAATACCAATGTGCTCTTAAATGGGGAGGAGTTGAGTCTTGTGGATACCAGTGTTTTTCTTGATATTACTATTGCCGCGAAGCTTCATTTGGGCCCCCATATATCTAAATTAGCAAGCAAACATAGTTCTGCAGCATATGCTGTAAGAAAGATTAGAAGTCTCACAGATGTTGAGACAGCTAGATTAGTGTATTTTAGTTACTTTCATAGCGTAATGTCTTATGGAATTTTGCTATGGGGTAATGCGACTGATATTGAAGCTATATTTGTTTTGCAAAAGCAAGCCGTACGGGCAATTTATAACTTAAATTGTAAAGACTCCCTCAGAGAAAAATTTTATGAAATAAGCATATTAACTTTGGCATCGCAATATATTTACGAAAATGTAATGTATGTACATAAAAAACATAAATTATTTTAATAAGAATAAGGATGTTCATACTTTAAACACTAGGATCAAACATAAGCTTGTAATGCTAAACAAGTCTAAAAGTTTTATTAAATAAAAACTGTACAAAAAGGGTTATTATAATATCAATGAATACACGATTGAAAATAACCCCTGGGAATAAGGTGATCACCACCATGCTGGTTCTATGAAAATTCATTTAATAATTGCTTAAACAAAATTATTGTTAAATGAAATATGTTTGAAAAAAAGGCCCGCTGGGTTTCGTGCTGGTTCTTCCCAGAACAGAGGTATTTTCCGAACCAGAGGTAAATCAAAAATGACTTTCAATGTAATAATCAATATTTAATAAAAAATATTCTATTCTATTCAAGAGTCATGCCCCCCCCCCCCCCCCCTCTAACAACTAAACCGCTATTTATGCCAATGTCAATAGTATACAAAGACAAACTGTCACAGCTAAGTAGAATTAAGAATTTAAAGAGTAATAATTGACCAACATATAAAATGCACTTGGACTAGCAAAAATTTCGTTACAACTCCAGAGAAATGACCTAAACCAGGATATATTGGGTATTATCATCAAAATCGAAAAGATTTTTTAATCTGTTTTGAATACCCTAATAAGTTCTTCAGTCTTCCTATTTGTCCTATTTTCCTATTTTTAGTCATTATAGCGGTCAAAACAAGAATTCACTTATTGTGCTCATTATCAAGGAAGCACAATACGTGGTGTGATGGCAACTACTTGGCCAGTTGTTTTTTTTTATTTTTGCTTTATTTCAATGTATATTGGTGTACTATAAATAATATATTGATAAATTGAAAACCACATCGAAATAATTAACAATTATTTTATAACCACTAGTGTATTCTCATCGCGATGCAAGTTAGAAAGCACTTTTTTCCCATGCAATCATTATACCTTCATATATCACTTTACGGTTAGGTTTCCGAAAAACTAAAAATGAGTATGTCATTATTTAAATTCAAAGTAATTGTACCAATTTTCAAATTACAAAAAACATTTAATAATTGTTTACCATACAAATATGAAATCACTCCGTAAAATTAAAAGTGTCGTACAATATTTAAAACCTTTTTTTTTCTAGGAATACCGGGAACGCTGGAAGGCTACATAATAAAAGGAAGCTATTTCGGACAACTTCATGCTACTGCGTCCAGCGGTTTATATATATAAATATTTTGCATATACAACTTGCACTCTTGTTTTAAAACCTCTCTCTCTCTCTCTCTCTCTCTCTTTCGAAAGCCCTGGACCGATATATTTCTCTGCCCAAACAACTTCAGTAATTCTATTCCGGGTCCGAAAGCGAAAAAACCCAACCGTTCTGAGGAGAAAAACCCCAAAAACCAGCCCAGAAAAACTGTGAAGCTGACAACGGAACAAAAGCAGCTTTGATTTAGTGCTGGTGGCACCTACTCCACGCGCATAGACACTTGCAATTCAAATCCTAAGATCGTGAAGCAGATGCGACTGATCCATTGCGCACTAACACAGGCAATCGCTAAGACAGTCTGTGGGGTCAGTCCAAGGCGAAACCGAGATTTTCTAGTTTCACCTACAAGCCGAGCTAGATTCTTGTAACTAGTCTGAATAAGGGTAGCCGGGACTGGACTGTGGGTGAGATAGCCAAACTGAAGCCTTGACCAGAGGCAGAGCTCTCAATCATACCTGAGGGTGGACTCCCTAAACCACATCTGGATATCACATATTTACTAAACTCTAAACTGCTCAATTCGAATGTATGTTTTTTTATGTGTATTTACCACATAAAAAAACATACAGTCGAATTGAGCACCGTCTCCTTTTTGAAGTCGGCAGAAGAGGCAATTGTATGGAGAATATCCACACAATCGCATTTTTAAATTAATATTATGAATCCAGAATCTCCTTTTTTTTATTTTCTTCTTCCTCTCCCAATAAGCAGGTTAATACTATATTTTTTTCCATAGTGATTGCGAGCGATTAATGTCGCTGTATAGTTTTACACCAGTGGTTGGAATAAAGAGCAAAAGTTATTGGCAATACAAAAGATTTGCGTACGGCGCGGACGATGCTTACGTGCAAATGTGCGAGGTCATCAGTAAAATTCGGCGCGTATGGTGCGTACGGCGCGAACAAGTAAATGTGCTTTCAGCTTAAATATAATATGATAAAAATAAAATAGTTATATATATTTCATGCGCCTTATTATATATATATATATGAGGCTGCGAGCGCAAAAACGGCCTAAATAACATTTTCTAATAAAATTAGTTAGTGGGCCTATCGTCATCACAAATCTGTTTTTTAAAGAAGCAAAATGGCCTAACACTAATTTCTCGAGCCAACAAGAGATGGCAATAGTAACACATTTATTGCATTAAAAACTTTATTCAAAATCTGTGTGTATGAACGGCCTAAGTTAGTTGGGTCGTTTTTGCACTGTGGCTACACGGCTACACTAAGTGAACTGTCATTTAGGCCTATGTCATATTTTGAACAAATTCAAAATAGACATAGAAAAGCAAAGGAAGGAAGGAAGTGGAAATGAATCACTCATATGCTTTGACTTATTATACGTCTACATTGCCAACTCCAGTTTTATTCACTAGAATCACATATTATAAACGCCAGCTATGGACTTATTGTTTTGGAATCCATGACTTGATTTCTAATTATGTTTACATTTATATGTGGAATTAGAGTGTGGCTTCTAGGGGGTCTCAAGAAATAGGGTCTTGCCTGCTACATTTTATAAAAACATTTGTGTCTAACAAAAAATTAATAATGTATTCTGACCAATGCGGTGGTCAGAACAGAAACAGAAAAATGGCTGTACTGTGCCAGTAGTGTTGCCCAAATGCAAGAACAAGACTAGACTTAGCCAGTCTTGGTCTTGGTCTTGCGCCAATACACCTGGTCTTGTTCTTGGTCTTGGTATTGCGCTCTCAGTCTTGTTCTTGGTCTTGGTCTTGCAGCAAGAGTCTCGCAAGTCTCGCAAGCCTTTTGCTATTTATTAAACGTTACTTTAGATCTTAGAACAACTTAACACAGTAGGCACATTTTGAGCTTGAATTAACATTAACATTAACACAACCAATGTCTAAACATTTAATGAGAAATTCGAAAAATCAACTGATACCGGGTGGGGTTTGAACCCACGACCTAAGCGATCCGTGCCGATGCTCTAACCAACTGAGCTGTCTACCATGTCTCACGGCCATGGGAGTTTGTTTCTTAATAAACGTTTATATTTAATAAGCTTACATGTGCTAAAACTTAGTCAAAACATATAAAAAAATAAATTAATGACATTAACTGTATTATAAAGAACATTATCTGTCTAGAAAGAGATTGATAGACCCTTATATCAAATGGAATAAAAGAGTTATACAATTTACTATTTATATAAATAAAAAAATAAAATACAATACAAATTAAATTACATAACAGTACACAACAGCTTTGACATCACTGTTACTTTATATTAATTCTTTTGACCAAGAATTAATACAAAGTAACCATCTGGCTGACTCATCACTTCACCTATTTCTATGTTTTCTAATTACTAATGATGCTAAGGGAGTGAAATGGGAGTTGGAAATTTGTATGAAAGTCCTACGTTTTTGAAGTTAGAGACACGAAAATCGGCATTAAAGTTATAAGTTTTCAATAATAAAATCCTGAATAAGCTGTTTTACGAAATCCTAACCCTAAGGGGATGAAATTGGGGTAAAATGGTTACATGCAAGTCCTATATTTTTAAAGTATAGATATGAAGATCGACATTTACTTTATTAGTTTTAAATAATAAATACTTGCATAGTTAAGCTTTACCTATATAGCCTCTTTATACTTAGGCAAGACTTTTGCAGCGGGGAAAATTTCAAAATCTCATAGGAAATCAGATATTATACGCGGACAAAGTTGCGGGCGGCCGCTAGTTACATAATATATGTGTTTTGTAATTGTGTGATAAGTATATTTTTTCTTACCTGTCCACTTTTTCCAATGGTTATTAAAAAGCTTGTGATATCTCCACTTAATTTTGGTTTTTCAGGAAGAAATATTTGTGATTCCTTTTTGTGGAAAGATATAAGATGCTTCCTTAAGCCTGAAGTGTTTCTGTTTTTCATTTTTATTTCAACCTTTTTATGTTGGCATAATTTACACAAAGCAATTTGGGATGCATGAATTATGTCAAAAAACTCATCAAATTTGCTTTTAGGTCTTTTAGATCTATAACTCCAACTCTCACTACTCCGACTAGAACTATTCGACTCTTCGTCACTCATGTCAAATTGTAAACTTATCACTCCGAGAACAACAAGGATTAGAGTAAAAACAATTTATACATTAGACTCGAAGCAAAGCTCAATTGGGAATGACTGGAATTAAAATAAATACTACTATTTGTAAGTACACGCCGAAAGACCGACAAAGGAAAGTTCGGCATTTTTTGATAAAAATAACGATTCTTCAGAAGATTAATAAAGTAGATGCATTGCCAGATAGGTATAGTGTGCCTACGTAAAAATGAAATGTAAATATGTAAATAAAATTATGTATATTATGTTCTTCTTGTGATTGAATTAATCTACGTTAATTACATTAAATTTGCCTCCACTCGTTTGAAATTCAAAATTCAAATATGTTTTATTCAAGTAGACATAAAAAATACACTTTTGAATAGTCATATAATCACTGTTTTCCCCAATTTTTTCTTTTCCATGTCCAGGGGTTCTGATTCTACTGAGAAGAATCATGGAAGAAAGTAAGAAAGTCAGTAGTTGTTCTTTTCAAAATATTTTTACAATAGTACTATAATTATGTAAAGCGATAAGTCAAACATAAAATGTCAAATGTATATGTAGATACCAAATCGGTTTAGAAATTTCTAATTAGTCCTGTGTAGTACGAGAGGTCAGTTCCAAGCATTTTTGTCTGACTTAAATTGAAAAGGTGAAAGATCTAACATTTCTTTTGGAATCTTATTATAAAAGCGTATGTCGATACCCAAGAACGCATTATATACTTTGTGTAACCGGAAAGCAGGTATTGTGATTTTATTTTTATTTTTTCTACTATTAAAATTGTGCAAATCACTATTATTTACATCAATTCGATGCAATCAATTTCTTTAAACGGTTCTCTCAGAGATACTCGGGCTCCTAAAAAGTACATAGATCTTATTTTACGCTTTTTATTTAATATGCACACTTTTATATTATTCGATTAGCATTGTACAAAATGTTTACACGTTTCAAGTGTGTTAAAAATGTCTACAATATTTATCAAATGGGTGACGACATATTCGAACACTTTGTGTTCAAAAACACACACTTTCAAAGATCGAGATTTGCAGTGAACTTATTGAACATGTTTATCTATTATGTAATAATAATAATAGTAAGTAATTATTATAAACCCATATAGTTAATATTATAATAATTACTTACTAGAATAAATTATTATGGTATCTACCTATCCTTACCATTATCTAATTACAATATTCCTTGCGAGATCAGCATAATGTATTCGTGTCCATTCTGAGCACCCGGAAACTTATTTTATTTTTGGAACATGTACTCTGTGGCGGCATTCAAACCATTCAAACAGTGTCAAACGTAGTGCGTGGGCCCGGCGGCGATGATTGAATGCGATATCAATAGAAGCCGCCGGCGCGTGTATCTTGACCTTGTACTTCCGAATAGCTGCAAAATTTCTTTGACAGGTCAGTATTTGACCTTTGATGATGCCGACAACAAGAGGCCGCGCACCATCAACGTGCCGATGGTCAAAACTAGGGATGCACTGTTTTTTCTTTTAATGGATATTTTTATCCGCTATGTATGTTTATGGTATTGTTCGTAATGCGCATAAGTCCAATTTTCCAAATTTTTTTTATATATTTTTTTGCGTCTCATAGACTCCCTAAGCGTAATATTATACTCCTATATAATAGTATACTCCCTGAAACGACACTCATTCCTAACTGCAAGACGCAAGAGTCTCGCAGGCTTAGTCTTGTTCTTGCTCAAATCTTGCACGGTCAGTCTTGGTCTTGATCTTGCTAAAATTAGGCGGTCTTGTTCTTGGTCTTGGTCTTGCAAAAATGCAAGAACAAGACCAAGACTGCAAGACCAAGACCGATTTTGGGCAACACTATGTGCCAGTATATAATTAGTTCCCTACAGTTTACAGTCGAAGAAATAAACCAAAATTTTTTGTTAGTGGTCACTCGTACCTTCCTTGTGATTAAGTCTTTGGACTCATTACACGACATAAAATATTTTGAAAATATTTTTGAACCGGCACATTGGAAACAAGTTGTTTTAGCAGCGAGGAAGCGACATCCATTCAAAGTAATTGAAATGACATCACAAGATTTTTATTTTACTAAAAGATTAGAACACAATACTATCAACAGTACAGAACTAGAGTACGAAATCTATCCAACTGCAGAGAGGTGTAAGATAGGGCGACGTTATATTCCCGAAACTCTTCACCGCTGCATTGGAAGACGTTTTCAAGCTAATGAACTGGAAAGGAAACGGTATTAACATCAATGGCGAGTACATCACTCACCTTCGATTTGCCGATGATATAATCCTTATGGCAGAATCGCTGAAGGACCTAAGCACTATGCTCAATGACCTCAATAGTGTCTCCCAACAGATAGGTCTTAAGATGAACATGGACAAAACAAAGATCATGTTTAATGTCCATGTCACACCTATGCCGGCAGTTGTTGGGAGCACTGAGCTCGAAGTTGTTGACGAGTATGTTTACCTGGGACAAATAGTCCGACAAGGTAATTCCAACTTCGACCGAGAGGTCAATTGACGGATTCAACTCGGTTGGGCAGCGTTCGGGAAATTCTTCATATCTTCTCGTCAGGTATATCTCAAAACTTGAAAACGAGACTACGCAATCAGTGCATGTTGCCAGTGATGAACTACGGAACTGAGACGTAGTCCTTCACTTCTGGCCGTATGAGGAAGCTCAAGGTCGCTCAGCGAGCTATGGCTATGCTCGGAGTTTCTCTGTGTGATAAACTTAGAAATAGGGATATCCGCAGTAGAACCAGAGTGACTGACATAGCCCAACGGATTAGTAAGCTGAAATGGCAATGGGCCGGCTATATAGCTCGAAGAACCGACAACCGATAGGGAAAAAAGGTTCTCGAGTGGCGGCCTCGTACCGGCGGACGAAGTGTAGGGCGACCTGGTAAGACATGCAGGAAGTCGATGGATGCAGGTGGCTCAGGACTGTGTTTTGTGGCATTCCTTGGGGGAGACCTATGTTCAGCAGTGGATTTGTGAAGGTCTGTAATGATGGTGATGATGATGAACTTTATTAGATTTCATTCCACCTGTACATCATACCTTTTACATGGATTTAAAAGAGAGCTGCAGAGCAGATCTAGATTTAATTGAAGTAAATATTGAAGAATAAAAATAATTGTGAAAAAAATATTCATTACTTTGTATGTCATATAAGGATAAATAAATGCTATTTTAAATGTAAAAACGTGTATTTTATTAACAAATTTCATTTAATGTTAATTTAAATTGTTAAACAATCATTTTCAGGTTTTGTTCAGTATAACATGTGATGTTCATGTTGAAGTTGAAGGCCTAATATAGAGAGTATCCACTGTTTGCTTAGTGCAAAAGTGGCCTAACCAACAAAAAAACCATTAAAATAGGTCTAGATTAGAATTATTATTTTCATGTTCTAAAGATGCCTAAACACAATTTACATAAACGTTACTTAAAAACTGAAAGCCTTTATAGCAAAAAAAAAATATAAAAATGAAAAATTTCAAAATTAATTTCTTTGATTATCTCCATAGGACAAATTGGTATATAGGCCGTTCTTGCTCTCGCGGCCTCATATATATATATATATATATATATATATATATATATATATATATATATATTTATATATTTATAGAAGAGGGGGCAAACGAGCATGCGGTTCACCTGATGGTAAGTGACTACCGCCGTCCATGAACAGCTGCAACACCAGTTTTTGTCATTGTCCATGTTTATCTTAAGAACTATCTTTACGGTAACACTTAAGGTCATTGTGGATAGTGCTGAAATGCACTAAGACTCCAGAAATTCAGACTTTAGTACAATAGACCACAGGCATTCCCGACGGCAAATAAAACAGAAGAGTAATTGTACAATCTGCCACTTTTTCTTGTATATATGGAATATGAGAAAGCCTTTGTACCATCGATGACCTTAAAACATCTTTAAAACTTGTTACTAATGCATAATAAGGCGTCAAGCTACTGTATTGGGTAAGATATGGATCAACATGAAAAGTCAAATGATGAGATGATACACCTCCAGTCATTAAGGTTGAGTTGGTGGAGGACCTCACAATGTATATGTATTTTACTTCAAAAAAAATTCTTATAAAATACTTGTAAAATAAAATCGGTTTGAATATATCACATATGATTATGAACCCTTTTAAATGAAACATACAAAAACGCTCAAGCCTTTACAAGTTTCTCAGACTGGAAATTAATCTCCAAAATAAGGCAGATAAAAACCTACAGCTTTTTGTTTTTGGTTGCGCTTAAAAATTAAAAATACACTCTTTGCAGTAACATGTTGCAGACTAGTTGGTCACTTTGTTCGAAATTACAAAAGGCTTTATGATAATAAAGATAAAGTGGATAGGATATGAACAATAGATGCAAAAATTGTTATTTAAATACAAAGAAAAACATTAAAATCTTTGACGCGGATTAAAAAATTAAAAAATGGGGCTATTAATTAAAATATAATAAAAAATTAGTATTCAGTGTTATATTTACATATCATCATAATATTTTCTATTTCTTATAAAATCGAGCGACAAACGAGCAAACAGTTCACCTGGCCTAAGTGACCAATGCAACCCATGTACACCTGCAACTTACTTCAAGATAGAAGACTACGGTAAATGACGTCTTGGTAGCACAATACCCATAGCGCTTGAGGCCATCGATTTCCTACACTGCCCTAGAAATTGTTGACTCCCTCGTTGGTCTTGTTGTAAGCGCAAATTCTGGTGGAGTGGCGATTGCAGTAACTGACATCTCGCACCCATGAGACTGCTCTTTTTCGCCGGTCTAGACAGTTTACATCAAGCATATGCGAGAAGGTTTATCTCCATCGCCATCGATCACAATGAGGTCATTCGACTTTACTTATGACTTGTACCAGAGTATGGGCCTTCCTATACATTAGCACAAAGCAAGATCCTAAGCACCTACATCCATTGACTCCATACATGCATCACCAGATTAGTCTTATCTTTTGGGATGTCAAAGAAATATTATGATTTATAACAATCGCTTAGCCTGGTACCTACTTATAAAACCGCGGAGCCAGTTTTCTATCCTAGCCAGAAACAAAATGTTTATAACACCACATATTTTGATTTTTAGTCGACCTCAAAAAAGAGGAGTTTCTCTAATCTACTTTCCTATCCTGTACTTTAAACACAATTTTATGGCCTGTTTCCGTTTTTATCGCATTTAAGTGTTTTATCGGACACTGATAAGTTAGAACAAGTGTGTGCGTCGATGACGACGCGTAGACATATAAAACTATAATATTTTTAGAGAAGCTAATAATTCTCAAAATTTATTTATAGTTCACAAGTTGTAATAGAGATTAAAGCTCAACACGGGAACATCCTCCAAAAGTAACATGAAAGAAATAATATTCTTAGATCCACATGCATATACATAATATATTGTATAATGATATAGACTTCACACATTTTCTTTTTCCTGCAAGGAATAACGGTTAGCACATGCGCCTCGAACTAGCAGGTGTTCGATCGATGTATTCTGCAAGTTGCATTTTAAAACAGTACTGATGTAATATAGAAAGTCGTATATCTAAAGTAATAATGCCGACAATGTCTGCACTGGACGGATTAAGTTCTCTGCTCTTTGATATGTCATATTCCCTTGTTTTTACTATTTGCTATAGTTGTAATAAATTCAAATGGTCTTTGCCACTTGAGTTTATACGTTATAGTTTTAGAAGTGTTTTAAAACAAAATAAAATGGCTCTTTCTTTTGCATTATAAAAAATACATAACAAAGTTAATTCAATCATAAGTTACTAAAATTTTCCAGAGTTTACTAATTATCAACGAAAAACATTTATTAGATTGCAGAAGTACTGAAAAGTTCAAAGTTCAGTTAAAATACATTGCGAGGCAAAGTTTCTAGAATTTGTCTTTTGAACAGTTCAGAACTTACAGAGATATGAAAATAAAATTTTAATATAGTGGTACCAAATTGCCTCGAAATGTTTATTATACAAAATGTCGCTACTAAATAATTCACGTTTACTTAAATTAACAAATGACACGCCGCTTTACGAGTATACGTTAACTACTTAATATGAACAACACGATCTTGATTAATTTAATAGTCGTGTTGGTTTAATAGTTGTGTCAGCAAAGTGGATATTGTTTTCTCCTTGTATCCTTTCTCCTTGTCTTTTCTATTTTTTAACTGACATCAAAAGAGGAGGATGTTCTCAATTCAACTATATGTTCTTTTTTGTACTTATGTTACGCAACTCTTCGTTAATTGTGAACTTTTTTCTTCTTATTAAATATGCTATAATTCAAAAGTGATTCCATATAAATTGATGGTGAAAAATGATGATGAAGTTTTTAATGTTACTCTATGTTATGTGACGACATTATAGAATGTTACATCTAGTTAACAACTACGTGGTAGAGCCACGCTGCAGCTATATTATGGTTGTAGCACGAATGACTTGGCTCGACTGGGGAGGGACCGCACTCTCGGACAAAAACCAATACAATTTTTTTTAATAGGATATGGGTGACAAACGAGCACACAGTCCACCTGGTGGTAAGTGGTTGCTGCGGCCCATAGACATCTACATCTATCCTCGTTTGCGAAATTGAACTCAAACAAAATAGCAGCTTAATGCTATTTTGTTTGAGTTGAGTTTGAGTTTGAGTGTAGAGACACTTTTTACTTGAAACGAGGCATTACAGGGATAGCAACGCATCTGCATTTTGCTTCTTAATCATGAGTGGATATGGGTGACTGCAACAGCAGCCACTTACCATCTGGCGGACTGTGTATTCATTACTCACTTTTATTCTAAAAGAGCTAGTTGTTATCTTGAGCTTGTGGTATTCATTAGTCCACTCAAAGGGGTCAAAAAATTAAACTTAATAAAATATAAAACTGACTCTAATGAACTAAAAATAACAAAATAGTGTCAACATAATAGCTTCTATATCGGGGCATTAATTCTTCTATACACAGCAGGGACTTCTTTATTTATACGTTTCCTTTTTTTAATAACATACCATTATATATTCTCCATTTTTTTAATTTTCCTTTGATTTTGAGTCCCATAGCGTAACTTGGTCACTACCCTGCGATAATCTACTGCTAGAAGTGGGTCTCAAATCTTTTAAATTAATTGATTAATTTTACATTTATATTATAACTTTCCCTTTTTACTTTCTTCTCCCTTTTTTCAGGAACAAGTTTCTCGAGTGGTAATTGTTTTAACGGAATATACCACAATTCAAGAGGAGAACTCAAGTATCATACATATACTAGAATGCTAAATAAGTCCATCCAGATCCAGAATAAATTATTAAGATACTAAAAAATAAACGAGTTAAAATAAAAGATCATACAAGTTAGTCGCACCGAACGTGCGCTCGAATTAATCTATTCGTATTTATCATAGATGGCGGTGGTGTGAGTAAAAATGGTCACTTCACTTCACCTTCAAAAGAAAAGTTAAGGGTCGTTAGTTCAATATAGTCTTCGCTAATGCGCGCCCGCTGTTGCACCGTGTTGTGCTCTTACCGCATTATCAATTTAATTAGTTTTAAATTTTATTATCGCTACTGTTTTTTTTTGGTTACACGCTATACACTATCATAGACATACAGTAACACACAACATTACACACCACAATATTTAGAATTAAAGCCGATTAGTAATTGTGAGTACGAGCTTCTCGGTAAATAAATTTCACTCCTCTAATTTAAGATACATATATTCTCCCGCGCAATCAAGTATAATTTAACGGCCACGAGGTGATATCTCGTGCGCGGCTTGATTACAAGTAAAGCGATGACATTCGTAACTCTAATACTTAATGAAACACCAAACATAAAATTTGAAAGTATTTTAAGAAATAGTAACACGGCTAGCTATGCTGTCAGGGCTCTTAATGACTCACTTAATGACTGTGGGCATGGCCACAGTTACAAGGGATATGTATGTAAAGCAAACAAAACGTCTAATAAAAAATGTGCAAAAATATACGTTCTCGTTTTAGAAGTCGATACTTTCGTGTTAAATATATGTGTGCTGAATCTATGTCAGGGTGAGAAACTGTGTGATAAAAGAAAAGTGTGGTTTGCAAGATAATTATGTGACCAGATTTAAGAAGAATGCTTCGATCATGTAGAAAGAATGAACGAGGGAATAGTGACAAAGTCAATTTATGTTTCAGAAATGAAAGACAGAGTCGGACAGGGACGCCCTAGACGAAAGTTTATCGACCAAACTGGCAATATATTGAAGATAGACCAGATTAAGTGTATGTATGTCAGAATCGTGCTGAATGGAAGTCCGTAGCCTCTGCCTACCCTTTTGGGTGATAGGCGCGAGTGTTTATGTATATAGATGTATAGCATCCCTTAGGGGAGACCTATTTTCAGAAATAGAAGATGATGAAATTAATTTTGTATTAGCATCATCATCATCATCATTATATACAAAACGTTATATATTAACATCACATATCATCGTAAACCACCTGCATCCATCGACTTCTTGCACTCCATCTAGTAGAGTACTACTCTACAGTTCGCTTACCGGTACGAAGTTGCCACTCGAGAACCTTTCTTATATCGGCCGGTATATAAGTTCCCGCAATCCGCAACTTATATACCGGCCGTGCCAATATTTCTCGGGAAAACGTCGCCGAGTACCGGAACAAACTTGTGTCTGAAGTTGAGTCTTTGCTTAACAAAATCTCGGATTGGGGCCGAATAAATTTAGTCCAGTTCAATCCCCAGAAGACACAAGTTTGCGCGTTTACCGCTAAAAAGAACCCCTTTGTCGTATCTCCTCAGTTTCAAGGCACTCCTCTTGCTGCATCAGCCAGTATCGGAATCTTTGGCGTCGACATATTGAATAGTGTGCAGTTTCGTGGTCACTTGGAAGGGAAGGCCAAATTGGCCTCTAAAAAGCTTGGCGTGCTCAGCAGAGTGAGACAGTAATTCATGCCGGCACATCGCTTGCAACTTTACAAAGCGCAAGTTCGGCCCCACATGGAGTACTGTTCTCATCTCTGGGCCGGGGCACCCCAGTGCCAGCTCCTTCCACTTGACCACATCCAGCGCAGAGCGGTTCGAATCGTCGACGACCGAGTTCTTTCTGATCGGCTCGATACACTGGCACTGCGTAGAGATGTTGCATCTCTTTGCGTATTTTATCGCATCTATCACGGGGAGTGCTCTGAGGAATTGTTCGGACTAATTCCAGCCGCTCAATATCACCATCGCACATCGCGACAAAACTCGCGTTACCATCCATACCATCTGGATGATTGGCGGTCCACCACTGTGCGATTTAGAAGAAGTTTTCTCCCTCGCATAACTTCCTTGTGGAATCAATTACCACCAGCGAATTTTCCGGACCGATACGACTTAGGAACCTTCAAGAAAAGAGCTTACACCTTTCTAAAAGGCCGGCAACGCATCTGCAATTCCCCTGGTGTTGCGGTTGTTCATAGGCGGCGGTAGTCACTTACCATCAGGTGAGCCGCATGCTCGTTTGCCCCCTATTCTATAAAAAAACCTTCATTGAAAAACATTAGTATCAATCAAATCATAGTTAACATGTAAATATTAATTATAATAACATTTTTTATTCCAACCACATTCGTTTACATTCGTTTACTAATTTCAAGACGACAATTGTAAGACAAGACGATCACACTTAAAACTAAGAAGTTCCCTCAAGAAGAGACGATCCTAGCAGCGGCGTTAAATAATAATTATACGTTACGTTAGTTACGTTTTTCTTAGTGCACATCAAAATTCAAGTCAAATAACAAACATGAAAAATCTCTATCCAGATCTTGCAAGTTCAGGACGGTCTCCAATTAGGTGTATTAGTATCGTGTAAAATAAAATATAATTAATAGAATCACATTTTTATAGCATGTTATTTGGACGCATAATTTAAGAGACAAAGAAAAATTTAAATTATTCAACACTCAGCTCGGCGCGCGGTCGACTCATGACCCTAACCGCCCCATGAGAACCAAGAGAAACCAGCAGTGAACAAAGCTAGAAACCAGCAGTGAACAAAGCTATAGGCTTTGTTCACTGCTGGTTTCTCTTAAGTGAGGTGTCATGTCGCGCGGCTCAAACGCATAATATACGCGGGTAAAACCGCAGGGCACAGCTAGTGAAAATAAAAAACTGCGCTTGCGAACCCGCATTCTGAGCGTGGTAGTTGTTTATGGACGGCAGTCGACACTTACCATCAGGTGAGCAGCAAGCCTGTTTGCCATCTCTTCTATAAAAAAAAACTATGGCTTATATCCCATCTATGAGACAATCTATGGGGAGGCCTACATTCAGCATTGAACTTTGATGAAAGGAATGAAAAAAAATGAAAAATAATGGCGTTTTTTCTTCCTGTTAATTTAACTTATAAACATATTTTATATTGTTGTATATATATTCATACTTTCCGATAACGTTTAGAAAATAATCAGCCAGCAGAAATATGACCATTATTGTACCTTAGTTTAGGGTTATTAATCAAAACGTCAAAAAGTAGTTAAACGCAATGTATGGTAAAAGAGAGAGGTCGCTGGATTGATTTGGGATCACTGTATTCATATCTTTTAGTTTGAGGCCAAGTGTACAAGAAAGTCATCCAGCATTGACCTTTCTTGATTAGATCTGATTGATCTTGGCCAAAAAGGTTCAAACGGGCATTAATATTCTGCGATCTGCTATAGACACGCATTGGTACACGTAATTGCATACTAACTCCGAATGATTTAGCTTTAATGTTCCCTAAATATTACGGAAATAGCAGATGATGTGCAGTAAAAATTCCTTCCCTTTCCGAAGGATAAATTCGTTTAAGGTATCACGTCACGTCGTGAGATTATTGTTCCACTCATTTGATATTCAGGAAATCATACGGAGAAAATCTGCTTGCAAACTAGTATAGCTAAAAACCTTTCAAACATCAGGTGTTACAATATTTTATAATGTATAAAATATTAAAATTGATGAGTAAAATATTTGATTAAAAAACCAGACACATATTTTATTATGTATATAAATAAAGTAAAATATAAATGTCGCAGTAAGATAGTTAAAGCCATGATACAGCTACACCCCTAGGAATATCACTATATACGGTAATATAGTTATATGAAAGTGGTTCATAACTATCTTACCAGGAATATAACTATGGTTCGAGTCCGATCTACTAATATAAATGTCTAAATAGACTAATTTAAGGAAAAAGTTATTATTATAAGTTACAGTCAAAACTCATACCCGGTCAAAATAACTTTTGACTGCAAAAATCAGGCAGAAGTAGTTTTGACTAAGGACGTTGGACATTACCACTTTTAATTATTTTTTACTTATACATATTACGATTTTTTTAAATTATAAGGTTGAATTCTTTCAATACTATATTTTATAACATTGTAATGTACGCGACTTTAGGGTTGCCCAAGGATCACCGCAGTTGCAACTTAACTTACTGTCAAAAAAGTAACATGAATAACAACATTTAACAAGAACTTAAGATCCAATGTTAATGTTGCGAAATTTTTCAGAGACCTCTTTTTTAACTTTTTCAGTAGCTCTTTTTAAATTGTCAACAGGTTTATCTCTTTGGTCCTGAATGTTTTTTTCGTTGGTGCATTAAATGCACAACAGCTGCGATCCGTATGTTTCCCAACATTTAGATTTAAAGAAGTTTATTGTCTAAAGAAATTTTAAAATTTCACTTATAAGGCAACTTAAAATTATTTAGTATAATTAGGTTATGCAGTGAGCATGCATATTACAAATGAATACTAAGCAGTTAAAGTTTGTAAATTAAATTAAAAAAATACATCAGATTGTATTTTCTAATACATATGAAGGGCACAGGAAAAGAAGGAGCTCATTTACATTCTCACTGTTTCGAGTAATTAAATAATTAAACCTAAAATTGCAATATCTACACTTACAACTCTACTAGAATATGATTTGTACACATATAAAAAAGGAACAATGTATGTTTAACATAATATATTGCTATTTTAAAAGATTGGGTTGGTAAATAAATAATAGTTTGTAATTTAATTACCTAACTCCCAAATGTAATTGGCAAGAATGTGCTCATTGTCACAATGATCTCCATTTTACATTTTACAAATTAGTTGGTCATCATAAACAATGTCTAATTACGTAAACACACTAATGAAATCAAATACATGTTAATTAGCATGAAATTTATTTGTGGGGTAAGTTCGAGTAATATATTCGGGTAAAATTAATTTTAAAGATGACTATGATACTGGGGCCCCGCAAACAGCAGTAATGGCAAAAATGTATGGACTACTGAAATGTTAGTGCGTGAAGACCCACGAATCGCATATACGGACATCGAAAAGATTGTAGGCATTAGTTCGGGGAGCATTCATACCATCCCACATCAACATCTTGGAGTGAGGAAGCTTTATTGTCGATGGATCCCTCGTTTGCTCTCCGAAAGCGAAAAACAGACTGCTGTCGATTGGTGCCATGAAATGCGTCTACGTTTTGAAAACGGGGCATCTAGGCGTGTTTCAGAAATCGTTACTGGTGACGAGACATGGATCTATCAATATGACTATCACAAATAACTCAAGTGTGCCCTTGTGTATTCAGTTTACGAAAATAATTATTTCACTAGATTAGTTTAGTAAGATTGTTACATTACTACATCGTGCTCGTATCATAGTAATACTCCTAGTAAGATTCACGGCTCCGTGGCGCAGTGGCTTAGCAAAGAGTTGTTGCGCTGGGGGTCGCGGGTTTGAATCCCGCACTGAACAAGTATTTGTATGGCCTACAAATAATTGTTCCGGGTCTGGATGTTTGTCCTCGTGCAATATATGTTTGTAAACTGCCACCAGGAGAGAATCCTAGTGTGTAGGTAACGTTTAAAAAAAAGATAGTTATAAAACACTGGCATATAGCTATATAGCTATATTCCTAGGGATATAATTAAATCACGGCTTCCACCATGTAACTGGGACCTGTATAATACACATATGTAAATATTTTTCAATCGTCCATTTTTTCACGACGTTTTCCTTCGAAGGCGAGTTCGTGGAAATTGCAATTATATTTCGTTTCATATTTATTTGTCATTGGTGCCGGTGGGGATCGAACCCGAGTTGCTCGCGTACTTTGAAGTTTAGAACGAGCGCTTAACTCCTGAACAACCACGTCACAGAATTTCATCATCATCATCATTACAGCCCTTCACAAGTCCACTGCTGAACATAGGCCTCCCCCAAAAAATGCCACAAAGCACGGTCCTGAGCCACCTGCATCCATCGACTTCCTGCATATCTTACCAGGTCGTCACTCCATCTAGTGGGGGGACGCCCTACACTTCGCCTGCCGGTACGAGGCTGCCCCTCGAGAACCTTTCTTCCCCATCGGTTGTCGGTTCTTCGAGCTATGTGGCCGGCCCATTGCCACTTCAACTTACTAATCCGTTGGGGTATATTGGTCACTCTGGTTCTACTGCGGATATCCTCAATTCTAAATTTATCACGCAGAGAAATTCCGAGCATAGCCCTCTCCATAGCTCGCTGAGCGACCTTGAGTTTCCTCATCCGGCCAGCAGTGAAGGACCACGTCTCAGTTCCGTTTGTCATCACTGGCAAAACGCACTGGGTGTACAGTCTCGTTTTCAAGGTTTGAGGTATACCTGACGAGAAGGTGTGCCGTAATTTCTCGAACGCTGCCCAACCGAATTGAATCCGTCGATTGACCTCTCGGTCGAAGTTGCACTTACCTAGTCGGACTATTAGTCCCAGGTAAACATACTCGTCAACAACTTCGAGCTTAGTGCTCCCAACAACTACCGGCATAGGTGTGACATGGACATTAAACATGATCTTTGTTTTGTCCATGTTCATCTTAAAACCTATCCGTTGGGAAACACTATTGAGGTCATTGAGCATAGTGCTTAGGTCCTCCAGCGATTCTGCCATAAGGACAATATCGTCGGCAAATCGAACGTGAGTAATGTACTCGCCATTGATGTTGATACCGTATCCTTTCCAGTCCAGAAGCTTGAAAACGTCTTCCAATGCAGCGGTGAAGAGTTTCGGAGATATGACGTGTCCCTGTCTTACACCTCTCTGCAGTTGGATAGGTTTCGTACTCTGGTTCTGTACTCGGATAGCCATCGTAGCCCTACTGTACAAGCATTTCAACACTTCGATATACCGACAGTCAACTTGGCACCGCTGAAGGGACTGCAGCACCGCCCAAATTTCGACGGAATCAAAGGCTTTCTCATAATCCACATACGTCAGACATAGTGGTAAATTGTACTCCTCGGACTTCTGTACAATTTTTCGAAGGGTATGTATGTGGTCTATGGTGCTAAAGCCCTTTCGGAAACCGGCTTGTTCGGGAGGCTGGAAGTCGTCTAGTCTAGTCTAGTGTGTGCAAGACGATTCGTAATGACTCTTGAAAACAGCACGTAGATGCGGCTCAGAAGGGAGATCGGTCTGTAGTTCTTCAAGAGAGCGTTGTCACCTTTCTTGAAGAATAAGACCACCAAACTTCTGCTCCACGCCTCCGGTGTAATGCCACCATGGAGCACAGAATTAAAGAGCTTCTGAAGGACTTCAAGTACCGGTCTTCCACCCGCTTTCAGAAGCTCCACTGTAATTCCATCCTCGCCTGGGGCCTTACCGTTTTTAAGGTGCTGGAGAGCCATTCTAATCTCGCTCAAACTGACGTCCGGGATAACTTCGGAATAGTGTCGGACGAGACTCGCTCTTGGATTGTTACTCACACTTGCGTGTGGCTCCAACAATGACGTGTACAGCTGCCCATAGAACCTCTCAATCTCACTCAAAATCTCAGGTGTCCCGGAAACGATGCTGCCATACTCTTTCTTCAACTTTGACAGTTGGCTCTTTCTGGCAGACAGATCTCTGGCAAAGACTTTGGAGCCTTGGTTCCGCTCGATCGCTTCTTCAATACGAGCTTTATTGAAGTTGCGTAAGTCTGTTCACTTGCCTGTATGCTGTCAAGTCTGTTGAAGAATGTAGCTTCATCTCCTGTCTAACAGCCATGAGATTAAGAGTGTGATCGGAGAGTTTTTGTGTTCTTCTGCGGCGGGTCTTGCAGATCTTAGCTCCGACCGCATGGACAGTTTCCACGAGCTTGTCATTCATATCGTCGACTTCATTGCAGTCTTCTAGGCACTGAAAACGGTTTTGTAACTCGAGCTGTAAGGTTTCGGGACTTTGGAACAGAGCACGAGGGGGACGGAGCGTTGACTTCATTAGACGAGACCTCTCCAACTTAACGTTTAGGTTCAGTGTGCCTCTAACCACTCGGTGATCGCTACCAGCTTTCACCCTCGCGATCACGGAGACATCACTGAACAGTTGTCGTCTGGTCGTCATAATGAAGTCAATCTCATTTTTTGTCGAACCGTCGGGGCTCGACCAGGTCCACTTCCTGTGGGCCGCTTCTTGAAGAAAGAGTTCATCATAAAGAATCCCTCTTTCTCCATGAAGTCGGCCAGCTTGGGCCCTTGGGTTCCGTTGCCCTATTCCAAATTTCCCCACTTTCAGCTCACCGTTCTCTCTTGTGCCTAGTTTTGCATTGAAGTCTCCCATTAACACCGTATATTGGGTTTTGGAGGAATGCATGGCTCTAGAGATATCCTCATATATTTCCTACACCTCCTCATCGGGGTGTGCCGAGGTTGGTGCGTAAACCTGTATGACCTTCAGCGAATACCGTTTGGTGATTCTGAGTATAAGGTACGCAACCCTCGTTGACACACTCCCGATCTTTACAACGTTGTTAACGAGAGACTTGTGGACGATAAATCCGACACCTTCTTGGGACAGATGGTCGCCCTCCCGGTGATAGAGCAAGTTGCCGGATTCGAGGATTACCGTGTCCTCCCCCTCTCTTCGGACTTCGGATAACCCTATAATATGCCAGCGCAACTTGTCTATCTCTTCTTCCAGCTCCACGATCTTCTCGTCAGTCCTCAGGGTGCGTGCGTTGTACGTTGCCAAGTCGAGTCGTCTAAGGTGGCAACCAAACCTCCACCGGAGATTCTTAGCACCCCCTGCCCCGCCGTTACCATGGTCGCCACCGTAGCCAGGAATAGCAGGGCCGCCGAGGACTGGGGGCCGTCTGTTTGTTGCTTTAGTCATTGGGGGATATTTGCCATAGTTGCCACGCTTGGCGAGCGGTTTGGCAACCGCAGTTTTTTTATTGAAAATTTGGCTATTATCAGGAAGATGCTGCTGCCCATCTCCTGCCTGTTTCCCTTTGTCGCCTTTTACGACACCCACGGGAGGATATGGGGTAGTGGATATTCTTGACCGCCACTACACGGCTACGGCTCTCAGAATTTAAATGTATTTAAATAACTTGTTATAATTTTTTTTTATAGGATAAGGGTGACAAACGAGCACACAGTCCACCTGATGGTAAGTGGTTGCTGCGGCCCATAGACATCTACATCTATCCTCTATTACAAATCAAAATGTAGATGCGTTGTCACCCGTGAGGACTAAGATGGAATGCCTCATTTCCAGTAAAAAGGGCCTCCGGCCACCTGCACTCACCAAGCGAAACGCAGAGGTAAACCTCTACTTCACGCTGGTTTTCTGTGAGGTCGTGGTACCACCCTGGTTCGAGCCGGCCCATCCGTGCGATAGCAAAAGCTGCCGCGTGGCTCTACCACTGTTATATAATATTTATTAATAGTTTTTTGTAAATCCTATGTTCGTCAGTGGACTTGCGAAGGGCTGTAATGATGCTGATGATGATGACGATGTTGTACTTGATTTGTAGCCTTTCAAAATATTTAAACCTTCTTTGATAAAATTAGGTACATTTTACTTGAATCCTGAAACATAAAAAAATACAATTTAAATAACACTCGTATAATATAATCCTGTCAGAAAAAAGAAAATTGGGACAAAATTGTTAATTTTCTTCTCATTCTTATGACAACCAATTTTCTGAAGTCAAATATCAAATACAATCAAATTAGGTCTGTGGCGACAGGCGTTTGGATTTATTATTTTATATAATGTGTAAGTACATTATTTCTATATTTTTTCTAAACCTACATTTATTTTCATTTATTGTTAGTTGTTCATAATTAAATAGCCTCATATTATACATAAAAATAAAAAGGAAACTCTACCAGGATCTTTAAGAAGCTAGAGAAAACTAGACCCAGATTGACATAAAATCGCTGCAATAAAGAATATATTATATCACTCAAACTGAAATTTACTTTAAAGCAATGGAAAACGATATAAAAGTTTTGAATATCAATAAAATTAAACGTTCAGGTAATGAATCGATTTTTAATACCGATTACTACTAGCTAGTCTATACAGTAAGGAACTTGTTAATAATTTTTAGAGAACTTTATAAACTAAAATCCAGTATTCAGTCAGATGCTTTTCAAATGCTTTGCATATTTTTTACTGTACATATATTTCGCGGATTTAGATTAATAATCTATGGTGAGTGATTGTGCCTGAAAAGGCGAGATAGAGTGAACTCAATAATAGTTTATTAAATATAGTATTGTAATTTGGATACAGTATGAATCATATATTTTATATAGTATATATAAGTATATATATAATAAGTCAGGTTTTTGAATAAGAGCTATTTGAGGGTTCAATTAACATCCCTTCTCAATATATGACGCGCTCGAATAAATTCTATTATTTTCTTACTTTCTACCCGTTACCGTACAGAAATGCAAACCAGCAGATTAATATTTCTCCGTTATGAGAAACACGTGGGGCGCATACATTATCAATATCTGATACCCCCGAGAATTTCTTTATAACCGTTTTTTTTTTCATTTTTGAAAACCCGTCCACACTGCCCCCAACAGTGAAGGGGCATACATTACATGACATTTTTTTCTTTTTAGCATCTAATTTTCACAATCCAATAGGTCCCCATGGCGCTCGAGTAAATCCCTATTTAACCTTTTGGCCTTTTGGCCTACTACGAGTATTGTCGTGTTTCATAATGCGTACAGCCAAGGAGTGGAATGCCCTGTCGGCTTCTGTTTTTCCGAGTGCATATAAACTTAACCTCCTTAAGGTGCGTGTTAACAGGCTTCTCCTGGGTTCTGATTTACAATAATAAGAAAATAATTTTCTCATTTAAACTATGTTTATAGAATATAATCGATTGTGCGTCTGTTAGTGATAGTGTAACTTCTGAACGACAGAAGACAGTAGATTTTATTTTCATTAAAATATATTTAAAAACTTAAATCAATAGAAAAAAGAGTAACTTCAAAGCAAGAGTCAATGGGCTTTTAAGGTAAGTTAGCACGCTTTCTCGTCTTCCACTATATCACCACTCACCATCAGGTACGGTATCAAGTACTTGTTTATAATAGTTCTTTTTTCCTTTCGTTAACAATTATTCAATTTAATTTTCATTCATTCGTTACAGTTTATCAACAGTTCACTGCTAATCATAGGCCTCTCCTATAGATTTATACTATTATATATATTACTATAGTTTATTTGTTTATTATTTAACATTTATAAAAGGTTCTTTGAAATATATTTATATATATCACCTATTTAAATTTAAAGAAATTCATATAAATTTTGTATTTCTGCGATGTTTACTATCATGGGAATTACAACATGTCCCTACGTACACAGTATAAATATGAACAGTATGGAAACTAAGCCTAGTTGAGGATATAATTACCTACGCTCCATTGAAGCAATAGGGTTGTAACTTTTAATGTTTTAATATTGCGTTTTTTATCAATCAATCGACTTTAAATAACTAGCTTACAATTTAAATAGGTAATCTCAGCAAAAGCGATAGTTTAAACACGGAAAACAATTTAATATTAACACACAACAACTTGTAGAACTTTAGATCTTTAACTTTGTCATTACGGCGTAACCTTTTGAAAGTTTCGGTGGGAACGTACGGGACGAAAACGTACCTTTATTCTTCACAAGTTGTTCCCTGCGACTTCGCTCGCGTGTTAGGGTTTTATTTTTTAGCGCGGAACTCTAATTATTTTTCTAAAATAAAAGTAGTCTAAGTTACTCCTTATGACATCAGCTATCTGCCAGTGAAAGTGCCGTCAAAATCGATCCAGTCGTTTCGGACATTAGCCGGGAAAAATTGATACCTATTGCAGCCGCCATCTTGGATTTACATTTCAACAGCACTATCGGCTTCAACATACTCAAAAACTATGAAAATGACACCCATGACCAAAAAATTGATACCTATTGCAGCCGCCATCTTGGATTTACATTTCAACAGCACCATCGGCTTCAACATACTCAAAAACTATGAAAATGACACCCATGACGAAAAAATTGATACCTATTGCAGCCGCCATCTTGGATTTATATTTCAACAGCACTATCGGCTTCAACACCCTCGAAAACCATGAAAATGACACCCATGTTTTTTATTAGTGATCGATGCACCCCTGACGAAAAAATTGATACCTATTGCAGCCGCCATCTTGGATTTACATTTCAACTGCACTATCGGCTTCAACATACTCAAAAACTATGAAAATGGCACCCGTGACGAAAAAAATTACACCTATTGCAGCCGCCATCTTGGATTTACTTTTTGTTACCACTATTGCACTATCAGCTTTAAATAGCCTCAAAACCGCCGCATTCTGGATTTACAAATAAGTTCACGAATTCATTATGATCAATCACACGAACTTATAATTCGATAACGATTATAACAATGACAATAAAAATCATTCTTACTATTCAAAATCAGCAGAAAGCTTAAAATAAGATAGCTCCGGTTTTGATGAAGCCGAGTTCAAACAGCCGTATACTACGCAATACGTTCGTGGCATTTTTAAAGTCTTGAGGCGACACCAAAGAGTATAGTAACTGTCCTATACAGGAACTGGGCGACACTCGCTACTGAGAGCACCGCGACGAGCGCTTAGAAGTCTCGTCGTTGCGCATGTTTGTGTGAGTGTGCCGTTTCAAGCGTTTGTAGAAGTTTCCATACTGTTCCTACTATATATTTACTGTGATACGTACTTGTAAGTTAATTGTAATGCCTCATCCACACGCTTGGCTTGGATTGTTGTTTGCCCGTTTGTTTGTTTGTTTGTATGTGATTGCCAGTGATCGGCGTTGGTGTCGGTTTTTGTGCAGCGATCAAAAGGTGTTCGACAAACGTGTTTGCGATGTATCCACACGTTTGGCAATCAGTCAGTAGTACCCGCGCGAGCTTGCGGCTTGCGGGCGGCGGAAGGAGTTACTACTTACTAGTAGCTATTATTATTATACTCTACGCCAATGTTACCAATAACCGAAGCCTCGGAGGTAAATATGATTTCAGAAGTTGAGTTTCCTACCAATTCTATACATACCTATATTTTTTTAAGTTTTCTAGAGACCTCCCAATAATAATGTGAATGACTCCTAATTAATGTTTCTATTGGGTAACAAATATTTCACCTGTTTTTATTAGGAGCCCCGTGTGAAAGCAGGATCATTGATCAATTCCCAAAATAAAATCCGAAAAAATTATATAAGATTAGTATATTCTATATATCGATAAGTTTAGTTATATCCTGATTTAATAGTTTTTAGATTTTCATAGTTACACAACAAGAAACCCTTATAGTTTCGCCATGTCCGTCCGCGGTTTTGCTCAGACCCTAGGTGCTACAAGTCTTTAATTTGGCACAGATATAAATATTAATCACGCCTAGAAAACTGTGAAATAAAATCTTAAAAAACATTTTTATTTTGGGTACTTCCCATACAAGTAAATGGATGATTTTTTTACATGTCTATTCTATCATGTGGAGTATCGTTGGATAGGTCTTTCAAAAATATTGTGGGTGTTGAACAACATCTTTTCGATTCAGGGGTCCGTTTGTGGAATATTTAGCTTTAAAGTGGTATTTTTCATTAGAATCACGTGCCCGCTCTACCAACTTAACCAATGTTTATCGAAATGTGAAAAGTATACCCAATATTAGTTTATATAATGCAGTTAAAAAGAAAAGAAAGAGTAATAGTTGACCAACTTATAAAATACACTTGGATTAGTAAAAATTTCGTTACATTTTCATAGAAAAGACCTAAGACTAGCTGCATTAATAACTTTGTAATGTTATTATAAGCTGTTAAAAATAAACATTTTATGCAGAAAACGGCTCATATGCACTACTACTATTAGTTTTGGCGAAGTGCTTAAAAAAATAGTATATCATTTTCCTTCCGTAAAAAATAAACAATTGTGCGTTTTGAAAATATTGCTATTAGATTATATAAGGCGCTTCGAATAAAGAGATAGTCTATGTTAAAAGTAAATAGATTCAATATAATTTCGAACGAAAGTTCGGGGTTCGATTCCCCGGTCAAGCAAGTTAACTTGATAAAATTTTATTTTTAGATTAATTTAGAGTCACGTGTTACATAATAATCAGCTATGCAATACGAATAAAAGCGTTCAAATCAAACTTATTTGAACCTGAAGACAATTTATAGCAGTGATAATTGAGAATTCATTTGAGATTAAATGGTGTGTATAATCTTCAATACAATAACCTTGATAGAAATTTATTTTTTATTTCTAAATAGTAAAAGTAGTTTGAGTTGCTAAATTTCATACATTTACCTACTATTACTAAGGAAGTAGGTACCGCCTCATATACGTATTGATTTAATGTATATAAATAACTTTGTAATGTTATTGTAAGCTGTTAAAATTTTTATTTTAACATTATATTAGCTTTACTTTTTCATTTCCGGGATAGATAGGGTATTATTATCGCAATCGAAAAGTTTTTTTTTAATCTGATTTGAATACTATTCCCTATAAGGCTTATTTGAAAATAAGTCCTTCAATTACGATCTTCTACGGGCCCATTTTTAGTCGTTATACTGGTCAAACCGTGAATTCACTTATTATGCTCATTATCAAGGAAGTCCACGTATTGTGACGGGCAACTACGGAATCCTAGGGTGGATGCCCCTATTACCAGCCTTTTAGTGCCAATTTCAAGTTTAAAAATTCCTACTATTTTAATTAGGACACAATATTTTTAAACATTTGTTTTAATCTATAGGTTATTTATGGACAAATGTAACGAACATTTATTTACTATCATACTATATCAAGAACAATTTTAAAAATGACGATAAGCAAAAAAAGGCGTAATGGCTCAAATTACAGCCACCCTGAACCGAATGTCGTCCTTTTGTGTACCTAATGTTAGCATAGCATAGGGCCTGCCATGAGCATGCCTTTTGAGTTTTTGGTTGGAACCTATTGTAGGTAAGTTTTAGAGGCAAAGTAATAAATTCGTAACAATTTTTAATTTTGAATCTGCATGTCACAAGCATGGAATATGTACTAAGGCAGACGACAACATTATTTTATTTTAATGTTTTACTACTTAACTTACTGTGTTTTAGTTTAAAGCCGTTCAATAAATTAAAGCAAATTATGATAAAATATTACGAATTACATAGATTTCTAATAATTTAATCATACAAGTTTTCAAATCATCATCGTCATTACAACCTTACACAAGTCCACTACTGAACATCCTTCTCCATAAACTGCCGTAAAGCCACTTTCCTTGTCATGAGTTTTTCATTTATGTTCAAAGTTATCATTAGTATTACTATAATAGTTTTTGCTTGTATATATACTATATTTATTGCTTGTTATTTTCTTCTTCCTCAAAATATAATTGAATACTTACATAAGGTGTTCTTAACATACATCGAATGTCAGATAGAAAAGCTAGTACATCTTTTGCTAAACTTTAAAATCTAAAACCAATTTTAAAATAAGTTAAAATAAGTTATGATCTAATAAATGGTATCTATTCCAGTTTATGACAGCCCTGTTTTATATTACGTGGCTGAAATTAGGTAAGAAGTACCTTTAGGTACGTCAAACCAAATAACAGCCGGGTGGCTGACATTATGCACTCCATACATTTCGTATATCTAATTTCAGCCCCATTAATTTCCACTAAAAGAAAATAAATAACTTGTAAATTTAAACAAAAATAACTGCATTACTATGACTATAGTCATATTCATACAAATCAAAAAGCCTACATATGAGATAATATAAAGTAAGCATGATTTCACCGGGATCAAAACTTGTCAAAAAATTAGGAAAATTAGCGTTTTTCGTTGCGTACGTGTTTTGATTTTCAATTTAACACGGTTAAGTTTAAAACTGTGAGGTAATATATGAAGTCTCTAGTTACGAAGAATTTTTTAGGTGACAATATTTTTTTATAGGATACGGGTGACAAACGAGCACACAGTCCACCTGATGGTAAGTGGTTGCTGCGGCCCATAGACATCTACATCTATCCTCTATTACAAATCACCTGCACTCACAAAGCGAAACGCAGAGGTAAACCTCTACTTCACGCTGGTTTTCTGTGAGGTCGTGGTACCACCCCGGTTCAATATTTGTAGTTAAGACACTAGAAATCTTATTTACGAATTAAAAATGCCCCTAATACCAGGCATGGCTGGTATTAGGGGCATCCACCCTACCTCTACATTGTGCGTGGCCCGACACGCACTTGGCCTGTTTTTAATTATAATTTTCAATTCCTTTATTCTTTAAAATAAATTATTTGAACCTGAAGACAATTTATAGCAGTGATTATGGAGAATTCATTTGAGATTCAATGGTAAATAAATTCTTCAATACAATAACCTTGAGAGCAATTCATATTGCCTTATTTTTAAATAAAAATAGGTCAACCTGAAAGTAACCGCTGCTACAAGCTCGTCGTCCGTCATGTTTGCCTATCCGGAATATCGTTCGCCGAGCGTGTGTATGCCATATTTGTGTTGGGTGAATGTGGTCGGTGTTTGTTCGTGTATGGTGTTTGTGGCAAACACCAAGCGTGTGGAGGCGGCATTGGACATATGTTATCGTTCTCTTAACTTGCCTCCTGCTTGCAAGTCTGTTTCGCTGAAGGCCACAGGGTGAGATTATGTGAGGATATAATATGGCGCACTTAAGAGGTTTCTTTATAAATAATAACGTAAACATTTCGAAAATTTTAGAGTTAAATATTGAAATTTATTTTATATGTTCTTTGACACTTTTGTTAACTTTGTTATTTCATAATGCCGTCACTACCGGTCTTGTTAAAAAGCTCTTTGACTCTTTGTGCTATAGTCAGAAAATAAACGAATGGTATAAAATATATTTAAAAACAAGCTTTAAATGCATATTACATTATATACATAATATATTCTTGTTTATGTACACAGGTAAATCTTGCGACAAGCTTTTATATCATATAAATTGTGTAATGTAATAAATTGATGGGTTTGATTTGATTTAAAATTATATTTTTATTCTTTTTAAGGCATTTTAATGAAAACTTGTTTTCAAAAATGTTTTTACTATCAATTTATTTTTTATCGCTGGATATGTTTCTAAGTCTGTTCATTTCATTTAATTTGCGGTCATAAATTGAGCGCCATCTTAGATCCGAAAAATGAATGCGCCAAATTAATTTACTTACTATAATAAAATACAACTTTACCCTCGGATCTATTAGATTAATATTGTGGGGATAATCTCCCCAATATAATTCAATTTAAACATTAACTCGCTAATTGAGTAACTCTGTGAAGCGGATCGGATTTACATCTCAACTGACGGTATTGGTTTAAGACTTAAGTTAATGTTACGGTTCCAAAGTTCCAATAAGCCTTTAATGGGTGATGATATAAAATAAATTAAGGCTTAGGAGTCCACTGCAATTTTTTTTATAGGATAAGGGTGACAAACGAGCACACAGTCCACCTGATGGTAAGTGGTTGCTGCGGCCCATAGACATCTACATGTATCCTCTATTACAAATCAAAATGTAGATGCGTTGTCACCCGTGAGGACTAAGATGGAATGCCTCATTTCCAGTAAAATGGGCCTCCGGCCACCTGCACTCACCAAGCGAAACGCAGAGGTAAACCTCTACTTCACGCTGGTTTTCTGTGAGGTCGTGGTACCACCCCGGTTCGAGCCGGCCCATCCGTGCGACAGCAAAAGCTGCCGCGTGGCTCTACCACTGTTAAAATTTGTATTGCGATAATAAATCGTGACTCAAAATAACTAACAGCTAGAGCGAATTTAATAAAATTTAAATCGCAGTTGCATTCTGCAATCTGGCCTTCTCTATAGGTCGGCCGATTGGGACAGGATGCGGTCTTTCTTTGTATCCTACCCTTGGGTTTACTTCTTGCCGGACGATCCCAACGATGTTGCTAATTCTGTCGCTGATGTGGTACTTCAGGGTATGGAACTTTTTATTCCTTCCTCTGTAGTGCCCATCGACGGCAGATCACTGCTATGGTTTGGCCGCTCCTGTAAAATATCATCATGCGATAAGCATGAGTGCTACCAGGCCTGAGCTGACGCATCAACGTCCCTGGATTCAAACACCAGCACCCTTAAAAAGAAGCATAATTTCGCCTCCAAGTCCTTCAAAAAAATCATTGCCAAGGTAAAGTCAGAGCACATAGGCAGAATTGTCGAGAACCTAGTTCTCCTTCCTTTAAGAACCTTTGCATTCTTGTCTCTCGCCAAGGCAGACCAAGAGAACTTCTGTCAGCCATCTCTCCCATCTCTGCACAGGGAGGATGAATCACTGGCCCATGCCGCAAACGAGAAAGCCGATCTGCTAGGCTCTTTCTTTGAGTCCAACTTGACTCTCGCTATCAATGATATCTTGCAAACCAGTAACATTCAGTGCTATGCAGATGACAGCACTGGTGATGCTCTATACAACGCCCGAGTACCGGAACAAACTTGTGTCTGAAGTTGAGTCTTTGCTCAACAAAGTCTGGGATTGGGGGCGACTAAATCTAGTCCTGCTTAATCATCAGAAGACCTTCAGTTTCAAGGCACTCCCCTTTTTGCCTGAGCCAGTATCGGAATCCTCGGAGTCGACATATCGAGCGACGTACATTTTCGTGGTTATTTGAAAGAGAAGCCCAAATTGGCCTCTAAAGAGCTTAGCATGTATGCCAAGCGTATTTGTAAAAGCGGGACAATATTTCATGCCGGCACACCACCTGCAACTTTACAAGGCGCAGGTTCGGCCTCGCATGAAATACTTTTCCCATCTCTGAGCTGAGGCTTTTCAGTGTCACCTCGTTCCACATGACCGCATCCAGCACAAAGTGGCTCGAATCGTCGACGACCGAGTCCTTTCCGATCGGTTCGATTCACTGGCGCTGCGAAGAGATGTTGCGTCTTGCATTTTCTTTCTCATCTATCACGGGGAGTGCTTTGAGGAATTGTTCGGATTAATCCCAGCCACCAAATTTCACGAACCCAGATCGCATCAAAACTCCATATACCATCCATACCATTTGAATGCTTGGCGGTCTACCACGGTACGTTTCACTAGGAGTTTTCAACTAATTTTAAAATAGTCAACAAAAAAATTTGGCACACAAAGATGTCTTTAACCTCAAAGGACACAGTTATTATTTTTAAAATTACTTAAGCCTAAAATCAACGTATTTCTAATTATCTTTCCGTTTTAAGCATCACCGTAGTGTTCGTATTTTTCGTTGCTGACATCTTACAGTAAGATCATTGGGATCTTTTTGTTTTGTCTTGTTTGCAAAAGGAACACAATTGATATATGAATTTATTATTGTCACATTAAGAGTGATTAAAACAAAACATGAAAAACATATTTGTGTCTTTGTACAACGCACTACAGGATCCATCCACTCCCTGACACAAATCCGATCAGTTTGTTTTGTTCAGTTATACCCGCTCGCCAGAAACTGCAACATTTCCACAGTCGTAAGTAAAGCCATCCATCCATTTATACATCCATTACAAGACTGTACTACTTTGTTTATAGACATATAGTAAAACTAATATACAGGCTTCTCCTACAGATTGCCTCATAAAGGGGATTTCGCCATAGTTGCTAGGCTTAGCAGATGTGTTAGCAATCACAGTTTTTGATTGTTTTGAGTTGTTATCAAGAAGATCATGCTGCCCATCTTCTGTTTATGTTTCTCTTTTTCGCATTTTACGATACATACGGGGTAATATAGGGTAGTGAATTCTTACTTACGTCGAGACTACACGGATCACACTTCCCTTTACAACATTTGAATCTGTCGAAATTTGTGTTTCAAAAACCGAAACCGAATTCCCTAATTGTTATGCTATTCACAAACATTCGTTTCTCAAACGATCAAAAGTTTGAACGTCTCGAGGCTACATTATTGCAGGGGAATTTCGTCCGAAGCACTGTTCGAACAGTCTAGGAAAGACACGCGAGAGTTTAACTTTGTTTATCAATTTTACTACAAAAATCATACAAATTTTCATATGTCGTTTAGAGTGTGAGACGTATGAGTATAGTAAAATAAAAGTAACATACGGCTCAGTGCGCAAAGCACTCCTCTCCCTGTACATCAACAAGTCGAGTGGGCCTGATAAAGTCCCTCCTATTATGCTTAGGGCGTGTGCTCCGGAGTTGGCACTGGTTTTAACACTTCTCTTCCGGTACTGCTACTCCCTTTGCGTAGTTCGGAACTCATGAGAAAATGCTTTGATGCACATGATCCCTAAACAAGGCAACCGCTCGGACCCATCCAACTACAGGTCATATACAGGCTATAGCCATGACCTTCTTGTTCTTCAAAATAATTGAAATAAACTAGTGTAAACTGCTAACTCATGAGGAACCTTGAAGACCACCAACTGAATAGTGACCGCCAGTATGGTTTCAATTGGAGTCGCTCATCCGGTGATCATCTTGTTTATCCAACACACCGATGGGTTGTTTAGACATAATGAAGCCCTAGTTCTATCGGGTTTGGCACAAAGCGCTTCTTTGGAGATCAAAGCATCAAGGTTGTAGTAAACGGCATATGCTCCAACTATAAGCCTATTAATGCTGGCGTTTCACAAGGCTGTGTGCTATCACCTACGCTGTTCCTGCTGTGTTTTCTTCCCCCATGCAGGCTCTGCACAAAGGCTGTCGGTAACACCTAAACTATGGAGGTACCTTACCCTTCAACCACCAAGGCTTTAGTCTAGTGTCGATTATTATTCACACTTCTTACTAATAGTTTATCACCCCGCACATAACAACAATCATAAAAATCATTATCATTACTATTTCCTTGACGACCGCATATAATACTAGGTATCTGGCTACTGCGTAAAGACTTTTGGATTCGGAACCTGGGCGAAACCATCATTTGTGAACAATGGTGCTTACTCTTATTGATTCACACACCCGATTAGATTCATATTTCATTCACAATATATGAAATATAACGTAGTTATAATAGAATCCAATATTTCTGTGGTTTAATAATAAAGACCTAATAGAGCTATGTGAAACATAATGGAGTTTACGAGTATAGCTTATAAGTACTTTATAAACTTTTTAACAGTGGTAGAGCCACGCGGCAGCTTTTGCTGTCGCACGGTGGGCCGGCTCGAACCGGGGTAGTACCACGACCTCACAGAATACCAGCGTGAAGTAGAGGTTTACCTTTGTAGGTGGCCGGAGGCCCTTTTTACTGGAAATGAGGCATTCCATCTTAGTCCTCACGGGTGATAACGCATCTGCATTTTGATTCGCAAACGAGGATAGATGTAGATGTCTATGGGCCGCAGCAACCACTTACCATCAGGTGGAATGTGTGCTCGTTTGCCACTCTTATCCTATAAAAAAAAATTATATCATGAAATAAAATTCAAAGAACCCGAATAATATCAATATTAAATGTTACATGAAGCAGAAAACCTATTTCAGTATCAGTTAGACAGTTAAATTATTAAGAAAATTTAATTTAGTTTATCGGCCAAAACTTCAATCAAATTGCAGATACATAAATTGGAATACTCCACCTAACCTATGGGCAAATAAGCAAGTAAAGAAGAAAGGTTCTCAAGTGACAGCCTCGTATTGATAAATGTTGTTGAACACACTGTTTTTCTCACACTAGATGAAGTGACGACCTGATGAAACCCACTGAGAGTCGATAGATAAACGGGGTTCACGATTGTGTTTTCTGGTAATCTACGGGAAGAAATATTTAGCAGTAGACTTATTGTGAACGGCTTGCATTATGAATAATATAAAAAACCTAACTAAAATATATCTGGTATTCTTCAAGTTTTAGTCGTTTTCTAACACGTAATAAATATTTTGTCATACATAATAGCTCGAAACAACTCTTCTGAACTTACAGACAATAAGTGATGCCTACGTTAGGACTACTTACCTCGTATAATAACTAATCTCGAATAAACAATGATGTGCCCTCAATCTATAAAATAAAGTTTCTTTATAGCTTTAATTAGTATATAAATCTTTTGACATAACCAATTATCCAACAACGCAAGTTAAATTATATAAAATGTCGAGAGTTATATACACAAACAAACCAACGATATTCTCGCGTAATTAAAGGAACCCTCGATAAAAATAAATTTTGTTCTAAACAACTTTCCAAACAACAATTAGAACATTTTATTTTTAAAAAGTGTTTATTTTCTTTGGTAATGGACTCTTACTGTTGTACTTTTGTCATTGTCAATTAATAAGACATTCCTTAATGACAATTTGTTTAAGAACTTCTTTACAATAATATGCTGATGCGTTACAATACAAAGTTTATTGGAACTTTGGGAGATCTTGACGACAGCTTGATGCAAGCGCCTAAGCATACGAGTTTGAGTAGACTTCGAAATGTCATAAATGTTGTTCTAATTAAGGTGAACGTGAGAAAAACCACATTAATGAACAGGAGTAGATATATATTGCCTTGAAGTGACAATGAAAGAGAATCCAATACCCTATATCGTCCCGCGGGTGCAGTAAGAGGCGACGGAGGAAAACTGAAACGTTAGATGGGCAGCAGCATCTTTTTGACAACATATGTATCTAATAAATGGAAATAAAAAGGTGCAGTTGCCAACCCACCTGCCAAGCGTGGCAACTGCAGCAAATATCCAACTTATTTGGCAATCTATGGAGGAGACCTATATTCAGCAAAGAACCGATAGACTGTAATATATATACTAAATTGAGATGATGAGTTCCCCTCATTTTCGCTAACCTTAATATTAACGGTCGAATAAAAACAAAAAGATAACACCTCTGAAAATATGAATGGAAGAAAAACCGTATAATAACCCTATTAAAAGAAAAAAGTAGCATTCTACATACATTCCGCTATGAGGCACAGGCTGTAGAAAGTTCTGGGACAAAAAAAAGTTCGCTGTGCTGACCGAATTCAATTATAAAAATATTTTCCGGAATAATTTTTAACTTTTCAATCTTGCAGGTTTCCTTAGGATGTTTTCCTTCATCGGCGAGAACTTGGTAGGTCGACACTTCAAATTTCAATTAAAATATGAGTGGTGTCGGCAAAAACTGTTTTACAGAAGAGGGCCATTAGAGCTATTTACAATCTAAAACCGAGAGAGTCTCTTAGAGATAAATTTAAAGAAGTAAATATATTAACTTTGGCCTCTCAGTATATTTACGAAAATTTAATGTATGTTCACAAAAATAAAGATGGTTTTAGTAAAAAAAATATGTACATTCTGTAAACACTAGGAACAAACACAAGCTAGTGATGCCAGTTTCTCGACTCCACAGAGTCAATAATTCATTCTTGGGGCAATGTATACGCTATTACAACAAGGTCCCGGAAAGTGTACAGGTTCTATTACTAAGTTTAAATGTTTTATTAACCTGACACTGTATAAAAAGGGTTATTATAGTATAAATGAATACATGGTTGATAATAACCCCTGGGAATGAGGTGGTCGCTTCCAAGCAGTTTCTAAAATAAATTTTGTAAATAGTTCGTAATCATTTATATTGTAAAATCTATTTAAAAATAAAGTCCCGCTGGGTTTCTTGCTGGTTCTTCCCAGGACAGAGAGTTTTTTTCGAACCAGTGGTAAAGTAAAAAATTACTTTCAATAAGAATTACACATGTAAGGTATATTGAATAATTTTTTTAAAGTAGTTTAAATACACACAAATTTTCACTACTAACCTTATTATACTTCTAATTATCCAATAACTTTATGTCAAACTTCAATTTAAAAAAGTTTGGAAAATACCAAAGTGCACTCATAACTCATATGAGCATTATGAGTGTCACCATATCATCATTCATGTCACTCCATCAAGTCCAAAGCGTATTTAAGTATAAATATAATATACATCCGACTTACTTTTTGTACGTAATACTATAATTTATTCTGTGATTTTAAAATATTGTAATAGAAATCTCTGATTATTATAATAATTAAGTATGTATGAACTTTGGTTTTTCGAATGTTTTATATTTGTACAGCGATTTTTTTTGAGCCCCTGCAAACAGCCGATACAGTATTACTTCGGCATTAATTAATACAAGGCTGCTAAAATACCAAAAATTTCGACATTTCGCAGCCGGAAAAATTAATTATAACTAAACAAAACAAAAATAAACTGCCATTTACATTCCATGGCTTCCCACATGATAGATGAATAATTTTAAAAATAGATTGAGTGAAACAATTGATATTTTCAAAAGTTATCGTGTTTACGCCGCCATGCGGACTTGATAAATCTACACTATGAGCCACTAAAACCACTTTTATGTTAAAATAATCCATTTTAAAAATATATTAATAAGTTCAACAATCATTTATCTTTCTGACAATGCTCTTTTTATATCATTTATATGTTAAAAATTATTGTTAGATACGATTTTATGCGACAAAACTTTGGAAACTTGATTTTTATGCGCTATTAGAACATACCTACGCGCTTTACGCTTAAGGCATGCATAGCATAGTTATAGTTTGCTCGTTTGTCACCCTTATCTATACATATAAACAAAAAATAAAGTGTGCTCACGAGGATATTTGCATACTATTAAGACAAAAGTAAACATTTCTAAATTTTTCTGTCTGTCTGTCCGGACTAATCTTCGGATAGAGTGGAATGCTAAGAGGGTCTAGGATGGGTATTTTATCAACAAACTAGGAGATTTAAAGAAAACGAAAAATTTATCGCTAGTTCACTAGGTCACTAGTTCTATATAAAATTTGTATTGCTCAGTTCTTCATACATTCTTTATCGGCTCGTTTAAGCCCGCATGGGTCTCCCCAGTTGTACGAGGATTCGCCTTAATCGTCACGCTTGATAGGAAGACGTGCTAGACGTCTCACACCTTCGAAGCTGCTGCTCGTCCTTTGTCTGAGCATTTTAAGTCTGTCGTAAGCGATTTGGTTATATCGCTAACTATCGAACGCGATTACATTTTACTGGCATTTACCGTTGTCGCCGTAAACTTGTAGTAGTGTCCCGTGTCGAAGGACATGGACGACAAACGCCGCCACCACGCGGCTATTGCATTATAACGCATTGAATATATATCTTTTAAAATATCAGCTTAATAACTCAATAAAAGAAAGATACAAAAGATATCTTATTTATGACACATAATAGACTTTGAGAAAGTTAATCAAAAACTGTTGAATATGACCCGCTTTATAAAGTAAATTTATGGCAACAGATTAATGAAAGGTTAATTATTTGCATACAGGCGAGTATCCTTAAAAGGAATTACGGCTTATGGGTTACTCAACAAAATTTAATCACCCTCTTACAAAGAGTAATTACAACATTATCTTCTTCGGCCCCTTAACCACAGTAATGTATAATCATCTTAAAACACCTGCGCCTTCAAGAATGTAAATAAAGTCATCCGAACTCTTGTGACGAAAGTACTTTAGATATTGTTCAACCTGGATATAATTAATGTACTACTTATTTTTTTTTGTAATTATAGCCAGTTCTTGACTACCACCAGCACCAAATGGTAGGCTTAAAAGAGCCTATCCACTCTTGCCTCGAAGACTGGGTGTCTTCCATTGTATTCGTTTGAAAAGGCAGATGCTGGCAAGTTATTCGAACTCTATGCTGTACGCAACAGCAAAGGGTTTGAACGACGAAGCAAATTATTCGAGCTTGTGTACAAATAAATACATCATCTTATTCCTCATCAGACCGCAAAATTCCTCATCTGAACATCTGGGAGAGGACGCACAATGTAAAAACGATTTGCCATAGTCACTTATCTTGGCAAGAGATTTTTATTAAACCCAAGTATTAGTAATGAACATACACTCCACCTGATATTAAGAGGATAATGCGGCCCATAGACACCTGCAGCCAACGTTAAAAAAGAAGGCAACAGAAGCGTTCTGCGTTTGAGGACTGAAAATTACTACTATTTGGTGGCAGAAATAGGTGGGAGAGTACCTACCCAGACAGACTCCTAGACATTAAGAGTCCTGCCTAGAACTACTGCCTACCTAGTAGAATTACTACCACGTAGCAAGATTTGCAATCACAGTGCCAAATGTCTCGCACCTTGGCTGATGATTATTAAGGAATTCACCTCTGATATTGAAATTGTATTCACCATCTACTGAAAGGCGATGAAATGTGCGGATTCTTATATTCATCCGCCACGCGGCAAATTTTTATTGTGGATGCCTGGAAATCCTTTTATTTTTCATTATAAGCATTTAGTAATAGGATAAGGGTGACAAACAAGCACACAGTCCACCTGATTGTAAGTGGTTCCTGCGGCCCATAGCCATCTACATATATCCTCTAATATAAATCAAAATGCAGATGCATTGTCACCAGTGAGGACTAAGGTAGAATGCCTCATTTTCAGTAAAAAGGGTCTCCGGTTCTCTACACTCACCATATGAAACACAACAGCGTTAAGCTGCTATTTTACGCTGGTATTCTGTGGGAGCGTGGTCCTTTCCCGGTCGAGCCGACCCATTCGTGCTACAACTATACTACTAATAAAGATGCAGATGACTCAACCACTTATAAAAAAAGCATGTAAAAATATAGTTTTTTTATTTTCCAAAATATATAGCTATACTTATGAAAAATAGTAGTTATTCTAACATTAAAACATGTATAATCTCGAATTGAGCAACTAACTAGAAATACACTACTGTCATATTGCCCTCTTTTCTTTTACCATCAATATTTTGTGGGATTGTGTTGGAATATTTTAGAACCGTCGATTTCCAATATGAATAAGTTAGAAGCAACGTATTTTTATTAAAAGAGAATAGAATAACTTTATTTAACATAGATTACAAGAAAACTTACTAGTTATAGCTTTACCAGTGGTTCGGAAAATTTCTCTGTACTGGGAAGATCCAGCAAGATATTGAGAGAGTTTTTCTAAACGCCATTTACAATACTTATAATATTTTATACAATTATGTATGAAAGCATAGTAAAGATCACCTCATTCCTAAAGCTTATTATCAGTTATTTTACTCGGCTCTGTGGCGCAGTGGCTAAGTGATGAGTTACTGCGCTAAGGGTCGCGGGTTTCATTCCCGCTTGGAACAAGTATTTGTATGGCCTGCAAATAATTTTTCCAAATCTGGATGTTAGTCCTTGAGCAATTTATGTATGTAAACTGCCTCCACGATACAAGAGAAAATGACCCATACTAAGATTTTCTAAAATCTATATCTCACTATTTAGTAGTATGATAACCCTTAAATTAACAATTTTAATTTTTTTGAATGTAAATTCTAAGCAGAATGTTATATATGTATTCTATATTCAGAACATATAAAGATAACTTATCAAACTATCAAATAGTCAGTTGACTAGTCAACTGAGTATTTGATAGTTTGATTAGCCGTCTTATATATACATGAGTCTGGTAATAACTAAGCGTTACTTAAATGCAATGAAGATTCTTGAAAATTACGGTGCTTAAAAGTCAACGATGCCCTCTTCATAAAAGTTGAATCAACTTAACATCTTCTTGGCTTCAGCTTGCCAAAAGTTTTAAGAGACGCTAAATTCTCTTTAGATTTAACTTTCTGTTGTTAAAGTTTAACTTAGATGCTTGTCTTTTTATTACATCCATTCCTTCATTCCTTTTGTTTCTTGAAATAGCAGAATTAAATTATTGGTGAGACTTTTTCTACTCTTATATATTATATAGTCTACGTAATGTAAGAACTAATGCAAGCATTTACATGGAGCTTTTATATGAATTCAGTTAATTGCGTGGTTACTTTCTTGAAACATTAATGTAATATTTCCATGTTTTTTTACGTGGTAGAGCCATGCTACGGCTATATTAATAATATAGTTGTAGCACGAATGGGTCGGCTCGACCGGAGAAGAACCACGCTCTCACAGAATACCAGCGTAAAATGGCAGCTTAATGCTGCTTTGTTTCGTATGGTGAGTGTAGAGAACCGGAGACCCATTTTACTGGAAAAGAGGCATTCTATCTTAGTCCTCATGGCTGACAACGCATCTGCATTTATGTAGATCTCTATGGACCACAGCAACCACTTACCATCAGGTGGACTGTGTGCTCGTTTATCACCCTTATTCTATAGAAAAAGTATTGGGTAAAAAAGTGAATCATATCCTACGAAGCTATAATGATTAAAGATAAATAACCGTTAAAAAGCAATCTTCATATTCAGACTTCATTAAATTGTGGTAGCTATCGAATATAAATGATAAGTATTCCTCTTAACTTATGATTTCATTTATTTATTTGCATAGGTCACGAAAGAGCCAGTCACGAAGGGATTCAGTACCCTACAAATCACTTGAAACTTCGGAGCTTAAAAAGTTAAATTAAACGCGATAAAATCCTTAAATTCGTTTCATCTAATATGTAGTGTTAGCTTAAATATGTTAAAATATTACTATGGACTACTAATATAATATAATATACTTACTTCAGTCAGGGGGTTTTCATGCTGGTCTACCTTTCCGGTGATCCTGTTATGGAATACGGGTACGTGACCCCGGCTCCCCGAGCTACTGTTATTCTCATACCTTTCCTGCCGAGATAACAGTATCCTTACACCTATGCTCCTACCCCCAAACTTCTTTTTCCTTTTCCCAAAATGGTAGCTTCCTCTACCAACAATAGCATACCCAAAGAGGGTTGGTGTCAGGCAGGCGGCCGACTGTAAAACTTCTGCCAAATCCCATGCAGTAAATGAATAGTACGAGTTGTGGGATATATGACAGGGCTAGGGCGTACCCCGCAGGCGACGCGCAGGGGCAGCACCCGGCTCCTGTGGGAAGTGGGCAAGTGTTGTCGCACCTTACGGAGCGGGTGCGTCGTAAGAGGCGAGCCCGGAGAGAGAAGAATGTCAGAGTGAGGTTTGCAAGCTGGAATATAGGTACGATGACTGGAAGAGGAAGAGAGTTAGCAGATGTTTTGAAACGACGAAGAATGAATGTTGCCTGTTTGCAGGAAACAAAATGGAAGGGCAATAAAGCAAGAGAGATTGGGGAGGGATACAAGTTTTATTATTGTAGAAGTGATGGGAAGCGAAATGGAGTAGGAGTTGTGTTAGATAGTGGAATGAAAGAACGAGTGACAGATGTGAAAAGAGTAAATGACAGAATGATAGTTGTTAAATTAATGATTGAAAACAAAGTAGTGAATGTTGTAAGTGTGTATGCTCCGCAAACAGGCTGTGAAGAGAGTGTGAAAGAGAAGTTTTGGGAGGAATTTGATTGTATGATGATGGGAATACCTGAGCGTGAGGATGTTTATATGGGAGGAGATTTTAATGGACATGTAGGGAGAGTGAATGACGGGTATGAAAGAGTACACGGTGGATGGGGGTACGGAATGCGGAACCGTGAGGGGGAAGTTCTTCTGCAAGCAGCATGTGCTTTCGACCTGGCTGTAGTAAACACGTGGTTCCAAAAACGAGATCAGCATCTTGTTACTTATAAAAGTGGCCACCACGCGACACAGATCGACTATCTTCTGATAAGACGGAACCAAATCAAGAGTGTAAAAAACTGCAAAGTGCTTCCAGGTGAAGACTTAGTATCCCAGCACCGAATTCTGCTGGCTGACATCTGCTTAACTGTTCGCCTCAACAAACATAAGGATCGTCCCCCACCCAAAATAAAGTGGCATTTGTTGCATAAGGAGGGGTATTCAAGTGAATTTAGAGAGCTAGTTGTAAACAAGATGATAGAGATGGGTGATATGGAAGGAATGAGTGTGAATGAGTGCTGGAAGGAAATGGCTGATTGTATCCGAAGTGTGGCAAGGAAGGTGTTAGGAGAAACAAAAGGGAAGCGTATAATAGATAAGGATGGGTAGAGGTGGAGTGAAAGTATTAGAGAAGTTTTGAGAGAAAAGAAAAATGCCTTTAAAGAATGGCAGAGCGTAGAAGACCAGAATGAATCCATAAAAGAAAGTAAGAGAGGGGCGTATAAAGAATGTAAGAAGAGAGCGAAGAAGGAAGTTGCTATTTGTAGGGCAGAGGCGCAAGATAAATTATATCGGTCCCTTGAAAGCCCCGAAGGTCAAAAACGACTTTTTCAAATTGCAAGAGCGAGAGAAAGGAATGGAAGAGATGTGTCACATGTAAAATGTATAAAAGATGATTCTGGAAGGATTTTGACTGACGATGAAAGTATAAAGAAGCGATGGAAGGAGTATTTTGAGAAATTGATGAATGAGGAGAATGAATGGAATGGTATGCTTGAAAACCCACCAGTGAATATGGGCTTAGTGAGAGAAATTAGTGTGGAAGAAGTAAAAATGGCTGTTAGGAATATGAAGAATGGGAAGGCGGTCGGCCCAGATGGAATACCACTAGAAGTGTGGAAGTTGCTGAGGGCGGATGGATGGAAGTGGTTGAGTTTATTTTTCGGTAAATTGTTGCAGGAAGAACAAATACCTGAGGAATGGTGCAGTAGTATACTGGTCCCCATTTTTAAAAACAAAGGAGACGTCCAAAACTGCAGCAGTTACCGGGGAATAAAACTCATGTCACATACGATGAAAGTCTGGGAAAGAATAATAGAGAGAAGAATGAGAGAAGAGTGTGAGATAACACAAAACCAGTTCGGATTCATGCCCGGTCGAGGTACGACAGATGCCATTTTCGCATTACGCCAATTGTGCGAAAAGTACAAGCGCATGCATAAAGATCTGCACATGGTTTTTGTCGACCTTGAAAAGGCGTACGATCGGGTTCCCCGTGAGGTTTTGTGGTGGGCGTTAAAGATGAAAGGTATGCCTGGGAAGTATGTGAGGTTAGTCCGTACTATGTACAGAGCATCCCGTACATGTGTACGATCTGCCGCGGGAACTACGGGCAGTATCGATGTGGCGGTAGGGCTGCACCAAGAGTCGGCACTGAGCCCTTACCTCTTCCTACTGATTATGGACGCTTTGACGTCGGACCTGCAGGATGAGGCACCCTGGTGCATGCTCTTTGCCGATGACATCGTGCTTGTCGGGGAAGAAGGCATCGAGGTACAGAGCAGACTGACGGGGTGGCAACGGAGGCTGGAAAGTGTTGGCTTGAAGATCAGCAGATCCAAAACCGAATATCTGTGCTGTGATTTCGGCGGTCTTTCCAGTCCTGTACCCATGTCGTTGGATGGCGCTATACTGCCTATCTGCTCAGATGTCAAGTACCTCGGTTCCCTCATTCAAGGCGACGGCGGAATAGATAGAGCTGTGCAGCATAGGATTAACGCAGGGTGGATGAAATGGCGACAGGTCACAGCCACAACGTGCGATCCTCGAATGCCAATAAGGCTGAAGGGGAAAATTTACAAATCGATCATCCGACCTGTCGTCATGTATGGAAGTGAATGCTGGGCCGTCAAGAAGAAGGATAAAAATAGACTGCATGCGAATGAAATGAGAATGTTACGATGGATGTGTGGTGTGACAAGGATGGATAAGATAAGGAATGAGTATATAAGAGGAAGCCTGAAAGTAGCGCCAGTGGTAGAAAAGGTGAGAGGAAGCAGATTGGCATGGTTTGGGCATGTGATGCGGAGGAATGAAAGTCATGTCACAAAACGAGTGTTGAATATGAATGTGGAGGGACACACGGGCAGAGGAAGGCCGAATAAAAGATGGATCGATTGTATGAAGAGTGATATGAGAATAAAAGGAGTAAGTATGGAAATGACGGCTGATAGAGAGGAATGGAACAAAAAGATTTACTGCGCCGACCCCAGATAATGGGAAATGGTTTAGAGAATGAATGAAAATTACTATGGACTACTAACGAGGGCGATGCTGTGGACAAAAGCTAGGATATTAGATATTTAATTTTTAGATTAACTTCTTTTAAATAAAGACATTATAATTGGTAAATAAAATTATTTTACATAGCGTTATTAAAATAAATATAAAATTTTAACAATATTTAAAATTTTATATTTATATTAGTAACGATATATATATATATAACTTTCTGAAAGTTAAACTCAATACTGATGAACATATGCCTCCCATAGATTGCCATTTAGTACGGTCCTAAGCCACCTGCGTCCATCGACTGTGTTGCGATTTTCATCCCACAATACTGCGCCTGAAAGTACGAGTTTTTCACACGAGAAACTTTCTACCCTACACATCTACTATTAATATTATTATTACTTTGCAATTTTAATTGTTGTTTTTCCATTTAGTCATCGGTGAAGGTAAACATTATGAGAAAACCTGCATATCTGAGAAATATAAAAAATAATCGAACACATGTGAAGTTCCACCACACGTTGGGGTAAGGCGGTGTACACTCAATTGTCCTTAAATTTAAATTCAACAATAATTAAACAAATAAAATAATATTTATTTGTTTAATTTTTAAAAAAAAAAACGTGAGTTTGATCTCCGCCGACACCATTGAGAAGCAATCACCAGTCTATTAAGGTTAGTGAGATAATACATTTGCTAACATTTTTTGAAATTCAAATATTAAAAGAAGTAAGCAGAATTACTAAATAAGAACTTAAAAGAAAACAAGCAAAATGTTACAGGAAGGTATGTAAGAAGAAGAATAAACATGTTTTTATTTTTTTTTAAAGTGCCAGAAGTAAGCCATTTAAAAAAAATTGAAGATATTTTGTTGTTATGAATAGCAAATTCGCGTGATATGTTGAATAGTTAAAAAGATAAAACTGTAACAAACACAACAACACAAACACTCACGCCTGTCACCCAGAGGGGTAGGCAGAGACTACGAACTTCCATTTGGCGCGATCCTGACACGAGATGGATGAGTCGCTCGCGTCCGTAGATTTTATATATATATATATATATATATATATATATATATATATATATATATATATATATAACTTTCTGAAAGTTAAACTCAATACTGATGAACATAGGCCTCCCATAGATTGCCATTTAGTACGGTCCTAAGCCACCTGCGTCCATCGACTGTGCTGCGATTTTCATCCCACAATACTGCGCCTGAAGGTACGAGTTTATCACTCGAGAAACTTTCTACCCTACACATCTACTATTAATATTATTATTATTTTGCAATTTTAATTGTTGTTTTTCCATTTAGTCATCGGTGAAGGTAAACATTATGAGAAAACCTGCATATCTGAGAAATATAAAAAATAATCGAACACATGTGAAGTTCCACCACACGTTGGGGTAAGGCGGTGTACACTCAATTGTCCTTAAATTTAAATTCAAATTGTTTATTGCATGTCACATTACAAATTTAACATGGTATATTATTGATAAGTATAAAGCATTATTTTTAAAAGTGTAGCCAAATTTCAAACTTAAGTTCAAATATATAAATAATGATATAGCGTTATTGCAGTTTTTAAAAATACGAGAAAATAAGGCATCTAATTTTGTTTTAAATTATCCCAAATCGATGGTGCTTTATGGGCAACAACATTTTTACTTGCCGATCGACCCTTACGAATGTATTTTTGCGCAGTAAAATTAACAAATTTCCACGAATTTTGTATTTAAAAGATAAAAAGAACAGAAGGCTTGAGATTTTTTTAAATTAATTTTTGTTCACTATTTGCCTATATTACTTATACTGAACCTTATTAATGTCAGGGTTTCATTTCTAATGAAGAGAAGTGAGTAATACAGAAGACACTTCTTTTGTTATATAAATAATTTCTTTACAACAAAAGAGTTTCCCGACAAGATGATACCATAGAAGAGTATCGAATGAGCATGTGCATAGTAAGCTGCAAGGGCAGTTTTAAAATCATTCATTCAGAATTTTCGACAAAAGTTAGAATTGAAAAATGCCAAGAGTTTTGATAACCAGAACTTTTACGACCTTGCTGTAATTTTGAGGGAAGAAGGATTTTCCACGAGAGAAATAGCACCCAGAGGTGCTGCATCCCAATCCTGTGTCGTTGCCACACTGCAGAAGTACCACGGCATGGATAATTTAGCTGACCTACCCCGCAGTGGTCGCCCAACTGTTCTAACTGCTGCTCAGAAGCAATATATCAGATTACTGGCAGCCCGTGACCCAACAATCAAGTCCACTACAATAAAAGCAAAAGTACGGGCCGTCTCTGGACTTGTAGTTAGCACTCTGACCATTCGGAATCGTTTATACAAGGCTGGACTACGAGCACGGAGGTGTTGGCGAGAACCTCTAAATTCACGACAACGACAGCGACGTGGGCTGGGCTCCGGTAAAATGAAGAAGATGAGGATGAAAAAATTTGGCAAAACTGTCTCTTCGTTGACGAATAGCGAATCAGTACTCATCCGGATAACCGACGTATTGGAGACTAAATTGTAAGACCTGGAGACTCTGAGAGGCAAAGAAAAAGAAATGAAAAAGCGTTCTGCAAGGCGGGAAATTGGTTTCCTTTTGTGGTGGAATTATGATCTTTGAATGAATATGGGCTTTGATCCCGTATCTAGGCTCCATGACGGCAGATAGGTACAAAACAGTCGCTATTGATAAATTTTCAAACCATACCGAGTAAACCATGGGCACCAATTCGTACTGATCGATGATAATGCGCCCGCACATCGAGCTCAACGAGTCATTGCTGCTCTCCGAGAATACTGACTTAAAACCAATAGAGCACTACCTCCCCAGAGAGTGCCAGAGATCAGGGAAGCCACTATTCAAGAATGGGACAGGTTACTGCAAGAAATGCTAGGTAACTTGATCCTCTGAATGCTCAGAAGGATCTCCGCATGTTTCTCGAGCCAGGCGAGGAGTTATATTGTATTAAATAAAAACCGTCTATTAATAGATTGTTGTATAAGTTTGTTTAAGCAATATTTTTCATTCCATCAAATTTCTGTTATACTTACATTGGGATTGAAATACAAAATTTTTGTTATTGATAATAAAAAACAGGTTAGTTTTTTAATTTCAAACCGTGTATTTTTATTAAAAAAAGTCATGTTTAAGTTTATTTAAGGTTTAAGTTTTGTTTTTTTTCCTAACCAAATAAAAATATGGATGATGAATTATGATTTTAATAATAACTGAATTTAATTAACACGTTACACGTACGATGTTTTCCTTCACCGACGAGCCGTGAAATCTCAGGGGCTAAGTGCGCGCTGTAAATACTATACATAGTACGCAAGCATACTCAATTGCAATTTCAAGTGCTGATTTACCACAATGAACTAAATACCTACTAATTTATTGCGCAAATTTATGCCATAATTAATAAAAATTATTACAGTTTACTTGTTGGCTCATGGTGCGACCTAAGGGGTGGTAGATTTTACGTCACTACCATACGGCGAGGAGCCGAGGCTATCCTATCGGTTTTGTCGCTCGTTTAGCACCACCCGGGGGACACGTGTAGGGTGGGCCTAGGGTTAGGTGGTCGAAGCCTACGGACGCTAGCGACTCATCCATCTCGTGTCAGGATCGCGCCAAATGGAAGTTCGTAGTCTCTGCCTACCCCTCTGGGTGACAGGCGTGAGTGTTTGTGTTGTTGTGTTTGTTACAGTTTTATCTTTTTAACTATTCAACATATCACGCGAATTTGCTATTCATAACAACAAAATATCTTCTATTTTTTTTAAATGGCTTACTTCTGGCACTTTAAAAAAAATAACATGTTTATTCTTCTTCTTACATACCTTCCTGTAACATTTTGCTTGTTTTCTTTTAAGTTCTTATTTAGTAATTCTGCTTACTTCTTTTTATATTTGAATTTCAAAAAATGTTAGCAAATGTATTATCTCACTAACCGTAATAGACTGGTGATTGCTTCTCAATGGTGTCGGCGGAGATCAAACTCACGTTTTTTTTTTAATTAAACAAATAAATATTATTTTATATTATATTATTAATAATATTTAAAAAAAAATAAAAAAAAATTAACACAGTGTCCACCTGAATAGATAACCCATAGACATCTACATCTATCCTCAATAAAGTATCAAAATTCAGATGCGTTGTAACCCGTGAGGATTAAGATAGAATGCCTCTTTTTCAGTAAAATGCGTCTCCGGTTCTTTGCACTCACCATACGAAACAAAGCAGTATTAAGCTGCTATTTTAAGCTAGTATTCTGTGAGAGCGTGGTCCTTCTTCCGTCGAGCCGACCCATTCGTGCTACAACTATACCACTAACATAGCTGCAGCATCACTCTACCACGTATAAATATACATTGGCTTATATTTCAGGATTCTATAAGTAAGTAAATGAGAAGTTACCCTACAAAAGTTTACTAGGTAATCAGTTTTTATGGAACATCTGGACTGACAGAGCGTGTACTGTATATAAAATATACTGAAATAGTTTTCAGACGAGGCTCTGTAGCTTCCTTGTGGCTGTTTAACTTATTTATGAACAATTGTTTGGAAACTTTGAAAGTTGAAGAATGTGGGTTGAAAATGGGTGAGTTAACCGTCAAATACCTTTTTTACGCCAAAGATCAAATCATATTATATCATAGGCAGCCGAGTTGCAAATGAAAGATAATATAAAATAGTTGATAATGAACTGGTCATTAAAAGAAAGGGGTATGAATGTGAACGCAAGTAAGACGAAAGTGATTGTTATTGAAAAAGAAGAAAGTTAAACATTATTATGTGAAATAAGAATAGAAGGATCGTTGGTTGAGCAAGTGAATGAGTTTGTATATTTGGGGTGTGTTTTAGCAGGGATGGTAGATATGATAAGGATATAGAACAACGAGTGAACGCAGAAAATAGAGTGAATGGGGCTCTACACGCTATTATGAAAGTCAGAATGTGTCAAAAAAGCACATATGGTAATTCACAATGCTATGTTAGTCCCTACTTTAATGTTTGTTAATGAAAGTTATGTCTAGCAGAAGAAGCACGTGAGTAGAATACATGCAGTAGAAATGCGGTCATTAAGGAGTATGCCAGGGCTGAATCTGAATGACAGGGTAAGAAATTGTGAAATAAGAGAAAAATGTGGTTTGCAAGATGATATTGTGACCAGGATTAAGAAAGGAATGCTGCGGTGGTTTGAACATATAAAAAGAATGAAAGAGGAAAGAGTAGGCGAAGTAAGAGTGGCCCGTGTAGTGGCGGATAAGAATATCCACTACCCCATAACTTCCCGTGGGTGTCGTAAGAGGCTACAGAGGGTAACTGAGGCAGATGATTGGCAGCAGCATCTTTCTGATAACAGCGTAACAATAATAAAAAACTACGGTTGCCAACCCACTCACCAAGCGTGGCAGCTATGACAATATACTCCACGGCCACCAGTCCCCGGCGGCCCCGCTATTCCTGGCTACGGTGGCGACCATGGTAACGGCGGGGCAGGGGGTGCTAAGAATCTCCAGTAGAGGTTCGGTTGCCACCTACTATGACTCGACCTAGCACCTTATAACGCACGAGCCCTGAGGACTGACGAGAAGATCCTAGAGCTGGAAGAAGAGATAGACAAATTGCGCTAGAATATCATAGGATTATCCGAGGTCCGAAGAGAGGGGGAGAACACGGTAACCCTCGAATCCGGCAACTTGTTCTATCACTGGGAGGGCGACCATTTTTCCCAAGGAGGTGTCGGATTTATCATCCACAAGTCTCTCGTTAACAACGTTGTAAAGATTGAGAGTGTGTCGACGAGGGTTGCGTACCTTATACTCAGATTCACCAAACGGTATTCGCTGAAGGTCATACAGGTTTGCGCACCAACCTCGATACACCCCGATGAGGAGGTGAAGGAAATGTATGAGGATATCTCTAGAACCATAAATTTCGCCAAAACCCATTACACGGTGTAAATGGGAGACTTTAACGCAAAACTAGGCACAATAGAGAACGGCGAGCTGAAAGTAGGGAAATTCGGAATAGAGCAACGGAACCGAAGGGGCGAGCAGCTGGCCGACTTCATGGAGAAAGAGGGACTCTTAATCATGAACTCTTACTTCCAGAAGCGGCCCCACAGGATTGGACCTGGTCGAGCCCCGACGGTTCGACAAAAAATGAGATTGACTTCATTATGACAACTAGACGACAACTGTTCAGTGATGTATCAGTAATCGTGAGGGTGAAAACCGGCTGCAATCACCGAATGGTGAGAGGCACACTGAACCTAAACGTTATATTTGAGAGGTCACGTCTAATAAAGTCGCTCCGTCCCCCTCGTGCTCTAATCCAAAGTCCCGAAACCTTTCAGCTCGAGCTATTAAACCATTTTCATATGAATGACAAGCTCGTGGAAAATTGGAAAATGTCCATGCGCTCGGAGCTAAAGTTTGAAAGACCCGCCGCAGAAGAACACAAAAAGTTTCCGATCACACTCTTAATCTCATGACTGTTAGACGGGATATGAAACTGCAGTCTTTAGTAGATTTGAGCATACAGGCAACTGAACAGACAGATCTCAAAATGCGTGCGGCGGGACTTACGCATCTTTAATACTGCTCGTATTAAAGAAGCGATCGAGTGGAACCAGGGCTTCAAAGTCTTTGTTAGAGATCTGTCTGCCAAAAAGAGCCAACTGTCGAAGCTGAAGATCGAGTGTGGCAGCGTCGTTTCCAGGACACTTGAGATTTTGAGTGAAATTGAAAGGTTCTATGGGCAGCTGTACACATCATCGTTGGTGCCCAGGCAAATGTGTGAGTAACGATCCAAGAGCGAGTCTTATCCGACACTATTACGATGATACCCTGGACGTCATACCAGTTGAGGCATTCCATCTTAGTCCTCACGGGTGACAACACATCTGCATTTTGATTTGTAATAGAGGATAGATGTAGATGTCTATGGGCCACAGCAACCACTTACCATCAGGTGGATTGTGTGCTCGTTTGTCACCCTTATCCTATAAAAAAAACGTCAGTCTGAGCGAGATTAGAATGGCTCCCCAGCACCTTAAAAACGGCAAGCCCCAGGCGAGGATGAAATTACAGCGGAGCTCCTGAAAGTGGGTGGAAAACCGGTACTTCAAGTCCTTCAGAAGCTATTTAATTTCGTCCTCCGTGGTGGCCGGAGGCGTGGAGCAAAAGTGCGGTGGTCCTGTTCTTCAAGAAAGGTTACAACGCTCTCTTGAAGAACTACAGACCGATTTCCCTTCTGAGCCGCGTCTAAGTGCTATTTTCGAGAGCCATTACTAATCGTCTCGCGCGCAGACTTGGTGACTTCCAGCCTCCCGGACAAGCCGGTTTCCGAAAAGGCTTTAGCACCATAGACCACATACATACCCTTCGAACATCGAAGTGCTGAAGTGTTTTTACAGTAGGGTTACGATGGCTATCTGAGTACAGAACCAGAGTACGAAACCTGGATAGGTTGCACAGAAGCGTAAGACAGGGTGACGTTATATCCGCAAAACTCTTCACCGCTACATCGGAAGACGTTTTCAAGCTTCTGGACTGGAAAGGATGTGGTATTACAATCAATGGCGAGTACATCACTCACCTTCGATTTGCCCACCATATAGTCCTTATGGCATAATCGCTGGAGGACTGAAGCACTATGCTCAATGACCTCAATAGTGTTTCCCAACAGATAGGTCTTAAGATGAACATGGACAAAACAAAGATCATGTTTAATGTCTTATATTGTCACTAAGCTCGAAATTATTGACGAGTATGTTTACCTGGGACAAATAGTCCGACTAGGTAAGTCCAACTTTGACCGAGAGGTCAATCGATGGACTCGGTTGGGCAGCGTTTGGGAAATTACGGCACATCTTTTCTTCAGGTATACCTCAAAACTTGAAAAAGAGACTGTACAACCAGTGCGTGTTGCCAGTGATGATCTATAGAACTGAGAAGTGGTCCTTCACTGCTGCCCGGATGAGGAAGCTCAAGGTCGCTCAGCGAGCTATGGAGAGGCCTGTGTTCAGAGTTTATCTGCGTGATAAACTTAGAAATGATGATATTCGCAGTAGAACCAGAGTGAACGACACAGCCCAACGGATTAGTAAACTGAAGTGGCAATGGGCCGGCCATATAGCTCGAAGAACCGACAACCGATGGGGAAGAAAGATTCTTGAGTGGTGGCCTCGTAACGGCGGACGAAGTGAAGGGCGTCCCCGCACTAGATGGAGTGACGTCCTGGTAAGATATGCAGGAAGTCGATAAATGAAGGTGGCTCAGGACCGTGCTTTGTGGCATTCCTTGGGGGAGGCCTATGTTCAGCAGTGGACTTTTGAAGAGATGTAATGATGATGATGATGATGACATGCGAGTGGATATTATACTTTTAATTTACAATTTTTTTTCCTGCTAGCAAAATACATCAATAGTGACTTCAACTTGTTTACAATATCATGCTATGGTGCAGATAGTTACTTTTTGGGTTAAGTTGTTGAAACAACTTGCCCCTTGTAAAGTCGGGAAGGGACGTCCAAACGAAGGTTTGTCGACCAAGGTGGCGATTTATTGAAAATGGGCCAGATTAGGCCAGTACCTTTGACCGAGGAGCGTGTATGCGTAGATATATGGATGTAAAGGATACGAGATAGTTGTGTCAGGATCACGCTAAATGGAAGTCCGTAGTCTCTACTTACCCCTCTGGGTAACAGGCGTGACTTTTTATGTTTTTTTAGTAATAATCGCCCATCGCTAGTCACCACTGGTGGCCGTAGAAGGACAAAGGAAGATCTCCCGCCGGGCAAGGTGTTCTGCCCGGGGAGCGGCGAATGCTTCAAGTGGTAGTTCGCATCTATTCTACATTTTCAGCTTCACTTCGGAACTTTGATAGTGCGATTTAGGGTTTGGTGCGTTTCGCTTTGTGATACAACGACAGCGCTCGTACAACCGCAGACTTTCATTTCATTGGTAAAAGCGTTTCGTATCAAAACGTCATGTATATAATAGGTTCCCCTAAAATTACCTGCATTATAGGAAACGTACACGCACATTTTCTTTTTTATGCACATCTATGGCACAGGACATTTCGGCAGGCATGTTAAAGACCACAGTTATTTATTATTTTGAGTGGTTATCAAGAGAATCCTACTGCTTAACTCCTATTTAATTTCCCTTTGTCGCTTTTTACGAAATCTACGGGCCGAACTGTAGTAGTGAGTTCCTTTACACCGCCTACACGACAAACTTTACATTTAGGTCATGAATACTCTTTTAATTCAAATTTAATCTTCTAAACACAATCTAGGCATTTCATTTCAATAATAATTTTATAACTCCATTACAGAGCATCACAGAAATTGATATGATTGAATTTTGTGTCTTGAAGTCGTTTTATTAATTAATCAAATTTAAACATTTTGTCTTGAGTTATATCTTAACCTGTAGCGACTCCTAATCTACGCATTTGTGCCTTAATTAATAATCCTTTGGTATATAAGTCAGCTACAAAACCTTAGCAATATAAATACGAACCTATACAATAATAAACAACTATAATACAATAATTAAGAAAAACAAAAAGCAAAAAAACCATAACTAATTTATCAAACCTTAACTTACACGTCAAAATAAAAATCACACCTTGCGTTTTTCGTTTGTACAAATGTAATAAAGTTTTACAGTATAGAATATTATTTCGATATACATTACAAGTAATATGAACTTATGGAAAGTCATTTGGCTTTACCACTGGTATGGAAAATACCTCCTGCTCTGGGAAGGAAACTCATCGGGACCCTTTTTTAATAATTTTTACTACTATTTCTAGTTGAGCTAGCTCAGTGGCTAAGCGCTCGCTGTAAATTTTACAGTACGCAAGGAACGCGCGTTCGATCCCCGCCGGTAACAATGAAATTGTTAATTGCAAATTTAAGTGCTGATTTACTACGTGCTTGGCGGTGAAGTAAAACCTCGTAAGAAAAAATGAATGTGTGAGAAAAAAGAAAAAAATTCGAAGGCATGCAAAGTTCGTCAACACTCATTGGGGCAACCCAGCGGACTTTCCGTTGATCTAAAACCCTCTCAGAAATGAGAGGATGCTTGTGCCCAGCAGTGGGACGTAAATATACGCTGCAACCTTAACTTTTAACTACTACCATAATATTATAATATAAACTACTCCAAAATAATATAATAGTCCAGGATGTTTATTATAATGGTTTAAAATGTTAAAAGGATCTTTGATCGAGATAGGCATCTGTAATTTAAAAAAAAAAAACATTTAATTTTACAGTATATATTTGTTTCAGAGCTGGTCAAAGGCCTCATTTCATTTCTGTTAAGGTTGAGGCGCAATAAGGCCATCGCGCTGCTCCAGTGCATATTGACAAACTTCACACGTCTTCAAAATATTATTATTCTACAAACATAATAACGATTTCCGTCACCACCGGGTACGTGATAAATCTACACTCAAAATTGCGATGAACAGGTTCATTGGTGGTGGCGACGATCACACCCATGTTGATGGCGTACTCTGAAATTCAAGACGGGCACTTAACCTCTCAACTACAATTTTTTAAAGATTTTGTAAAAAAAAAAAACATTCAAAAATCTCTTATATATATTATATAATTAACCTCTAATCTTATAATTATCTCAAATTCGTGGTGTCCTACGGCAATGTACAACAGTTCAAAGGAAAGTCTAATTTTGTTTCAGTAATAAATAATAAATGATTTTTGCTAAGTGTTCTTCAAAAGGTGTTAGTGTCGTCAAAAGATTCGTTCATTAGCCAAATTAATACAACCAAAGTAGCAATGAGGTGATGTAAAGTCCCAAAACTCTTTAATACCGTTGTCTATGATGTTGAGTTAATAAACTTACGAAATAATAAATGGAAATATTTGCTAAGTAAGAACGTGATCAATAAGCTTTACGTTAATTTTATTTGAATATTATTTACTTAATTATTTCATTTACTAACCGAGAATGAATGAACTGAACTGTTTCATTATACCATTGTATCATGACAATAATTTAGAAACAGCTTGACTGTGAAAACATTTACTAAAAAGAGAAAAAAGTTATACCCTACACAACTAAGACAAATCTAAAGAAACCTAGTAAGATACAATTAATCAAGCCTTTAGGCTACAGCGCATACTAAAGAAATAGACATACATACATACATACATACGTGCATCTCTTTCTAGGGAATTCAGGTAAAAATAGAAACGATTACTTAATAACCGGCGAAGTGCGAGTCGGACTCGCGCATGAAGGGTTCTGTGCCATCGTAAAACACGTTTCTAGTAGGGGAATCCCTTTTAAATTTTTGATTTATTTAAATTTTTATTATTTCCTGTTATAGCGACAACATAAATACAGATTCGGTGAAAATTTCAATTGCGTACCTATTACGTGACATGAGATACAGCCCGCTTACAGACAGACGGACGGACGGGTCTTACTAATCGACGGACGGACTTAGTAATAAGGTCCCGTTGGATACCCTTTGTAACTCTTTTTCCCATTATAAATAACATACATTTTTAAAATACTCTTCTCTATTTTTAAATACTCTATATATAAAGGGAAGAGAAAAAATCTCATTTCATACGGTTTTAATCTATTCACAAACTACTCCTCTCATATTTTTAAAGGTTAGTGAAGTTTTCGTTCATTGAAATCCGGAAAAACATAACTACATTCATTTAAAGGAATGCAAAGGTTTCAGGACTCAAGTCGCCCAATTATAATTTTGTTTATTAAATTAATGTTCAATAAGCATTCTTTTGTTTTATTATGTAGTTCATCAGTGAAGAACGTTTCTTCAATAGGAGAGGCTCATGTGCAGCATTATACTTTAACGGACTAGTAAAAAAAGGCAAATATTTTTTTATAGGGTAAGGGTGACAAACGAGCACACAGTCCACCTGATGGTAAGTGGTTGCTGTGGCCCGTAGACATCTACATCTATCCTCGATTATAAATCAAAATGCAGATGCGTTGTCACCTTCTTGTGAGGACTAAGATGGAATGCCTCATTTCCAGTAAAAAGGGTCTCCGGTTCACTACACTTACCATACGAAAAATAGCAGCGTTAAGCTGCTATTTTACGCTGGTATTCTGTGAGAGCGTGGTCCATCCCCGGTCGAGCCGAACCATTCGTGCTACAACTGTACTATTATATAGCTGCTCTACCACGTAAATTAAATTAATTTTATTGTATTGTACACATAATGTTTGGTTAAACAGACTAAAAGTTCAAAAATCGAACATCTTAAATTCATTTGTTTTGCATTTGTCGCAAGTGTATTACATTTTTTTCTTATTAGTGTATAAGCGTGACAAAAAATCAAACAGTTCATTTGATAAGTAGTAAGTGGTAGCTGCAAAATACACGTAAATCTATCCTCTATTACGAATTAAAATAAAGACGTGCTGGTACCCCCTGAGGACAAACATAGAATACGTATCCTACGTAAGCTGCTATTTTACGTTGGTATTCTGTGAATGTCTCTTCCCCAGAAGAGCCGAACCATTCGTGCTGCAACCATTATACACATATAGTTGTCGCGTGGCTCTGCCACGTTATCTTCTACGTAATAGATCATTCTGCCTTTGTACTTGATAAAAATAAAATAAAGTTCCAACCTATATACGTCCCACGGCTGACCACAATCCTCCTCGATTTTTAAGAAGTTTATGGAGCATTAAGTCCATCATGCTGATTCAGTACATGTAAGCGGACTTAGAAATTTTAAATAAACAGTTGCAATGATACCGGTAGAAATCTAGCCCGCGGGCTGTCTGTATAATTTATGGCAAGCGCTAAGTTACCACAAAATTAATTACTTATACATATATCTTATTACATATTCAATAACAGGCATAAACAAGGGTATATGGGGATATATATGGGGTGCCCAAGAGGCAGAAATATGAAGTGCGGTGGGTTTCAAACCGGGTAGCATAGTTCGTACAATATGAGGCTATGCAATAAGCTCGCATTATGCTGCTGACCGTTGATCGAATCCGGAACAATCCTATTCAACATAATAGCCTATTAATGACATCACATACCAATGCAAAAAATACGGTTGGCTAATTGAATAAAAATGTGGTATATAGGTACAATCAGGTGAATAATAGTTAAAATTTAAAATTTATACGTGGTAGGCACTGTGTGCTCGTTTGTCACCCTATACTTTAAAAAAAAAATCCCGGTCGAATAATATTGGACTGAATCATCATCCTTTTTTTTATATATGATAAGGGTGACAAACGAGCACACAGTCCACCTGATGGTAAGTGGTTGCTGCGGCCCATAGACATCTACATCTATCCTCTATTACAAATCAAAATGTAGATGTGTTGTCACCCGTGAGGACTAAGATGGAATGCCTCATTTCCAGTAAAAAGGGCCATCATCATTATTATAGCCTTTTACACGTCCATTGCTGAACATAGATCTCTCACCGCGCTTTTTAAGATCGTGCTTTGTGGCTTTCCCACCTATACGAGTATCAATTAGTTGTTTTTTTTTGAGTCTCTATTTATTTTTTAATTAAAATCTTGGACTGACCTTTGCGTGCGCCCCTCCCACCAATAACTTGTGTCAAAATATTTACATTAAATAACTCATTATATATTTTGCGCAATTTTATCGGGCATAAATAAAAAGTTTAGGAGCTCATAAATCTTATAAAAAACGTACGACGGGCTAAAAATGTCTTGAAAATTTATTCTAATGTGCGGGACGCAAGTTATAACCGTCCTACCTGTGATGAATGACTGGCTGGCTGTTGGTTTGAGCTTATAATATTTTAATTTAATTATAATATTAAAAGAATTATGTAAGTGTTATATAAAATTATCATGGTATTCAAGATATATTACTTTCAAAACAAGAGAACCCATTTAAATCCCAAAACTGATACATTCAGCTACATATTTCTCTGCTGCAGAACGACAAGGCATCAGGAAGATACATTACTATAAGGCTAGTTTGGTTTGGTAACTTGGTGTTAAACTACATTTTTTTAAACTCATAATAACAAACGAACATTCAGTCTCAACAGACCATGTTTGCGGCATTCCTTGGGGAGGCCTATGTTCAGCAGTGGACTTGTGAAGGGATATACTAATTATGATGATAATAATGATACTGTCTCTTGATGGTAATTAGCTAGTGCAGTCCACGGGCATCTGCCGCCGATTTCATACAAAAGACGCTACAGACGAGTTGTCCCCCAAAGGACTAAGATGAAATACCCCACAGAAATTAATTAAATTTAAATACCTTTAAATAAAAACTCAATATTACTAACGTGTTTAACACATCCTAATAATAACTTAAAATTAACCCCTAGAGAAAAACGTTTTGAGACCCACTTACTAACTGAGAAACCAAAATGGTTCCCGGGCGTTCAGGTACACTAACGTGTGTAATGTGTATTAGAGATGCAAACTATTACAACTTACATATTATAGCGGCGTAGATATATATACAGACCCGAAACAATTATTAGTGGGCCAACTTGTCCCGTATGAAGTTTATTAAAATATTAATTAATAAGAAAATTAACTTGTTAATATGCAAAAACACATCACAAATAGACATCTTGACAGTTTGTAATTTTCATAAAATAACCCGTAATGCACAATAAACAGTATTTAAATATTAATTTTAAATTGCTTTAAGAGGTTTTTCTTTAATTTATATCCATCAATAAAGACGGCAATTAGTTCACAGTCTTGTTTGCTATTCAAAGTTGCATCGATGATACAGCTAATAAATCTTTGAGTAGGATATGAGACTCCCTCTAAAATTCACTCGAATAAAGTTTAATGTTTGCAGGATAGCAATAACTGGCATTTCTAGTAGTTCAACTGTATTTATTTTAGCTTGTGTCATACTTGTTCGCGAACATAAAATGTATTCCTCTGAACAATATTAAAACGATGACACGCCTTTTAAGGAAGAGCGGTTCGTAGCTCACTAGCACACACACAATGTAATCACCCTTTCTTAAAGGATAATTAAGTCATTATCCTTCTCCGCCCCCTTAACAACGCAGCGTATGTTATTTAAGAACACCTGTGTACGTACTTTTGACAATATCATAATGTTTAATACATCATTTGCGATTCTATGTAAGTTTTAGTAATTCTAAATACTTGTATGGTATAAATAAAGAAGGTCCCTCATTCCATCACCTCAATATCTTTATAAAGCGGAGTAAAACGAAAAATAAGAATAAATGAGTATTTAATTTAAATTATACTTATGTAATTAATTGTCATTCTCAATTGGTTGTATTGTAAATACATAGTGATCAAAGGTTTGTGAAATTGCGTCAGCATAAATCTTATTCGAAAATGGTTGTCATACGTTTTATTATATGAAGTAGTTGTTGGCGATGCGAGTAAATATTTCCAAAACTCATTTTCTTATTTTCAAAATAATATTTTATATTAATAATAATTTATATTAAAGACAAGTTGTTCCAAAATGGGGTTTGGCGCGCGGTTCTCTTTAGAGTATAGCTCTCATGGTACAATAGGAGGCTGATATATTGGCAACTCGTCCCAGTTCGTCGCGGGCCGTGCTACAGTGCGGACGTGTTCAGTTGCGCTCCCGATTGTGTACGTGTTGTGTCAGCGATCGACTCCGCCGACGTCGAGTTCGCTCCGTCAGGCGTCGAGGCGTCGCTGGCGCATTTCCTGCGTCGAGCTACGGTTAAGGTAAGCGCAAAGGTCACTACCCAAGCTGTGCCCTACTTTGCGTTTTATCTTTAGTTTCACTGTATCCTCTTTTTATGATAAAAAGTGTTTACAAGTTTGCCGCACTCAGTGTGAGTTAACGCCCAAATTCTACCTGTGCCTCACACACCCCTCCCTGCTCGCGGGCGCCTCGCTGGGCCTCCCTCAAGGGTCTCACCCGGTGTGGTTGCACGCGCTGAGGGGAGTAAGGTGTGTGATAGCTAAGGGCTAAGCACAAGTAAGAAGTTAAAAAGATGTCGGAGAAAGGGGAACACCCCCCAATACGCCTAAAACCACCTGAAAGGCGTCTGGGAGTTCTCGACAGGCCCCTCATGGAGCGAGACCTCTTCGCTCCTGAGAGGTCGAGAGTGCTCCCACCCTATAGCCAACTCCCGAGGCGGATAGGTGGCCTCCCGGCCGCCGGCGCCGCGCTCGGCGCTGGTGAAGCTGTGTCTCCACCTAGCGTCGAACCGGCTCCATTGCCACGCCGGAGCCTAGCCTTGCGGAGGAGAACTCCTGAACCCTGAAAGAAGCGATGATGAGCTCCAAGAGGAGAAAAGGTTGAAAGCCGGGTCTGATTCCATGTCCGATTCGGCATCACCTACTACCTCGCCAACCCCACCCAAAAGTCTAGCCCCAACACCTGTAGTGAGGCATAATATCCCGCCAAATTCACCATCACCAACCACCTCTCCGACCTGCGCAACTGAGATGCAGGATTTCGGTGAACAGGACCCAGAAGGAGAACGGGAGTGGGACAATACGTCATACGCTACCCTAGCTCCCCTACAAGACGCCGAACCCTCAAACCAAGAGCCCACACCTGGACCATCCTCGGCGCCGGACTCCTATGCGCGCATAGCCGTAGCACCGAGAACAGCGCCCCCATCACCACCACCACCACCCGCAGAAAGACCACAACAATCCGTAGACAACCCAGCGTCTAAATATCCACTTATCATTGTAGAATGCTTCCCAAATTGGGCGAAGCATTTTAAAATTTTACACCAGCTTCTCGGCCATGCTCCGAACGCTCGCCCATTTGGGAAAGGGGTTCGTTTCCGGCCCCAGTCCGATGATGAATATAGGAAGGTCCAACGCTACCTCATAGACAGAAGCAAGGAAGACGCCACCTTCGTGTGGTATTGCTACGCCCCACAGGAGGAGCAACCCACGAAGGTGGGGTTAAGAGGGCTCCCTGCTGATACAAACCCACAAGACATACAGGAGGCCCTCATAAAGAAGGGCTTCCCAGTAACATTTGTGCGCTCCATACCACCCAAAAGAGACAGGCCTGGCTGTCTATTTCATGTCCAGATGAACCACCTAAGCCCAGAAGAGCTCAACAGGCTATATCAGATAGGCGAGTTGCTCTACATGCCGGGGATAACAATTGAGGCCTGGACTGGCAGAATTGGTCCTGCACAGTGTCACAGATGTCAAGGGTTCGGGCATGCATCTTATAATTGCTACCGGCCCTTCAAATGTGTTCGCTGTGCGGGTGACCACCTGGCCTCAGCCTGCCCACAGCCGCGGGATGCGCCACCCAAATGCGCAAACTGCGGGAAAGATCACTCGGCGAACGACAGGCGGTGCCCAGTGTTGCAGCGAATCGCAAGGAAGAGAGGCATCAATATGCAGCCTCCTATGCCCTCGCAAGCAGCACGGGCACCGCAACGCCTACCACCCCCACCACAGTGGCAACCACCACCTCCACAACGGCCACCACTTCAAATGCATACGCAGCAACAACCCCAACAGCACCACCAGCAACAACCACAACGTCAGGCACCGCAACCGCAGCAGTGGCAGGTAACAATAACGCCAGCACCAACATTCGCAACGACCTGGGCAACCTTAGCCCCACCGGCGAATGATACCACGGAGCGCACAGAGCGCCCCAAAAAGAAACGCGGGAGGAAAAATAAGAAGAAGAGGAAGGCGACCACCCAAACAGTTCAAGTGGGAGGTACATCCACTCCTCTTCCTCCACCCATCGCCACCACACAACAACGAGATCCACGGCCACAACCGCGATATACTTTCCCCCCTATTTCAAATCAGGATGAGCAAACTGCACCCCAACCCCGAGCCCCACACCCACGTAAAAGGACAATAACTGTCACACCCCAAACACAGCCCCAGGCACCAACCACCATCGAGGAGGCCCTCGCTCAACTGGTGGGCGTGGTGATCAGGATCTTAGGAGAGGTCATGACAGCCATGACCACCGGTACCAACCCCCTTTCGGCCATCTTAAGTGCCTTAGCCCAATTAACTTCCGTCAGCAGGCCATCAACTTAAGATGTGCTATTGGAACCCCGGCGGCATCTTGGGGAAGGTCGCCGACCTAAGAACTCTGGTCCAGCAGCAAAATATTCAGATTGTGCTGCTGGGGGAAACGAAACTGCGCCCCTCTGCCCAACTAAAGCTCCCCAACTTCTTCGTGTACCGACATGACGAGATCTTCCCAGAAGGTATCGCGTACAGAGGTACCGCGGTCCTTGTGAGGAGGGACGTCATGCACGAAGAAGTTGGCACCAATTCACAATTCATAGCTACAAGGACTAAGGGAATAAGGTTAAAGGTGGGGACCAAAGACTCAAGGATATTCGCCGCCTACAGACCTCCCGGCACCTCGTTCGCCCCACAAGATATAAGATCGATATTTGACTCCACAACACCCGCTATTATCGCCGGAGACCTCAATGCGAAACATCCCGCTTGGGGCTCCGGGTTAATAACACCACCGGGGAAGAAATTGTATGACGACGCCGAAGAATGGGGATACGAGGTGTTGGGCCCTGATGAGCCCACCCATATCCCCACCAAACCTGAACACCAGCCCGATGTCCTAGACATAGTGCTGTGCCATCTAGTGCCGTACCCAACACGGCTGGAGGTACTATATGATGTGGACACGCAACACCTCCCCGTGCTGATTACCATCGACACCAGTGCGGATGCCGTAGTGCCCAGAAGTCTCCGAATGAAGACAAACTGGGTGCGCTTCCGCAGTGCGCTGGAGGGCCTCCAACTCTGCGCCTCTATCACCACCTGTGAAGATGTGGAGACAGCGGCCCTTCATCTTCACAATACTGTTAAAGAACAACTAGAACTTCATTCCCACCCTGTCTCCACCGGGCGCGGGAAGGAGGAACTCCCACGCGCGCTGCAAAGCGAACTGTCTGAGAAACGGAAGTTGAGGAGGCTCTGGGCACGGACACGATGCCCACGGCGTAAAACTAAACTCCCGACCATCTGGAAGCAGAGCAAGATCATCGTGCTGCCGAAACCGGGAAAAGACAGGAGGTTCCCGTCCAGCTACCGCCCCATAACGCTATTGCCGCACATAGCAAAACTCTTTGAAAAACTCACCCTCACCAGAATTCTTCCACATGTCACCCTGCGGGAGGAGCAGTTCGGCTTCCGCAGGGGGCATTCCACCACTTCTCAGCTGACCCGCGTGCTACACTATCTTGCGGCCGAATATAACTTCGGCCGCATCTGTGTGGGGATCCTTCTCGACATGGAGAAGGCCTTCGACAGGGTGTGGCACGCAGGGCTAGTTTACAAACTCGTACAGTATACCACCACACCGCCCATTCTTGTGCGGTTAATAGCGTCGTTCCTGGAGGGGCGGAGCTTTCATGTCACCCTGGAAGGGGCTGTCTCGGCGGCACGACCGATTTTAGCCGGAGTGCCACAGGGCAGCTGCCTATCACCGCACCTGTACGCGGTTTACACCAACAACATCCCCACCCTTCAAGGCCATCTGAAGGAATGGGAAGATGACGTGGTTCTTGCTTTGTACGCCGACGACAATGCGTACTTCGCGTCATCACGTCGGGTGGATATAGCTGCCAAGAAGTTGCAGCGGGTACTCGACCTCTTGCCTGAGTGGCTGGACAAATGGAGGCTGGCGGTCAACGTCGGGAAGACCGTCGCCTTCATGACCAGGCTGGCCAGAACACCTCCAACTCTGCGACTCCGCGGGCAGGATGTGGGTTGGAGTAGTACCATCACTTACCTAGGATGCCAGATAGATCGCTCGCTGCGCATGACCCCGATGGTCAATAACGTCGTAAGACAGGCCAGAGCCGCGCGAGCAAAACTCTATCCAATACTGGCATCCAAACTACCAACAAGAACGAAAATAGGTATCTACAAAACCTACATCCGCTCGCGGCTGACCTACGCAGCGCCAGCCTGGTACGCGTTGACCTCGGCCACTCAGCGCAGGAGGTTGCAGGCCCAGCAAAATCTTGCGCTCCGGGTAATCGTGGGAGCTGGTCGCTACATCAGGAATGATGTCATCTCACGCGACCTCAAGCTCGAATCCATCCATCAATTTGTGGTCCGTTCTGCGAGACGGATGTTCGATCGCGCAGATAACGGGCCACATCCCCACCTTCAGAATCTAGCTCCCCTTCATGCCCGCCCACCTGACGGGCGGCCGCTCCCACGTGAACTCCTACGCTCACCACCCGGCGACGAGGAAGCCGGGGATGAGTGAGCTTCCCGACACCTGATTTGATGGCGCCAAGTGCGCACCACACCAACCTACAAGCTGCCAACGCAGCACCCAAGACCGGGGGGTCGTGTCCTCCTGAGATGCCGCCCATGTAAAGAGGGTCTCCTCGACACATGAAAAAAAACCTCCATAAGGAGAAGAACCACCATGGCAACTCGTGCCGAAGCTAACATACGCCGCTCCGGACTGGTACGCGCTCTTGAGCGACAGACAGAGGCAGCCGCTGCAGGCCCAGCAGAACCTAACCCTACGGACCAACGTCGGTGCAGGTCGCAACGTCCGGAATGACGTCATAACGGCTAACCTTAAAATGGAGACTATAGAAGAGTTTGTGGTCCGGCTGTCACGCGGTATGTTCAACCACGCCGTAAACGGGTCACACCAACACCTGAATAACTTCACGCCGCTATACGCCCGTCCTCTGGACGCATGACCTTTACCAAGAGAACTCCGTCCTATATAGATTAGGGAGTTGAGTAACAATTCACAATGTCACTGATTGACCCAACAAGACATTTTGTTTATTTTTGACACCATTATCCAGCGACCGGGGAACCGAACCCCGGACCACTGCTATTACCTACATCGCCATGGGAAAGTAACACAGAAAGTTAGAAAGTAGTGAAATTTTCAATATTGCATTTCCGAAGGGGGCTTTCATAATTTAATCACTGTTTTATTTCAAGATATATTCCCAGCATTCACCCTAATAGTTTGGGCATGAAGAAATACAGTCCACGTATAACTGATGTCGAGACTGGAACCATTCCTTAGGGACCCGTTGTTCCCGAACCCAACGTGGTGTGATACTGGTCTGTCAATAGAACGATAACTTGATCTCTGATGCAAGACGAGCGATGAAGACTTTCCTTTACCTTTCAGTAGTTTATAAATCCGTCCTACAATTATAATGGAATTTGTTTCTAAAAATAAGTGACGAGGAATATATGCGAACTAAAATCTAAAGTACAGAATTCAACAGCTAATCTCGCGGGTTTAGGGACTTCTTTCTTACTCTTCTTATAAGAGACTATCACACCTCGTTTCGTCAAAATACCGTTTTATTTATAAACAATCTCAAGCAATACCGGATACTTACATTAGTTAAACACTTAATTTTCTGTTGTGGTTACGAGAGTGTAGCGAGATGGGCGTGGAGCGTGTACAGTCACTCGCACGCACACGACTAGAAGCACTCCATTGATTACAATTTCCTGTGTAGCGGTCACATGGATAGTTGTAGTCGAAATACGTAGCTGGAGATCACAAAGGCCCCATTCTAAGCTTACTTTTATAATATTCACCACTAAGTACAACATAATAGTAAAGCGGTTATCATGCACGCCGAATCCTCTGGCCTTCCGAATGCCCTCTCTTGAAACCTTAGAAAAAGAGCATATGCAATTCTATCATACAGTTTCGTCCGGCATGTGCCGTAAGACGTACATGCAGAAGGCAACGGAAAACGTAACCTCATCGTAACTAGTAACAAATCTTCAGTTACGTTGACGTCCGGAAAGTAAATTTCAAGTACCAATTTCAATAGTTTTGTTGGGTTTTCAAATGGGATTTCTCGTTTACTATAACAATTACGAGCGCTTAGCACATTTAAGCTACCACGGTACTTACACATAATTAAATACATTTTTTAAATGCGTTCAGTAAATGACAAAGTGGACTTGCTTTAACATATAATTTTTATTACTAAAAAGACAGTGTTCTTGCCTTATTTTGTAATTATCATTTTGTACATACACCTTCTAATGAGCGAGCTAACTAATTTCAAATTCCAAATAACAACGAAGTGATCAATGTGTAGGATGAATTCTAAACTGGTTACGTTATTACGAAAAAAATTGTGCACAATTTTCTTCATATTAAGCAATCGTGCGCAGTAATTTGAGTGTAGCACCCATATTTATAGATTGTATAATCAGAATACTGTTTCTTGGTTTCCAAATTTTAATTTCAGGTCAGGTATAATTAAATTAATACTCAATGTAGTTTGATGTTAGGATTTAATTTCGGTTTTACTTTATAGGGATTTCTAACAGTGATCTTATAGATGCAGAGGTAGATTATTATTTTGCAATTATAAGTGTTGCTTTTCCACTTAGTCATCGGTGAAGGAAAACATAGTAAGAAAACCTGCATATCATATAAATAAAAAATATTCGAAGACATGTGAAGTCCGCCACATGTTGAGGTAGGGCGATGAACACTCCATTGTCCTTAAATTCAAATTGTTTACTACAAATTTAAGATGGTACATAATTGATAAGTTTGTATGTGACGCCCTGTAAGGGAATTGCAATACCCGAGGGCTAACTGTGTTATCTAACTTTTAGACATAAATTATAAAATACCATATCATCAACAGTCAATTCAAGGGTCAATTCAATTCATTACAAGGGGTCGCTCGACTACCGACGCCGGAATCGAACTTATAAAACATATTTTTTGTGCATAGGGAAATTCGGAGGATGATTTGGGTATGTTTTGTGACTTTTCCAAGGCCTTCGACTGTTTCACCATGAGACATTAATCAAGAAGCTACAGTACTATCGTATCAAGAACACAGCGCTTAAACTTATTATTTCATATTTAAATAATAGAATGCAGAAAGTTATTATCAATGCTAAAAGTTCTTCTGGTTTGTTCGTAAGGATAGGTGTCTCTCAAGGCTTGATTCTTGGCCCATTCTTATTTTTATTGTATATTAATGACTTACCTTCCTTTTTAGGGGATAATCATGATATTGTATTATTTGCTGATGATAATTCCTTGATTTATAAACTTAAACGTCTATCTAACGTATAACTTAAATGTGACGAAGTGAATAATGCTATATCAAAATTAGTGCATTGGTTTAACGTTAATAATCTGCAAAAACGGCAATAAAACTAAATGTATTAAATTTACAACAACGAATGTTAAAAATCTGAATACCAATGTGCTTTTAAATGGAGAAGAACTGAACCCTGTTGAATCCTCTGTTTTTCTTGGTATCACTCTCGACGCAAAGCTTCAGTGGGCCCCCCATATATCCAAACTAGCAAGCAGACTAAGCTCTGCAGCTTATGCTGTAAATAAGATTAGAGATCTCACAAGTGTCGAGACAGCTATATTAGTTTATTTCTGATTTAGAAACTATTTTTTGCAGAAGAGGGACATAAGAGCTATATACAACTTTAAACCGAGAGAGTATCTTCGAGAAAAATTTAAAGAAATAAATATATTAACTTTGGCCTCTCAGTATATTTACGAAAACTTAAGGTATGTTCACAAAAACAAAGATATGCACTCTGTAAACACTACGAACAAACACAAACTATAGTATGTGCCATATCGATTGAGAAAAACGGACAATGACCTCAGATATGAGCCGAGTGTCAAAAGGCGTAACTTACAAAATCTCAATTTAGATGTGATAACAATATTTAAATATTGATATTATTCCCACTTCTAGGTCAGCACATATGTTTTGTTTTTTTGTTTCTTAAATAATATTGTCTGTGGTTCCTATAAACATAGTAAAATCTTACGGTACATCGCGAAAAATGTGTTATATTTTATATTTCAATTTATGGTAAGTAACGCAGCAATTCATTTAATAACAGTTTCATATTAAAAAAATATTTGAAGCAATATAATCACCATATTGAGCTTTTGCAAATTCATCCCTTTAAAATAAACAAAACGCGCGTTACGTCAGTTCGTTCTAAAAGAAACGTGACAATGGCAGCCAGAGATGCGTCACCTTTTTTGGGCCGGTCCGCCATTTTGTTTTCATTCGTGTTCGGATAGCGCTTGCGTGTGTACGTCTCGGGTAATTCATAGCATTCATTGCATTGTTTTAGTTGAGTTTTTACTGTTAAATTTGTTATATCGTTAAGTTTTTGTTTTTTGAATCTGTTATATTAGTTTTACTGTGACGGTCGTTACTAAATCGACATGAGTTCAGGAGAATTTGGTGAAGGACCCGGTCCTTCAACATCAAGTGGAAAGAGACGTCGCCGACCCATAATAAACGTAGCAGGTACGTACAAATAGGTACAAATGCGACGACGTAGCCTTTCTATTTCTTAAAGCGCTCTTTTTATGTGACCATGTGGTATTTATTTTCTAAAACAATATGTATTTATGTGATGTAGTACTATGGTAGTATATTTTTGTCATTTATTTACAGGCCCATCTTCTGGAGCACCTTTAACGTCACCAGTAAAAAAGAGAAAACCTACCACTTTGTCGGTCGGGGAACAAGAGATTATCATTAATGTATACAAATATGTCAAAAACACCTGGCCCGAAGACGTGTATCCTTCAAACGTTAATATGGTAGAAAAGGTTTCGGAGATCTCAGGAGTCAGCAAGAGCACTATATATCGCGTATTAAGCGTGTATAGAGATTCCCATAAAATACCAGAAAAGGGAATAATTAATAAAAGAAAAAAGTCTGTAATTGACAAGTTGGACGATTTTGATAAATCGGCTATAAGAGCGAAAGTGCATCAGTTCTTTCTTGCAGGAGAATTACCGACTTTAGACAAAATTTTGCTCAGTATAAATCAAGATGACCAGTTGCCAAACTTGAGCAAAACTTCCCTGCGACGTGTGTTGCGCCATTTAAAATTCAAATATATAAAGAGAAACAGAAAAAGTGGTCTAATAGATCGCCCAGAGATAGTTCTGTGGCGTACCAGATATTTGAGAGAAATACAAATATTAAGAAACGAGGGACGTAACATTTTTTACCTTGACGAAACATGGATTAACGCAGGTCATACTATGGGAAAGGTATGGGAAGACACCACAATTGAATCTTCTCGTCAATCACGGTTAGAAGGCTACTCTACTGGCGCGAAAGCCCCTTCGGGTAAAGGAAAGCGATTAATAGTTGTACACGTTGGCAATGAAAATGGCTTTTTGGAGGGATGTGATTGGGTATTTGAATCATCATCTACTGGTGACTACCATGAGAGTATGGACGCTCTCCATTTCGAGGACTGGTTTAGAAAAGTAATAGAAAAACTGCAAAGCGGCGATGTCATAGTTATGGATAACGCTAGTTACCACTCCAGACGTTTAGAAAAAACCCCAACAATGTCTTGGCGGAAACAAAATATGCAGGAATGGCTAGAATCTAAACAGATCGCATACGTGCCCTCGGACACAAAGACCCACTTAATGGAAAAAATAAAGGCAGTTAAAGATAACTATCGAAGTTACGTCACCGACGAGATGGCAAAAGAAAAAAGCATCACAGTGGTAAGGTTACCTCCTTATCACTGTGAGCTTAACCCCATTGAACTTGTGTGGGCAGATGTGAAAGGGTACGTTGCACGAAAAAATACAACTTTCAAGTTAAAAGATGTTAAAAATTTACTTAAAGATGGTTTAACTCAAATCACGCCAGATAAATGGAAAAACTGTGTTCAGCATGTCCTTAAGGTTGAACAAAAAATGCGTGGCATGGATGATAGAATTGACCAAACTGCAGATCGCTTTATAATTAATGTTACAGATAGTTCATCAAGTGAAGATACGAGTGATGATTGCACCGAATAAAAATAAAGTTCTTATATAATATTAAAAATAAAGTTTTATCTTTTGCATAAGTACGTACTTATTCGGTGTCGTTATCACTCGAATCTTTATATGTGTTATAAATTAATGTTTTTTGTTGTTAAATGAATAAAGTACTTTATAACAATAGATGATTTTTCTTCTACAGCGATCTTTCACATAACTTTTTAATAATAGTTAATAAATATATATTATATCAATCATTATAAATAAAGAAAGTACTACATATAAAATGTGCCTATATATTGAAGGTTTGTAACCCCTGGTTAAACGACCGAAAGGTCATTGTCCGTTTTTCTCAATCGATTTGGCACATACTATAGTGATACCGGTCTCTCGACTCCACAGAGTCAGTAATTCATTCTCGGGGTAGTGTATACGCTATTACAACAAAGTCCCAGAAAATATAAATTGTATCTCTATTACCAAGTCTAAATATTTAATGAAACAAAGCTGTATAAAAAAGGTTATTATAATATAAACGAATACATAGTTGATAATAAACCCTGGGAATGAGGTGGTCGCTTCTAAGCTGTTTCTAAAATATTTTTTTAATAGTTTATAATCATTTGTATTTTAAAATTTATTTTAAATAAAGTCCCGCTGGGTTTCTTGCTCGTTCTTTCCAGGACTGAGGATTTTTTTGTCGATCCAGTGGTAAAAATAAAAAAATTGACTTTCAATAAGAATTACTTGTAATTAATATTGAATACAAAATAATTATTTTCTATTCTATTCAATATTATTTTATATAAATTATTTAAATAAGATATACAATGTAGTCGAAGTATTCTTTCTTTGTCATTATTTGTCGTCAAAAAATTAATTTAAATTATAATAATATTTATTAATAAGGAATGTTTTAATTGTTTATTAAATTACCTAGAGTTTTCTTGCATTTTTATAGAAATCCGTAAATGGTAATAAGTCTTTATTGTCATAACATGGGGCTAGACGAAACTAATGTTATTATAGAAAAGGGTATCCTCAGCTTATATAAACTTCTATTATTTCTTTTAGTTCTTGTAATAGGTGAGTAGAGTTTTGGGTTGTTTTTTTCTGACGAATTTACAAGACTCGGAGATGTAGATAGACGTAGGTGTAGATATTTTATGTTTAATGAAGAGAAGTGAGTAAATAAAGAAGACACTTCTTTTGAAACAGGTATAAATAATTTGTTTACATCACAAGAATTTCCCTACAAGATGATGCCATAGGAGAATACCGAATCAGTATGTGCACAGTAAGCCGCAAGGGCAGTTTTTTAAATCTATCTCACGTTTAAGGTTTTGTCGAGCATAAATAAAAGAGGATAAACCATCTCAATATTAAGGAGAGCGTGATTGTGCTAATTGTAGGACGTATAAAGTGTAGCAGCCAGGCTAATCAACCCTAAACCGTTTAATAAATAAATTAATAATGTTACCCTGCTGCTACCATAACGCAAAAGGTGAAGGTCTGAAGAAAACATTTATTTCCTAATTACCCCCGGCTACCGAGATACTGCGGCCTGCATATCTATGCGAGATAATTTGACGTATAAATTTAACGTTCTAATATAGAAACAAGAAGCAGCCGCAAATATCATCAGCACCGCATCGTCTTCACACGCCGGCTATCTTCACGCATCCGTCGACCATTTTCGAGCCGTTTCTTCAACGCCGCAGCTTCGCTTCTTCTTGCTGTTCCGGAGATATGTCCCACGCCGCCGCCGCTCGCCGATAACGCGCGCGCGCCGGTCTGCATCACTTTTATAGCCCCGTTCAGCAACGCAGCTACGAGAAACGATCCGCGAGTCTAAAGCTGAGAACAAATTATCGGACGCGTCCGTCAGCCGCGGCTGACAGTCGCAGCTTAGCGGTGTGCACGGTAGTTAAGACGGCGTCTTCGGACGCTTCACTTCAGTCATTCTTTAAAGGTGTTTCAATCGAGAAACATGACAAGCAGCGACAGCGAGGACGAATTTTAGAGTTAGCGGCAGCTGCCTTATGTAGTCCTCCAAAAAAAAGTGAAAAGGAGTGTTTGGGTCCATGATATTAATGTAAAACGACTCGAGTATGGTGAATTTCATACAATGTATCCAGACTTACAAAAAGATGATAAACGTTACAAAATGTACTTAAGAATGAATGAAAACCAATTTAATTTTCTGCTAAGTCTGATTGAAAATGATGTTTAATTCAGCAGCAATTTGCTCCCACACTTCCTGTTTTAAAGTAGCATTTTTATAGTGCTGCAGTTTGTAGTTATATAGGCATTCGAGGCCACGAACACATTCAATTAAATTTTCTTCGTCTGACATGTCGCGAGCGCGGTCGGTTCGTTTGTGACACTCGAAACGTCCGCGGACGCGTCCCGTGCCCTGTGCACACCGTCCGCGGACGCACAAATATCCAGCCGGCTAGATTCTGTTCGGACGTCTGAACGCTCAAGGACAACCCAAGGGCACGTCCGCGTCTTACGGCCGATAGTTTGCACAGTGTAGTATTAAATGTACTGGCTAGATTCAAATAAGCCGCGTCTGTCAGCCGCGGCTGACGGACGCGTCCGATAATTTGTTCTCAGCTTAACGCCGGCAAACGGAGCGCGACATACATAAATACAGCGACATAGATAATACTTGTATATAATATTTTATTGATTAATCTTTATTGGTCAAAATGTATGTATTGTAATTGGCTAAGTAAATAAAATATTTTACTATTGGTAAACAAAGGACGTAGCCGGGCATAGGCAGGGTTAGCTGAACAATATATACACCATATACACCATTCGTTTGCACATCAGAAAAAATAGTTTTATTTCTCCGCTCCTAGACCACTCGTAGTCTGTTAATAGTGGACACTATACACCACTATTACAAAAGCTTGTAACTAACTCACATTAACATTTTCACCTGTTCTAACTCACTAACTCATATTTTCATGTTTTTTAAGTTTATTTTAGGTTTTAGTTTCGTTTCTTTTACATAAAAAGATATAAATACTGGATGACGAATTATGATTTTAATAATAACTGAATTTAAATAACATGTAACATGTACGATATTTTCTTTCACCGATGAGCCGTGGAAACTCAGAAGCTACGTGCGCGCTGTAATTACCATGGTACGCAAGCAACCTGGGTTTGAACTCCACAGGCACCAATGAAATTGTTAATTAAAATTTTATGTGCTAATTTACCACGCATAAATACATACCGAATACCCCATTGGAATGAATCGTAAAAATGAAGCTTGGCCTGCTCAACAGAGCGGGACAATATTTCATTCATGCACACCGCCTGCAAAATTATAAGGCGCAGGTTCCGCCTCACATGGAATACTTTTCCCATATCTCTGGGCTGGGGCTCCCCAGTGCCAGCTCCTTCCATTTGATCGCATCCAGCGCAGAGCAGTCGTCGGCAGCCGAGTTCTTTCTGATTGGCTTGAATCACTGGCAATCCGAAAAGATGTTGCATCTTTTTGCGTATTTTATCGCATCTACCACGGGGAGTGCTCTAATGAATTGATCAGACTATTCAGACTATTCCAGCTGCTCAATTTCAGAACCGAACATCGTGACAAATCTCGCAATACCATCAATACCATCAGGATGATTGGCGGTCCACCACTGTACTATTTACAAGACATTTACTTCCTCGCACAACTTCCTTGTGGAATCGGCTACCACCAGCGATTTTTACGTACCAATACGACTTAGAGACCTTGACAGTGTTCATGGGCAGTGGTAGAAAAAAAAACTTCAATTTTCGATATTCACATATAATTATTTTACATTATAATTATTTTATCGTTTTACTTTATTGAGAACAAAAAAGAAACAATTACCATTAACGATAAAATACAATACTGGATTATTCAAAGCCGCTGTTTTCTATTTCTTCTTTGTATATTTATAAAAAGCCTTTCTCCACTGCTAAATGTAGGCTTTCCCATACAATCTATGAGAAAGCCTACATTTAGCTGGATCATATAAATAGGAATAGGGTTGATATTTTCCATTCAGTCACGCTCGGCAGGCAGGTTAACGATCACAGTTATTTATTACTTGGAGAGGTTATCAGGAGAATTCTGTTACGTAACTGCTATTTAATTTCCCTTTGTCGCTTCTTACGATACCTACGGGCCGATATAGGGTAGTGAGTACTTTTACATCGCCAACACGATAACCTTTACATTTAAGTCATGAATACTCTATTGATTCAAATCTAATCTTCTGAACATATCTTTCCAGGCATTTCCTTTCAATAATAATTTTACATCTCCATTACAGAACATCACTGAAAGCGATATTATTGAATTTTCTCTTTATGTCGTCTTATTAATTAATCAAATTTAAACATTGTGTCTCCAGTTATATCTTAACTCTTTACTGACTCCTTATTTACGCGTTTGTGCTTTAATTGACAACCCTTTGGTTTATAAGTAATTTTTTCACCTACAAGCCTTAACAAAACATAACAATAAAAGCACAAACCTGTACAATATTAAAAAACAATATTTAATAAAAACTAAAATTAAAAAAAAACTTTAATTAATTTATTAAACCTTAACTTAAGCATCAAAATAAATATAAAACCTTGTGATTTTATAAACAAATGTTATAAAGTTTTAGGGTATAGAATATTATTAATTTGATATAGATTACAAGTAATATGTCTATATGTCATTGTAGAAGCGTGCTCGTCGCGACCCCTGCCAGCCCTTTTCAGGGCTGCAATTCTACTCAGCTGCGCACCCATGCCAACGAGGGTTAGAGCGTCCCCCCAAGGCGACGCACACCAGCTCGTCCCCGTTGGTGTGAAATGCAGCGCACAAAGCGGCGATGGGGACCGCCACCCGTCACGCACAGCCCGACACGGCGGAAGGTGGAGGACAGAGTGCAGAGTTGGCACGTGGAATGTTAGAGGAGGCATGAGAGATAAGACGAATGAGTTGATTGAAATAATGAAAGAAAGAGAATTAGATGTCGTGTGTATGTCGGAGACCAAACGGAAGGGCAGTGGTACTGAAGAGCTCCCTGGTGGGGCGTTAGCTCTATGGTCCGGAGTCCCGGAGAGCGAGAACGCCTGCCAGGGAGTGGGGGTGCTGCTGTCGTCTCGGTTGGTCGATGTTATGACTGAATATAAGGTTGTGAACTCAAGACTTCTCTGGGTTCGCTTTAAATTGGGACTGACGAAGATGTGGCGGCGCTGACGTCGCGCCACAAGTGAAAAACACATCGAAGCCTAAATTTTGCTTACAAAGTTCCGAAGTTAAAGCAGCATATATAGAATAGCTCCGAAATACCAATCGGAGCGTAGGCCGCTCCCCGGGCAGAACACCTTGCCCGGCGGGAGATCTCCCCTTTTCCTTCCACCCGCCATAGTGGTGACTCCGACGTGATCTGAACACGCATCCAACAACCTTCAGAAAAATACAACTTCATACGTCATCATCCTCAAGGACTCCATTCATTCGCTCCCGATCAGATATTGTCTGCAGTCTTCACATTCTACAAGCTATCCAGTTTTACAAAGATTCATCGCAGCATTGGAATAATAATGCTTCCTGTTCTTTCAAGCTATTCTCTGCGCTACAGTGTTCGGCACGGCTCTGAGCCTTACTGCTCGCCTCTGCTTCATGGCACTCTCGCAGATTACTTGCCTTCTTCTCGACTCACCGCAGACTTACAAGGCAGTTCCCTGGCACTTACAAATTTGTCGACATCTAGACTGCACTCTGATCTGACCTCCGGTCTGAGCAGGGGGGTGATGTGGCGGCGCTGACGTCGCGCCACAAGCGAAAAACACATCGAAGCCTAAATCGCGCTAACAAAGTTCCGAAATTAAAGCAGCATATATACTCGTAGAATAGCTCCGAGCTACCATTCGGAGCATTGGCCGCTCCCCGGGCAGAACACCTTGCCCGGCGGGAGATCTCCCCTTTTCCTTCCACCCGCAACATTGGTGACCCCGACGTGATTTAAAATAACCGTTATTCCGGCGGCGCGAGCGTGAGGTCTAGCGTTGAGGTCGTTTAAATGCTGACTGCTGGTAAAAACCGAAGGCGCCCGGACTGTCACGAAGGCAGCGCTAACGGAGACGAGCATTTCCGATCTCAACCGACACGAACCTCGCGTCGGTGCATACGCCGTTACCTAACATACAGAAGAATGACAAAATTGGATGTCGCCACATCAGCCCCCCCGGAGACCTTTAGGGTCGATAGAAATCAGGGAATCGTACTCGGCGACCGTAGCGAGACGTCCTGAATTGCGGAGGAGTTGAAGGTGCTCTTGTACCATCACTCGCAGCGTTAGTCCCATGCGTCCTTGGTATAGTCGACGTCGCACCAGAACTACCTGATTCATCCGTCAGGATATAGGCCGGTTTCAACCTGTCGATAGAAACGTTAACTATTCTACCAGCAACGTCAATTTTGAAATTTTTTTTACCGCGCTCTATTACCTTATACGGACCGGCATAAGGTGGTTGTAATGATCTCCGTACAAAGTCCTGTCGTAAAAATACATGTGAAACAGTCGCTAAATCTTTGAAAACGAAGATTTTACGTGATCCATGTCCCGTAACTGGAGTAGGTTGTAACCTTTTCATATGTAAACGCAACCTGTCCAGAAAGTCGGTGTAGTCAGTCAGTCTGTCAGCCGTCGGTTCAAACAAGTCGCCGGGTAACTTAAGCGGTTCTCCGTAAACTAGTTTAGCAGTAGAAGCAGACAAATCGTCCTTCCATGCACTACGAAAACCCAGAAGTACAAGTGGAAGTTGCTCAGTCCAGTTCTCGTCTGCGTGACACATAATAGCTGCCTTAAGTTGTCGATGGAAGCGTTCCACTAGACCATTGGCAGCAGGGTGATACGCGGTAGTTTGTATGTGTCGTGAACCTATTAGCGCTGATATCTGACTGAAAAGATGGGATTCAAACTGTTTCCCCCTATCTGTGGTTACCTTTTCTGGGCAACCAAAACGTGATATCCACGATGATATAAAAGCTTTTGCTACACTTTCCGCTCTGATATCCTTTAACGGCACTACCTCCGATCACCTGGTAAACCTATCTATAGCTGTGAAGCAGTATCGGTAATCATCAGAGACGGGAAGTGGACCTATCAAGTCTACGTGAACGTGAGAGAAACGGGCCGTAGGAAGCTTAAAATCCTGGATAGGGGCGTGTACGTGTCTCGATACTTTCGATCTCTGGCATGAGATACACGAGCGCGCCCAATTCCGGCAATCCTTCCTAATGCCTGGCCATACATACCTCTCAGAGTCACCACTATGGCGGGTGGAAGGAAAAGGGGAGATCTCCCGCCGGGCAAGGTGTTCTGCCCGGGGAGCGGCCAACGCTCCGATTGGTATTTCGGAGCTATTCTATATATGCTGCTTTAACTTCGGAACTTTGTAAGCGCAATTTAGGCTTCGATGTGTTTTTCGCTTGTGGCGCGACGTCAGCGCCGCCACATCACCCCTCTGATCTGACCTTTAGAGGGGTGATGTGGCGGCGCTGACGTCGCGCCACAAGCGAAAAACACATCAAAGCCTAAATCGCGCTAACAAAGTTCCGAAATTAAAGCAGCATATATACTCGTAGAATAGCTCCGAACTACCATTCGGAGCATTGGCCGCTCCCAGGGCAAAACACCTTGCCCGGCGGGGGATCTCCCCTTTTCCTTCCACCCGCCACAGTTATTCCTTTTGGCTGTTTATGCGCCGGTAGCTTCGTCGTCCAGGGCTGAGCTGGAGGAGTTTTGGGAGAATGTAAGAGAAGTTCTAGATTTGGCTAGGGGAAACGAAAGAATTGTTGTGTGTGGTGATTTGAATGGATGGGTTGGTACCGCTCGACCAGGGTACGAGTCGGTGCTTGGAAAGTTTGGCGATAAAAGGGTTAATGATGCTAGCAAGCTTATACTGGCGGTATGCAAGAAAAAGGGTCTTCTTGTGACAAACACTATGTTTAATCACAAGAAAATCCATATGTATACTAGAGAAAGAAAGAATGACAGAAGTATGATCGATTTGTTCCTAGTGGATGACTGACTGCGAAAACAGGTGATGGATACGCGAGTGATCAGAGGTGCTGACCTGGGAACGGATCACTATCTAGTGATTACTAGATTTAGGGGTCTGTTCGCGGGATGGCGCTACCGGACGGCAGTAACAGAACCACAGTCGGTCTGTCGCATCCGAAGCTGGAAGCTTCAGGAAGCGGATACTAGGGACAAATATCATGCAAGGGTAGCCGAAAAGCTTGACACCATCGATGGTAGAAAAGAATGTGTGGAAAGAACATGGCAGAACCTTAGGGATGGAATGGTAAGTGCAGCGGAAGAAGTGTGTGGAACAATAAAAAGAGGCAGTAGTAAAAGAAGAGATGCATGGTGGAATGATAAAGTGAAAGAAGCTGTAAAGAAGAAGAAGAAAGCATGATTAGACTACTTGGCCTCTAGTAATGATAAGGATATGAGAGAGAAGATGCAAGAAAGATATAAGCTGCAGAAAGTTCACACGAAAGCATTGATTGAGGAAATGCGTGAAAGGTGTAGAATAGAAGCGGACGAAAGGTTGTCGCACAACTTTAAGGAGAACTCCAAACTCTTCTGGAAAGAGGTTGGAAGGACCCGAAGTGGTGCGACGGCCTTAAGAATGAACAAAGTGCTTTCGAGAACTAATGACGTCCTCACAGAAAAATCGGACGTCATGCAGCGATGGAGCGAATTTTATAGAGAAATGTATGCGTGTGATGATCTTAGTGGGGGATCCGGGGATGACGCCGTGACTGGTACGCCAGACCCGGACCTCGATGACACTGAGGTCATCAGTATGAAAGAGATTGAACGTGAGATTCGAAGTTTGAAATGTGGTAAGGCTGCGGGACTAGACAGAGTTACTGCTGAAATGATCAAGTACGGTGGGCCTTGCGTCTGGGACAGCTTTAAACTGTTGTGCGATTTGTGCTGGCGGACGGGGGATGTCCCGGATGATTGGCGATCCGCAGTCATTGTGCCTTTATATAAAGGTAAAGGTTCACATTTTGACTGCGAATGCTATCGGGCGATCAGCTTGACAAGTTTAGCAAATAAAGTCTACTCGAAGGTTTTGACACGTAGGATGCAAGAGAAATCGGAAAGATTTTTATGGGAGGCTCAATGCGGATTTAGACCTGGAAGAGGATGCACGGATCAAATGTTTTCTCTCCGCATGATCACGGAAAAGCTTCTGGCTGCTAACCAGAAGATTTTCTATGCTTTTGTGGATCTTGAGAAAGCATTTGATAAGGTTGTAAGGAAGAAAATGTGGGAACTGTTGCCGGGGTACGGTGTGGATGGTCGATTGCTAAGGGCTGTGCAGTCACTTTACTGTGACTGTAAAGCCTGTGTGCGGGTAGGGCATGACCTGTCACCTATGTTTAGCGTCCAAACGGGCGTAAAACAGGGTTGTGTCATGTCTTCCTGGCTGTTCATACTGTATCTCGACAGCTGTTTACAGAAGCTGAAAGATAGCTGTTTGGGTGTGAATTGGATGACAGAAAAGTAAATTGTCTGCTGTATGCTGATGATGCAGTGCTTATTGCAGAACTGCAGGTATTAGTCACGTGTATGAAAGAGGAATGTGAAATTAAAGGTCTCCGTTTGAATGATAATAAAACTAAGGTTCTGGTATTTGAAAGGGACGAAGAGAGAACGAAGTGTGAAATATGGGTAAATCAGGAATGTCTAGAACAGGTAAATGAAATCGTATACTTGGGGAGTGCTTTTAGTCGGGATGGAAGATGTGATTTAGATGTGGACAGGCGTGTCGCTGCCGGGAACAAAGTCAATGGTGCCCTGACTGCGTTAGTCAAAAGGCAAGGCGTAGTAAAGAGTGCACGCCTTGCAATACATAACGCAGTATTGGTACCGACTTTGTTATATGGCAGCGAAACCTGGGTATGCCAGAAGAAGCATAAAAGCAAGTTGAATGCAGTGGAGATGCGATCTCTTCGTAAAATGTGCGGCGTTACCATGGCCGACCGGAAGCGAAACGAAGAGATTCGCAATATGGCAGGTTTGAAAAATAACCTTATCACAAAAATTGATAAGGGCGTGCTTCGATGGTTTGGGCACGTTGAGCGAATGAGTGAAGACCGAATGGTGAAGAAAATATATAGCGCGAAAGTTAATATTAAAAGGTGTCGAGGTAGACCGAGACTAACTTTCGAAGACCATGTGAGCAAACTGCTCGAAGAGGGGAGGGTCAAGAGTACTCGGATACCTAGACGTGCATGTATGAAGAAGTTAATGAATCTAAAAGAAGCGAAAGAGGTATGTAAGGATCGTGACACTTGGCGATCTGTTCTCTCTGGCTACCCCGTCAGGGATTGTGCGTGATGATAAGTAAGTAAGTAAGTAATATGAACTTATAGAAAGTCATTTGTCTTTACCACTGGTATGGAAAATACTTCTTGCCCTGGGAGGGAAACTCGTCGGGACCCTTTTTTAATAATTTTTACTATGTCTAGCTGAGGTAGCTCAGTCGCTAAGCGCTCGCTGTAAATTTCACAGTATGCTAAGATCGCGGGTTCGATTCCCGCCGAACACAATTTAATTTTAATTGCAATTTTAAGTGCTGGGTAATCAGCGTGCTCAGCGGTGAAGGAAAACATCGTGAAGAAAACTGCATGTCTGAGAAATAAGAAAAAAGAAGGCATGTGGAGTTCGCTAACACGCGTTGGGGCAGCTCGGCAGACTTTTCCTTGCCCTAAACACAGAAAAGAGACGACGCCTGTGTCCAGTAGTGGGACGTAAACGAGTATATAGGCTGCAAGTTTAACTGTTAACTATTACCATACTTTGATAAAATAAACTACCCCAAAATAATATAATAGTCCAGCATGATTATTATAATAGTCCAGCATGTTAAAAGGATCTTTGGTCGAGATAGGCATCTGTAGTTTCAAAAATAAACATTTAAATTTACATTCTATATTTATTTCACAGCTGATCACAGGCCTTTCATCACAGGCCGCGCTGCCTCAGTGCATATTGACAAACTTCACATGTCTTCGAAATATTATTATTCTATAGACATAAAAATGATTTCTGTCACAACAGGAAAAAAAACGGTGGTAGAGCCATGCAGCAGTTTTTGCTGTTGCACGTATGGGCCGGCTCGAGCGGTGAAAGAGAAGTTAGCTCGAGAAGTAGAAGCTCTGCTTCTGCGTTTGGCCCAATTCCCCCCCCCCCCCATCAACATGGTAGCGGATTACACGATAGACTACTGGGGGGGGGGGGGGGGGCAAAATTCCGCTCAAAAACATAACTGCTCGGGGCAAACTGAGCAACAATACCAAGGCGACCCTTACCACGCTGTCCGTGAATTTCTGCAACATCAGGGGACGTCACTCTAACCTAATCGCCGTCCACTACCATCTCGAGACGGCGAAGCCGGCCTTGCTCTTCCTGACCGAGACGCAGGTTTCCTCTCCGGCTGATATTTCGTGTCTCTCCTGCCCGGGGTACAAATTGGAGCACTCCTTTGTGCCTCGGGCTGGAGTTTGCGTGTATGTCAGAGAGGACATCTGTTCTCGACGCCTCGGCAGTCTTGAAGGTTCGGACCTGTCCATCCTTTGGCTACGCGTAGACAGCGACGACCATCCGCACGTGTACGGGTGCCTTTATAGGCCCCATAGCGGTAATGCCGAAACAGACGGACTCATCGACCACGTCCAAATGGCTACAGATTCCTTGCTACAACAGGTCCCATCCGCAGAGATCGTGATTTTTGGCGATTTTAACGCCCACCATGCCGAATGGCTCGGTTCACGCTTAACCGATCATGCGGGGAGATCTGTTTATGACTTTGCCTTGGCATATGGTCTGACACAACTGGTTACTTCGCCTACGCGGATTCCAGATGTGGAGGATCATACACCTTCCCTGTTGGACCTTCTGCTGACCTCTCATCCGGACGGATATCAGGTTTCCGTCGATGCCCCTCTCGGCTCTTCGGAACACTGTCTGATCCGGAATATGGTGCCGCTCACGCTCCCTTCGCGGTTGCGTTCTGCAGGTTGCCGCCGTGTTTGTCATTACAGGTCGGCGGATTGGGACTGAATGCGGTCTATCTTTGCATCCTACCCATGGGGGCGGGTTTGCTTCTCGCCGGATGATCCCAGCGCTGTTGCTGACTCTGTCACTGATGTGGTGCTACAGGGAATGGAACTATTTATTCTAAAATCTGTAGTACCCATCGGAGGCAGATCTCAGCTTTGGTGTGGTCGCTCCTGTAAGACTGCATTACGCGATAAGCAGGAGTGTTATCAAGCCTGGGCTGCGGCTTCGGCGACTCGGGATGTAAACACCAGCATACTTAAAAAGAAGTATAACTTCGCCTCCAGGTCCTTCAAAAGAGTTATTGCCAAGGCAAAGTCAGAGCACATAAGCAGAATTGGCAAGAAACTAGTTCGCCTTCCTTCGGGAACCCGTGCATTCTGGTCTCTCGCCAAGGAATTTCTGTAAGCCATCACTACCATCTCCGCACAGGGAGGGCGACTCACTGGCCCATGACGCAAAAGACAAAGCCGACCTTTTAGGCTCCCTTTTTGCATCCAACTCGACTCTTGATGACAGGGGGAAAACACCGCCGACCATCCCGCGGTGTGAGTGCTCCATGCCGGATGTGCTGTTCTCACAGCGCTCGGTTAGCAAAGCACTTCTCTCCCTGGATATCCAGAAGTCGAGGGGGCCTGACGAAATCCCCCCAATTGAGCTGAGGACGTATGCTCCGGAGTTGGCACCGGTCCTAACGCGTCTTTCCCGGTACTCCTACTCCCAAGGCGTAGTCCCGAATTCATGGAAGACAGCTTTCCACCCGATCCCTAAAAACGGCGACCGCTCAGACCCGTCCAACTATAGGCCTATCGCGATGACCTTGTTGTGATCTCCTTGTTCTCCAAAATAATGGAATCTATTATTAACTGCCAGCTCATCTGGTACCTTGAGGATCACCAGCTGATTAGTAACCGCCAATACGGTTTTCGTCAGGGTCGATCAGCTGGTGATCTTCTGGTCTACCTGACCCATAGTTGGGTGGAGGCAGTAGAGTCCAAGGGGGAGGCGTTGGCCGTTAGTCTGGACATTGCGAAGGCCTTCGATCGGGTTTGGCCCAAAGCGCTTCTTTCGAAGCTCCCTTCCTATAGGCTTCCCGAGAAATTGTGCAATTGGATCACCAGCTTGCTTGCAGATCGGAGCATCACGGTCGTTGTAGACGTTGCATGTTCTGACTACAAGCCTATTAACGCTGGTGTTCCACAAGGCTGTGTGCTATCACCAACGCTGTTTCTTCTGCATATCAATGATATGTTGCTAACTGGTAACATTCATTGCTATGCGGATGACAGCACTGGTGATGCTCTATACAACGGACGTGCCAATATTTCTCAGGAAAACGTCGCCGAGTACCGGAACCAACTTGTGTCTGAAGTCGAGTCTTTGCTGGACAAAGTCTCGGACTGGGGGCGACTAAATCTAGTCCAGTTTAATCCTCAGAAGACACAAGTTTGCGCGTTTACCGCTAAAAAGAACCCCTTTGTCGTGTCTCCTCAGTTTCAAGGCACTCCCCTAGTTGCCTCAACCAGTATCGGAATCCTCGGCGTCGACATATCAAATGACGTGCAGTTTCGTGGTCACTTGGAAGAGAAGGCTAAATTGGCCTCTAAAAAGCTTGGTGTGCTCAGCAGAGCGGGACTGCGGGACAGTATTTCATGCCGGCACACCGCCTGCAACTTTACAAGGCGCAGGTTCGGCCTCACATGGAATACTGTTCCCATCTCTGGGCAGGGGCTCCCCAGTGCCAGCTCCTTCCACTTGACCGCATCCAGCGCAGAGCGGCTCGAATCGTCGACGACCGAGCCCTTTCCAATCGGCTCGATTCATTGGCACTGCGAAGAGATGTTGCATCCCTTTGCATTTTCTTTCGCATCTACCATGGGGAGTGCTCTGAGGAATTATTCGGATTAATCCCAGCCGCCAAATTTCACGAATGCACATCGCGGCAGAACTCCCGATACCATCCACACCATCTGGATGATTGGCGGTCCACCACTGTGCGATTTAGAAGATGTTTTCTTCCTCACACGACTTCCTTGTGGAATCGATTACCATCAGCGATTTTTCCGGACCGATACGACTTAGGGACCTTCAAGAAAAGAGCCTACTCCTTTTTAAGAGGCCGGCAACGCATCTGCAATTCCCTCCCTGGTGTTGCAGTTGTTCATGGGCGGCGGTAGTCACTTACCATCAGGTAAACCGAATGCGCGTTTGCCCCCTCTCCTATAAAAAAAAGAATACATGATAAATCTGCACTCAAAATTGTAATGAACAGTTTCATTGGTGGCGACGAGGATCAAACCCACTTTGTTGGCGTACTTTGAAATTCAAGACGAGCAATTAGCCTCTCAACTACTCTTTTTTAAAGATTTTATTTTAAAAAATCAGTCAAAAGTCTCTAATATATATTATAATTAACCTCAAGTCTTATACACATAATTATCTCAAATTCATAGTGTTTTAGGGCAATATACAACAGTTCAAAGGAAAGTCTAATTTTGTTTGAGTAATAAATGGTAATCAATGACTTTTACTAAATGTTCTTCAAATGGTGTTTTTGTCGTCAAAGGCTTCTTTTATTAGATAAATTAATGCAACGAAAGTAGCAATGAGGTAATGTAAAGTCCCAAAACTCTTTAATACCGTTGTCTATGATGTTGAGTTGATAAACTTACGAAATAATAAAAGGAAATATTTGGTAAGTAGGAACGTGATCCTTGAGCTTTACTTTAATTTTATTTGAATATTATTTACTTAAATATTTTATTTAACAAACCGAGATTAAATGAACCAAACTGTTTTATTTTACCATTGTATCATGACAGTAATTTAAAAATACACTGTTGGTAAATCCGATTGTGCATGTATTAACCGCATTAAAGAAATTATATTTAACATGATTATACGTCATTTTTTTTACATTAGTTTAAATACGCATACGTTTTTACCAATAACCTTATTACTATACTTCCAATTTTCCGATAATTTTATGTCAAACTTCAATTAAAAAAAATTTTGGAGAATCCAAAAGTGCACGATTCGTAATGCTCATATGATCGTGCAAAAAGTTGTAAATTGTAGTTCTATTCATCAAACAGTTCCGGTAGCAGTCATCAAAGTACACCTAGAAGTCATTCCATCAAATCTGAAGGTAAAGTCTTATCATAACTAACAAGACAATCCTAAACTTTGAACACCTATTTCTACTCATCGAGGAGTTTCAGTAGCTGAAGTACACGTTCAGGTAACTTCCATCAAGTTCAGAGGTGAGGTCTCATCCAATTTAACAAAAGGAGCCTAAACTTGTCACATCTTAACAGTGGTAGAGCCACGCGGCAGCTTTTGCTGTCGCTCGGATGGGCCGGCTCGAACCGGGGTGGTACCGAGACCTCACAGAATACCAGCATGAAGTAGAGGTTTACCTCTGCGTTTCGCTTGGTGAGTGCAGGTGGCCGGAGGCCCTTTTTTCTGGAAATGAGGCATTCCATCTTAGTCCTCACGGGTGAAAACGCATCTGCATTTTGATTCGCAAACGAGGATAGATGTAGATGTCTATGGGTCGCAGCAACCACTTACCATCAGGTGGACTGTGTGCCCGTTTGTCACCCTTATCCTATAAAAAAACACCTAGTTCTACTCGTCGTAAAGTTTCAGTTGCATTCATCGAAGTAGACCTTCAGGTCACTTCTCAAGTCCGGAGGAAAAGTATCGTCATAACTATCAAAACGAGCTAAAACTTGGCACACCCAGTTCTTCACGTCGAGGAGTTCCAGTTACCGAAGTATACCTTCAAGTCACTTCATCAAGTCTGTAGGTTAGGTCTCAACATAACTAACATAAAGAGCCCAAACTAGGCATACCTATTACTACTCGTCGAGGAATCCTTGTAGCATTCACCCAAGTACACCATGAAGTCACTTCATCTAGTCCGGAGGTAAAATCTCATTATAACTAACAAAACGAGTCCAAACTCAGCACACCTAGTTCTATTCGTCGAGGAGTTCCAGTTGCATTAATTAAACTACACCTTCAGGTCGCTTCTCAAGTCCGGAGGAAAAGTGTCATAATAACTATCAAAATGAGCTAAAACGGCACACGCAGTTCTTCTCGTCGAGGAGTTCCAGTAGCAGTTACCGAAGTATACATTCAAGTCACTCCATCAAGTCTGTAGGTAAGGTCTCATCATAACTAATATAACTAACCCAAACCTGGCACACCTGTTACTACTCTGCGAGGAGTTCCAGTAGCATTCACTAAAATACACTTTCAGGTTACTCCGTCGAGTCTGCAGGTAAAGTCTCATCATAACAAACAAAATGAGTCCAAACTCGGCACACCTATTACTACTCTTCGACGAGTTCCAGCATCAGATACCGAAGTACACCGTCAGAGGTCACTCCGTAAAGTCCAAGACGTATATAAGTATATTTATATATAAATCCTACTTACTTTTAGCGAAACAAAATATTGTAATGAAAATCTGTGTTTATAAAAATAATAATATCTTGCCTTGTCAAGTATGTATGTATGTATCAGTTTTTTCGAATATTTGTATTTGTACAGCGATCTTTTTGAGCAGGGGCCGCTACAAAAAAATGTTACAGTATCCACTCACGATGGCGGCCGAAGGCGGAGTGAGTCATTGTCTATGTAGTAAAATAAATTATTACAAGCCTGCTCAGAACACCGAAAATTTCGGGATATCTCAACTGAAAAAAATAATTATAACTAAACAAAACAAAATCAAACAGCCATTTACATTCCATGGCTTCCGACGTGATAAATAAAGAGGTTAAAATATAGGTTGAGTTGAAAAATTTATATTTTCAAAAGTTATCGTGTTTTCCCCACCGGACTTAATAAATCTACACCATAATCCACTAAAACCACTTTTTTATGTAAAAATAGCAATTAATCGATTTAAAAAAATATTCATAAGTTGAAAATCATTTATCTTTCTTACAATGTGCTTTTTACATAATTTCTATTTTTAATATGATTGTTAGATACACATTATGCGACAAAACGTTGGAATCTTAATTTTTAGGCCTAGTAGAGCATGCTGCACGCTTCGCGTTTAAAGCATGCAACAGCCTGACTGTGTGAAACTTTACTGAAAAGAGAGTTTCTATTATAAATAACATACCTTTTTAGAATACTTAGTCTTCCTTATTTTTAAAAACTCTAGAATAATTTTTACGAATTTTATATAAATAAAGGGAAGCGAAATAAATCTCATTTCATACGGTTTTAATCTACTCAGAAACTACTCGTCTCATATCTAATAGAGTTAGTTTTCGTTCATTAAAATGCAGAAAGACATAACTACATTCATTAAAAGGAATGCAAAGGTCCAATCGCAATTTTGATGATTAAGTTAATGTTGGGTAAACATTATTTTGTTTTATTATTTGTTTGATGGAAAAATTTGGGATGTGCAAGCGGGATTTAGAAAGGGAATGGGATGTACGGATCAGGTCTTTTCCATGCGCATGATCGCAGAGAAGTTTTTGGCCTAAAACCGAAAAGTTTTTTGTGCGTTCATAGACTTGGAGAAGGCTTATGACAGAGTAGATAGGGATGTGTTATGGCAAACACTGAACTCATTTGGGTTGAGCGCTGGCTTGATACAGGCATTGAAGTCTATATATAGGGACTCTAGTGCCTGTGTCAGGATCAACGGGGCCTACTCGGACTGGTTTGGCATCCATAAAGGTGTCAGACAGGGCTGTGTGGCTTCCCCGTGGCTGTTCAACCTATTTATGGACAGTTGTTTGGAAAATTTGAAAGTAGAAGAATGCGGGTTAAGAATGGGTGAGTTAACCGTCAAATGCCTTTTGTTCGCCGATGATCAAGTCACACTTGCGTCGTCGGCAGCCGAGTTGCAAATGATGGTTACATTAATGAACAGGACATTAAAAGAAAAGGGAATGAAAGTGAACGCAAGTAAGACGAAAGTTATGGTTTATGAAAGAGAAGAAATTAAAACGATATGTGAAATAAGAATATAAGGGGAGTTGGTAGAGCAAGTAGATGAGTTTGTGTATTTGGGATGTGTGTTTAGCAGGGATGGTAGATATGATAAGGATATAGAACGACGAGTGAATGCAGGAAATAGAGTGAATGGGGCTCTACACTCTATTGTGAAAAGTCAGAATGTGTCCAAAAAGGCACGTATGGCAATTCACAATGCTATGTTAGTGCCTACTTTAATGTATGGTAGTGAAAGTTGGGTATGGCAGAAGAAGCACGAGAGTAGAATAAATGCTGTAGAAATGCGGTCATTAAGGAGTATGTTAGGGATGAATCTGAATGACAGAGTGAGAAATTGTTTAATAAGAGAAGAGTGTGGTTTGCAAGATGATGTTGTGACCAGGATTAAGAAAGTAATGCTTCGGTGGTTTGGTCATGTAAAAAGAATGAATGAGGAAAGAGTGACAAAGAAAATTCATGTTGCAGATGTGAACGGCAGAGTTGGGAAGGGTCGCCCTAGGCGAAAGTTTATCGACCAAATTAGCGATATATTGAAAATGGGCCAAATCAAGGATACCTTTAACCGACGAGCGTGTATGCGTAGGTATATGGATGTGAAGGAAGCGAGAGAGGTCTGTCAGGATCGTGCCAAATGGAAGTTCATAGTCTCTGCCTACCCCTCTGGGTGACAGGCGTGAGTGTTTTATGTATTATGTATGTTTTATTATGTAGTTCATCAATGAAGAAGTTTTCTTCAATAGGAGAGGCTCAAATATAGCAGTATACTCGTAATTTAACGGAGTGGTAAAAAGGCAAATAAAATTGATTTTATTGTATTGAACCAGCGATCACTGATAAAAAATATAAAGTGCCACCAACTTATCTGTGAACTGACAGCTTGGCGCTTCTGCGCTGAAGTGTTGCCAGTTCGGGAATATTCCCATCTAAGTGTCTTATATTCCTACATAGAGTCCACGTACTAGGGTAATAAATTAGTCACGGAATAAAAAGACTAGAACACAGATTTAACAGATATATGTCCAAGAAAAAGAAGAAACAAAAATATCATAATTGAACAACTTAAACTTTAATTAAATAATATGCCTTTATGCCTTTTTACCGGGCGTTGTAATTTGCGTTCCTGTGGTTTATCGGTTTCCGGTTCTTTAACTAATTTGGAAATGAATAATTGACTAACATCAGAAAAAATAAATTAATTGCATTAACCAATCCATTTATCGGAAATACGAAAGGAAGAAACAAAACATAGCAATACTGACTTGTAGCAGCTGATACTCTTTTATAGACCTGATTGAAAGGCATTATCGGTGCTTGCCCTCGAGCTTCTTGCTCACAAAAGTTTAATACTTTTAAACTAATGTTTCGGGTATCACTTTTAATGGTTTTCGGCATTTTTTATTTTTCTATAAACTCTCAAAACAATGACGTATCGAGTGACATTTGATTAAATGGCGGCTGTAGTTCACAATTTTGCCGCAGCTGTCAGTTCACAGATAAGTTGGTGGGACTATAAAAGATACACAATCCCGTGCAAAATTTCTCTAAACACTGTCACAAATTGTTTTGACGTAATTCTAGTTGAAATAAGAAAACATTAATATAAATTCAACAAGTTGTATTCGCAAAGCTACATACAAATTTAAAAAAGCACCCAAATGTTCAAGTGGGCGCTCATTCTATAAGGGCAATTTTTGGCACTGATTGTGTATTTAGTTTTTTATTATTGATCGATGTACACATAGTTTTTGGTTCTTATTTTTTAACGATAAAAATCAGACTAAAAGGTCAAAACTCAAACATCTTAAATCAATATGCTTTGACTTAGTGTACCTATAGAAGAATTAAAAGTTTCAGAAGTTAAAATTATTTAATTTTATTTAGTTCTTTGAAGTCGGCTATTTTTTTTATTAAAAGTTTAACATTTAATCTATTTGGGTGGACTAGGCAATAACATAAGTTCAAGGTAACAACTAGAATTTTGCCACAAATAGTTGCATTAAAAATTTAATTAATGACATATGTTTTACATGAAGAACATTTTTTCCTTTAAATTTTTACGATACTACCTCTTAAGTATAATTTATTTAATAAGAAAGAATCATTAACACCAGTTTATAATTAACAAAAACCAAAAATTATCATTAAGTCGAATTGACAATCTTTTGCTTTTTTAAGTAGGTTAAAAATACCCAACCAACAAAGTAGTATGTCTATTCTGTTTAGATTTATATTTGAAAGTCAAATATAAATCTAAACTATCTATTATACGCACGTAGTTACATCGAAGGACTAAGATGGAATAATTATCTGTTCAGTTTTTCTATACCTTAAATTATGGCACACGTTTTGGACACAATTTTGGACGTGATAGGTTCTCCCGAAAATTTAACACAACAATATATTTTTCGCAAGTGTATTACATTTTTTTCTCTTTATTGTATAAGCGTGACAAACAAGCAAGCAGTTCATCTGATAAGTGGTAAGTGGATGCTGCTAGATACACCTAAATCTATCCTAAATACCCATATTATGAATTAAAATATATATGCGTTGTCACCCCTGAGTACTAAGATAGAAGGTTCTCTATAATCACCATACAAAATGCAGCAGTATCAAGTTGCTATTTTACATAGGTATTCTGTGAGAGCGTGTCCCTTCTTCGGAAGAGCCGAACCATTCGTGCTGCAACCATAATGTAGTTGGCGCGTGGCTCTGCCACGTTATCTTCTACATAATAGATCATTCTGCCTTTGTACTTGATAAAAATAAAATAAAGTTCCAGCCTATATACGTCCCGCAGCTGGCAACAATCCTCCTCAGATTTTTAAGAGGGCTATGTAACAATTAGTTCAACATGCTGCTTCAGTACGTGTTGGAACATAAACAACATAATAACATACATAAACACTCACGCCTTTCACCCAGAGGGGTAGGCAGAGACTACGGATTTCCATTTGGCACGACTTTCGATCCACACCTCTATCGCCTCCTTTACATCCATATATATATATATATATATATATATATATATATATATATATATATATATATATATATATATATATATATATATATATATATATTTATCTCTGCATACACGCTCGTCGGTTAAGAGTACCCCTAATCTGTCACATTTTCAATATATCGCCAATTTAGTCGATAAACCTTCGTCTAGGGCTTCTCTCAGAAGTGAACGGCAGAGTACGTGTTGGCTGACTTAGAAATTTTGAATTAACAATTGCGATGGTACCAGTGGAAATCTAGCCCGGGTTGTCTGTAAAATGTATCACTAAATAAATTACTTATACACATATCTAATAACTAGCACATACAAGGTTGGAACCACATGAGGAACCCACGAGGCTACGCCCTCCCAGAACTATAAAGTGCGGTGGGCCTCAGACCTGGTAGCGTCGTACAATATAAGAGTATGTAACGAGTTCGTCTCTCGCTGACCGTTGAACGAATCCGAAACAGTCGTATTTAACTGGCCTATTAATGCCATCACATACCAATGAAAAATAATTATTACGGTTGGATAATTGCATAAAATTGTATATACAGGTACAATCACGTGTACAATAGTTAAACACCCGGTTGAATAATAATGGACTTCATCATCATCAGCTCAGTCGCGTATGTTCCCGCCGTGCTTTGTCAAATCGTGTTTATAAATTTTCAAGTGGGAAAGCTCTTAAATCCTATGCCACATAAATTAATTGGTTGTTTCTTTGCGTGTCTCGATTTATCTTTTGATTAAAATTCTGAACTGGCCTTTGCATGCGCCGCTACCAACAATAATTTGTTTCAAAATATTTATATAAAATAACTCATACTATATTTTGGGCCGTGTAGTGGCGGTTAAGAATATCCACTACCCCATATATTCCCGTGGGTGTCGTAAAAGGCGACAAAAGGAAACGGGCAGGAGATGGGCAGTAGCATCTTCCTGATAACAGCAAAATGACAATAAAAAAACTGCGGTTGCCAACCCGCTCGCCAAGCGTGGCAACTATGGCAAATATCCCCCAATGATGAGAGCAACAAAGAGACAGCGCCCAGTCCCCGGCGGCCCCGCTATTCCTGGCTACGGTGGCGACCATGGTAACGGCGGGGCAGGTGGTGCTAAGAATCACCGGTGAAGGTTCGGTTGCCACCTAAGACGACTCGACCTGGCAACATAAAACGCACGCACCTTGAGGACTGACGAGAAGATCGTGGAGCTGGAGGAAGAAATAGACAAAATACGCTGACATATTATAGGATTATCCGAGGTCCGAAGAGAGGGGAAGGACACGGTAATCCTCGAATACGGCAAGTTGCTCTATCACCGGGAGGGTGACCATCTGTACTAAAGAGGTGTTGGATTTATCGTCCACAAGTCTCTCGTTAACAACGTAGTAAAGATTGAGAGTGTGTCGACAAGGGTTAAGTACCTTATACTCAGAATCACCAAACGGTATTCGCTGAAGGTATAACAGGTTTACGCACCAACTTCGGCACATCCCGATGAGGAGGTGGAGAAAATGTATGAGGATATCTCTAGACCCATGCATTCCACCAAAACCCACTATACGGTGTTAATGAGATTGACTTCATTATGACGACCAGACGGCAACTGTTCAGTAATGTCTGCGTAATCGCGAGGGTGAAAACTGGTTGCGATCAGCGAATGGTTAGAGGCACACTGAACCAAAACGTAAAGTTGGAGATGTCTCGTCTAATGAAGTCAACGCTCCGTCCCCCTCGTGCTCTGTTACAGAGTCCCGAAACTTTTCAGCTCGAGTTACAAAACCGTTTTCAGTGCCTAGAAGGCTGCAATGAAGTGGACGATATGAATGACAAGCTCGTGGAAACTGTCCATGCGGTCGGAGCTAAGTTCTGCAAGACCCGCCGCAGAAGAACACAAAAACTCTCCGATCACACTCTTAATCTCATGGCTGTTAGACGGGAGATGAAGCTACATTCTTCAACAGATTTGACAGCATACAGGCAACTGAACAGACAGATCTCCAAATGCATGCGGCGGGACTTGCGCAACTTCAATACAGCTTGTATTGAAGAAGCGATCGAGCGGAACCAAAGCTCCAAAGTCTTTGCCAGAGATCTGTCTGCCAGAAAGAGCCAACTGTCAAAGCTGAATACCGAGTGTGGCAGCGTCGTTTCTAGGACACCTGAGATTTTGAGTGAGATTGAGAGGTTCTATGGGCAGCTGTACACGTCATCGTTGGCACCCAGGCAAATGTGTGAGTAACGATTCAAGAGCTAGTCTTATCCGACACTATTCCGAAGATATCCCGGACGTCATTCTGAGCGAGATTAGAATAGCTCTCCAGCACCTTAAAAACGGCAAGTCCCCGGACGAGGATGGAATGACAGCGGAGTTTATGAAAGCGGGTGGAAGGACTTCAAGTACCGGTCGTACTTGAAGTCCTTCAGAAGCTCTTTAATTCTGTCCTCCATTGTGGCACTACTCCGGAGGCGTGGAGCAGAAGTGCGGTAGTTTTGTTTTTCCAAAAAGGCGACAATGCTTTCTTGAAGAACTACAGACCGATTTCCCTACTGAGCCGCGTATATGTGCTGTTTTCGAGAGTCATTACGGATCGTCTCGCACGCAGACTTGACGAATTCCAGCCTCCCGAACAAGCCGGTTGCCGAAAAGGCTTTAGTACCATGGACCACATACATACCCTGTGGCAGATTGTACAGAAGACAAAGGAGTATAATCTGCCACTTTGCCTTGCATATGTGGTCTATGAGAAAGCCTTTGATTCCCTCGAAATTTGGGCGGTGCTGCAGTCTCTTCAGCGGTGCCAAGTTGACTGTCGGTGTATCGAAGTGTTGAAGTGTTTGTACAGTAGGACTACGATGGCTATCCGAGTACAGAACCAGAGTACGAAACCTATCCAACTGCAGAGAGGTGTAAGATAGGGTGACGTTATATCCCCGAAACTCTTCACCGCTGCATTGGAAGACTTTTTCATGCTACTGGACTGGAAAGGATGCGGTATTAACATCAATGGCGAGTACATCACTCACTTTGATTTGCCGACGATATAGTCCTTATGGCAGAATCACCGGAGGACCTAAGCACTATGTTCAATGACCTCAATAGTGTCTCCCAACGGATAGGTCTTAAGATGAACATGGACAAAACAAAAATCATGTTTAACGTCCAAGTCACACCTATGCCGGTAGTTGTTGGGAGCACTAAGCTCGAAGTTGTTGAAGAGTATGTTTACCTGGGACAAATAGTCCGACTGGGTAAGTCCAACTTCGACCGAGAGGTCAATTGACGGATTCAACTCGGCTGGGCAGCGTTGGGGAAACTACAAAACATCTTCTCGTTAGACATACCTCAAAACCTGAAAACGAAATTGTACAACCAGTGCGTGTTGCCAGTGATGACTTACGGATCTTAGACGTGGTCCTTTACTGCTGGCCGTAAGGATGCTCAAGGGCGCTCAGCGAGCTATGGAAAGGGCTATGCTCGAGGTTTCTCTGCGTGATAAACTTAAAAATGAGGATATTCGCAGTAGAACCAGAGTGACCGACATAGCCCAACGGATTAGTAAGCTGAAGTAGCAGTTGGCCGGTCACATAGCTCGAAGAACTGATAACCAATGGGGAAGAAAGGTTCTCGAGTGGCAGCCTCGTACCGGTAGGCCAAGTGTATAGCGACCCCCCACTAGATGGAGTGACGACCTGGTAAAACATGCAGGAAGTCGATGGATGCAGGTGGCTCAGGACCGTGCTTTGTGGCATTCCTTGGGGGAGGCCCATGTTCAGCAGTGGACTTATGAAAGGCTGTAATGGTATCACCATTACAGCCTTTCATAAGTCTACCAGCTATGATGATGATATTTTGCGCAATTATGTCGGGCATAAATAAAAAAGTTAAGGAGCTCATGAATCTTATAAAAAACGTCTTGAAGGTTAATTCATATGTTCCCGACTCTAGCTATAACCTTTCTTCCTGAAATGAATGACTTACCTGCTTGCTGTTGGTTTTGGCTTACAATATTGTAATTTATTTATAATATTAAAACAATTATGGAAGTATTATATATGTTACTGTAAAAGCTAGAACTACGGCAAGTTCTAAGATTTTGCAGTAAAATCTAAGATTAACTAAGTCCATAAAATAAAAGTCCGAAGTGTTCTATAGTAATTGTTTATTTTAGACTTTTACAAGCATTCACTCAGTAAATCTTAGGTTTTACCGCTAAGACACGGTAAATGTTGAAAAATAGTCATGTTTAGACGTGTTCGGCGCATTATCGTACTTGCGGACAGTGTGCAGCCCTCCCTGCTACCTGTGTCACCCCTTGCTTTTATTTTGAGACTGCAACGTCTCCGGCGCTACGGGAAGAGCAGCCTCTACGCCTTTGCGTTACAAATCGCAGGCATCGGACGAGCCGGAGCGGCTGAGGCTGGTCACCGAAGGCGACCAACAAGCCGAAGCTGCGGAGGCGAGGAGGGAAGGATTTGTTACAGCAGGCGGAGGCTGCTCCCCCTACGCGCCTCCGGCTCTATAAAAACACTCTAGGGGTAGGAAAGACTCGTGCCAGGTGGAGTCGTGGTCAATCAATTCGGTTCTTTGACATAATTTATTTATCAATTTTATACACATATTGTATTGCTTTAATATATTTTTCTTGTTCAAGAATATTCAATGAGAAATCAATTTGTTGTGAATCGATACATCGTCTCTTTATTTCTATATTCTACTTTCAAAAATCACCATAAAATGTTTTAAAATTATGCAGGTAATATGATTCAACGTTTAATAAATACTTTCTACTTATATAAATATATTGTTTCATTTCCAAAACCAACACTTACTGGTATGGTTAAACCTAGGATGTACCAAACTCATAACGGTAAAAGCGCGAAAAATCGTTGCATTTCATATCAATCCTTACATTTACCAGCTCATGTTGGTAAATCCTAGGATTTTTAAGTAAAATCTAAGATTCACCAAAATTCGGGCTTTTACAGTAACATAAAAATATCATGGTATTCAAGATATATTACTTTTAAAGCAAGAGAACCCTTATAAATCCCAAAACGGATGAATTCTAAAGCATGCGTTGTCCCCCTAAGGACTAAGATGAAATACCCCACAGAAATTAATTAAAATCTGTTGAAATTTATTTTTAACCTTAAATACCCATACATTAAAACTTAATAATCTTTATATATATATATATATATATATATATATATATATATATATATATATATATATATATATATATAAGGGGTTTTCTTTGGTTTTGACCAATCTATAAAGATTGCAATTAGTTCACAGTCTTGTTTGCTATTCAAAGTTATATCGTTGTATGGCTTGATACAGCTAATAAACCTTTGTGTAGGATATCAGACTCTGTCTAAAATCCACTCCAATTAAGTTTCATGTTTGCAGGAAAGCAATAACGGATATTTAAAGTGGTCAAACCGTATTTATTTTAGCTAGTGTCATACTTATTTGCAAGCACAAATGTTTTTCTTTTGAACAATATTAAAACGACCTGACGCCTTTTATGGAAAATAGTTTCATAGCTCACTTAGCAAAATTTAATCACCCTTTCTTAAGAGATAATTAAGTCATTATCCTTCTCTGCTCCCTTAGCAACGCAACGTATGTTATTTAAGAACACCTGTGTACGTACTGTTGAGAATATCATAACATCCTTTGCGATTCTGTACAAAATTACTTAATACATTTATAGTTCAAATAAAGTAGAGCGCTCATCCCGTCACCACAATATTATTATAAAATGAAAAGTAAGAATTAATAAGTAGTAAATTCAAATTATATTTATGTAATTAATCGTCATCCTTAACTGGTTGTGTTGTAAATACTTAATGAGACAATTAATACTAAGCGATCAGTCACCGCAGAGGCTCTACCACGTTTAAACTCACATGGGCCTCTCCAGTTGTAACAGGATTCGCCTTAATCGTTACGCTTGGTAGGAGGTTTACCGATCGCTGTGCACGCACCTTCGAAGCTACTGCTCGTCACTTATCTGAGCATCTTAATTCTATCGTAAGCGATTTGATTATATTGCTAACTATCGAAAACCATTAGATTTTACCTGCATTTTTCCCGTTGTCACCGTAAAATAGTAGTAGCGGAATGTCCAGTTTGGAAGTAAAGGGGTGATAAAAACGCCTCCACAATGCAGTTAGTGCATTAGAACGCATTTCATATATATCTTTGAAACTTTCAGCTTAAACTAAATAAAGATACAAAAGATATCTTATTTATGACAAATAATAGACTTTGAGAGACTTAATCAAAAATTGTTGAATACTGGCCTCCTTTATAAAGTAAATTCATGGCAACAGATTAATGAAACGTTAATTATTTGCATACAGGCGAGTATCCTTAAAAGGAATTACGGCTTATGGCTTACTCAACAAAATTTAATCACCCTCTTACAAAGAGTAATTACAACATTATCCTCTTCAGCCCCTTAACCACAGTAATGTATAACCATCTTAAAACACCTGCGCCTTTAAGAATGTAAATAAACTCATCCTGCGAAACTCTTGTGATGAAAGTACTTTAGATATTGTTCAACCTAGATATCGTTAATTTTCTACTTAATCTTTATTTTATTATTTTACGCCAGTTCTTGACTATTATCTGATGGTAATTAGTGAGTAAATGGTAAATCAGACTGACTTGATTAAAAAAAGCCTATATCCACTCTTGCCTCGAAAACACCTACATTGTAACCGGTTGATAAAACAGATGCTGGCAAATTGTTCTAATCTTTTGAATTCGTGCGAATAAAGACATCATCTTCTCCTTATCAGACTGCAAAATTCCTCATGGCTGGGCCTCTCCCAATGCAGATAGTATTTGCCCTAACCGCTATGGCAAGAGATTTTTTTTATAAAACTTAAATGACAAACAAACTTACACTCCACCTGATGGTAAGTGGCCACTGCGACCCATAGGCACCTGCAGCCAACATTAAAAAAAGAAGGTTACATAAGCGTTATCACCTCTGAGAACTGAAAATTAATTCTATTTGGCGGCAATTTGGCGGCAGAAATAGGTCAGAAGATACCTATCCTGACTCCTAGATAGAAAGAGTCCTGCCTAGAACTACTGCCTACCTAGTAGAATTATTAACACGTAGCAAAATTTGCGATCACAGTGCCAAACGTCTCGCACCTTGGCCGATGTTTCTCGTTGCTGGTCTAAGTTATTTATCTTTCATAAAAATTGTACTGTAATCTGCTGAAATTGTACACCGCAATCTGCTTAATGGGGTGATGGATTCTAATGTGCATCCGCCACACGACTAATTTTTATTTGGATGTTTGGATATCCTTTTATTCTTCACAATAAACGTGTAAAACGTATTTTCTTTTTTTTTTGTATTTTCCAAAATTTTTAGCTAAACTAATAATGAATAGTAGATTTTTTATCATTAAAACATGTATTATGCTCGAATAAAACTTCAACTGAATACAAATATACTACTGTCGTATGCCCCCTCTCTTCCTTTTATAATCATCGATATTTTGTGGAATGAATTTGAATATTTTACAACCGACAATTTTCAATATAAGTTAGAAGCAAGTAGAAAATACTATTGGGATAAAAAAGAGTAATTTTTATTCAATATACATTACAATATTAACTACTAAAAGTTATTTAAACTTTACCACTAGTTCGGAAAAAAACCTTTGTTCTGAGAAGAACCAGCAGAAAAACGAACGAGTTTTAAACATTTATTTACAATATAATATTTTATGCAATCACGTATAAAGACATTACAAACAATTATGTCGAAACAGCATGGTAGCAATCACTTCTTTCCTAGGAGTTATTACCATTTTATTATCTCTATCGGACTCTTTAATCGTATAATAAACCTTAATAAAGAATTTTCGGCAAACGTAGTGTTGGACAAGTTCAGTAAAACGTGGTATGGGAAGGCCCCAAGCTAGATGGAGGGACGATCTGCACAATCTGTTGGGCTAAGTGGCGAGCCTTGGGAAAGGCCTATGTCAAGCAGTGAACTACTGAAACAATTTTAAATTTTTAATAGATAAGTATAAAAAAGATAAGTTCTGCGTTTATACGTATACGTTGCCCCATGAAGAAATTATTGACTCTTTGTATTCGAGTTACTTTGAAAGAGTTGGTTAATACCTATATTATAAAGATATGTACAGACGGGTACGTATGGAAACGGCGGTGGCCGCGCCTGCTGTCCGTGCCGCGCACTCTGAGTGAATTCACTAGGCTAAGATTGTTTACAATTTGTTACAGTTTATGACCACGTTTTTATTATGCATAAAAAGAACTACACTGTGGCATTGGGTGATTCCTGTCATGATCTGGAAGCATGCATTTATCATGCCTATTAATGGATAGGGTTCCAATACTGAAGTTACTAATTATCGGCCGATTTCCAGGTTATGCATAGTATATAAAGTGTTTGAACGAATTATATATAATTAGTTAGTTGACGGCTCCGTGGCGCAGTGGCTTAGCAATGAGTTTTTGCGCTGGGAGCCGCGGGATTGAATCTCGCACGGAACAAGTATTTGTATGGCCTACCAATAATAATTTTTCACTTCGATTTATTTAACACTAGCGCTGCGTCAGCTAAGCCCATACTTAACAATGCCTTTTTTGGTAGCCCTAAGTGATATATTGATGTGTTTGTTACAAAATTAACGTTTAACTGTTTAACATATTTGTGTTATTATTTTTCTTTTATATTTATAATACATGTTATATCAGTTTAGCTCTCATTTGGCATAAATATGTTAGTATTGGATACTCTTGAGTGTTGAATTACGTTATCAATGTTGTAAATTCACCTTTGTACCTATTAGTGAAGACCTTTACCTTTATCAAATCAAATCAAATCAAAAATATTTATTGCGTGACTACAGGTAAAATTAAATAAGATCTTAAGAATATGTTATGTGCATTTGTGCTCCATAGTCTACCTATTTCAGGTGTACAATATTAAGTCTTAATTATAGTTATATAAATAAATAATCGATATCTTTATCAAATATATATATATATATATATATATATATATATATATATATATATATATATATATATATATATATTATTTATCAATAGATTGATTCGATAATGTCATCATAATTTTTTATTAAATTATTATTACAATACATGATATCAGTTTTCTATACTAAAAATACCTTCCTTACCGGATTTAACTTTTTCATTATAATTTTGTCTTAGTATTAATAATGAAATAATAAATCTGACCACCAAATATATGATTACTTTATTTAATTTTTGTTGTCTATAAATTCTTGTAAGATGTAGAAGCATTTATCTAGTGTGGTAGTAGGTGTTCAGTACCTTTTTAAATTTTATATCGTTCATATTTTTAAAAGACTCAGAAATATTTTTGTAAATTTTAATGGCATTACAGTAAATGCTTTTAACATATTGTACTGTTTTCGGATAAAATGAACTTTTTATTCTTTAAGTTTTCCTGGGATTTTTAAGATTTTTCAAATAAGTATTCATATTTCCGTACAAATAAAGATACTTCTTTAATGTATAAACAGGGTAGTGGCAAAATGCCCAGTTTTTTAAAAAACGTTGTCTACAAGAGTCACCCTGAGCAGCATTATTTTCTACCGACTTCAAATAGGAGGAAGTACTCAATTCGACTGTATGTTCTTTTTATGTGTGTTACCTCATAACTTTTTTCTGGGGGAATGATTTCAATGAATCTTTTTTTATTTGAAAGCTGGTGCTTCCCATGTGGTCCCATATAAATTTGATCTAGGTCTGATCAACAGTTTTTGAGTTATTCTTAATAATTTATATTGAAGTCGGTTATACAAAATTTTAATTATTGTATTATGACAAAAGTTATTTAGTTCTGTGGCTTGTTTCCAATGCGAAATGTATGATTTAAATCAATCAAGAGCCACTCCTCGAATTCCACACCTCTCCATTTTATTTAATGGTATTTTATGATTAACACAGTAAACGGCCTTGACATACGAGTATCAAGAAATATCGCCGAAATGTAAACTCTTCTATCGAATGACTCGTGTATTGTTTTCATGAGATGATGTATGCCTAGATGGTTTGTGGATGTATTTCTACGACAATCAATTTGCTCATAAGCAATTATATTATATTTATCTAAAAAATTGATAACCCTTTTAAACACAATTTTTAAATAATTTTGTGAAAATTGGGATTAGGGCAACTGGTCTGTAGTTGTTCATGTTGCGTATTTCACTCTTTTGATTTAATTGGCTTTAATTGGCTTACCTATAAAATTTCACAGAACGCGGGCAACACGGGCTACCCCACCAGCACCAATGAAATTATTAATTGCAATTTTAAGTGCTAATTTACCAGGTGCTCGGCGGTGAAGGAAAAATATCGTGGGGAAACCTGCATGTCTGAGAAATAAGAAAAAAATTCACAGAAATGGTGAACTTAGCCAACACGCATTGGGGCAGCGAGGCGTTTATTTACTTGCCCTAAAACCCCTCAGAAATGAGGAGAAGCCTGTGCCCAGCAGTGACAGGGACGTATATAGGCTGTATAACTTTAACTTAAATTTACTAATCAAACTATCAAATTGTCAGTTAAGGCTAAGGGCCATCTTATGTAGACATGAGTATGGTAATAACTAAGCGTTACTTAAATGCAATGAAGATTATTGAAAATTACGACGTTTAAAAGTCAACGGTGCCGTCCTCATAAAAGCTGAATCAACATAACGTCTACGTAGCTTCAGCTTGCCAAAAGTTTTAAGAGATGCTAAATTCTCTTTAGATTTAACTTTCTGTTATTAAAGTTTAACTTAGATGTTTGTCTTTTTATTACATCTATTCCTTCATTCCTTTTAATTCTTGAAATAGCAGAATTAAATTATTGGTGAGACCTTTGTACTCTTTTATGTTATATCGTCTATGTAATGTAAGATCTACTGCAAGCTTTTACGTGGGGCACACTAAAATGATCGGGAATAAAAAAAATACATGCACGGTAAGGCTAAATTGTATTTTATTGATTTAGAAGTATTCTCCGTTCAACTTAATGCACTTTTCCATTCGTGCAAGCCAATCATTAAATCAGTAATTCCAGTCTGAAGTTCATGTTGACAAAATGGCTGATTTGTACGCTTCCACAGCTGCTTCGGGGTCTTCAAGCCGTTGACCGCGTAATAAATCTTTCATTCTAGGGAGTGTAAAGAAATTGTTTGGGCTCAAATCAGGACTGTACGGAAGATGGCTCATCAGCTCAACGTTTTCCTGCTTCAAAAATTCATTTGTCTTCCGAGCCGTAAGGGAGCTCGCACTACCGTGATGTAAGATGATGCGACGTTTCGGGTTATTTTTTCGGAGTTCGGCTATCATTTGTGGCAAACAAACCGTAATATACCACTCAGCGGTAACCGTTCTGCGTTCCTGTAAAGGAATTGAAGCAACATGCCCCTTCTTCGAGGCAAACGTAGCGACCATTTTCTTTGACACGCTGCGGGAGCAAACCACTTTCTTTGGTTTAACCTCCCAACCTGACCTAACCCAAACTGCTGACTGATGTTTTCTTTCAGGTTCGTAAGAATAAATGTATGATACGTCACCTGAGACGATATTATAAACGGCATTTGACTTCCCTCCATTAAAGCGTTGCAGAGTAATCCGGCACCAATCTACACGAGCCGCCTTTTGCTCTTCGGACACATTGTGGGGAACCCAGCGGCAAACTAGCTTTCTTTCACATTATGTTTAATGTGTATGTGTTATTATACTCATTATGTAATATCAACTTAATTGCAGTCATTTCGATACTGATAACAGATAACATATATTTGCTCGTATGTCACATGACGGTCATCTAATATAATAGTTCTCACAGCTGCGATGTTTTCAGGCGTGACCGCTGTTCTCCATTAAAGCGTTGCAGAGTAATCCGGCACCAATCTACACGAGCCGCCTTTTGCTCTTCGGACACATTGTGGGGAACCCAGCGGCAAACTAGCTTTCTTTCACATTATGTTTAATGTGTATGTGTTATTATACTCATTATGTAATATCAACTTAATTGCAGTCATTTCGATACTGATAACAGATAACATATATTTGCTCGTATGTCACATGACGGTCATCTAATATAATAGTTCTCACAGCTGCGATGTTTTCAGGCGTGACCGCTGTTCTTGTTCGACCTGCAGAAGAGAAACCGTGCTGAGCGTCACACGACCGCGTAGGAACTCGGCATACCAGCGGTATATTGTCGTTTGACTCGGTGTTTCAACATCATAAATCGAAACAAGTTCGCTGATACATTTATCTTGAGATAAGCCGTGGCGAAAATTCTGATAAATTATGGCACAGAAATGTTCACGCGTGAGCTCCAATTCTGTTAACGACGTGTCAACTTTAAACCAACATAGTTTTTGTTTTTAAACATTTTTTTAATTGTTTGAATATCATTAAGATTCTAAGAGGCCAGTATTCAAATTCTAAAAAAGGTTTTATTGTAATTCAATCTGACATATTCTATTCCCGATCATTTCAGTGTGCCCCTCGGTATATGCAGCCTTTAGCTGGATTCAGTTTATCTCGTGATTAGTTCTTGAAACACTAATATAATAATATTTCCAAGTATTGTATTAAAAATTGATACATATGCTTTGAATCCATAATGATTAAAAATAAATAACCATTATAACTAATTTGCATCTTCGTACTTTATTATGTTGTGGTGTTTATTAGCTATCGAATATAAATGATAAGTAGATTATAAATTATGAATTCATTTATTTACTTGCATAATTAACACCGTTTTTAATAATTTATTAACACCCATTCAGGTAGTAGTTCAGTAGGTCAGGTGGGAGGGGGAGGGGGACTGGAGCTTAAAACAAGTTAAATTAAATGAGATATAATCCTTAAATTCGTTTTACTTAATACGAGTATATAGTGTTAGCATATGAGAAATAATTAAAATATTACTTTCGACTAACAAGCAGGCTGTGGACAATAGCTACGATATAATAAACAAGAACATATCACAATTATTTAATTATTATATTAACTTCTTTTAAACTAAGATTTTTTATAAAATTTTTTTGTGAAACATATGTTTGTCAACTGCCTCCACGATACAGGAGAAAATCCTAGTGTGGGGGTAACGTTTATAAAAAAAATAAAAAAAATGACAGGGTTTTTGTAAGCTTTGAATTTGAGCACATATTTGCAGGGATAGAGCACAAGATAAGAGTTATTAAATATATAGCAGAAAAATATTTGGCGATTTGATTTCACCATATTTCTAAATTAGATGGGATTTCAAGAACCTTCGAAAGTAAAAGACATTTTTTTAGAAAAATTATCCAACCAAAAGGTTTTTAACGTTGTTGTTTGTCATGAATATGATAAATTATGGTAATTATTTATGACTTAAATAATAATAAAGTTGGTAAAAAATTACCTCGCGTACATTCGCTCGATAAAATAAAATGATGTGTCTTACCTAGTTTGAAGAGCACCTCCCGCCCTCTCTCAATTACGTGCACTATCCCCGTCACCACTAATCCCAGCACCACTACTCCCAACACCACCACAATAGGAAAGGGCTTAAAACTAGGTAAGACACATCATTTTATTTTATCGAGTGGATGTACGCGAGATAATTTTTTACCAAATTTAATATGATGGATTTCCGCAAAGTAATGCCTGATTCTATTAATTATCATAAATAATAACTTTAATTTACACTTGCAGAAAATTAAAATAAATAAATATATTAACTTTGGCCTCTCAGTATATTTACGGCAATTTAATGTATGTATTTGTATTTAGTGATGTATATTCTGTAAATACTAGGAACAAGCACAAGTTAGTTATACCAGTTAATCGACTCAAAATAATCAGTAATTCCTTCATGTACGCTTTCATAACGAAAGTCCCAGAAAATATGCAGGCCTTATCTATCAAAGTTTAAAATTTTTAGCAAGCAAAAATTGCTTAGTAAGGATTATTAGGGTATACTACTAAAGAGTACATGACTGATAGTAACCCCTGAGAATGAGGTGATCGCTACCATGCTGTTTCTAAATGTTTTCATACTAATTGTAAAATAATATATTTTAAATTAATTTTTTTGGTTATCCATAATATGTTTATTTGTTATATATTTCGTTAAAAATATTTATAACATATTTCGTTCTAATAATATAACACAATTTTTGTATAATATAATGTTTGCAAAAAAATTAATTTAAATGGAAATTGATTGACATAGAATATAATTCGATTTCAATGAAAATCTAAATTTTAAATTCTTAGATTTTTTTAATAGTCAAATGTATTATTTTTATTAGTTACGTAATAATAAATTAGTATTACATCAAAGTTGTGTTATATTTTGACAAATTGTTTTATAAAAAAATGGGGAAATTTTGTTTTACATGACAACCCTATATAACACGCAAACATGCTTGCACCGCCGCCATTACAGTGCATCAGTCCTTTCTTAACAAAATTCTGTCCGCCTTATTTATACGTCCATGCTATCCTCAATAAAAAATCAAACTGCAGATGCGTTTTCACCCGTGAGGAATAAGATGGCATGCCTCTTTTCCAGTAAAAAGGGTCTCCGGTTTTCTACACTCACCATACGAAACACAGCAGTGTTAAGCTGCTATTTTACGCTGGTATTCTGTGAGAGCGTGGTCCTTCCCCGGCCAAACTGAGTATTCGTTCTACAACTATACTTCTAATATAGCTCTAGCATGGCTCTACCACATACTCGTATGATTACACGTACGTAAGATTATAGGTTGTAGATTATTCAAATTTTATATTAATATAAATAACGTTAAATATATAACTTTTTGAAAGTTGAACTCAGTAGTGTATTTTTTGAATTTCATATTATCGTAGAAAGATTTTATATGAACAATTTTCGTCTATCAAACATCATCATACCGCATTAAGGTTAATGATTGACATTTCGTAAAAAATTGGTTCATTCTCCTACAACCACTCATAGGGGAAGAAATTTAGGAAAGTAATTATATTTGAACTCTACAGCCTATCACAAGTCACTTCACTAGCCTCCCACATGAATTGCCACAAAGTGCTGGTCCTGAGTCACCTGTACCTGTCGACCGTATGGCGACTCGAAAACCTTTCTACCCCACGAATCTACTATTATATTATTTTTTCTTTTACAATTCTAACTTTTCTTTTTTCACTCGTCATTGGTGAGGAATAAATCGTGAGTGATGAGTGTGTATGTGTGCATGAGCGCGCGTGTGCGTGTGTGCGTGAGTGTGTATGTGTGTGTGCGTTTGTGCGTGTGTGTGTGCAAGCGTGCGTGCGTGCGTGCGTGCGTGTGTTTGTGTGTGTGTGTGTGTGTGTGTGTGTGTGTGTGTTTGTATGTGTGTGAGTGTGCGTGTATGTTAGTGAATGTGCACTAGCGCTACGACAATGTTTCGGGATCGGAGGTTCCAGCACAAAGCCGCTATCACTCCTAGCTCTGAAATACACTCTACAATAATGTGGATATTCTATTTTACTTTGTCTAGTAAAGCTTCTGTTTCCTCATAGTTATTCCTCATAGTTCATTTTCGTTTCTAACAAGTTTTACAAACCCCTTTTACATTAAAAATATGTTTTACCATATATATTTAAGTATTTGTTATAGTATGTGCCATATCGATTGAGAAAAACGGACAATGACCTCAGATATGAGCCGAGTGTCAAAAGGCGTAACTTACAAAATCTCAATTTAGATGTGATAACAATATTTAAATATTGATATTATTCCCACTTCTAGGTCAGCACATATGTTTTGTTTTTTTGTTTCTTAAATAATATTGTCTGTGGTTCCTATAAACATAGTAAAATCTTACGGTACATCGCGAAAAATGTGTTATATTTTATATTTCAATTTATGGTAAGTAACGCAGCAATTCATTTAATAACAGTTTCATATTAAAAAAATATTTGAAGCAATATAATCACCATATTGAGCTTTTGCAAATTCATCCCTTTAAAATAAACAAAACGCGCGTTACGTCAGTTCGTTCTAAAAGAAACGTGACAATGGCAGCCAGAGATGCGTCACCTTTTTTGGGCCGGTCCGCCATTTTGTTTTCATTCGTGTTCGGATAGCGCTTGCGTGTGTACGTCTCGGGTAATTCATAGCATTCATTGCATTGTTTTAGTTGAGTTTTTACTGTTAAATTTGTTATATCGTTAAGTTTTTGTTTTTTGAATCTGTTATATTAGTTTTACTGTGACGGTCGTTACTAAATCGACATGAGTTCAGGAGAATTTGGTGAAGGACCCGGTCCTTTAACATCAAGTGGAAAGAGACGTCGCCGACCCATAATAAACGTAGCAGGTACGTACAAATAGGTACAAATGCGACGACGTAGCCTTTCTATTTCTTAAAGCGCTCTTTTTATGTGACCATGTGGTATTTATTTTCTAAAACAATATGTATTTATGTGATGTAGTACTATGGTAGTATATTTTTGTCATTTATTTACAGGCCCATCTTCTGGAGCACCTTTAACGTCACCAGTAAAAAAGAGAAAACCTACCACTTTGTCGGTCGGGGAACAAGAGATTATCATTAATGTATACAAATATGTCAAAAACACCTGGCCCGAAGACGTGTATCCTTCAAACGTTAATATGGTAGAAAAGGTTTCGGAGATCTCAGGAGTCAGCAAGAGCACTATATATCGCGTATTAAGCGTGTATAGAGATTCCCATAAAATACCAGAAAAGGGAATAATTAATAAAAGAAAAAAGTCTGTAATTGACAAGTTGGACGATTTTGATAAATCGGCTATAAGAGCGAAAGTGCATCAGTTCTTTCTTGCAGGAGAATTACCGACTTTAGACAAAATTTTGCTCAGTATAAATCAAGATGACCAGTTGCCAAACTTGAGCAAAACTTCCCTGCGACGTGTGTTGCGCCATTTAAAATTCAAATATATAAAGAGAAACAGAAAAAGTGGTCTAATAGATCGCCCAGAGATAGTTCTGTGGCGTACCAGATATTTGAGAGAAATACAAATATTAAGAAACGAGGGACGTAACATTTTTTACCTTGACGAAACATGGATTAACGCAGGTCATACTATGGGAAAGGTATGGGAAGACACCACAATTGAATCTTCTCGTCAATCACGGTTAGAAGGCTACTCTACTGGCGCGAAAGCCCCTTCGGGTAAAGGAAAGCGATTAATAGTTGTACACGTTGGCAATGAAAATGGCTTTTTGGAGGGATGTGATTGGGTATTTGAATCATCATCTACTGGTGACTACCATGAGAGTATGGACGCTCTCCATTTCGAGGACTGGTTTAGAAAAGTAATAGAAAAACTGCAAAGCGGCGATGTCATAGTTATGGATAACGCTAGTTACCACTCCAGACGTTTAGAAAAAACCCCAACAATGTCTTGGCGGAAACAAAATATGCAGGAATGGCTAGAATCTAAACAGATCGCATACGTGCCCTCGGACACAAAGACCCACTTAATGGAAAAAATAAAGGCAGTTAAAGATAACTATCGAAGTTACGTCACCGACGAGATGGCAAAAGAAAAAAGCATCACAGTGGTAAGGTTACCTCCTTATCACTGTGAGCTTAACCCCATTGAACTTGTGTGGGCAGATGTGAAAGGGTACGTTGCACGAAAAAATACAACTTTCAAGTTAAAAGATGTTAAAAATTTACTTAAAGATGGTTTAACTCAAATCACGCCAGATAAATGGAAAAACTGTGTTCAGCATGTCCTTAAGGTTGAACAAAAAATGCGTGGCATGGATGATAGAATTGACCAAACTGCAGATCGCTTTATAATTAATGTTACAGATAGTTCATCAAGTGAAGATACGAGTGATGATTGCACCGAATAAAAATAAAGTTCTTATATAATATTAAAAATAAAGTTTTATCTTTTGCATAAGTACGTACTTATTCGGTGTCGTTATCACTCGAATCTTTATATGTGTTATAAATTAATGTTTTTTGTTGTTAAATGAATAAAGTACTTTATAACAATAGATGATTTTTCTTCTACAGCGATCTTTCACATAACTTTTTAATAATAGTTAATAAATATATATTATATCAATCATTATAAAAAAATCATTATAAATAAAGAAAGTACTACATATAAAATGTGCCTATATATTGAAGGTTTGTAACCCCTGGTTAAACGACCGAAAGGTCATTGTCCGTTTTTCTCAATCGATTTGGCACATACTATAGTACTTTTACAAATCTGCCGAAAGAGCAACATACTGCATGGTAGCAAAAGTAGTGTTTGATTTCGGGACAAATATTATTATCTGCCTTCTTTTTGTAGCCTTAATGGGATCGTATATTATGCTTTGTTTTTAGGTTTTATGCTTTCTTGAGGATGGTTTGTGATATATATAGTTTCCTAACCAAAGAGTGTCGATTACTTTGGTATAGTTTCTCAGTCGAGAATCTTTGCTCTTTGATAAACATAACCTGCGCTGAGCTCGTTCGAGCTCAAGTAAGCGTATCTTAACAGCTTCATCTCATATTTTACGTAGTAGAGCCATGCTGCAGTTATATCTCTGGTATAGTTGTAGCACGAATGGGTCGGCTCGACCGGGGAAGGACCACGCTCTCACAGAATACCAGCGTAAAATAGCGGCTTAATGCTGCTGTGTTTCGTGTGGTGAGTGTAGAGAACCGGAGACCCGTTTTACTGGATACGTGGCATTACATCTTGGTCCTCACGGGTGACAACGCATTTGCATTTTGATTCGTAATCAAGGATAGATGCAGATGTCTATGGGCCACAGCAACCACTTACCATCTGATGGACTGTGTGCTCGTTTGTCACCCTTATCCTATAAAAAAAATATAGGTATGCAGTATACAAGTATTAACTGTACCAAAGATATATATATATATATATATATATATATATATATATATATATATATCCCTGAGAAGACTTCTATTCATATCTCCTGGCTCTGTATCTGCTCTTGGCAATACATGTGTCAATGTCTTGAGAATCCATGTAAGTTTCCTTATTATGACGTGTTCAAGATGTGTGTACCAAGAGAATTTTTATCCAATAATACACCCAAGTATTTTACTTGTTCTACTTTATGAATAGTAGGACAAAAACAATTTTGTCTATCTGTTGTAGTATTACATTTATGTATCTTTACCTCAAAATGGTCAAATTGAGTTATTGTTAATGCTAAAACAAACATAACTACTTGTAGCAGTGTTTACTGTAGGAAGATTACAACACAGCCATTTTCCTATTAGCTCCAGACCCTTTGACTGGATGAAAAATTATTATTTTAATAAATATACAATTTTAAGTTACATGTTACATGTACGAAATTTTTTCTACACCGAAAGGCCGTGGTAACTCAGGGGCTAAGTACGTGCTGTATAGAACGCAAGCAAGGGTTCGATCCCTGTCGGCACCAGTGAAATTGTAAGTTAGATTTAACACGCGTAAATACTGATTACCCCATTGTAAACAATCGTAACAATAAACTTTAAAAACTAGAAACAATTTTGGTTCTATGCTAGGTAGAATTTTCGTAAGAAAACTGTCTTACCCGAGTCCAAAAAAATCACCGTCCAAATTAATTAAATAACTAACTCATTTAATGCTCAACTGAAATTATTACATTATTAAGTGGCGAAGCTTGCGAAGTCACTTATTGATTTCAGGATGTCTGTCCATCTGTCCGTCTGTCCGTCTGTCCGTGTGTTCGTCTGTCCGTCCGTCTGTCCGCCTGTCCCACGATTATCTCGACAACGGTTTCGAATTTTCAAATTCTGTTTTCAGCAATCGATTACTGATCACCCAGGCATCTGAACCTTCTATTTTGAAACTGATTGCTCAACGGCAACCGTTAGAAACCGCTCCAAAGCTGATTGCTTCGCCACTTTGCTATGCTGTTAGCTTGCTAGGTTTATTATCTTTATAAGTATTCAAAATAACACGCGAGTTTGCTATTCATAACAACTAACTAATCTCCTAACCCTACCAACAGCAGAGAGGTTTAAGACATGGTGACATCTCCGAAACTATTCACTGTTGTATTGGAAGACGATTTCATGGTACTGGACAGGAAAGGATACGGTATTAACATCTATGGCGAGTACATCACTCGCCTTCGATGTGCCGATGATATAGTCCTATGTCTTAGTTCTTTAGTCTTATGGCAGAATTGCTGCAGGACCTAAGCTTTATAATCAATGACCTCAATAGTTTTTCTCAACGGATAGGTCTCAAGATAAACATGGACAAAACAAAAATCATGTGTAATGTCCATGTCTCACCTATGCTGGTAGTTGTTGGGAGCACTAATCTCGAAGTTGTTGATGAGAATGTTTACCTGGGACAAATAGTCAGACTAGGTAAGTCCAACTTCGACCGAGAGGTCAATCAACGAATTTAACCCGGCTGGGCAGCGTTCAGGATATTACGACACATCTTTTCGTCAGGTATACCTCAAAACCTGAAAAAGAGGTTGTACAACCAGTGTGTGTTGCCAGTGATGACTTATGGATCTGAGACGTGGTCCTTCACTGGTAGCTATATAAGGACGCTCAAGATGGCTCAGCGAGCTATGGAGAGAACTCACAAGTAGGGTTTCTCTGCATAATAAACTTAGAAATGAGGATATCCGCAGTAGAACCAGAGTGACTGACATAGCCCAACGCATTAGTAAGCTGAAGCGGCAATGGGGCGGCCATATAGCTCGAGAAACCGACAACCGATAGGGAAAAAAGGTTATCGAGTGGCAGTCATGTACCAGTAGGCGAAGTGTAGGGTGACGACCCCCCCCCCCCCACCCCACTAGATGGAGTGACAACCTGGTAAGACATGCAGTAAGACGATGGATGCAGGTGGCTCAGGACCGTTCTTTGTGGCATTCCTTGGGGAGGCTTATGTTCAGCAATGGACTCTTGAAGGGCTGTAATTATGATGAATGATGAACTAATTTCTCCATCCTTATTTAAAATGGCCTACTACTATTTTTAAATATTTTTCTACTTTTTATTTTTAAAGGAATAAAAATAAAAAATACGTTTTTCTTTCTCTTACATACCTAACATTTTGCTTGTTTTATTTAGATTCTAATTCTGCTTAGTTCTTTTTAGATTTCAACTTCATAAAATTTTAGCGTATTTATTATCTCACTAACAGTTATAGACTAGTGATTGCTTCTCCATGGTATCGGCGGAGATCAAACTCAGATTCAAATATACCTTGGTTTATATTTCAGGATTCTTTATGAAAGTAAGTGAGAGCTTACCCTACAAAACTTTACAGGGTAATCAGTTTTTATAGAAAATCGCGTTAAAAATTTATGTTGTTTAAATTACAACCTTGTTAGAACAAGAAAAAGGAATCTGATGTTTTCACGCCTTGGTATACGTATTATTAACTTCACTGTGCAGATATTCAAACTCACGGAGGGTGTATAAGACTTATCCATTAATACAGGATAGTTTTTTTAAATTCTAAGCAATGGGTAATAATAATTACTACTATCGCTTGTGGTCGAAATTCAACCAATTGTGTGGAAAGAACTCTATGTTTTTGTAATAGGTACTGGATGCGCCAGAGTTCGCTTCCTGCCATTATCTTAAATACTCTGTTTCACCTTGGGAGTTGTAGTTCATGACCTTGGGGGCAAACCCTGTCAAGATTGTCGCATCGCAATCGTCGAGGCACGCCCTCGCCTCAGTCACCGAACCGATACCTCCGCTCAAAGCGCACGCGCCATTTTCTTCGCGCTATACACCGCATAGTAAAAGTTCATCCCTTACCGCTCGCAAGAAACACGCCAATGTGTCGCAAAACGTGATATCGCAAAGAACTATTCGCAGCTGTTGAAGTAAGGAGTTCGCCGCGCCGTACCACAGCCGAAGATCGCAGGTGAGTTTATTTGGTCTTATGAACATGCAATTACCCGCTCGTCCTTGGTATTTATCTACCTTATCTCGAACCAGCCACTTCTACCTGGGGGCCTGAGCTATCGTAGGAAGAAGTTGTTTAAACCCTCACCACGTGGGCGTCTCGTGGGCCACACTCACCGCATGGACTAGGTATTCCTGGTCAAACTCGTATACCACTATTGGTATTTTTCTCGAGCTGCAGATTCTTACAAAGTATCTGGTTCGAATCCCGCAATTAAGCTAATAAAACAAATTACCTAGTAACCCATTGGAGCCGCATCCTCCAGGTACTTTTTGAGAAAGGCAAAGATATCATAATTCATACAACCACAAACTTTCATTTAATTGGTTTAAAGTTTTTGTATCGAAACATCATGTAAAAATAGGTTCTCTTTTAATTTTACCTGCCTTAAAGGTAAAATAATTCGTACACGCACAAATTTTTTTTCGATGCACATCTATGGCATATGTTATTCAAATGACATAAGTTTCATTTCACTCATTGGGTAATAAATGTACAAAAAGAATTTCAATATTCGAATTTCCGTTAACGTTAAAATAGTTAAAGTTACAGCCTATATGCGTCCCACTGCTGGGACAGGCCTCCTCTCGTTTTTGAGAGGGTTTCAGTTCAATTTTTTTTGGTTGGCGAGTTTCAAATGTCTTGGAGATACTTTTTTTCTTATTTCTCATATATAGAGATTTCCTCACGATGTTTTCCTTTACCGCTGAACACGTGGTAAATCAGCACTTAAAATTGCAATTAACAATTTAATTGATGCGACGGGGATCGAATCCGGTTTGCTCGCGTGCTATGAAATTGACATCGAGCGCTAATCATCTGAGCTACTACGGCTCTTTCGATATTCATCATATCGATTATATCGTTTTACTTTATTGAAAACAACTTTTTTTTTCATTTATAAATTTCAATACATAAACAAGTAAAATATCACTTATTCACGTGGTTAAGGTGGTTTCAGTTTACGTGGTAGAGCTATGCTGCAGCTATATTAATAGAAGCACGAATGGGTCGGCACGAATGGGTCGGCACGAATGGGTCGGCTCAACCGGGGAAAGACCACGCTCTCACAGAATACCAGCGTAAAATAGCAGCTTAATGCTGCTGCGTTTCGTATGGTGACTGTGGAGAACCAGAGACCCTTTTTACTGTAAAAGAGGCATTCTATCTTAGTCCTCACAGCTGAAAACGCATCAGCATTTTAAGTCGCAAACGAAGGTAGATGTTGATCTCTATGGGCCACAACAACCACCATCAGGTCGAATGTGTGCTCGTTTTCACCTTTATTCTATAAAAAAAGGTGTAAATAATGCTATCATCTATACATTTCCAGGTTTGATAATGAAAAATAGAATATATTACGTAATGTTACATTGTGTTGCAAATAGTTTAAAAATCGGGCTAAATTTATGATTTTGATAACTTAGGTAAATAAATAACTTGATGCTTGGTAGGTTCATTTTTAAATGTGAAGATCAGTGTTAAGTAGGAAGTAAGATTTTAATTTCGTTTTAATATATTCTCATGTAGTGTTAATACGTTAATTAGAGGGTAAGTTTTTTATTAAGTTTTTTATTTATTAAGTAAGTTGTAAGTAAGTATTAATTTCAATACAATATTAAAAAACTATAATAATGAAAATATAACTAATTTATTAAACCTTAATTTACACCTCAAAATAAAAATCATACCTCGGGTTTTTCTACACATAATATGTAATTAGGTTTTACAGTGTAGAGTATTATTAATTTGATATAGATTATAAGGAATATGAACTTGTTGAAAGTTATTAATGTTTTATCCCTGGTTTACAAAATATCTCTGCACTTGGAAGAACTAGCAGGAAACTGATCGGGACACTTTAATTATTTTTTACTATTGTAAATTACTAATGTAAAATACTCCACTATATTATAATCATCCAGCATGTTTATTATAATGGTCCAGCATGTTGAAAGATCTTTGCCCGAGAGTTTGTATATAAAAGAATACAGTTTTTACAGTCTGTATTCGGTAAAAAGGTATACCAAGCGCAATGACGCTTGGTAGTGCCAGAGCTTCAGACGCAGCAGGAATTTGCGATTTATTATCGCATTATATTAGTTCAGTATTCGAAGATTCCACCTAGTCAGTACTACCATCACTCTGTGTGAAAATGTGCTATCGGAATTCACTGTATCAGAATATGATGTAACTCTTAAATGAAAGCAACTTAATCTTAATATTGGGCAGGACCACACCAAAGATCACCTATTTTCCTAAAAAAATGTGCTACTGATCTAAGTCTACCTTTGTCAATTCTCTTTAACAAGTCTTTAAATGCAGAGTCGTTTCAGAGTGCAAACTTGCACATGTTGTTCCAACTAATCAGGAGATTGTTCATTATGTGAAAACTATAGACGTATCAGTATTCTTTTTTGTATCGCGATAGTGTTTGAATCTCTAATTAATGATTGAATTTATTATCATGTACAGTCTGCTGTTTTAGAGCTGTTTTGTAATATAAGGCATATTTTTGTTCAGCTTTTGCAGTAAGTAGTCAAGTTGATATAATATATACCGATTTCCGCAAGGCATTTGACAAAGTGAATGCATTGTTTTTTCAGAAACTCAAGTGGTATGGCGTCCATGGTAATTTATTCTGATGGATACAGTCTTACTTAGAAAACTGTAGCCAATTAGTTACTCTAACGGGGTAAAACTGACTGCCGCCATCATTAAATCAGGAGTCCCACAAGGATCCCATCTGGGCCCTCTATTGCTTCTTATTTTTATAATGACTTTAGTGTTCAAAAAATTACTGACCTTAATGTTTGTATAGATTTGCAAAATGATGCTAACACAATTGCTGACTAGTGCAAAGAAAACTGTATGTACTTACATATTATAAATATACGCTTCGTTATTTCTTTGACCAACAAACGTTATAAAATAAATCTGGATTATATACTTAACGGTCAATTTCTTAAGCGAAATTCAGTGGCAAATGACTTAGGTGTTTACTTTGATGAAAAACTTTCTTTCAGAAATCGGTATGATCACATTGTTTCTAAGCCATACGAAATATTATATTTTATTACTAGAACAACTAAACATTTCAAAAAACCATCCACATTTATATATCTCTTCTATGCTTTAATAAGAAGTACTCTTGAGAATGGTTCTGTTGTATGGTCTCCATTTTACGAAGTGCATTCCCAGCGTCTACAACAGATCCAAAACAAAAGATTTTAAGATAGTTCTTCATATATATTTATATATATAAATATATATATATATATATACTAGCTCGCCAGGCAGATGTTGTTCTGCCCTTTCCAACGACCCTTCCTATAAAAATCCTTAAATTCGCAATAAAAAATTTTGAGGGTCGTTTATCGGGATAAAAACTATCCTATCTCTCAAGTTGGATCAAAATATACACAGTGTGCAAAATTTCATTGAAATCAGTTCAGTAATTTAGGAGTCCATCGCGGACAAACAACGTGACACGTGATTTTTATATAAATAAAGATAGCTGGAAATAGCTCGCAAACTACCGTGTTACAAGGAGAGACTTAAATTTGGAGATTCATCACTCAGCAATAGACGTGATTGCAAAATTGTTTCCCCAAATCTTTTATACCAAATAAATTTTAATATCAAGGCGAATCCCAGGCGTCGTCCTAATTTGTTTATATTAAACGTTTATACGAACAATCCTTCATTTTACAATTCTTTAACATTAATGTGTCGCTCTCATAATGATGTGGTTTTGACAGAGTCAGGTAGGGACATTGACGTCTTTGACAATAATATAAATAAGCTTCGCAATCAACTGCTCAACTGTTCCACTACTTCAAGTCAACTCTATATTATTTTTTATCGTCTTTAATAATATCTGAAAAAAAAACTTTCACTAAATTGTCATAAATTGTTAACTAATTTTGTTTTCATAGACATGTTTACGTATAATGCATGTTCCAACTGTATGTACGCGTTTTGGTTTGTATTCTAGGTCAAACCTTTGTATATATTAGGTATTTATGTTACGTAAGAGTGAATACAAACTGTTGTGTACATCCAATAAATAAATAAATAAATTCATGGTATTTACGGCATTATACAACAGTTCAAAGAACAGTCTAATTTTGTTTGAGTAATAAATCACTGATCTTTTCTAAGTGTTCTTCAAATGGTTTTAATACTGTTTTCTATGATGTTGAGTTAATAATCTTACGAAATAATAAAATGAAATTATTGCTAAGTAAAAACGTGATCATTGAGCTTTAAGTTAATTTTATTTTAACATTATTTACTTAATTATTTCATTTAACTAACCGAGATTAAATAAAATAAACTGTTTCATTATAACATTGTATGATGACAGTAATTTAAAAACAGTCTGACTGTGTGAGAGAGTTTACGGAAAAGAGAAAAAGTTATACCCTATGTCACTTTCACAAATAACACGAATCTAAAGACACCTAGTATGATCAAATCAATTAAGTAGTTTAGATAACAGAGCATCTATACAAATAAATAAAATTGAAGTGTCTGTTTGTAATAATAAAATTACGGCTTTTTACTAAATGCATATGAAATTATGTACAAAAACACAATTTCGAAAATTTTTGTCTGTCTGTCGGTCTGTCTGTCTGTCTGTTTGTTCCGGCTAATCTCGGAAACGGCTGGACCGATTTTGACGGGAATTTCGCTGGCAGTAGCTGATGTCATAAGGAGTAACTTAGGCTAATTTAATTTTAGAAAAAGAATTAGGGTTCAGCGCAAAAAAACCTAAAACCCCGATTAACACGCGGGCGAAGTCGCGAGGAACAGCTAGTGCTAAATAAAAAGACATATTTCTAGGGCAGTCAAGTAAAAATAGAAACTATTACTAAAAAAACGATCCGAAATAAGTCAACGAGTAAACGAATTGCACTAAAGTGTAAATAAAATAGAATATCTTTATACATATAGTTTATTACATATTAACCCATTTTTCCATTAAAAATATATTACCATTTTTAAATAGTCTACTCTTTTCTTTTAATTTTAAGAATTTTATATAAACAAACAGAAATGAAAAAAGCTCTTTTCATACGGTTTTAATCTATTCATAAACTACTCCTCTCATATCTTTTAAAGGTAGTTTTCGTTCGTTAAAATGCGGAAAAACATAACTACATTCATTAAAAGGATTGAAAATGTTTCAGGACTTAAGCCGTCAAATTGTATTTCATGGTGATTATAATGTATATAATATAATGTTCGATAAGCATTTTTTTGTTTTATTATGTAGTTCATCAGTGAAGAATTTTCTGCAATAGGAGAGGCTCATATGCTCATATACTTTTATAAGAAAATTTATTATATTGTGTTGTTCACATAATTTTTGGTTCTTATTTCATAGCTGTCAAAAGCAGACTAAAAGTTCAAAAATCAATCATCTTTAATATATTTGCTTTGACATAGTGTAACTACAGAAAAATTAAAGAAGTCTTCAGAAGTTATGTAAAAATTATTTTACTCATTGTAGTTCTTTATATTCAGCTTTGACTTTTTATTAAAAGTTAAAGTTTTGGTGTCTCTTTTTGTGTGAATGGATCTTTGATTGGATTAATATCTATCTAATATCTAATATGACGTCTAATTAGTTTCATTCAAAATTACATACATACACAAATTTGTATGGGATCACCCCTAAAGTATAATCTATATAATAAAAAAACGTAATTGAAATCTATTTGCAATAGCTAAAAGAGAAGAAAACAAAAAGAATGTAAAGTGGAATTGATAATCTCTTATTTTTTTAACTAGGCTAAAAATACATAATCAATAAAGAAATTAGTAATTTATCTGTTGTTTTGGCTGTCTATAATTAAACAATACCTGTCCATTGCAATTTAAACCAGAACACAAGAGAGAACACAGCCCGCTTGACGGTGGAAAAAAGTAAGAAGGTAGCATCTCCGCATATGGACCTCTATAGACAAAAGATGCACAGACATCTAGTATATTAATTCATTCATTAATCACTGCCATTTTTCTCTGTTTTAAAACATCCTGTGTCGTGGAAGCAGTTGACATACACAAATTGCACAAACACAAACATTCAGAATCTTGACAATTATTTATAGGTCATACAAATACTTTTCCTTTTCAGGTTTCAAACGCATGGCCCTCAGCGCTGCAACTCAATGCTAAATCACTGCACCAAGGAACCGTCAGTGTACAAAAAGTCGACTCCTGATAACATAAGTCTCTAAATTAAATAGACTAATAATAACTGGTCCTTTATCAGCCGTATAGAGGTGCGTTACAGATTCAACAATAATATCTAGTACAATAAATAAAAACATAAATGTGCATTGCATGTCCTTTATTTTAAATTAAAAACATACATGTTTATAAGACAGGATAAACAAGCATGCGACTCATCTGATAGTAAGTGATTACCCCCGCCAATGAACAACAGCAACACCAGGGAAATTGCAGACGTGTTGCAGGCCTTTTAAAAAATAGCAGGCTCTTTTCTTGAAGGTCCCTTTAGTCGTATTGGTTTAAAAAAAATCTCGTGATAGTTTGTTTGTAAAATCGACAAGAAAATTGTACGAGTAAGAAAACTTCTAGTAAATAGCACAAGGGTACATCGCCGATTACCCAGGTGGAATCGCGATGGTATCGCGAGTTTTGTAGCGATGTTCGATGGTGACATTTAGCCGCTGGAATTAGTCCGAACAATTCATTTGAGCACTCCCCGTAGTAGATACAAAAGAATTTGCAAGGAGATGCAACATCTCTTCGCCAGTGAGTCAAGCCGATCAGAAAGAACTCGATTGTCACTGATTCAATTCGCTCTGCGCTGAATGCGATCAAGTAAAAGGAACTGGCAGATTGTACAAATACGTTACAAATAGTCTGTTTCATGTCAGGTCTAACTTGCGCATTGTAAAGTTGCAAGTGGTGTGCCGGCATGCTCTACAAAGTACGCCAAGCTTTTTAGAGACCAATTTACCCTTCCCTTCCAAGAGAACGCGGAACTGAACGTCATTCGCTATGTCGATGCCGAGTATTCCGAGGTTTGCTAAAGACAACGAGGGAAGTGCCCTAAAATTGAAGAGACACTAAAAAGGGTTACTTTTTAGCGGTAACCGTGCAAACTTATGTCTTCTGGGGATTGAACTGGACTAGATTTAGTCGCCCGCAATTCTAGACTTTGTTCAACAAAGACACAAGTTTATTCCGGCACACGACGATGTATTCCCGAGAAATATTTGCACTGCCGGTGTATAACGCATCACCAGTGCTGTCATCTGCAAAACAATGAATATTACTGGTTTGCAACATATCACTGCTCAATGAACAGGGGAGGCGATAGCACGCAGCCTTGTGGAACACCAACATTCACAGACTTGGAGTCGAAGCATGTACTGTCGACTACGACCTCAATACTCTGATCTGATTGTAAACATAATCCAAATTCATAATTTTTCGGGAAGCCCATAAGATGAAAGCTTCAAAAGAAGCGCTTTGTGCCGCTCAAACATCTTCACTATGTCCAGACTAACTGCCAAGGCCTTCACCTTGAACTCGACTGCCTGCGCCAAACAGTGTGTTAGGTAAACAAGAAGATCACCAGCTGAGTAACCCCGACGGAAACCATACAAGCGGTTACTAATCAGCTAGTGCTCCTCAACGTACCGCGTGAGGTGGCAGTTTATTATCATCATTCGTACGTTCTACACTTCGTTCGCCGGTACGATGCCGCCACTCGGTTTCCCCCCATCGGTTGTCGGTTCTTCGAGCTATATGGCCGGCCCATTGCCACTTCAACTTAGTAATCCGTTCAACTATATCGGTCACTCTGGTTCTACTGCGGATATCCTTATTTCTAAGTTTATCACGCAGAGAAACTCCGAGCATAGCCCTCTCCATAGCTAGCTGAACAACCTTGAGCTTCCTTATACGGCCAGCAGTGAAGGACCACGTCTCAGATGCATAAGTCATCACTGGCGACACGCATTGGTTGTAGAGTCTCGTTTTCAAGTGACGAGAAGATGTACCGTAATTTCCCGAACGCAGCCCAACCGAGTTGAATCTGTCGATTGACCTCTCGTTCGATGCTGGACTTACCTAGTCGGACTATTTGTCCCAGGTAAACATACTCGTCAACAACTTCGAGCTTAGTGCTCTCAACAACCACCGGCATAGGTATGACATGAACATTAAACATAATCTTTGTTTTGTCCATGTTCATATTAAGACCTATCCGTTGGGAAACACTATTGAGGTCATTGAGCATGGTGCTAAGGTCTTCCAGCGATTCTGCCATAAGGACTATATCGTTGGCAAATCGAAGGTGAGTGATGTACTCGCCATTGATGTTAACACCGTATCCTTTCCAGTGCAGAAGCTCCAAAACGTCTGCCAACGCAGCGGTGAAGAGATTCGGGGATATAATGTCACCCTGTCTTACACCTCTCTGCAATGGAATTGGATAGGTTTCGTACTCTGGTACTATACTCGGATACTACGATATACCGACAGTCAACTTGGCATCGCTGAAGGGACTGCAGCACCGCTAAAATTTCGACGGAATCAAAGACTTTCCCATATTCCACACACGCCAGACATAGTGGCAAATTGTACTCCTCGGACTTCTGTATATTTTGCCGAACGGTATGTATGTGGTCAACGGTGCTAAAGCTTTTTCGGAAATCGGCTTGATCTGGAGGTTGGAAGTCGTCAAGTCTGCGCGCGAGACGATTTGTAATGACTCTAGAAAACAGCAAATAGACGCGGCTCAGAAATTAAATCGGTTTGTAGCTCTTCAAGAGGGCGTTATTACTTTTCTTGAAGAAAACCACAAGAAACGATACCGCAAGAAGACCACCGCACTTTTGGTCCACGCCTCAGGTGTAATGCCACCATGGAGGACGGAATTAAATAACTTCTGAAGAACTTCAAGTACCGGTTTTCCATCCGCTTTCAGAAGCTCCGCTGTAATTCCATTCTCACCTGGGGCCTTGCCGTTTTAAGGTGCTGGAGAGCCATTCTAATCTCGCTCAGACTGACGTCCGGGATATCTTCGGAATAGTGTCGGATAAGACTCGCCCTTGGATCGTTACTCACACTTGCGTGTGCCTCCAACGATGATGTGTACAGCTGCCCATAGAACCTCTCAATCTCACTCAACATCTCAGGTGTCCCGGAAACGACGCTTTCACACTCGGTCTTCAGCTTCGATAGTTGGCTCTTTCTGGCAGACAGATCTCTAGCAAAGACTGGAGACCTGGTTCCGCTCGATCACTTCTTCAATACGCCGCATGCATTTGGATATCTGTCTGTTCAGTTGCTTGTATGTTGTCAAATCTACTGAAGACTACAGTTTCATATCCCGTCTCACAGCCATAAGATTAAAAGTGTGATCGGATAATTTTTTGTATTCTTCTGTAGCGGGTCTTGCAAAACTTAGCTCCGACCGCATGGACAGTGTCCACTGCATTGCAATCTTCTAGGCACTGAAAACGGTTTTGTACCTCGAGCTGTAAGGTTTCGGGCCTTTGGATTAGAGCATGAGGGGGACGGAGCGTTGACTTCATTAGGCGTGACCTCTCCAACTTAACGTTCAGGTTAAGTGTGCTTCTCACCATTGGGTGATCGTTGCCGGTTTTCACCCTCGCGATCACTGAGACATCACTAAAGAGTTGTCGTCTGATCGTCATAATGAAGTCAATCTCATTTTTTGTCGAACCGTCGGGGCTCGACCAGGTCCACTTCCTGTGGAGCCGCTTAAAGAGTCCCTCTTTCTCCACGAAGTCAGCCAGCTGTTGGCGCCTTCCGTTGCCCTATTCCAAATTTCCCTACTTTCAGGTCACCGTTCTCTCTTGTGCCTAGTTTTGCATTGAAGTCTCCCATTAACACCGTATAGTGGGTTTTGGAGAAATGCATGGCTCTAGAGATATCCTCATATATTTCCTTCATCTCCTAATCGGGGTGTGCCGAGGTTGGTGCGTAAACCTGTATGACCTTCACGAATAGCGTTTGGTGATTCTGAGTATGAGGTACGCAACCCTCGTCGACACACTCACAATCTTTACAACGTTGTTAACAAGAGACTTGTGGACGATAAATCCGACACCTCCTTGGGACAGATGGTCGCCCTCCCGGTGATAGAACAAGTTGCTGGATTCGAGGATTACCGTGTCCTCCCCCTCTCTTCGAACCTTGGATAATTTTATGATATTCCGGCGAAACTTGTCTATCTCTTCTTTCAGCTCCACGATCTTCTCGTCAGTCCTCAGGGTGCGTGCGTTATAAGTTGCCTGGTCGAGTCCTCGTAGGTGGCAACCGAAGCTCCACCGGAGATTCTTAGTACCCCCTGCTCCGCCGTTACCATGGTCGCGTCATAGCCAGGAATAGCGGGGCCGGCAGGAACTGAGGACCGTCTCTTTGTTACTATCATGAGGGGTATATTGCCATAGTTCCCACGCTTGGTGAGCGGGTTGGTAACCGCGGTTTTTTTATTGTTGTTTTGCTGTTATCAAAAAGATGCTGCTGCCCATCCTCTACTTCAGTTTTCCTCTGTCGCCTCTTACAACACCTACGGGAAGATATGCGTTTGTGAGTATTCTTACCCGCCACTTCACGGGGTGTTCGTGAGATCCATTAATTTAAAGAAAAAGGAGGTGATGACAATAGGCCTTTAGTTGGACAGATCAGAGTGGTTACCGTTTTCAGGGATCGGATGCACGAAAGCTGTCTTGACTCAATATTTCTTACTTATTAATCATTTCTTAATACATACTAAAAATTAATGTAATAATCGCAATTTGTCACACTTCCGTCTCCGTAAAGGAAAACATTTGGAGGCAAACTCACATGTCTGAGAGATTAGTAAATAATTTAATTGTTATATATCCAATTTATGACCTAGTCAGGTCATAAATTCTGTCACATGTTTAATTTAAAATAATTGAAACAAGTTTATTCATTATTTAACCATTTATATACCAAAATGAACTTAACAAAACATAGATTCTTATGACACCAAAATTTTATTCAAAATGACCTCCGTGATTTTGAATACAGGCCTTCAATCTGCGCGGCCAGTCGTCTATCGCAGCACGGACGAGGTCCATGGCAATATCGGCGGCTGCCTTAATCAAGGATGTCTTGAGTGACTCCAAATTGGGATGAGGCTTTGAGCACGCCTGTTCCTCCAAGTTTTGCAATATCTTGTAATCTAACGGATTCAAATCTGGACTGGAGGGGGGCAAGTCTTTGTGCCGGATGAAGTCGATTTCACGCGCTGCCAGCCAGTCTTGTGTGCTCTTCGCTCTATGAGCTGGCGCCGAATCTTGTTGGAATACCCAGTGCCTGTTATTGAACATGGTATGAGAAACAGGTTCCACAAGGTTCGTCAGAACTGTATTTTGATACACAACTGCATTCGATTTTACACCTTTCTCACAAAGATGTACCTCTGTTAAGCCCCAATAAGAAACTCCCAACCATACCATGAGCGAGGATGGAAAATGACCTCTATGGACACGCGGAATACGGTTGCTCGCTTCTTCACTACTGTGTGCGTACACCTTATCATTTTGTTTGTTGTAGCTCTATTCTACGGTAAAAATTTTTTCATCCGAAAAAAGAATTTCCCGATATTTTTTTCCCGCGTACCGCTTCAACAAAGCGCGGCATCTCTTCAGTCTCAGGTCCATTAGACGAGCATTCAAACGATGTCCTGTTTTTCTTCGATATGCTTGAAGCCCTAAGTCCTAATTCAACACCCTTTTCACCGTGGTTCTGCTTAACCCCAACTGAAGGGCCAACAGTTTCTGCTTACAATTGGGATTTCTTTGAATTCGCGCCTTCACAGCTTTTATCACTGCTGGAGTCCTAACAGACCGAGGGCGACCACTTCTTGACCTATCATCTACACTAGAGTCTTCATTGTATCGTTTGATGGTACGATAAACGAATCTTTTGGTTATATACAAATTTTTCAGTATGTCAAAAATTTGAATTGGCGCGTAACCGCAACGATGCAACGCAATAACTGCAACACGGTCTTCTTTAAGCGTCCACTCCATATTTAAAAATGAGTAAAATTCTAAAAAGTATACAGTTTCATTTTCATGAACAATTTGAAATTCGAATTCAATAAACTTTTTTGTGGCCAGCATTCGAAAAGAAAAGTTTTTACTGTGTGACAGTACTTATGACCTGACTGTGTATATATATAATAACAATTATTTGTGGGCCAACACTAAGTAAGTTAACTTGTTATTTTGCAATTACAATGCAGAAACCTTTAATTAAGATATCTTGAAAGATCTTCAAATCATATAAATCTTAATGGATAATAAAAGGTGTTTTATATATTAATTTTAAATTGCGGTCACACGTCAAATTTGTAGTCGAAGTACGCCGCTGGAGTTCATAGAGGCCTCAGTATAAGCAGGCCTGTTTCACTCCGCGCTTTAGGCATGATAATATACATATGCTACGCGACCCCGCAAGCGGGATAATTCTGTGAGGTTGTCACGCGCCTGCACGACCTGACGCGCGTCTTATGTTATCATAAAAATATTTTTCTCTAATAAGTATTTAGGCACTTTTGATATTTAGTTCTGAGTTTTTATTCAAGTATGGCCTCTCAAAAAACCGAAAGGTACTGCATAGCATACGGGTGCTTAAGTAACAAGAGGAATGTCGTCCTTTCATTCTTTACTGTTCTTAGGGATACAGCATGGTAATATATTGTTATTTATAGGTAGATCTAGATAATTAGGTACTTGTAACTGACACCATAGTTACAGATTTATTATTTGATTAGTGACCCGACCACAGTTCGCAGTTTTCGATTTTTTCGCGTATAATGCCAATGGCCTTAAATATAATTTAGTGTAAGTAGACCTCCCAGTACTCCCACCCGAACGGGTTCCCGACTTGTCGTGGCGGGGGGGCTTAGTAGCCGTGGCTTGGTCACCCACGATGAACAAAGAGGAACCCCTTGGCTGGCCCGTGGTGTAGGGCCGGCCCGAGGTGGCCACTCCGAGTGGGCTTGGCGAGGCCATTTCGGATGTATGTCGGTGGGATGCGGTGAGAGGGGTGTCCGCTCCCTCTACCGCTGCAGCCGAGGTGGAGTCGCGGAGGAAGAGGAGTGTTAGTATGGCGATGCGCCACTCGCCCTATCCTCCGCGACTCTGACGGGGTCGCACCGTTAATGATGCGGTGGTGGTGGGGCTGCGGGGGGAGAGGAGTGCCGGTATTGCGAGGCGCCGCTCTCCCTACCCTCCGCAACCGAATCTCGGTTGGCGGTGAAGCCATAGACCAGATCCGCCGCTGGGGTCAAGAAGGCTGGTTCTTCTGAGTGCTAATTATTCCTGGCCCCATGGACTTGCGCATCGGACACGGGGGCGTCCGTTGCGCATATGAAATTGGAGGCCGAGGAGGAGGGCGCGCCATGTATTCTGGTGCGCCTTACCTGGGAAGGAGATTGGGGAGGAGTAGTCCTCTCCCAAGGAGAGGCCGTCATGGGACGGCCAGCGCAGGTGGGGCCGCGGATGTGTGCGAAAGCGTTTCCGTGGCCCTGCCAATATGCGACGAAGGTGGAACACCATGGGGTTTTAGTCAGTGCGAGTCAGTCAGTCGAGATATAACCCGTCCTTGCGTCCGACGCGGGTATGCGTAGGCATTTCCCCATGTAAAAAAAGGCTAATTTCAAGAAGGTCACTTCCGAGGCGTGCAAAGTATTATGAACATTAGCGGCATTGTAACTAAGTTTAAGCTCACAAGTTTGCTATCAGAGAATGAGCCTTCTGTTCTTTTAATTATTATTTATTGTGTGGTATAAGCTAACTCTTACGAACTCTTGAATCCTTAGAAAAAGAGCCTATGAGAATCTATCATACAGTTTCATTCTGAATATGCCGTAAGAGGACACAACGGAAAACGTAACCCCATCGTAACTAGTAACAAATGTTCAGTTACGTAGACGTCCGGAAAGTAAACTTCAATTATCAATTTCAATACTTCTGGTGGGGTTTCGAAATCGGATTTCTCGTGTACTATGAAAATTACGAGCGTTTAGCACATTTAAGCTACCACGATTCTTACACCATACCGTAGAAACCATACTTGTGGATTATACAGAATACTGATTCTTGGTTCCTAAATTTGATTTTCAGGTCAAATAAAATTAAATAAATACTTAATATAGTTTGATGTTAGGATTTAACTTCAATGTTACTTTACAGGGATCTTTAACAAAAATATTCTAAATGCAGAGGTAATAAATCCACACACAATTTGAATTTTTATATAAATTTATTAATAACTAGCTGTGCGCCGCGACTTCTTCCGCGTGTAATTGAGGGTTTTAATTATATTGCTCAGAACCCTAATTCTTTTTCTCAAATATAAGTAGCCTAAATTACTCCTTAGAACATTGGTTATCAGCCAGTGAATGTCCCGTCGAAACCGGTCCAGCCGTTTCGGAGATTAGCCGGAACAAACAGACAGACAGACAGACCGACCGACAGACAGACAAAAATTTTAAAAATTGTGTTTTTGTTATAAGTACCGTATATACATTCATATGCATTAAGTACAAAGCTGTTATTTTAACATTACAAACAGACACTTCAATTTTAATTATTTTATTATATGTATAGATTAGATTTTTCAAGGTCGAGTTTTCTAAAGTAAAGTTATTTTTATATGTTTTAATACTGATTCTGACAACGCACCAAGGGGAACCACAGGGTTTTTGTTACATGCTGTATAACACTTCACGCTTGATGTGGGCTTCTCCAATTGTGAGGATGATTTATATTATAATACGCTGTTAACTTGTCTATCACGGTATTAGATCATTGGCACTTTTGACGCTACACCAGGTGGTGATACCGCGGTATATCGAAGACTTCCATAGACACATTTATCGACATTCACAGGACAAATGTTGAATTTTTTCGCCTTTACCATATGGTACTATAACTCTATAACCTTCCTTAATATTTGTTTTTCAAATATAACTACTGAGTACTGTTACGCTTTACTTTTAAATTTGAAAGAGGTGAACTTGTGATAAGGTTTCACATTTGTAGTGAATATTGTCGAAACATACGTAATTATACGTAGTAAAATTACGCTGCAGCGTTAAATGATTGTAGCACAAACTGGTCGGTTCGGCCGGGATAAGACATCGCTCTCACAAAATACCGACGTAAAATAGCAGCTTAATGGTGTTATGTTTTGTATGGTGAGTTTAGAATGCCGAAGACGCCTTTTTTATATATATTCTACTAAGTCAGCGCTTATCTACGATCCTACCTGATGGTCAGTGGTGATGTAGCTTAAGATGGTGAAATACACTCACTTAACAAAAGCCTATTAACTATTGCCTTGAAGACACTCACACTGTAATCGGATGGAAAGGCAGATGCTGGCAACTTATTCCACTCCTTTGCTTTACGCGTGATGAACGACGTAGCGAACCGTTTGGTTCGAATGCGTAGAATAGAATAGAATAGAATAATTTTTTATTCAATATCGATTATTACATAATTCTTATTGAAAGTCATTTTTTATTTACCACTGGTTCGGAAAATACCTCTGTCCTGGGAAGAACCAGCAAGAAACCCAGCGGGACTTTTTTTTTCAAACATATTTCATTTAACAATAATTTCATTTATACAATTTTTAAATGATTTTTAATAGAACCAGCATGGTGGCGATCACCTTATTCCCAGGGGTTATTTTCATTCATGTATTCCTTGATATTATAATAACCCTTTTTGTACAGTTTATCTTTAATAAAACTTTTAAACTTGTTTATTGATAAACTTTGAATATGTTCTGGGATTTTGTTGTAAAAGCGTATACATTGCCCCATAAATGAATTACTGATTCTGTGGAGTCTAGTAACTGGTATTACAAGCTTATGTTTGTTCCTAGTGTTTAAAGAATGCACATCCTTATTCTTATTAAAGCTATTTATGTTTTTATGTACATACATTAGATTTTCATAAATATATTGCAATGCCAAAGTTAATATGTTTATTTCTTTAAATTTTTGTCTGAGGGACTCTTTACAATTTAGGTTATAAATCGCCCGAACGGCTCTCTTTTGCAAAACAAATATAGCTTCAATATCAGTCGCATTACCCCATAGCAAATTTCCATAAGACATTACGCTATGAAAGTAACTAAAATACACTAATCTAGCTGTCTCAACATCTGTGAGACTTCTAATCTTTCTTACAGCATATGCTGCAGAACTAAGTCTGCTTGCTAATTTAGATATATGGGGGCCCCATTGAAGTTTCGCGTCAATAGTAATACCGAGAAAAACAGTGGTATCCACAAGACTCAACTCCTCCCCATTTAATAGCACATTGGTATTCGAATGTTTTACATTAGGTATTGTGAATTTAATACACGAATTTAATACACGAATTTAATACGCGTGGTAAGTCAACAACGAAAGGGTGGAGACTGGCCGAACGTCTGGTTGTCTGACGGTGGAAGGGAGAGAGAGGAATTAAATTATGCAATTCCTGCACCGAAAATAAGCATCCGATGCAAATAAGCATCCGTAATGCATCCTGTAGAAAATCGAAAGGCTGGCTACTTTGCGTTTGTATTCAAGGCCGGTAAGATTGGTTTTAACCAAATTCGGGTCATCAATAAGCCTCTTAGCATGCCTTTCCATTGATTCCAAAGCTGTTAGGCGACATTTTGCAACACCAGCCCATGCACGACCGAACTTGCGCTTTATATAAAGTAAGCAGCTGTCCCGGCGTGAAGCATCGCCGCACCTTTGCAAGGATTCCCAGCTTTCTAGCAGCTGCTTTGGCCTTGGACTCAATGAACCGCCCGAAGTTCAGAACTTAGGATATCTCAAACCCTAACAACTGAAGGCGGTCGGTTTATTTCAGTAATACATTTCGGAAAGAAGAAGCCAAGGTAAGCTGGCTCCTTTTTATAAACCATCTCTATAGTAATGAGATGGTGATTGTGCCTAGCTGTGACACGTATAAAGCTTGTCTACACACAAAGTCACTGCAATATTTTTACCTGTTCTAACACACTTACTCATATTTTCATGCTTAAGTTTAGTTTAGGTTTAAGTTTCGTTTCTTTTACCTAACTAGATAAAAATACTGAATGACGAATTATTATTTTAATAATAACTGAATTTAATTAATATGTTACATATACGTTGTTTTCCTTCACTGACGAACCGTGGAAGCTCATGGGCTAAGTGCGCGCTGTAATTAACATGGTACGCAAGCAACCCGGGTTCAATCCTCGATTCCTCGGTTCGATTTACCACGCATAAATGGGTACTGAATATCCCATTGTAATCAATCGTAAGAACAAAGTTTGGCGTGCTCATTAGAGCGGGACAGTATTTCATGCCGGCACACTGCCTACAACTTTATAAAGCGCAGGTACCGCCTCACATAGAATACTTTTCCCATATGTCTGTGCTGGGGATCTCCAGTGTAAGCTACTTCCATTTAATCGCATCTAGCGCGGAACTCTTCGAATCGTCGGCGACCGAGCTCTTTCTAATCGGCTTGAATCACTGGCACTGCGAAGAGATTTTGCCTCTCTTTGCTTATTTTATCGCATCTACCACCGGCAAATACAAAAAAAAAACGGCGAACAGTCGCTTAATTTCAGCATCGCACATTGCTACAAAACTCGCGATATCACATATATGGATACCATCCATACCATCTGGATGATTGGTGGTCCATCCACCACAGTGCGATTTACAAGAGGTTTACTTCGTCGCACTACTTCCTTGTGGAATCAAGTACCACCAGCGATTTTTCCGTACTGATACGACTTAGAGACCTTCAAGAGTACAGCCTATTCCTTTTTAAAAGGCCGGCAACGCATCTTCAATTCCCCTGTTGTTGCAGTTGTTCATAGGCGGCGGTAGAAAACAATTATTAATTTTTCGATATTCACGTATGATCATTTTACATTATAATGATTATATCGTTTTTCTTTATTGAAAACAAAAAAAAACAATTACTTTTAACGATAAAAATACTGTAAGAAATTTTAATGTAAAGCTACAGGAAAAGGCTTTAATACCACTTCTGATGTAAGAAACTGCTCGACATCTGATGTTAGAAATTATTCTCAATAGTATTTAAATAAAAGAACACCACTCGGTTACAAACCCTGCTTACTATCAGGACCCCAATTACATGATAACACCAAAGTATGCAAACCAACAGCATCACTACCCATCTCAATGTAACATAGGGCAGCCTCTCAGCAACACTACCTTCCAAGGAAGGTCGTGTTGTTAGTAAGGCAAGCCTACACTAGTAGAATACCTCATCGGGCATAGTAACGATAGAGAGACTCGTAGAATTACAAACTGTTCCTTTTAGTCGGCTGCCTCATACTTTATACTGCTAAAAAAAGTGAGAGATTACCATTCTACCTTCATTTGTTCATATTTTCTTTTATTTTTTTACCCTCATTGCCTACACGGCCTCTCCTGAGAGGAGTCCGTCCTCGGGCTCCCTTTAGCTTTAAATATCAGTCTCCACTAACGGTATTGGGGATGCAGGCATAGTGTCAGTCACAGTCGACGCGCTTGGCAATAGCTCTACGTTAGCACAACGTGTCATAATAAGTCATAGGCGCTACGTTCGAATCACTGAACACAAGTGGTAAAGTTAAAAATTTTGTTAAAATTCAACTATTAATAAATACGCATTATTAAAACTAACTAAAAAAACTGCTGGTCATAACTTGAACAAATTTATATGAGACCACTGATAAGCACCAGCTTAGAACCATCAACAGTGGTCACCTAGAAAAAAGTTCTGAGGAACACACAAAAACATAGTCGAATTGAGAACTTCTTCCTTTTTAAGTCGGTTAAATATAACAGTTTAAGTCATAGGCACTCGTTCGCATAACTTAACAAAATAACGATGCACGATACAACGTTAGCAAAGGTAACTTAACAAAAAAATAACTCATTAAGTAATAGGTACAACGTTAAGATAACATAATAAAATAATAACCGATTAAGTCATAGGCACCACGTTAGCATAACTTAACATCTACTTAAGTCATAGGCACGACGTTAGCATAACTTAACATCTACTTAAGTCATAGGCACGACGTTAGCATAACTTAAGCTAGACGCGACAGAGGCACGACGTTAGCTTGTCCGCATTTTACTTTTGAGAATTAGGCACATCGTTAGGGTATCTCAATATTACTCTTTCAGAAAAGAAGCACTACGTTACCAATTTGTCCTCAAAGAAAGCATGGGGCAAGCATACACCTCGTGTGTAGGCTAAAGTAACGATACTGGCTTAATTATTAATGTAACTTTCCCGTCTCGGCCCTTTCTGACCACAAATTTTCAAATCTTAACCAACAGCAGACAATGAGTGAGCTTTTGAATACATTTCACACAGACTAAACTTTTACAGAATTGAAATGATCGTCCAAATCAGATTTTAGAATATAACGTTTCCTATTAGAGTTTAACGCACGTCTTAGATAACACAATTTTTTCTGAGGCACACTGCGCATATGGCATTGATCGAACTATACACTGAAGACAGATGCCAACCAGATAAACGCGCTCCAGCGAACTCTCACGTCACACCAGCGCCAGCGAGCTGTTCCGGCACACCAGCGGCAGCGAGCTGTTCCAGCGCACAAGCGGCAGCGAGCTGTTTCGGCGCACCAGCGGCAGCGAGCTGTTCCGGCGCACCAGCGGCAGCGACCTGTTCCGGCGCACCAGCGACAGCCAGCTGTTCGAGCACACTAGCGCCAGGCAGCTGGTCCGGCGCACCAGCGCCAGCCAGCTATTCCGGCACACCAGCGCCAGCCAGCTGCTCCGGCGCATCAGCCCCAGCCATCTGTTCCGGCGCACCAGCGCCAGCCAGCTGTTCCGGTGCACCAGCACCAGCCAGGCTATTCCAGCGCACCAGCGCCAGCCAGCTGTTCCGGCGCACCAGCGCCAGACATCTGTTCCAGCGCACCAGCGCCAGCCAGCTGTTCCGAAGCACCAGCGCCAGCCAGTTGTTCCGGCACACCAGCGCCATCCAGCTGCTCCGACACACCAGAGCAGTGTCAGCGAGCTGCTGCGCCGCACCAGGGCCAGCAAGACACTGCACTGCACTCGCACCAGCGAGCTGTCCAAACTTTGACATAGTAGGCATAGACACCAAGTTTGCATATCTCATAGTGGCACTCGCAAAATAGGTATTCAAAATAATCTAAGATTGAAACAGATGTAAAAAGTTTTAGATGCATGAAACAAATAAATAATCTGTGTTGCAAAATTAAAAATTAAAACACATGAAGGCAAATGTATTGCGAAACATAGAATTCGAGGCTTCGAAAGTTCATCACACATTCTCTTAAGAAACGGCAACTGTGTGGACATGGCACTCTCAACCATGGCACACATTACAAAAACGGCAGCTATATTTTTGAAAAATCAAAATTTGTCACTATTTAAAGAAAGATGCCTATTTTTCACCTGACTATTTATAGAAATGAAATAAATCTAAAAATTAAGCTAATTGAATTGTAAATTAAATACCCTTATCACAATGTTAAAAGAAACACAGGAAAAAAACATTTTTTATTATTTACTTAAACTTATTCTACGTCAAGGGTAAACGTATTACCACGATATTTTGAACGCATCTCAACTACCCTTTTTCTAGGACGTTCCATTTTACACACTGCTTAATTACACTCTGTTAATCAAAAATCTCTGACTTAATTGAACTCTGTTTCTGAGTTTTAAACATTAGTTTATGTTTTATTTAATCAGTAAGTATTTCTTTATTACTCTTTGTATAGTACAGATTAATTAAAAATAACATAGTAATTAAATAAATTAATCATGCAGTATGTCATTGAGTGCGCACGAGTGAAACGGATTTTTTTGACATTTGACAGTTCTACAATTGGCATCGGCGCAGCCTTCATTGTTACCAAAGCGAATATAATCACTTGTTGCGTTTGCGTCTCGTGTATTGTGCTATTTTGTGTGTTTTTGGTGGATCATATAGAATAGAAATATGTAGGGATACACAAGATTTTTCTCGGTATAATCTCAGAGGAAGTGGTGATAGAACATTAATAAAAGATAAAAAAAATAAGTATTTGGGAACGGCAAATCCTAACTTAAAGAGTAACATTAATATTTTTGGGTTTCGTAGCGTTTGAATCGTAAAAATGACCACATGACACTTTCTAAACTTACAGAAAGCTTTTCTACTATACCTTATAACTATACATAAACTTTTACTACACACACAGGTTTTAAATGTATGAAAAGTGGGCATGGTTCTTTCATGAGCAAAGTTGTACATACGGCGGACTTATTGCCATAGGGAAATCTCTCCCAGTCAACTATTAGCTTAAACAGAGATAGAAAAACGAGAGGTGGTGCAGCAGTAATCAAAATAGAAAGGGTAAAAAACATTAAAAATATATTTTATATACATATAAATATACATATACACACAAATACATACTTAAGTACATTATATATATAACCAGTACGGTCTGAAGGAGTAAGCAACAACAGTATATTCCAAGTCTATTGGTAAATATTATAGAAATATCTAACTTTCCTAACTATATACAACATTATTCTTTTTTATATATTTGTGCAAAATATCTAGAACAGTATGAAATTTTTATGCTTTTATTTATTTTCAAACTGCATTTCCTGAAGAAAAATGTTTCAAATGTTATAAAAGGTAGATTCTAGGGTTTTAAAATCGTTTATATATTTGGTTTTGTTTTTTTTTTTCGATTTTTCTTTATTTTTATTGCTACAAATATGATATCTCTCATACTTATCAGAAGTTAAACCATTAGTGAAATATTAAAAAAGTGTTAAACATAAATTTAATTAAAATATTATAATACACAGCTTTACCACCAGATCTATTAAGATTCATTTTGTGAGAATTAACTCCCTAATATAATTCAATTTAAACATTATCTCGCTAATTGAGTAAATCTGTGAAGCGGATCGGATTTACATCGGTATTGGTTTAGACTTAAGTTAATGTTACGGTTCCAATGTTCCAATAATCCTTTTATGGACGATTATATAAAATAACTGTCCACTGCAATTTGTATTGCGATAATAAATTGTGGCTTAAAATAACTAACAGCAAAAGCAAGTACACTGCGACATGGATTCATGGATTTTCATGAAAGATTGTGAATTACATTCTCATATCAACAAAAAACATGTATTCGTCTTTCCTTCTTTGTTGATCTAAGATTGTATTTTTTATATATATACAGGGTATTTTTGCCGTGTAGTGGCGGTCAAGAATATCCACTACCCCATATCCTCCCGTGGGTGTCGTAAAAGGCGACAATGGGAAACAGGCGGGAGATGGGCAGCAGCATCTCCCTGATAATAGCCAAAGTTACAATAAAAAAAAAAACTGCGGTTGCCAACCCGCTCGCCAAGCGTGGCAACTATGGCAAATACCCCTCTATGAATGTAACAAAGAGACGGCACCCAGTCCCCGGCGGCCCCGCTATTCGTGGCTACGGTGGCGACCATGGTAACGGCGGGGCAGGGGGTGCTAAGAAACTCCGGTGGAGGTTCGATTGCCACCTTAGACGACTCGACCTGGCAACGTACAACGCACGCACCCTGAGGACTGACGAGAAGATCGTGGAGCTGGAAGAAGAGATAGACAAGTTGCGCTGGCATATTATAGGATTATCCGAAGTCCGAAGAGAGGGGGAGGACACGGTAATCCTCGAATCCGGCAACTTGCTCTATCACCGGGAGGCGACCATCTGTCCCAAGGAGGTGTCGGATTTATCGTCCACAAGTCTCTCGTTAACAACGTTGTATAGATCGGGAGTGTGTCGACGAGGGTTGCGTACCTTATACTCAGAATCACCAAACGGTATTCGCTGAAGGTCATACAGGTTTACGCACCAACCTCGGCACACCCCGATGAGGAGGTGGAGGAAATGTATGAGGATATCTCTAGAGCCATGCATTCCTCCAAAACCCAATATACGGTGTTAATGGGAGACTTCAATGCAAAACTAGGCACAAAAGAGAACGGTGAGCTGAAAGTAGGGAAATTTGGAATAGGGCAACGGAACCCAAGGGGCCAGCAGCTGGCCGACTTCATGGAGAAAGAGGGACTCTTTATGATGAACTCTTTCTTCCAGAAGCGGCCCCACAGGATATGGACCTGGTCGAGCCCCGACGGTTCGACAAAAAATGAGATTGACTTCATTATGACGACCAGACGACAACTGTTCAGTGATGTCTCAGTGATCGCAAGGGTGAAAACCGGCAGCGATCACCGAATGGTTAGAGGCACACTGAACCTAAATGTTAAGTTGGAGAGGTCTCGTCTGATGAAGTCAACGCTCCGTCCCCCTCGTGCTCTAATCCAAAGTCCCGAAACCTTTCAGCTCGAGTTACAAAATCGTTTTCAGTGCCTAGAAGACTGCAATGAAGTGGACGATATGAATGACAAGCTCGTGGAAACTGTCCATGCGGTCGGAGCTAAGTTCTGCAAGACCCGCCGCAGAAGAACACAAAAACTCTCCGATCACACTCTTAATCTCATGGCTGTTAGACGGGAGATGAGGCTACATTCTTCAACAGATTTGACAGCATACAGGCAACTGAACAGACAGATCTCCAAATGCATGCGGCGGGACTTGCGCAACTTCAATACAGCTCGTATTGAAGAAGCGATCGAGCGGAACCAAGGCTCCAAAGTCTTTGCCAGAGATCTGTCTGCCAGAAAGAGCCAACTGTCAAAGCTGAAGACCGAATGTGGCAGCATCGTTTCCGGGGCACCTGAGATTTTGAGTGAGATTGAGAGGTTCTATGGGCAGCTGTACACGTCATCGTTGGAGCCACACGCAAGTGTGAGTAACGATCCAAGAGCGAGTCTTATTCGACACTATTCCGAAGATATCCCGGACGTCAGTCTGAGCGAGATTAGAATGGCTCTCCAACACCTTAAAAACGGCAAGGCCCCAGGTGAGGATGGAATTACAGCGGAGCTTCTGAAAGCGGGTGGAAGACCGGTACTTGAAGTCCTTCAGAAGCTCTTTAATTCCGTCCTCCATGGTGGCATTACACCGGAGGCGTGGAGCACAAGTGCGGTGGTCTTGTTCTTCAAGAAAGGCGACAACGCTCTCTTGAAGAACTACAGACCGATTTCCCTTCTGAGCCGCGTCTACGTGCTGTTTTCGAGAGTCATTACGAATCGTCTCACGCGCAGACTTGACGACTTCCAGCCTCCCGAACAAGCCGGTTTCCGAAAGGGCTTTAGCACCATAGACCACATACATACCCTTCGGCAAATTGTACAGAAGTCCGAAGAGTACAATTTACCACTGTGTCTGGCGTATGTGGACTATGAGAAAGCCTTTGATTCCGTCGAAATTTGGGCGGTGCTGCAGTCCCTTCAGCGATGCCAAGTTGACTGTCGGTATATCGAAGTGCTGAAGTGTTTGTACAGTAGAGCTACGATGGCTATCCGAGTACAGAACCAGAGTACGAAACCTATCCAATTGCAGAGAGGTGTAAGACAGGGTGATGTTATATCCCGAAACTCTTCACCGCTGCATTGGAAGACGTTTTCAAGCTTCTGGACTGGAAAGGATACGGAATTAACATCAATGGCGAATACATCACTCACCTTCGATTTGCCGACGATATAGTCCTTATGGCAGAATCGCTGGAGGACCTAAGCACTATGCTCAATGACCTCAATAGTGTCTCTCAACGGATAGGTCTTAAGATGAACATGGACAAAACAAAGATTATGTTTAATGTCCATGTCACACCTATGCCGGTAGTTGTTGGGAGCACTAAGCTCGAAGTTGTTGACGAGTATGTTTACCTGGGACAAATAGTCCGACTAGGTAAGTCCAACTTCGACCGAGAGGTCAATCGACGGATTCAACTCGGCTGGGCAGCGTTCGGGAAGCTACGACACATCTTCTCGTCAGACATACCTCAAAACCTTAAAACGAAATTGTACAACCAGTGCGTGTTGCCAGTGATGACTTACGGATCTGAGACTTGGTCCTTCACTGCTGGCCGTATGAGGAAGCTCAAGGTCGCTCAGCGAGCTATGGAGAGGGCTATGCTCGGAGTTTCTCTGCGTGATAAACTTAGGAATGAGGTTATCCGCAGTAGAACCAGAGTAACCGACATAGCCCAACGGATTAGTAAGCTGAAGTGGCAGTGGGCCGGCCATATAGCTCGAAGAACCGACAACCGATGGGGAAGAAAGGTTCTCGAGTGGCAGCCTCGTACCGGTAGGCGAAGTGTAGGGCGTCCCCCCACGAGATGGAGTGACGACCTGGTAAGACATGCAGGAAGTCGATGGATGCAGGTGGCTCAGGACCGTGCTTTGTGGCATTCTTTGGGGGAGGCCTATGTTCAGCAGTGGACTTGTGAAGGGCTGTAATGATGATGATGATGATTTTGGAACGCTCCCGAAAACTAAGACAGGCGACAGCACCAAGTATACCTTTGATCATGGGTCACAAATAAATTCGATCCTGATGAAAAAAAAATCATATTTTTACAACGTTTTATTAGCTTTATTCACGCGCCATCATGTTAGTACAGCTAAATGAAACGATAATTTCATAAAAAAATCATGAAAATACTGAAACATAAAACCAGCAATGAAAACTGAATTGATATCACCTGACTAATGGAGGTTAATGTACGCGCGAACGGTGAAAAAAAAACGCTGGTCTTGAACTTGGGCACTGAGCGATTTATCACATATTGGTACGAAGAGGGCGCGACGGGGGAACAATCCGCCAGTATAACTGTGCCTGCATGCTATTGGTTCCCGCGCTTTGTTCGCTCCAAAAATACAGTCGCATACACAGCTTACTTTGCGACTCACGACGATGTTTTAAAAAGGAAGGAAAGAAAAATTATTTATATCTATTGTTTTATGACTTAACTAGTGAACGAAAAGGTAAATATGATAGGAGAAGGTGAATGGGGAAAATTGTGCAGTAAATTTAAAAGTGTTGAGGAAGAATACCGAAAAAATTACCATGTGATCGACCTGATGACGGAAGCTCAAGCGAAGATGAAAGTGATGATGAAGTAGCATCCAGTAACACCAACACACCTTCAACATCTGGCTTCCATGTGCCCAAGACGACATAATGGACGGCGTGCCACCCTTACCTTAAGTTTTCTTGTTACAAACTACTTTTTATTTTACGATAGAAATAACAAATAATGCTCAAGTAAACATTGTCCATTTTTAATTCCAAGTAAGGCACCTATTATGATTCTACAATAAAACAATTAATTACTTACTATAATATTATAAAACAATATCCCAATACCATGTAGTACTTTAGAACGCGACTGTAACCTCCCTCCACTCGACGACTATCTAGCTCGGTGCGAAACAGTGTAACCCGCCCGGCTCGTGTCGCATCACGCTGTGACGCAGTAGGTTTCAGTTTTGTCGATTTGTTTATTAAATTGTATTACCCTTGTTGTTACGTTTTTTGTTTTAATAATGCTTAACGCGTACGTTTATAGTGATTGTGAATACGACAACATGTTATGTATCCGAACCTAGGTACACGAAGTATCGCTAAATAAATTGTTAAGACGTCGGGATGGAACAAGTGTGTCATACTGTGCAGTGCACAAAGTGTTGAAGCGTAACCGAATGCGCCCATAAAAATTGCACAAAGTGCAAGCTTTAGTTCCCGGCGATCACGACCGCCGACGAGTTTTCTGCCGTTGGTTATTATACCAGCAACAACGTGTGGCTGGTTCCATTCAGCACATTATCTGGACGGATGAGTCGACATTTAACAGAAACGGCCTGTGGAACCGAAGAAATACACACGTGTATTCAGAGTTTAACCCGCACGCTGTTCGACAAACCGGGCACCAAACCCGATGGTCGGTTAACGTATGGGCAGGTTTATTTAAGGATCGCATACTGGGACCAGTGTTTCTGCCACAGCGACTGAACGGACAGCGATACCTAAACTTTATAAATGAACAGTTGACAGACATTTTAGACGACCTATCGTTGGCTGAATATCGCCGCACATGGTTCCAGTATGATAGTGCCCCTCCACATGTCGTGAGGTTCGTCCGTGAGCGCCTCAATGAGCTATTTGATGATCGCTGGATTTGGCGGACTAGGCCCACACGCTTGGCCACCTCGCGCACCAGATCTGACCCCGTTAGACTTCTTTCTGTGGGGTATGTGAAAGAAAGGGTTTTTAATCGTGAGTGTGATAGTGCTGACAAAAATACAAAAGGATCGTGGATGTTTTCGACAAACTACGTACGGACTGTGTCGAAAACCACACGATAATGCCCCGCCTGCACCCAAATGTACCTTGAAATGAATGGAGCACAATTTAAGCCGCATCTCATAACACCACGGAGGATTTAGAGCGGTAAGCTGTTTCATAACTATTTTTTTTAAATAACTTAGTACTGAACTAATCTGAATACATACATAACTGAATACATGAGAATAATAAACATACCTACACGATGAATAAAAACGCATGACTCTAACCTTGGTTACATTTCATTTATGTATTTTGTCATTAGCGGGAAATCGAACCAGTTATTCGGGTTATTTAACCTGTAAATTCGGATTAAAATGGCTACGTGGAGACGAGTACAGTGGCAAAATAGTAGGTTAAGTAGATAAGTTAGGAATTTAGACAAGTGTTGTAAATTATTAGGTACTGTGGTATGGCCCGCTAGTTGCGGACCGCGCGAATTTGCGTTCGCACGTACATTGACCTTTAATCAGCTGATATGAATTCAGTTATTCCACTGCTGGTTTTAGGTTTCAGTATTTTCATGATTTTTTTTATGAAATTATCGTTTCATTTAGCTGTACTAACATGATGGCGCGTGAATAAAGCTAATAAAACGTTGTAAAAAGATGATTTTTTTTCATCAGGATCGAATTTATTTGTGACCCATGGTCAAAGGTATACTTGGTGCTGTCGCCTGTCTTAGTTTTCGGGAGCGTTCCAAAAATGCCCTGTATATATATATATAATACAAAAAATATTGGCGTTCAAGGATATTTTGAACTTTGAGGTTCCAAATATACAATTATTATTTTTAAAACTAATAAAGGCTAAAATCAAAATACTTTCAATAATCCTTTTTGTTTTTCTTGTTGGTGTCGGTATTTTGCAGCGTCACTGATGTCTTTCAGAAAGATCATGTAGATCTTTATGTTATGTTTTGTTTGCAAAATTAACATAATTGATGTATGGATTTATTATTGTCACATTAAGCGTGATTAAAACAAAACATAACAAACATAATTGTGTCTTTGTGCAACGCACTACAGGATACATTCCCTGACACAAATGCGATCAGATTGTTTATTTCTGCAGTTGCTTGCCAGAAACTGCAACACGTGATAAAAACCATCTATCCATTTATGTATCCATTACAGTGTATAAAAGTCCACTGCTGAAAAAAGGCCTTTCCCATAGATTACCTCATAGCAGAATATTAGCCATAACTGACACGCTTGGCAGGCGGGTTGGCAACCGCAGTATTTATAATATTTTGAGTTGTTATCAGCAAGATGATTATGTCCATCTCCTGTTTGAGTTTCTCTTTATCGCCTTTTACGATATATGCGGGATAATATAGGGTGTTTATAGGTTTTTTATTTTGTTTTATAGGATAAGGGTGACAAACGAGCACACAGTCCACCTGATGGTAAGTGGTTGCTGCGGCCCATAGACATCTACATCTATCCTCTATTACAATTCAAAATGTAGATGCGTTGTCACCCGTGAGGACTAAGATGGAATGCCTCATTTCCAGTAAAAAGGGACTCTGGCCACCTGCACTCACCAAGCGAAACGCAGAGGTAAACCTCTACTTAACGCTGGTATCCTGTGAGGTCGTGGTACCACCCCAGTTCAAGCCGGCCCATCCGTGCGACAGCAAAAGCTGCCGCGTGACTCTACCACTGTTAAGGGTAGTGAATTCTTACCTACGTCGAGACTACACGGTTCACACTTCCCTTTGCAATAAAAAACTTGAATCTATCGAAAGATATGTTTCACAAACCGTAACTGAATTTCCCAACTGTCATACTTCTCAAAAACATTCGTCTCTCACGCGATCAAAAGTTTGAACTTCTCAAGGCGAATTGTGTCCAAGACACTGTTCGACCTGTCTAAGTTGCGTCTTAACTAAAAATTTGGGCTTACACCCTGGGCAAATTCTAGCGATGGTAAAAAAATTGAAAATGGCAGAAAATAGGATGGCCGCCATACCAATTTAAAGAGTTATAACTCGACAAACCTCAGGGTTAGTTTGATGGTGCTCGAACAAGTTTTGTAGGGACCGACAAGGATCAACTGCTGGCGATAAAAGAATCAAGATGGTGAATGACAATCAAAAACCAACAATGACGCATTAAATTAAATTAACAGACTTAAAAACATGTCCAGTAATAACTTTAAAAAAAATATATATTAAAAGTAAGAGTTTTTAAAAACTAGCTTTAAATTAAATCAAGCCCATCAATTTACTACATTATATAATTTATATGACACTTACCCAATTGTGACGTCTTACCTAAATAGTTATAGTATAGTATATAATAGGAAAGTTGTAAAGGGTTGTCAAAAATAGACTGGATAAAATTATGTATACTTACACTCGGACGCGAATGAAACTCTCAATAATATTACAGATAATTTTAATAACATATATAATGAAAATAAGAATGAAACAACAATAAATGTAGGTGTAATAAATGAGCTTGCACTCCCCGTTGTAGATACAATAGAATAAGCAAGGAGATGCAAAATATCTTTGCCGGTGAGTTGAGCTGATAAAAAAAAACGATCGTCAATGATTCGAACCGCTCTGTGCTGAATGCGATCAAGTATAATAAATGCGATCTCTATTTAATGTGAGGTCAAACTTGCGCCTTTTAAAGTTGCAAGTGGTGAGCCGACATGCTTAACAAAATACGCCAAGCTTTTTAGGGGCTAATTTAGTCTTCCTTTTCAAAGAACCACGGAACTGAATGTCATTCGGTATGTCGCTGCCGAGTATTCCGAGGTTAGCTGAGGCAACGAGGGGAGTACACTATAATTGAAGAAATACGACAGGGTTTTTTAGCGGTAAACGCGCAAACTTATGTCTTCTGGGGATTAAACTGGACAATATTTAATCGCCCTCAATCCGTGACTTTGTTCAACAAAGACTCGACTTCAGACACAAAGGAGAATGCCAGATCGTGCCCAACTTGTACAAAAAATGTAAAAATATGAGATATAATCCTTTTTTGAATTTTGAAGTTTTTTATGATAAGTCGTTATTTTGTACAACTTAAGGTAAAATATTATTTTAAAAAAGGAATTCAACGATTATTAAGTACATACGTACGCATAAGGTATCAAACAAAACATATTTCTAATAAAATATGTTATAAATCTTTGTCATATTATAAAACTGTTACTTATCAATTTTTATTTTCAATTATTATTATAAGTCGATAATAATCATGAATCGCATTAGATAATTACTGAATAACAATCATTGATTTTCGTAAAGTAAAGTAAAGTTGCCTATTTACGTCAGGCACGGATTAGTAAGCTGAAGTGGCAATGAGCCGGCCATATAGCTCGAAGAACCGACAACCGATGGGGAAGAAAGGTTCTCGAGTGACAGCCTCGTACCGGTAGGCGAAGTGTAGGGCGTCCTTCCACGAGATGGAGTGACGACCTGGAAAGACATGCAGGAAGTCGATGGATGCAGGTGGCTCAGGACCGTGCTTTGTGGCATTCATTGGGGGAGGCCTATGTTCAGCAGTGGACTTGTGAAGGGCTGTAATGATGATGATGATGATGAATATTAAAAATTATAATAAAAAATTATATCCTGAAATTACAATGAACTGCAGCGAATGCTGTTCTAAAAAATAAGATAATTGTAATTATAAAATTCCAGTTTAAAAAAAATCGCAAGTTCTAGAGACTTCAAATTATATGATTTCGAGAAAGTAATAAAGTAGAAAAAAAAGTGTTGCATACTGCATTCGTGTACACCACACTTTTGGGTGGGGCAAAGTTCTATAGACAATCTGGCATTATCCTATTCCGGCACACGACGACGTTTTCCCGAGAAATATTAGCACAACCGGTGTATAAGGCATCGCCACTGCTGTCATCTGCAAAACAATGAATGTTACTGGTTGGAAGGCGATAGCACGCAGTCTTGTGAAACACCAGCAATCACTGATTTGGAGTAGGAGCATATACCGTCGACCACGACCTTAATAATCCGATCTGATAGAAAACGTGATCCAATTGCATAATTTCTCGGGAAGCCCATACGATGTAAGCTTCAAAAGAAGCGCTTTGTGCCAAACCCTATAGAAGGCCTTCGCTATGTTCAAACTAACCGCCATAGCCTTCTCCTTGAACTCGACCGCCTGCGCGAATCAGTGTTAATACACTAATTGGTGCAGGCGGTATTTGTATCGGTAAACAAGAATATCGGCAGCTGAGCAACCCCGAAGGAAACCATACTGGCGATTACTAATCTGCTGGTGCTTCTCAAGGTACCGCATAAGCTGACTGTTAATAATAGATTCCATTAATTTAGAGAACAAGGAGGTGATGGCAATAAGCCTCAAGTAAGACTGATCAGAGCGGTTACCATTCCATGAATTTGGGACTGTGCCAAAGAAGTAGGATTACCAGAAAAAACGCATTATAAGCGGTGCCAACTTTGGTGCACACGATCTCAGCACAATTAGGGGATTCCGTTAAGTCCACTCGAGTTGTTGATGCCCAGAGAGAGGATTGCTTTGATTGATTACTGAGCAATGTGTGAATCGCACATCAGGCATAGAGTACTCACATCGCGTGATAGTCAGCGGTGTGTTTCCCCTGCCATCAAGAGGCGAGTTGGACACGAAAAGAGAGTGGGTGTGGTGGGCTTTGAAATCGCCAAGGATCACGAATTTTGCGGATGGGATCCATTGTAGCAAGGAATCTGTAGCCATTTGAGTCGGTCCGTGTTGGCATTATCGCAATAACAATATAACACGGGAATGGTTGACCTTAAAGACTGCCGAGGCATCAAGAACAGACAATTTCTCCGACATATTCGCAAACTCCAGCCCAGGGTATAAAGAAGTGTTTTAATTTGTACACCGGTTGGGAAAGGTAGGAAGTATCAACACCTGCGTGTCGATCAAAAAGTGTAAGCTCGGTACCGCCGTCTCCAGAAGGTATTGGACGAAGTTATGGTACAAGTTATATTCCCTGATATTGTAGAAGTCCAAGCCTGGTGTGGCAGAGGTCGCCATAATTTTATCGCCCTGTGAAATCCTCTCACCCCCCCCCCCCTCAGAATACGTGGAACAGCCAAAGCATTTACGCTCAAGAAAATTAGGGTAGCTTGGACGTAAATGCTCAGTGGGGGATTCTCTATTACAAGAGGTTCCAGTAACCTTCTGGGATAGTCTTTTATTTTTAAATTCCGCTACCATGTTATGGGGGTAGGTTCCATGCAACTGCAGAATCTGACACGTGGCTCTACTACTATTAATGGCTATACTACTATTAAACGTCTAAACAAAGCAATGTAATTTGAAATTTTTGTAGACGATCACTAAATCCATATAGACAGTGTCCTCTTAAATAGCTGTGTTGGCAGCTTATAGTATATATCTATCCTCTATATCAATCATTTTCTTCCTGTAGGTGTCGTGCCGGCGACAGGTATTACTACAAAAATGCAAAACGTCTCGTATTATGATCATCGACCAAGTTTGACGATAATTCTTCTACAACTACGCCATAAAGTCCAAGTATAAGCGTGATAAACAAGCAAACAGTTCATCTGATAAATGATGCTAAAGACTCTATTATGAATTAAAATGTAGATGCGTTGTCACCCCTAAGGACTAGATAGAATACAGTACCTGTAGAAAGCGTCTCCGCTTCTCCATAATCACAATACAAAATACAGTTAATCTGCTATTTCACGCTGGTATTCTGTTAGAGCGTGATGAAAGAGAGCGTAGAAAAAATAACTACATTTGGCTACTTGAATAAAAATGAGGTATATAGGTACAATCAGTCAATAATATACAGCCTTTTACACATCCACTGCTGAACATAGACCTCCCACCTTGCTTTGTCAGATCGTGCTTTGTAGCTTTCCTTGTGGAAAAGCTCAGCTAAATCTTGTATCAGTTAGACGTTTATTTTTGTGACTCAATTTATTTTTTAACCAAAATCCTGGACTAGCCTTTGCGTGGGTCCCTCCTACCAATAATTTGTTTCAAAATATTTTTATAAAATAACTCAAATATTTTGCGCAATTTTGTCGGGCATAAATAAAAAAGTTTAGGAGCTCATGAATCTTATAAAAAACGTACGACGGGCTAAAAATGTCTTGAAGATTTATTCAAATGTGCGGGACTCAAGTTATAACTGTCCTTTCTGTGATGAATGACTTACCTGCTGGCTGTTGGTTTAAGCTTATCATATTTTAATTTATTTATAATATTAAAATAATTATGGAAGTATTATATAAAATTATCATGGTATTCAGGATATATTACTTTCAAATCAAGAGAACCCTTGTAAATCCCAAAACGGATAAATTCAGCTATAGATTCTCTGCTGTAGAACGACAAAGCACCATGAAGATACACAGTAGTGTATCATATCTTCCTGGTGCTTTATAGTAATATGGTGACGTTGGCTTGCTTTGGTAACGTGATGTTAGACTCAATTTTTTAAAACTAAAATAACAAAAGAACATATAATCTCAACAGACCGTATCTTATGGCATTCTTTGGAGGAAGAAGCCTATGTTTAGCAATGGACTTGTGAGCGACTGTAGTGGTGATGATGATGATGATGATAATACAATGTCTTGATGGTAAGTAGCTAGTGTACTCCATGGACATCTGCAGCTGACTTCATACAAAGGAAGCTACAGATGCGTTGTCCCCCTAAGGACTAAGATGAAATACCCCAGAGAAATTAATTAAGAATTACGTCGTACCTTCGAAATTTTTCATGAATTTAAAACTTGAGGAGCAAACTCCGGTGATTGAAATTTCGAAAAGTGAAAAAAGTTTGAAACAAAAACTGAATTTCGAACTTGATCTTCCTATCATAACTTCCTACCCCGAATGGGCATGAATGATCAGAAATTCAAGATTTAAAAGATTTCTTAAAGCTCATTCCAACAGATGCAAAATTATTTTATTGTTTCTTGAGGCTAAGGTAATTCTATTGATTACAAAATAGAAGAAAGTTTTATTGGAGATTAGACAATTTCTCGTTACTTAAATGTTAGCTGTTATATTTTCTTAGTTATATTAGTTAAAGCGGTTATAAGTTTTAGATAACAATCAAACTGAATAAAATTTGTTAATACATACATACTTCATCATCATCATCATTACAGCCCTTCACAAGTCCACTGCTGAACATAGGCCTCCCCAAGGAATGCCACAAAGCACGGTCCTGAGCCACCTGCATTTATAGACTTCCTGCATACCTTACCAGGTCGTCACTCAATCTAGTGGGGGGACGCCCTTCACTTCGTCCGCCGGTACGAGGCCGCCACTCAAGAACCTTTCTTCTCCATCAGTTGTCGGTTCTTCGAGCTATATGGCCGGCCCATTGCCACTTCAGCTTACTAATCCGTTGGGTTATGTCGGTTACTCTGGTTCTACTGCGGATATCCTCATTTCTAAGTTTATCACGTTTTAAGTTAGTGATGAGTATGTTTACCTGAGACAAATAGTCTGACTAGATAAGTCCAACTTCGACTGAGAGGTCAATCGACGGATTCAACTCGGCTGGGCAACGTTTGGAAAACTACGACACATCTTCTCGTTAGACATACCTCAATACCTGAAAACGAAATCGTACAACCAGTGCGTGTTGCCAGTGATGACTTACGGATCTGAGACGTGTTCTTTCACTGCTGGCCGTATGAGGAAGCTCAAGGTCGCTCAGCGAGCTATGGATGCTCGGGGTGTCTCATACTTGCTAAGATAAAATTAATTGCGGTAGTCAGTAAGGCACACAAAGTCTTTTAAATAAAAAACTTATTTTGATATTATTAGTTACTGTTAAAATTGTTATTGTAAGTTACATTTTTAATTTTATATGAATAATCACTGTTTCTGTATATGTTTCTAAATATCTCAAAATTCAAAAACGTTTTATAATAATTTAACCTTTAAGAAAATTATTAATAAAATAAGACTAATTTAAAAATTTTGTGGCATTTATGTAGGACACCTATGATTATAATATTTAGTTAAAAAATTATGAGATTAGTTATTTAAGTTAAAGTGATTTCAAAATAACTCAGTTAAGTAATTAATTTACTTTAAGAAAATGTTTACAAAAATAAGACTGAGTTAGTGTTATTAATGACATATAATAGGTACTTTCCTAAAATTATAATATTTATTTAAGAAACAAGAAATCTGAGGAATGAAATAATTTAATTTTCATGAAAGGAGCTAATTAAATTGTTGTTGTTTGTTTTATAAGATAGATAAAAGATATATATATATATATATATATATATATATATATATATATATATATAGATAAAAATGTAAGCTTGTATTTTCATATCAATTAAAATAAAAATATATACGAGTATTTACGACTTTTATTTAAAACTATTTCACAAAATTTAAGTGAGAACATAATTTTATCAATATTATTTTATACTCCTTAACATTTATATTACATTCAAGTCTGGCAACTTTACCAATGGAAGGTAACTTTGCCATCAGATGTGTACTGGTACAAAATTATGATTAACATGGAAAACTTAACGTTTTTTGAGATTTGTCATTTTTTGTATGAAATATTAATAACTAATTAACAGCATTATTTTCAATATGACAATATCAGAGTAAATTTTGACATTTTATTTTACCGCGAAATTGTGCCGGCAACTTAAACACCTTTTTCAGAGCTCCAGAACTTTTGTAAATTTTAGTTGAAATACTGCATGTACGTACCTATATCTTTGTAATAATGTAATATTAATGGTTAGGAAATGTAATCTTTCGTTTTTAATATAGTAGTCGTAATATTTGTCTATAAAACTAACTTGGCAAAGTTGCCTTACTAGTGATTTCACGATGTGACGGTTACTTTGCCATGTTTTGCTACAACCAAGGGTTGTCACTTTTAGTTTATATTTTGACCCGACTAATAGCGATTCAAATTATGAATTTATGTATGTATGTTTGTATAGATGTTTCACCGTAGCAGACTATTGGACTGATTTTATTTTTAATAAAAATGAATCGATTGACATTTAATCGATTCATTTTTATGAAAAGAAAAAGAAAAGAAAAGAGAAATCTATATTATTTTACTGCGTTGTCGGGTATTAATAATATTATACCTTTTTAGTATTTTTCATATTTTCAACTTAGAGTATTAATATAATTTGCACCCAAAGAACAGTGTAATTTTCATCGCTTACTTATACCTTAACTTAACTAGTTTTGCTATTGTTGGAAATCAAAATTTAGGTTGTTTGTAAAAAAAATCCTGATCTTAATAAAATGATATCACTTTAGTAAAATGGGTCGCTAAAGTAGTAACTATATTATCTGAACTTAAAAATACACTAAAGAACAAAAAATATTTTGACTTGTCACATAACATTAAACATATGGTTCAATAACATTAAACAGAATGGATTTAAATTTTGACATTTGTCAAAAATCGTCAACTGGTCTCATCTATATAAAAACCTTGTGGCGAGCACATTTAGAATTAATAATAATAATTCTCAATCAGAGAAGCGGAAATTGTCTAATAAAAGCATAAAGCCGACGAAAAGGGGAAAAGTTGAATTTCTTGATTGTGACGATGACTCTAACATAGAAAATTATTCATAATTATTCTTATGTTTATTTATTTATAATTATTGAGACTTTAATTTAAAAAACGTATACTTACCTCCTAAAAAATTTTTGTGAAAATATTGAAATAAAAAAAATAAAGTACGTGATTAAGTTTTTTGACAACCCTGACACATATCTTCAAGTTTGTATGAAATATTGAAAAATGGGAGGCCGACTTTGCCACAACTTTGCTAATTACAACACAATTAAAAGAGCAAATCATAACTCTGAGTATTGTGTATTATATTATGAGGTAAGCTTACCTTCAGCCTTGAAGTCAAATCCTATTATTTTCATAATAAACCCCGATGGAAAAGTTGCCACAAAGTGAGGCTAACTTTGTTATTTTCTTTTTTTAAGTATTTTGTCTATTTAATGTTATTATTTGTTTATATCACTAATAAATACCAAATCTATGAAGAATATAATATTACATTTAACATTGACGCCCAGTGGACAGTACATTTTTTGTTAGAAAATTGGTCCTAAAGTTTTAAGTCCTTCCAAAAATGGCAGTTGCCAGGTTTCACGGTAATTAAATTCTGGAATAATTTAGCAAATAGTGTTAAGTTTTTTAATTTTCTCTTTCGAATATTATAGCGTGTTCCATATTTAAGAAAAACGTAGCAGCTTTTTCTGTTTTTATAATAGAAATCTACATTAAATCCATTATTCTTTTTATTAAATGTCGAAAAACCGATGGACACAAACTTATTAAGAATTGGTATAAAATCTTTAGACGCCATTTTCTTAATAAAGGCCGTGTCGCTTGACATTTCTTATCAGCGAGCACATAAAAAACTTTATGTTTATCACTTCTTAATAATTACTAACAATTTCTATAATAATCGCAATTTGTCATGCTTGTCCGTAAAGGAAAACATTGGGAGGCAAACTAACATGTTTGAGATACTAGTAAATAATGAAATTCAAAGTATACTAACGTGTATTGTAGGTGCACCGCCAACTCGACGCCGCTATATATACATATACATATACTTATACACAAAATCGAGACAATTATTTGTGGGGCAGCCCTAAACTAAAACTAAATACAACGCAGAAGACTTTAATAAAGATATCTTGACAGTTCATAACCTTTAAATCATAATAAATCTTATTAATACACAATAAACAGTATTTAAATATTAATTTTAAATTGCTTTAAGAGGTTTTTCTTTATTTTATGTCCATCAATAAAGACTGCAATTAGTTCACAGTCTTGTTTGCTATTCAAAGTTGCATCGTTGTATGCCTTGATACGGCTAATAAACCTTTGTGTAGGATATGAGACTCCCTCTAAAATTCACTCCAATAAAGTTTCATGTTTGCAGGAAAGCAATAACGGGCATTTAAAGCGGGCGAACCGTATTTATTTTGGCTAGTGTCATACTTATTTGCAAGCACAAATGTTTTTCTTTTGAACAATATTAAAACGACAAAACGCCTTTTATGGAATCGCGATTCATAGCTCATTTAGCAAAATTTAATCACCCTTTCTTAAAGGATAATTAAGTCAATATCCTTCTCCGCTCCCTTAACAACGCAACGTATGTTATTTAAGAACACCTATGTACGTACTTTTGAGAATATCATAACATCATTTGCGACTCTGTACAAAATTACTAAATACATTCATAGTACAAATAAAGTAGGATCCTCATTCTATCACCACAATATTATTATAAAATGAGAAATAAGAATAAATAAGTATTAAATTTAAATGATATTTATGTAATTAATCGTCGTCCTTAACTAGTTGTATTGTAAATACTTAATGAGATAATTGACACTAAGCGACCAGCCTGAGGATGCCTCGTGTAGAGGCGAAACATGTGTCGTATTGACGTCGGTGGTGTGTTTTTCCTGGTGTAGTGGTGTTGGGTGTAGTGGTGCTGGGATTAGTGGTGACGGGGATAGTGCACGAAATTGAAGGAGGGCAGGAGGTGCTCTTCAAACTAGGAAGACACGTCATTTTATTTCATTGAGCGGATATAGGCAAAGTAATTGTTACTCACTTTAAATACTTTTTACGAAATTGTGTCAGTATAAATTTTATTTGAAAATTGTCGTCATACGTCTCATCACAAAACGTGGATTATAATTAGTCTCAGGTTTCAAGTAAAGTTTTTTTTCAAAAAAAAAGTGACGCGTAAAACATGCTAACTAAAATGTAAAGAACGGAATTCGACAGTTAGTGTAGCATCGTAGGGATTCTTTCTTACTTTTCTTTTTCAGAAGAGACTATCAACAAGTCTTGTTTTCAACCATTGAGTTAAAAAAGAGGAGGTTTTCAATTCGACTGTATTTTTTTATGTGTGTTATTTAGAACTTTTTTCTAGATATAAGGATTTTGATGATTTTTTTTTATTTGAAAGCCGGTGCATTTCATGTGGCCCCATATAAATTTGATCAAGATCTGACCAGTAGTCATTTTTGAGTTATCCTTAATAATACGTCTTTAATCGACTTCAGACTATATTGAAAATGTTCTCATTTTACGAGTATTTATATTGAAATAGGTTGTACAACATTTTTAATTTTACCATTTGTGTCATAAGACGGCTTATATTTTTTAACCAATGTCAAGCATTCACGGATAGTTAATGTGATTAGACACAACTCTTTGTCTTTTGTGACGAGCGCGCAGCGTGCACAAACACACGCACGCGCATGAATAGTATCTCTATTAATTACAATGTCCTCTGTTGTAGTCCAAACACGCTACTAGAGACCACAGAGGCCTTACTTTAAGGTATTTGGCAAACACTTTGTGATGTAGAGCAGCCCACACGACTTGCATAATGTATATATATATTAATGTCAATTGTAATTTATAAGTAGCAGTATCATTAAAGATCTAGAACAAGTAACATTGACACCTTTCTCGCAAGATTTAAGTTTCTACTCATTTGTACTTACTCGTATTTACTCAGTTTGAAAATTTTAAAAATTAAAATCAATCAGATCCTTTTTATCTACACAGGTGTATCTCGCGACAAGCTTTTATATCATATACATTGTGTAGTGACGTTATAAGTGGATAGTAAAAGTTTTACAGGAAAAGTTTATTTTATTATTTTTAGCGCATTTTAATAAAAGCTTGTATTAAAAACATATTTTTTTACTTTTAATTTATTTTTTACTTTTTAGTTATTGCTGGACAGGTGTCTCAGTCTGATCATCTCAATCAACTCATCATTTTTGCTAGGTCGTTTGTCGGTTAATTTCGAACAGTTTGGCTCTTCAATAAGGAGACCTTCTAATGATTTTACCCTTTTTAAGGCCCTGTATGCTTGACCAGCATCGAAGAGCTTCGAACCTAAGTATACAACGGCATAGTCGACAGTACTACCCTGCATTTTGTGTACTGTGCAAACCCAACATAATATAATTTGCAGCATTCTTCGTTCTGCAGCGCCGTGACTATATTTTGCTGGAAATTCCACAGTCTTGGGTTGAACACCGTCTTTACCGAAGTATATACGGACGGATGGTATGTCAGTATGATACATTTGTGCTCTCTGGAAGCAGGGACATATGATTTCTGTAAAATGTCCAATGACTCCATTCACCAGACCTTTGGACAGTCAAGGTTTACCAACCAATGCTACAGACTCGAGCATTTCGACCTCAATATCATATTCGAGGACTCCGAAAACCCCATTACACCAACATTTCAGACGGATTGACATCATGTTACACCCTGATGCCACTCAGTCCTCAGCACGGCCTCACCTTGGCTCGGGTGTTTGGAGGAATGCACTACTTATTTCAGCTTGAAGCTTACTTGTGCCTTACGAAACACAGTTCCAGATTTGATTTAGGAGATACCCTTCTCCTAGACAGGTTGTAAACCAATGCTGTTAACGCTTATCTCTCCAAATTACACAAGTCAAATTTAACCAACCGATGCTACAGACTAGAACTATTCGACCTAAATATCATTATCGAAGATTGCCAAAACCCCAGTACACCAAAATTTCTGACGGATTGGAGCATCCGAGTTTATGATCACCATCTTATTTTTGATTAACTCTCATTCGTATTCTCAGCAAGTCCTTTTATTTGTTACCCATATTGTAGGAAATCATAAAAAACTTAGTCCGCCATCTTTAGAAGTACCTACGCCATATTGGCTTTAGAGTGACGTCACTTTATTTTTCGAGTTATACTAAGCAAGCTCTTTCATTTATTTTATTTTATTAGGAAAACTTACAGCCATTTCTTATAATTAAATAAAATTATAATAATATACTATTAAGCCATTTACAAGTTTCCACTTTTAGAATTAAAAATAAAAGTTATAAACAAAAGACAGTTCAAAGATAAATAAACTAGTTAGCAATAGGTACCTTAAAGTTAAAAAGCTGTGTGTATTTATATATTTAAAGAATTAATATAAAAATTTAAGCAAAATATTCACTGCTTAAGGTACTCTTGGCCACACTCGGGGAAGTATTAAATGGATCAATATCAAAGTTAAGCGTGTTTATAAATTTAGCAGTTCAAATCATGACAAAATTACGTCTATAGTTCGTTTTGATTTGACACCCATATTGTAGGAAAGTATAAAAAACTTAGTCTGTAATCTTTAGAAGTCCGCCATATTGAATTTAGAGTGACGTCACTTTATTTTTCGAGTTACACTAAGCAATCCCTTTCATTTGATACCCATAATGTAGGAGTGCATTAAAAATAACTAATCCGCCATCTTAGGTGTTCTGCCATGTTGAATTTAAAATGACATCACACAGCTAACCATGCATTGTCATCCAAATTTAACGTGTATTCAAAATTTCAGCTCAATCGATTTAAGATAATATCTGCTTCAAAATTGAGTTGCAAGATTCGACCCGAACAAACATAGTTACATTGCAAGATAAATAAAAGCTTGTAAAAAGGTATAAATGTAATTTATCAATTTTTTTTCAAAACGCTGCTGTGTCCACTCATATAATTATCATTTTCATGATGATTATCATCATCATTACAGCCCTTCACAAGTCCACTGCTAAAGATAGGCCTCCCTCAAGGAGTGCCACATGGCACGGTCCTGAGCCACCTGCATCAATCGACTTCCTGCATGTCTCACCAAGTCGTACACTCCATATAGTGGAAGGTCACCTCACACTTCGCCTATCGGTACGAGGCTACCACTCGAGAACCATTTTTCCCCCATCGGCTGTCGGTTCTTCGAGCTATATGGCCGGTCCATTGCCACTTCAGCTTACTAATCGGTTGAGCGATGTCGGTCACTCTAGTTCTACTGCGGATATCCTCATTTCCAAGTTTATCACGCAGAGAAACCCCAAACATAGCCCTCTCCATAGCTCGCTGAGCGACCTTGAGCTTCCTCATACAGCCAGCAGTTAAGGACCACGTCTCAGTTCCATAAGTCATCAATGGCAACACGCACATGTTGTACAATCTAGTTTTGAGGTTTTGAGGTATGCCTGCCGAAAAGATGTGTCGTAATTTCCTGAACGCTGCCCAACCGAGTTGAATCCGTCGATTGACCTCTCGTTCGAAATTGGATTTACCTAGTCGGACTATTTGTCCCAGGTAACCATACTCGTCAATAACTTCGAGCTTAGTGCTCCCAACAACTAACGGCATAGGTGAAATGAAATGAAAATTATATTTATTTCTCCACCACAAATGTATATAGATAAGTCTACTAACAAAACTAAAAAAAATATATATATTTTAGTATATATTTGCGGCGCACTGGAGCTTAAACTAGGATATCCCTGTATTTCAGGACCCAGATCGCTCGTTCGCTAACTACTTCCGAGTTTGTCAGAATGCGTGTGTGTGCGTGTTTTTTAATTTAAAATTTAATGAAACATACATTCATACAAAATTTTTGGATAAATGTTTAATAATTAATTTATTTTGTTGTATAAATAAGGAGCGAAAAAGCAAGATTATCTTCTGAAGAAGGCTGTATTGTATTTTATATTACTACATATTCTATTGTTTCTTCGCTTGTTATCAATAATCTTAGGGTCATAGGTTAATTCTTTATGCTTGCGCAATGTTAGGTGTAATATGAATAGTTATCTTACAGTCATGAATTCACTTTCTTTGTACAGACTGAGTGTTGAGTATCGGTAAGGCTTTCTTAGCATTACTTTAAACAGAGATCTTTGTGCACGTTCCACCTTAATAATTCCAGTTCTGCACGCTCCACTCCAAATAAAGATGCAGTAACTTAAGATCGATTGAGCTAGAGCATAATAAACCTGAATCCAGCCCGATTTTTATTTTCTACGGTATCGGTAATTTTACGAATTGCTTTCCAGGTTTATTTGGTATATTCTTACATTGGAAATCTCGGAGCTTTCGTACTTTTCTTTAAGATTATGTAAAAAGTCGTTAAAGAAATTTCTCTATCTGCTGTAGGAAATTTTCAGTACTTCGTCAATTAGCGAGGCCTTTTGTTTTTTGTGAAGAGCGTCACAAAAATGGGAGATGCATCTAAGTAAGCCTAAAGTTATCCAAGGCTTCAAGATATATTTCCTATTAGGGGCTTTACAAAATATAGTACTGGCCGCATGGACAATTTCCACGAGCTTGCATTTAAGGATCTTTTGATATATTTTAGTAGTAATTCAATTGCTACATTAGGGTCTTTAATATTAAAGAGAGCTCATAGTTCTTAAAATTATTTGCAAAATTTTCGTGGTTGACTATTTTATTATTGGAAGTAATTGAACCACCAATTGGAAGAAGGAAATAAATCCAAAAAATAAGAATGGAGATATTAAAAAAAAAACATTTTATCTCCTTTTCGTCTAGTTATTGGTTAACGTGACATATGAAAGACTTAAAGAGAATATTATTTGTGATTATTTTCAAATAAGTCTGACTGTTATATGTTAATATTAGTTAAGTTACTTAAATGGAAAGTTCTTGGATTTATTTCCATCTTCCAATTTATTATGTACTGCCATGTAATAATAATTCAAACAATAGATAAAAATAAAATATGCCAAAAATATTTATTTATTAGAAATATTGAAAGAATTAGTTAACACTCTTTTAATCTTCATCTATTCTTCTGCTTTCTGAAGTACAAATGTAGCTTATACGAAACCATCGATAAATTCATTTCAAGTAACCTTTATGACTGGAACTGTACTCAAAGCTTCTGTATTGTGAAATTTTGAATATGGTTGTCTTGTATAGTGACTTGCAGGTTCTTTTATAATATTTCTGCCATGAATTTTTAAAATCGACTATGTTTTCTGAAGTTATGTCTATAACTGAAAAGCCCCTAATTTTTGCTGTCAAAATAAGGTTATTATACTCATTTGGAACGTAAATCCTGTCTTTTCTCTTAATAAGTCTTTTAACGGTCTAAAATTTCTATAAAAAGGAATGTCCACGCACCGGAAAGTATTGATACACCTTTTCAAAACGATTGATTGCAACAAGGGTAAGAAAATATCTTATGAGGGTGTTATTCCTTTTTTGTCCCCCGCAAGCATCACTAAGAACGTGTAGTTCTTTGGCAGAGGGATCCAAATTCTGTATCATTTTCCATAACAAACTACACACTTCATCCGCGCCTCGTTTAGCTTCATCTTCAAGGTAAGTGTAGAAATCTGCTGAATTAGATTTTAAGTCATTACACAAAATACATTAAGCCACAATTTTCTCAAATAAAACATCTCTTGAACTGGGACCTTAGGCAGTGGCAGATTTTGCATATAATCAAATACAATGGCTCCAACATCTTTTTTTTCCTGACACAAGCCAAAAATTTGTTTTTGTTTATCATAATTTTTGTAGAACGTTTAAGACATATCATTTTTTCTGCAACTGCTACTCTCTACGCATTTCATTAAAAGATGAGACTTTTATTTTTGCTTCGAGTTCCTCACTAGTCGAACAAACGTCAACTTGTGGCCGTCCAAATCTGTAGCCATGATTATCATTAATATATTTTCTATAATAGTCGTATTTTATGTATTGATATTGAGGGTATTTTTTCCAGAAGAGTTCATGCATTAGTTTGACGTTCAGGTTTGCTTCTAAACACTGCTAATGTTTACTGCTGTAATGAGATTGTTTAAGGGGAAACGATCTAATACGTACACCAATAGCAACATTTGTTTCGTTTGGTAAGACATTACCTCGATTACAATGATAACCACGTTATTCTTCAGGCAGTTTTCCCTCCGATAAAGTTAAGTTTAATTTTTATTGAAATAAGCTTGACAATTGGAAGAAGGAAATAAAAGACGGATTTGTTCCCTTCTTCTGACTATTTTTTTTTTCATCGCACGAATCTATATGGATTGAAGGTGTTTTATTTCTTTTTTCGAACTCACAGTGTAGCGCTACGTTTAAATATTGCAAAACAGTTTGAATAGCCTCTCATGTAGAGAATGTATTGGATGTCATCGTTGAATAGAGGCAAAAAGTTCTCATTACACTTCTAGGGGGTAACATGGCCAAAAAATAAAAAATTGGGGAGTGGCTCGAACTTTAGGCATAGTCAGTTTGAATAGCCTATCATGTAGAGGATGTCATGGGGGTCATGGATTAATAGTGGCAAAAAGTTCTCATGACACTCCCAGGGGCTCAAAATGGCCAAAGACCAAAAAATTAAATATTCTTATTTCGGCTATAACTCCGACTCCCCCGGAGATTCTTACACAGTCTTTACTTCCTGCATCCCACTTGTTAATTTTATAAGAATTATCTTTTTTGGTAACGCTAAATTTAACAAAACAGGGAAATTTTCAGTTATATATGTAAGTCTTGATCACAAATGTTCGGGCTAGTCTATTGCTTTTTATGTTGACGTGATCAGCTGTTGTTACGTGTGGTAAATACGTGAGCAAGCAAGAGGCCATGTCAGCAAGTAGATGGAGGTATTCTTGGCTTTTTCGGTCATCATTAAAGGGTTTAATATTTATATTAATATCTTCTGTCACAATTATTGTTTTAAATTCGCGAATAGGTTTCAAATTATTGTCCAGGTTTGTAAGAAAACTATCCGTTTATTATAGGATGGAGATCTGTAGATACCGAGAATGGCAAGATCTGAAGTTTTTATAAGTAAACAGTGGGCATCACAAAATATTGTGTTTTTCTATAGAATAGGTAAGTTCATAAAGAATATTAATAACCAGGCCATCATTTTGATTATGACAATCGAAGTAGAGAGTATAATTTAAAATATTTTAATAGTGGAGGATGTGATCAGACAACAAGCATTCCGTGAATACGATTATATCACAATTAAGGCCTAAACGTTTTCAAAAAATAAGAAATTCCTTAAGTTATGGTAAATGCTTCTTATATTTTGAATGCTTCCTACAGAAGTAGGTGTAACCTGAACGTTATATATGATCTTTATTTTGTTCATGTTCATCTTAAGACCAGAGGGAGGAGGGAGGCACTATTGAGGTCATTACACATATTCTGCCATAAGGACTACATTGTCGGCAAATCGAAGGTGAGTGATGTACTCGCCATTGATTTTAATACCGTATCCTTTCCAGTCCAGTAGCTTGTAAACGTCTTCTAATGCAGCTGTGCAGCGGTGAGTTTTGGGGACATAACGTCACCTTGTCTTACTCCTCTCTGCAGTTGGATAGGTTTCGTACTCTGGCTCTATACTCTGATAGTCATCGTAGCCCTACTGTACAAATACTTCAGCACTTAGATATAACGATAGTCCACTTGGCACCGCTGAAGAGACTGCAGCACCGCCCAAATTTCGACGGAATCAAAGACTTACTCATAGTCCACTTACGCAAGACATAGTGGCAAATTGTACTCCTCGGTCTTCTGTACAATTTGCCGAAGAGTATGTATGTGGTCTGTGGTGCTCAAGCCTTTTCGGAAACCGGCTTGTTCGGCAGTCTTGAGTCGTCGAGTCTGCGTGCAAGACGATTAGTAATGATTGTCGAAAATAGCACAAAGACGCGGCTCAGAAGGGAAATCGGTCTGTAATTATTCAAATAAGCATTGTCGCTTTTCTTCAAAGTTAAGAACACCAGACTTCTGCACCACGCCTCGGAATTAAAGAGCATCTGGGACTTTAAGTACCGGTTTTCAACTCACTTTCAGACTTTACTTTCCACTGTAACTCCATCTTCGCCCGAGGACTTGCCGTTTTTAAGGTGCTGAAGAGCCTTTCTAATCTCGCTCAGACTGAAGTCCGGATTACATCGGAATAGTGTTGGATTAGACTCGCTTTTGGATCGTTACTCACACTTGCGTGTGGCTCCAACAATGATGTGTACAGTTGCCCATAGATTCTCTCAATTTAACACAAAATCTCAGATGTCTCGGAAAAGATGCTTTCACATTCGGTCTTCAACTTTGACAGTTGGATCTTTCTGGCAGCAGAGCTCTGGCAAAGACTTTGGAGCCCTGGTTCCGCTTGATCGCTTCTTCAATACAAATAGTGTTAAAGTTGCGTAAGTCACGTCGCATGCATTTGGAGATCTGTCTGCTCAGTTTCCTGTATGCTTTCAAATATACAGATAACTAGTTTCATTTCCCGTTTTACAACCGTAAGATTAAGAGTGTGATCGGAGAGTTATTGGTTTTTTCTGCGGTGGGTCTTGCGAAACGTAGCTCCGACAACATGGACAGTGCCCACGAGCTTGTCTTTCACATCGTCCACAGTATTAAAATCTTATAAGCACTGGAAATGGTTTTGTAACTTTTCGGGACTTTGAATTAGAGCATGAGGGGGGCGGAGCGTTGACATTATTAGACGACACCTCTCCAACTTAACGTTTAGGTTCAGTGTGCCTCTAACCATTCGGTGATCGCTACCAGTTTTCACCTTCGCGATCACTGAGACATCACTGAACAGTTGCCGTCTAATCGTCATAATGATGTCAATCTCATTTTTTTGTCGAACCGTCGGAGCTCAATCAGATCCACTTACTGGGGGCCGCTTTTGGAAGAAAGAGTGCATTATAAAGAGTCCCTCTTTCTCCATGAAGTCGGACAGCTGCTGGCCCCTTGGGTTTCGTTACCCTATTCCAAATTTCCCTACCTTCAGCTCGACGTTCTTTCTTGTGCCTAGTTTTGCGTTAAAGCCTCCCATTAACGTGGGTTTTGGAGGAATGCATGGCTTTAGAGATATCCTCATATATTTTCTCTACCTCCTTATCGGGATGTGCCGAGGTTTATTCGTAAACCTGTATGACCTTCAGCGAATACCGTTTGGTGATTCTGAATATAAGGTACGCAACCATTACAATTTTCACTACGTTGTTAACGAGAGACTTATGGAAGATAAATCCGACACCTCCTTGGGACAGATAGTCGCCCTCCCGGTGATAGAACAAGTTGCCGGATTGACGGATTACCGTGTCCTCCCCTCTCTTCGGACTTCAGATAATCCTATAATATCTCAGCGCAACTTCTTTGTCTCTTCTTCCAGCTCCAGGATCTTCTGGTCAGTCCTTAGGGTGCGTGCGTTGTACGTTGCCAGGTCGAGTCGTCTTAGGTGGAAACCGAACCTCCACCGGAGATTCTTCGCAACCCCTGCCCCGCCAATACCATGGTCGCCACCGTAGCCAAGAATAGCGGGGCCGCCGGGGAGTGGGCCCATATTTTTATAACTTTCGCCATGAGGTATATTGCCAGCGTGGCGGCACGCTTGGTGAGCGGGTTGGCAACCGCAGTTTTTTTTATTGTGTGGTGATGCGAATAATTAACAAACCACATATACTAAATAACCGTTAATTCCTACTAAGTTTAAAGTCGCGGATCGAAGTGCGGACGATCGGTCTCACGGCGTCGGCTGGTCAGTTCGAAAAAATGAGCCGGTTGCTCCAGCATAGCCGAGGGCTCCCGACGATTGCCGAACGGTCGACAGCTACAGCCGTGCTGCCACAATTGTAATTTGCTGTTATCAGAAAGATGCTGCTGCCCGTCTTCTGTATCAGTTTCCCTCTGCCGCCTATTACGATACCCAAGGGAAGATATATTCTTACTCGCCACTAAATGGGGCTACACGGGCCACTCATGTAATAACTATTATAAATATAGTAATAAACAGGACTTGGAACAGAAAGGTTGTCTCATTAAATAACGTCATTACGTCTTATTGTTTTCATTACTCAGGACTCCATAAAAGTAGAGCGTGGATTTATCGCCAAACGCTCTGGCCCCCCGAATGCTCTCCAAGAAGCCTTAGAAAGAGGCAAAGAGAATCGATCTCACAGTTGCGTCCTGCAACTGTAAGATGCAAAAGCTGGTAAGAGGCAACTATGCAAAATGTTAAAGGGGCTTCACGTTTTCCGATAGATGCCATAATTCCTTCATCGGAACGGGATTCTTACAAGTTTATAATAATCTTCAGTTATGTAGACGAGTGGAGGGAAAATTGCTTGTACCAATTTCATTAGTGCTGATGGGGTTTGAAATCGTATTTCTTTCGTACTATGAAAATTACGGCAAATGCTTAGCAACTGACCTATCATGGCTCTGACAATTTAATACATTTTTGTAAGCGACAGTAGCTTTATGACAGGGCGCGGACCGCGAACTCAAAAAGTCGTGGGTATGATGTTAAAAAACTACTGTTACGAACCACTTCTAACACAAGCATTTCAAGATTATTAAGTGTGAGTGAAGCGGTTAAAGGGAATATTAGTAATATTAATAGCTATTTTTTTTTAATTATAAATGGTACATACAGTAAGTAATAAAGTGCACTTGCTTAAAACATAATGTTTATTACTAAAAAGACAATGTCCTTGTCTTATTTTGTAATCATCATTTTGTACATACACCTTCTAATGACAACTAACAACAACTTACAACAACAACAATGTACAACTTTCTTTACATGAAACAAATTATCGTGCGCAGTAATTTGCGTGTAGAACCATATTTTATAGATTAAACAGAATACAGATTCTTGGTTCCTAAATTTGAATTTCAGGTCAGACAAAATTAAATTATTACACAATATAGTTTTGATGACAGGATTTACTTCAGTGTTACTTTACACTGGATGTTAACTAAATGTTATAGTAGCTCTTCATGCATAATCGCAGAACAAGTTACTCGTACTTTCAACAAACTTGAACATACACGTTCAATTTACGAAGTGTCGAGTATAGTAAAACTGTTTTCTACAGGAACATAATATACCTGTGTACTTCACTGACTTCGATGGCTAGCGCTGTAAAAACATGGGAAATCTTATTCTTAATGATATTTGATTCTACTTATCTTAATTAAAAAGACCAATAAAAATCTAACATGGAGTTTCTACACGTAAACTCTTTATTACGGTAACAGTTCGCGTAGTGTATATTTTCTTTCGTATCAGTTAATAAATTGTTGAAATCAAAACAAGGAATAAATACGAAATTTGCCACCATTAATGGCAATCGTAATTCATGTACGAACTATTACAGTAAAGCACACAGTATAGTCTGTTCACTAAGATAGTGTCGGTACACCCGAAGTCGCACTATTATTTTGTTTTTAATTTATTTATCTTTATTATGTTTTTTAAATAAATGTTTTTCTATATTTATTGTAATAAAATACCAATTTAAATAATAAATACAAGTTAGGTAGTAAAGGACCTTTCACTGCGGCGCTTCGTTTTAAAATGCCAAATTCTCCTGCGGGTGTACTAAGCGAACAAAATATAACTGCAGCATAAGCTGAACAGAGAGCCACCAGGCTGCAATGTATTATATGCAACGGTAACAATGGATCGACTCCACCGGTGTAAAACCACGTTCGCACAGAACACCAAGTAAAATAGTAGCAAAATGCTTCTGTGTTCTAGTCATCGTCACTGAACTGTTCTCAATAAAAATGATGTTTCGAGAATATACTTTATATTTTGTACGTTGTACAGCCACGCTGCAGCCATATTATGGTTGTAGAACGAATGGATTGGCCCAACCGGGGAAGGAAGCTAAATGTTGCTATGGTTCGTATGGTGACTATAGTGTATCAGAGACCCTTTTTAAACATGCTATATAAGATGGTATATACTATGGAACTGAGATGTTTCGCCATAATAAGAAAAAAAAACTTATTCCAAGCCTTCAGATTTTCATTCCCTATTTGTCGAATATAATATAGAGATTATTAAGTAACACTATTAACCGTGTGCTTGCGCAAGAGAATTAACCCTATTTCGATCCATGGGTGTCGTAAGAGAAGACTGTTGTAAATGCCAGTAAAAAATGGTGGTATAAACAATTCGTTTATCCAGGTTTTACAATACACAGCCCGGCGTAGGGTAACAGCAATACCATCTGACACTGCGATCGTCAATCCGTCTACCCAGTGTGACCATTAAGGCTAATCCCACTTATCTGATGAAAATAACTGATTCACCTAACTGTGAAACGTGTGGAGTAATAGAAGACTTACATCATTTTTAATGGAATGTGAGTGGAACCGAGGGGCAAGGGAATTATTTATAAGGACCTATACGATAAATGTGTACAATATGGGTATTGCGCAAGGCATTCTACATGCACCCACCTCGGATATTGCATTGAGTATGTGCAGGTAAAGTTACATATATTAGTTTCAATATATCAAAATAAGTTTATATTATATAACAAATTAATTTTGAGCGGACTTCAATTACTAGTTATTTTAAATACTTACATAGAGATATGATGGAAAATTATGTCTTACGAAATGACTAATCAAATTTATATTAAAATATTTTCATTACATTATGTTCACCAAAATACTTTGAGCTTAGATAAATTGGTTATTATTATTACTCGGTGAAGTCAAGTAATTGGTACTATTAGCTCGTGTATGTTCTTAGCATATACAGAATGAATAATACATTTTTTAACTACTTTTATTTTTATGAACATACATTATATTTTCGTAAATATGTTGAGAGCCCAAAGTTAATATATAAATTTTCTTATAATATATTATAATTATTGTCTGAGTGGCTCTTTAGGTTTCAATACATAGATTGCTTTTATGACCCTCTTCTGTAAAACAAATATAATTAAAATGTCGGTCACGTGTCTCCATAGCAATATACCATACATTATGTACGCTCTCACTAAATATCAGGGTAAGACAGCAGCCAAATTTTTCTATATTTGGGTACATTGGTGGTTTATTTATTTGTAAGATAAGTACATCAACAGTAGTATAAAATTTATAAGTATGTAAGCAACTATTACAAATTATTGTCGTGTTCTTAAATGCAGTTTGAGTAATTACTTGTCATTCTTACTTCGGTAAAAGAAATAAAAATATGTAATGATGGTTTCTCGTTATTGACACAAGCGTTAGTAACTCTTCCCTTCGTGATGGTGTGCCCTACAAGAAACAGGGCATCTACTGTGGCAATGAGCGTCTATTAGAACGACTTTACAGTAGTTGATGAAGATATTGATTCAAAATTGACTCAATATCTCCTCGAGACTACGTGATAATAATGCCCCCGGGACATACATCGAACAAAGCGATGGAGTGGCTCTAACTGCGTTCCGAACAGAGATCCCGGGTCCCCTCGTCTACGCTGAAGGTGACCACCGTGGAGTTTTAGCTTCTAAAAACTTAACATAACCATGATATTTCTCAAAATTAAAAAATATAGACTTTGTGATTAGTTGTCGTCTATAATTGTATTCAAATTACTTTAAATCTTAAAGTCCCGCGGATGTCTTAGGGGCAGTCTCAGGAAAAATGCCTAGAAAATCTTATGAAACACCTACAGTTGGCGACATAACTAACCTTCTCATTGTCTTCTTTAAAGCCTGTTAAAGTCACCTGCTGGAATAGGCTCATCCTGCCGTAGTAAGGGCCTTAATTGCCAAACCGTGCAAGTGAATTGGCGGGTGCAGTATTGAACGTCTCACATCTCTAACGCTGCTACCCGTTGCCAGCCCGGGTATTATTCCGAGTAACCTTCCGGATATAAGCCTAGCGTAAACGAAATGGTTATACTACCATCAATCTTTAACTAAGAGACGTTTGTGGCATTACCCAGAGTCGCCTTTTACAACATTTACGGAGAGAAAAGCATTGATAGATTATCTTACGCCATAATCACAAGCCATCTTTATCTCATTTACAGTAGCACATACTGGTATTCATTTGATGCAATAAAAAATATATATCGACTCTTTGAGCAACAAATATCGTAAAAACCAAAACACTATTTTACAGGACAAGCAAAAACCAAAAATGGTTGAGTTTATTTTCTGCATATATTTTGAAATAATAAAGGTATTATTATATGCCACTAAAGCTCAGTATGTTCAGGTTTTTGAGTAGTTTCATATTAAGAAACTTAAAATAACGCAGCTTGAATAGTGCTAGAAACGGTGTGGCTATTACTACAAAAAACAAAAGTTTTAAATGGCTTTAACGACAAATTTTTCAGACTTAATAACTGTAGTCTTTGTTGTAAAAGGCGTCAACAATAGTGTAATGAATGAGGAATTTATATGTTACCAAAAGTAAGTGTAATTTATTGTAGTAATTGCAGTATATATTCTAAAAATAATCATGTTATTAAAAAGTGTTAAAATTAATTAACCAGAATACTAGTCACTTATTACTTTTTTAACATGTTTTTGTTAAAATATAAATTTCGAATTGATACTACACTCGAAATTATGCACAAACTAATATTCAGTAAATTGCTCTTTAGATGAAACTGGCGTGTTCATTCTGGCATCATGGTTTGTCAATATTAGGCTGTCAGCCTCTGGTCCGGTAAAAGAGACTCATCAAGAAGATGATCATCGGCCACTAAATAATATGCAGAGGCTATTGTAACATATTCTGTTGTTAAACCAAAGTGCCGTACTGTTTCATACTATAGCAGTAGATAACCATTTGTAGCAAAAGCTATTTGATGCTTTAGCAATAAAAGACCGTTTGTAGTATAGCCTATAAGATACCCTAAGATAACCTAGCTATAGATGACGGTTGTAGTAAAAGGCAGTTGATAACCTAGCAGGAGGTGTTTAGATTAATCTTATCGTAATTATTAGTGAATATGAATATATTTATAACATAATTAATTGAAAAATAATTTGCTTATATCACTAATAATAATTATTTTATCTACCACTAGCTGACCAGGCAGACGTTGTTCTGCCCTTTCCGAACGACCATTTGCTTTCTCAAAAAAACTCCTGAAATTAGCAATAAAAAAATTGAGGGTCACTTATCGGGATAAAAACTATCCTATCTCTCAAGTTGGACCAAACTGCACACAGTCTGCAATTTTTTTTTGAATTCGGTTCTATTTGTTGAATACTTACAGCAACACGTGATGGTTATACTACTAAATTGTAGCTTATATAAAACGTTTGTATTTTTAACATAACGCCATCTATTAAATATTTACTCAATCTAGTCAACAGATATCGTCATCTGACAGAATCGTTTGGAGCTAACAGATAATTGTAACTGTTTAGACAAATAATTTTCAATAAAATAATATTGTATTGCGACTATAAATTGAGATGTAAGCTATCCTATCTTTTAAGTTGAACCAAACTGCACATTGACCAAAAATTTCATTGAGATCAGTTTAGTAGTTTAGGAGTCCATCGCGGACAAACAACGTGACACGTAACTTTTATATATAAAGATTTGCCAGCCTGATGAATTCCAACGCTCGTTTTGTTCGTAAAAGGATGTCCAAAGTACTTTTTATGTTCTCCATGTTTTATATCTCAACATTTTAGATGATAATTAATGCAGTAAAAGCCATAATTTTATGCATAGTGTTAAATACTGTATATTCAGTTTAGGGCGTAAATACCATATTTTGAAATATAGTGGCTTTTACGACATAAATTGACATTACTCTTTTGACATTTTCAGAAATAGCCATGTAAATAAAAAAAACATGTCTTTTACAACTTTAGTTATAAAAATCCCTCTCCAAATTGATTATTACGACTTATTATAAGAACAAACTAGGTTCTTAACCTTAATGGGCGCGCGTCGTAAAAGACATCTTTTTTGCGAATATGAACTTTTCAAATATATAGGTCTATAGGGCGCGCGAAACTGATTACAAAGGTGTTAAAAACTCATTTTAGCTTTTACGACATTTGTTACTTAAAGTATCGATATATGTATAGGTAAATTAAATTGTATTTTTTTATAGTATGAGGATGACAAGCGCGCGCACCACCTGATGGTAAGTGGTTTTTGTGGCCTATAGACATCCACATTTATCCTCGATTGCGAATAAAAATGCAGATGCGTTGTCACACGTAAGAACTAAGATGGAATGTCTCTTTTCCAGTAAAAAGGGTCTCTGGTTCTCTACACTCACTAGACGAAACATAGCAGCATTAAGCTGTTATTTTACGCTGGTATTTTGTGAGAGCGTGGCCCTTCCCCGGTCGAGCGGACGCATTCGTACTACAACTATACAATTAATATAGCTGCAGCAGGGCTCTACCACGTATCAAAGTTACTTCGTGTGATATTTAAATATTGCCATTTATTTTTTTTTTTTGATTTTATGTCTGCAGTTCTATCTATCTTTACGAACCTCGTAAGAACGGAATAAACGTAAAAACTATTTTAATTCAATTATTACAGCCTGCCATTTTTTTATAAAAGAGTGAAGTAACGAACAACTTAACACAAATACTACTTTACACAAATGCGTTGTCACCTCTAAGGACTATATATATAATGCCCACAGCCCATAATTAAACTGGTTCAATATCCTTCAGACCGGAATAGAGCAATGTAAGCACTGTTATTTAGCAGAAATTAGTAAGAGTATTGTTCTTACACAGACAAACTCCTAGGCAGAGAAGGTGTCCTACCACCTAGTAAATATCTTATCTTGATACTCTTTTTACCAGTACTTATTTGAGGCAATTCACTGTTGAACGTGGACCTCTCCAATTAAATGGAGCATTAACCATAATTACGACACTTCTCAAGTAAATGGGAATCGCGTTGTAGCTAGTAGAAAATACCGAACTCAAATAATAAATCTAACCCAAATCAATGGTTTTGTGAAGACCACCAGTTACCAGTTCGACAGTATCAACTACACCAATCCAACAAAACTTTCAGCATAGTGAGTAGTATACAGCATAGAAAGTCTTAAGTATTAGTCTTAAGGATTAGAAAACTCTAAAACTGTTATATAAATAATAAACTAAAACACTAAATTCTACCACCGAGCAACTTCCCATATAATAGCTAAATCTATCCATTTAGAGCGGGTATACATTGGGCGCTTTGAAACGCGCGATTTACTAACGCGCGTTTTGAGATCCAAAAGTCCCTATTGAAGTGAACACATGCAAGCGCGCGCTTCTGATTAAGCGCGCGTCGGACGCGCGCTCTCAGAATTTCGTTGGAACGCGCGTTGGGCGGGCGTAAGCTGCGCGCTTGTAGATACATGCACCGCCATTTTGCTGTACATTTGATCGCGCGCTTTCGTGTAGGGTGCACGTATATCATGGAGATCGAACACTTCGATACAGATTTATTTATCGACGAAATCCAAAAGCGTCCAGCTATATGGGACATGCAAAGTCCAGATTATAATCATAATCATAATCATTTAGTTCGTAGATTATAGGTATTACATAGATGTTAGATAAAAATAAAATATTAAAAAAACGTAATTGGGAGGAAATAGTTGAAATTTTTAGTGACTGTGAAGACAATTTGGAAAAGAAAAAACTGTTGGGCGAGTATAATTATTTATTGATGTTTTCTATAATTATGTCATGTTGTTTTGCCACTGTAATTTTCCCTCGTTCACAAAATAATTGGCAAATTTTTCTCTTGCTGTTCTAGCACATAAGCTGCCTCGTGGTAAATTTTCTAAATGTATAGATTGTAGAGGTGAAACATAAAGTGTATCTTCATATCTGTAACAATCGCGTATTCGAACGTAATTATGTAGTACTGTGCAAGCTTTGATGATACTCTCCGCGAAATCTATGTTTACATCTATCGGTCTATGAAATATTCGCCATTTATTGCTCATTATTCCGAAAGTATATTCAATATAGCGCCTTGCTCTCGATAATCTGTAATTGAAAACTTTTTTTTGTGTGTGTGAGTTGTGTTCCTCCATACGGCCGCATCACATTCGACATAATTCCAAATGCTTCATCGCCGACGAACACATGAGGCAATGGAGTTCTATCGATATTTGATATAGGCTTGGGGTTAGGAATTTTTAACTTATTATTCACAATCCGTTTAAAAAATTCGGATTTTTTAAAAATAGCAGAATCACTGGTTTTGCCATAGGATCCGACATCAACGTATACAAAACAATAATTTGCATCACAAACTGCTAGTAAGACTGATGAGAAGTATGTTTTATAATTGTAAAAAAGCGACCCTGTATGTTCTGGTTGTATTAGCTCAATATGTCTCCCGTCAATCGTGCCAATACAATTTGGGAAGTTAGCGTATTTCTTAAAACCTTCTTTTACTTCTTTCCACTTTTCTGTTGTCTTTTCAGGCATAGATGTAAACTTCAATTTGCTCCATAGTACTTTACAAACTTGTTCCACTATCTTTATAATTGTCGATTTTCCAAGACGGTATCCGTAATGCAAATCAGCGAAAGAGCAGCCTGTGGCCAGGTATCTGTCAAAATAAAAATGGTTATTGTTTATTTTCAGGTGGTACACTTATGAAAAAATGGAAAATCATTCGGGACAATTATCTTAGGGAGTCTAAGAGGCAAAAAAAGCTTCCATCTGGATCTGGATCTTCCAAACATACGCCATATGTGTATTACAGGAAATTACAATTTCTTGCGAATTCTACAGCATATAACGACACAGAGAGCAATTACCAATCTTCTGGCACAACTGGTTCAGATGTAGATAATATTATAGACAATGCAGACTTGATGCCACCTCCTAAAGATTAAATGGAAGGCCCAAGGAAAAGACAGAAAATAAATGCTGTAGATAAATAAATAGTCGACATTTTACAGAACAGTTTAAATGCAAGGGAACAAAATGAAATGGGGCGACTAACTAAAGAAGACGATGATAAACTATTCTGTTTATCATTGTACAGTGAATTAAAAAAAGTGCCCGAAAATCGACGCTTAACTACAAAGATTGAATTACTCAATGTCATTAAAGAAGCACAGAATTATCATCAATCATTACCACTAGAAACTAATCATCACCAATACACATATTCTACACCGACATATTCTGGATATACTACTGCTAGACCCTCAACAACGCAACAGTGGTCTACCACGCCGCCGCCACCGCCGTCATCATGGTCACCGTCAAGTTCAGCCTCCAGCCAAGATGCAGACAACTTAGATTTATTTGAATAAACAAATATACTTACCTTAACGTTATCACGAGTTTTTCTTCTGCGGAAATCCAATCTCTCAAAATCGTTGAATCACCAGTAATATATACTTTAATAACATGGAGTAAGTCATCAAATGATTTTATGGACATTCTAAAATAATTAAAAAACTTAGGTTCATATTGCCTTAATTTTGGATACAATGTTACAAACATTCCATGCGTCAGTCTATCTCGTAATATTGGGTGCACCCAATATTCTCTTTGCCTCTGCCGTCGTCTTTTATAGCGACGGTATAGAAGCCACACACAAGCGATCACTTCGACGTCTATTTCCGAACTGAACTAGTAGTATGGACACCTTGGTAACGCTCGTTAAACGCCGTGCTAAGCGCGCTGTATGTATGCTACAAGCGCGCGCCCAACGATACGCCGAGCGCCCAATGTGTACCCGCTCTTAAAACGTTGAGTGATAGAAGAGGACATTAGTAGTTTGAACAAGTTAGTCTCAAGGTGATTGATTATCCACAACATTTGTCAAAGCATCCGTCCTTGACGATATTTAGTACTTTATTTTATAGTTTTCTAAGTTTGCTTTAATTCCGAAAATTCGTTCAGTTTTAAATATAAAAAATATTTCTAGTTCGTTTGAAAAAAACGTGCAATAAAGCAAATTCAAAATTAAATAAGTTAAAATGAAAATGTATAGACCCTTACGATACATTAGAGGAAATAACAGATTTATATGTGGTTTTTAAGAGATTTTAAAAAGTCTCCTTGTGGTACACCGTGGGACAAAGATATATATGAAATTTGATTCTGCATGGTTCTGCTCATGTTTATGATATAATATTATTGAAAAGCAACAGCGGCTCCTATGATCTGCTCTGCAGCAGATATCAACCAATTAATGACCTTCTATTCACAGATACTAACACCACACCACACTGGGTTTGCTAACAACGAGATGGGCGTGACTCCTGAGAAAACGTGTCTCTCAAAGCCCGTCTGCGCTTTGTCAAAAGAAAGGTTAGACGACTGATATTACGGATCCCTGTGGAATGGTACCGGTCTTAACGTCTGTAATCAGTGCACTGTATTTAGGGATTGGGTTCGACGCTGCTTCATTTTCTTAAATAAAACATCAATTAATCTTCGTAAATTCCCCTTAGAAATGCGACATTGAAAATGTTCACTACTTTTTCCTATCACTTTTACCTATTATTTTCTTTCTTGATATAAACTAAAAACTGGTAGCTGATGAATTTCTAAAATACCAGCTTCCTATCCTAGTATGACAGCTATACACAAAAGAGAACCGCACGCAGCGCGCCATTTGGACATATTCTAACACTAATTTTCATTGTTGCATTTCAGTCAGTCATTTCAAAAGCATATTATTACATAATTTCACTTGAATAACATTTACAAAAGTTTTATTATTATGATAATCACAACATCGCTATCACATAAAGACATATTAAGATTTTCAACAAAATACACCAATTTTACAAAGCATTTTTAAAGTTCTAAATCTTAAATATCTATCACACATATTCAAAACAACAATCTTTATCAATAAACATGAATATCGTAACCAATACAATGGTTTAATTCACAAACTAAAACCCTTTAAGCAGCTTTAATACACCTTAATTCAACTTTAATTTCCTTTTATAAATTTATTGCTATTTCGTTATTCTAAGCACACAATTAAACACTTTTAACACATTAATCTTGTTATTCTTCACAGTAATCCCGAAAAATTTATTGTATATTTTTAAACATAACATATTTTTAACTAAAACAAGTATCTCATTTTAGTATAAAGATTTTATTAGTATTACATAGCCGGTTACTATATAATGGTTCCAGTACACGTTGGCCGAGCGCCCTCGCCGAGTGCGTTTAGCCAACGTGTACTGGGCCGTTTTGTGTGTATTTGGCGTTTGCGGCCAACACTCGCCGACAAGCCGTATAGTGTCGGTTTTCCGTGCACAAATCAAAGAAATTTGGCGCAAGCCGCAAACAGCGATTACACGTTGGCCGAGTGTTCAGTTCATAGTTACGCGTCGAAGTAGACTGTAGTGTCGGCTTAATAAAATTGTTTCAACATGGCGACATGGACTAATGAGGAAATATTTAATTATTTTTTTATTTAACAGTTTATGTACACACATAGTTCGATAGGAAAATGGTAAAAACGTAATTATGTACAAAGGCACTGCCTATTCCATGATGAAATTTCTTCCAGCAGGCCTATTGAAGGATAGTTGAAGGAATTAGAGGTAGTCAAAGTGTGCACTTACATAAATATACATATACAATTCAAATATATATATATATATATATATATATATATATATATATATATATATATATATATAATATATATATTATGAAAAATATATTATTCAATATAATATATTTTTAATGTTACTTATATGCATACCAACACATTACGATTTAATAATTATGGAGTGAAATATTTAGGTTCATTGATTGATTCTCAAAATGAATCAGTTATTTAAAACCAGAGTTAGTAACTTGCCTAACATTAAATAATACATGTTTAGTTGCGAATTCAGAGTATCTACCTAATAATAAATATTATTATAAATTAGCTCTGCGTTTATGTTGCTCAGGGATAATGTAGCTTAGGGGCTTGTTTTGGGCTATCTTTTATTTTGAAAAAACCCCCAGCGAAGCGGGCACGGGTCAGCTAGTAGATCCTAAGGATAAGGGTTTTTTTTTCATTTTGAGGTCGGAACCCTAAAAAGGACAAACTGGGATTATTGTTGTATGTGTAGTTTTTTTTCGTTCACTCTGAGAAGAGTGAAGCGCTGTATAAGTATATGACAGCGGCCGCGATTGCCCTAACGTCCATCATCATCTAGCTATCAACGCAGAATGAAACACGCCAACGTGTGAACGGCACCACAAAAATCTGCCAAGCGCGCTCGGCCAACGTGTACTGGTGCCATAAGCACATGACTGTTAAGTTGATCTGTAAACAAACTTTTGTGGAATTAACTCTTGACCGGGAAATCGCATCCCGAACTTTCGCTCGACAATCGAATGTTCCTAGCATTACATTGAATCTACTTACCTTTAATATAAATTATTCTTTAATCTGGAATATATTTACTTTTAATCATAAACGATTATAAATGCAAATATGCTTGCTTCTACGAAATAGGAAATTATTTAAATGATCTTTTAAGCGCGTCGCCAACAGTTATGTAGATGCATTTAAAATAAATATACGATGGTTTTATAATAATGTTGCACGGGAATTTTAACACATAATTTTGAAATTTAATTCTTTGTATAACAAAACGCAGAGTATTTTATATACCGTGAAACCTAGTAACTTTGCCATTTTTGAAAGCACTTAAAGGTTGAGGATTAATTTATCAACATAAAAGGTATTAATTTTTAAAGTAATTAAGGCTCATAGTGAGCATTAATGTTACAAGTGACACTATATTCTTCACAGGTTTAGCATTTAATAGTGATTTAAACAGATACTAACATTTAATAGACAAAATACACAAAATAGAAAACTTTTGACAACTTATGGGTAACGTAACGTAACGTATGGGTTTATAATGAAAATAATAGGATTTGACTTCAAGATTGAAGGTAAGTATACTTCATAATATAATAAAAAACACTCAAAGTTGTTATTTGCTCCTTTAATTATGTTGTAAATAGCAAAGTTTACGCTTTTTAAACATAGGAGAGGGGGAAAACGAGCATGCGGCTCACCTGATGGTAAATGACTACCGACGCCCGTGAACAACTGCAACACCAGGGGAACCAGGGGAATCGCAGATGCGTTGCTGGTCTTTTAAAAAGGAGTTTTAAAAGGAAGACTTTTCTTGAAGGTCCTTAAGTCGTACATAGGCTGCACTAAAAGTATCGGGAATGGAATGTTTCCACTGTTCCTGTCATATTAATTTTTTTTTAATTGAAAACTCCTTAGTTTTAAAAATCGAATACCATTTATTAAGTGGCGAAGCTTGCGAAGACACTTATTGATTTCACGATGTCTGTCCGTCTGTCCGTCTGTCCGTCTCTTCCACGATTATCTCGAGAACGGTTTCGAATTTTCAAATTCTGTTTTCAGCAATCGATTACTAATCACCCAGGCATCTGAACCTCCTATTTTGAAACTAATTGCTCAACGGCAACCGTTAGAAACCGCTACAAAGCCGATTGCTTCGGCACTTTGCTATGCTGTTAGCTTGCTAGGTTTATTTATTAAAAAAAGATTCTCGGTCTTGTCACAAGGTTTTGTCAAACTTGTTTAGTCGTTGAGAAAATGGAATTGACTCGAGAAAATTCAAGAGCTATGATTTATTATGACTTTCGAAGTGGTTTAACACAAAAACAGTGTGTTGACCTGATGATTTCTGCATTTGGTGATGAAGCCCCATTCAAAACCACAATTTATCGCTGGTTTGCTGAATTTCAACGTGGACGTGTCAAGCTCAGTGATGATCCCCGTCAAGGTCGTCCAAAAACTGCAGTCACCCAAGAAAACGTTGATGCTGTGCGTAAGCTTTTTTTTATATAGGATAACGGTGACAAACGAGCACACAGTCCACCTGATGGTAAGTGGTTGCTGCGGCCCATAGACATCTACATCTACCCTCTATTACAAATCAAAATGTAGATGCATTGTCACCCGTGAGGACTAAGATGGAATGCCTCATTTCCAGTAAAAAGGGCCTCCGGCCACCTGATTGAAGCTGTTTGAGGAAGATCGACATGTGACATACCGCGAAATTCAGGCAACTTTAGACATTGGCATGAGTCAAATGCAAATAATCTTGCATGAACAATTAGGTGTAAAAAAGTTGTTTTCCCGATGGATACCGCATTCGCTCTGTGAAGAGCAAAAAGCGGCTCGCGTTACTTGGTGCATCAGAACTCTCGAAAGATTCCACGCAGGATCCTCAAATGCTGTATGCAACATCGTATCAGGTGACGAATCCTAGATATATGCGTACGTACCCGAAACAAAAAAACCAGTCACGAGTTTGGGTGTTCGAAAATGAGTTAAAGCCAACAAAAATTGTTCGTTCACGGAGTATTGCAAAAAAAATGGTGGCCACGTTTGTCTCCAAAACCAGCCATGTTACGACTATTCCTCTTGAGGGACAAAGAACAGTTAATGCAGAATGGTATGCTAGCATTTGTTTGTCACAGGTCGTGTCTGAACTCCGTAAAGAGAACTGCAACCGCCGCATCATCCTACATCACGACAATGCGAGTTCTCACACCGCACACAGAACAAAAGAGTTTTTTAGAGCAAAAAAACATAGAATTATTAGACCATCCGCCGAACTGCCCCGACCTAAGCCCTAATGATTTCTATACTTTTCCTAAAATAAAGAATAAATTACGTGGACAGAGATTTTCATCGCCTGAAGAAGCTGTGGACGCCTACAAAACGGCCATTTTGGAGACCGCAAGTTCCAAATGGAATGGTTGCTTCAATAATTGGTTCCACCGTATGGAAAAATGTTTCAAATTTCGCGGAGAATACTTCGAAAAGCAATAAATACATTTTTAAAATAGTAATGTTGTGTCACTTCCTTGATTCCCGAAATTTTCAGTATCAGTCCGGAAAAATCTCTGGTGGTAATCGATTCCACAAGAGTGTTTTGCGAGGAAGAAAACTTCTTCTAAATCGCACAGTGGTGGACCGCCAATCATCCAGATGGTATGGATGGTATCGCGAGTTTCGTCGCGATGTGCGATGGTGAAATTGAGTGTCTGGAATTAGTCCGAACAATTCCACAGAGCACTCCCCGTAGTAGATGCGATAAAATACGCAAAAAGATGCAACATCTCTTCGCAGCGCCAATGAATCGAGCCGATCGGAAGGGGACTCGCTCGTCAGTGATTTGAGCCGCTCTGCGCTGAATTCGTTCAAGTGGAATAAACTAGCCCTGGGGAGTCCCAACCCAGAGATGGGAACAGTATTCCATGTGAGGCTAAATCTGCGCCTTGTAAAGTTGCAGTCGGTGTGCCAATATGAAATACTGTCACGCTCTGCTGAGCATGCCAAGCATTTTTAAAGACCAATTTGACCTTCTTTTCCAAGTGACCACGAAACTGCACGTCACTCGATATGTCACTGCCGAAGTTTCCGATACTGACTGAGATAGAAAGGGGAGTGCCTTGAAACTGAGGAGATACGACAAAGGGGTTCTTTTTGCGGTAAACGCGGAAACTTGATGTGACGGTTAATCTGTCATATGTTGGCTGCAGCCAACATATGGCAGATGCGCGATCAACCATCACATCAAGAACCCTGGGTTGCAACCCAGGGTTGTCGCTTTCAACTGCTTCGTTTATTCTCTTTTAAATCCTGAAAATGCCTTTTATTTATTTTTAAATTTATACGAAAGATGTCGTCGTGTTTCTGGTGTTGAGTTTAACGAAGAAGATGTTTTTAAGATTTGGATAAACCAGTTAAACTTTCAACTTTGCCAATGAAACTGTTTTTCAAATCCGAGAAAAGCTTTTGATATTGATTAATTATAATTTTAATGTTATCCTCAGGCCTATCTAAAGGGAATTATATCGTCCAGGCTTTGTTATAGATTCAGTACAAGTAATATTGTACCCATCATTCATTATTAAATTTACAAAAATAAAAAGAATTTCTATTATCCAACAAATGGTGGATATGATCCGAATATTGCTCTCGGTCTCCCACCCTCGTTTTTAGTACCGTAGATTTAATGATTTCTTATATTTATGCGAACACTACACATTGAATAAAACTACTTTTACGGATTCTATCGCGTTTAGTTAACTTATTTTTTTTAATGCCAGACGTTAGAGTCCCCCGTGACCATGGGTGCTGTAAAGTACCCGAAACGTCGGGAATGAATAAAAATAAGATAACTAAACGCGATAGAATCCGTAAAAGTACCTAGTTTCATTCACCGTAGTCGTACTTCAAAGTGCCAACCTTATTTGCAATGTATCCTGCTTACGAGCGGACGCCCGACCCCAGAGACTCTTGCTTGGCTGCTCCATTTCATCCCGTAGATGTTGTAAGCAGCGACAGAAAGAAACTGAAACAAAATATAGGTAGCAGCAGGTTCCTAATAACAAATTTTAAAAACACTGAGGTTGACAACTTGCTTGCCAAGAGTGCTAATTATAGCAAAATTGGCCGCTATGAGGCGATCTATGCGGAAGGAATTTTTATATGCTGTAATGGATTAGGAAGGAATATTCCTGGTTTAATTGTTGTGTTGATCAAGCCACTTGCCAAACGTAGCGAGTATGAATAAATCTTTCGAAATTAGATGGTGACAAAAGGTTCATAAAGATGAGATGGCTCATCTTTATGAGCCTCTTATCATCCTCTTAAGGAAAGAATGAACATGAAGTTCTTCAGAAAATTTAAATACCAGAAATGCTAAATTTAGAATTATCCTTCTTTGTTACTTTTGATTTAACAAATTTTATCATATTAAATTTTTAACGATTAAATAGTAGTATATACAGATATGTATATTTCGAGTGTTTCATCTCTCGAGTAAAAATGGCGTATTCTTGGAAAGGCCTGAGTCGAACATTAGACTAAAAATAACATAGATGATAGATACATTGCGTCCGTTAAATATAAGAGCATATTCATTATTTTTCACATTAACCATCTTATTTTAGAACAAACTCGTTGTTAAAGTAAGTAAAATTTTCGAAATTAATAAATACTGTTCGTATCGACGATTCAGGCTTAATTAATTAATTTTACGCACTGATTATGTCTGAGAGAATTGCTGCCAATAATGAAACAAAAGACACTAATTTAATCAAAGGGAGAAGGTATCAAAGAGGTTATTTAATTAACAGATACTTTGTTGTTATTCAAATAAATGTACCTATATACCTTTGAATGATCATTGATCTTACTAAACGATGTCTTTATAGAAACAATAAAGTGAGTTAATTCATGTAATCATCTCTCTCTTCTCGAACAACAAACATCTCTGTTTTGTATCACTTTAACAATCAATTAATTTTCAAGTGTATTAATCCGTACTTTTACAATAAATTAATAACTTTACATCTGGAGTTGGGGCTTTTAAAGAAAATACCAACTTGCATGTATGATGCCTATTTGTGTTGCTGACTAGGCAAGTTGTAGGTAAAATGCCCTTAAATTGTTATCCGTCACTAGTCGGTAAAATTCTGGCTCATCGTTTTGGAATGGATTTTCCGTTCTCAGTCGATAACCAAAACTACATGCGTCATGCATCGAGTTCACACGCAGTTGGTAAAAGGGGAAAGCAATAGCATTTTTCTTCTTACCTATAGAGCCTATCTTTTAATTTTTGCTAGCTATACTACATAGCTGCAGCACAAATGGGTTCGACCGTTTGAAGACAACGCTCTCAAAGAATATGAGCCTGAAACAGCAGAATAATGAGCCTGTGTATTTGGTATGGTGAGTATAGAAAACCGGAAACCCTTTTCACTGGTAACGTGGCATTACATTTCTTCTAGTTCTAGTTCAAGTGACAAAAAACAACGAAAAAATAACACACGCACACGCTGATTAGCTCGTGCGTATCGTTCGCACGCACTGATTTTTTTTTTATAGGATAAGGGTAACGGTGGTAGAGCCACGCAACGGTTTGCGCTGTTGCACGTATGGGCCGGCTCGGGCCGGGTTGGTACCACGACCTCACAGAAAACCGGCGTGAAGTAGAAGCTTTGCTTCTGCGTTTCGTCTGGTGAGTGCAGGTGGCCGGAGGCCCAATTCCCCCCCCCCCCCCATCAACATGGTAGCGGAATTACACAAAAGACTACCCCAGGAGGGTACCAGTAACCCTGGAGAATCCCTCGCTGAGCATCCACGACCATGTTATTCTAATCCTGAGCGTGGGTGCTCAGGCTGCCCCGCGTATTCTGGGGGGGGGCAAAATTCCGCTCAAAAACATAACTGCTCGGGGCAAACTGGGCAATAATACCAAGGCGACCCCTGCCACGCTATCCGTGAATTTCTGCAACATCAGGGGACTTCACTCTAACCTGAACGCCGTCCACTACCATCTCGAGACGGCAAAGCCGGCCTTGCTCTTCCTGACCGAGACGCAGGTTTCCTCTCCGGCTGATATTTCGTATCTCTCCTGCCCGGGGTACAAATTGGAGCACTCCTTTGTGCCTCGGGCTGGAGTTTGCGTGTATGTCAGAGAGGACATCTGTTCTCGACGCCTCGGCAGTCTTGAAGGTTCGGACCTGTCCATCCTTTGGCTACGCGTAGACAGCGACGACCATCTGCGCGTCTACGGGTGCCTCTATAGGTCCCATAGCGGTAATACCGAAACAGACCGACTCATCGACCACGTCCAAATGGCTACAGATTCCGTGCTACAACAGGTCCCATCCGCAGAGATCGTGATCCTTGGCGATTTTAACGCCCACCATGCCAAATGGCTGGGTTCACGTTTAACCGATCATGCGGGGAGAGCTGTTTATGACTTTGCCTTGGCATATGGTCTGACACAACTGGTCACTTCGCCTACGCGGATTCCAGATGTGGAGGATCATACACCTTCCCTGTTGGACCTTCTGCTGACCTCTCATCCGGACGGATATCAGGTTTCCGTCGATGCCCCTCTCGGCTCTTCGGACCACTGTCTGATCCGGAGTGTGGTGCCACTCACGCTCCCTTCGCGGTTGCGTTCTGCAGGTTGCCGCCGTGTTTGGCATTACAGGTCGGCGGATTGGGACGGAATGCGGTCTTTCTTTGCATCCTACCCATGGGGGCGGGTTTGCTTCTCGCCGGATGATCCCAGCGCTGTTGCTGACTCTGTCACTGATGTGGTGCTACAGGGAATGGAACTATTTATTCCATCATCTGTGGTACCCATCGGAGGCAGATCTCAGCCTTGGTTTGGTCGCTCCTGTAAAACTGCATTACGCAGTAAGCAGGAGTGTTATCAAGCCTGGGCTGCGGCTTCGGCGACTCGGGATGTAAACACCAGCATACTTAAAAAGAAGTATAACTTCGCCTCCAGGTCCTTCAAAAGAGTTATTGCCAAGGCAAAGTCAGAGCACATAGGCAGAATTGGCGAGAAACTAGTTCGCCTTCCTTCGGGAACCCGTGCATTCTGGTCTCTCGCCAAGGCTGTCCAAGGGAATTTCTGTAAGCCATCACTACCATCTTTGCACAGGGAGGACGACTCACTGGCCCATGACGCAAACGACAAAGCCGACCTTTTAGGCTCCCTTTTTGCGTCCAACTCGACTCTTGATGACGGGGGGAAAACACCGCCGACCATCCCGCGGTGTGAGTGCTCCATGCCGGATGTGCTGTTCTCACAGCGCTCGGTTCGCAAAGCACTTCTCTCCCTGGACATCCAGAAGTCGGGTGGGCCTGACGGAATCCCCCCAATTGTGCTGAGGACGTGTGCTCCGGAGTTGGCACCGGTCCTAACGCGTCTTTTCCGGTACTCCTACTCCCAAGGCGTAGTCCCGAATTCATGGAAGACAGCTTTTGTCCACCCGATCCCTAAAAAAGGCGACCGCTCAGACCCGTCCAACTATAGGCCTATCGCGATCACCTCCTTGTTCTCCAAATTAATGGAATCCATTGTTAACTGCCAGCTCATCCGGTACCTTGAGGATCACCAGCTGATTAGTGACCGCCAGTACGGTTTTCGTCGGGGTCGATCAGCTGGTGATCTTCTGGTCTACCTGACCCATAGATGGGCGGAGGCAGTAGAGTCCAAGGGGGAGGCGTTGGCCGTTAGTTTGGACATTGCGAAGGCCTTCGATCGGGTTTGGCACAAAGCGCTTCTTTCGAAGCTCCCTTCCTATGGGCTTCCCGAGAAATTGTGCAATTGGATCACCAGCTTCCTTGCAGGTCGGAGCATCAAGGTCGTTGTAGACGGTGCATGTTCTGACTGCAAGCCTATTAACGCTGGTGTTCCACAAGGCTGTGTGCTATCACCAACGCTGTTTCTTCTGCATATCAATGATATGTTGCTAACTGGTAACATTCATTGCTATGCGGATGACAGCACTGGTGATGCTCTATACACCGGCCGTGCTAATATTTCTCGGGAAAACGTCTCCGAGTACCGGAATAAACTTGTGTCTGAAGTCGAGTCTTTGCTGGACAAAGTCTCGGACTGGGGGCGACTAAATCTAGTCCAGTTTAATCCTCAGAAGACACAAGTTTGCGCGTTTACCGCTAAAAAGAACCCCTTTGTCGTATCTCCTCAGTTTCAAGGCACTCCCCTAGTTGCCTCAGCCAGTATCGGAATCCTTGGCGTCGACATATCGAGTAACGTGCAGTTTCGTGGTCACTTGGAAGAGAAGGCCAAATTGGCCTCTAAAAAGCTTGGCGTGCTCAGCAGAGCGGGACAGTATTTCATGCCGGCACACCGCCTGCAACTTTACAAGGCGCAGGTTAGGCCTCACATGGAATACTGTTCCCATCTCTGGGCAGGGGCTCCCCAGTGCCAGCTCCTTCCACTTGACCGCATCCAGCGCAGAGCGGCTCGAATCGTCAACGACCGAGCCCTTTCCGATCGGCTCGATTCATTGGCACTGCGAAGAGATGTTGCATCTCTTTGCATTTTCTTTCGCATCTACCATGGGGAGTGCTCTGAGGAATTGTTCGGATTAATCCCAGCCGCCAAATTTCACGAACGCACATCGCGGCAGAACTCCCGATACCATCCACACCATCTGGATGATTGGCGGTCCACCACTGTGCGATTTAGAAGATGTTTTCTTCCTCGCACGACTTCCTTGTGGAATCGATTACCATCAGCGATTTTTCCGGACCGATACGACTTAGGGACCTTCAAGAAAAGAGCGTACTCCTTTTTAAAAGGCCGGCAACGCATCTGCAATTCCCTCCCTGGTGTTGCAGTTGTTCATGGGCGGCGGTAGTCACTTACCATCAGGTGAGCCGCATGCTCGTTTGCCCCCTCTCCTATAAAAAAAAAAAAAAAAACAAACGAGCACACAGTCCACCTGATGGTAAGTGGTTGCTGCGGCCCATAGACATCTACATCTATCCTCTATTACAAATCAAAATGTAGATGCGTTGTCACCCGTGAGGACTAAGATGGAATGCCTCATTTCCAGTAAAAAGGGCCTCCGGCCACCTGCACTCACCAAGCGAAACGCAGAGGTAAACCTCTACTTCACGTTGGTTTTCTATGAGGTCGTGGTACCACCCCGGTTCGAGCCGGCCCATCCGTGCGACAGCAAAAGCTGCCGCGTGGCTCTACCACTATTAAAAATCTGATTGGCTCTCCAGTCGCATTCGTGCAAATCAATTCGTGCACGACAGTACCCATGCGCAGCTATACCCTCCACGTTTCGTATTTATTATTACTACACATATTTATTATTCCCCGGATGTAATAAAACCTCTGTAGCATTTCCCTTGAGTTTCGTTGAAAGTATACTCCTGGTCTAGGGATTGTAAATGCGACTGCCGATCATGAGTTCCCGGATCCGAATCCCGGTTCGGGCAAAAATAATCAGTCATTGAGTTTTTCCGTCAAAAAATTCTCTGTATCTGCCCGGATTCAGGAAGTTGGTGGTGTCTCACCTCCGTGCTTCAGAGAGCACTTAAAGCCGTTCGTCCCGTGGATGATCTCTCTCCGGTCTTGTCAGTTTACCGTCTACCACTATAATCCTGCCTTGCGCCGATTGCGTGTCTGGCCGCATTGACCTAAGTTCGGTCTAGATTTTAATCTGGTCTGTTATACCGATTTACTTACTTTTCGATTTTTGGTTGACTATGACATTATTTGTCTCTGTAATATTATAAACACACTTCTCTCGCTTTTTTCACATCCTTATAAATATCTACTATATATATAGACAGATTTTATTATATATATATATATATATATGTATGTCTTACATTTTTAACTTTAAATTAAAAATCTAAAAAGGTGGAAATTCAAAATCTAAGCCTCTCTGAAAAATGCGCCAGGCTCCCAGCTTTCATAATCATAAAAAAAAATTAGTACTTAATAGGACTTATTTGGCTAAAATCGGTCTTCAAAGACAGCAAGTTGGAAAATTATTAAAATTAGCCAACTTAATTTTTTGCCATAATCATCATTCATGAGGCTAATTAATGATGAGAGAATGTTGGAAAATAATATTGATCAAGGAAAATTAACGATAATGTAAAAAGTAGATGAAAATGTAGAAGAATTTGTTTTTTAAACTTTATAGTAAGTTTTCGAAGTGACCACCTCTAGCAGCAATGCATGACCTACACCTGCGTAAAAAATTGCGTTTCAATCTTCTAAAAGCTTCTCTTTTATCCCTGACCACACGTTGGGCTTCGCAAAGCTTCTGCCTTGTAGTAGCCCCAAATGAAAAAATCTATGGGATTAAGGTCCGGTGACCGTGGAGGCCACGAAATTGGACCACCGCGTCCAATTCACCTGTTGGGGTACGATGCATTTAAGAAATTTCGTACTTGTACGGCGTAGTGACAAGGGGCGCCGTCATTTTGGAACATCACACTGCGTCTAAGTTCAAGATTTACGTCTTCCAGCAACAATGGAAGTTCATTTTACAAAAAGTTTTTATAGATTGTTCCATCTAGTCTGCTCGGCAACTCAAATGGACCGATTAACTCGCCATTGAGGATCTCAGACCTCAAATTAACGCTAAAAACGATGTTGGAACGTTGAAGCTCTCACAGAGTGTGGACTTTCAATCGCCCACGTGTGGTAATTATGGATATTGAATATCCCACATCGCTCAAACCTTGATTCATCCGACCATAGTACTTTATCGAAAAAATCAGGATCCTCTTCATGTTTTTGTAACATGGTTTGGCAAAAATTAATGCGCAATTGATAGTCTGCAGGTAGTAACTTTGGACTCGTCGAATGTGGTACTCGTGGTATCCATCTTCGTGAAGTATGCTTTGGATAGAAGACCTTGGGATGTCCAGAGCACGAGCCATAGCTCTTGTACTCATTGACAGATTTCTCTCAACCTCTTCCAGCACCACTTCTCTGCGATCAGTGTCTGCTCTAAGGATTCCTTCATGATTTCCGCGTTGACCAGGAATGCGGCCTGCCATCAAGGTATTGTGAGTGTTAATAAAAATACGATGGTCGGGATAAGACGGCGGTAGCGGCCCACCACGACGTTGAAATTGTTCGCGATACAGAGGCGCTGCTTCAATGCCGTTTCCTCATGCAACTCCATAAAAATAATGCATTTCTGCATACTCACTTAAAGTGTAACTCACTTCTTACACTTTCAAGTAAACAACGTCTAAATCAGAATGTAAAACAGAGTCCAGTACACGAGCAAAGTAGTCAAACAAGTAAGTAATGGCGGAGTCCGAGAGCAGAGGCAAACAAAATGGCGACACAAGTAGCAGCGAAAACAATGTGAACACAACTGAAGTTGGTTCGTAGCTAACGAACTTGTTTTGCGTTGATTCGGTTGCGCTCGGCCCCTCCCGCCATCAAGACTGAGAGAGATAGCAATATGGTCTCTTATTATCCTTTTGTTATTGCAGGTAAAAAGTTACCCTGTTTATAATCCATGATCCGCGACAAACGGTCGGTTTTGCATCAAATTTTAAACTAAAAGTGAAAAAATTTATACCACTTCAAAATTTTTAAATGACCCGAAAACGTCCAAATGTTTAAACCAAAGTGATGTGCAGTTATTTTTAGTACTTAACAAAGTAATTAGTCTCATGAAAGATGATTATGGCGAAAAAATTTAGTTGGCTAATTTTAATAATTTTCCAACTTGCTATCTTTGAAGACCGATTTTAAACAAATAAGTCCCATTAAGTAGTAATTTTTTTTATGATTATGAAAGCTAAGAGCCTTAGAAACAGGCTTAGATTTTGAATTTCCACCTTTTTAGATTTTTAATTTAAAGTTAAAAATTTAAGAAATAACTCACAAAACGTAAATTTTTAACTTAAGACCAAAAATATCATCACTTTTAGTAAAGATACGAAGTTGATTATTTTATGCGTAAAAGGACAACTCATGAAGATTCATTTGCAAAAATAAAAAATCGCAAAAAAGTCTTCAAATATTTTCTTTTAATTTTTGAAAACGGTCAAGTCGAAATTTACCAAAAAAATTTACTTAAAAAAAAATTTACTTAACTTATCTTCACGCACAATCCCTGACGGGGTAGCCAGAGAGAACAGATCGCCAAGTGTCACGATCCTTACATACCTCTTTCGCTTCTTTCAGATTCATTATCACGTCTAGGTATCCGAGTACTCTTGACCCTCCCCTCTTCGAGCAGTTTGCTCTCATGGTCTTCGAAAGTTAGTCTCGGTCTACCTCGACACTTTTTAATATTAACTTTCGCGCTATATATTTTCTTCTCCTTAAAGTTGTGCGACAACCTTTCGTCCGCTTCCATTCTACACCTTTCACGCATTTCCTCAATCAATGCTTTCGTGTGAACTTTCTGCAGCTTATATCTTTCTTTCATCTTCTCTCTCATATACTTATCATTACTAGAGGCCAAGTAGTCTAACCATGCTTTCTTTTTCTTCTCTACAGCTTCTGTCACTTCATCATTCCACCATGCATCTCTTCTTTTACTACTGTCTCTTTTTATTGTTCCACACACTTCTTCCGCTGCACTTACCATTCCATCCCTAAGGTTCTGCCATGTTCTTTCCACACATTCATTTCTGCCATCGATGGTGTCAAGCTTTTCGGCTACCCTCGCATGATATTTGTCCCTAGTATCCGCTTCCTGAAGCTTCCAGCTTCGGATGCGACAGACCGACTGTGGTTCTGTTACTGCCGTCCGGTAGCGCCAACCCGCGAACAGACGCCTAAATCTAGTAATCACTAGATAGTGATCCGTTCCCAGGTCAGCACCCCTGAACACTCGCGTATCCATCACCTGTTTTCGCAGTCGGTCATCCACCAGAAACAAATCGATCATACTTCTCTCATTCTTTCTTTCTCTAGTATACATATGGATTTTCTTGTGATTAAACATAGTGTTTGTCACAAGAAGACCCTTTTCTTTTCATACCGCCAGTATAAGCTTGCCAGCATCATTAACCCTTTTATCGCCAAACTTTCCAAGCACCGACTCGTACCCTGGTCGAGCGGTACCAACCCATCCATTCAAATCACCACACACAACAATTCTTTCGTTTCCCCTAGCCAAATCTAGAACTTCTCTTACATTCTCCCAAAACTCCTCCAGCTCAGCCCTGGACGACGAAGCTACCGGCGCATAAACAGCCAAAAGGAATAACTTCGTCAGTCCCAATTTAAAGCGAACCCAGAGAAGTCTTGAGTTCAGAACCTTATATTCAGTTATAACATCGACCAACCGAGACGGCAGCAGCACCCCCACTTCCCGGCGGGCGCTCTTGCTCTCCGGGACTCCGGACCATAGAGCTAACGCCCCGCCAGGGAGCTCTTCAGTACCACTGCCCTTCCGTTTGGTCTCCGACATACACGCGACATCTAATTCTCTTTCTTTCATTATTTCAACCAACTCATTCGTCTTATCTTTCATGCCTCCTCTAACATTCCACGTGCCAACTCTGCACTCTGTCCTCCACCTTCCGCCGTTCCGAGCTGTGCGTGACGGGTGGCGGTCCCCATCGCCGCTGTGCGCGCTGCATTCCACACCAACGGGGACTAGCTGGTGTGCGTCGCCTTGGGGGGACGCCCTAACCCTCGTTGGCATGGGTGCGCAGCTGTGTAGAATTGCAGCCCTGAAAAGGGCTGGCAGGGGTCGCGACGAGCACACTTCTACAATGACCCCCTACCAAAAAATTTAAAGAAAATTATAACTCGAAATCTATCAAAAATCGCGGAACATACATGGGGGGTAATTCGAATACCCCACGACCTGCTGGACCAAAAAAAAATTTATGACGTCAGTTGGTCCGGCCATCCTGTATATATATATATATATATATATATATATATATATATATATATATATATATATACTAGCTGACCAGGCAGACGTTGTTCTGCCCTTTCCGAATGACTTTCCCAAAAAACTCCTGAAATTAGCAATAAAAAAATTGAGGGTCACTTATCGGGATAAAAACTATTCTGTCTCTCAAGTTGGACCAAACTGCACACAGTCTGCAATTTTTTTTTGAAATCGGTTCTATCTGTTGAATATTTAAAGCAACACGTGGTGGTTATACTACTAAATTGTAGCTTATATTAAACGTTTGTATTTTTAACATAGCGCCATCTATTAAATATTTACTCAATCCAGTCAACAGATATCGCCATCTGACAGAATCGTTTGAAGCTAACAGATAATTGTGACTGTCAAATAATAGAGAAATAATTTTCAATAAAATAATATTGTATTGCGAATATAAATTGAGATGTAAGCTATCCTATCTTTTAAGTTGGACCAAACTCCACATTGACCAAAAATTTCATTGAAATCAGTTCAGTAGTTTATGAGTCCATCGCGGACAAACAACGTGACACGTACTTTTTATATATAAAGATATATATATATATACTATACACTTGTATTGCAATTTGTTCAATAAACTTCCGCCTAGGGCATCAATAACCAACTTTGAACGTTGCTACTTATGTACAAATTAGTAAATCTCTTTTAAAATATGTATATGTAAGGTTGTAATATTCTTCTTATTAATGAATTTTGTTTAAAATTGTAAATACTCACACAGATTAATGTTGGGCTTGGCCTCTCCTACAACATTGATCGTTGTTAAATTGATATGCACAGAATACCAGCGTAAAATAGCAACTTAATGCTGCTGTATTTCGTATGGTGAGTGTAGAGAACTGGAGACCCTTTTTACTGGAAACGATGCATTCTATCTCAGTCCTCACGGCTGACAACACATCTTTATTTAAATTCGAAAACGAAGATAGATGTAGATGTCTATGGGCCACAGCAACCAATTACCATCAGGTGGACTGTGTTGAAAAGTCGGAGGAACGTAATTATTTGACATGATATGTGACAATTAGTTTGAAATAATTATATTACTTTTATAAAAAATTTAATTTTAAATTCATAATAAATTCGTTAATTAAGAGGAAAGAAGCACGACTACGGGAGGGGAGATAATGCGTTAATTTGGCGATACACATTTTATGGACAATTTGGGTCTGACGGTTACGAAATGATTATATCGATATTTGTTAGCAGTTACGTTATAAATATATTAACTGCTAATAACACGATAATTTTGTCAAACTACACTAAGAACACGACACGATTATCCTTATAAAAGTAAACTTACACGAGTCCCTCTGCTGGCTACAGACCTCTCAGTTTTCTTATAGGGTATGGCTACTGCACAAATAGGTCGGCTCGATCGGGAAAGGACCGTGCTTGCACAGGTTACTAGCGTAAAATAGCAACATACTTATATATTTTGTATGGTGATATGGTGATCTCATAAGGGGATTTCACTATACTCTGCCACGCTAGGCATGTGAGTTGGCAGCTGTTGTAGGTGTAGTAAAAGGCGACGGAGGGGAAAAATGAAACAGTAGATTATTACTTATAAAAAGTTATTTTTTTAATGTATAAATACTAATCCACTCCAGCAGGTTTTTAGATTAGACTTTTGTTTTTATTTGCCTTGCTAAATGGTTAGGGTCTATAGTTAAGCATCAAAGTCAAAATATTAAGTAAATTGTAAATGTCGTAAAGAAAATGATATATGCGAATCGTTAAAAATATATAAGCTGCAATATCTGCAAAAGTGTTTAAGTCACATAAGTCACTGTAATATCTTGCTGTTAAAATGTGAGCCATTGACGCAACACCTGTGCACGATAACCGTGCGAAAATGTGTCTAACAATTTCCATGAATCTATTTTACTGTCAAACACTCCGGTCACAGGATAAAAGTTTATTACGCACGTACTTTATTAGAATGAGTGGATGACGAGCTCATTGCCACACATATCCGTATATTCATAGAAAGTACGTATAAGATAGTTACAAATATATATTTTTAAGAAGGAAAGTGATGTCTCATTGCCAGTAAAAATGGTAACTGGTTCTCGTCTCCTCACCATACACAGCAGAATTATGTTGTTATTTGAATGTTATTTAATTCTGGTCAAACTTGCTCCTTTCTCGATTGAGCCAACTAAGCTATAAAGACTGCAGTATGGGTCCAGCACGTTGAAAACCATACAACTACAGATCCCAGCACTAGTAAGGCTAAGAAATCAATCTAAGTTCTTGAATAGGAAATACAATAAAAAGAATATAATAATAAAAATACAATAAAGATATGGGGTGTTATTTAGAGGCCAAACACGAATGATATCAATCTTCGATATTTTGTAGTAAAAACATGCATTTCAAATAACAATAACATAACTATTTTCATTAATAATTTTACCGTTGCTTCGTATCAAAAGTCCACTGCTACACATCGTTCACCCCACAGATTTCCTCATACGGGGGATATTTGCCACGGTTGGCAGGCGGGTCGGCAACCGTAGTTATTAATTTTTATTTGTTATTAGGAATACACTGCTGCCCAATAGTGGAAAGGTCAAAAAGAAGAACAAGAAGCAGCGGGAAAAAGGCCGAAGAGAACGAGCCGCATTGGCTGCTTCCAAAACTAAAACCAAGGAGGCTGGGCAAGCTACTGCGACTGGGGTGCTTGAAGCTGGAACCAGTAGCCGCGCAAGGACTGCCATAGCCTTAATCCAGGAGCCGTGGGTCGGGACTGGTAAAATTAAAGGCCTAAACAACCTAAAAGGTAAGCTATTCTACAGCTCTGAACACGACAAGCCTAGAGCGTGTATTTACACTACTAAAGATACCTGTGCACAACCATTAACAGATTATTGTTCTAGAGACATGTATGCCGTGGCAATACAATATACACAGTAGAGAAGATTAGTCGTCGCCTCGGTCTACATGCCGAAGGAAGACACCCCCCCCCCCCCCCCTCATGACCTCGGCAGGCTGGTGAACTTCTGCGAGAGGACCGACTAGAGGTTGTGATCGGGACGGACTCCAACGCATATCATCCCCTCTGGGGAATGGAAAGACCAAATGAACGAGGTAAGGTTTTAGTTGAATATTTATTTAGCACTAACCTAACCATTTTAAACATAGGTTCTGAACCAACTTTCATAAACAAACGCTGTCGCACAATAATCGACCTCACACTAGCAACAGAAGGAGCAGCTAAACTAATCACGGGATGGCATGTGTCGAAAGAGGCCTCATGCTCAGTTCATAGATGGATCTGCTTCGCACTACAGGTCGATATCCCCTCTACACCACCATGGAAAAATCCTATACCTATATATATATATACTATACGGATAAAACAAAATACCTTAATAGGCTGACGTCTTCGCTCGCGGGTTTTGAGGGTTTAAATACTAAAGCAGATCAGTCGCTTCTAGAAGAACAGATAGCAGATGGTACTAAGGCCATGATAGATAGCTACCATGAATCATGTCCAGAAATCACTCCACCAAGGCATGTTGAGGTAAAGCAACCGTGGTGGGGTAAAGAACTCGATAGGAAACGTAATAAGGTAAAAAAATCCCTAAATAGGGCCATGAATACCTCAATGGATGAAGACTGGCTACTATATAAGAAAGCTAAGTCTGAATACAAAAAATGTATCAGGTACCGAAGCTCGACTGGGTGGCGTCAATTCAGTGGCATACATAGAAACCTGCGAACAAGCAAATAGGATAAGGAATATTCCAGCTAAACAGAACACGTCAGGATCCATCTCTCTAAAGAAACCCGACGGTAGCTACTCAACATTGCCGGATGAAGCCCAATGCATCCTAATTGAAACGCACTTCCCAGGTTGCTGCGTAACTCAGGAGGCCGGCATGACGACATACTAACACCAACAGGAGAAGACTGGAATTTAGCACAGAGAGTGGTAACGATGGACAAAATCCATTGGGCCATTCACAGTTTCCTCCCCTATAAGGCGGCAGTACCTGACGGCATATTCCCGGCACTCCTACAGTGGGGGTAAAGCCCTAATAGTCTGACTTGTTGCCATAATGAGAGCCTGTTTGGCTCTTAAATATGTTCCTAGGGGATGGAGGGAAGTGAAAGACACATTCATACCCAAACCAGGTAAGGGCGACTACACTGACCCTAAATCCTACAGGCTTATTAGCCTCACATCCTTTCTCCTAAAGACGATGAAGAGGATGTGTGAAAGGAATTAAGGGGGTTGGCGCTAATGAACTTACCACTACACGACAAGCAACATGCCTATAGTCTAGGCAAATGAACAGAATCGAAACTTCACCAGGTAATTACAAAGATTGAAGAGGCCATCCAAAATAAAGGAATATGTCTAGGTTCCTTCATAGATATAGAAGGTGCTTTTGAAAGAACGAAATTCTCCAGCATAAAAGGTGCACTCAGTAGACATAAAGTTGAACCGGCACTGATCGACTGGATGGTATACATGCTCAGTACACGATTAATAAAGATTGCTCTTGAATCTTAACTCTGAAATCTGCATAAGAACTACGCCAACAGCAGCCTTAGAAGCGATGCTGGAGCTAACTCCGCTTCATCTACATATACAACAAGAAGCGACTTTAGCTGCCATCAGACTCAAGACCCTAAATCTTTGGAGTAAGAATAGTGTCCCTCATACAGGCATAATTGATAGAATTCACTCAAAAATTCCTATCCTATAAGCCAAATACGATAAGATTCCTTAACAATTTGTTTTCAATTAGAAGTACAAGATACAATTAAATGAAACCAGCCATCCGGAAGGATTAAGCCCAAAAGATCTTAGAGTTTTCACCGATGGTTCTAAAACAAATGAAGGTGTAGGTTCTGGAGCTTTCTCTGAAGACCTCAATATTCACATATGCACACCGCTGGGTACCTATAACACGGTCTTTCAGGCGGAATGTATGGATATCATTCAAGTGGCCATAGCAATAGATGCTAGGAAGGTTAATGACTTCCCCATCAGAATACTGACCGACAGTAGGGCGGTACTACAAGCTCTGAGTTGCAATGTGGTGAACTCGGGACTAATATATGAATGCCATCAATGATTAAATGAGGTATGTAAAAACAACAATGTGACTCTGCAATAGATAAAGGGACACAGTGGATCCAGAGGCAACGATGCAGCAGACGAACTGGCCAGAAGAGGATCGGCTCTGGTCATTATAGGGCCGGAACCAATCATACCAATTTGGTAACGTTCGTTCACTGGTAAGTAGACACTTCACTAATCAACACGCTCAGCTTTGAAAAAATCTAGTAGACTGTAGACAAGCTAGGGAGGCCCTGCCTGAAATAAACAGTCGCTTAACCAAAGTTTTAATGAGACTGAACAAGCCATAGATCAGGATAGTAACAAGTGCTATCACAGGACACGGCACCTTTAACAAACATTTATTTACTATAGGTGTTACAGATAGTCCCCTGTGCAGGGCATGTATGGGGGAGGAAGAAACGGCAGCTCACGTGCTACTTGAATATCCGGAGGTCGCTAGGTACAGGGCTAAACATCTCAGCACGCCGAGATCACTCCCCAAAGTTGCATGCATGGTGCAAGGGACTGTTGAGCTTCTTAGGAGAGATCTCATGGCTCGAATAATCACCTTATTCCTACCCACATGCAAAATACGCGCATAGACGTGGAGTTGCAGAAAACAGCCCGTCGTAAACTAAACTAAACTAAACTACACTGCTGCCCATCTCCTGGTTTGTTTCCCTATATCGCTTCTTACGATACCCACGGGATGATGTGGGGTAGTGGAAATACTTACACCACCATTAACGCATTTCATTAATAATTTGATGTTTTAATTTTTTTTCGGTAATTTTATTACGATAACCTGTCTCTCTTTCGGATTTCGATTCATTACGTTACTTATGTGGCTCTATTGGATCTGACAGTTTCTTTTTTAAATATTTTATATTCAACGACAATTTATTAAAAACAATATTTGAGCACTCACAGTGCATGCAAATTTACTGTCTCTGTTCTCTGTTACGCCTGACTTTATTAATTGCAAAACGTTTTTATTAAAAACTACGTACTGTTAGGATGGCTGGCGTGGTTATTTTTTAAAAGACACTTTTACTGTTTCAAAACTAATTTAATTTTACACACACTACAATTTGAATTTACACACACTACAATTTAATTTTACGGAATGTTTTATGCGTTTCAAGAAAGTAACATACCGGAAGACAAAGTTTAAAGTTTGACTGCATAAACTATGTGAATAATCGCTTTTGTATACTTTACATTATAATTACAATGGCTATTACTTCATTATGCATCGGTTCTTAACAGTATGTCTTTCATATGTACACATATACATACACAATATATATTATTAAAACATTATGGTTATACCGTTTTCAAATCCAAACATTGTTATATTACAAGTCTGAAACTGCTGTGTCCACATTATTAGATCGGACTTTCAATTTGTTTCTTTGAACAAAGTCGAATCAACTTTTGCAGCACAGTGCTCTATTTTAAGTTTTCTTGGCAAAATTAGTTTTCAATAACAATAATTAATATAATTTTTTCAAGTAGTTAACAGAGCCGTGTAGTTCATGGGCTAAGTGCTCGCCGTAAACTTCACAATACGCGATCTACGGGTTCGATCCCCGCCGATAGCAATGAAATTGATAGTGTTGCTTTACCAAGTGCACAGCGCACAGCAAGTAAAAGAAAACATCGTGAGGAAACTTGATTGTATGACGAATAAAATAAATTATTGTAAATTATTGATTGGGGGAGCACAACGAACTTACCTCTATCTCTATCATAATAATTACATGACTATGCAATTATATTAATAGAATGTAGAATTTTAAGACAAATTTATCACAAACCCATTTTCCTATCTGTTGGCTTTATCTTGCCTATTATTTTAAAAAATGTCAGTGTAAATAAAACCTCGGAACAAGTTTTGCTCTTTAGCTGTGTATACTATCTACTCCTTACAGCTCGGTCAATTCATAGGGAAGATACCTATTTTTCTAGATTTTAGTTTTGCCGATTTGATGGCGATTGTTCAATCCTACTATCCTACTAATATTATAAATGTGAAAGTTTGTGAGAATGTATGAATGTTTCTTACTGTTTCACGCAAAAACTACTGAATGGATTTTAATGAAACTTTACAATAATCCTCATGCATCAGAATAACATAAAGCTACAATTCATAAAAATATTGTGGAAATTGGAATAAAACGATAATTGTTAAGTAAATCTGAAAAAATCTGTCATCTGCGAGCTATTTTGGCGTGATTTGCAAAAAATTTGATACTATATTTTCATTGCACATTTTGCAGTAACAAATTGATTTTTATCAAAATAAATACTTTTCAAAGTAGATAAACTTTGTCTTTTAAACTACGTAATTTAGATAGCTGATGTTATAAGAAGTAAATGAGGTAACTTTTATTTATGGTTCCGCACAAAAATCTTTGAAAAGACTATTTACTCGTAGTAAGGTATTTCAACTTAATCCTTAGGGGTGACATCTGCATTTTGATCTGTACTCTTATTTTTATACGTGGTAGAGCCTTGTGGCAGCTATATTAATAGTATGGTTGTAGCACGAATATGTCGGCTCAACCGGGGAAGGACCACGCTCTCCCAGAATACCAGCGTAAAATAGCAGCTTAATGCTGCTGTGTTTCGTATGGTGAGTGTAGAGAACCGGAGACCCTTTTTACTGGAAAGGAAGCATTCCATCTTAGTCCTCACGGGTGACAACGCATCTGCATTTTAATTCGCAAACTAAAATAGATATAGATGTCCATGGACCACAGCAATCACTTACCATCAGGTGGACTGTGTGCTCGTTTGTCACCCTTATTTTATAAAAAAATCATAGGCGTCTATAGGCTACAGTACTCACAGAAGACTAACCTCAGGAGTGACACTGCATCGACATTTTGATTTTCAATCAATGCGTAGATGTCTGTGGACCACAGCATCGACTTACCATCAGGTAGACTGTGGACTGATATTACCTATTTTTTATGAAAACTTTACTCGCACAATTCACTATTAGTTGCAGTCTCTCATAAACTAGCATTAATTGTTTGCACAACGCACGTGAAACAAACGCAAGGGATTTGCCGCGTTTGTTCCGCATGAAAACGTTCCATGTTTACATACCTTGCCAACCGATGACCGGCTAATATTTATCGACCATTGAAATGTTGATTTTGGCACGGAGAATATATATCCTTTGCTCGATGTCTTATGTCGGTAGCTATATCTTAAATGTATAATAAATTATTACTTCTAAAACACCAGTACAAAATAATTTCCATTATTGTGATAGCTTTCATATTTTGCTAAATGATATCAACAGAGTCTATGGGGGAAGCCCATGTTCACCTATGTGACTTATATGAGCTGTAAGGGATGGATGAATGAATAAAAACATGCTGAATCAGAGTTCCACAAGATTTAATTAACGAAATATAGGTATTTTAAACCAAATGTGAAAATGTCTTAGTAATTAAATTAATTAAAAGAAAAATGAATGAGTAAAAACATGCTGAATCAGAGTTCCACAAGATTTTATTAACAAAATATAGGTATTTTAAACCAAATTTGAAAATGTCTTAGTAATTAAATTAATTAAAAGAAAAATGAATGAGTAAAAACATGCTGAATCAGAGTTCCACAAGATTTAATTAACGAAATATAGGTATTTTAAACCAAATGTGAAAATGTCTTAGTAATTAAATTAATTAAAAGAAAAATGAATGAGTAAAAACATGCTGAATCAGAGTTCCACAAGATTTTATTAACAAAATATAGGTATTTTAAACCAAATGTGAAAATGTCTTAGTAATTAAATTAATTAAAAGAAAAATGAATGAGTAAAAACATGCTGAATCAGAGTTCCACAAGATTTTATTAACAAAATATAGGTATTTTAAACCAAATGTGAAAATGTCTTAGTAATTAAATTAATTAAAAGAAAAATGAATGAGTAAAAACATGCTGAATCAGAGTTCCACAAGATTTTATTAACAAAATATAGGTATTTTAAACCAAATGTGAAAATGTCTTAGTAATTAAATTAATTAAAAGAAAAATGAATGAGTAAAAACATGCTGAATCAGAGTTCCACAAGATTTTATTAACAAAATATAGGTATTTTAAACCAAATGTGAAAATGTCTTAGTAATTAAATTAATTAAAAGAAAATTGAATGAGTAAAAACATGCTGAATCAGAGTTTCACAAGATTTAATTAACGAAATATAGGTATTTTAAACCAAATGTGAAAATGTCTTAGTAATTAAATTAATTAAAAGAAAAATGAATGAGTAAAAACATGCTGAATCAGAGTTCCACAAGATTTTATTAACAAAATATAGGTATTTTAAACCAAATGTGAAAATGTCTTAGTAATTAAATTAATTAAAAGAAAAATGAATGAGTAAAAACATGCTGAATCAGAGTTCCACAAGATTTTATTAACAAAATATAGGTATTTTAAACCAAATGTGAAAATGTCTTAGTAATTAAATTAATTAAAAGAAAAATGAATGAGTAAAAACATGCTGAATCAGAGTTCCACAAGATTTAATTAACGAAATAAAGGTATTTTAAACCAAATGTGAAAATGTCTTAGTAATAAAATTAATTAAAAGAAAAATGAATGAGTAAAAACATGCTGAATCAGAGTTCCACAAGATTTTATTAACAAAATATAGGTATTTTAAACCAAATGTGAAAATGTCTTAGTAATTAAATTAATTAAAAGAAAAATGAATGAGTAAAAACATGCTGAATCAGAGTTCCACAAGATTTTGTTAACAAAATATAGGTATTTTAAACCAAATGTGAAAATGTCTTAGTAATTAAATTAATTAAAAGAAAAATGAATGAGTAAAAACATGCTGAATCAGAGTTCCACAAGATTTTATTAACAAAATATAGGTATTTTAAACCAAATGTGAAAATGTCTTAGTAATTAAATTAATTAAAAGAAAAATGAATGAGTAAAAACATGCTGAATCAGAGTTCCACAAGATTTTATTAACAAAATATAGGTATTTTAAACCAAATGTGAAAATGTCTTAGTAATTAAATTAATTATAAGAAAAATGAATGAGTAAAAACATGCTGAATCAGAGTTTCACAAGATTTTATTAACAAAATATAGGTATTTTAAACCAAATGTGAAAATGTCTTAGTAATAAAATTAATTAAAAGAAAAATGAATGAGTAAAAACATGCTGAATCAGAGTTCCACAAGATTTAATTAACGAAATATAGGTATTTTAAACCAAATATGAAAATGTCTTAGTAATTAAATTAATTAAAAGAAAAATGAATTAGTAAAAACATGCTGAATCAGAGTTCCACAAGATTTAATTAACGAAATATAGGTATTTTAAACCAAATGTGAAAATGTCTTAGTAATAAAATTAATTAAAAGAAAAATGAATGAGTAAAAACATGCTGAATCAGAGTTCCACAAGATTTAATTAACGAAATATAGGTATTTTAAACCAAATGTGAAAATGTCTTAGTAATAAAATTAATTAAAAGAAAAATGAATGAGTAAAAACATGCTGAATCAGAGTTCCACAAGATTTAATTAACGAAATATAGGTATTTTAAACCAAATGTGAAAATGTCTTAGTAATAAAATTAATTAAAAGAAAAATGAATGAGTAAAAACTTGCTGAATCAGAGTTCCACAAGATTTTATTAACAAAATATAGGTATTTTAACCCAAATGTGAAAATGTCTTAGTAATAAAATTAATTAAAAGAAAAATGAATGAGTAAAAACATGCTGAATCAGAGTTCCACAAGATTTAATTAACGAAATATAGGTATTTTAAACCAAATGTGAAAATGTCTTAGTAATAAAATTAATTAAAAGAAAAATGAATGAGTAAAAACATGCTGAATCAGAGTTCCACAAGATTTAATTAACGAAATATAGGTATTTTAAACCAAATGTGAAAATGTCTTAGTAATAAAATTAATTAAAAGAAAAATGAATGAGTAAAAACATGCTGAATCAGAGTTCCACAAGATTTAATTAACGAAATATAGGTATTTTAAACCAAATGTGAAAATGTCTTAGTAATAAAATTAATTAAAAGAAAAATGAATGAGTAAAAACATGCTGAATCAGAGTTCCACAAGATTTAATTAACGAAATATAGGTATTTTAAACCAAATGTCAAAATGTCTTAGTAATTAAATTAATTAAAAGAAAAAGTCAACCTTTAAGGGTTAAGTGCTTGTTTTAAATTTCGTTGGATGCAAACAACCCAAATTTATCAACCGAAAACACCGCTGAAATTGTTACTCAAAAATTTTAGCAGTGAAAGAAAATTTAAAAGGATTATCTATGATATAACAGAATATTTCAAAGATAAAATGTGATGTGCTGATGACAAAAGAGGTGTTTCTTACCTCTCTCTTCTGCTCCAGATGCTAAATTTATTTCCTCGCATAATCTAGAGAAAAATTGTGGAAAAGTTCACTAATATCGGAAAGTATAGGACTATGTTACAATTATTTTTTCTGACTATGTATCAATTTAATCATTATTGAAAATAAAATAATGACTAATTTGAACAAAACTTTATAATAACTTTAAGAATATACCTAAAAGTAAAAGCAAGTAATGTTTATTTATATTTAAATTTAGATTAAAATTCAAACATCTTCAAGAAGAGTTGATCGAACTTTAATTTTTTTTTAAATAACCTTCTGTGGAGTCTTAAAGCAAATTTAAGTTTCAATTTAGATTCAAACCCAGGATTCGCATCTTAAAAACACAGAATCTTAAGATCACACGTCAAAGAAACCGAAGTCACACTGAAAGTTAAAACTGGGAACAATTTATTTGGAGCGACGTATTAAATGTTACCGTAGTAAGTAGTAGTACTTACTTTGAAGTGAAGATACACGTGTCTAATACACAGCGTAACTTTGTCGGAAAGTTATTCCTAAGTAATAATTTAATATTGTCAGGCGCGCAACGTTTTCTTATTTTCTTTCTAAAAATGGGTTATTTTATGGACAATTCAATTTAAAAATTAGTTATACCTACACCAGTAGTTGTTGGGTGCATTATACTCGAAGATATTGATGAGGGTGTTTGCTAAGATAAATTATCTGACTAGGTAAGTCCAACCTTAAACCGAGAGGTCAATCGACGGCTCCAATTCGGCTGGACAACATTCGGGAGCTAACGACACACCTTCCCGTCACGTATACTATAAAACTTGAAAACAGAAATATCTCATCTCGCAGAGCGACCCCGGCACGCCGAGGTACGTAGTTCTTTATAAGGTGATCGCAGTGCATCCAAGTAGTACTCGTACATAGACCGCCGTCTCATCGCATTCCTTGCAGGTTCTAAAAAAGCGCCGTCGGTAGCACCTATAGAAAATAGATATTTATTTACAGTCCCGTGTTCATTTACAGTCGACATTTGAAGCAAAGAGAGAAAAGTAATAATTTTGTCACTTTTTTTTTGTTTCAAGCCCCTAATGCCCTAAATGAATACTAACCCCTAGAAGAGTGACGACTCTATGGTGTTCCAGCACCGGTGTTATTCATCACAGTTTCTTACTAAACGCGATGAGCATTATTGCAAATGTGTACTGTGAAGAACTGAACACAATGATAGAGAAGCTCGCACGTCTACAACGAGCTTTGGTCAACCGCTCCTACCCGCTGCTTTTGAATGACAACGCGCGACCTCATACTGCACAACAGACGATCTCCAAGTTACAAAAGCTCGGATAGGAAGCTCTCCGTCATCCGCCGTACTCACCAGATTTAGCGCCTATAGACTTCTACTTTTTCCAGAATGTAAATAACTTTTTAACGGCAAATAATTCAATACCCGAGAGACAATTCAAAATGTCTTTGAAGAAGTCCCGTCTAGCTGATTTCTTCAAGAAGGCAATAAATAAACTGCCACTACGTTTGCAAAGATGCATCAATTGCATGGGTAATTACTTTGATTAATAGAAACAAAAAATATATAAAAAACTTAGGTTAACTTATTTCATAAAAAAAAACCCTAATTTCATAGGTAAAGTCCAATATATAGAAAATTTCGAACCAATTATTATAAAGTTAATTTAGAATTGAAAAATTTACAATAGTGTGCAGTAGTTTTTGAGTGGTTATCGTATTTGGAGATTCGGTAAGTGTTTTGCTTTCTTTTGTCGCATTTGTAGTGAAGTTTCCACAAGCATTCCGCATTTGTATTTTAAGGTTATATTATAACCACCTTATAGGGGTATATTTTTATTTTCCTGCATATATCAAATAAACTTACAGTCTACTTGCTCATTTTAACCATACAGAATCTACGCAATTCTCCTGGTGTTCCAGATGTACCTACATGGGCGACGGTGATCACTTGCCGTCAGTTTAGCCGCAAGCTCGTTTGCCTCCTTTTCCATAAAAAATACTCTATGAATCTCTTGTTCTCTCAAAATTAAACCACTACATCACAGTGTATGGAGACCTACCAGGACGCACTCCTAGGCCGTCCCACCATTTAGTAAACGTTTCTAAACCTTAATCAAGATATTTACTCCACCCCCGAGAACGTCGTTTATTGAACCTCGTAGTAGCTAAGTTACTTTACTCCGTTTTTCCTTAGTAATGATGTAAAACTGTATGATCTTAATTGCATACGTAATATGTTCGGCAAACTTTATTTCTTTTGTTTACTAATGTAAGTCAGTGCTTGTCTACTATCCCACCTCATGTAATGTAAGTAAGTAGTATGTCTACAGCAAAGGGGTAGAGACCATCTGACCGTATGAGACTTGGTGATGGAAGGGAGAGTGAGGAATTAAGTCTTACAATTTTTGCACACATACTCTGAAACGTATTTTATAAAACACCAAAAGACTGGCTGACTACTGAAATTACATCAAACTTAAAGTACAATGTGAGCATTTTTGAAGTATATTTAAACAAATTAATATTTAATTAATAAATAAATGTCACAAGTTCGAATTCAATCTTATTACAAAGTGTAGAAATGGAATAAGTCTAGAAATAATGAAATCCTGTTTAGAAATTATAAAAAAAGAAACAATTCGCATACAAAGACGTAACAGCACATACTCAGCCCAATGTTTTGATGTGAAAAAGTAACATCCAAATTCCCCATTAAATTCATCAAAAAATTACTTTCTCTTTTAAAAATGTATGTTACCTTTATTATCATTATGTTATCTTTTATAAGCCCTCAGAAGCCCACTGCCATAGGCCTCAACCATTGTAGGGAGGACTTGCTTGGTGTCACGCTTAGCAAGCAATTGACGATCACAGTATCAGACGTCTCACACTTTTAACACTGCTGCTCATCGATATTCTGAGTATTTTACGTCTGGCGTAAACGTGATAAGTACACCAATTTCCGGCATTTCCCACTGTCGGCTCTTACTATACCCATGGGACGAAATAGGGTGTCAAATTCTCTTACGGCGCCTATCGAATATTCCGCTAGCTGGCGTTTATTTACTGCAAGAGTTTTACCTACGCTGGACAGACGGGTCGAAAGTGATAAGCTCGAAGTCGAAACCGTAGTTAATTGATTCGTGAGTCTGTCGTGTAGTTATGAAGTTTGTAGTAAATACCATGCGACTTAGGGACCTTCAAAAACTGAACTTACTCCTATTAAAAAAAAACCGGCAACGCACCTGCAATTCCCTAGTTGTAGCAATTGGTCATGGGCGGCGGTCGACTGCCGAGAGTCGAGAATGCGGCTTACCTCCCATGGCATGCTCATTTCCCGATTTATTTATTTTCTATACCGTTACCGTTACCGTTCGAGCTTATTAAAGTCCACAGCTGAACATAGGCCTCCCCCATAGATTGCCTCATAGGGGGAATTATTTGCCTTAGTTGCAACGCTTGGCAGGCGAGTTAGCAACCGCGGTATTTTTTTTTATAGGATAAGGGTGACAAACGAGCACACAGTCCACCTGATGGTAAGTGGTTGCTGCGGCCCATAGACATCTACATCTATCCTCGTTTGCGAATCAAAATGTAGGTGCGTTGTCACCCGTGAGGACTAAGATGGAATGACTCATTTCCAGTAAAAAGGGCCTCCGGCCACCTGCACTCAACAAGCGAAACGCAGAGGTAAACCTCTACTTCACGCTGGTATTCTGTGAGATCGTGGTACCACCCCGGTTCGAGCCGGCCCATCCGTGCGACAGCAAAAGCTGCCGCGTGGCTCTATCACTGTTTAAAATTTTTAATCGTTTAAGGAAGTTGCTGCTGACCATTTCATGATTTGTTTCCCTCTATCGCTCCTAACAAATATTCTTATCTTATAAATTTTCTATAAAAAAATATTATTTCTCAAAATATCTTTATTTTCCAAAATTATAATTGAAAGTACAGTCGAGTTCGCAATAATTGTGAGACTGTTGTGATCATTAAAAGTAATGTTGGCTTTTCTAAGCCTTAGAACGACCTCTTGATGCCGCAATCTACTTTTATTAACTCGAGACAAGAAAGAAGTAGCTTATGTTATAGTATTATGCAAATATTCGTAATCGCAATATATATGCTTATTTAATTATACACTTTTTGTTATTAATATTTTGAACTTTCTCTTCAATATTCTCATTGCTTAATCATTGGTTTATGACTTTTTTATTTTACAATGCATGCAGGCATACTTAAATTTTTATAATTATAGCATCAGCTTGAAATCATTCGAGTGTGTTTAACTGAAATATATGCCTCCCTACTTGTGCGTACACTTTTGACATTGTAATATTTCCTGAGCGGGTGATAGCTTCTGAGTATATGGAAAATCAGCCAGAGAGACATCATATCGTTTTTTAACACTGGTCTTAGAATGAGAATTTTTTCATTATAAAATGAAATGAAGGAGGTAATAGACAGCTGCATCTTCCAGATAACCATTCAAAATAAAAAATTGCGGGCAAATATTCTCCTTAAGAGACCAATCCATGGTAAGACCTATGTTCTGGACTATTGATAAGTTGTAATGAATGAACGAATGAATCGTAAGTACAAATCATAAAGAACTAATTGAAATAAGCATTTGTCTGGGATCTGGTTAACAAGTATACTCGTGGTAGCACAAGGCAGCAGCTGTGTTGTGGTTAACCAAGATCTTGATGGATCTGTGACAACAAACACCTGGCCGCCGAGCTTCAGCATGTCAAGCTGGTTCTCCACGACAACAAGCTTCGGGCCTCCCGCCTACGTCACAGGGACCGAGTGAAGCCGGCCACAGTCGAGCTTGTGCCTGCTGTAATACTATATGTCAGAGGTGTCACAGACAATATTTGCTACATCTTGAAACGAGCCTCTATTTAGAACATTCTTCAAGCCGCCGAAGAAGATTAGTCAGTTCTTACCATCCGTCAAGTGCAATATCCCTCTACAAGATGCAGGAGAGTACAAGCTTGATTTTGAATGTGGTCTCTCATATATAGGGCAAATAAAACGACCCATCAAAACCCGCGTAAAATAACACATAGCTGACGTGAAACACCAACGTTCCGGGAAGTCTGCAGTTTGTGATCACATCCTAGACGGCCGCCACCATTACATAAGATTCGATAGACCACAAATTCTCGCGAAAGAACATCGATTCTTGCCAAGGATGATACGTGAGGCTATTGAAATTTAAAAAAAAAATATCCTAATTTCAATAGAGACGGAGGCTGAGTACTACCACCTGCTTGGGATCCTGTAATTAATAAAATTAAAACTAAACCCTAGCATATCACTGCAAAACTTCAAGACGCAGTAAGTTCATTGTGCTTCGATCGGATCAAAACTAATAATTAAAAATCTGAAAGTACTCCGGGTTAACTCCGATAACGGGACGTCAATCACCTCAGTCGCCCGTGAGCATGGAAGCTGGAAAGCACCCGAAATGTCGAAAATTTAAAAATAAGTATAATTTAACATGATAAAATCCGTAAAAGTAATTTTATTCATTGTGAAGTATTCGCGTTAAAAAAAATCATTATGTAACTTTATCAGAAATTATTATAAAAATATTTAATATAATAATTTAAAACATTTTATATAAATATAGTTCGCCAACACACATCGAAAAGTGCGGTGAACTCCTCCTTCTCCTTAAAACATCAGAAATGAAAGAAGACTCACGCCCAGCCATAGAACATATGGGCTTCTTTTTTATTTGACTTTCAACATATGGTGGCGATGCATTATTAGTATTATTAATAAATAATAATTAAATTCACTATAAAGACGTTTAAATATACCATACACTTAATATTTTGACCAATTAAAATGCGTTAAGAAGCATATACTTCAAATATGTTAATTTCGAACATTAAGTATTATAGTATAGTAAAAAGTTAATGTCTTAAAAATCTTTAAATTTATTAAAACTTTGCTTAAAATATTCAAAATAATAGAAATAAATGTCATACATTACAATAATAAAGATAACATTTGTAATATTACAAATTAGTTAATGAGAGTGTTCTTGTATTACTACAGGATATTCATGGAATTAGTGCTTATATGCGGGAGTTACCGGAGACACATACCCAAGGTCGTACATATAGATGAGAAGTCAGTTGCCTGCCTACTATAGCACCGTTGCACAATGTATAGTCCGTCCTATATTAGGGATTTATGATAGTAAGTTCTATGATAGCGAATTATTACTATTATCTTATAACTTCCTTTTGGCTATATCTGCTGTTGTATTGGTTGGTGGAGCATATGTGTCGACTTCATGCGGGTGGTATCTAGAGGGAGAATCTGAGGAACATCTCAAGGCTGCGTCCGAAAGCAGCGCAACGTCGCGCAGCCCTTGAAGTAAGTGGTATACTCATGACACGCTCTGCGGCTAGTAGCCGTGCTGATTATACAATAGGTGGTGATGCTTTACACTTAAATTACGTCTGCAGGAACGGCGGTCTGGCAGATGGTGGCGCTCACGGAGGGCTTTCTATAGCCAGTGTACCTATTAATCTAATATAATTTATCGACATATTGCTTAAACCGTGTGACGTACATTAACTGTGGCTGGATTTAATCGTATTCTGTATGGCGTTTACAGTTATTGACATGCTCGACTTTGGTTGATGTTTGAATATGAAGAAACATAAGTTGATAGAAATGCGCAATGTAACATTGTTATCTCGCTGAGTCTCCCACAGGGTTCTCACCCAGTGTGATTGCATGCGTTGTGATTAGTAAAATGTGTGATAGTTCAAGAGCTGCGCACGCAGAAGAAGTAACGAGTTGTCGGTCAAAGGAGGAACCCCCTCCACCCCGAAGACTTCCACATGAGAGCGATCAGGAGTCTTAGACATACTTCTCATAGAGCGGAACCCCTTCGCCCCTGAGAGGTCTCGCATTCTACCATCAGTCAGCCCGATGCCGAGGCTGACAGTCAGTCTACCGGCCACTGGCGCCGCGATCGCCTCTAGCAGAACTGACCTTCTGCCAAGCACTAAACTGGAGCCACTAACTCACCGCAACATCGCCTCGAGGAGGAGAATACCCTTAAGATAGAAGAACATCAAAACCACGTGGGGAGAAAGCATAGGCGTGGTTCCGACTTCTTATTGGAATCAGCATCACCATTGCCAATACTAACACCATGGCCAACATCAATAGCCGAAAAGAGAGATAAACTACCTGAGACGAGACATAACTTACCTCCAAAATAAGTTTAAAGTTTAAAGTTTGGTCTCCAGGATATAAGGATGATATTCAACGCGATAACACTTGCGATTATGGCCGGTTACCTCAATGAAAAACACCCTGCTTGGGGCTCCGTAATAATTTCACCTCCTGGGAAGAAACTTTATGAAGACGCCGAAGATTGGGGATACGAGGTGCTGGGCCCAGATAAGCCCACTCACATCCCCACCAAATCCCAACACCAGCCCGATGTCCTTGACATAGTGCTGTGCCTTGTGCAATACGCCTTGAGTTGCAATACGGTCTGGACGTGCAACGCCTCCCCTTGTTGTTCACCACTGATACAAGTGCGGACACTGCAGTGCCCAGAACTTTGAGAGTGAAGACGAACCGGACCCGCTTCCGTAGAGCGTTGGAGGAACTCCGACTGGGCGCCACCATAAACACCAAAGAAGATGTAGAGACAGCGAAATCACTTAAATAAAACCGTACAGATAAACTCCAACTTTCTTCCCACCCTGTCTCAGTGGGGCGCCGAAGAGAGGAACTCCTACATAATCTGCAGACCAAGCTATCCGAGAAGCGTAACCTGCGGAAGCTCTGGGCATGGGCACGATGCCCACTCATCAATCGGAAATTTAACACCTTGACGGAAGAGCTATCGGAAGCAATGAGATCGCACAGCACGGGATAAGCGAATCGACGAAGCTTCGGAGACACCCGTCTCCCTGCATCTCCTCAACCGACAGCTCTCAAAGACACCGCCACTCGTCTGAAAAAGCTGCTACGATGCCCAGGAGAGGGCAAAGATGATGGCCAACTTGAAGCTCAATTTAAGCCAAACATCATAGCAGAGGGGTACGCTGAATATGAAGAAAGCATCCAAGACCGCGTAAGGAATACCTGTCGAACCCGACGCCACTGCTACGTGGAGAGGGGATTTTATTTAGCTAGCGAAGGTGAAGCGCGCTACCATGTCATGAGTTAAGCACTCATTTCCTTAGATGCTGCAGATCACATCGTAAAACAGTATACAATGAGCAACACGAATGTGTTAAAATATTACATTAAGCATAGCTAACGTCTGAGATTAGATCATGAACATAAATAACACTACTTTTATTTTAAGTGAATACACGCAGTATTAACGAAGTTATAGCTGTAAGAAGTTAAAACATTTTTTCAAATTTCTAAGATCTCTCACGCTTCGAATATGCTGTCAGGTCGCCAATCGCCGTTCCCCAGCTAAAAAAAGTTAAATAATTCCAAAAAAAAAACAAAGAAATTATTTCCGCATAATTTAATAGTTTTTGAAGTCGGCGTTAAGACAGTGCATTTGAGTAAGTGAATTAAAGCCCCGACACAGACCTATTAAATTATGTGACAGTTATTTTATACTTTTTAGTTTCCTGAACTCAGTTTACTCATTTTAAACTTTAATTATAACTAGTCATGATTTCATTTAGTTTGCTGTACTCACTACACTTTTCAAGAATGGAATTATATAAACAGCCAAAATGTTATGAAATTATATAAACCACCAAAATATTGTGTGCATTTATTCACATATGCACACATCAAGCATGCATTTTAGATTGTTATTTTAATTCGTTTATAGATTGATTGTCCTTTGTAATATCCTAAGCAGGTCACCTTTGAGGACTTTTACATATATGGAGTGAAAGAAGTTTTCGGTTTTCATATTTCACCACCATACAAATCACACAGGTCCTTACCATGTCGAACTAACCCATTCGTGCTGCATCCATAACACGGCCGCTGCTTTGTGCTACCAGCTACCACGGATATACTTGTTACCCAGGTCCCATACGACTGCTTATTTCAATTAGTTCTTTACGATTTGTACTTACGATTCATTCGTTCATTCATTACAACTTATGAATAGTCCACTACAGAACACAGACCTCACCATAGATTGCCTTTTAAGGAGAATATTTGCCATATTTTCCTGCAGTTTTTTATTTTCAATTGTTATCTGGTACATGCAGCTATCTATTACCTCCTTCATTTCCTCATATTGCCTTTTACGACGCCCATGGAATGATATCGAGTATTATTTTGTTATATATAAGGTGGACTGTAAGTTAGTTTGTCAATTTAGTTTTATAATGAAAAAGATTTTCTAACGCAGGCACTCTAAGACCAATGTAAGAAAATTATATAATGTCCCTCTGGCCGATTTTCCATATACTCATCTTTTTCCATATACTTTCCATATCACCCGCGCATGAAATATTACAAAGTCAAATGTGTATGCACAAGTACGGATGCATTTGTATGTTATTTAAGAATACCTGTGTACGTACTTTTGACAATATCATAATGTTTAATACGAGTACATCATTGGCGATTCTATAGAAGTATTAGTAATTCTAAATACTTGTATGGTATAAATACAGAAGATCCCTCATTCCATCACCTCAATATCTTTATAAAGCGCAGTAATATGAAAAATAAGAATAAATAAGTATTTAATTTAAATCATACTTATGTAATTAATTGTCATTCTCATCTGGTTGTATTATAAATACATAATAAAGGTTTAGTTAGTTAAACACTTAATTTTCTGTTTTTGGTCACTCGCACGCAAACTACAAGAGCCTCTCCATTGATTACAATGTCCTACGTGGCAGTCACACTTTTGGAATCAAAATATGCCGCTGCAGGTCACACAGGTATCAATCTTAGGCTTTTAGCTAACTCTTATGATATTCGCTGCTAAGTACACTATAATAGTAGCGCGTTTATCATGCACGCCGAATGCTCTGGCCCTCCAAATGCTTTAGAAAAAGAACCTATGAGAATCTGTCACACAGTTTCGTCCTGCATGTGTAGTAAGAGGCGACAACGGAAAATGTAACCTCATCGTAACTGGTTCCTAATTTCAAGTACCAATTTCAATAGTTCTGGTGGGTTTTTGGAATCGGACTTCTCGTGTACTATGAAAATTACGAGCGTTTAGCTACTACGCGTCTCACACACAATTTAATAAAATTTTAAACATGTACATATACAGTAAATAATAATGTACACTTGATTAAACCATAATAATGTTAATTACTAAATAGACTGTGTCCTTACCTTATTTTGTAATTATCATTTTGTACATACACTTACTAATGAGCTACACTAATTTCAAATTCCAAATTAATGACACTTTGGATGCGCGTAGTGACGGTTGTGTGGGATGAATTTTAAACGGGTTATTACGCGTGTAATGGCGGTAAAAGAAAAACTTTTGTACAATTTTCTTCACATTAAACAAACTATTGTGCGCAGTAATTTGAGTTTAGGAAACAGAATTTGTTGAATAAACAGAATACTGATTCTTGGATGTTTAAGATCAGTGCTGTAATAATTTGTATAATAGCTATTAATTTTAAGCTCGTAAGGCTTGGGCTTAGGAAAAAAAATGTTTTAATAATTACAGCCCTACGTTCTTTTTAAAGGACAATATAAAAATAAATTTTAATTATAATAAATTTAGAATTATTTATAAAAACTAAATGAAAAGACAAAAAATAAATCAAGTTGCCAAAAAAACATTTTTTGGATATTTTATTTACAAATGTTACAAATTAGAAGAAAATATCTATTTATTTATTTATTTTATTAGGCTGTCACAACAATTAGCGATAGCTAAGGCTATCATCATCATCATTACAGCCCTTCACAAGTCCACTGCTGAACATAGGCCTCCCCCAAAGAATGCCACAAAGCACGGTCCTGAGCCACCTGCATCCATCGACTTCCTGCATATCTTACCAGGTCGTCACTCCATCTAGTGGGGGGACGCCCTACACTTCGCTTGCCGGTACGAGGCTGCCACTCGAGAACCTTTCTTCCCCATCGGTTGTCGGTTCTTCGAGCTATATGGCCGGCCCATTGCCACTTCAGCTTACTAATCCGTTGGGCTATGTCGGTCACTCTTGTTCTACTGCGGATATCCTCATTTCTGAGTTTATCACGCAGAGAAACTCCGAGCATAGCCCTCTCCATAGCTCGCTGAGCGACCTTGAGCTTCCTCATACGGCCAGCAGTGAAGGACCACGTCTCAGTTCCATAAGTCATCACTGGCAACACGCACTGGTTGTACAATTTCGTTTTAAGGTTTTGAGGTATGTCTGACGAGAAGATGTGTCGTAGCTTCCCGAACGCTGCCCAGCCGAGTTGAATCCGTCGATTGACCTCTCGGTCGAAGTTGGACTTACCTAGTCGGACTATTTGTCCCAGGTAAACATACTCGTCAACAACTTCGAGCTTAGTGTTCCCAACAACCACCGGCATAGGTGTGACATGGACATTAAACATGATCTTTGTTTTGTCCATGTTCATCTTAAGACCTATCCGTTGGGAAACACTATTGAGGTCATTGAGCATAGTGCTTAGGTCCTCCAGCGATTCTGCCATAAGGACTATATCGTCGGCAAATCGAAGGTGAGTGATGTACTCGCCATTGATGTTGATACCGTATCCTTTCCAGTCCAGAAGCTTGAAAACGTCTTCCAATGCAGCGGTGAAGAGTTTCGGGGATATGACGTCAACCTGTCTTACACCTCTCTGCAATTGGATAGGTTTCGTACTCTGGTTCTGTACTCGGATAGCCATCGTAGCCCTACTATACAAGCACTTCAACACTTCGATATACCGACAGTCAACTTGGCACCGCTGAAGGGACTGCAGCACCGCCCAAATTTCGACGGAATCAAAGGCTTTCTCATAGTCCACATACGCCAGACATAGTGGCAAATTGTACTCCTCGGACTTTTGTACAATTTGCCGTAGGGTATGTATGTGGTCTATGGTGCTAAAGCCCTTTCGGAAACCGGCTTGTTCGGGAGGCTGGAAGTCGTCAAGTCTGCGCGCGAGACGATTCGTAATGACTCTCAAAAACAGCACGTAGACGCGGCTCAGAAGGGAAATCGGTCTGTAGTTCTTCAAGAGAGCGTTGTCGCCTTTCTTGAAGAACAAGACCACCGCACTTCTGCTCCACGCCTCCGGTGTAATGCCACCATGGAGGACGGAATTAAAGAGCTTCTGAAGGACTTCTAGTACCGGTTTTCCACCCGCTTTCAGAAGCTCCACTGTAATTCCATCCTCGCCTGGGGCCTTGCCGTTTTTAAGGTGCTGGAGAGCCATTCTAATCTCGCTCAGACTGACGACCGGGATATCATCGGAATAATGTCGGATAAGACTCGCTCTTGGATCGTTACTCACACTTGCGTGTGGCTCCAACGATGACGTGTACAGCTGCCCATAGAACCTCTCAATCTCACTCAAAATCTCAGGTGCCCCGGAAACGATGCTGCCACATTCGGTCTTCAGCCTTGACAGTTGGCTCTTTCTGGCAGACAGATCTCTGGCAAAGACTTTGGAGCCTTGGTTCCGCTCGATCGCTTCTTCAATACGAGCTGTATTGAAGTTGCGTAAGTCCCGCCGCATGCATTTGGAGATCTGTCTGTTCAGTTGCCTGTATGCTGTCAAATCTGTTGAAGAATGTAGCTTCATCTCCCGTCTAACAGCCATGAGATTAAGAGTGTGATCGGAGAGTTTTTGTGTTCTTCTGCGGCGGGTGTTGCAGAACTTAGCTCCGACCGCATGGACAGTTTCCACGAGCTTGTCATTCAAATCGTCCACTTCATTGCAGTCTTCTAGGCACTGAAAACGGTTTTGTAACTCGAGCTGAAAGGTTTCGGGACTTTGGATTAGAGCACGAGGGGGACGGAGCGTTGACTTCATTAGACGAGACCTCTCCAACTTAACGTTTAGGTTCAGTGTGCCTCTAACCATTCGGTGATCGCTGCCGGTTTTCACCCTCGCGATCACTGAGACATCACTGAACAGTTGTCGTTTGGTCGTCATAATGAAGTCAATCTCATTTTTTGTCGAACCGTCGGGGCTCGACCAGGTCCACTTCCTGTGGGGCCGCTTCTGGAAGAAAGAGTTCATCATAAAGAGTCCCTCTTTCTCCATAAAGTCGGCCAGCTGCTGGCCCCTTGGGTTCCGTTGCCCTATTCCAAATTTCCCCACTTTCAGCTCACCGTTCTCTCTTGTGCCTAGTTTTGCATTGAAGTCTCCCATTAACACCGTATATTGGGTTTTGGAGGAATGCATGGCTCTAGAGATATCCTCATACATTTCCTCCACCTCCTCATCGGGGTGTGCCGAGGTTGGTGCGTAAACCTGTATGACCTTCAGCGAATACCGTTTGGTGATTCTGAGTATAAGGTACGCAACCCTCCTCGACACACTCTCAATCTTTACAACGTTGTTAACGAGAGACTTGTGGACGATAAATCCGACACCTCCTTGGGACAGATGGTCGCCCTCCCGGTGATAGAACAAGTTGCCGGATTCGAGGATTACCGTGTCCTCCCCCTCTCTTCGGACTTCGGATAATCCTATAATATGCCAGCGTAACTTGTCTATCTCTTCTTCCAGCTCCACAATCTTCTCGTCAGTCCTCAGGGTCCGTGCGTTGTATGTTGCCAGGTCAAGTCGTTGTAGGTGGCAACCGAACCTCCACCGGAGATTCTTAGCACCCCCTGCCCCGCCGTTACCATGGTCGCCACCGTAGCCAGGAATAGCGGGGCCGCCGGGGACTGGGGGCCGTCTCTTCGTAACTTTCATTATGGGGGGTATATTGCCATAGTTGCCACGCTTGGCAAGCGGGTTGGCAACCGCAGTTTTTTATTGTATTTTGCCGTTACCAGGAAGATGCTGCTGCCCATCTCCTGCCTGTGTCCCTTTGTCGCCTTTTACGACACCCACGGGAAGATATGGGGTAGTGGATATTCTTAACCGCCACTACACGGCTAAGTTTAAACGTAAACCGAATGCGTTTAATAGGGAAAAATATATTAACATTCGCAATCACTGCAATAAGGTGTGTAGGGATGCTCAACGCCTTCATATTCATAAGTCAGTAGAAAATTGTGATACGGCAAAGGTCTGGAAATTTCTTAAATCATTGGGTGTTGGGAAATCTAAGAATAGTCCAACGACAAAAGATTTAAACGTTAATGGTTTAAATAAACATTTCTCTTCTTCGTCCTGTTAAGATAACACTACTAAGGCTAATACACTAACATATCTTTAAACTATTCCCACTCCCAATCATTCTTCTTTTGTTTTCAAACCATTCTCTGCTTGTGACGTTAAGAAGAGCGTTCTATCTATTACTTCCAATGCAGTGGGAAGTGACTGTGTCAGTTGTAACATGATTCTTCCCATTCTCGATATTATTCTTCCTATTATTTGTCATATCCTTAACTTCTCCATTTCTACAAGTAGTTTTCCATCATCTTGGAATAATGCTGAAATTATTCCTATTCCAAACAAAAGTAATCCTACATCCTTTTCTGAATATCGTCCTATCTCTTTACTGCCCTTCTTATCTAAAGTCCTTGAGCGCCTTGTTTACACCCAGTTCAACAATTTTCTTTGTGCGAATGCTCTTCTTAATCCATTACAGTCAGGATTTCGACCTGGACACAGTACTACCACAGCGTTGGTGAACATCACCGATGATATCCGATTAGGAATGGAAAACGGTGAAGTGACTGTTCTTTATTTATTAGATTTCAGTAATGCTTTTAATACCGTTGACCATGATGTCCTACTCGGCATAATGCGCACTCTTAACGTATCTCCAACAGCGATTGGTTGGTTTCAGAGTTACCTGTCTGGTCGCCAGCAACGTACACGTATCGACGATATATAATCATCTTGGTGTAAAGTACGTGTTGGTGTACCACAGGGAGGCGTTTTATCTCCTTTGCTTTTTGCAGTTTTTATAAACTCAATATCCAATAATTTAACTTCTTCCTACCACCTTTATGCAGATGATCTACAAATATATACAAAAGCTTGTCCCAACGATCTACCCAATGCTATCAATGTCGTTAGTGCAGATCTCGATCGCATTCTTGAGTGGAGTAATGCATATGGCCTTCACGTTAACCCAGCAAAATCGCAAGCCATTATCATGGGCAGCGCGCAAATTTTGGCTAAGTCGAGCCTAGATTACCTGCCTCTAGTATTTGGTAAAACTATTATTCACAGCACATCAAAGAAATTAATCGTAAAGTTTATGCCTCGGCAGCCTCCTTGCGTAGATTACGTAACTTTCTTCCCATTTCCACCAAAACTATGCTTGCCAAGTTCCTTCTTTTCCCTATTTTTGACTACGCAGACGTCAGCTATCTAGATCTCACCGAAGCTCACCTCGATAAACTTGAGCGAATTCAGAATTTTTGCATAAGGTTTATATTCGGATTGCGCAAATATGACCATGTATCTCTTTTTCTTACTAAGCTCAAGTGGTTGCCAATACGACTTCATCGGAATGCTCACATACTTCATCTTCTTTATAGTGTTCTCTTTAATCCTTCTTACCCTTCTTACCTCAAAAATCGTTTTGAGTTTCTTCATGATTCCCATTCACGTAACTTGAGATCAGCAGAGAGTTTGAAGTTGAATTTGCCACTATACACTAGAAAATTTATGAACAAGTCTTTTACTGTACAGGCCGTTCATTTATGGAATGAACTCCCATTGTCAGTAAAACGCGCACCATCCCTACGGGTATTTAAAAAACTAGTTAAGAATCACTACCTCGCACTTTAAATTCTAACTTCACTTCCACACTAGCCATTAAATAATATATTATATGTATCATATCAATTTCATTTAATTAATAAAATAATTCAATATATATATATATATATATATATATATATATTGTATGTATATATGTTTATAGTATGTGTATGTATAGTATGTATATCTGTTTATTTTTTTTATCTCTTTTTTTTCTCTAACACACCAATTTGCCCTGCCCTTGTCATATTCGTGCAATCCTGTCCATTCATTGGTTGCCTGGAAGAAATTGCTATCAGCAATAAGACCGCCCATTGCATACTTCTTTTATATATATATAATTTCTGTAATTTATTTATGGTGTGCAATAAAGAATATTAATAATAATAATAATAATGATGGACCGCTCCAAGCTCAAATGCAGAAGGCGGTGCTCCTCGATACCGCCCGCATCGTCCGCCGGTTTCTTTCCCTCTCCCCCTAACCCTCGGCCGTTTGGTCTCCCCTGCCGAGGGCTTCCATCTGGTTGGGTTTTTATTTATTTATGTATTTTTTATGTATTATTTTATTTTGTTCATATTTATGTATGTTTATCATTTTCATTTACAATTATATATTTATACAGCCCAACCAGATGAGAAAACTATATAGATACCCCATAAATAATAATAAATCGGCGTAGGGAATTGACGACCCCATCGCCCGCTGACGTAACAGTTAAGTGACAAAACTGCTATGTCAGCGCAGTCAGTCAGCGCCTTGCCAAGAGGTGTGAGCGCCGTGCCTCGGCAGAACAGAGGGTGCAAAGGCTCGTTTGTGCTAACGGCCGCACCATGAAACGGTGCCGGGCCTGGGCGTCTCCCGTTAATTGACGCCCATTTAATGGGTGATGAAAAAAAGAAGAGTGCGCATAGGGCCGCTGCCTGGAGGTCGCCAGGGCGCGTCTGGAGCTGGCGCTGGACGTGACAGCATGCGGGCCGCCAGCCGAGCGCGGGGGGCTGCAAGACCACCTAGCAGCCGCCCGCATCCATCATCCCCACCAGAGGGCTTGATGTCGGCCGAGTCTTCTCGGACTCAGCAAGCGGCATCCGCCACTGGTGGAAAACGTCGCATGCGTTGGACAGAAATAATGAACACAAACGCATTGCGAGCGTACTTTAGGGCGAAAGGGGAAGAAACTGGAATGTTGGCGTATCGGGCTCGGATGCATCGCTTTTTCGCAGAGCTGGAGCCATCGGTTCATGTAACGGAGCAAAACCTGGCAGACCGAGTTCTATCCTGCGCTCCAACATATTTGGTGACGCCGAACTCGAACGACTACGACGTGAGGCTGTTCCCTCATCGGATGAAAATGCTACAGCTGGTAATGCGGTGCTAAAAATTGCAGAGCAACCTGCACACGTGGATGCCGTCGTGGATATTCCAGTTGTAGTTCATTCAGACGATGATGAAATAGTCTCCCACAAAGTAGAGCAAATGAGGAGTATATTGGAAGAGGCTATTTTGGAAACGCGCAGTACGCCTCTCGAAAATCGACCGCGACTTCCCCGCATACCCCTAAGCAAGCGGAATCGGGCTGTCGTGAGGGCTCTCAACCCAATGCTGGTGACCTATTTGGAAGCCAGCTGGGACCTTTGCGATACGGACTCAGTTCTTTTTGTCGCCGCACTGGCAGTTTGCCGTATTATCGGCGCCAAACTTCCCACGGCTGGACGTGCTACTAGACAAAGTAGCGCCATCCCAGCCTGGAGAAAAAGAATTGAGGACCGTATCGCAAAGGCAAGAGCCCTAATCGGCAGACTGACAAGCTTCAGGTCGGGTAATAATAGACCGAGAATTGTGCGCACCGTCAGGATGGCGTTTGCTGGGACAAATATAAGTTTGTCCCAGCCGGATATTACGCAAAAGCTGACGGAGCGCATAGACGACCTGAAGCAGAGAATCGCTGCTTGGGGAAAGCGGATTCGGCGATATACCGAGAGGTCGAGACGGTTCAACCAGAATCGTCTCTTCCAGAGTGATCAGAAGAGGCTCTATAAATCATTGAAGCGACCGATGGTACGTGGAACGGGCCAAGCACCGAATCAGGCCGACACTGTCAAATTCTGGCGCGGCCTGTGGTCAGAGCCCGTAAACCACAGCGAGGGCTCTTGGACTGAAGTTGTGGTGAATCAGTGTGCGAATCTTACGCCCATGGACCCCGTCATTATAACGCCGGACGATGTAGCTGAGGCGGTCCGAAGGGCCCCGAACTGGAAAAGTCCGGGGCTCGACGGGCTGCATCACTACTGGCTGAAGGGGTTCGTGGTGTGTCACGCTGTGCTCGCCCGACAATTTCAGGAGGCTCTCGACCAAAAGTCGCTCCCGAGCCTCTTCACTACTGGGATCACTCATTCGGTTCCTAAAGACCGGGATACCACAGACCCGAGCAAATACCGCCCCATCACGTGTCTACCCACGATATATAAGACACTAACATCCATTTTGAGCGGGAGAATTACTCGTCACCTGAACTCAAATCAGGTGATGTCGCGCGCTCAAAATGGATGCCGGGGCGGTGGTCGTGGAACCAAGGAACCACTCCTTATTGACGCGGTCATTGGCAAGGTGGTTAAACGCAACCGTCGGAACCTCTCCGCCGCCTGGATAGACTACAAAAAGGCATTCGACTCGGTGCCTCATACATGGCTGAAGAGGGTCCTCGAGCTGTACAAGGTTGACTGTACAGTTAGAGACTTCCTCGGGCAGTGTATGGGGCAGTGGAGTACGATCCTTTGTCATCTAGGCGAGCGGATGACGGCTGCGGAGGACCACATAAGGATAAGAAGGGGTATCTTCCAGGGCGATTGTCTGAGTCCAATCTGGTTCTGCCTCTCTCTGAACTCTCTCAGTACCTTACTGGAGGGTTCCGGGAGGGGATTTCAGCTTCGGAAAGGAGATACAAAAGTGACCCACCTTTTCTATATGGATGATCTCAAATTATTCGCCTCCAGTCGCTCCCATCTTATGGAATTGCTAAACATCACTTGTGATTTTAGCAATTCTATTAGAATGGAGCTGGGGACGGATAAGTGTGCGGTCCTCCATGTCTTAAGGGGTAGGGTTACTAACTCTGAGGGCATAGACTTATCTATTCCCATCAACATAAAGACCCTATCCGAGGCTGAAACATACCTATACCTGGGTATGTCACAGAACATAGGTATCGATGAGGCGGACATGAAACAGTCAGTTTGCGGTGTGTTTTATGCACGCTTGACAAAAGTGCTTACCAGTCTTTTGTCGGGCGTTAATAAGACACATGCATATAACGGTTGGATCATGCCTGTTCTCATGTATACATTTGGCATACTCAGGTGGACTCAGACCGAACTGAACGCTCTGGATAGAAAAGTCCGCACAATTATGACGTCCCACAGGATGCATCATCCGAGGTCGTCAGTAATGAGGCTGTACTTGCCGCGGAAGCATGGTGGACGCGGCTATTTAAGCGCGCTTACCATGCATAATCGCGAAGTGTGCAGCCTGCGTAACTACTTTCTGACTAGAGCGGATGATCCATTCTATAGGGACGTTGTTTCTTGTGATAAAGGACTTACCCCTCTATCCTTAGCCAACGAGCAATGGCAAGACCCGGCAGTACAGAGCATTTCCGACCGGGAGACCGTATGGAAGGAGAAGGAGCTCCACGGGAGGTTCTACAAGGCTCTACATGAGCCTTGCGTAGACACAGTCGCCTCCCTCCACTGGCTACGTTTCGGTGACCTCTTTGGGGAAACCGAGGGTTTTGTCTGTGCGAAACAGGATCAGGTTATTAAGACCAACAATTATCGGAGATACATCCTAAAGGATGGCGCCGTCGACATCTGTCGAGCTTGTCGCCATCCCGGTGAGTCACTTAGGCATGTCATCTCCGGTTGTTCGGCGCTTTCTGACTCTGAGTATCTGCACAGACACAATCTAGTAGCCAGGATTCTACACCAGGATCTCGCTCTGAAATACGGCCTCGTGGATCGGAAACTGCCGTATTATAAGTACTTGCCGGAAGCCGTGCTCGAAAATGACCGTGCCAGGCTCTACTAGGACCGGGCCATCATCACAGACAGGACTATTCTTGCGAATAAGCCTGATATTGTGCTGATGGACCGGGCACAGTCAAGGATATTTTTGGTCGACATTACCATTCCTTATGACGAGAACCTCGTGAAAGCCGAAACAGATAAGCTGACTAAATATCTGGACCTGGCTCACGAGGTGACCGACATGTGGGGTGGTCTGCCGACTGAAATTATTCCTGTGGTCGTTTCTGCGAACGGGCTAATCCCAGTCAGCCTCTCGGGTCATCTGAGGCGACTGGGACTCCGTGACGGACCGCTCCAGGCTCAAATGCAGAAGGCGGTGCTCCTCGATACCGCCCGCATCGTCCGCCGGTTTCTTTCCCTTTCCCTCTAACCCTCGGCCGTCTGGGTTCCCCTGCCGAGGGCTTCCATCTGGTTGGGTTTTTATATATTTATGTATTTTTTATGTATTTATTTTATTTTATTGATATTTATGTATGTTTACAATTTTCATTTACAATTATATATTTATACTGCCCAACCAGATAAGAAAACTTTAAAGATAACCCAAAATAATAATAATAATAAGGAGATACATCCTAAAGGATGGCGCCGTCGACATCTGTCGAGCTTGTCGCCATCCCGGTGAGTCACTTAGGCATGTCATCTCCGGTTGTTCGGCGCTTTCTAACTCTGAGTATCTGCACAGACACAATCTAGTAGCCAGGATTCTACACCAGGAGCTCGCTCTGAAATACGGCCTCGTGGATCGGAAACTGCCGTATTATAAGTACTTTCCGGAAGCCGTGCTCGAAAATGACCGTGCCAGGCTCTACTGGGACCGGGCCATCATCACAGACAGGACTATTCTTGCGAATAAGCCTGATATTGTGCTGATGGACCGGGCACAGTCAAGGATATTTTTGGTCGACATTACCATTCCTTATGACGAGAACCTCGTGAAAGCCGAAACAGATAAGCTGACTAAATATCTGGACCTGGCTCACGAGGTGACCGACATGTGGGGTGGTCTGCCGACTGAAATTATTCCTGTGGTCGTTTCTGCGAACGGGCTAATCTCAGTCAGCCTCTCGGGTCATCTGAGGCGACTGGGACTCCGTGACGGACCGCTCCAGGCTCAAATGCAGGAGGCGGTGCTCCTCGATACCGCCCGCATCGTCCGCCGGTTTCTTTCCCTTTCCCCCTAACCCTCGGCCGTCTGGTCTCCCCTGCCGAGGGCTTCCATCTGGTTGGGTTTTTATATATTTATGTATTTTTTATGTATTTATTTTATTTTATTGATATTTATGTATGTTTACAATTTTCATTTACAATTATATATTTATACTGCCCAACCAGATGAGAAAACTTTAAAGATAACCCAAAATAATAATAATAATTAGTACACTGTTACATACATATTGAATGACATCATGATTGTTATAACTGAGTGTCCCATAACTTACAAGAGGCCACCACACGCATAATTTAAAAAAAACTTTACCTTGATTTTACAATAACACATAGGTACAATTTATAACTGTCATAAAATTTAAATTTAAATTAATAATAAAGAAACTTTTGTTAGTACATAGTTTTAATCGCCGATAACTACTTTTTTGATGCCAGCCATCGAGGTTGAGAATAGATCTAATCTGCTTTAGTACATATCTTTACATAATGCAAACATTCTCGTTAAGGAACAATATGATCTTAAATTGGTTCGACCTTGAGCTGCTACAAATATTTTTTTATTACAGGATCTAGGCAACCAATACGATATATTGAAATTTATCTTACTAAGAAGATTGGGACTGCCTTAAAACTCCGTTACTAATTTCTTTAAAAACATCAAATAAATAGATTTTCTTATTGTTTCCACTGATGAGATCTTAAAATGTAACAGTTTTTCCTCATATGACTTAAGTTTCCTGGCCTAATATTATATAAATAAGGAAATTTAACTTTGCGATAAGTTATTTTATGCCTTCAATGAGACTCATTCATATTACAACATGAAGTAAAACGTTATTAACCGTGTGACGTCAAATTATGTGTTACGAAACGACTAATCAAATTTATATTAAAACATTTTCAATACATTATGTTCACCAAAATACTATGAGTTTAGATAAATTGGTTATTATACGGGTATTTGAGATTTTTAAAATATATATAACAAGTCTATTTCAAGTCTCGATTAAAATTAAGAATAACGACAAAAAACGCAGTGTACAGTGAATTACTATGTGCGATATTACTTAGAAATACATTGAATATTTTCATTTAAATAGAAGTCTTCGAAGTCTTCGCTTGAGATTTGAATCTATGTAATACTAATTTACTAAATTAAATTTAACAATTACGTAATAAAGGCTTCGTCCACTTAGATCCACAATCATGATCTACAAATGGATCCTGGATATATGGGTATTTGAGATTATGAAAATATATATAACAAGTTTATTAAAGTCTATTAATATAAAAAAGAATGGCAAAAAACACACAGTGTACAGTGGATCACTATGTGATATATTATATAAGGTCGGAGAAAAAGTTACTTCGTATTTTATACACAAATTCAAGACATAATTTTTCAAAGTTTAATCATCATTCATCATTACAGCCTTTCATAACTCCACTGCTGAACATAGGCCTCCCCAAGGAATGCCACAAAGCACGGTCCTGAGCCACCTGCATCCGTCGACCCTACATATCTTACCAGGTCGTCACTCCATCTAGTGGGGGGACGCCCTACACTTCGCCTGCCGGTACGAGGCTGCCACTCGAGAACCTTTTTACCCCATCGGTTGTCGGTTCTTCGAGCTATAGGACCGGCCCACTGCCACTTAAGCTTACTAATCCGTTGGGCTATGTCGGTTACTCTGGTTCTACTGCGGATATTCTTATTTCTAAGTTTATCACGCAGGGAAACCCCGAACATAGCCCTCTCCATAGCTCGCTGAGAGACCTTGAGCTTCCTCATACGGCCAGCAGTGAGGACCACGTCTCAGATACGTAAGTCATCACTGGCAACACGCACTGGTTGTACAATTTCGTTTTCAGATTTTGAGGTATGTCTAACGAGAAGATGTGTCGTAGTTTCCCGAACACTGCCCAGCTGAGTTAAATCTGTCGATTGACCTCTCGGTCGAAGTTAGACTTACCTAGTCGGACTATTTGTCCAAGGTAAACATACTCATCAACAACTTCGAGCTTGGTGCTCCCAACAACTACCGGCATAGGTGTGACATGGACATTAAACATGATCTTTGTTTTGTCCATGTTTATCTTAAGACCTATCCGTTGGGAGACACTATTGAGGTCATTGAGCATAGTGCTTAGGTCCTCCAGCGATTCTGCCATAAGGACTATATCGTCGGCAAATCGAAGGTGAGTGATGTACTCGCCATTGATGTTAATACCGCATCCTTTCCAGTCCAGTAGCTTGAAAACGTCTTCCAATGCAGCGGTGAAGAGTTTCGGGGATATAACGTCACCCTGTCTTACACCTCTCTGCAGTTGGATAGGTTTCATACTCTTATTCTGTACTCGGATAACCATCGTAGCTCTACTGTACAAACACTTCAGCACTTCGAAATACCGAGAGTCAACTTGGCACCGCTGTAGGGACTGCAGCACCGCCCAAATTGAGTTTGTTTAAATTTCAAAGTTTAATTACATTTAATTATAATATATGGATATATGCCATTTTGTTCGACAAATGTTGCCATCTTGTAGGTAGTGACATGATCCCGTTGCTGTAGAAACCTTGGGATTTTTGATCATAAAAATGCTACAAGTAGTTTTAACAGTCTTCTCTTGATGTTAACCTAACACTACCTAAAGAATTCTGGAGAGACCGAAAAAAATTAAAATGTAAAGGTGCAAGGTCAGGACCATATGGTAGATGCATTAACACTTCCCAAGCTGGCTCTCTCAATTCTTAAAAGCTGATAATAAACGATGCCCTTCCAATCCCACCATACACACAGCATTATTGCGTGTTAATCCGGGTTTCGCTACATTTCTTTTTCGCACGTTCTAGTGGCAGATAACTTTTCATCAGCAGTGATAAATCTTTTTAAAAATGGTTCGGTAACGTATTCATAAGGTTTCGTTCAATGAGCTCAAATGGTACCCAAATAGAGCGTTTTTGTATAGCCAGACTTTATCAAATGGGTTAAAACTGTTTGTGATCAATTCCTTGGCTTTGTGAAATGTAAAAACGCTTGAAGCAACTTTGCGCTACTCTTATTGACACTGCATTAGGACCATAAACGTCACAAAAAAATTTTCACGACTTGAGTCACATTTTTCCCTTTTTTGATAGAAAATTTCAAAATGAATCGAATTTCGCTTCGTCCATTTGGATCTACAATTATGATCCACAGGTTGGTCCTGAAATAATAAACATGAAGTTTTCATCGAAGATAATAAGAACTAGTGAACATTTCCAAAAAACATTTATTTGCAAAAAAAAAACAAAGCGGTTTTTTCCTGTCTGAAAAAAATACAATACGAAAAAGATTTTAATCTTTCGAACATTACTGACGGATGAACGTTACTGACGGATTGTAAAAGTGCCGTGGTGTTTAAAAAGTACGTTCCAAATTTAAATGTTTGCCTGAGGCTAGTTTCTAAAGAAAACAAATTTTGACTTCTTTGTAGCACGTACACTAACTCGAAAATTACCATCGACTCTAAATAACTTTTAGTCCATTTTTATTGAACTATCTCATTTCCTTGACATTTTAAAGAATTGTTATTGCGTTTTAGCGGTCCAAAAAATGTTCTTCGTCGTAATTTCACTGCTTGAAGAGAAATGCAACCAATTCTTCGTGGCTCAATGTGAGTTTTGTCAGTGGCTAAATGTGAGTCGTTGAACAGTACAAAGAACCTAGTAGCCTGATAGACTGGTTCCGTCAATAAAAGGCTTGGTTGTGAAAGAAAGCCATGTACCAAACCACAACACGTTTTCTAGTAAGTCCAGCGTTAAGAAATTGCAAATCTTCGTATGTGGACCACTAGAACAATTTCAAAGAAGTAAGATATGTACAAATTAGTCAATGGGCGTTCAAGAATAGGGTTCTCGCTGCCAGTATATGCAGTAATCGTCCAGTCCGCTGCCCTAAATTTTCCTTGAACACTGAGTTGCCAGGCTTAGCTTTGCTCGAAATTGTGTATCATGGACTAAAGAAGACTGATATAGAGTATTGTTCTTCGATGAAGCTAAGATATCTTTGTACGCTGAACACCGAGTCAGCGAAGGCTACGTAGGCGAGGAGAGCTTAATGCCCATTCCTCTGGGCTGTGATTTCAGCAAGAAAAGTTTAGTACGGGATGTAGGGGTCACAAACTTTTATCTGCTTTTACTTAATTAAAGAATAAAGTAATAAAAAAATTGTGTTTCAATTTTACTTATCCAGCAGCTACACTGCTAGTGCTTTGACCTTTTTTTATGACTGGCTTCACGGCTCTGGGTTGTAGCCCTTCTGAGCCTGAAGTTAAAATATATAATAATCTCTAATAATTATAAATATCACGATACATTCGTCAAAAACTCGCTTTCATATTGATTCACAAAGAGTTTATTTACGTTTGCACTATTGATTAATATTAAGTTGTTTTCATTTTTATATATCTTGAACAACAGAAATAAATTTCAGAATTTTTCATCGGCTAATAGACTTTGAAGAGTATCAGGACCGTTATCATTGTTAATATCTTGAATGGAATTAATGAGGAGTAATCTTTTCAAACCAAATTGACAACGTTGAAAAACCGAATGCTTAGGTCTCAATATTCATAATTTGCATTTTCATTCCCAAACGATGCTGGTGGGGGCGTCTACTCTGCTATGCCCAAATCTCAATCGATTTACAGCTGTAATGATTTTTTTTATTATTAATCCTTTTTTTGTTGTAGCAAGGAGTGGCTGGCGGGCTTTTTTGTGTTTCATAATACCAAATTTCTTCGGACTTGCTTATTTCTTCAAAGTATTATAATGTAATTTTTCTTGTAATCCATTTTGTTCGATTCAACAGTTAATATAACACTTTTTGAATCAGTTACAATTAGAAACTGTGATTTCGCAATGTTTTTTTATGTATTATTGTGAATTTGAAAGGTTGTAGATATTTTCTTTTATGAATCATAAAATGCTGAAGTTGTGTACTCTTCAGATTTTGATCCATCTGTATAAATTGTATAAAAATCATTATCAGCTAGATATCTTAACATTTCCATTTGAGAATTCACTTTTTCTTGACATACAGCATATTAATGTTCACCAAAACATCATATTCTATTTCATATAAAAGCCATGGTTTACTTTGATACACATTTTGGTTTGGGTCTGTGAATATAAAACACATAGTCTAGTCTGTTTTCCAACATGTATTCAAATAATTTTCCTACACAAGAGAAAAGTGAAACTGGCCTGTAGGAGTTGAAGTCATGTTCTGGGGTATCAGGTTTCAAAATAGGTATCACACATTGCGTTTCCCTAGACTTTGGAATACATTGATTGTCCCAAAGCTTATTAAATATTTTTAAATAGTTTTTTGCCCATTAACATGCATGTTGCTAATAAGTATGTATGGAATATCATCCAATCCCGTAGTGGAATCTCTCCTTGATTGGATAGCTGCAGTAAATTCATGCCAATTAAATTCTTTCAATAGAAAAGAGCTATTATCAATACCTATCTCACTAAATTTTGTATTCAAGTTTAAAATATCGATATCCTTTTCAGATGGTGTTGTTATGGATGCATATTTATCTAAGAAAGAAGGAACTCGATCATTATTTTTTGATGGCTTATATACAGGTACCCTCTTAAATCTCCTAATATAAATCTAGATATAAGTTATTGGAGTATATCTATTAAAAATTTTTTTTCGAGGGTAGGTGCAAAACAGATAACAGCTGAAATTATCTCTCGTATTTTATTTACATTTAAAAATAAGTATAATTAACTTAACTGTTTAATTTATAACTCCAGTTTGTAAAAATAAGTGTTAGCATTATTATCACTTATAGGAATGTGCATTTAAATTAGTTAAATAACTTATATTCATCTTCCCTCCATAACATCTGTCAAACTAAATAAAAATTACTATTCTTCTATCTCTCCTCGGTTAATTCACTTTACTACAATGGAAAATGTCTCTGAAGTTGTGAATATCCAAAAGGAATTGGAAGGGAGCTTGACCCGGAAGATGGCGGAGTTTGAGAAACGTCTGAAGGCAGCAACTACTCCAACTAACCCAACAGTTTTACAGCTTCGGGAGGAGTTCGATTCATTCAAGGTACTTGTTAGTTCCATGTTCAGCCTGCTACAACAGCAAATTCAGGAATGCAACAAAAGTGTTGATGCAATCAGTATGTACCACCGGAGAAAAGTTCTGCTTTTTCATGGAATAGCTGAGGCTTCTGAAGTTGACCTAAAACAGCAAATTCTACAACTGTTGCACAAGTATATGGGTCTACCTCACGTTACAGATGAATCTCTCAAGAAATGTCACAGACTTGGTGTACAAACCAGTACCCGTCCAAGGCCAATTCTTGTACACTTTAACGATCATAGCACTAAGTCTGCGATTTGGAATTTAAAATCTAAGTTTAAAGGGTCTGCCATTTCAATGTGTGAATTCCTCACTAAATTTCGTCAGTCCATACATAAGAATGCCCGTAAGCACTTCGGAATTAGAAATGTCTGGACTATTGATGGTGCAATCTATGTAAAGCACTCGGGTGGCCGAACGAAGATTTCCACTGAGGAGGAATTGGAAGATCTAATAGCCAAGTACCCCATGGATGGTTCCCCTGAGAGTTCTAACAAGGCCCCTAATACAAAGGTCACTCCAACGCAGCAGGGCTCTTCGAATCGGCAGAATGATGCAGCACGTCGCACTCAAACTTCAGCGGTAGCTCACATTGATGACGTGAAGAGATCTAGACGACTGTTAGGCAAGAAGTAATTCCTACATTGCTTTTAACGTTACAAGGTATACTTGTTATTCTTATTATCGTATTTTGGTTATGTTCATCTCCTTTCGTATTTTTTTCCCTTCTCTTACAGTTTACTTTGTGTGGTAACATAATAACTATTCTTAGCTTTATAAACCGTCAGCATTAGACTAGAATATAAATCGATCGTATTTCAATTCTTTGTATATAATGTGCTATAACTTGTCTTAAGTATTCCCTTTAGTCATATTACAATAGTTTTATGTTGATTAATAACTAATCTCATTATTTGATTTTTATACTGCAGTAAACTTTAATTGTATTTGTAAATTTTAGTAAATTAGTATGTGTTTGTGATTTTCATTATGTAAAAGTGTTAAAATGTTATCAATTGCCATAGATAAATGTTATTGTAGTCCGTAGATGCTAGAGCTAGACATAGACAGTGGCAAAGACAAGGCAGAGACTATTGACCATAGATAATAACTTTTACTGTCAACATTGTAATGGTAACATGGGCACATATCCTTTTGCCATACAGCCGAATTTTGTACTTTTGTAGATTTCAATTTTCTTAATGTTTTTTATATAATTTGTTTTCAAAATCTTGAGTTATTTTAAGCTGATTTTTATTGCTAGGTTTTTTTTTCGATTATAATAATACCGTAGTGCCCTGCTGTTTAGATATTTAGTTTTATTTTTATTTTTATATTTATATAATTTTTGTTTATAATTTGAATTACTGTGTTGGCTTGCTATTTAATTAGGTACTTAGATTGTTTTTTTTTTATATTGTTATTGCCTGCTTTAATTGATAGTCCAGTAGAATTGTTTTTTTTTGTTATTTAGTACTGATTATTTCATGTAAACAGTTAACTGGTGGGATGATGTTTCATGATTTATTAATATTCAAGTCATTGTTTTCTATATTTTGGTTATATATTTTTTTTATATATCATCGATAAATATCTTTATTTAAATTGTATTTTTATATATTTCTATTTTATTTATTTTTATATTGGGTATATTTTGCTATTACTGTTAACTTATCATGTCTGACTCTGACTCTTTTTATTCTATTGAGTCAGAGAGTTCTTTTGTATCTTTTGATGATCAGATAAATTATAGTGTGCCCTCTTTAAGTAGCCAATTGGATACCATTTTTCACTTTTTTGATAAAACGTTAAATATTTGCCATATTAACGCACAAAGCATTCCCAGCCACTTTTCTGAGCTAGAAGCATCATTCTCTAACAATAATATACATGCTATCTTAGTTTCAGAATCTTGGTTGAAACCGTCTTTACTTTCGGCATTGTATCCTCTTCCTGGGTTTGTGCTGATTAGGAATGATCGTATAGATAAAGGAGGAGGTGGAGTTGCAATATATCTCCACGCTTCAATTTCTTACAAAATCATATTATCATCCCCTTCTCTTTATACTGCTTCCGCTGAATTCCTTTTTATAGAACTAGATGTATAGGGCTCAAGGATGATTCTTGGAGCAGTGTATTGTCCTCCTTCCACTGATTACTTCGCCAATTTAGAAGAGGCTCTTGATAACATTGGTTCTGAGTACGCTCACTGCATAATCATGGGAGATTTCAACACGGATTTACTGAAAAATTCAGTCCGGTCTCAAAAGCTTCGTAAAATCATTGAGTCTGTCAATCTCAACATTCTTCCTTTAAAGGCAACTCATCATAATATCGACACTGATGACTCTCTGATTGATCTCATTATAGCTGACTCCTCTGACAGGGTGCTATCATATGGACAACTTGAAGCGCCGGGATTTTCCCGCCATGATCTTATTTATGTATCATACAACCTTAAACCTCCCAAATATCAACCTACTGTACTGTCCTTACGTAATTTTAGTAGAATTAATATGGATAAGCTTTTGAAAGACGCATCGCTTATAGATTTTACGCCATTAACAACTGCATCCACTGTAGATGATAAAGTAACTATTTTCAATAACATAATTCATGTTTTGTATGATAACCATGCTCCTGTACATAAAGTAAAATTATGACGTCCACCAGCCCCCTGGATGACTGAAGAGGTACGGAAGGCCATGACCAGGCGTAATCGAGCCTTTGCCCGGTTCAAGAGGAGCAGATCTGAGGAAAACTGGTTGTCTTTTAAGAAGGCCAGAAACAGATGCAATCAGATGGTACGTTCTGCAAAACGCCGATTTATCCATAGCAATATAAGTAATTCTTCGCCAGCTGATGTGTGGAAATTCCTTAGTTCTCTAGGTGTGGGTAAAACACCTTCTTTGGATTGTGGTTTATCTCTTTCTCACGATGCTTTAAATCTTCATTTTGCTTCTGCTTCTGCATTGGACCTATCAATCCGATCCCAAACAGTCGCTTACATAGCTTCAATTCCGTCTCCGCACATACCAGTCTTTCTTTTTAACCCTGTTGATCAGGATGAAATTAGAAAGACTCTTCTGGCAATAAAATCCAAGGCTGTTGGTTGCGATGATATTAGTAGAGCCATGATTATTAATATCCTAGAACACATTCTCCCCGCAATTACACATATTGTTAATTTTTCGCTTGACTCGGGTCAGTTTCCGAGTCAGTGGAAAAAAGCTTTCGTAAGACTTCTTCTTCCTAAAGTATCCAATCCTACACTTCCCAATCATTTCCGCCCCATATCAGTTTTACCTTTCCTATCTAAAGTTCTGGAAGCCTGTGTTCATAAACAAATTTCCAATTTCATATATAAACATAACCTGCTAAGTACTTTTCAGTCCGGGTTTCGTCCTGGTCACAGCACTACAACTGCCTTACTTAAAATAACTGAAGATATTAGAGAAGGAATGGAAAACACGAAAGTTACAGTTGTGGTGCTCGTTGACTTTTCTAACGCTTTTAACACAGTTGACCGTGATATCCTTCTTGCTATCCTTTCTTATTATAGGTTTGCACCGTCAGTCCTGGAATGGTTCTCATCTTATCTTCGCGGACGTCAACAGTCTGTCCACGTGGAGCAAATGACTTCACAGTGGGTTGACCTGATTTCTGGCGTACCGCAAGGCGGTATACTTTCTCCTTTAATCTTCTCTATATTTATTAATTCCATCACATCTAATATTGATTGTTCGTACCATCTGTATGCCGATGATCTACAATTTTATGTACAGTCTGACATTTGTGACATCCATAATGCGATTAACAAATTGAATTCCAATCTCAAGTCAGTCCGTGATTGGTCCATGCGCTTTGGAGTGTCTGTTAACCCTACAAAATGCCAAGCGGTGATTATGGGTAGCTCAAGGATGCTTGCAAAAATTGATCCCGCTAGCCTACCTCCCGTCTGTTATAATGATCGCCTGATACCGTTCTCTTCCTCAGTTAAAAATCTTGGTCTCCATATTGATAGTACTCTGTCCTGGGGGGTTCATATCACCGAAACATGTCGTAAAGTCGCTGGTTCTTTACGTTCTCTTTATCGCTTGAAAAATTTTCTCCCCTTTAAGACTAAAATTATGCTTGTACAGTTACTTATTCTACCGATCATTGATTATGCAGACGTGTGTTACTTGGATTAAAACCAAAATCTTCTTAACAAGCTAGAGCGCCTACTCAACAATTGCGTCAGATACATTTTCAATCTTCGTAAATTTGATCATATCTCTCACTATCTAACTTAAATGGCTCACTATTACAAGCAAAATTCTAGAGACGTGACTCTAGAATTTTGCTTGTTCTCTTCTCTATCTTAAATGATCCATCCACTCCTTCTTATCTCAAGGAGAAATTTCAGTATATTTCCTCAACGCATGATAGAACTCTGCGGTCCTCATATAATAATAAACTAAATATCCCACTACATTTTACTAATTTTGTTAGTAAATCCTTCACCATTCAGGCTGCACTGCTCTGGAACTCCTTGCCCGATGACGTCAGAAAAACATCTAATAAGACTGCCTTCAAAAGCACTTTATTGACATAAGCACTTTATTGATAGTTAATATGGTCAATTTGAACACCTTTGTTGTTATTTTATTTATAGGTTTATGTTATATATCTATTTGTATTTATAATATGTATATATTTATGTATCTATGTATTTGTATGTAAATATAATATATTGTCTGTATTATATTTTATAGTATATAAGCTTATTGTATTTATATATATAATATTAGTTTATTTTTAAGTTTATCAGTAGTTTTTTTCCTGGATTTACTCTATTGTTCATTTAATTTGTCACCTATCACTTAATTTCCACACGTCCCGGGTTGACTGGGAGAGAATGCCTAAAGGCATTAAGTCCGCCCTTTGTAATCCTTTTATTAAGGTGCAATAAAGTGTAAATAAATAAATAAATAAATAAAATAAACCACAAATTAGTCTCCGACTTGTTTTCTTTTCTTCACTAATTAATCTCTTTTTGTAGGCATCAATCTTTTTTTATTATATATAATTTTCTATTGTAGGATTTAATTTGTAAAATCTTAAAGCATTTTTACTTTTTTTCACTGCTTCCAAACAGTCCGCGTCCCACCTAGGGACTGGATTTCTCATAACAAACACATTAGGTTTGGAAATTATAGGTATACAGTTTTTCCTTATTTCTAGAAGTGTGGTGCAGAAGTTTTCATAAGTATCAAGTAAATTGGATATATCAATTGTGAAGTTTTCAAACTTTTTTTGTTTCAGCCTGGAACTTTGACCAGTCTGCTTTTTTATAATTGATACGTATGGAATGTTCTCCTATATTATATTTTTCAACAGAAGTATATAAGTCGACTATGGTTGAATAGTGATAACTACCCATAGGATCATCATGTATGTACAAGCCAATCATATAAAGGAACCAAAGAAGTACTAACACGTGAAACATCAATAGAAGATTGATTAAAATTAATGCTTCCTATTGTAGTTGTAGATCCATTATTTAATATGCAAAGATTACATTCATCTAACATGTTGTAGATATCAATGTCTCTAGTTTTAGTTGTGAGACATTCCAAAGCAATATGATGAACATTTAAGTCACCTGAAAGCAAAAGTGGCGCAGGTAGACTGTTAATAATTTATTTTAATCTTCTTACCCTAAAGATACCTCCACTGGATGGAGCATAGACACATAAAATGGATATATTACCTAAACTTGTAGTAAGGGTATGGCTACCGACTGCATATAATCATAGAATAGTGTGGGGACAACAAAATATTTGAAACTATTTTTAAATAATATTGCTACTCCTCCACGTCCATTCTTTCTGTTATGATTAATGAAATTATAGTTAGGAATGTTGATAGTTCTATTGTCTCGCAGCCATGTTAAATCAGATACAAGCATTTGTAGTTGTTTTTTGTTATTTTGGAGACACTATTGTTTATTTAGTTATGAAAGTATATGCTTTATTCATTATTAAGATGTACTGTTTGGGAATATAATAGCAAAAAATTACTTTTAATACTTTAACTGTATAATTGAGGTAAAAAAAATGAAAACTCCGACATCAGAATGAAAATCAAAATGAGAGTTTGTTTTTCCTTTTTTTAAAAGAAATATTTATAAATGTTTTTCAGTCGAATGAGGAAAACGCAGTTTTAATGTCGATTAAATAGTAACATTAAAATGTTCATCCCCTATTTAGAATTTTGCTATCCAAATTTATATGGAACCACTCTCACAGTATAACCTATTCAAAAAAAGGAATCATTGAAATCGGTTCACAATTGACGAAGAAAATCACACATAAGTGCAGTCAAATTATAAACCTCCCCCGTTTATAAAGTCAGCTAATAAAAAACGGATTGCCTGCTAAGCAGTTTCCAATCGCTCAATTTAGACTGACAATGCTTTCCCTTCCTCTATTAAAGTATTTGTGTAAATATAGGAAATAATTAAAGGATTTAGCTATAGTCTGAGCCTCATTACTCAGTGGCTAAAACAATCACCACCTCGCCTCACGTTTTATATTCAACTCATTTTATTCCCAACATAATGTAAATCATAGATAAAGGAAAGAAAAATGTTAATTTAAATTTTGTTTTATAATTCCTGTAAAGATTTAGGAAAGAGGATATTGACGTTTAGCACATTTAAATTTCAATTACCTATAACTTATCTGTGAATGTAGTGTGCCGTGTAGTGGCGGTTAAGAATATCCACTACCCCATATCTTCCCGTGGGTGTCGTAAAAGGCGACAAAGGGAAACAGGCAGGAGATGGGCAGCAGCATCTTCCTGACAACAGAAAAATTACAATAAAAAAACTGCGGTTGCCAACCCGCTCGCCAAGCGTGGCAACTATGGCAAATACCTCCAATGATGAGAGCAAAAAAGAGACGGCCCCAAGACGGAAAAAGTTAAGTTGGAGAGGTCTCATCTGATGAAGTCAACGCTCCGTCCCCCTCATGCTCTAATCCAAAGTCCCGAAACCTTTCAGCTCGAGTTACAAAACCGTTTTCAGTGCCTAGAAGACTGCAATGAAGTGGACGGTATAAATCATAAGCTCGTGGAAACTGTCCATGCGGTCGGAGCTAGGTTCTGCAAGACCCGCCGCAGAATAACTAAAAACTCTTCAATCACTCTCTTAATCTCATGGCTGTTAGACGGAAGATGAAGGTTTAGATTTAGAAGGTCCTTTTTACTGGAAATGAAGCATTCCATCTTAGTCCTCACGGGTGACAACGCATCTATATTTTGATTTGTAATAGAGGATAGATGTAGATAACTATGGGCCGCAGCGACCACTTACCATCAGGTGGACTGTGAGCTCGTTTGTCACCCTTATCCTATAAAAAAAACATTGTTCAACTGATTTGACAGCATACAGGCATCTGAACAGACAGATCTCCAATTGCATGCGGCGGGACTTACGCAACTTCAATACAGCTTCTATTGAAGTAGCGATCGAGCGGAACCAAGGCTCCAAAGTCTTTGCCAGAGATCTGTCTGCCAGAAAGAGCCAACTGTCAAAGCTGAAGACCGAGTGTAGCAGCATCGTTTCCGAGACACCTGAGATTTTGAGTGAGACTGAAAGGTTCTATGTGCAGCTGTACACGTCATCGTTTGAGCCACACGCAAGTGTAAGTAACGATTCAAGAGCGAGTCTTATCCGACACTATTCGGAAAATATCCTGGACGTCAGTCTGAGCGAGATTAGAATGGCTCTCCAACACCTTAAAAACGGCAAGTCCCCGGGCGAGGATGGAATTACAGCGGAGATTTTGAAAGCGGGTGCAAAACCGGTACTTGAAGTCCTTCAGAAGCTCTTTAATTCCGTCCTCCATGGTGGCACTACTCCGGAGGCGTGGAGCAGAAGTGCGGTGTTCTTGTTCTTCCAGAAAGGCGACAACGCTCTCTTGAAGAACTACAGACCGATTTCCCTTCTGAGCCACGTTCACGTGCTGTTTTCGAGAGTCATTACGAATCGACTCGCACGCAGACTTGACGACTTCCAGCTTCCCGAACAAGCCGGTTTCTGAAAAGGCTTTAGCACCATAGACCAAATACATACCCTGCGGCAGATTGTACAGAACACAGAGGAGTATAATCTGCCACTTTGCCTTGCATATGTGGACTACGAAAAAGCCTTTGATTCCGTCGAAATTTGGGCGGTGCTGCAGTCTCTTCAGCGGTGCCAAATTGACTGTCGGTATATCGAAGTGCTGAAGCTATGGACGCCTAGAAAACGGCCATTTTGGAGACCCCAACTTCCAAATGGAATGGTTGCTTCAATGATTAGTTTCATCGTATGAAAAATGTGTCAAATTTCGCGGAGAATACTGTAATGTTGTGTCACTTCCTTGATTCCCGAAATTTTCAGTGCCGCCCTAGTATATCACCGAAACTCTTTACTGCTGCATTGGAAGACGTTTTCAAGCTTGTGGACTGGAAAGGATACGGTATTAACATCAATGGCTAGTACATCACTCACCTTCGATTTGCTGACGATATAGTCCTTATGTTAGAATCGCTGGAGGACCTAAGCACTATTCTCAATGACCTCAATAGTGTTTCCCAACGGATATGTCTTAAGATGAACATGGACAAAACAAAGATCATGTTTAATGTCCATGTCACACCTATGCCGGTAGTTTTTGGGAGCACTAAGCTCGAAGTTGTTGACGAGTATATTTACCATATATATATATATATATATATATATATATATATATATATATATATATATATATATATATATATATATATATATATATATATATATATATATATATATATATATATATATATGTGTGTGTACTACCTTGAGTATGCGTCTCCGGCAATTCCTTCTAAAAACAATCATTACTTGAACACCCTCATTTCTTGGAAAATAAAAAATTGACCCATTTTTCAATTATATTACAAATGTTATTTATCTTCATTTTTGTAATATGTCAAAATAATCGACTTATATTTCTATTTTATTTAATTCATTTTGAATGTTTTTAAGCAGAGTTTTATTAATTTAAAGGTTTTAAAGACCTTGTTTTTAGGCCTTTTCTATACTATAATACTTATTTTATATTTAAAACGGAATGAGTTTTGGGTTTTAAGCAAACTTAGAGAAGTTTAAAATAAAGTGCTAGATATCTTCACGAATGCTTTTAAAAATGTTGTGGACGATCAATCACCTTAAGACTAACTCGTTCAAACTACTAATGTCCTCTTCTGTCGCTTAAAGTTGAAAATGGATAGATTTATTATAGGGGAAGTCTTTCAGAGGTAGAATTTAGTGGGTTTTTACCCTAGTTACCCGTTACCTTTTTCCCTACTTTTGCTGGCAATAACATTGCTTTCACTGCTGTGTGAGGAAGATATACTAACGTTGGTGACAATAAAAAAATTATCATGTTTTTTTTACTGAAGTACGGGTGACAAAAGAGTACTCAAACTACTTTGTGGTAACGTTACCGTTATAGCCTATCCAAAGTTCACTGCTAAACATAGGCATTCTTAGAGATTGCCTCATAAAGGCATATTGTCATAGTTATAGCATCGTTATAAGTTGTTTTGGGAACCGCAGTTTATTTTTAGTTTTTATAACGAAGACGCTACTGCAAATCTCCTGGTTTGTTTCCCTCTGTTGTCTCTTACGACACCCGCTGGACGATATTGGTAGTGGATATTCTTTCATCGCCATTGCACGGTTGAAATCTGTTATTTATCTATAATCAAAACGCGGATAAACTGTTATATATGAGATGAGGTAAAAAGAAAGGTCTCTAACGTCACCATAAACTCCCTCAAATATAGCAGCATTTTACTGCTGTCGCCATTCCACGGTTAAAATCTGTTATTTATCTATAATCAAAACGCGGATGAACTGTTACCTATGAGATGAGGTAAAAAGAAAGGTCTCTAATGTCACCATAGACTCCCTGAAATATAGCAGTATTTGACTGCTGTCTTACCCTGGTATTCTGTGAGATAGAAGTCCTTCCTTAATCGAGCTAATCTAATTATTATGTTGCAGACATAATTTAAAAAAAATAATTAAGCATAGAATAGAATAGTACAGAATAGAATAAGTCATTTATTGTGCTAGTTGTAGGTTTTAGAGATTTAACATTATACCAGTAATTATGTATCCCCACAACCCTCCTAGATTAAGGTTTAATATTATTAAAACCATGAAATTCAAAACATTATCTCATTATTCATTAAATCAAATGAATACATGAGACATTATGACAATAAAATCATAATGTTATACAATGGGATATTTCTTTCAACAAACATGGACAGTAAATAATAATGTCATAAGTACAAATGTTGAAAACATGTTAGCTTATAACTAAAACGTAGTGGTTTTTTATACTCTTTGCTTAAAACAAAATTCAGAAAATATTTAAAATGTCAATTAATTTAGAATGTAAGCTTGTAGCTAATCTTATATTTTAAGGAGTAGAAATATCTCTCAGTCAATAATTCTAATAATTTATGCTTAATTTTGTGTTATTTTTAACGCTTTTAAATTATCAGATAAATAGTTATATGTTTTTGGTCTTATTGCATAAAAACTTTTTGAGAAAAAGGCTGTCCTAGATGTTTGTGTGAAACGGTATTCTTTTAGTAACATTATTCTATGTTTGCCTCGGGTGCCTAGCAATGCGCGAGTTAAAATATTGTAAATTATTTTTGACAAATAAGCAGGCATGATATATGTACAATGAGGGCAAATTTAGGGTTCTTAATTTTACTAACAGAGGTCTTCAACTGTATGTTTGGTTGGCACTAAACATTGCCCTGAAACACTTTTTTGTATACGAAACAATGGCGACAGATAAACATCAGCCGCGCCCCCGCAATGTATGATACCATATCATAAGTTGGTCGCAACGTATCCATGATAAGCAGTAAGTGCAGTTTTTTGTGGGAGAGTTTGTGTAAATTTTTTTAGGGGGAAAAAAATACTAATTTTACTTGTAAGATATTCGGTATATGCGCTTTCCAGCTTACACGTTCATCAACCAACACACCAAGGAAACGTATCTGTTATACTCGCTCAATGAAATGTCTCTCATAATTAACACCAACAATCTCTTGTTTCCGGTTTTGGGGAAGATAAACTGCATATTTTTTGTCTTATCTAGGTTTATGACAGGATCATTAGATTTCACCTAACTGATAATATCAGACAAAGCTTCAGCAATAACACATTAGTATGGTTTATTGCTGTTATTTTTTATCATTACTGTTGAATCATCTGCAAAAAGAATCATTTCATGCTGCACATGTCTAGGTAGGTCATTGATGTACAATATGGAAAGAAGTGGCTCAAGTACGAGTATATAGCTAGATTCATAGATCTGTCCTTTATAAATCTGTATTGCTTGTCTGCTAGTAAATTGATATGTTCCTAAATGATTTTGCACAAACATTTTGGAAATGACAGAAAGCAGAGTAATTGAGGGATAATTTCTACAATCCTCCTTATCCTCTTTCTTGAAAATTGGCTTTATTACTGTAATTTTTAGCTTATCAGGAAAAATTCAATTATTTATATTTAAGTGGATAATGTAAAACTGTTCACCGTCAAAAGCTACGTATATTTATCTTATTTTATTTTGTTATTTGGAGGCCAATTCTGGCTTAAAAAATTCAACAAAAAGATCAGAAAATATATAAGAGAGTTGTTATAATAATAATTTTTTGATTTCAGACATAATACTAATTAAGAAAGGAAAATATTTCTGCTGCGCCGTTGACAACTGTCAAAGCGTAACGACTACATACAATTTTTATCATCATCATCATCATCATTACAGCCCTTCACAAGTCCACTGCTGAACATAGGCCTCCCCCAAAGAATGCCACAAAGCACGGTCCTGAGCCACCTGCATCCATCGACTTCCTGCATGTCTTACCAGGTCGTCACTCCATCTTGTGGGGGGACGCCCTACACTTCGCCTACCGGTACGAGGCTGCCACTCGAGAACCTTTCTTCCCCATCGGTTGTCGGTTCTTCGAGCTATATGGCCGGCCCACTGCCACTTCAGCTTACTAATCCGTTGGGCTATGTCGGTTACTCTGGTTCTACTGCGGATATCCTCATTCCTAAGTTTATCACGCAGTGAAACTCCGAGCATAGCCCTCTCCATAGCTCGCTGAGCGACCTTGAGCTTCCTCATACGGCCAGCAGTGAAGGACCACGTCTCAGTTCCGTAAGTCATCACTGGCAACACGCACTGGTTGTACAATTTTGTTTTAAGGTTTTGAGGTATTTCTGACGAGAAGATGTGTCGTAGCTTCCCGAACGCTGCCCAGCCGAGTTGAATCCGTCGATTGACCTCTCGGTCGAAGTTGGACTTACCTAGTCGGACTATTTGTCCCAGGTAAACATACTCGTCAACAACTTCGAGCTTAGTGCTCCCAACAACTACCGGCATAGGTGTGACATGGACATTAAACATAATCTTTGTTTTGTCCATGTTCATCTTAAGACCTATCCGTTGGGAGACACTATTGAGGTCATTGAGCATAGTGCTTAGTTCCTCCAGCGATATTTTTATTTTTTATTATTTTATATTCAATTTTTATCAATATGGAATAAATCCAGGGAAGTAATGTGATAATATTTCATTTATAGAGTAAAGTGCTTTTATTTAGGCCGTAATTGATTGTTTCAAGGAAAGATGTGGAGTACAGCACATTTCAAGTTACTTTGAATATGTAATATAAAGACTTTTGAGTGTTGTAGAGATCTGTTTAGATTTTTTCATGAATGTCTCTGCTCCGCTACAGTCACAGCCGGATTTCCTACAGTGTCAAAATTTTGCTGACGGTAGGCTGTTTAAAGGTAAAAGGGGATTAAATATACATATTAAACGATGCCATAGTAAAAGTATTTCGGCTTCACAGCCTGCCGTAGAAATTCATAACTCTATTAGCAATTCCTCTAATGACACAAATTTTTCCCTGTTTTCGGAGCAAATTTATAAATATTATCGTAATATACCAGTGGTTAAAAGAATTCCTAGAGGTGCGAGGATGCAGCTTGCTAAAGCATTGTCATGCACTATTCAAAATTGTTTCACTAATAGTGAAAATAGTTGGCAAAAATTATTTACTTTCGCGTATTCCCATTTTCATTTTGATAAAACAATAAATAAATCAGTTACGTCTCAACTAAAAGAGACATCTTTTCAAAATTTAGATTACCCAATTAATACTCATTTATCTCGACCACGTCCTAAATTTGATTTAAAAAAAGTAGTTGAGTCGAAAGTAATGGATGGCGACTTAAAAAATGCATCCCGTATTTTATTCTCAGACGACATCCTGGCTCCTCGTAATGTCGAAACACTTGAAAGCCTTCGTCAAAAGCATCCTTCGGTCAAACATCCTCAGAGTTTACCACTGCCTCCCAGGACTTCTATGCAACCTTTACAAATTTCGGAAAAAGACACTTTAGAAGCAATTATGTCATTTTCGAATGGCTCTGCTGGCGGCATTGACGGAATTACGCCTCAACATCTTAAAGAGCTTGTAAGCGCTTCTGCCGGTGACGCCGGCGGAGTACTTCTTAAAGACATTACAAAATTATGTAACTTTATGCTTTCTGGTAATGTTAATCCAAATTTCATTCCATTCTTATATGGGGCAAGATTATGTGCCTTCAAAAAAAAGGATAACGGTATACGTCCTATTGCCGTTGGTTCCACATTTCGACGTTTAACTTCAAAATTAGCTTGCAGGCACATAATCTCTAACCTTAAGACCAAATTTCAGCCTACTCAACTAGGTTTTGGCACTAGAGGTGGCTGTGAGGCGGCGGTACATTCAGTGCGTACATTTTTAACAAGCTCTGATGCAGATGTTCTTGTGATGGTTGACCTAAGGAATGCTTTTAACTCTATCGATAGGGTAACCTTGCTGAAAGAAGTGGCTAATAATACCCCCGAAATTTATCATTACGTTTGGCAATGTTATAGTCAAAATACTAACTTGTTTTACGAAAACCATGTTATCGATTCCGCTGTCGGTGTTCAGCAGGGTGACCCACTGGGTCCAGCACTTTTCAGTTTGGGAATTCAACCAATTATTTCAAATTTGAAATCCAAGCTGAATGTCTGGTACCTAGACGACGGTACACTGGGAGGTAGAGCAGATGACGTCCTCAGTGATCTTACTCATATTTTTCAAAATTTTAAAAATATTGGTCTTGAACCAAATAGCAATAAATGTGAAATATTTTTTTCCAATAATTTATCTACTTCTCATAGAGACACTTTAATTCAAAATTTTAATCATATTTATCCAGGAATAAAAACTGTCAGTACGGAATCACTATACCTGCTAGGTGCCCCGTTGTTTTTCGATAGTATTAAACCTGTTTTAAAAACAAAATTTGATCAGTTTTTAAACCACGTTGATAAATTGTATAAATTAAACCCCCACATAGCTCTTACTATTTTAAAATATTGTCTTCTTGTACCTAGATTTACATACTTACTCCGCTCGAGTCCAGTCTGGAAATGTTCGGATATTTTACAAGATATTGATAATAATCTTAAAATAGCTATTGAAAAAATTCTAAATTTAACTTTAAATACTACAGCCTGGACTCAAGCTACTTTACCTATAAAACTTAGTGGCATTGGTGTGAGAAATCTTTCTAGCATTGCATTGCCTGCTTTCCTTGCTTCCGTAAATAGTGTCAGTGACTTATGTAATATAATTTTAAATAATAAAGCAGACCTATGCTTTGCTACGGAGGCAGGGCAGACATGGCAAACGCTCTGTCTTGGTGAAAATGTTCCACTGGAAGTTAACCAACAAAAACAGTGGGATATTCCATTGGTACAGGGCGTGCAGAAGGATTTGTTTCATAATCTCCAGAGTGACCTAGATAAGGCACGCCTTCTAGCTGTTTCGACTAAGGAATCTAGTCACTGGTTACACGCTTTACCATCAAGTAATCTCGGCACATTACTTGATGCGGAAAGCTTACGCATTGCCGTAGGAATCCGACTAGGAGCGGCGATTTGTCAACCCCATCAGTGTCCCTGTGGTAGCAGCGTCGACAAGTTTGGGCTCCACGGACTTTCATGTAAGAAAAGCGCTGGTAGATTTTCACGACACAGTTCTTTGAACGATGTCATCCGAAGGGCTCTTGTCTCTATAAATGTTCCCTCGGTTTTAGAGCCTTGTGGAATATTTAGAGACGATGGCAGGAGACCCGACGGTATGACATTGGTCCCTTGGGAGAGAGGTAAAGCCTTAGTGTGGGATGCTTGCGTAGACACTCTGGCGGTCTCTCATCTCAGGGGTACCTCGTTTAGAGCCGGGGCGGCATCAGAGGCAGCTGAACTGAGTAAGTGGCGCAAATATGAGTCTCTGAGAGATGACTACATATTTGTGCCATTTGCTGTAGAGACTATCGGTCCGTGGGGTCCACGTGCGGTGGAGTTCCTAAAGGAACTCCATCCGCGGCTGGTCGTTGCTGCTGGTGATAAGAGGGCTGGTTCTTTCCTTGCTCAAAGGCTAAGTATAGCCATTCAGCGGGGAAACGCAGCCAGCGTTCTTGGCACGATACCGCGGGGAGTAGGACTATATGATATTTAAGTTTCTAGTTTTAGTTTTTTTTTAAATTATTATTATAGTTTTTAGTATTGTATATTTTAATAAATGTATTTTAACTAAAAAAAAATTTAAATGTGACTTAGCAGACGAGCAAACTGAATATTACAAAATTTTAATACTCTAGTGCTTATTTTACCATGACCAACACTTGTTTTGTTTTTTAAGTTATTAATTATCTTAAATATATGATCGGGTGTTGTTGGATTCATAAACAATGAATTTGATATGCGTTCAATATTACTACTGTAATTTATTGGTTTGGAATTCTGTACATGATTAATAAATATATCATGAAAAGCTCCTGCAATGTTACCTGTTTCGTTAACCTTTATTCAATATATTTTATAATTTGTTTTATTCAATATAGCTTATAAATAATAGTTATTGAAAATCTGTCTTTTGTTTAATTACCACTGGTTCGAAAAAAGTCTCTGTACTGGGAAGAACTAGGAAGAAACCAGAGGGACTTTTTTTTTTAAATCATCATCATCATCATCATTACAGCCCTTCACAAGTCCACTGCTGAACATAGGCCTCCTCCAAGGAATACCACAAAGCACGGTCCTGAGCCACCTGCATCCATCGACTTCCTGCATATCTTACCAGGTTGTCACTCCATCTAGTGGAGGGACGCCCTACACTTCGTCCGCCGGTACGAAGCCGCCACTCGAGAAACTTTTTTCCCCATCGGCTGTAGGTTCTTCGAGCTATATGGCCGGCCCATTGCCACATCAGCTTACTAATCCGTTGGGCTATGTCTGTCACTCTGGTTCTACTGCGGATATCCTCATTTCTATGTTTATCATGCAGAGAAACTCCGAGCATAGCCCTCTCCATAGCTTGCTGAGCGACCTTGAGCTTCCTCATCCGGCCAGTAGTGAAGGACCACGTCTCAGTACCATAGGTCATCACTGGCAACATGCACTGGTTGTACAGTCTTGTTTTCAAGTTTTGAGGTATACCTGACGAGATGTGCCGTAATTTTCCGAACGCTGCTCAACCGAGTTGAATCCGTCGATTGACCTCTCGGTCGAAGCTTACCTAGCTTACCAGCTAACTGCAAGATATAGCTCGCTCATCAGTTGACATGTTCATTTTGCCCCAGCCCGCCACTGTGACCAATTCACCCACTTGAAGATCGGATAGTTGGTCACGTTGTGGCAAACAGATTGGGGCTACGTAACGAACCCCCACTAGTTGGAGTGACGAGCTGCTAAAACATGCAGGCATTCTATGCATGCAGGTGGCTCAGGACCGTGATTTGTGGCATAACTTGGTGTTCAGAAGTGGACTTGTGAAAGGCTGTAATGATGATGATGATTATTATTATTAACAGTGATGCCACACTATCACTATTAAAACTGACTCCACTGCGGGGCATAGGCCAAACCCACAGATTTACATAAAGTACAGTCCTGAGCCCCTTTTTTCAAACATCGAGCACCTGCGTGCTTTATCAGTTCGCCACTCGTTATATTTAGTTGCATTTTGAAATTAATAACAATAATCTAAAGGAATCGCTGAATCAGATTTTTTAACACTTATAGACTGGTCTGATATTTCACATTACAAAGCTTTATACTTTTGGTACCATATTATGATTAATTTAATTAATTGTTGTATTATTCTTTTTGTAGCCGTTTAAACTCACATAACTCATTAACTTTCAAACTCAAGCGCAATCATCAAATTACAGCGATGTGAATAATGCTATATCGAAATTAGTTAAATGCCGAAATTGCTTTAAGCGGACCAAAATTAATTGTATAAAATTTATAATTCCTAATCCTACTTTTTACTTATGCCAAAAATGCGGAAGGTTGTTTGGATGTATGGATGTTTGTATATTTATGATTGAAAATTTTAAGGGAAAACAACGGTTAAGAAGTGGCACAGAACAAGGTCATTTTAGGCTTCTGAAAAGATGAATTTCGAGACCCATCCCGCACACAATCCAGACCTCCTGCAATTTCTTTATCTTTACAGCTACAATTACAGTTAGATTCTGCTGAACATAGGCTTCTACCATAGATTACCTACTAGCTGAAATAGTTTCCACAGTTGCCACGCTTTGAAATCGGGTTTACGGGTTTATTTATTTTTCGTTATCATTAGGAAGGCGCTGCTACCCAGTTCTTGTATCGTTTCACTTTGTCGCTTCTTACGAAACCCACGGGATGATATTTGGTTGTATACTCCAACACCACCTCTATACGGTTTTTGCTTCGTGGTTTCTTTATTTACCCAAAAACCATTCGATAAGAGGTTCAAAAGTTACAGAACCGGAAGATGATGTGATAGCTTTCAACCAGCACGTGAAAAATATGCCCTCGGACCAAGGGTCAATTTTTTTTCAAAATGATTCGAAAAAAATTAAAATGTATTTAAAATGTAACGGAGAATGCTTTGAAAAGCAGTAAATAAATTAGTTTACATCTACATTTTTATTAATGAGTTACGCAAAGCTTTCATTGTATCCCACGTATGTTACATTGTTGCTGCCTGTTATTCACATAAAATAAAAAGTAAACAAACTGATACCCAAAACATTGCTTTCACATCCTAGCCCTGTACAAATTTTTATTGCAGATAATATAACATAGCCTATATTCTTAGGAGTTTCCTAAGAATATAGGCTATATATGAGCTGGTCGGTTGCCTGACTACTGTTACTGTACTATACTGTTCCACAATGTATAGTCCTATATTAGGGACTTATGATAATGAGGTCTAAAATCATCATCATCATCATTACAGCCCTTCACAAGTCCACTGCTAAACATAGGCCTCCCCCAAAGAATGCCACAAAGCACGGTCCTGAGCCACCTGCATCCATCGACTTCCTGCATGTCTTACCAGGTCGTCACTCCGTCTCGTGGGGGGACGCCCTACACTTCGCCTACCGGTACGAGGCTGCCACTCGAGAACCTTTCTTCCCCATCGGTTGTCGGTTCTTCGGGCTATATGGCCGGCCCACTGCCACTTCAGCTTACTAATCCGTTGGGCTACGTCGGTTACTCTAGTTCTACTGCGGATATCCTCATTCCTAAGTTTATCACGCAGAGAAACTCCGAGCATAGCCCTCTCCATAGCTCGCTGAGCGACCTTGAGCTTCCTCATACGGCCAGCAGTGAAGGACCACGTCTCAGTTCCGTAAGTCATCACTGGCAACACGCACTGGTTGTACAATTTCGTTTTAAGGTTTTGAGGTATGTCTGACGAGAAGACGTGTCGTAGCTTCCCGAACGCTGCCCAGCCGAGTTGAATCCGTCGATTGACCTCTCGGTCGAAGTTGGACTTACCTAGTCAGACTATTTGTCCCAGGTAAACATACTCGTCAACAACTTCGAGCTTAGTGCTCCCAACAACTACCGGCATAGGTGTGACATGGACATTAAACATAATCTTTGTTATGTCCATGTTCATCTTAAGACCTATCCGTTGGGAGACACTATTGAGGTCATTGAGCATAGTGCTTAGGTCCTCCAGCGATTCTGCCATAAGGACTATATCGTCGGCAAATCGAAGGTGAGTGATGTACTCGCCATTGATGTTAATACCGTATCCTTTCCAGTCCAGAAGCTTGAAAACGTCTTCCAATGCAGCGGTGAAGAGTTTCGGGGATATAACATCACCCTGTCTTACACCTCTCTGCAATTGGATAGGTTTCGTACTCTGGTTCTGTACTCGGATAGCCATCGTAGCTCTACTGTACAAACACTTCAGGACTTCGATATACCGACAGTCAACTTGGCGCCGCTGAAGGGACTGCAGCACCACCCAAATTTCGACGGAATCAAAGGCTTTCTCATAGTCCACATACGCCAGACATAGTGGCAAATTGTACTCTTCGGACTTCTGTACAATTTGCCGAAGGGTATGTATGTGGTCTATGGTGCTTAAGCCCTTTCGGAAACCGGCTTGTTCGGGAGGCTGGAAGTCGTCAAGTCTGCGCGCGAGACGATTCGTAATGACTCTCGAAAACAGCACGTAGACGCGGCTCAGAAGGGAATTCGGTCTGTAGTTCTTCAAGAGAGCGTTGTCACCTTTCTTGAAGAACAAGACCACCGCACTTCTGCTCCACGCCTCCGGTGTAATGCCACCATGGAGGACGGAATTAAAGATTTTCTGAAGGACTTCAAGTACCGGTCTTCCACCCGCTTTCAGAAGCTCCGCTGTAGTTCCATCCTCGCCTGGGGCCTTGCCGTTTTTAAGATGCTGGAGAGCCATTCTAATCTCGCTCAGACTGACGTCCGGGATATCTTCGGAATAGTGTCGGACAAGACTCGCTCTTGGATCGTTACTCACACTTGAGTGTCGCTCCATCGATGACGTGTACAGCTGCCCATAGAACCTCTCAATCTCACTCAAAATCTCAGGTGCCCCGGAAACGATGCTGCCACATTCGGTCTTCAGCTTTGACAGTTGGCTCTTTCTGGCAGACAGATCTCTGGCAAAGACTTTGGAGCCTTGGTTCCGCTCGATCGCTTCTTCAATACGAGCTGTATTGAAGTTGCGTAAGTCCCGCCGCATGCATTTGGAGATCTGTCTGTTTGCCGTGTAGTGGCGGTCAAGAATATCCACTATCCATATCCTCCCGTGGGTTTCGTAAAAGGCAACAAAGGGAAACAGGCAGGAGATGGGCAGCAGCATCTTCCTGGTTAACGGCAAAAATACAATAAAAAAAAACTGCGGTTGCCAACCCGCTCGCCAAGCGTGGCAACTATGGCAATATACCCCCCATGATGAGTGTTACGAAGAGACAGCCCCCAGTCCCCGGCGGCCCCGCTATTCCTGGCTACGGTGGCGACCATGGTAACGGCGGGGCAGGGGGTGCTAAGAATCTCCGGTGGAGGTTCGGTTGCCACCTTAGACGACTCGACCTGGCAACGTACAACGCACGCACCCTGAGGACTGACGAGAAGATCGTGGAGCTGGAAGAAGAGATAGACAAGTTGCGCTGGCATATTATGGGATTATCCGAAGTCCGAAGAGAGGGGGAGGACACGGTAATCCTCGAAGCCGGCAACTTGCTCTATCACCGGGAGGGCGACCATCTGTCTTAAGGAGGTGTCGGATTTATCGTCCACAAGTCTCTCGTTAACAACGTTGTAAAGATAATGGAAATAAAGGAAAAGGAAAGGAAAAAATAAAGGAAATAAGGCTACCTCACAAATTTCAAATAGCTTAAAATCATTCTTCATGCCCCCTTGTCTGCCACAGGATGTAGATAAAATAATAAATACATTAAAAAACACGAACAGCGTGGGTCATGACGGAATTTGTACAAAAATTCTTAAATGTGTTTCTGTAGAAATATGTACACATTTAAGTTACCTCATTAATTTAACCATAAGCACTGGCATTTTTCCAGATGCCTTAAAAAAATCGATCGTAAAACCCATGTTTAAAAAAGAGAATAGAGAATCCATGGAATGTTACAGACCAATTACGCTTATTAGTGTTATCTCCAAAATTTATGAAAAATATATCTACAAGGAATTAAGTAAGTACCTTGAAAAAAATAACATACTTGTTAACGAGCAAAAAGGATTCAGAGAAAACCGAACTACAAACATGGCAATCTATGATTTCTTATATAAAGTTATAATTAACGTTGATAAAATCAACCCTGTCTGTACAGTTTTTTGTGACATGACCCAGGCATTCGATTATGTCCGACACGATATTTTGTTGGCTAAACTCGAGGCCTATGGGTTTCGTGGTAATGTGCTAAAACTAATACAATCATATTTATACGACAGAAAGCAAATCACTGAAATAGCCTCAATAAATATTAAAACTAAATATGAAGAAATATTTAAATCTCATGAACGAGTAGTTAAATATGGAGTACCACAGGGAAGTGTGTTAGGCCCCCAACTATTCTTGTTATACATAAACGACTTACCTAAATCCGTTATTCAACCAGTAACACTCTTTGCTGATGATAGCACCATAACAATTCAATGCAATAATAAGGATAGCTATAATAATGACGTTAATAATTCTCTTATATCAATAATAAAATGGTTAAATAACAATAACTTAAAAATAAATCTGAATAAAACTTGTGTAATGCATTTCAGTCAACGTTCATCAACTCCCACTAATCTTAAGGTCCAATATAATAATAAAATAATTGAAGAAGTCAACACTGCCAAATTCCTTGGGGTGACGATTGACAAGAAATTGAATTGGAAAAAACACACAGAAATTCTTAGCAAAAAAATAAGTAACTCGACATATGCACTTTATAAATTGGTTAAAGTGCTTAACATTATTGCGTTGCTTACAGCGTACCATGGTTTAGTTTCATCGCACTTAAGATACGGGATTATCTTCTGGGGCAATTCGACTAACAAAGAATTACCTTTCAAAGCACAAAAGCGATGTATTAGGACCATGTTTAAACTAAAGCCAACTGATAGCTGCAAACCCTATTTTATAAAATATAAAATACTGACATTACCATGTCTATACATTTTAGAAATTGCCATGTTTGTTAAATATAATCGGCACTTATTTCGACGTTTATCAGATGTAGTTAGTCGCAACAGACGCGATGATACTATTCTATGTTTGCATAGCTCAAAAACTGCATTGATGCGAAAAAGTGTTTTTTGCATGGCCCCTTTAATATATAATAAGCTTCCGAAATGTTGGAAAGAACAGAATGCCCGTATATTTAAAAATAAGTTGAAATTATATTTAGAAGGCAAAGCATACTATAGCATATTAGATTAAATCTTATGTAACAAGCAATTCTGTTATTGGCACTGTATAAAGCAAATAAAATATATTGTATCTTCATAGTAAATAATATTAACAGACATTTAATTTATTCTTTAGATTTAGATTTATTGATAAAATTGTTAAAAATAGTTTAATAATGGTTTAATTAGATAATGTTTTAATAATATTTCATTTTCAATTATTGTAATATTTTCACTGATTTATACATTTGTACGCCACAAAGGCCAAACATGACTGATCCTTTTAATATATCTGAACAACCAGCATGCTTTGTATGTATACTCATGTTTCTACAAATAAATATCTTATCTTATCTTATCTTATCTTATCTTATCGGGAGTGTGTCGAAGAGGGTTGCGTACCTTATACTCAGAATCACCAAACGGTATTCGCTGAAGGTCATACAGGTTTACGCACCAACCTCGGCACACCCCGATGAGGAGGTGGAGGAAATGTATGAGGATATCTCTAGAGCCATGCATTCCTCCAAAACCCAATATACGGTGTTAATGGGATACTTCAATGCAAAACTAGGCACAAGAGAGAACGATGAGCTGAAAGTAGGGAAATTTGGAATAGGGCAACGGAACCCAAGGGGCCAGCAGCTGGTCAACTTCATGGAGAAAGAGGGACTCTTTATGATGAACTCTTTCTTCAAGAAGCGGCCCCACAGGAAGTGGACCTGGTCGAGCCCCGACGGTTCGACAAAAAATGAGATTGACTTCATTATGACGACCAGACGACAACTGTTCAGTGATGTCTCAGTGATCGCCAGGGTGAAAACCGGCAGCGATCACCGAATGGTGAGAGGCACACTGAACCTAAATGTTAAGTTGGAGAGGTCTCGTCTAATGAAGTCAACGCTCCGTCCCCCTCGTGCTCTAATCCAAAGTCCCGAAACCTTTCAGCTCGAGTTACAAAACCGTTTTCAGTGCCTAGAAGACTGCAATGAAGTGGACGATATGAATGACAAGCTCGTGGAAACTGTCCATGCGGTCGGAGCTAAGTTCTGCAAGTCCCGCCGCAGAAGAACACAAAAACTCTCCGATCACACTCTTAATCTCATGGCTGTTAGCTACATTCTTCAACAGATTTGACAGCATACAAGCAACTGAGGTCTAAAATACAAAAGCATTAATTTAGAAGGTCTCTATGAAGCATAAGCATTATGATAGCAGAGTTATAACTTGACGTCCCATATATAAAAGACATATAATAGTAAGCTTTATGAAATAAAGCAAATATATGGAAGGTCTCAAATACGTAAAAACATTATATTGATAGAAATGGGGCTTGAAAAGTGTGGCGTGTAGATTGCTTCACAGCGTCCGAGACGATGACGACGAGACCGATGTATGTTTGGACTCGCTAACCGATGTGTTCTAGCAGAGGCGTATCATCTTAGTGCCGGTGATAAGCGGGTTTTTTGTAGCAATGCGACTTACCCGTGGACATCGCACACCCTTACAGTTTGTGGGCGGCGTCTTAGCGCATAGCGTTACGATACGTCGGCTATCTTTCGGATTAGGATGAGTGTGTTTGGTAGTACTTTTAAGTGCAGCAAGAATACGTAACTCCATGTCTTAGTTCAATAGCGCTATGATACGTGGAATTTTGGCTACTGGCGTCTTAGTAGCGTGCAACTATATAATACGTTGGTGCTTTTTAGTTAACCAATTTTCTTACCAAAGTCGTCAATCGGAATCGTATGGGGGTGTTTTGAGAGGGCGCCATCTGTATAATAGTTGCATTGATGCTTACTGCTACTTGCGGTACTGCGTCTTATGATGGATTTGCGTGTTTTCTGCGCCCGTTTCGATGCACCTTGTGGTGATGTCTGTTGGGGGTACGTTGGTTGGTTGGCGCTCACCGCAGACGGCGTGTGTGGAGCCGTGTGCCACCCCAACATTTATTTAAAATGTAGAAGCGCAAAACCCTTGTATCGGGTATTTTATATAAATATTGTGAGCCTTTTCCAAGCGGGAAGAAATTAGTTAATATGCAATTGACTGATGTGAACCTTATACAAGTAAAATAGGGTGGATTTAATGATCTTAACCTATTTGAGCCCCGCCTTCGTGATTGGAGTTTTTTAGTTTAAAATAATTGCACTACCAACAACTTTTTACTGCTCTGGTAAATATTAATTCTTCCAAGAGATACTTAAAAGAGCTGAGTTATCAATGTAAATAAAGGTGCCAACTAAGACGATCACAACATAAATTTTTAAAACGGCCTATTACTAAACCTTTAGAAAGATCCTTGAGATATATCAATATATTGTTTTATACACTTAAATTTACCACCGATCGGAAATTGAAATTGACTGTGCTAATCTGAAAACTAGTTTCCCTGTTAAGGATCTAGTATTAAAATCGACGGTAACAGATCACTTTACCATTTGGATATCACGCTCAACAAATAAAATTATAACATGTATTGCACTTAATGTAACAAAATAGATGATAAAGAGGTCACTACTCATCTTACTAACTTAAATTTTAACCTTTACTCAAGAAACTACCCTAATTAAGCGGCTAAGTATTTAATTGATCCTATTATTCATATCTTAACTATATATATATATATATATATATATATATATATATATATATATATATATATATTAAATACCAAAAAAATTATGCTGTCATGCAGATGCAAGCCCATTTAAACCTGAATTACACCAGGTATTCTCAAATGTATGCGACATAGGGACAACTTGTACAAGAAATATCGCAAAAATCCTAATAAAAAAAGCTTAAAATATCATAGAATAGAATAATTTTTTATTCAATATAGATCACATGTGTAATTCTTATTGAAAGTCATTTTTTGCTTTCCCACTTGTTCGAAAAAAAAACCTCCGTCCTGGGAAGAACCAGCAAGAAACCCAGCGGGACTTTTTTTTAAAGCAAATTTTACAATAATGGTTATACAACTATATAAGTACAAAATTTATATTAGAAAGAGCTTGGAAGCGATCACCTCATTCCCAGGGGTTATTATCAACCATGTATTCATTTATACTATAATAACCCTTTTATACAGTTTCAACTTAACTAAACATTTAAACTTGCTAATAGAGAAAGCCTGTACATTTTCCGGGACCTTATTGTAATAGCGTATACATTGCCCCAAGAATGAATTACTGACTCTGTGGAGTCGAGAAACTGGTATCACTAGCTTGTGTTTGTTCCTAGTGTTTACAGAATGCACATCACTTTTTTACTAAAACTACCTTTTTTTTTGATAACATACATTAAATTTTCGTAAGTATACTGAGAGGCCAAAGTAAATATATTTATTTCTTTAAATTTATCTCTAAGAGACTCTCTCGGTTTTAGGTTGTAAATAGCTCTAATGGCCCTCTTCTGTAAAACAAAAGTAGTTTCTGAATCAGCCGCATTTAAAAGTCGCATATAAAAGGTACCACAACTTTTGTAATTCTCTTTGGCAAAATACAAAGAAAGAATATCAAAAACTGGAACTTAAAAAAGCTGGTAAAAGTTCAAAGAGAATTTGGGATGTCATTCGAAATATCACACATCTAACTAGTGTAAAGAATTCACAGTCGATACCAACTGATCTTTGATCTTTTAAACGATCTTTAATACTTATTTTGTTTGTGTGGGAAGGAAACTTTCAGAAAAAATAAATGGAGGTATACCAACAGATTCGAATATTACACAATGGGAAGAATCTTTTATAGTACTCAAGACTGATGATACAGAAGTAAATCGATTGATAATTTCTCTGAAAAGCGATTATGCTACGGGATGGGATGGTATTTCTTCTAACTTTCTAAAGAAAGAAAAAGATATCATAGTCCCTCCACTCACACATATCTGCAATTTGAGTCTCACTACTGGTATATTTTTCCTGGTACGTTTAAGATAGCACTTTTATATCCAGTTTTTAAGTCAGGTAATGGGAAATGTATCAATAACTACAAACCAATTTCAGTGTTATCCGCAATGTCTAACTAGAAAATCCTAAACTCAAGACTTATCAAATATTTGGAATCCCATAAAATTTTATCTGTTAATGAAAAAAAGAAACGAAAGAAATTATCCACTGTTGATGCTGTACACAAATTATTAAATCACATTGTTATTAATATAATAATAAGCAAAAATGCGTCGCTCTGTTTTTAGACCTTTCTAAAGCTTTTGACACAATTTCAATCTCTGTCTTGATTTATAAGCTTAACAGCCTGGGAATAAGAGGCAGTAAGCTATCCCTATTTCACAGTTATATTAAAAAAAGGGTTCAGTGTATGAAAATTGGCTCATACCTGAGTACCTGCCAAACCATTACATATGGTGTACCTCAAGGTAGTATTCTTGGTTCAACCTTATTTTGGTGTATGTTAACCTAGAAGGTAGTTCCATGCTGATGATACAGCACTTGTTTTTTAAGTACTGGCTACTTGGAGTGAAACATATCAACTAGCGTAAAAAGGATTTGATAGTGCTAGAAAATGGTTCAATAACCACCTACTAACACTTATTTAACCAAAACTTAAATACTGAATTTTTCTATACGAAATAGTTCTCAATCATTAGCAAATTCACCTAATACTTCATTACAAACTAGCAACACTACAACCGACAATGTGTATTATTTAGAAAAAGTTACTTCTATCTTGCCATAATAATTGACAGTAATTTAACATTTAAAGACTATATTCACACTTATCTGCTAGAGTACGAAAGTTAATTCACATTTTTAATGACCTTCGACATTCTGCCGACACATATGTTATGAAAATTATTTACTATGCCCTATAGCAATCGGTACTAGGTTACCTACCTGCCTGGGGTGGGGCTACTAAAACGGTATTTATGCAAAGGTCTGTTGTTTTATACCTCACTTATATTCTACAGAACTACTTTATTAGCATTTGCAAATGTTGACTGTAGTAGTGAATATTGGTAACTAAGATGGAGTCAGGAGTCACACTCGGAGCGTGACGAATTTGAAATATTGACTCACAATCGTGGGTATTTATATCCTGCGATTAATTAAAGTAGGTCGCCTCGTGGATATCGACGTGACTAAGGCCCGTATTCACAAACGACACATACATAAGTATGGTAGCAACACTATGCTAAGTAAGGTATTTCTCACTGCGTTCGTCATGGCAGGCCAATCATTTCATGAACAATACTTAGTGGACTCTTTGTTGTGCAGACACATAGCAGTGAATGGGGCGCCGTGATTGGTTAACGTTGTGATGAGACTTCACTCGAGTTGAATGACAGATAAAAAATAACACGTGTTGTTTTCTTTTAGGTAAAAGACGTTACTGGTACTGTTATTATAGGGTACTTATGCATAAGTATTATTAAAATAATGTGGATTTAAAACTGTTAATAGGTAGATTCACTGAATTGTTATTACAAATCTGGAAACTCCCAGATGAATAAAATCTTAAGGCCACTAGTAATTTTGAAAAGATCTGCATTTATTAGAGACAGAAGTATATTTATTACGATATCCTTTGAAAACCTAAGTGACTTTAAAAGTGATTGGCACTGTAATAATCAAAAGGATTTTGAAAGTCACGTATCACTATTCTTGTGCTAATCGTTCTTTGCACGTTTATTCTCTCCAGGATGTAATTATCAAAATCATCTTCGCTGCTGTAATCCATTGCAATTATTCAAACAAAACCAATCAGCGTATCACAAATCAACAAACAAACTATATACCCCATACCAGTTTGACATTTGCGTTGATTTGTCGCACTATGCGTAGCGTAAAGTAGCTAGCGAGCTGCTTTATGTGTGCGTTCATTTTGATGAGCGCATAGTGTCGTCTACACTCAAGTGACGTTTATGAAACACACCAAAAAGACCACTTTTAAGTATATATATTATTATTATCCTACGTGGTAGAGCCATGCTACAGCTATATCAATAGTACAGTTGTAGCATGAATGGGTCGGCTCGACTGGGGAAGGACCACGCACTCACAGAATATCAGCGCAAAATAGTACCTGTAAGTCAAGTTTTAATTACCTACTTTAGGTACCAGCGATCCACAACCATTCTTGTTTAATAACTATTAATTTTTAGTGTTAATATATTTTTGTGGTTTTGTGGTGAAAACATAAATAAATGTTCAATAAATTTTAAATTTTTCAATTATATATTATATAGATAAATTAAGACAAGGTTACAATATCTTACTGATTATTTATTTATTTTTTTAATTGTAAAAACGTCATACAGATTAATATTGGGCTTAGCCTCTCCAACAAAATTGATCGTCGTTAAATTCGTATGCAAAAAGTTGGAGAGACATAATTACTTTACATGATGTTTGTAATTACGTTCCTCCAACTTTTTGCATGATGACACTAAGTTTGAAATAATTATATTTCTTTTTTATTTATATAAAATGATTATTTACATAATACTTATTTTTATCTACAATATTAAAAACTATAATAATAAAAAAAACTAAAACTAGAAACTTAAATATCATGTAGTCCTACTCCCCGCGGTATCGTGCCAAGAACTTTCCCAGCTGAATGGCTATACTTAGCCTTTGAGCGAGGAAAGAACCAGCCCTCTTATCACTACCAGCAACGACCAGCCGCGGATGGAGTTCCTTTAGGAACTTCACCGCACGTGGACCCCACGGACCGATAGTCTCTACAGCAAATGGCACAAATATGTAGTCATCTCTCAGAGACTCATATTATTACTTTTATCTAAAATTTTGAAATTAATAATAAAGTCGTTAATTAAGCAGCACGATGGTGGGAGGGAGGAAAAAATGCGTGAATTTAGCGATACACATTTTATGTATGATTTAGGTGTGACGTTTACGAGATGATTATACCGACATAATATGTTAAAAGCCAAGTTATAAATATATTAGCCACTAACAACACGATATATTATGTCAAAATTTACTAAGTACACTACCTGATTATCTCTGTTAAAGTAAAATTATATAAGTCCCTCTGGTCTGCTGGGCACAGACCTCTCATTTTTCTTATAGTCTGTGGCACATATTGCACAGATTACTAGCGTGAAATAGCAACATATTTCTGTGTTTTGTCTAGCGATTGTATAAAATTTGAGATCGTTTTTACGAGGCATACAATCAAGGGATAATTTTTATTTTAAATCCAGGAAAGTTGTAGGTGTCTATGGGCCATAGCATCCACTTACCATCAGATGGACTATGTGCTCATTTGTCGTTTTTACTTCAGTGAAAATATATAGTTGTGTATTTATGATTCAATTTCCTTCATTATTTCGTTAAATGTTTTTACACAGTGATGATAACGTCCTCCTTTTTAATTTTTGACCAAAAAAGAAAAGATATTACTTTTTATTCATTTATTTATTTAATTCTATTAAAAGTCTACTGAACATAGGCCTCGCCCATAGATTCCCTCAAAGGGGTGATTTTGCAATACTCTGCCATGCTTGGCGTGTGTAAAGAAAATTGAAACTGTAGATTATTTTTAAGAAAGCTAATATTGTGATGATTGAATAGTAATTAACTTCAACAGGTCTTTAGACTAGACTTTTGATTTTATTTAACTCATAGTCCTTGGTCAAACGTTAACCTTGCTAAGGGGTGAGACATTTAATACTAATGAATATTTTTTCAAACTCATGAGTTTATTAGAAAGATGAACTGTTCCATTTAGGAATGGAAGACAACATCATTCAAATGACTAGCTTTACATTTTCGATTGTTTGAGCCTCTATTTCGTCTATTTTGGCTGGAGATAAGTTTTACCTATCCAAGTATAAGATTGATAGCAAATGTGCCGCTAAAGGATTTGGCTACCCAGACATTAGCTTCTATTGAGCAATATAATGACTTGACATTGAATTTGGTATCAGTTCCAAGTAATTTAAATTAGGAAATGAGACAATAGAGGCAACCTTTAGCAATGATAGTAACAATTTATATTATCCAGAATGTTAAATGAAACTAACTGTTATGGATTCTATCGCGTTTAATTTAACTTTTTAAATCCTGACGTTTCGGATGCTTTACAGCATCCTTGATCACGGGGAGACTGAGGCGTTTGACGTCCCGATTTCATAATTATCCCGGCTACGAAAGTGACGGAAGTCCCACAATATATATGTGTATGAATGTTGAATCTAAAATGAGTTTATTAAATAGTGACCCACAAAGCATAGCGCAAGCTTTTAACAGTGAAAAGGCAGACCAATGGCAAAAGGCTATCAATGAACAATATCAGTCATCATACATGGACACAGTTTGACTTACCAGAAGGAAAAGCAGTGATACATTTCAAATGGGTTTTAAAATAAAAACAGATGAGAATGGATCTATAGTACGCTATAAAGCTAAAGTTGTAATAAAGGGATTTAAACAAGTAAAGGGCATTCACTAGCATGATATATATGCACCAGTTGTACGATATATTTCTGTTTGATATTTAATTGGCTTAGCTTTAAAACGCAACCTTAAAATCCACCAAACGGATGCTGTTTCAACATTTTTACAGAGAGAAATTGATGAATTGTATATGACATCACCGTCTGGCTATGAAAAGGAAAATAAGTTATACAAATTGAATATATCTATATAGATGGATTAAAAGAAGCCAGTAAACAATGGAATAACAAATAAAATACTGCATTGATAGAAATTGCGATGACTCGTTCAAAGATAGATCCTTGTGCTTATTACCGTATATTAAATTTAAATGATATACTTTTCATTACAGTATGTGTTGATGATTCGTAATGACTCTCGAAAACAGCACGTAGACGCGGCTCAGAAGGGAAATCGGTCTGTAGTTCTTCAAGAGAGCGTTGTCGCCTTTCTTGAAGAACAACACCACCGCACTTCACCGCACGTCTCACGCAGGTTTGACGACTTCCAGCCTCCCGAACAAGCCGGTTTCCGAAAAGGCTTTAACACCATAGTTCACATACATACACTGCGGCAGATTTTACAGAAGACAGAGGAGTACAATCTGTCACTTTGCCTTGCGTATGTGGACTATGAAAAAGCTTTTGATTCCGTCGAAATTTGGGCAGTGCTGCAGTCCCTTTAGCGGTGCCAAATTGACTGTCAGTATATCGAAGTGCTGAAGTGTTTGTACAGTAGAGCAACGATGGCTATCCGAGTACAGAATCAGAATACGAAACCTATCCAACTGCAAAGAGGTGTAAGACAGGGTGACTTTATATCCCCGAAACTCTTCACCGCTGCATTGGAAGACGTTTTCAAGCTACTGGACTTGAAAGAATGCGGTATTAACATCAATGGCGAGTACATCACTCACCTTTGATTTGCCAATGATATAGTCCTTATGTCAGAATCGCTGGAGGACCTAAGCACTATGCTCAACGACCTCAATAGTGTCTCCCAACGGATAGGTCTTAAGATGAACATGGACAAAACACAGATCATGTTTGTACCTATGCCGGTAGTTGTTGGAAGCACTAAGCTCGAAGTTGTTGACGAGTATGTTGTTTACCTGGGACAAATAGTTTGACTAGGTAAGTCCAACTTCGACCGAGAGGTAAATCGACGGATTCAACTCGACTGAGCAGCTTTTGGGAAACTACGACACATCTTCTCGTTAGACATACCTCAAAATCTGAAAACGAAATTGTACAACCAGTGCGTGTTGCCAGTGATGACTTACGGATCTGAGACATGGTCCTTCACTGCTGGCCGTATGAGGAAGCTCAAGGTCGCTCAGCAAGCTATGGAGAGGGCTTTGCTCAGGCTTTCTCTGCGTGATAAACTTACAAATTAGTATATCCGCAGTAGAACCAAAGTAACCGACATAGCCCAACAGATAAATAAGCTGAAGTGGTAGTGGGCTGGCCATATAGCTCGAAGAACTGACAACCAATGGGAAAGAAAGGTTCTCGAGTGGCAGCCTCGTACCGGTAGGCGAAGTGTAGGGCGACCCCCCCACTAGATGGAGTGACGACCTGGTAAGACATGCAGGATTTCGATGGATGCAGGTGGCTTAGGACCGTGCTTTGTGGCATTCCTTGGCCTATGGTCAGAAGTGGACTCATGAAAGACTGTAATAATGATGATGTGTTGATGACTTAAATTACTTTTTCAATAATGAAGAAATACTACTCTTGATTACAGAAATGTTAAAGGAAAAATTCAATATGATGGATTTGGGTTTAGCAAAGCATTGTATACGTTTTAGATTATGTGAAGAAGATTCTAAACATGAGATTTCAATAGATCAATCTCTATATATAAAACTGATTCTCACTAGTTTTGGAATGAACCACTGTAAACCAGTTTGGATGCCTAGCGATGCAAATCTAAAGTTAAAAAGAGCTAAAAGCCAGAATGAAGCGGTAAAAGTGAACATGTGAATATCAAGAAGTTATTGGATGCTTACTTTACTTATCACAAGTTACTAGACCAGATATAGCTTATATAGTGAATTGATTGAGCAGATATAATAATGGAATGGAATTATTTTTTAAACAAAATTGATTATTACCAGTGCCGGCCCGAGGCAAGTTTTAGGATGGAGCGAGATCCAATTTTGGCGCCCCCCTTGCTTGCCTCTAATATATACCAGTTGTACGTGCACATGCAAGCATGCAACTGAGAATATCTCGACAAAATCTTAAGTCTATGTCTAATTTGTTGATTGAAAACAGCCATCCTCGTGGTATTTTAGGCACTGCACTCTTTACGGTATCTATGGGAACCGTTGATGTGGAATGAAAAAACAAAATTAAAAAGGAATATTACATTTATACATTTATTATATATATATGTAGAAAGGGTAATTGAATATAGTACAGAGACTAATTTTGTAGTTAGGATAATATTAATTCGCTTACACGAATTAATTATTCAACGAGTCAAGGATAAACTAGTAACGGAATACGACAAGTGCACCGTTCCACGTCAGAGCCAAGACTGCCTTAACGGCGGCCGCGCCGTCCGTTTTATACAAGCAAAACGAGCGCCACTGCAGGTGCAATGGTGCAGGTGTGCGGAACAAGTGTTATTTACAAGAATTCTGTCTAACTGCACCGACGGCTACCGCCCCGCACGTGCAATGGTGCTGGTCCCGTCACGGCCATACTGACATGCGTGCGTCCTCGCACGCGCTCCATCACAATTTTAGTTATCTGTAGACAAAAAAACATCGTTCGACTATCCTGACATAACAGGGTCTGGTCCGGTCTATATTGACCCTTCAGACTTCGGTGACAATCAGTTTTGTTCCGGCAGTAAGCCCCACAAAACTTTAACCAACTTTATGCGAGATCGGAATGATTAGTCTGTATCTTTTCTATTTTCTCTTTTTTTTTTTTCAAGTACTGTTTTCGCTAGCCCGGAATCACTTTTCCCTATAGCCATTACATTGAACCGGCACAAAGCCTTGCAATGATAGTAAGAACTATTTTTTTTCTTACTCCTTTTTTTTTCAAGTATTATTTGCTAGTCCGGAATCACTATTCCCTGTAGCTATATCATTGGACCGGCAAACGCCCTGCAATGATAGTAAGAACCACTTTTTTTTCTTACTCTTTTTTTTCAATTCAATATAGAACAGGTACAGACCAACCACACCGCAAACATGTACCTGTCACAATCACACAAAAGTGTATCGTGAGGGACGTAGTGACATGATAACACCTAAGTATGTAAACCAACAGCAAGACGACACATCCCAGTGCAGCACAGACCAGCCTTCCTGCAACTCCATGTTCCTTTCCTACACAAGAATAATTACTTCGCTAGAGTGTTGCAACGTCTCTAGTATTTTCTAGATGCACAGACACGGCTACCTCTGACTGTCGCACGTCCTCGTGCAATTGACAGTGAACAGCATACGGTCTATCAGTTATCACCACCTGCTAACAGATATTAACTCTTGTTAAATATTACAACGGTCGACCATCCCAGACTTCATTTAAGTCATGAATGCGCCGATATGGCTACCTTCAAGCAAATGCATTCCAGCTTTTCGTTCTACTGCGTTCGTGCCACAATCGCGCCAGCGAGCTGTCGCGCCGTAGCCGTACTAGCTCTAGCGAATCGTTGCACTGCTTTGTAAAATTAAAAGAAATCGAGATAAATGTATTGCGCACCATGGAATTCCGAGCTTTCAAAATTCATCACATATTCTTTTAGGAAACGGCAACAGTATGACATTTGAAAACATTGCAAAAATAACAGAAACTATGTGTAGAGGCAAATACCACAACATTTCAAAGGGAAGGAGGCAACTGCGCAAAATCTACGAAAGCCGATCAAGCCTCAGACGTCCATTTACAGCGCCAAAGCACCATTTGTTCGGCGGCCGCTTAAATTGCCCTGCCGTAAAATCAGCCGATAAGTTACCGACTGTAGCGGTGTAGGCTCAATCTTACCAGTGCTTGGCCGTACCTGAACATGTTCGATTAGCCGTCACAACATCTTCCTCATTGATCATTGTTGTAGAGACTTCTACGAATCCCTCGACATCAAACCCCAATCTTGTCGACGACACAATATTCGGAGCAAACTGCAACACTAATCAACACATTAGAACATAAAAATGTCACTTATTATTTTCAATTCATAGCGTGTTAAAGTTAATCCTTTATTTTGGTACATCCCTTAAACGTTTTGAACTTCAAAATATAGCAAATGATAATCATGTTTCGCGTGAACTATCAAATTACAACATAACTTGAATAAGTTATTTAGAAAGCCTCCAACTTCTTTCGACATTTGTTAACATATTTAGGTACATCAAGAAATAATGAAAATACTTGCGGGGTACTTTTAATACAAATCGAACAAATTAAAAAAATGGGTTAAATAATTTCACTTTATCTTTTCTCTATACTTTAATGATACAAAAATATCGTAAGTAGCATAGCAAATTTCATTACGGTATTTAACATAAAAACAGATATATCAATGCGGAATGCATTACAGTCTTCCACAAATGTAATAATCCTCATACTATTCGAAGATTATATGTGGGCAAAAATGGGGACTTTATCCTACTTCTGATGTAGAAAGGGTAATTGAATATAGTACAGAGACTAATTTTGTAGTTAGGATAATATTAATTCGTTTACACGAATTAATTATTCAACGAGTCAAGGATAAACTAGTAACGGAATACGACAAGTGCACCGTTCCACGTCAGAGCCAAGACTGCCTTAACGGCGGCCGCGCCGTCCGTTTTATACAAGCAAAACGAGCGCCACTGCAGGTGCAATGGTGCAGGTGTGCGGAACAAGTGTTATTTACAAGAATTCTGTCTAACTGCACCGACGGCTACCGCCCCGCACGTGCAATGGTGCTGGTCCCGTCATATATTTATTGTACATTTATTTAAATAAATCATTACAACAATTAACAATAAAACAAAATTAAGTCAACATTCATTAATGAGATCAATACGCATAATCAACTTTAGAACTGGTACTTATACGTTATACTTATACGTTTACTAATTAATGTAACAGTAATTGATAGAATCAGGCGTTACTTTGCGGAAATCCATTATAATGGGGTTGTTATAAACTAATTTGTTTAATTCCGCGTAAAGAAAGAAAATGATGTGTCCTGTCCAGTTTTAAGGGGACTTCCCATCCTCCCTCAATCGCGCGCACTATACCCGTCGCCGTTAATCCCAGCACTACCACTCCCAGCACCAGCACACTAGGCACGACACACCACTCTCGAAAATACGACACGTGTTTCGCCTCTACACGAGGCATCCTCAGGTGAAGTAGACTCTGCGGAGGCTGGTCATTAAGTTAGCGTAGTTAGCATAGTAGCCTATAGTGCTCTGGAGTAAGCAACGATTATAACGCGTATTTTTCGGTACTCCTACTCCTTAGGTTAGGTTAATCCTGAACGAATAGAAGCCAGATTTAGTGCACCCGATCCCTAAAAAGTTGACCGATTAGACCCGTCCAACTACAGGCTTATCGCCATCGCCTCCTACTTCTCCAAAGTAATTGAATCCATTATAAACTGCTAGCCACCAATGCGGTCAATAATCAGCTGGTTCTAGTTCTTATCTTCTAATTTACCTGAGTCTACACTGTTTCTGCATATCAATTATATGTTGCTGTTACTTGTTGTAACACTGGTGATGAATTTTACACCGGCCGTGCTAATAATTTTCGGGACACGTCATCTACTATCGGAACAAACTTGTGGCTGAATTCCAGTCTTTATAAACAAAATCTCGGATTGGGGAGGACTCTAGTCCAGTTTAAACTTCAGAAGCCACAGGTTTGCTAATTTACCACTAAAAAGAACCCCTTTGTCGTATCTCCTCAACTTCTCAATCTCAGCCGGCATCGGAATCATCGGCATCGACATATCTAATGACGTATAGTTTGCGGTCACTTGGTAGGGAAGGCTAAATAGGCCTCTAAAAAGCTTGGCGTGCTCAGCAGCGCGGGACAGTATATTCTGCCGGCAACCGTTTGCAACTTTACAAGGCGCAAGTTTAGTCTCACAGGGAGTACTGTTTTCATTTCTGGACCGGGGCATCCCAGTGCCAGCTACTTTCTTTTGACCGCATCCAGCAGAGTGGCTCGAATCGTTGAGCACAGAGTTCTTTCTGATCGGCTCAATTCACTGGCGCTGCGAAAAAATGTTGCATACAATTGCATTTTCTATCGAATATTCTACGGGGGGTACTTAGATAAATTGCCTTGATTTATTCCAGCTGCTAAATATCACGTACCAACTACACCATCTGGATGCTTGGCGGTACACCATAACTGTGCAAATTACTAGAAGATTTCTTCCTCGCAAGACTGTGGGATCATCTACCACTGGCGATGTTTTCCAGACCGATACGACTTAGAGACCTTCAAGCAAGGAGCGTATTCCTTTTAAAAAGATCAGCAACGCACCTGCAATTCCCTGGTGTCGCAGTTATTTATGGGCGATGGTCGACACTTACTATTAGGAAAATTTTATTAAATGTGGGTGAAACCACGTGGTAGAAAGCTAGTAAAATATAAAAATCTCGTAAATATATTCTAGCTGGGCAGGCACAGAGAGAACAGGCCATATTCTTAGTTAGCCTAGGGCTGTCAGAACTCCAAATCAGGCAGTGCAAACAGGATGAACATTACTGCAGATGTGTACTGTGAATAACTGAACATAATGATGGTGAAGCTCATACGTCTCCAACCAGCTTTGGTCAATCGCTCGTCCCCACTGCTCCTGTTCGGCAACGTGCAACTTCATACTGCACAGCAGACGGTCTCGAAGTTACAAGAGCGGGGTTGGAAGCTCCCGTCATCCGCCGTACTCACCAGACCTTGCGCCTACAGACTTCTGCTTTTTCCAGAATTTAAATATATTTTTGGCGGGAATAAAATTCAATACCCGAGAGGCAGTACAAAATACCTTTGACGAATTTGTTGCCTCCCCCGTCCAGCTGATTTTTTCAAGAAACTGCTACTGCATGAGCAAAGATGCATCGATTGCATGGGTGATAACTTTGATTTATAGAAATAAAAAATATAGAAGAATACGTTAACTTATTTCATAAAAAACGGCAATTTCATAGGTAAAGACCCAATATTAGGTAACCAATTATTTAATACTTTATTGATATGTAAAAACTTTTTCAAATACATGTACATCATTTCTCTTGAAAGCTCCAATCCCGAAATATCGCGATTAAGATCATACGTTCATTTTTCCTCCAACTTTGAGCACACTTTCTTAAAATTTTGATCAGTCTTATTCAAAACATAGAGGAAAGTCTATACTATTCTATAAACGCCAAGTCTCATTAATTGTAAAAAGTCGTGTAAAGCATGTCTCTATTTTTTATGGCGGTATCTAACATACGACAGGAAACATTTGTTCTGAATAACATTTCTGGATCCGGAATATATTTATATTTTTTTTCTTACCTATAGAGTCATATATATCTGAATTTGGGATTTTTCAAACCTTTAAAAATTCATAACTCCAAAAATGTTAAGTATATCGTAAAAAGTCACGGTGCTTTTTTATTTGCATTTTATCAAAGAATAGAAAAAAAATTGACCAGTTTAAAAATAACAATTCCTTGCAATTGAAAAAAAATCGGTTTAAACAATATGGCACTGAGTTGCCCCATGGCAACATGCATTTATATCATCAGCAGGACAACTTGAAGAGAATCGCCTAAGAAAATTGAGGTGGAATAGTTTTGGTACTCATGCGCCGATTCCTCCTGGGCTATAAGAACATTTTTTCTTTTTTCGTTCGCGGATTCTTTCAAACTCCGAGTTTATTTCAGCTTTTTGAGCTGTATCTTTAGCTGCAATGAGAGCCTTTGTTAATCCTTCGTCTCTAGGTATATTCTTTTTTGTGTATCAGTTTTGTAGCATCTGATAAATCTATGCACTCTGCTTGCATGCATGTGTTGACAAGATTAACGTGGAATAAAACGTCGTACCAAATGACTAAGAGATCAAAAACTCGAACTTCTTAAAATTGGCTTCAAGTGATTTAGCTTCCAAACTTGCCGCGGGATCAGTTGTGACGATACTCTTCTTTCAAGGCACTATTTACTTCAGCGTACTGATGCGACTACAATCGCATCTTGTTCGACACACCTTCTTTAAAGTTAAGTTCTTCACATGTTTTGAAATAACTTCTCATCTTTTTGTTGAGTTTGTAAAAAATACAAAAAGCGCTGAAGAATGCCGCGCTCGTCTCAACAAATAAGACCATACGCATATATACTGACTAGCCACACGTTCGAAACCAAAATATTGAAAAGCGAGGAAATTTCAATCAATGAACTCAGGCACTTGAGCAAAGAAACGGAACAGAGACTAAGCTTCTAAGGAGCGTGCAAAATTGTTACCTAAATAAGATAAAAGATTGTATTTTTCTAAAATGTAGGTAGCTATGCTATTATAAAAAATTTGACTAAGGCGCCTGCTGGGACTTGGCGCCTGGAGCGGCCGCTCCGTTCGCCCTATGGTAGGGCCGGCCCTGATTATTACATAATACTTATTGAAAGTAATTTTTATTTACCACTAATTCAGAAATACCTATATCCTGGGAAGAACCAGCAAGAAACCCAGCGGGACTTTTCTTTAAACATATTTCACTTAACAATTATTTTGATTATACAATTTTTAAATGCATTTTCATAGAACCAGCATGGTAGCAATCACGCTATTCCCAGGGGATTTTTCATTCATGTATTCCTTGATATTATAATAACCCTTTTTGTATAGTTTTGCTTTAATAAAGCTTTTAAACTTGTTTATTAACAAACTTTTAACATGTTTGGGGAATTTGTTGTAAAAGCGTATACATTGCGCCATAAATGAATTACTCATTCTGTGGAGTCTAGTAACTAGCATTACAAGCTTATGTTTATTCCCAGTGTTTAAAGTATAAACATTTTTATTCTTATTAACGCAATTTATGTTTTTATGTACATACATTACATTTTCATAAATATATTGTGATGCCAAAGTTAATATGTTTATGCATTTTAGGAATTTTTTTTCCGAGGAACTATTTACAATTTAGGTTATAAATCACCCGTACGGCTCTCTTTTGCAAAACAAATACGAGTATAGCACACAAAGAGTCGTATAACTTCATTATTAGTCGCATTACCCTATAGCAAAATTCCATTAGACATTACGCTATGAAAGTAACTAAAATACACTAATTTATCTGTCTCAACATCTGTGAAACTTTTAGTCTTTCTTACAGCATATGCTGCAAAACTTAGTCTGCTTGCTAATTTAGATATATGGGGGCCCCATTGAAGTTTCGCGTCATCGCGTCCCCATTGAAGTAATACCAAGAAAAACAGTGGTATCCACAAGAATCAACTTCTTCCCATTTGAGAGCACATTGGTATTCGATTGTTTTACATTATGTATTGTAAATTTAATAAATTTTGTCTTATTTCCGTCTAAGAGCAAATTGTTGGCGTTAAACCAATGTATTAATTAGAGCATTATTTTACATCGTCGTAATTAATTGACTGCCGTTTGAGTTTGAAAATTAAAGAGGTATCGTCAGCAAATAATACTATATCGTGATTGTCCCCTACAAGATAAGCTAAGTCATTAATATAGGTTAAGAACAGTAAAAGGCCAAAATTCGAGTACTGAGGAACGCCCATTGATACTACCGATCCGGAGGAACCTTTACCGTTGATCACGACTTTTTGAGTTCTGTTGAATCAGCCAACTATTGAACATTGGACTGCGATAAAGAGAGTTTTAAGGTACTAAAAAAGTACAATAAACGTGAAACTAACTTATAAGAAAAATAAAAATGAAAATATTATTGGATATTGTGACGCAGACTGGGCAAATAATATTGAAGATCGAAAATCTTGCACAGGCTACACTTTTATTTTTCTGGGATTGGCAATAAGCTGGAACTCAAAGAAACAACAAACGTATAGCATTACCCAGCACTGAGGCTGAATATATGTCTCTTGCTTCAGCAATACAAGAGGTTCTGTGATGAAAACAGTTAGAAAACGAGTTATAGCCCAAATTTAAAGGTATGCCTATTATACTTTATTGTGATAATCAGAGTGCAATCAGCATTTCAAGTTACTCGATGTATTACGCTCGCATTAAGCTTATTGCTGTCCGCTACCATTTCGTACGCGAAAAGATTGCTTCCAAGCAAGTTGCTGTGAAATACTAATGCACTCAAGATATGGTTGCCGATGTTTTTACCAAAGGACTTCATCGACCGAAGCACAAAGTTTTTGTCAAAACGATGGGCCTAAAGTGTTTGCGTCCAGGAGATGATGATGAGAGTATTAACGCTTGCACGAATTAGGCAATGCATTTTTAAGTCTGTATGACAAGTGTACTACTCTATGTATATAATATTACTCTATATTCTGTGTAATCTATGTTACATAAAATTAAAAAAATGTCCTTCCCTCTTTACGAACGTGTCGCGCTTTTATTAGAACCATCCCAAATAATTTTGTAATCACTGTTATTTTACCATATACTGTAATCTTTTTAATGGCTTCCCACAAAAAAAAGTCCAACGGTGTCAAATCACAACTTCGAGGTGGCCAAATGACATCAGCATTTCGGCTGATTATGCGATTTTCGAAAACATTGCGCAAAAATTTATTGTTACGTTGGCTGTGTGGCACGTTGCGCCGTCTTGTTGTCTACGTCATCCTCTTTAATTTTAGGAAACAAAGAATCACTTAGCTTGGTACGGTAGCGATCGCCATTAATTGTAACGATGTTTCCTTGCTCGTTTTTGAAGAAAAATGACTCAAAAATGCCGCCAGACCAAAAAAAGCAGACAGTCACTTGTTGTGAATGCATTGGTTTCTCCACGATGACTTGCGGATTTTCTGAACCCCAGATACGACAACTTTGCTTATTGACGTATCCTTCGAGGTGGAAATGAGCTTCGTCTGAAAATATTATTTTTCGGTAAAAATGCTCATCTTCTATCAAGCGGTCTTCAGCCCATAAGCAAATCGAAAACGCATCGGATAGTAATGTGGCTTCAGCTCTTACACTAATTGAACTTTGTACGCATTCATACCGAGATCTTTATGCAAAATTCTTCTCAAATCTCGTGAAATGTTCAATTCTCGAGAATGATAACGAGTTGATGTTGATGGTTGTTCAGGCACACTCTGAGCAACAATAGCGATGTTTTCGGTTGAGCACACTGGACGAGTACATACAAGGGTAGTTTTATACAAGAACGATCCAGTTCCACAAACTTGGTTCACTAATTGATCCATAAACAGCGTTTTTGGCCCATCCTTTTTGTCAATATTTTTTTTCGTAAATTTCTTACAGTTTGAGTTGAAGATTCACCACTTCGGAAATAAGCTTTAATATTTCCCAACTTTGTTCAAGCAAAAAGCGACCCATTTCATAAATGTAAAACATAAAACTAACTTTTTATGACATCAGAAATGTCATCAAATCTTCCAAATCCAAACGTTAGATGGCCCACTTTGTGAATGTTTAGCATTTACATTTTAACATCAAAGTCAAAATATTAAGTTTATACTTAATAAACTTAATATTTTGACTTTGAATGTCGTAAAATCATATATGAGAATCATTCAAAATATTTAAGCTCCAAAATCTGCAAAAGCTTTTAAGTCACATACGTCAGTATAATATCTTGCTGTTAAAATGTGAGCCATTGACGCAGCACCTGTGCACGATAACCGTGCGAAAATATGTCTAACAAATTGCTCAAATCTATTTTACTGTCAAACACTCCGGTCACAGGATAAAAGTTTATTACCCACTTTATTAGAATGTTTATATGACGAGTTTATGAGCCACACATATACGTATTCATAGAAAGTACATATAAGATAGTTACAAATACATATTTTTAAGAAGGAAAGTAATGCCTCATTGCCAGTAAAAATGGTAACCGATTTAAGTCACTCACTATACACAGCAGGATTATGCTGTATTTAAATTTTATTTTATTCTGGTCGAACGAGGCCGTTTCTTGATCGAGCCAACTCGTTATTACCATGCTAACAAGCGGATTGGCAAACGTATTTTTTATTTTTTACTTATTCAATAACAAATAAAAAACTACGCTGCTGCCCATTTTCTGGTTTGTTTCCCTCTGTCGCCTCTTACGATAACCACGAGATGATGTGGGGTAGTGGAAATTCTTACACCACCACTACACGGTCATTTCATTAATGATATGATATTTCAATTTTTTTGGTAATTTTATTATGATATATATATATACAGTCAGGTCATAAGTATTGTCACACAGTAAAAACTTTTCTTTTAGAATGCTGGCCACAAAAAAGTTTATTGAATTCGAATTTCGATTTGTTCATGAAAATAAAACTGTATACTTTTTAGAATTTTACTTATTTTTAAATATGGAGTGGACGCTTAAAGAAGACCGTGTTGCAGTTATTGCGTTGCATCGTTGCGGTTACGCGCCAATTCAAATATTTGACATACTGAAAATTTTAAATATAACCAAAAGCTTCGTTTATCGTACCATCAAACAATACAATGAAGACTCTTGTGTAGATGACAGGTCAAGAAGTGGTCGCCCTCGGTCTGTTAGGACTCCAGCAGTGATAAAAGCTGTGAAGGCGCGAATTCAAAGAAATCCCAAACGTAAGCAGAAACTGTTGGTCCTTCAGATGGGGTTAAGCAGAACCACGGTGAAAAGGGTGTTAAATGAAGACTTAGGGCTTTGGGCATATCGAAGAAAAACAGAACATCGTTTGAATGCTCGTCTAATGGACCTGAGACTGAAGAGATGCCGCACTTTGTTGAAGCGGTACGCGGGAAAATATATCGGGAAATTCTTTTCTCGGATGAAAAAATTTTTACCGTAGAAGAGAGCTACAACAAACAAAATGATAAGGTGTACGCACACAGTAGTGAAGAAGCGAGCAACCGTATTCCGCGTGTCCAACGAGGTAATTTTCCATCCTCGCTCATGGTATGGTTGGGAGTTTCTTATTGGGGCTTAACAGAGGTACATTTTTGTGAGAAAGGTGTAAAAACGAATGCAGTTGTGTATCAAAATACAGTCCTGACGAACCTGTGGAACCTGTTTCTCATACCATGTTCAATAACAGGCACTGGGTATTCCAACAAGATTCGGCGCCAGCTCATAGAGCGAAGAGCACACAAGACTGGCTGGCGGCGCGTGAAATCGGCTTCATCCAGCACGAAGACTGGCCCTCCTCCAGTCCAGATTTGAATCCGTTAGATTACAAGATATGGCAACACTTGGAGGAAAAGGCGTGCTCAAAGCCTCATCCCAATTTGGAGTCACTCAAGACATCCTTGATTAAGGCAGCCGCAGATATTGACATGGACCTCGTTCGTGCTGCGATAGACGACTGGCCGCGCAGATTGAAGGCCTGTATTCAAAATCTCGGAGGTCATTTTGAATAAATTTTAGTGTCATAAGAATCTATGTTTTGTTAAGTTCATTTTGGTATATAAATGGTTACATAATGAATAAACTTGTTTCAATTATTTTATATTAAACATGTTACAGAATTTATGACCTGACTAGGTATATATATATATATATAAAGATATCATTACGGTACCTATTTTCCTCTCTCGGAACTGACATACTTTTTTAAAAATTGTATATTCAACGACAATTTATTAACAACAATATTCGAGCACTGACAGTGCAAGTTAATTTACTGTGTCTCATATATAACATTTTTCGCCTGTTACACCTGACTTTATTAATTGTAAAACGTTTTTATTAAAAATACGTACTGCTAAAATGGCTTGCCGTGGGTTTTTTTTAAAGACATTTTATTGCTTAATTTTACTACACATAGAAATATTTTATGTGTTACAAGATAGTTAATACCGGAATTACCGGAGGACAAAGGTTAAAGTTTGAATGCATAAATTATATGAATAATCACTTTTGTCATTTGCCATTGTAATTATTATGTAAAGTATTTACATAATAATTACAATGGCAATTACTTCATTATGCATCGGTTCATAACAGTACGTCTTTCATTACTAAACATATATATATATATATATATATATATATATATATATATATATATATATATATATGTATAAAATAAAAAGTTTATTTCTTTAACAAGGTTTGTTTTAACCCTTTCAGGACCATAAGAGTATGGGAGGGTATGTAATCTTAACAGCTTTATATAACAGTTATTTATGCATATAATAAAGATTTTTTTTATTAAAATACCAACAATAATTATAGTTTTTTTTTGAAATTTTTGGGACAAACCTGTCCCTGTGGCCAATGGCCGATACTTTTTGCCTATACAACTTATTCTTCACGTTTTCGAGATTTTATCGGTATATGAGGTATCGTATATTGAAAACCGCACATTTATAAAAGCAAATTTATCTATTCATGAAAAATATACAATTTAGAGTAATTAGTTGTGGTACTCAGCGAAACAGTTCCTTTCATTAGTGTAGCAGAGGTGAACTTAACATAGAATACAAGTATTGTTTGTTCGGTTTTCTATCCTGCACTTGGCACAGTTGACACATCTCTTCCTGGTTTTTGATTTTTCCATGGGGTGTGTGGATAACTGTCGTTTTACAGATCTGAAAAATAGTCGCAGGTAGCTTTTTATTTTCGATCTGCGATCGATTTCATAGCACACTTTGCGTTGATCCATGAGATATACTCCTCCCATGTTTTTGTTATAGTGTGATACAATTTTTGGGCATTTCACATCAATTTTTTCCGCTGATCCAGCTTTGCGTCGTTTTACGGTGTCTGTTTCTAAAGGTGACAGAAAGTTGGTCAACAAGTGCACTGCTTTATTGTCCATCCACTTCACGTATGAAATGCACTGAAAACTTGTGGTGTATATGTCTCCTCGATTCCTTTTTTTGTCAACTGGTGCAGTTTTTGGAAGATGTTTCCAGTTTGTTCGAACGGTTCCACATTCCTTGGTATTCTGATAAATCAATGTATGCTGCAACATAGGTGAATTGAAAAAATTATCAACATAAATTTCACATCCTAATCCGTCCAACTTTTTCGTAAGCTGAAGTACTACAGATTCACCTAACCCGTACTCAGTCCCAGAAGTCCGCTTGCCTGTATATAAGTCAAATTCAAACAGGTATCCTGTTGCAGCACCACATCTACACCATAATTTGAAGCCCCACTTGACTGGCTTATTTTTTATGTATTGCTTCATTGCATTATGCCCTTTGAATTTTATCATATGTTCATCGATAGATTGCTTTTTTGTATTATTGAGAGCATTTTGAAATGAATTGTTGAAATGTTCGATTATGGGGCGAATTTTATACGCTCTGTCATAACCCGGACTATTTGTGTCTCCCACTTCTTCGTTATTGCAGAAGTGAAGATTTCTGCGTATCTCTTCAAATCGAGTCCTTGGCATAACATTTGATATGAAAGGTACTGCCATATCTGGTTCTGTAGACCAGTAATCTCTTAATGATGGCAAAATGTGATAGCCCATAACTAAATTCATACCAAGGAATGCTCTCATTTCTTTTACATCTACAGTAAATGTCCGGCCATTTTGATGAGCGTACCGTACTGACTCCTGTACTATATTTTGAACTAAAATTTAAAAATTTGTAGTTGAACAAAATATGTCAAAGGGAGTCAATACATCAGCATCAACTTCTTGACAAATTTGTACCCTTCCGAACTCATATTTCACATCACGAAAAGTATTTGGCACGTATGTTCTCTGGTTCCACTGGAAAAGTGGTTCTTGATTACTGTGTGCTCCGGTGACGGGTAAAACAGTTGTAGACGTTGTTGGTTCAGGTGGCAGACTTACTGATTCCTGAAGTGGAACTGGAGTATCTTCAATTTCAACGTCAGAGACCCCTTGATCATCATCCTGCGTCAAAATCCTTTGATCTTCTTCGTCCAGTTGTAAATCGTCTTCTTCGTCACTATTGTCACCCATCAAAATCTGTAGGACTTCATCATTCTTGAGTTCAAAAACGCCACGTCCTTTACAAAACATAATCTGTAACAATATCAATAAGAAATGAAGGTAATTGACAAAAATCATCAGTAGAATAAGATAACAATTTCTCATAAATAATGTCTCTTATGGTCCACTGGGACACTGGTGTCCCTTTATGTTTATGATGTCGTATCACTGTAAACAACTTATATAATGGTTTGATAAATATATACTATATCAATTACTTACCAGGCAATAATAATAGTACAATAAAAAACAATATAAAACACTTTGTCGTCCCGAAAAACTTTTTAAAAATTTACCGAAAACGCGCCAAGCGAACTGTCAATTTCCAATTACCATAGACAGTATATCTTATTACCTACGTAGTGTTGTTGGCGAAAAAAAATATTAAAGATGCGTTCAAGGACTAATAAAAAATAAAGGAATGGGCATTGGCTTCTGAATTATGAATATTTTCATAATTATTGGCTAGGGACACATTTGTCCCCGTAGTCTTCAAAGGGTTAAATTAAATCTAGAACATAGGTTGGCTCATTCTTTTAAGTGCGATTTGCACCTTTGTCAGAAGGAGCCACTCTTCCATATCACATTTGTGGTATTTACGAGTATAAATGAAGAATTAGATAACAAATACAACTTATCTTTATCATAAGTATGTAAATTATGATTGACACTAAATATATACAAATATATTTTGATTTAAATCATAATTACACGTGAATATATGTATATATATATATATATATAAATATATATATATAATCTATTTCAATGTGTGAGTGTATGTATGTATATTGTGTGTGTGTGTGTGTGTGTGTGTGTGTGTGTGTGTGTGTGTGTATGTATGTATGTGTTTGGATGTGTGTGAGCGTGATTGCATGGATGTGTGCATATATATGTATGAGTTTTAATCCAAATATCCAATACCTACATAAATTTATCATTTAAGAAGAAGAAGTTCAGTTTCTGCGTATTGTAGTATTTTAAGCCAAACAGCCAAATTTATTTTACATTCGCTGCTCGTCACTGGATATAGATTTAAATTTTGATTGGAGCGGTTATATAATAACGATGACAAATACTAAAATTGATTTCTTGCAAATTGAGTATGAGTAAGTTTAACTGTGGCCACATTATTTTTTTTTATATGATAAGGGTGACAAACGAGCACACAGTCCACCTGATGGTAAGTGGTTGCTGCGGCCCATAGACATCTACATCTATCCTCTATTACAAATCAAAATGTAGATGCGTTGTCACCCGTGAGGACTAAGATGGAATGCCTCATTTCCAGTAAAAAGGGCCTCCGGCCACCTGCGTAAAAAGGGCCTCCGGCCACCTGCACTCACCAAGCGAAACGCAGAGGTAAACCTCTACTTCACGCTGGTTTTCTGTGAGGTCGTGGTACCACCCCGGTTCGAGCCGGCCCATCCGTGCGACAGCAAAAGCTGCCGCGTGGCTCTACCACTGTTAAAATTATGTCTTCTTTTATGCAATATGCTCGGATAAAATTTTAATTACTTGTGTTTTTTTTACTACAGTATGGAGAATATATAGTTTTCTAATTGTTAGGATATTAGCCACGGAATATAGAGCTTGGGTTGCAAATCTACGATTTTTAAAATACATCACCTTTAGTAAAGCTCTTTGAGCCCGTTCAACTACGAGAAATTTAGTTTTTAGAGCCCCTCCCCAAACTGTCAGACAGTAAGTTAATATAGGTTGAGCTAATGCCTTATACACTTGGTTGATAAGTTTCTTGTCGGCAACATATCTCAGCATTTTAAAAATCCATATCAGCATATGTGTTCTAGTCGCGACGAGGTCAATATGCGACTGACAGGAAAGTCTTTGGTCTAGCATAATACCAAGATATTTAGTTGATGCTACCTTAGATATAGAGAGACAGCGACAATTAGCATCCCTACCACAATCATAAATATGTATTTGAATGTTTAAATCATTACTGGGTTGATTACTGTCTAAAATTGAAAAACACATATAATTAGTATTTTGTTTGTTTAGTGTCAACAGATTAGTTCTAAGCCACTCACCAATTTCTGATAACCCATTTTCAGCCTCAGTTTTCACTGCAGTCCAAGATGACCCATAAAAAACCACAGCAGTGTCATCTGCATAAGAAAAGATCCTAGTATCCCCAGTCTTTATGTTACAGATGTCATTAATGTAGATAAGGAAAAGGGTTGGGCCCAAGACACTGCCCTCCGGAACATCGTAAGCCACATTCATTCGACCGCTTATAGTACGACCCACTTTTACTCTCTGTGCCCTCCTCATAAAGTAGTCCTTAAGTAGCTCAAGTGGAATACCTCGTTTACCCACATCTTCCATTTTTTGTACAAGGATGGGGATAGAGACAGTGTCAAACGCTTTTTTCAAATCCAAAAATACTGCCAGACATTTTGCTTTATTATCCAGTTTATCAACAATTTGAGAAGTTAATGCAGTCACCGCATCTTCTGTATTTTTTCCACTACGGAAACCATATTGTGATTCAGACAGGATGTTAAAATCATTGATGTAACACAGAAGTCTTTTGTTGATAAGTTTTTCAATAATTTTGGATATTGCTGGCAGTACAGAGATAGGTCTATAATTATTAATATGTTCTCCATCCCCATTCTTGTACACTGGAGTTACGATTGACTCTTTAAGGAGTTTTGGCAATACTCCCATATTAAAACATAATTTGGATAAATGTGTGATGATTGGTACAACTTCATTTCTAGCAAGTTTTAGGAAACTGGTAGGAATATTATTCCAACCGGGAGCGCTTCTAGTTTTTAGGCCCATCAACATAGAGTAAACTTCCTCCTGGTTCAGCATCAAGAAGCACAAATGAGGACAATTGAGACTTTCTTTGGGAAACGCTCACAGTCCTCGCTATATATATATATTTAAAAATTATGCTTACACTGTTTTCACCCCAACATTGTTATATTACAAGTTTGAAACTGCTGTGTCCACGTTATTACATCGGAACTTTATCTTGTTTCTTTAAATTAGGTCGAGTCAACTTTGTAGCATAGTGTACACAGGGTGAAAACAAGTGTTAACAGACAATCCTTCACATATTTGATCATTTTTACGTTCCGTTATATCACTCTTTTTTAAGTTATTTTGGCAAAGTTAGTTTTCAATTACAATAACTTATTTTTAATTACTTATGTGGGTACCTATAGATTAAATAAAAGTATAATAGCTTATTACTAAAATAACATCCATATAAAATAAAAAATATTAGCATTTGCACTAATTTTCATAACGGTGGTAGCTTCCTATTATTTTCCCTACCATAAGGTAAGGATAATAATAGGAAGCTACCATCGTATTTAAATTTATATATATATATATATATATATATATATATATATATATATATATATATATATATATATATATATATATTGCCAAAAGATATCAACAGCCAGTTTTCGGGGATAGTCTATGTTCAGCAGAGGACTTTTATGAGCTGTGAGAGATGGGAGAATGAATAAAAAAATGCTGAATCGGAGTTCTACAATGCTTGTCGTGTTTTATTAACAAAATATAGGTATTTTAAGTATTTTAAACAGAATTTCAAAACATCTTAGTAATTAAATTCATTAAAAGAAAAAGTCAACCCCAAGGGTAAAGTGCTCAGGTAAATTTCGTTGGATGCGAACAATCTGAATGTGGCAACCAAAAACACCCCTGAAATTGTTACTCAATTTTTTTAGCGGTAAAAGCAAATTTAAAGAGATTATCTATGATATAACAGAATACATCGGAGGTATAATGTTATGCGCTGAGATGTTTCTTGCCTCTCTTAAGTTCTGTAGAGAACAAATGTTTTCACGTAGTGTGGAAAAGTTCACTAATGCCGGAAAGTATTGGATTATGTAACAATTATTTTTTTTTAGATTTTTGCCTGGCGTTCATCAATTGAATTATTATTGAAAATAAAATAATAACTAATTTGAACATAACTTTTTGATAACTTTAAGAATGTACCTAAAAGTAAAAGATGTATATATGTCTATATATGTATTTAAATGAAGATTAAAATTCAATTAAATTTGCGCAATGATCGAACTTCAATTTTTATCTCATTTAAATGCATCTCCATTGTAAAAAAAAACCTTCCGTCGAGGAGTCTTAACGCAAATTTTATTTTCAAACTCAGGATTCGCATCTTAGAAAACATCTAATCTGACTTTTTAATAACAGTGGTAGAGCCATGCGGCAGCTTTGACTATCGCACGGATAGGCCGGCTCGAACAGTGGTGGTGCCACGACCTCACAGAATATCATCTTGAAGTAGAGGTTTACCTCTGCGTTTCTCTTGGTAAGTCCAGGTGGCTAGACCCCCAATCTCCCCCACCCCCCAACATGGTAGCGGAATTGAACGGAAGCCCAGCACTCTTGGAGAAGCCAACCCTACGTTTACGGATGCCTCTATAGGTACCTCTAGCGGTAATGCCGAAACAGATCGGCTCATCGACCATGTCTAAATGGCTACAGATTTCTAGCTACAATAGGTCCCATCCGAAGAGATCGTGATCCTTGATGATTTTAATGCCTACCAAGCTGAATGGCTCTATCCTTTGTGGTGCCCATCGGAGGCAAATCTCAGCCATGATTTGGTGGCTCCTGTAAAATATCATCACGCTATAAGCAGGAGTGCTACCGGGCCTGGGCTGGCGCATCAACGTCTCGGGATGTAAGCACCAGTGCTCTTAAAATGAAGTATAATTCCGCCTCCAGGTCCTTCAAAAAAGTCATTGCAAAAGCAAGGTCTGAGCACATCGGCAGAATTGGCGAGAAACTAGTTCACCTTCCTTCCGGAACCCGTGCATTCTGGTCTCTCGCCAAAACTGTCCAAGGGAACTTTAGTCTGCCATCTGACGTCAGCAAGTCGAGTGGGCCTGATTAAGTCTCTACCGTTATGCTGAAGACGTGTGCTCCGAAGCTGGCACCGGTTTAAACGCGTTACTCATACTCCCAAGGTATGGTCCCAAATTCATGGACGACAGCTTTGTTTCAACCGATCCCTAAAAAAGGCGGCCGCTCAGACCCGTCCAACTACAGGCCTATCGCCATTACCTTCTTGTTCTCCAAAATAATGGAGTAAATTTTAAACTGCCTAGCTTATGAGGTACCTTGAGGATCAACAGCTGATTAGTGACCGCCAATACGGTTTTCGATCGATCAGCTGGTGATCTGTTGGTCTACCTGTCTCATAGATGGGCGGAGGCAATAGAGTTCAAGGGGGAGGCATTGGCCGTTAGTTCGAACATAGCGAAGGCCTTCGATCGGGTTTGGCACAAAGCACTACTTTCGAAGCTTCCTTCCTATGCGCTTGCTCAGAAATTGTACCACTGGATCACCAGTTTCCTTGCTGATCGGGGCATCAAATTCGTAGTAGATGGTGCACTCTTTGATTACAAGCCTACTAACACTGGTGTTCCACAAGGCTGCGTAATATCACCAAGGCTGTTTCTTTTGCATATCGATGATATTTTACAAACTGTATGTAACATTCATTGCTATGCAGACTACAGCACTGGTGATGCTTTAAAAACCGGCCATGCCAATCAATATTTCTCGGGAAAACGTCGCCGAGTACTGAGACAAATTTGTATCTGAAGTCGAGTCTTTGCTGAACAAAGTCTCAGATTGGGGGGCGACTAAATCTAGTCCAGTTCAATCCCCAGAAGATACAAGTTTGCACGTTTACCGCTAAAAAGAACCCCTTAGTTGTATCTCCTCAGTTTCAAGGCACTCTCCTTGCTGCCTCAGCTAGCATCATAATCCTCGGCTTCGACATAACGGATAGTGTGCAGTTTCGTGGTCACTTGGAATGGAAAGCCAAATTGGCCCAAAAAAGCTTGGCAGAGCGAGACAGTATTTCATGCCGGCACATCGCTTGCAACTTTACAAAGCGCAAGTTCGTATGTAAGAAAGAAAGAAAGAAAGAAAGAAAATAAACTTTATTGACACACAGTGCATGCACATATACAAATAGTTAACATTAAATTATATATATACACTAATACTGTGCCAAAACAGGCTTCCGCTCAGCATTTGTCATGACATGCTCGCAAGGAGCATGTCAATACGCTGGTCTTTCGCGGACACCTATTGTTGGCATTGTGCATCCTTTCGAGAAGACACTAACTTAAAATTCAGTAATTATTATATGAATTTATTTATGTGACTTGGGTGTCTCTCGAAAAGGTGCACAATACGAGGACGCTTTAATGGTTGTAATCATGGTTGTCAAAAAAAAAACAATGTTAAAAACACAAAAGAGATAATAAAAGGTTAAAAAATATTTATAATAGTGATCGATACTAACCGGAATTTTGAAATAAGCAAACAAATAAACAATCAACAATATTCCCTTAAATTACATTAAATTATAGACTATTAAATAACTACTAAAAACTAAATTAGTGGCTATTCCAACAAACATATATAAAAAGCAAAGAAATTGTTCCAAGTCCTGACTGAACGAACGAATCCGAAAAAGAAAAGAAAAAAAAACAGTCATAACAAATACCATGTGACCATACATCTTGTATTATTTGCGATTGCTGGAATTATTTACGGTGGGACGGGCCCTCCAATGCCGGTGCGCGACGTGAGCACCCCATGCAGTGCCGGCCCGAGGCAAGTTTTAGGATGGAGCGAGATCCAATTTTGGCGCCCCCCTTGCTTGCCTCTAATATATACCAGTTGTACGTGCACATGCAAGCATGCAACTGAGAATATCTCGACAAAATCTTAAGTCTATGTCTAATTTGTTGATTGAAAACAGCCATCCTCGTGGTATTTTAGGCACTGCACTCTTTACGGTATCTATGGGAACCGTTGATGTGGAATGAAAAAACAAAATTAAAAAGGAATATTACATTTATACATTTATTATATATATATATATGTAGAAAGGGTAATTGAATATAGTACAGAGACTAATTTTGTAGTTAGGATAATATTAATTCGCTTACACGAATTAATTATTCAACGAGTCAAGGATAAACTAGTAACGGAATACGACAAGTGCACCGTTCCACGTCAGAGCCAAGACTGCCTTAACGGCGGCCGCGCCGTCCGTTTTATACAAGCAAAACGAGCGCCACTGCAGGTGCAATGGTGCAGGTGTGCGGAACAAGTGTTATTTACAAGAATTCTGTCTAACTGCACCGACGGCTACCGCCCCGCACGTGCAATGGTGCTGGTCCCGTCACGGCCATACTGACATGCGTGCGTCCTCGCACGCGCTCCATCACAATTTTAGTTATCTGTAGACAAAAAAACATCGTTCGACTATCCTGACATAACAGGGTCTGGTCCGGTCTATATTGACCCTTCAGACTTCGGTGACAATCAGTTTTGTTCCGGCAGTAAGCCCCACAAAACTTTAACCAACTTTATGCGAGATCGGAATGATTAGTCTGTATCTTTTCTATTTTCTCTTTTTTTTTTTCAAGTACTGTTTTTGCTAGCCCGGAATCACTTTTCCCTATAGCCATTACATTGAACCGGCACAAAGCCTTGCAATGATAGTAAGAACTATTTTTTTTTCTTACTCCTTTTTTTTTCAAGTATTATTTGCTAGTCCGGAATCACTATTCCCTGTAGCTATATCATTGGACCGGCAAACGCCCTGCAATGATAGTAAGAACCACTTTTTTTTCTTACTCTTTTTTTTCAATTCAATATAGAACAGGTACAGACCAACCACACCGCAAACATGTACCTGTCACAATCACACAAAAGTGTATCGTGAGGGACGTAGTGACATGATAACACCTAAGTATGTAAACCAACAGCAAGACGACACATCCCAGTGCAGCACAGACCAGCCTTCCTGCAACTCCATGTTCCTTTCCTACACAAGAATAATTACTTCGCTAGAGTGTTGCAACGTCTCTAGTATTTTCTAGATGCACAGACACGGCTACCTCTGACTGTCGCACGTCCTCGTGCAATTGACAGTGAACAGCATACGGTCTATCAGTTATCACCACCTGCTAACAGATATTAACTCTTGTTAAATATTACAACGGTCGACCATCCCAGACTTCATTTAAGTCATGAATGCGCCGATATGGCTACCTTTAAGCAAATGCATTCCAGCTTTTCGTTCTACTGCGTTCGTGCCACAATCGCGCCAGCGAGCTGTCGCGCCGTAGCCGTACTAGCTCTAGCGAATCGTTGCACTGCTTTGTAAAATTAAAAGAAATCGAGATAAATGTATTGCGCACCATGGAATTCCGAGCTTTCAAAATTCATCACATATTCTTTTAGGAAACGGCAACAGTATGACATTTGAAAACATTGCAAAAATAACAGAAACTATGTGTAGAGGCAAATACCACAACATTTCAAAGGGAAGGAGGCAACTGCGCAAAATCTACGAAAGCCGATCAAGCCTCAGACGTCCATTTACAGCGCCAAAGCACCATTTGTTCGGCGGCCGCTTAAATTGCCCTGCCGTAAAATCAGCCGATAAGTTACCGACTGTAGCGGTGTAGGCTCAATCTTACCAGTGCTTGGCCGTACCTGAACATGTTCGATTAGCCGTCACAACATCTTCCTCATTGATCATTGTTGTAGAGACTTCTACGAATCCCTCGACATCAAACCCCAATCTTGTCGACGACACAATATTCGGAGCAAACTGCAACACTAATCAACACATTAGAACATAAAAATGTCACTTATTATTTTCAATTCATAGCGTGTTAAAGTTAATCCTTTATTTTGGTACATCCCTTAAACGTTTTGAACTTCAAAATATAGCAAATGATAATCATGTTTCGCGTGAACTATCAAATTACAACATAACTTGAATAAGTTATTTAGAAAGCCTCCAACTTCTTTCGACATTTGTTAACATATTTAGGTACATCAAGAAATAATGAAAATACTTGCGGGGTACTTTTAATACAAATCGAACAAATTAAAAAAATGGGTTAAATAATTTCACTTTATCTTTTCTCTATACTTTAATGATACAAAAATATCGTAAGTAGCATAGCAAATTTCATTACGGTATTTAACATAAAAACAGATATATCAATGCGGAATGCATTACAGTCTTCCACAAATGTAATAATCCTCATACTATTCGAAGATTATATGTGGGCAAAAATGGGGACTTTATCCTACTTCTGATGTAGAAAGGGTAATTGAATATAGTACAGAGACTAATTTTGTAGTTAGGATAATATTAATTCGTTTACACGAATTAATTATTCAACGAGTCAAGGATAAACTAGTAACGGAATACGACAAGTGCACCGTTCCACGTCAGAGCCAAGACTGCCTTAACGGCGGCCGCGCCGTCCGTTTTATACAAGCAAAACGAGCGCCACTGCAGGTGCAATGGTGCAGGTGTGCGGAACAAGTGTTATTTACAAGAATTCTGTCTAACTGCACCGACGGCTACCGCCCCGCACGTGCAATGGTGCTGGTCCCGTCATATATTTATTGTACATTTATTTAAATAAATCATTACAACAATTAACAATAAAACAAAATTAAGTCAACATTCATTAATGAGATCAATACGCATAATCAACTTTAGAACTGGTACTTATACGTTATACTTATACGTTTACTAATTAATGTAACAGTAATTGATAGAATCAGGCGTTACTTTGCGGAAATCCATTATAATGGGGTTGTTATAAACTAATTTGTTTAATTCCGCGTAAAGAAAGAAAATGATGTGTCCTGTCCAGTTTTAAGGGGACCTCCCATCCTCCCTCAATCGCGCGCACTATACCCGTCGCCGTTAATCCCAGCACTACCACTCCCAGCACCAGCACACTAGGCACGACACACCACTCTCGAAAATACGACACGTGTTTCGCCTCTACACGAGGCATCCTCAGGTGAAGTAGACTCTGCGGAGGCTGGTCATTAAGTTAGCGTAGTTAGCATAGTAGCCTATAGTGCTCTGGAGTAAGCAACGATTATAACGCGTATTTTTCGGTACTCCTACTCCTTAGGTTAGGTTAATCCTGAACGAATAGAAGCCAGATTTAGTGCACCCGATCCCTAAAAAGTTGACCGATTAGACCCGTCCAACTACAGGCTTATCGCCATCGCCTCCTACTTCTCCAAAGTAATTGAATCCATTATAAACTGCTAGCCACCAATGCGGTCAATAATCAGCTGGTTCTAGTTCTTATCTTCTAATTTACCTGAGTCTACACTGTTTCTGCATATCAATTATATGTTGCTGTTACTTGTTGTAACACTGGTGATGAATTTTACACCGGCCGTGCTAATAATTTTCGGGACACGTCATCTACTATCGGAACAAACTTGTGGCTGAATTCCAGTCTTTATAAACAAAATCTCGGATTGGGGAGGACTCTAGTCCAGTTTAAACTTCAGAAGCCACAGGTTTGCTAATTTACCACTAAAAAGAACCCCTTTGTCGTATCTCCTCAACTTCTCAATCTCAGCCGGCATCGGAATCATCGGCATCGACATATCTAATGACGTATAGTTTGCGGTCACTTGGTAGGGAAGGCTAAATAGGCCTCTAAAAAGCTTGGCGTGCTCAGCAGCGCGGGACAGTATATTCTGCCGGCAACCGTTTGCAACTTTACAAGGCGCAAGTTTAGTCTCACAGGGAGTACTGTTTTCATTTCTGGACCGGGGCATCCCAGTGCCAGCTACTTTCTTTTGACCGCATCCAGCAGAGTGGCTCGAATCGTTGAGCACAGAGTTCTTTCTGATCGGCTCAATTCACTGGCGCTGCGAAAAAATGTTGCATACAATTGCATTTTCTATCGAATATTCTACGGGGGGTACTTAGATAAATTGCCTTGATTTATTCCAGCTGCTAAATATCACGTACCAACTACACCATCTGGATGCTTGGCGGTACACCATAACTGTGCAAATTACTAGAAGATTTCTTCCTCGCAAGACTGTGGGATCATCTACCACTGGCGATGTTTTCCAGACCGATACGACTTAGAGACCTTCAAGCAAGGAGCGTATTCCTTTTAAAAAGATCAGCAACGCACCTGCAATTCCCTGGTGTCGCAGTTATTTATGGGCGATGGTCGACACTTACTATTAGGAAAATTTTATTAAATGTGGGTGAAACCACGTGGTAGAAAGCTAGTAAAATATAAAAATCTCGTAAATATATTCTAGCTGGGCAGGCACAGAGAGAACAGGCCATATTCTTAGTTAGCCTAGGGCTGTCAGAACTCCAAATCAGGCAGTGCAAACAGGATGAACATTACTGCAGATGTGTACTGTGAATAACTGAACATAATGATGGTGAAGCTCATACGTCTCCAACCAGCTTTGGTCAATCGCTCGTCCCCACTGCTCCTGTTCGGCAACGCGCAACTTCATACTGCACAGCAGACGGTCTCGAAGTTACAAGAGCGGGGTTGGAAGCTCCCGTCATCCGCCGTACTCACCAGACCTTGCGCCTACAGACTTCTGCTTTTTCCAGAATTTAAATATATTTTTGGCGGGAATAAAATTCAATACCCGAGAGGCAGTACAAAATACCTTTGACGAATTTGTTGCCTCCCCCGTCCAGCTGATTTTTTCAAGAAGGGCATCAATAAACTGCTACTGCATGAGCAAAGATGCATCGATTGCATGGGTGATAACTTTGATTTATAGAAATAAAAAATATAGAAGAATACGTTAACTTATTTCATAAAAAACGGCAATTTCATAGGTAAAGACCCAATATTAGGTAACCAATTATTTAATACTTTATTGATATGTAAAAACTTTTTCAAATACATGTACATCATTTCTCTTGAAAGCTCCAATCCCGAAATATCGCGATTAAGATCATACGTTCATTTTTCCTCCAACTTTGAGCACACTTTCTTAAAATTTTGATCGGTCTTATTCAAAACATAGAGGAAAGTCTATACTATTCTATAAACGCCAAGTCTCATTAATTGTAAAAAGTCGTGTAAAGCATGTCTCTATTTTTTATGGCGGTATCTAACATACGACAGGAAACATTTGTTCTGAATAACATTTCTGGATCCGGAATATATTTATATTTTTTTTCTTACCTATAGAGTCATATATATCTGAATTTGGGATTTTTCAAACCTTTAAAAATTCATAACTCCAAAAATGTTAAGTATATCGTAAAAAGTCACGGTGCTTTTTTATTTGCATTTTATCAAAGAATAGAAAAAAAATTGACCAGTTTAAAAATAACAATTCCTTGCAATTGAAAAAAAATCGGTTTAAACAATATGGCACTGAGTTGCCCCATGGCAACATGCATTTATATCATCAGCAGGACAACTTGAAGAGAATCGCCTAAGAAAATTGAGGTGGAATAGTTTTGGTACTCATGCGCCGATTCCTCCTGGGCTATAAGAACATTTTTTCTTTTTTCGTTCGCGGATTCTTTCAAACTCCGAGTTTATTTCAGCTTTTTGAGCTGTATCTTTAGCTGCAATGAGAGCCTTTGTTAATCCTTCGTCTCTAGGTATATTCTTTTTTGTGTATCAGTTTTGTAGCATCTGATAAATCTATGCACTCTGCTTGCATGCATGTGTTGACAAGATTAACGTGGAATAAAACGTCGTACCAAATGACTAAGAGATCAAAAACTCGAACTTCTTAAAATTGGCTTCAAGTGATTTAGCTTCCAAACTTGCCGCGGGATCAGTTGTGACGATACTCTTCTTTCAAGGCACTATTTACTTCAGCGTACTGATGCGACTACAATCGCATCTTGTTCGACACACCTTCTTTAAAGTAAGGTTCTTCACATGTTTTGAAATAACTTCTCATCTTTTTGTTGAGTTTGTAAAAAATACAAAAAGCGCTGAAGAATGCCGCGCTCGTCTCAACAAATAAGACCATACGCATATATACTGACTAGCCACACGTTCGAAACCAAAATATTGAAAAGCGAGGAAATTTCAATCAATGAACTCAGGCACTTGAGCAAAGAAACGGAACAGAGACTAAGCTTCTAAGGAGCGTGCAAAATTGTTACCTAAATAAGCTAAAAGATTGTATTTTTCTAAAATGTAGGTAGCTATGCTATTATAAAAAATTTGACTAAGGCGCCTGCTGGGACTAGGCGCCTGGAGCGGCCGCTCCGTTCGCCCTATGGTAGGGCCGGCCCTGACCCCATGGTAAGTGTATCAGCACCACCCGCCTTTTGCAGTGAGATAAGGTATTTTTTACGTGAGTTTTAAATATGTTTCTCACTTGTAGGGCACGCAAAGGCGGAGGCAGGTCGTTCCAACACCGTGACGCAGCGAATCTGAAGGAGCCCCGAAACGCCATGGTGTGATGTTTTGGAGTGGCAAAAACGTGGGTACACTCCCTCCTGGGGTATCTGCTGTGATCACGGGCCCACTCCAGCTTTAGGAAGAGGTATTTAGGTTTTCTTGTAGTGATGACACCGAACATCATAGTAGTCAAATGCAATCCTCTGCGTGCCTCCATCCTCAGCATGTTTGCGTCATTGAGATATGGGCTAACATGTGACCGAGGTGGAACTGTAAAACAGAAACGAGCACATGCATTTTGCACTCTCTGAATAAGCCTGGACGTTCTTGATAAGAGGCATGGACCATACACTGAGTCACAGTAATTAAACCTGCTGGGGACCAAGGACTCGCAGAAGGTAATTCTCATTCTCTCACTCAGGTAGGGTCTCAACTTATAAAGGAGTTTTAGCCGGTAACAACTATTTCTAACACATTCCGATACATATTTTTCGAATTTTTAGTCGCAATCCACGACAAGTCCTAGATTTCTGGCTGTATCAACCCTTGTAATAGGTTCTCCATTTATATGAATATTTAAAGTTACATCTTTAAGTTTAGCAATATTCTTGGGCGAACCTATGATCATGAATTGCGACTTTTTGGGGTTAATTGTCAAACAGTTTGAACTGCACCAGGCAGAGATGCTGTCCAGGTCCTCGTTCACCCCAGTTACAGCATTGGTACAATTAGCCGGTGCAAAAGGGAGGTACACTTGCAGGTCATCAGCGTACAGATGATGCCGACAATTTGCAATGGTGTTAATAATGTCGACACTACAGGATGTACAAGACTGGCCCTAATATTGACCCTTGAGGAACTCCGCGAGTAACGATTTGTGGTTGTGACCTCAGTGAAGTACCACCCATCCGCTTCAGCTCCACATATTGCAGTCGTTGTGTCAGATAGCTGTGGAACCATTTCACTGAATTACTGTCAAGGCCTTAATATCTCTGTTTAGATAGCAGCAGGGATGTATTGATCGAGTCGAAGGCTCGAGAAAAATCCAGCAATGTAAGAATCATTAGCATCCCCCGATCCTGAGCAGCCAACAAATTGTCGACCACGTCTGCTAGAGCAGTTGCCGTACCATGCCCTTTCCGTAAGCCAGACTGATATTGTGGAAGGATGTTCTGTGCTTCGAGATAGTTAGTAAGTTGGCTGCACACTATTCTTTCCAATATCTTAGACAGACATGGCAGGATGCTTATAGGACGAAGTTCCTGAACTGTACTAGGCTGACTTGTTTTAGGTAACGGTCTCACAATTGCAACCTTCCAGTTCTCTGGAAATACACTATCGAGTATTGACCGGTTAAATATCGCAGTAATGGCCCCCAGCGAGTAAGGCAATGTGAGCAAAAGCATATCTAAAGACAGACCATCGTTCCCTTGTGCATTTGATCTCAGGTCCTTTATGGTCTTGAGGACTAAGTCTTCATTACTAGTGTGCAATGAAAAGGTAGCAGAGTTTTCATGCCTATGGTGCTCATAAAAAGTCAGTTGTGAAATTGTAACACTGTCCTCGCCTGGTACATTCAGGAAGTGCGTGTTGATTAGATCTGGGTCATTGAGCGATGAAGGGAGGTCCACAATGTTCTTCTTATTCAGATGAATTGTACTTTTTAGGTACTTCCAGAGGGTTTTGGGGCTGTTCAAATTATTGTTTATTTGCTTTGTAAAAAAGAAGGTCTTTTCACGTTCAATTGCATTCAAGACAAGGCACTTCATAGTTTTATAACTGTTTCTGAGGACTGAGGTTTTCTGCTTTAGGTATTTTTTGTGGTAATTATCTCGAATACGAATCATATCCTTGATGGTATCAGTTATTCAAGGATGCGGGGGGTGCTTAAATTTACGTGTCCTTATTGGGGCATGTAAGTTCATTAGTCCCATGACGCATTGTGTGAAAGCTTCCACAAGCTCCTCAACGTTATCGAGATAGTTGAGATTAAGACCCCTCCAATTAATGGCGCTCAGATCTCACTCAAGCTGCTCCAGGACGATGTCTTTGTAAGGTCGGTATGTAACCCATCGAGGACTGATTTTCTCTGTTTTGATTCTAAATTCAGCCAGCAACATGGCGTGGCGGCCCAGGTCTGGGGAGTAGAATAGAATAGAATAAGTGATGTGTTGTTTCAGTCACTAATTGCTTTAAAACCTCAACTGCTTCGACTGCGTATACACTGCATTAGCTCCCTGCATCTACTACTGCCCTCATCAAGCAGGTTTATGTTTAAGTCTCCAGTCAAAATCAGTCCATCTACTCAGGTGAAGGAGGCAATAGACTCAGTTATAGCGTCAAGGAACAGTTCTGGGTCTTGCCAGGGTGGTCTGTAAGCTGTGCCAATAACTATGACCTTATTGAGTAGGCGCGTGGAAACCCACATTTGTTCCACCGATGCCACATTGATAGGGTGAGAACAAGGCCTCACATTCATACCTCTGCGTACGTAAAAGCCTACCCCACCCCAAGCCCATTTTTGATATGGCTTGGCCTTGGAGTGTGCCTCAGCCGGTAATCAGCCAGTTTAGGAGCTCTGTCCTCCTCTCCAGTTCTCAACCATGTTTCATTTATAGCCATAATGTCCGGGGCCAAGTCATCCATTGCCATTATAAATTCCTCATGCTTAGTACAGAGAGATCCTGCATTGAAAAAACCAACCAAAAAATTATTTAACCCTAGACCCGTGATATATGTGTGTAATATAAACATCAATGGACTGTAATGTTAGTATTTTTGTGTGACCATTTACTATAGAAGTTATAAATGATAAATTTGTAATTATATTTTTCAACAATACTAACATGAATTTGTAAATATTTAGGATAGAAATGTTAAGAATAGCGCGCGCTCGATACACTGGCGCTGTGTTGCATCGCTTTGCATTTTCTATCGAATCTACCACGGGGAGAGCTCTGAGAAATCGTTCGGATTAATTCCAGCCGACAAATTTCACGAACTCACATCACGTCAAAATTCACGATACCATCCTCACCATCTGGATGCTTGGCGGTCTACCATTGTGCGTTTTACTAGAAGTTTACTTCCTCGTACAACTTCTCCGAGGAAATGTTAACCACCGGTGATTTTTCCCGACCGATACGACTTACGGTCCTTCAAGAAAAGAGCTTACACCTTTCTAAAAGGCCGGTAACGCACATGCAATTCCCCTGGTGTTGCCCCCTCTTCTATATAACAAAAAATCTTATAATCAGACGTGAGAGAAATCGAAGTCAAAGTTAAAATTGCGAACAACTAAGTATGAGCGAAGTATTATTAAAAGTTTTAGATGTTACCGAAATATCTAACTTTGAAGTGAAGTTATACGTATCTAATATTTATGCAGCGTAACTTTGTCGCAAAGTTATTCCTAAGCAATAATTTAATATTGTCAGGCACATAACATTTTCTTTTTTTTTCTAAAAATGGGTGATTTTATGGACAAATCAATTTAAAAATTTGTTATACTAATGCCGGTAGTTGTTGGGTGCATTATACTCGAAGATGTTGACGAGTATGTTTTCCTAAGATAAATTTTCTGACTAGGTAAGTCCAAATTTAAACCATGAAATCAATCGACGGATCCTATTCAGCTGGGCAGCGTCCGAGAGCTCACCACACATCTTTCCGTCACGTATACCATAAAGCTGGAAAACAGAAATATCCCATCTCGGAGAGCGACACCGACACGCCGAGATATGTAGCTCTGTAACATTCCACCGCAGTGCACACAAGTAGTACATAAACCGCCATTTCATTGCATTTCTTGAAGGTTTTCAAACAAGGCTGTCCTCACTACGTACAGCAAATAGATGTTCATGAAATCACCTGTGTGATATTTTGCGGCATTGTGGAATATATTGCGGCACGTAACATCAACGACGTTTACAGAGGGAATACTACCTGTTATCGATTTTTACGCCTTTTTTCTGGAATTTACGAACTGAAAAATTAACCAAGTGGTCGTCCGAAAACTTTGGTCGACAATGACGAATTTATGGCGATTGTTTAAGCTGATGATACTCATTTTACGGCTGAGTTAGCAGCAGCTTTTGACGTTAGCATCAAAACAATATTGGACCATTTGCGTCAAATTCACAAAGTAAAAAAGCTTGACAAATGGGTGGCCCACGAACTCAATGATCGCCAGCGCGAAGTACGCGTCGAGACGTGCCTTTCACTGCTGAACAAGCACACTAAATAAGTAATTTTCAACCACATTTTTACCTGTGACGAAAAATGGATTCTGTTTGACAATTGCAAGTGTTCAGCAAGTTTGTTGGGTCCTGGTTCAGCACCTAAACAATGCCCTAAACGAAAACTTACTCCTAGAAAAGTGATAGTCACTGTTTGGTGGTCTAACACCGGTGTGATTCATCACAGCCTCTTACCAAACGGGATGAGCATAACTGTGTATTATAAAGTGACACATTTCCAATTCGAAGTAAGACATTTTATTAAGATTGCGCTTTTTAAAATAAACGTTACCATGCCAAACCGCTGTATATTTTTCTCAGAGATCATCGTAAGAAACACTCATGTTATTACTTTTTCAGATAAAAAGTACGCAGTCTGTTATTATTCTTATACTTAAGTTCGAATGAGAAAATATTTTAATAAAGTCTTTCTACAGAATACCACATAATTGAAACTACTTTTACGGATCCTATCGCGTTTAATTTAACTTTTGAATTCCGACGTTTTGGGTGCGTTACAGCACTCATAGTTACGGGGGGGGGGGGGGGGGGACTGAGGTGTTTGACGTCCCGATGTCATGGTTAGCCCGGCTACCTGCACTTTTTGAATATTAATTTTTGGTCCGATCTACGCAGAATGAGCTTATAGTATCTTGAATTCTTACAGTGGTATGCTTGAGTTTGAATTTTATTTTATTAATTATAGGATCCCAGGCAGGTGGCAGCACCCATCTATCTTCTCTATTAAAATTAGGATGTTTCTTTAATTTCAATAGCCTCGCGAATCATCCTTGGTAGGAATCGGTGTTCTTTTGAGAGGATTTGTGGTCTATCAAATGTAATATAATGGCGGGGACGATCTTGAACACGTTCATAATTTTTTATAAATATTATCATTGGTTCACAGACTGCAGACTTCCCGGAGTGTCGGTGCTTCAAGTCAGCTATGTGTTATTTTACGCGGGTTTTCATAGATCTAGTAGGATTCGCATAAACCATTATACCACATACGTGTTGATAAAATAATGACTATATATTGAAATAAGTTTTGAGTTAACTTAGAATCATGTATTACGTAATAATGAGCTACGTAGTTTGCCGTATAGTGGCGGTTAAGAATATCCACTACCTCATATCTTCCCGTGGGTGTCATAAGAGGCGAAAGTAGGAAACAGGCAGAAGATGGGTAGCAGCATCTTCCTGACAACAGCAAAATTACAATAAAAGAAACTGTGGTTGCCTACGCGCTCGCCAAGCGTGGCAACTATGGCAAATACCCCCCATGATGAAAGTAACAAATAGACGGCCCCCAGCCCCCGGCGGCCCCGCTATTCCTGGCTACAGTAGCGACCATGGTAACGGTGGGGCAGGGTGTGCTAAGAATCTCCGGTGGAAGCTCGGTTGTCACATAAGACGACTCGACCTGGCAACATACAACGCACGCACCCTGAGGACTGACGAGAAGATCGTGGAGCTGGAAGAAGAAATAGACAAGTTACGCTGGCATATTATAGGATTATCCGAGGTCCGAAAAGAGGAGGGAGACACGGTAATCCTTGAATCCGGCAGCTTGCTCTATCACCGGGAGGACGACCATCTGATAACAACGTTGTAAAGATTGAGAGTGTGTCGACGAGGGTTGCGTACCTTATACTCAGAATCACCAAACTGTATTTGCTGAAGGTCATACAGGTTTACGCACCAACCTCAGCACATTCCGATCAAGAGGTGGAGGAAATATATGACGATATCTCTAGAGCCATGTATTCCTCCAAAAACCACTAAACGGTGTTAATGGGAGATTTCAAAGCAAAACTAGGCACAAGAGAGAACGGTGAGCTGAATGAAGGGAAATTTGGAATAGGGCAACGAAACCCAAAGGGCCAGCAGCTGGCCGACTTCATGGAGAAAAAGAGACTCTTTATAATGAACTCTTTCTTCCAGAAGCGGCCCCACAGGAAGTGGATCTGGTCGAGCCCCGACGGTTCGACAAAAATTGAGATTGACTTCATTATGACGACCAGAAGACAACTGTTCAGTGATGTCTTCGTGATCGCGAGGGTGAAAACTGGTAGCGATCACCGAATGGTTAGAGGCACACTGAACCTAAACATTAAGTTGAAGAGGTCACGTCTAATGAAGTCAACAGTTGTCAACAGTCTCTACAGTTGAAGAATGCTCTCGTAAGGTTCGGGCGTCGGGCACTCGACACATGAAGATTCCGAGCGACAACTAATTAGAACAAAAACGCGGCCGTAAGACAATACGATCACGATCGTACTATAGATAATTAATTTCGACTGCGCAGTCTCCAAAACACAATAACTCTCCGATCACACTCTCAATCTCATGGCTGTTAGACGGGAGATGAAGCTACAGTCTTTAACAGATTTGACAGCATACAGGCAACTGAATAGACAGATCTCCAAATGCATGCGGCGGGACTTATGCAACTTCAATACATCTTGTATTGAAGAAGCGATCGAGCGGAACCAAGCCTCCAAAGTCTTTGCCAGAGATCTGTCTGCCAGAAAGAGCTAACTTTCGAAGCTGAAGACCGAATGTGGCAGCATTGTTTCCGGGACACCTGAGATTTTGAGTGACAATGAGAGGTTCTATGGGCAGCTGTACACGCCATCGTTGGAGCCACACGCAAGTGTGAGTAATAATCCAAGAGCGAGTCTTATCCGACATTATTCCGAAGATATCCCGGACGTCAGTTTGAGAAAGATTAGAATGGCTCTCTAGCACCTTAAAACAGCAAGGCCCCAGGTGAGGATGGAATTACAGCGGAGCTTTTGTAAGCGGGTAGAAAACCGGTACTTGAAGTCCTTCAGAAGCTCTTTAATTAATTGTACAGTTTCTTGAAATAAATTATTATCATTATTTGGGTTATCTATAAAGATTTCTCATCTGGTGGGGCTGTTTAAATATATAATTGTAAACGAAAGATATAAACATACATAAATACCAATAAAATAGAATTTATTATACATATACTATACATAAAAAATACATAAATATATAAAAACCCAACCAGCAGCAGCAACAGATGAAAGCCCTCGGCAGGGAGACCAAACGACCGAGGGTGAGGGGGGAAAGGGAAAGAAACTGGCGGACGATGCGGGCGGTATCGTGGAGCATCTCCTTCTGCATTTGAGCTTGGAGCGGTCCGTCACGGAGTCCCAGTCGCCTCAGATGACCCAAGAGGCTGACTGGGATTAACCCGTTCTCAGCAATGACCACGGGAATAATTTCGGCCGGCAGACCACGCCACGTGTCGGTCACCTCGTGAGCCAGGTCCAGATATTTTGTCAGCTTATCTGTTTCGGCTTTCACGAGGTTCTCGTTATAAGGAATGGTAATGTCGACCAATAATATCATTGACTGTGCCCGGTCCATCAGCACAATATCAGGCTTATTCGCAAGAATAGTCCTGCCTGTGATAATGGCCCGATCCAAGTAGACCCTGGCGTGGTCATTTTCGAGCACGGCTTCCGGCAAGTACTTATAACATACGACCAACACATGTGGCGTACTCCAGCAGTGGCGGGTGCTGATTGCTGGGCCCGCGAAGACCCTGCTAACAGCAATCCAGCTGGTGGGGATGATGGATGCGAGGGGCTGTTGGGTGATCGTACAGCACATCGCGCTTGGCTGGCGGTTCGCCTGATGTCGTGTCCAGGCCAGCTCCAGATGCGCTCTGGCGATCTCCAGGCTGCGACTTTTTGCGCAATCTTCTTTTTCCCATCATCCTCCATTTCTTTGTTCTATTCCTGTTCCGTCATCACATAAGCGTTACGTCAGCGGGCGATGGAGTCGTCATTTTCCTACGCCTTTTTATTATAATTAATTCTTTATTATTAATAATTTTTAAATTATTAATAATAACTTAATTATTATTAATTTATTATTATTATTACTATTATTAGATCCGTCCTCCATGGTGGCATGGCATGGCGTGGAGCAGAAGTGAGGTGGTCTTGTTCTTCAAGAAAGGCGACAACGCTCTCTTGAAGAACTACAGACCGATTTCCCTACTGAGCCGCATCTACGTGCTGTTTTCAAGAGTCATTACGAAACCAAAACCAAAAATTTTATATTTGATAACCATTGTTTTTGTAGTTGTCATGGTAACTTTTATTCAAATTCGTCTCTGGTTTGATGTTCTTTCTTCATAAATACTTTTTGGCTGTAGGTCATTTACAATAAATTTCCTTTTAATTTAAATAATTTTTCCGTTCTCTCTAGAAAGATATAAAAGCCGAACAATCGGTGAAGAAATTCAGTCTTGCTTCAGTTCTCGTATCGGAAGCATCTTCTAAAGGCCTTATCCCGGGGCCGCTCAGCCCCGGGATCCTGCAAGCCTCTATCCTGCCTGAAGCCACTGGACTCTACGATCCGTTGCTCTGCCTGAAGTCGCCGGATCCTACAAAACGTTGCTCTGCCTGAAGTCGCCGAGATCCCACAAGTCTCTACTCTACCTGGAGTCGCCGGAATCTACAAACCTCTGTTCCGCCCGAAATCACCGGAACCTACAAACCTCTGTTCCGCCTGCAGTCACCGGATCCTGCAGGCCACTGCGCTGTCTGAAGTCGCTGAGGATCCTGCAAGCTCCTGTCTGGGCTGAAGTCGCCGATCCTGCAATCGCCGCATTCACCTGAGGTCGTCCCCTAGAGACGCCCACGCCTACCCACCTACGCCGTGCGTGCTCGTTCCAGGCGCTGAGAGCACGCTTGGGATCTTCGGACTCAGCTATGACATAAATCTTTTTTTTTATTACCTTTTTTTTAAAAAATAATTTGTAAATCACATCATCCATCCTCACATTCATACTCCATTTTTGATATATAAAATTGTAAATACTCTTTTAAAAACTTAAATATATTATTGTCTTGGTCTATTTGGTTGTTTTGCTGATCGTAGGTTAGGTTTTCCTTCTCTTTTAATTGTCGCTTCACGACACGGTAGGAAAGAACAGAATGTTTCAGATTTTTTTTTATTTGTTATCACCATTTAAAAATAGTACTTATTCTGTATTCTATCTGCAAAGGCCGGTTATTGCAAAAACAAACCTCTATACCTACCTACCTACAAAGGTTGGTGCGAGAATACTTCGCCAAACCATCGGCGCCATTTAAGTCACGTGACCAATTGCTTCATTCGATATTTTATTAATATTTTTGTTTACTATTTTGTATTAAGAAATTGTTTTTGATGGAATTTTAAAGTTAAAAAGCAAAGTGTTAGCAAAAGTTTTCATTCTTACCAAAATAAGTAACGTTGAAGTTATATGTATCTTTTAACGTGAAAACGTCTTATAAATCGATGAAGCTGGCTGCACGCACGGAAAAACATGACTCATGCGGCGTTACCTCGCTCTGAGGCGTTCCATTTAAAGTGCAAGCGAGAGCGCGGAACGAGCGACAAAGAGGCACAATCAGCCTCCGCGTTCGGCATGTCCGCATGGACAGCTGCTATACAATAAATACATTTACATGTTTTCGTCAAGTATGACGTGCAGTGAAAAGTGAATGTGGTGTCAATTGTTTATAGCAACGACAATTGCGGCGATAAAGGTAATGATTCTTTCGATATTAAATATTTCTTATGACGTTGTCACGTTCAACTATCGTCAGTAAACCGACTTTACAGACAACCGATTTTTTTTAATATTTTTAATCTCACCTGATGGTAAGTGGTTGCTGTGATCCATAGACATCTACATCTATCATCAATATAGAACCAAAATGCAGATGCATTGTCACCCATGAGGACTAGGACTAAGAAGGAATGCCTTTTTTCAGTAAAAATGTTCTCCAGTTCTCTACACTCACTTTACAAAACACAGCAGTGTTAAGCTGCTATTTACGCTGGCATTCTGTGAGAGCGTGGTCCTTCCCTGGTCGAGTCGGCTCATTCGTGTTGTAACTATACTACTAATATTTTTGCAATGTATTTTTGTCACAAGGTTATTCCTAAGTCATAATTTAATATTGTCAGGCGCGTAACTTTTGCTTATTTTCGTATATACCTATAGAATATTTTGTAATAATTATTTTAAAATTAATATAAGTATTCCTGCAAAAACTTAAAACAGTGTTTTATTTTTACACCTAGAATAATAATTGTAATAGAACTTAATGACAGGTTAAAAAGTCGTAGTTGTGATGCTTAAAATGTAATAAACTTTATGAAAGTAGCATCATTTCCAATTCGAAGAAATATATATTTCCTTAAAATTGAAAACCATGCTTATCCGCTTTATAATTTTACAAGATATAAATATGTAAAATTTTTAAAGAAAATACATGATCACTGCACACAATTTTCAGTCCTTATTGACAAAAGTCCTTCGTTCGCCAAACACAATTTCAACTGTGTAAAATCATACTGGTTTACTTTATTTTTGATTAAATTATATTCCAATTATACGATTGTTGACTCATCTGGAATTTTAATTACACAGTGAGATGTTTGTTTGTTTTTTGTTTGAAATATGGCATATAATATCAAATAACCAATTTTTATGCAAAGGTTAAATTTTCTTAACACAATCGTTTTAATTTATGTCCACGCGATTTTTTTTAATTATAAATATACGAGTACCTTTGAGTACGATCACACCTGCAATTCGCCTGGTGTTACAGTTGTTCATGGGCGGCGGTCAACACTTACCATTTACCATCAGATAAGCCGCATTGCCGATTACACTCCCGTCTTTAAAAAAACATATTTTTAAATAAATCTAAATTCCTCAAATTAATTACTAGGTATGTTACATTTCTCTAAGCTAAATTCACTTGACATTGACATCGATAATGTTCATTGTACTTACTGCACTATTGAGGTTTTTGAGCATAGAGCTTAGGTCCTCCGGCGATTCTGCCATAAGGACTATATCGTCGGCAAATCAAATGTGCGTGGTGTACTCGCCATTGACGTAAATACCGTATCTTTTCCAGTCCAGTAGCTTGAAAACGTCTTCCAATGCAGCAATTAAGAATGTCGGCGTTATAACGTCACCCTGTCTTACAACTCTCTGCAGTTCGATATGTTTCGTACTCTGATTCTGAACTCGGATAGTCATCGTAGCCCTACCGTCAAACACTTCAGAACTTCGATATAGCGACAGTCCACTTAGCACCGCTGAAGGGACTGCAGCATCGCCCAAACTTCGACGGAATCAAAGGCTTTCTCAAAAACGCAAGACAAAGTGGCAGATTGCAGTTTGTGTAAGTATGTGGTCTATGGTGCTAAAGCCTTTCCAGAAACTAGCTTGTTCGGGAGGCTGGAAGTAGACGAGCCTGCATGCGAGACGATTCGTAATGACTCTCGAAAACAGCACGTAGTCGCGGCTCAAAAGGGAAATCGGTCTGTAATTGTTCAAGAGAGCGTTGTCGCCTTTCTTGAAAAACAAAGCCACCGCACTTCTGCTCTATGCCTCCGGAGTAATGCCACCATAGAGAACGGAATTAAAGAGCCCCAAAAGGACTTTATGAACCGGATTTCCACCTGCTTACAGAAGTTCCGCTGCAATTCCATCCACCACGGGGTATTGCCCTTTTTAAAGTGCTGGAGATCCATTCTAATCTAGCTTAGACTAATGTCTCGGACATCATCGGAATAGTGTCGGATAAGACTTGCTCTTGGGTCGTTACTTACACTTGCATGTGGTTCCAACGATGATGTGTACGGCTACCCATAGAACTTGTCAATCTCACTTAAAATCTCAGGGCACATTCGGTCTTCAGCTTCGACAGTTGGCTCTTTTCGGCAGATAGATCTCTGGCAAAGACGTTGGAGCTCTGGTTTCGCTCGATCGCTTCTTCAATACAAGCTGTATCGAAGTTACGCAAGTTGAAAAAGTTAGAAAAGTTGCGTAAGTCCCACCGCGTGCATTTGGAGATCTGTCTGTTCAGTTGCCTGTATGCTGTTAAATCTGCTGAAGACTGCAGCTTCATTTCCCGTCTAACAGCCGTGAGATTAATAATCTTATTGAAGAGTTTTTGTGTTCTTCTGCGACGGGTATTACAGAACTTTGCTCCGACCGCATGGACAGTTTTCAGAAGCTTGTCATTCATATCATCCACTTCATTGAAGTATTCTAGACAATGAAAACAATTTTGTTACTCAAGCTGAAAGTATTCGGGGCTTTGTATTAGAGCACGATAAGGACGGAGCTTTGACTTCATTAGACGTTACCTCTCCAACTTAATATTTAGGTTTAGTGTGCCTCTAACCATTCGGTGGTCGCTACCAGTTATCACCCTCGCGATCACTGAGACATCACAAAACAGTTGTCGTCTGGTCGTCATAATGAAGTCAATCTCATTTTTTGTTGAACTGTCGAACTGTTTTAGCCGGCGGCCCCTTGTGTTCCGTTACCATATTCCGAATTTCCCTACTTTCAGCGCACCGTTCTCTTTTGTGCCTAGTTTTGCGTTGAAGTCTCCTATGAACACCGTATAGTGAGTTTTGAGTTCTAGAGATATACATTTCATATATGGAGGATGTGCCGAGGTTGGTGCGTAAACCTGTATGACCTTCAGCAAATACCGTTTGGTGATTCTGAGTATAAGGTACGCAATCCTCGTCGACACGCTCCCTATCTTTACAACATTGTTAACGAGATACTTGTAGACGCTTTTCGCTTTTTACTCGGAAGTTATCACCCGTGCAGAAGACATAACAATGTCATAAGTGAACGCACAAGTAAGGAGGCACGTATTTGCCTTAAACACACTCAATTGATTTCAAGCTGATGCTATAATTATAAGATTTGAAATATGCTTGAATACATTGTAAAATAAAAAAGTCAAACCAATAATTGTAAATTATTAAGAGTAATAAGAAAATTAATAAGAACCTTCAAAATATTAATAACAAAAGTATATAATTAAATTAAATTAACATGTATATTGCGATAACGAATATTTCCATAATACTATAACATAAGCTCCTTCTTTCCTCTCGCGGGTCAATAAAAGTGGATTACGGCATCAAGAGGTCGTTTTAAGGCTTAGATAAGCCAACATTACTTTTAATGATCAAAACAGTCTTACCATTATTGAAAACTCGATTGTTCTTTCAATTTTAATTTTGGAAGAAATAAAGTTATTTTGTTAAATAATAATATTTTTAATAAAAATGGGGGCAAACAAGCATGCGGCTCACTTGATGGTAACTATTGACCGACAACTAAGAACAACTACTGCAATAAGGGAAGTGATTTTTAAAAAGGAACAAGCTCATTTCCTTACGATCGTTAAGTCGTATCGTGATATATTTTATTTAAATCCAGTTTATTAGAAACTACAATTACACGACAGACTTCATCATTTGACTACGATTTCGACTCCGAGCTTATCAACCCATCAGCCCAGCGTAGTAAAAATAACCAACACTTTCAGGAAATAAACGCTAGCTAGCGGAATATGCCATAGGTGGCGTAGGAGAATCCGACACCCTATTTTGTCCCGTGGATATAGTAAGTAAAGAGAGAAAATTGGTGTACTGATCCCGTTTACTCCAGATGTCGTCCCGTTTACTCAGAATATCGATGGACAGCAGCATCAAAAGTTCGAGATGTCTGTACTGCAAACGTCAATCCGCCTGCTAAACGTGACAACAAGCAAGTTCGCCTTGCAATGGTTGAGGCCCACGACCAGCAATGGGCTTCTGAGGGCTAGTAAAAATGTAAGGATGGTAAAAGTAATATTACTTTTTGAGAGAGAAAGTAATTTTTGATGGGGATTTCGGATGATACTTTTTCATATCAAAACTTTGTGCTGATTATGTGGTGCTAAATGTTTGTATGTGAATTGTTTCTTTATTTATTATAACTTGTGAACAGGATTTCATTATTTCTAAACCTCTTCTATTTCTACGCTTTGATATAATATTTAGTTTGAACTTGTGACATCTATTTATTTTATTTTTTTATTGGATAGGGATATTATGACAAACTAGCACACAGTCCACCTGATGGTAAGTGGTTGCTGTAGCCCATAGAAATCTACATTTATCCTCGTTTGCGAATCAAAATGCAGATGCGATGTCACCCGTGAGGACTAAGATAGAATGCCTCTTTTCTAGTAAAAAGGGTCTCCGGTTCTCTACACTGACCATACAAAACACACCAGCATGAAGCTGCTATTTGACTCTGGTATTAATGAAATATTCATTAATTTAAGTACATCAAAACTGCCCACATTATTCTTTAAATATAATGCAATTTCAGTAATCAACCAGCCATTCGATGCGTTATAAGATACCTTTCGGAGACTGTGTGCAGAAATTGCAAGACTTAATTCCTCACTCTCCGTTCCATCGTCAAACCATCATACGCTCACCAGGTCTCCACCACTTCGATGTGGACATACCACTTACTTACCTTACTTTACCACTTTCTTCTTAGCATGAGGTGCGATAGTAGCCGAGCACTGACTTATATTAGTGAACAACAATTAAATAAAGTTTGACGAAAATTTTACGTATGCAATGATGACCATACAGTTTTATTTCATTACTAAGGAAAAAACGGAGTAATGTAACTTAGCTGAGTACTATTCTACCACTAGGCTCAATAAACGACGTTCTCGGGTGTGGAGTAAATATCTTGATTATCATGTAGAAACTTTTACTAGGACTTCAGTTCTGCCTAGGAGTGAGCGGGTGTGTAACCTAATTCAGCCGCCAAGTAGCAGCATAGCGTTAGCATACAGCATATATCATTCACTGCTGTTATAGAGATAGTCAGGATACAGAGAGCCAGTATAATTACTGGCTGTGTCATTCCACCTTAGTCCTTAGACGTGACAACGTTACTGTAACTTTCTTTGTTTGAAGTTGGTTGCAGGTGTCCATGAACTATAATAGACACTTTCTTCCAGGGGGCCTGTAGTTTATTTAGTGAAAAAAATCAAGTCCCTGAAGCTAATGTAATACAATAAACTACGAGGTTCAAATGCAGCCTTGAAGAAAAAAAAGAAAAAAATTGAGCACGTACATGTACTACTGAATCAGAGCGACAGAGTCATTTAACCCACTCACCCTCCTTGTAGTTTAAGGTCATTGGCTGGTACTATAGTCTTCTCATAAAGTATGGCATTATAACATGTAAATAGGAGTTCAGAATTTGCCATTGATGGTTGACTTCCCATGGAACACCAAACCTCATCGAAAATGATCTTTTTCTGCGGGGGTACTACCACCACTATGATAATATGTTAATTTGTTTTCCTCATTTAGTTTCACTGTTTACAAGTTATTTATAAATTATAGCATTCTTAATTCGTTGTTATCCTAAAATGGCACACTAGTCAAGAAAATAAAGCACACGTCATGAACCTTTATAAAAATAAATGGTCTGCTTTCGTAACCAAAGGAATTTCAGATTCAAGCGCATTTGAAACGGAGTAAGTATTATCACTGGTACTTTGAAAAATGTTTCAGACGATCAATCACTCAAGATTAATCTGTTTAAATTACTAATGCATTTACCTGGTTCCAAACCAAGACAGTTTAGAATCGTATAACGTTACGAAACGGAAAAATAACATATATTTTATATTAAGCTTAAATAAAACTTGTAATCTAAAATCGTTTCAAATATTTTTTCCCTAAAAGAATCTTATACTCGTACGTTATCCAATATATAAAAATTAATTTACGTTTGTTCGTATTTTATGCACTACCATACCGTTAATCAGATTGCGGTAAAACTTTGTCAATTTATTGCTTGCACTTGTACAAAGGTTACAGGCATAGTTCAACTAACTTACGCGTATCGTACCGACAAATTTATTTGAAAGTTATATATCATTCAACTTCAATGGATATATTAATGAAACAATATAACTCCTCCAAATTGAAAAGATTTTTCTGCAATTATTTCTTCTGCGGCTGCAACGCGCCTTGTACCAGCTTTTTTTTATAGGATAAGGGTGACAAACGAGCACACAGTCCACCTGATGGTAAGTGGTTGCCGCGGCCCATAGACATCTACATCAATCCTCGATTACGAATCAAAATGCAGATGCGTTGTTCCTCGTGAACACTAAAATAGAATGCCTCATTTCCAGTAAAAAGGGTCTCCGGTGCTCCACACTCCCTATACGAAACACAGCAGCGTTAAGCTGCTATTTTACGCCGGTATTCTGTGAGAGCGTGGTCCTTCCCCGGTCGAGCCGACCCATTCGTGCTACAACTGTACTACTAATATAGCTGCAGCAGAGACATACTGAGACTGTTTTACCACGTAATCGGCGGTGAAGAAAAATATCATGACGAAAGCAGCATGTCTGAGACGTTAGAAAAATATTTCGAAGACATGTGGAGTCCACCAACACTCATTAAGGCAGTGCGTTAGACACGTACTTGCGATAAAACCCTCTCAGAAATTAGAAGAGGCCTAGGAGTAGGACGTATATTGGCTGTCACTTTACTTCCTTAACTTTATATTAAGAATGTCTTACAGGCCAATTGTGACCACGGCAGGAGGTTTGACGACATACCCGTACTCGGTATACAACGGTAGAATAAAACGAAGTGCCAGTAAGTACCTATAATTGGAGCCGAAGAGATTACGGTCATCAAGGAATGAAAAAGAATAATACAATGTGAAGGTGACTTTTATTCGACTAAATTATTCGACGATCGCAAACAACTGGGTTAAGTACCTCAGTTCCCTTTAATCACTCCCCGAGGTCATCAAGGGCACGATTTTTTATTTAAATAGACAAATTATTCGTGTTAGAAACACGTAGCATTTCAATGCAAATCAGCTTTAAGTAAATATTTACATTTTACAATTTTTTGCATTACATCCTATATAAAAAAATATAAAAGCCGACTGCTGAACATAGGCCTATTTTTTCTGCCGACTTCCAAAAAGGAGACGGTACTCAATTCGACTGTATGTTTTTTTATGCGTGTTACCTCATAACTTTTTACTGGGTGCACCGATTTCGATGATTCTTTATTTATTTGAAAGCTTATACTTTTCGTATGGTCCCATATGAATTTGATCAAGGTCCGACCAATAGTTTTTGAGTTATTCTTAATAACTTGTATTGAAGTCAGCTGTACAAATTTTTTAATTTTTTATTATTTTATATATTATTCTACGCCAGCGCTTAACTACAATCCCACCTGATGGTAAGTGGTGATGTAGCCTAAGATGGTGAAGCACACTGACTTACCAAAAGCCTATTCACTCTTGCCTTGAAGACACCCACATTGTAATCGAATGGAAACACAGATGCTGGCAACTTATTCCACTCCTTTGCTGTAGGTATGATGGACGATGTAGCAAACCGTTTGGTTCGAATGCGTGATAAGTCAACAACGAAGGGGTGGAGACTGACCGAACGTCTGGTTGTCCGATGGTGGAAGGGAGAGGGATTAGGAATTGAATTATGCAATTCCTGCTCTCTCTCTCTCTCTCATAGATCTCACAGGTGGCATATTTGTCACAATTGCCACGCTTGACAGGCGGATTGGCAACCGAGTTTCTTTGATTTTTATCACGGGGACGCTGCTGACATGTTTCATTTCCCTCTGTCGTATCTCATGACACCCATGGTATGATATATTAGTAACCACTAAACGGCATGTAATTATGCTCTATTCAACGTAAGCATTTTTATAGAATGAGTGACAAAATAGCAAATAATAATAAAAAATACTTTGCGTCTAACTATCCTCGTCAACACTAATCCGGCGGGGCGGGAGTTGCTCTTCAAACTAGGTAAGACACACCATTTTATTTTACCGAGCGGATGTACGCGAGGTAATTTTACCAAATTTAATTTCCCTGATATTTTCTTTATTATATTACATCTTACAGAATACCAGCGTAAAATAGCAGGTTAATGCTGCTGTGTTTTGTATGGTGAGTGTAGATATCCGAAAACCCTTTTCCCTGGTAAACGAGGTATTCCATCTTAATCCTCAAGGTTGACAACGCATCTGCATTTTGATTCTTAATCGAAAGAAAAATGTAGATGTCTATGGGCCACAGCATCCAGTTACAACAAAACAAAAAAGCAACACTACATTTACACAGAAACTTTTCCTCCCTTGCATTTATCTGAAAATGAAATGCAAATGGTATCTACTTACTCTCTCGGATCTTCTATTCTATTAAATATTATTTCTCAGCCATTCAGCTTAAGTGCATTCAATAATGCACTAAGGGAAAGCTTTTTGCCGTCTTCGATTCTATGCACCTGTAATCGTAGCAGAAGGTTTTCTACCGACGTCAAAAAGGAGGAGGTGCTCAATTCGACTGTATGTTTTTATGTTTGTTACCTCATAACTTTTTTCTGGGTGAACCGATTTCGATGATTCTGTTTTTATTTGAAAGCTGGTGCTTATCGTGTGGTCCCATATAGATTCTATCAAGGTCTGACAAATAACTATTGAGTTGTTCTTAAAAGTTTATATTGAAGTCAGTTGTACAAATTTTTTAATTTTTAATTATTTATACAAGTAATGGTGCTTCCACACAGTAGCTAAATTGTATAACATTTGTGAGAAAGATTTAGTCTCAAACCTATTGCAAAATTTATAAATTGTTATTATAAAAAGATATTATTGGATCAAATTGAAACTATACGTGGTAGAGCCATGCTGTAGCTATATTGATAGTATAGGTACGCTATCACAGAATACCAGCGTGAAATAGTAGCTTAATGCTGCAGTGATTCGTATGGTAAGTGTAGAGAACCTGAGACCCATTTTACTGGAAAAGAGGCATTCTATCTTAGTCCTCATGGCTGACAACGCATCGGCATTTTAACTCGCAAACAAAAATAAATGTAGATGTCTATGGGCCACAGCAACCACTTACCATCAGGTGGACAGTGTGCTCGTTTGTCACCATTATTCTATAAAAAACAAAAAAAATATGATATTAGTTTATTATACCTTTATTAATTGCTATCGACCTGCCCCGACTTTGTCTGGCTAGAACCTATTAAAGTAGTGTTTTTTAGATTTAAGTTACCTAATCAACGACTATTTATTTTATAAATTTTTCGTTTTATAAATATAAAATATAGTCTAGATCACTCCTGGCATTGCTCTCTATCTGTTAGTGAAGTTTCATTACAATCAGTTCTGCCATTCCGAAGGTTAGCCCTGATAAACAAACAGACAGACAGACGGACAGACAGACAATTTTTTTTAATTGTTATTGCTGTCTTATCTGGCATGCAAATAATCCCCTAAGCTCAACATAAGACAGTTATTTCGATATAAGAAACAAATACTTCAATTTTATTTATATGTAAAATGTATTCATTATACTATTTATCTGCTCATCAAAAACAATCCCTCCAGGATTTCTGTAGTAGAGGTTTTCCTCTGCGTTGCGCTTGGTGAGTGCAGGTGGCCGGAGGCCCAATTCCCCCCCCCCCCCATCAACATGGTAGTGGAATTAAATAAAAGACTACCCCAGGAGGGTACCAGCACCCCTGGAGAATTCCTCGCTGAGCATCCACGACCAAACTACTCCACTCCTGGGCGTGGGTGCTCAGGCTGCCCCGCGTATTCTGGGGGGGGGCGAAATTCCGCTCAAGACGAAACCTGCTCGGGGCAAGCGGAGCAAGAAGACAAAGGCAACCCCTGCCACGCTTACCGTGGATTTCTGCAATATCAGGGGCCTTCATTCAAACCTTAACGCCGTCCACTACCATCTGGAGATAGCTAAGCCGGCCTTGCTCTTTCTTACCGAGACACAGGTGTCCTCTCCGGCTGATACTTCGTATCTCTCCTACCCGGGGTACAAATTAGAACACTCGTTTGTGCCCCGGGCTGGAGTTTGCGTGTATGTCAGAGAGGACATCTGTTTTCGACGCCTCGGCAGCCTTGAAGGTACGGACCTGTCCATCCTATGGCTGCGCGTAGACAGCGACGACCATCCCCGCGTCTACGGGTGCCTCTATAGGTCCCATAGCGGTAATGCCGACACAGACCGACTCATAGACCACGTCCAAACGGCTGCAGACTCCGTGCTACAACAGGTCCCATCCGCAGAGATCGTGATACTCGGTGATTTCAACGCCCACCACGCTGAATGGCTTGGTTCTCGTTTAACCGATCATGCGGGTAGATCTGTCTATGACTTTGCTTTGGCATATGGTCTAACACAACTGGTTACTTCGCCTGCGCGGATCCCAGATGTGGAAGACCATGTACCTTCCCTGTTGGACCTTCTGCTGACCTCTCATCCGGACGGATATCAGGTCTCCGTCGATGCCCCTCTGGGCTCTTCGGACCATTGTCTGATCCGGAGTACGGTGCCACTCACGCTCCAATCGCAGTAGCGATCTACAGCTTGCCGCCGTGTTTGGCACTATAGGTCAGCTGATTGGGACGGGATGCGGTCTTTTTTTGCATCCTACCCTTGGGGGCGGGTTTGCTTCTCGCCGGAAGATCCCAGCGTTGTTGCCGATTCTGTTGCTGATGTGGTACTTCAGGGTATGGAACTTTTTATTCCATCCTCTGTGGTGCCCATCGGAGGCAGATCCCAGCCATGGTTTGGTCGCTCCTGTAAAATAGCATCACGCTATAAGCAGGAGTGCTACCAGGCCTGGGCTGACGCATCAACATCTCGGGATATAAACACCAGCGCATTAAAAAAGAAGTATAATTCTGCCTCCAGGTCCTTCAAAAGCGTCATTGCCAAGGCAAGGTCTGAGCACATCGGCAGAATTGGCAAGAAGCTAGTTCGCCTTCCTTCGGGAACCCGTGCATTCTGGTCTCTCGCCAAGGCTGTCCAAGGGAACTTCTGTCAGCCATCTCTTTCATCTCTGCACAGAGAGGACGACTCACTGGCCCATGCCGCAAAGGAGAAAGCCGATCTGTTGAGCTCTCTTTTTGCGTTCAACTCGACTCTAGATGACGGGGGGAACACACCGCCCACCATCCCGCGATGTGAGTGCTCCATGCCGGATGTGCGATTTACTCAGCGCTCGGTCCGCAAAGCACTCTTCTCCCTGGACGTCAACAAGTCGAGTGGGCCCGATGGAGTCCCTCCCATTGTGCTGAAGACGTGTGCTCCGGAGTTGGCACCGGTTTTAACGCGTCTTTTCCGGTACTCCTACTCCCAAGGCGTAGTCCCGAACTCATGGAAGACAGCTTTGGTGCACCCGATCCCTAAAAAAGGCGACCGCTCAGACCCGTCCAACTACAGGCCTATCGCCATCACCTCCTTGTTCTCCAAAATAATGGAAGCCATTATAAACTGCCAGCTCATGAGGAACCTTGAGGATCTCCAGCTGATTAGTGACCGCCAGTACGGTTTTCGTCGGGGTCGATCAGCTGGTGATCTTCTAGTCTACTTAACTCATAGATGGGCGGAGGCAGTAGAGTCCAAGGGGGAGGCATTAGCCGTTAGTTTCGACGTAGCGAAGGCCTTTGATCGGGTCTGGCACAAAGCGCTTCTTTCGAAGCTTCCTTCCTATGGGCTTCCCGAGAAATTGTGCAAATGGATCACCAGTTTCCTTGCTGATCGGAGCATCAAGGTCGTAGTAGACGGTGAATGCTCTGATTTCAAGCCTATCAACGCTGGTGTTCCACAAGGCTGCGTGCTATCACCAACGCTGTTTCTCCTGCATATCAATGATATGTTGCTAACTGGCAGCATTCATTGCTATGCGGACGACAGCACTGGTGATGCCTTATATACCGGCCGTGCCAATATTTCTCGGGAAAACGTCGCCGAGTACCGGGACAAACTTGTGTCTGAAGTCGAGTCTTTGCTTAACAAAGTCTCGGATTGGGGGCGACTAAATCTAGTCCAGTTCAATCCCCAGAAGACACAAGTTTGCGCGTTTACCGCTAAAAAGAACCCCTTTGTCGTATCTCCTCAGTTTCAAGGCACTCCCCTTACTGCCTCAGCCAGTATCGGAATCCTTGGCGTCGACATATCGAATAGTGTGCAGTTTCGTGGTCACTTGGAAGGGAAGGCCAAATTGGCCTCTAAAAAGCTTGGCGTGCTCAGCAGAGCGAGACAGTATTTCATGCCGGCACATCGCTTGCAACTTTACAAAGCGCAAGTTCGGCCCCACATGGAATACTGTTCTCATCTCTGGGCCGGGGCACCCCAGTGCCAGCTCCTTCCACTTGACCGCATCCAGCGCAGAGCGGTTCGAATCGTCGACGACCGAGTTATTTCTGATCGGCTCGATACACTGGCACTGCGTAGAGATGTTGCATCTCTTTGCGTATTTTATCGCATTTATCACGGGGAGTGCTCTGAGGAATTGTTCGGACTAATTCCAGTCGCTCAATTTCACCATCGCACATCGCGACAAAACTCGCGTTACCATCCATACCATCTGGATGATTGGCGGTCCACGACTGTGCGATTTAGAAGAAGTTTTCTCCCTCGCACGACTTCTTTGTGGAATCAATTACCACCAGCGAATTTTCCGGACCGATACGACTTAGGAACCTTCAAGAAAAGAGCTTACACCTTTCTAAAAGGTCGGCAACGCATCTGCAATTCCCCTGGTGTTGCGGTTGTTCATGGGCGGCGGTAGTCACTTACCATCAGGTGAGCCGCATGCTCGTTTGCCCCCTATTCTATAAAAAAAAATAGTATCGTACTTTTCTCCCGCTTTCATTGTTTATGCGTCCAGCATCAAGTAAAAGCATTTTAAAAGCAAGCTCTTTCCAAAAGTGTACAAAATGTTAAACAATATTAAACATAAAAAGTGTACAAAATTTTAATCAAAATTATAAATTATTTTTCTGTTCTGTTGTGTTTTAACATGTTAGGAAGTTTTCATCTCTGTTGAAGTAATCATAATCATAATCATAATCTTTATTGCAATCAAATGGTTATCAATAGATGTAATGTTTTAAAAATTGTCAGCATTTGAACCCGGTTTAGTATACATAATAGCGTTGCCTAGTATCCCATATTTAAAGAAAAGTTCCGTATTTGTTGCATGAATTTCAACGTTCCGCTGGAACAGGCTGTATGGCGTATTTTGTTAAATATAATATTAAAAATTAACAAAAATCTTTGCCAATCAAAAATTTAAGAAAATAGTAAAACAATTTTCGAAGACAAAGTCAACGTATAACGCAGTATAAAATGAACTGATTTTCGTTTAATGCACGCCGAATTAAATTACAGTTTAATTGCTTAGTGTTGATCAGTTTGACTGTATTTTTTATGAACATGTAAAATTACAAAAATATTATAAGTTGCGTGGAACAAAGTCTGAACAAAATTGCAACGACTTTGTTTTGTTTAGGTCCGAGTAAAAACGTATTTTTTAAGCTTTTTTAGAGGATGGAAAAAAGGTTGCAACCATAATATATATTAATTTAAAATGAAATATAACAAGTTAGTTACAATTTTTTATAATTAATTTGAATTGCAGCAAAATATAACAAATATTTAAAATAAATGTCGTGTTATACAATGCCAATAACGACAATATACATATGGCAAACGAGCACAAAGTAACTATTTTTTTTTTTGTCTAAAACATCACAAGCCAGGAGAAAATTCGAGTATGGGTGGATATTTATTTTAAATAGTACTTAGTTCAATATATAACTCAAGCTCAAACATTTTATTATATCATATAAAACTCTTTCCTTACTGGTTATCGGAAACTTTGTATAAAGATATTTTTCCCTTAATCCATCAGAGTATTTGTATAACAAAAGGATTGCGTTACACGAATAAAAGCAGTTTGTCAGATTTCGTTTCTCTTTTCAAAATTTAAGAATGGATTTAGAAAATATACAATAATATTTATTTTGTAAAATTCAAAAATTGAAATTCATATTCAATTTATTTTTACATTTTACGTGTGCTACGTCGGTTACTCTGTTTCTACGGATTCATTCAAATAGAAAAATTTTGAGCGTTGCGTATGACCACATCTCAGATCCATATGTCATCACTGGCAACACGGACTAGTTACATACTCTAGTTTTTTAGTTTTGAAGACAAAGTGACGAGAAGATAATGTATCGAAATGTCCCGAACGCTAGCAGAAAACAGCGTAAACGACTTAGTCGAACTCTCTTGTACCCTTGTAAAATACATGTCTACAGCTTCGAGAAAATTGTTCCCAACAACCACTGCATTGGTGTGACATTAACGTTACACAAGACATTTGTCTTATCCCTGTGACTTATCCGGGTCTCCCACGCTAATGAGGTCATTGTTGACGATTTTGAAGTAATCGATGATAGATGTAGATGTACATGGGCCATAGCATTTTCTATGTTATGTGCTCGTTTTTACCCTTAATAAAAAAAACAACATTAATATCAGCAACTTTAAAACTTCTTTTAATGCTGTAGTAAAGAGTTTCAGATATATATCATGTGACATCCTGTCTTACACCTTATGGTCGCCATCCAATAACTGACTGTGAGTGTGAAATCTTAAGTTGAAATTTTTAACTGACGGCAACCCACGAATCTTTTCGGGCGTACTGTCAGTTAAACTGCTCAGTTGAACTGACGTACATCCAAAAACTGATCATGAGTGTGAAATCTTAAGTTGAAATTTTTAACTGACGGCAACCAACGGATTTTTCCACGCGCACCGTAATCGGCTGACTTCAGTTCGTTTCAATTATTGGTAAGTACGAGTACTTGCTTTCTTAGTAACTACATACATTATTTCTATACTGTTTAGATTTTATATTATCATATTATTAGGAATGAAAATAAAATAATACAAGAAAATAAGAAATATTGAAGGTAGCGTTGGTCGGTAAAGTGGTATCGGTAACGTGGGATCGGTCGGTAAGGTGGTAGTTTTTGGGGTCTCTGTGCAACCGTTGGAAGATCGGTCCATATTTTCTTCAGAGTAAATTCTAATACGAGTAACATTATTTTAATAAATCATTTTGAGAATAGTTTCTAACATCAGAAGTGGAATAGTTTCTAATAATATATATTTAGAGAAGTTCATTTGACGTAGGATGAAGGCCAAGGTGACTAAGATGATATTAACTTTCCGATGGTGCAATCCGAAGGTGGGTATAAAATCTCAGTGACGGCACTAGATAGAACAAGCGTGTTTGAACTCATTTGAAAGTGCTCATAAAGACCTAGGTGACTGTTATGACCTCACTTTTCTGATGGTGCAATCCGAAGGTGGGTATAGGATTGCAGTGGCGGCACTAGATAGAACAATCGTGTTTGAACTCATTTGAAAGGGCTTATAAAAACCAAGGTCACTGTGATGATCTTACTTACATGATGGTCAACTTAGGAGGTGGGGTAAAATATCTCAATGATATCACTACGAAACACAATCGTGTTTGGGCTCATTTGAAAGGGCTCAAGTACACTAAGATGAAGGAGTAAATATGCTATGATTTTAAGAAGAAGTAACTAGTTGAAATACCTTTTTAGATTTATTATGGTTTGTGGCTTATTACCAGACTGTGTAATAGTAAAACAGTATTATTACCAATAAGCACTATCTGGTCATCATAAGACCTTCAGAATATGTCCATGCCCACGGATTTTATGGGCGCTCCGAAATCCGGTAGATTCAGTTCATTTACATCACGCCAAACTGACAGTGAGTGAGCGTGTTTATAGCAGGGCTCCGTCACTCATTCAAGGTCTCGCGCTGTTTACCTACCGGCTAGCGTACTCCGGGAGTGCAAGTATAAGTGGGGTGTCGCATTCTCTACAGATGGGTAGTTTAATGTTTAATAATTAAAATGAACAATTAAACATAAATAACGCATTTATTAAAATAAATAAGTAAAATTTACCTTAATGAACAAAATTATCATAATATCTGATCTATTTCTTAAAATTGTTTTATACTTATCTCAATATGAATAAATATATTTTGAAGTCTTAATATATAAACTAAAAATATAAATTTAAATCCCCCCGAACGGAGGGAGAAAACACAAGAAAAATAAAGAAAACTAAACTAAATATAGTGTATATGTGTTATAAATATGTAGGCTCGTCCATTCTTAAATAGTTACGTAAGTCACCCGATTCTAGTGATAACTCAAATAAATTTATAATAATAATAATAAATTTATTTATTTCCCACAATTTGATTAATATGAGCTAATAACTGATATCTCTTTTTAACCACTCTTTCGTCCGTTTTTTTTTTGGGGTTTTGAAGTGATGAAATGGCAACAAACAGTAATCTCAGTAAATAGAATATCCTATTCAGAAGACGAGCCCATTTTTCAACTGACGCGGTGAGAGGTCGGCTAGCCAGATATGTAGCGCCCATGAAGCTAATAAAAAGGGGAGACGGCATAAGCAACTGTGCACTGTGATTCTAAGTAGGTCCTGACGTCATCATAGTGGGCGTGTTTTTAGTTAGTATACTGTCAGCATTCATCCCGTGCGCTTATGTGTTGAAAAAATCGCAAATCGGTGTATTTTCGTAGTATTAAGAAGAAAAGGATGAAATGTTGTGTTTTATTGTGTAAAACTACTCAGATAGACGCTCTGATATTATGGATAGCATCACTTTTCATTTGTAAATAATTTTTCACCTAATTTATTAAAATAGTTCTAGAAAAATCTCTTTGCGTCGGCTTTCAAATATAATTAAATATATTCGACACTAGATGGCGACACTTTGTGTCATGTGAACTAAAAATATAAAAGTACGTAGAGCTCAGTAACGATAAAATAATCATACGAAGGTGCTGAAATTTGTTTTGCATTCAGACAAAGAAATTTTAATCGCAAAATATTATTTTTATAGTTTATAATAATTTTGAGAACAGGCCATATTCTCGTCAAGTAAACCTCATAAAAAAATAACAAAAGACAGGGCCCTAATTAGAATTCAATTATTTTTCCCAGTAATCCAACTTTTAATATTAAAATGCAGGAAATTGTACTTAGGCTGATTTTTACAAAATGTTTAAGTTATATTTAAGTGACATTCTATATGCAAAGAATCACTTAAATACAATTTAATGTTCTTAGATTGGCATTCAAAAAGTGCATTCGGATGCCTAATTTGGAATAAAATATTTATATTTTAATTGATTTGTAAATAAAATTATATTAATTATAATAATTTGTCTATTATTTTTTCTTCCTTTAGAGATATTAAGTAGTATAACCCGCACATAAATAATAGTCCAGCCGTTTCTGCGTGAAAAAATTACACATACACAGTATATACTTAGTGTGGAATAAGCTCAAGGAGACAGAAAGAACACACAAAATTTCGCCTTTATAATATTAGTGATATAAGTAGGATATTTAGTTCTAAATTAAATATCCTCCTTAATTATTGAACGTAGAATATTTAGTTTCAAAGATACTTTATTTTATGGATAAAATAAATATTTCTTGAAGGTTGACTTTCACGAAATGATAAACATATTTAAATTGTATTTAAGTGATTCTTTGCATATAGAATGTCACTTAAATATAACTTAATCAATTCGTAAAAATCAGCCAAGTACAATTTCCTTCATTTTAATATTGAATGTTGGGTTACTGGGTAAATTAATTGAATTTTAATTGCGGCCCTGTCATTTTGTTATTTTTTATGAGGTTTACTTGACGATAGATGGCGGCCTGTTCCCGAAATTATTATGAAAACTATAAAAATATTATTTTGGCGATTAAAATTTCTTTGTCTGAATATATTTGCTTCATGAGATAGACGCTGCGATGCTATGGATGGCATCACATTTCATTTGTAAGTAGTTTTACACCTAATTTATTAAAATAGTTCTAGAAAAATCTGCGTCGGCTTACAAGTATAATTAAATATATTCCACACTAGATGGCGACACTCTGTGTCCTGTGAACTAAAAATATAAAAATATCCTATTCAGAAGACGAGCCCATTTTTCAACTGACGCGGTGAGAGGTCAGCTAGCCAGATATGTAGCGCCCATGAAGCTAATACAAAGGGGAGACGGCATAAGCAACTGTGCACTGTGATTCTAAGTAGGTCCTGACGTCATCATAGTGGGCGTGGCTTTAGTTAGTATACTGTCAGCATTCATCCTGTGCGCTTATGTGTTGAAAAATCGCAAATCGGTGTATTTTCGTAGTATTAAGTAGAAAAGGATTAAGTGTTGTGTTTCATCGTGTAAGAACTACTCAGATAGATGCTCTGATGCTATGGATGTATGATGTAAGTAATTTTATTCCTAATTTTTTAAAAAGGTTCTAGGAAAATCTGCGTTGGCTTTCAAATGTAATTAAATATATTCGACACTAGATGGCGACACGTTGTGTCATGGGAACTAAAAATATAAAGGTACGTAAAGCTCAGTATTGGTAAAATAATCATACGAAGGTGTTGAAATTTGTATTGCATTCAGTCGTAAAAATTTTTAATCGCCAAAATATTACACTTTTATTATTTTTATAATCATTTTGTAAACAGGCCGCCATCTATCGTCAAGGTAGCTAAACTATATTGCAACATCAATATGGAACGATGCGAGTAGTTTTACTATTTATCGGTAGATGGAAAATAGTAAAAATAGTAAAATAAGTGTGTAAAGGATGTTCAATTAGGGAACATGAATAAAATAGGCGACTCACACGATAGGCAAATTGTATATTTAAAAGGAATAAAAAATACAAAATATTTGGTGGCGATCGGGTCGCGAGCTAGCGGCGAGTGCCGGTCTTAGGCGCGGTGGTGAGAAACCCCCACGCACTTCACATACTCCCCGCAAACACCGTCGGTGCTGTCGTAACGGCGCCGACATACTCCCGGCGCTGGAAAGCTTAACAGCTTTCAAGATCTTCCAACTCATCGGGCTTCGGTAGTAGGACGATTCTGTTTAGGGCGCGCCGCACAATTCCTCTTGCAGTGTCTATATCTGCGACGCGTGTCAATCCATCAGATCCCGTGAAGAGTTTTCTTACACGTCCGAGACGCCAATAGAGCGGTGGAGCGTTTTCCTCTTTCAAGAGGACTAGGTCGTCAATTTGTAGGCTCTCTTTGGACTTCGTGCGCCACTTCGTCCTCAACTGCAGCTCCGCAATGTACTCGTGGCTCCAGCGTCGCCAAAAGTGTTGCTTAAACTGCTCGATGCGCTGGAATCTGTCGAGACGATTGGCATTAGCGGATTGTAGACACGGAGATGGCAGCGAGCTTAGTGGTCTACCAATTAAAAAGTGGCCCGGAGTTAAGGGATAATAGTCAGTGGGAGAGGAACTTAATGGACATAGGGGGCGGCTATTTAGGATACATTCTGTTTGTGTGAACAAAGATGACAATTCCTCATAGGTTAGGTGCGTAGTCCCTAATATCCTAGCCAGGTGGAATTTGGCTGACTTTACACCGGCCTCCATCAAACCATTGAAGTGAGGAGCGTATGCAGGCGAAAAACAAAATTCAACGCCTTCGTTAGCGGCAAAATTAGCGATAGTTTTGGCATTAATTTCAAAAAACTCTTTAAGTTCCTTTGAAGCAGCTACAAAGTTTCCATCATTGTCGCAGAATATCTGCTTTGGTAGCCCTCTCCGTGAAACAAAGCGTCTCAAAGTTAATATAAAAGCATCCTTGGACAGCTCACTAACAGCCTCCAAATGGATGCACTTATACCTAAAACATATGAAAATACACAAATAACATTTTGTAATTTTACAACCACGACCTTTGCGATCCGTGACCATAAATGGCCCAGCGAAATCAGTCCCTACTGTAATAAAAGGAAAGTCAGGCATTAGTCTTTGAGCAGGTAGGTTGCCCATTATGTTTTTCATAGACTGACCCTTAAAACGCCTACATACGGTGCAATTATGCACAGTACGTCTAGCCAGACTTCTTCCACTAATGGGCCAAAAACGCGTTCTAATAGAAGCCAGTAAGGCTTGGGGCCCTAGATGTAGAAGCCGTATGTGTTCTTGTTGGAATAAAAGTTGAGTAAAATGGTGTTTAGAGCTTAACAACATGGGATGCTTCATATCGAAACTATATTCAGAAGCCTGAATTCGACCACCTACTCTTATCACTCCTTTATGTAAAAATGGATTAAGTGCCGAAATGTGCGACTTAGGACTTAGGGAATTTCCTTTTAATAATAAATCGTATTCTTTTGGGAATGCCTCTAATTGGGAAATATACACTAATGAATTAAGAGTTTTATTGAGCTCGGCGGTAGTTAAGGAACCTGTAATTTTAATTTTAGAATTTTTACAGTTATTAATAAATCTATGTACATAGGCTAAAATGTGTTGTAATTGTTTTAATTTAGAATATTTGTTAAAGTTAATAATTGATTGATAATTATCACAAATAGCAACTGGATGTGCTTTAACTTCCGGCAAATTCTTCATCTCAATAATAGTCTGCGACTGCATAGAAGGCCACTCGGACTCTGGCAACGATAAAAACTTAGGTCCATACCACCACATATCACATGCAGCGATCTGTTGTGGGTTCACGCCACGGGATAGCAGGTCAGCTGGGTTGTGTTCTGTAGGAACGTGGTGCCATGAATTTGCGTCAGTCAACTCTCTAATGGCGGCGACTCTGTTGGCAACGAATGCCTTCAAATTAGAAGAACCGCAGCGCAACCAACTAAGAACTACGCTCGAGTCAGTCCAATAGACATGACGCGATATTTTACGTCGCAAGGCTTTGGTCACAGATGAGCTCATTTCAGCTGCAAGAAGAGCACCTGAAAGCTCCAAACGAGGAATTGTAATAGGGCTGGATGCTGGGGCAACGCGAGATTTCGCACATAAAAGTTGGACATGTATTTGTCCTTCTTTATTTGTAGAGCGAAGGTACAAACATGCACCATAGGCGCGTTGCGATGCATCGCAAAAACAGTGGATTTCAGCAGAGACTGGATATTCTATTGATACCCATCTAGGTATATTTAGTGAAAAAAGGCATTTAAATCCATCAACAAAAGGTCTCCAGACATCGACAATATCCTTTGGAGCGGGCTCATCCCAGTCCAATTTGAGAGACCATAAGGTCTGAATTAAAATTTTGGGAACGATAGTGGACAAGGATAGGAGGCCCAAGGGATCGAAGATCTTGAAAGTTGAAGAAAGTATAGTGCGCTTAGTGACGACCTCAGACTGATCCACTGCAATGGGAAAATTAATGCTGTCGGTCGAAGGACTCCAATCTAGGCCCAGCGTATTTGTAGACTGACTCAATGTCAGGTTGCCGGATGACTGGACAACGCCTGAAGGCAGTAAAGAAGGTAAGTTGGATCGGTACTTACGTAAATCAAAACCAGCCATAGAAAGAGCCACATGTGTTGATTTCTGTATAGACCGTAATTGATCTTCATCATCGCTAGAAGTTAGTAAGTCATATATATGTCCTCCTGTATGACTGCCTTAATAACGTCATCGTCACACTCCTCGCCCACTTGCCAGAGACACCTGGTGGCAAGGAAACTAGCGCTAGCAAATCCGTAGGTGACCGTGTTAAGCCTGAGTGTCTGTAATGGTTTGTCCTCCGCATCACGCCATAAAATCAGCTGTAGGTTTCGGTCAGACTCATCTATTAAAACCTGCCAGTACATTTTTTTCAATATCCGCTGACAACACATAACGATATTGCCGGAACCGGATGAGGATATTGAAAAGAGAGTCTTGAACTGTAGGGCCTATCATTTGAATGTCGTTTATAGACAAACCAGATGAAGTGCGAGCTGATGCGTCAAAAACGACGCGTAGACGTGTTGACTCACTGTCTTCACGAATGACAGGATGATGCGGAACAAAATAGGCAAGCTCAGGTCGGTCTACCTCAGATATTGCTAGATGTCCTAGTTTGCGATACTCCTCAATGAAATCAACATAGGCGGACTTAAGTTCCGGTTGCTTGCGAAAACGACGTTCCAGGTTTATAAATTGCCGCCTGGCCATGAAATAGGAAGTGCCTAGGCAGTCTGGTTTGTCGATCAATGGCAGCTTGACACAAAAACGACCTTCTTCAGTGCGTTTTGTGTGCTGTAAAAAATGTTGTTCGCAAGCTTTCTTTGGTCTGTAAGAAGGGGCCTTTGTGGCAAGCTTTCAAGCTCCCAAAACCTCTTCAAATCATTGTGAAGCTCAACTAAAGTATTGTTGCTTTCAATACTTACAAAATTACATTTCACTGGGGAATTTAAATTGAGATTGTCATTTTGAATATGGTGCATGGGACCTGCGATAAGCCATCCTAATTTAGACTCATGTAGAATAGGATTTCCTTTGCCTAAAGAGTGCTGTTTGGTTCCAATAATGGACCAAAATAGGTCAGCACCGATGAGCAGTCCTATGTCAGACGGTTCATAAAAGCTGGGGTCTGCTAATGCAAAGGACTTCAGGTTAAGGTGTGTAATAGACACAAGAGACTTAGGTATCTTACCTGATATTTGGGGTATGACTAAACATGACGTCATAACGCTGAAAGAACCTACCTTTGAATGAATTCGAACATTGCAACGTTCAGCATTAAGCTTGACAATAGTGTTACATATGCCGACCACATTCCTAACATCAGACGTGGAAGAAGTTAAATTTAACTTTGATTTAAGTGCTTCTGTAATAAAGCTAGACTGACTACCGTTGTCTAAGAGAGCTTTAGTGGTAATGTAATTGATTGTTTTGGGATTAAAAATATCAACCAAAGCCGTACATAGTAGTGTCTCAGAAGCAGAAACAGCTGACATTGAAACTGGCTCAGAGACTGCAACATTAGTGACTGCCACATTGGTATCAGAATCCGTAGGTTTGTGTAAAAAGGTATTGTGACGTTTTTTGCATATTTTGCACGTACCTGGAAGCTTGAATGCGCGCGTATTATGCCCTTTGCGAAAACAGTTGGGACACAACTTTAGCTCGGACACTAATGAAAGTCTATCATCAATAGATTTCGATTGAAATTGTGAGCACTCATAATTACGATGACCTTGACCACAGAAAATACACTTGTGAGAGGCAGTTGATGATGAGTCGCCCTGCTCAGCGCTGACGAATGACTTAGTATGAGAAACGGGATTTTGTTTGACGCCTTGATTGTGATTCGGGTTTGACTTTATATTTTTGTCTTGTTTACTGCGATAAACAGACTCTAAAACTTCAGCGCGGCCCTTAATAAAAGTCATGAAATCATCTAGGCTAGGCATATCCGAAGCATTAACATTAGCTTGAATGTACTCCTCCCATTTAACACGCGTGTTGCTGTCTAATTTCGCTGAGACTATGAATATGATCAGGGTATCCCAATGATCAGTTGGCTGTTTTAAAGTATTTAAAGCACGTAGGTTTTTTGTGACATGGTCTACTAGAAATCTTAATGACTTGTCAGACTCACGCAACGGCTCAATATTAAACAATGATTTCAAATGATTATTTATTAATTGACGAATATTATTAAAACGCTCACAAAGAAGACTCCATGCCTCAGGATAATTATTGTCGCAAACTTCTAAATTACATATTACACGAGCAGCTTCACCTTCTAGATAGGAATTTAAATAATGAAATTTGTGTATATTTTTTATTTTTGTATTATTATGTATCAGAGAACTGAACGTATCACGAAATTCCAACCATTTGTTGAACGTACCATCAAACTTATTAATTTTAATGACTGGTAAATGAAAGCCGATAACTTCGTGATCATCTTCATCAGCTGTGTAAATACTGCTATGCTGAAGCGACGACTTTTTTGTCGTACTGCTTACGGAAATAATTTCCTGAGCCAATGCGATCGAATTGTGGAAAGCTTGTTCGATAACTTCTCTGGTATCCAATTCTAAGCTTAAATTATTTTCCTCCAATGCTTCAATCTGATTTTGCACGTTATCGAATTCGCTAAATAAAGTCTCAAGTTTAACTAATCGCTGCGATAGCACGCTAACTTCCGTAGGAGTAAGCTTTTTACCTTTTAATTCTTCTAAATGGTTATTAAATTTCGTAACACGGCCTCTAATTGAAGCGCGTTTTAAATTAAGAGTTTTGTACTTTGCCTCCATACTAGCAAAGTTAACGCGCAGACAATCAAAACAACTAGTTATGCGCTGTACTAATCAAATAAATAAGAATTGCATACAATACGCTCCTCGCTTCGTAGCCGCTGTGACGTAAACCGGTACAAAATCAGCAGAAGCGCGGTGAAAGGTGGGATTGATGACGCGCGACGCCCGCGGTCCAGTACCACGACGTGAGCCCGCAGTGCTGGCAGTGACACGGGATACGATGATAGTCTCGAGCGACCGCTGCACCGTAGCTGAAATTGATTGTTGGAATGCTTTGCAGATATCTACGTACATAACATAAAAACGGGAAGCAAGGTTGATCGTAAATTTAATTGATTTGTGCAAATAATGGTTTAATTAGCGTAATATAGGGCTTAGCAAATGATTATGCCATAGTGATGACTAATTTATTTGCGTGCATAAACAGCTAACAGTGAATAGCGAGAAGTGAATTTACTTGCATTGAGAAGTTAAGCTCAAATTTTTGCGTAGCTATGTACATATGTATGCTTACGTTTAAAGAAATAGGTTCAGCTATTTAAATTCTAACTATTTAACAGTGGCTACTAACTAATTAAATGCTAGTGAAGACTTTCAAGTCGTAAAATAGGCGCAATGAATGCAAATTATAGGCGGCTTGAAAAATAGCACTGATTGCCTAGCAAATGATACGGCTAAATAATAGTAAGAAATAATAGACAATTAGCTGATAGGTAAGCAAATAGGTGTAAATAGGTGATTTTAATTCGTTAGGTATGTAAATTGTCGGTAGGTTTATCTAGGTAATTCTTTTAGGATTGTTTTAATAGGTATTTTATTTGGTAGGATTATTGAGTAGGAATAGTTTATTTAGATTAGCAGTTTTATATACGAAAGGGTATACAAGATAGACAAGGAATATAAAGGATGTTGCTTAAGAATAGGTAGGTAGGGTAAGGCAACAAAAAATAGGACTAGATTCCTTGTTTCCCTGTTCACACAAATAGAATTTTTAGGAATAGTGGGACACGAAGAGGTAAAATAATAGGAACGGGCTCACTTTTAGCTGGCAAAACCGCTGCTGTGGCGCGTAGACTCCGCTGGACCTCAGCTTGGCCGGTTCTCGATAGCTGCCCTCGTGTCTTCTCTCCGCTCCAAATGAATCCTTCTTGACTGCTTCGTTGTTCTTAGCAATCGGGATGTGGCTTCCTTTGTACTCGTAGCCCGTAGTACTTGCGTTCGCGACGTTGTAAACGCGGGGTAAGTGCTACGAACTTTGGACCGTGTTACGCGGCGGAATCGGAATTTTGTTTTAATTTATCACGGTCGCCACTATGTTCAAGTGGGAAACCTGATTAAAATAGGCGACTCACACGATAGGCAAAATTGTATATTTAAATGATAAAAATACAAAATATTTGGTGGCGATCGGGTCGCGAGCTAGCGGCGAGTGCCGGTCTTAGGCGCGGTGGTGAGAAACCCCCACGCACTTCACATACTCCCCGCAAACACCGTCGGTGCTGTCGTAACGGCGCCGACAAAGGGGGCTTAACATCACTCCGCAAATTGTCACGCGTTGTTACATAGTGAAATCTAATTATAACACCTCCTCTTTGTATTTGCTTCACGGTAGCGCCTGTGTGTGCACGGCTCCGTCGATCGAGAAATGACATCCGTTCCTTTTGAACTAGTAGTTAGGACTGTTGATAAAATATCGATATACCGAAAAATCGATATTATTATCGAGAAATATCGATATTTATTACTTAAATTTTTGGACGATATATCGATAGTTATATATTGAAATATAGATATCGACAGTCGATATTTTTTTCAAATAATAAGGTTTAATTTTTTTTGTAAATCATTTAATCTACAACACCATCGTTAACTTAAATCTGACTCCTTGATGAACCCAATCTACTGTACTTTTACATTATACTATGCTTTTCAGTTTTCCCCAGTTTATTTATTTGCTTATTATCTTAAAATATAAATGTAATTTTGTATAGTATATCTCTGTGCTGTTAAAATAACTATAATACGTCTAGTTCTACGTCAACGGATTGCTGCTAGTGTTTTATCGTTTAAATAATCGTTTGAAGTAGATTCATATACGTAAAAGTGACGCGATTTTGTGTTTAAGGTGTCTGTGAACTATTAGAGAAAATGACGAAGCAAGTGTTTCGATGTTGATGTAATAAGCCCCAAGTTATTTTGATCGCTTAGGCACCTTATCAACTTGAGTGACAGTCGTCATAGATTGTCAGCTGGGTAGACATTTTACTTCCGTACTATTAGAAATAGCTGTTAAATATTTGATTTCTTCAGCTACATCTGTAGCATCTGAAAGAATTGCTCCTACTATATATATTTAATTGCTATACTTTTAATTGTAAACTGCGTAAATAATTTCTGAGCAGACATACGATTGTTTTCTTTTAAATAAAGCCGGTATATCGATATATGGCTATGTTTTCGATATATAAAACTCCGTATTGAAATATTTATAATTATCGATATATTGAAAATCTGATATTTTAGAAAATATCAACAGTAGTTTGAACTTATCAGTTGGACTGATCAATTGAACTGACCGTGTGTATCGAACTTTTTTGGCCTAACAGATAAGTTTAACTGACCTTGTGTGTCATCATAGATATAGCTATCTATAGTCTATATAACATACGCAAGATAAAGTACCAGATTGTACTTCGGTCTTTAGTACAATTGTTGATAGCTGTGAATGTGGTGTACGGCCTTTCTGGAAGCCGGGATATTCTGTGGCGTTCTTTGGGTAAGGTTTATGTTCAGTTATGACTTGTAACGTTGCTAATAAATGCTGTTGGTGTTCTAAAGGGAAAAGGGCACCAAAATGGAACGGCTTAAACCAGAACACCGAGTTAGGTAGTTTAAGTTCCGCCTGAATGCCATTATGCCATCACCAAAAAAAAACAAAAATAACTTTTGGCAATAGTTTGACGTATTTAATATTTAGGTCATATTTATATGGAAACAGTTAAGCACTAATATTAATGCCTAGAAGTGTAAGCGCAAACACAACACAGCTTAACTCTGCTGTGTTTCATATGGTGAGTGTAAAGATACGAATACCCTTTTTACTGGAAGCGAAATCCTTAATCGATAATAGATGTGGATATCTATGGGCCACACCAACCACTTACCATCAAGTGAACTGTGTGCTTGTTTGTCACCCTTATTCCATAAAAGAATATCTAATGTTACATTTACACTTCACTTGGTAGGGAATTTTCCTGCCTAGGAGTCCATCTGTGTAGGTACCATCTTCTTACGTATTTCTGCTGCCAAGCATCATTGCGTGCACTGCTGTGTTCCGATCTGAAGGGTACAGAGAGACAGTATGATACAGGTGAGAGTGAGTGACAGGTGGTAGAGACATTCCATCTTAGACCGTAATGGTGACAACGCATCTGTAGCTTTCTTTATTAAAAGTTGCTTATAGTAGTCCATGGGCCACTTACCGTCAAGTTAACCGTTATTTCGCTTGTCACTTCAATTTCATAAAAAACAAATATGGTCGTACATACACGTATGGGACTGTTAACTACGTAAATAAATTACGGAGTCAATGTTGAGAAGTTTGTTTTTTGTAATTTCGCATTGTTCATTACTGTTTCGCTGTTGGGTGTTGGACTGTAAATGTAAAAATACGGAACACTTCTGCAAAAAAGATCAGATTAAAAATATTTAAATGTTGGTTGTTTTTAAAAAAAATTAACATAAAAACAAACAAAAAATATTTGGATAAAGTAACAGAAACAACTCCTATTTCAATTCTTTTAAGTGCTAAAAGCAATTTCATCCCAACGAAAAAAAATATTCGGAAGAACTTTATTTGCACACTTTGAAATAAGTATATACCGAGATTATACAGAAAGTTCCTAAAATGTAGTAAACGAAAAAAACGTTTAGATTGTTATTTTACGCTTTTGCATTCTTCGGTTTCGATTTCTAGTGAATTTCGATTTATGACAAAAAGCAATTATTACAATATTCTTTACGGCTTTTAAGAAAGTAGCCTTTTTTACTACCTTGACTATAAATTGTATAAAGTAACGTTATAATATATTCCATAGTTAGGCACAGGATTCCTTTCATTTCTATGAGGGTTATAGTTCAATTAGTCCGTCGCGCCGCCCCAAGGCATGTTGGTGGACTTCACGTGTCGTCGAAATATAATTTTTATTTAATTTAAAACTAATTTTACAGATTTTATCGCGTATATTAACTTATTTTATATTCCCGACGTTTCGGGCATTTTACAGCACCCATGGTCACGGGGGGGACTGAGGTGTATGACTGAGGTGATGTCCCAATGTCATAGTGAACCACGGCTACCTCCAGATTAAAAATTATTATTTTTTTTCCGATCTACGCAATATGAACTTACAGTATCATGAAGTCTTGCAGTTGTATGCTTGGGTTGGGATTTGATTTTATTTATTATGGGATCCCAAGCAGATGGTAGCACCCAGCCATCTTCTGTATTGAAATTAGGATGTTTTTTGATTTCAATAGCCTTGCGAATCATCCTTGGAAGGAATCGGTGTTCTTTAGCGAGGATTTGTGGTCTATCAAATAGTGACGGGGGCGATCCTGTACGTGTTCACAGACTGCAGACGTCCCGGAGCGTCGATTCTTTACATCAGCTGTGTTCTTTAACGCAAGTTTGTATTGATCTTTTAGGTTGTCTTATATAAGAGAGACCACATTCACAAGCAAGCTTGTTGCATCTTGCAGAGGGACATTACACTAGTTTTTACTATTAGTCAAACGAAAATTACGAAACCGTTTTCTGTGCCTAGAAGACTTCAATGAAGTGGACGATATGAATGACAAGCTCGTGGAAACTGTCCATGCGGTCGGAGCTAAGTTCTGCAAGACCCACCGCAGACGAAAACAAAAACTCTCCGATCACACTCTCAATCTCATGACTGTTAGACGGGAGATGAAGCTACATTCAGATTTACAAACAGATTTGACAGCATACAGGAAACTGAACAGACAGATCTCCAAATGCATGCCGCGGAACTTACGCTTCAATACAGCGTGTATTGAAGAAGCGATCGAGCGGAACCAAGGCTCCAAAGTCTTTGTTATTGATCTGTCTGCCAGAGAGCCAACTGTCAAAGCTGAAGACCGAATGTGTCAGCATCGTTTCCGGGGCACCTGAGATTTTGAGTGAGATTGAGAGGTTCTATGGGCAGCTGTACATGTCATCGTTGGAGCCACATGCAAGTGTGAGTAACGATCCAAGAGCGAGTCTTATCCGACACTATTCCGGAGATATCCCAGACGTCAGTCTGAGCGAGATTAGAATGGCGCTCCAGCACCTTAACCCTTTCGCTGTCCCGTGCACTACATATAGTTCATTGCTATTATCCTACTATTGTGTCTGAAAACCGGACAGTGAAAGTGTTAAAACCGGCAAGGCCCCGAGCGAGGATGGAATTACAGCGGAGCTTCTGAAAGCCGGTGGAAGACCGGTACTTGAAGTCCTTCAGAAGCTCTTTAATTCCGTTCTCCATGGTGGCGTTACACCGGAGGCGTGGAGCAGAAGTGCGGTGGTTTTGTTCTTCAAGAAAGTTGACAATGCTCTCTTGAAGAACTACAGACCGATTTCCGTTCTGAGCCGCGTCTACGTGCTGTTTTCGAGAGTCATTACGAATCGTCTCGCGCGCATACTTGACGACTTCCAGCCTCCCGAACAAGCCGGTTTCCGAAAGGGCTTTAGCACCACAGACCACATACATACCCTTCGGCAAATTGTACAGAAATCCGAGGAGTACAATTTGCCACTATGTCTAGCGTATGTGGACTTTGAGAAAGCCTTTGATTTCATTGCAATCTGGGCGGTGCTGCAGTCCCTTCAGCGATGCCAAGTTGACTGTCGGTATATCGAAGTGCTGAAGTACTTGTACAGTAGAGCTACGATGGCTATCCGAGTACAGAACCAAAGTACGAAACCTATCCAATTGTAGAGAGGTGTAAGACAGGGTGACATGATATCCCCGAAACTCTTCACCGCTGCATTGGAAGACGTTTTCAAGTTTCTGGACTGGAAATGATACGGTATCAAATTCAATGGCGAGTACATTACTCACCTTCGATTTGCCGGCGATATAGTCTTTATGGCAGAATCGCTGGAGGACCTAAGCACCATGCTCAATAACCTCAATAGTGTTTCCCAACGAATAGGTCTTAGGATGAACATGGACAAAACAAAGATCATGTTTAATGTCCATGTCACACCTATGCCGGTAGTTGTTGGGAGCACTAAGCTCAAAGTTGTTGACGAGTATGTTTACCTGGGACAAACAGTCCGACTAGGTTAGTCAAACTTCGACCGAGAGGTCAATCGACGGATTCAACTCGACTGGGCAGCGTTCGGGAAACTACGACACATCTTCTCGTTAGACATACCTCAAAACCTTAAAACGAAATTGTACAACCAGTGCGTGTTGCCAGTGATGACTTACGGATCTGAGACGTGGTCCTTCACTGCTGGCCGTATGAGGAAGCCCAAGGTCGCTCAGCGAGCTATGGAGAGGGCTATGTTTGGGGTTTCTTTGCGTGATAAACTTAGAAATGAATATATCCGCAGTAGAACCAGAGTAACCGACATAGTCCAACGGATTAGTAAGCTGAAGTGGCAGTGGGCCGGCCAAATTGCTCGAAGAACTGACAACCGATGGGAAAGAAAGGTTCTCGAGTGGCAGCCTCGTACCGGTAGGCGAAGTGTAGGGCGACCCCCCACTAGATGGTGTGACGACCTGGTAAGACATGCAGGAAGTCGAGGGATGCAGGTGGCTCAGGACCGTGCTTTGTGGCATTCTTTGGGGGAGGCCTATGTTTAGCAGTGGACTTATGAAAGGCTGTAATGATGATTATGATGATGAATAGTAAAAACTGACTAATCTTCTTCGGCGGCTTAAAATATGTTTTAATGGAAGCACGCTTCAAGATGTAGCCAATCTTGTCAGTGACACATCTGACATATGGCAGTACAGCAGGCACACACTCGACTGTGGCCGGCTTCACTCGTTCACTGTGACGTAGGCGCGGGACCCGAAGTTTATTGTCATGCAAAACTTGCTTGACGTGTTGGAGCTCGGCGGCCTGGTTTTTATTGTCACAGATCCCTCGTGATCCCTGAAACAAAGATTTACCCATGGTAGCTAACTGTGAAGGACGGTGATGAGAATCACCGTTTAAATATCTATATTTATGTGTCTTTTTTCTATACACAGTGTGGCTCAAGGTGTTATCAGGATTCCGAATTACTAACACATTTAGAAAAGTTAGAGAATTATTTGCCTCTGACTCCATTGTGAACTGAAATTTAGAATTTAAGGAGTTAAGATTTTCTAAAAATGCAGTTACTTTATCTTAAGGTAGAATTGTGAAAGTGTCGTCTACGTACCGCTTGTAGAATCTTGGGTTTATGGGAGAAGTAAGCAAGGCTTTCTCCTCAAAGTCCTCCATTAATATATCGGCGACAATGGGAGATACAGGTGAGCACATCGCCACTCCATCTGCTTGCTTGTAGAACTCGTCCTTCCACAATAGGTAGCCAGAGATGAATAATACTGCATATTCTACGGGCATATTGTTTTCTTCTAGCCTTCTAGTAACAATCGAGATGCAGTCTTCAACAGGTAAGCATGTGAACAGAGACTGCATATCAAAACTGACCGTAGTTTCATTGTCTACCAGATGTAGGTCTTTAATCTGGTTGACAAAATGGTAGGAATCCATTGTGTGTGCTCTTGTATGTCCCTTGAGCGGTGAGAGTATATTCGCTCAGTGTTGAGCCAATCTGTAAGTTGGTGGATCAATTTGGCTCACTATGGGACGTAGTGGAGCAATGGCCTTGTGTATTTTTGGTACAACTTCGGTGGTTTGGCACACGTAGGTATTATCGATTTACGTCTAGTTTTAATTTCACGGAGTATTTCTTTATGAGATCACTAGTTTTTTTAAGTGTGTTATTTGTTGGGTCATTTTTAACCTTTTTATAAGTACTTGCATCCGACAAAAGATCTTGTATTTTTGAATTATAATCCGACGTGTCCATGGCATTTCCGTGGCATTTACCTTATCTGCGCGGAGAATCATGAGTTCTGGTTTATTACGTAGGTTACTCAACGCTTTAAATTCGTCTTTAAGTAGATTCGGTTTTGGTGCTGAACTTCGACGTAACATAGACGAAATGTCTTGACGTATCGCTTCCAAATCTTCCTTTCGCATATATTTTTTAAATAAACAGTCCTCGACACTACAGATAATTTCTTCGTGCGGTATTTTTTTTCCATTACTTATATCGTTTTCCTTCACTGTCGAACAGATTGATAATCGTACGAAACTCTTACATTATATCTTTCTAGCGATCCGCCTCGACTTCACACGGGTGATTTCTGGATTTCGACAACAGCGCGACCTACCGGGTCCAACTATAGCTAAGAACCATCCACGTGACCCCATAAATGTCCGAGGAGAAAAATTACAAACACACGCACAGCCGAATTTTTTATAAAAAATAATCTGAACATTATGGAGGATGAATTAGCCGTTCTGAATTTTAGATAAACTCTTTTCACAGGCCATTTTTAAGTTACAATTCACAAAAAAAATGGAATCATCTTCCCACCATTATGATTACCTAATTTAACTTATCTTTACTTTTGGCTGTCTTATTGGCATAAAGGAAAACATATTCTGTCTAGTCAAAATTTATATTATCATAAACCTAGGTCTCGACTGTAGTCTTTAATGATATGATATAAGGATAAACCATTTTCTTCTTCATCGTCATCATCATCATCATCATCATCACCCCGTAAAAGTCAACTGCTGGACATTGGCCTCTCCCACTATAGAGAAAATTTTCCTTAATCGTCGTTCTTGGCCGGCGAATCAGTGATAGCAGTAAAGACGTGTTGCAGCTTTTAGTCTGAATAATTAAGGTTGTTTTTTACGTGGTTGGACTACGCTGCAGCTATATATGGTGTCGGCCTGACCAGGGTAGGTTCTCTGATACAGAATACCAGTGTAAAACAACAAAACGGCCTCACATGGAATACTGATCCCATCTCCAGGTAGAGGCTCCCCAGCATCAGTTCCTTCCACTTGACCGCATCCAACGCAGAGCGGTTCGATTCGTCGACGATCGAGTTCTTTCCAATCGGCTTAACTCACTGGCACTGACAGATGACAGATGACAGATGTTGCATCTCTTTGCGTATTTTATCGCATCTATCACGGGGAGTGCTCTGAGGAATTGTTCGGACTAATTCCAGCCGCCAAATTTCACCATTGCACATCGCGGCAAAACTCGCAACAACATCTATACCACCTGAATGATTGGCGGTCCACGACTATGCGTTTTACTAGGAGTTTTCTTCCTCGTTCTACTTCTCTGTGGAATTGTTTACCACCGGCGATTTTACTGGACCGATACGACTTATAGACCTTCAAAGAAAGAGCTCACACCTTTCTAAAAGGCCGGCAATGCATCTGCAATTCCCCTGGTGTTGCGGTTGTACATGGGCGGCGATAGTCACTTACCATCAGGTGAGCCGCATGCCAGTCCTCAGGGGTTACAACGCGTCTGCATTTTACTTCTGATACGAGGATAAACGAAGATATCTATGGGTCACAGCATTTACTTACCGTCAACTTGAACTGCGTGCTTTTTTTGTCTCTCTTATTCTATTAAAAGAAAATCGATTTGGTTTATGGAATTTGTTGAGTTCGGATTTTGAAACCCATAAGATCTTTTTGAGATATCAAATATTCGCCTATTATAACAATCACGCCATGAAAGATATTGGATATATAGATATTGGAGCATAGAAACAACACAAGCTAGTGATACCAGCTTCTCAACTCTAAAGTAGTAGTGTATACGCTATTACAACAAAATCCCAGAAAATATTAAACAAAAACTGTATAAAAAGGTTTATTATAATATTAAATGAACACATGGTTTATAATAATAATCCAAGTATCTAAAATAAACATTTTGTGAATAGTTTGTACAACCTTTCATATTGTATAAATTACTTTTTTTAAAGTCCCGCTGTGTCTTCCTGAGACAGATGTTTTTTTCCGAACCAGTGGTAAAGTAAAAAAATTACTTTCAATAAGAATAATATTTCGCTTGCCGGTACGATGCTTCCACTCGAGAATCCTTTCTTCGCCATCGGTTGTCAGTTCTTAGACCTACGTTGCCTGCTAATTGCCACTCCAGCTTAGTGATCCATTGTATTATTCGGTTACTCTGGTTCTACTGCAGATATCCTCATAAAGAAGTCTATCACGCACAGAAAGCTTAGCCGTATCTAAAGCTCGCTGAGCGTTCTTGAACTTATTAATACATCCAGTAGTGAAAGATGACGACTCAGATCCATTCCCACACCTTTGTTTTAAAGTTATGAGTGACGAGATAGCCAAAGCCGACCTTTTAGGCTTCCTTTTTGCATCCAACTCAACTCTTGATGACGAGGGAAAACACCGCCGACCATCCCGCGGTGTGAATGCTCCATGCCGGATGTGCTGTTCTCACAGCGCTCGGATCTCAAAGCACTCCTCTCTTTGGACATCCAGAAGTAGAGTGGGCCTGACGGAATCCCACCAATTGTGCTGAGGACGTGTGCTCCGGAGTTGGCACCGGTCCTAACGCGTCTTTTCCGGTACTCCTACTCCCAAGGCGCAGTCCCGAATTCATGGAAGACAGCTTTTATCCACCCGATCCCTAAAAAAAGCGACCGCTAAGACCCGTCCAACTACAGGCCTATCGCCATCACCTCCTTGTTCTCCAAAATAATGGATTCCATTATTAACTGCCAGCTCATGCGGTACCTTGAGGATCACCAGCTGATTAGTGACCGCGAATACGGTTTTCGTCGGGATCGATCAACTGGTGATCTTCTGATCTACCTGACTCATAGATGGGCGGAGGCAGTTGAGTCCAAGGGAGAGGCTTTGCCGTTAGTTTTGACATTGCGAAGGCCTTCGATCGGGTTTGGCACAAACCGCTTCTTTCGAAGCTCTTTTCCTATGGGCTTACCGAGAAATTGTGCAATTTGGTCACCAGCTTCCTTGCAGATCAGAGTATCAAGGTCGTTGTAGACGGTGCATGCTCCGCCTACAAGCGTATTAACGCTGGTGTTCCACATGGCTGTGTGCTATCACCAACGCTGTTTCTTCTGCATATCAATGATATGTTGCTAATTGGTAACATTCATTGCTATGCGGATGGCAGTACTGGTGATGAGAAATATTGGCACATGTCAATATTTCTCGGGAAAACGTCGCCGAGTACCGGAACAAACTTGTGTCTGAAGTCGAGTCTTTGCTGAACAAAGTCTCGGATTGGGGGCGACTAAATCTAGTCCAGTTTAATCCTCAGAAGACACAAGTTTGCGTGTTTACCGCTTAAAAGAACCCCTTTGTTGTATCTCTTCAGTTTTAAGGCACTCCCTTTTTTGCCTCAGCCAGTATCGAAATCCTCGGAGTCGACATATTGAGTGATTTGCAGTTTTGAGGTCACTTGGAAGAGAAGGCTAAAGAAGGGATTTTTTACAAAAACTACATAGCTAACAATTTTGGTGATTTCTTGATTTTGACAACACTGGATTCCTTAGAAAAAATGGAATGTTGCAATTAATTCGATTTTTACAAACCCAACTATTTTACAAGATACTACTTAACATTTTCTCATTTTTGCAAAAACAACGTATGTGAACACAGTTTAGCAGTTTTTGTAAAGAAAAAAAACGTTTCCTTGTTCATTGTTGTTGTCAGTGCGTGTGTCATAAATTGATGAAAAAATAAAACACGATACGTTTTATGATGTGAAAAGTTTTATGGAATCATTTTTCCTGAAGCAAAACAAACTTGCCATGAAAATAAAAGAAGTGCGAATGCTAAAAATTAGAAAAGGGAGCCCGTTTGTATTTTTGTTAAGTATAACTTCACTGGAAGTTTGACAAGAATCCAAATCCGTACAAAATGTGCGCTTCCCACTGAAGCTACATTCGTATCACTGTACAAAAATAAAATACCGTTAAATCCACACAAGGCTGCAGATCTAAATAAATTAAAAAGTTTTCTTAGTGATCCTTCTAAAATAGCTTTCTATGAAGAAATTATAGCAGCAAGTGAACCTGTAAGAAAGAGCTAAGAATAAAATTAAAATGACGTGGAGTATAATTAACAGCAAAACCGGTAAAGAAAAACCTCGTAACTCAAACTATCAATTAAAAATAACAATGAATTGACTAAATCAAATCAAGAAGTCGCAGCGGTGTTTGAGAAATTGGTGGCGGGCCTCTTCCGGGGGGCCGACGCAGTGGACTCAGACTCGGAGCATGCGTACTCCATATCTAGAGGGGCGAAAGAGTTCTTGGACTTTAGGTAGGCCGCTATAACGGGCGGCGGTTGAGTTGCATGAGGGGCATATGAGGCAATAGTTGCCACGATTGCGGCGAGAGCCGAATTATCCAGCCTATTAAGGCCTGACACGATGAACCCTATAAGGTCTTGTTTAGGCATGATGCTGAGAAACGAATGGGGCTGGGGGGATGCTGTTCTGAAAAGAACAGAGACGTTCTGAACCTAAACAGTAAGGGCGGGATCACCGTTCTCAGAAGAACGGGACGTTCTTTATTCAAGGAGAAATGCCCTTACTCTTAAAAGAGCAGGGCCTTGCTCTGAAAAGAGCAAGTAACTCCCTAGAAACAGTATACACGTACACGTTATACAAATAAATAACGAAAACAAAAATAGAAATAGTTAACAAAAAATAACAAAAAATATAACAGGTAACAAGCGGAGGTCAGTCAAACCTCCCCGCCCGAAGACAGGGGGGCAAGAACTGATAGCAAAAATGACTCACCAAGGCGTCGACGCTGTACAGCGCGAGCAGGACAGCGGAGGCGCGAGAGCGAGAGAGCACTACCGTACGGGGACGGCTGCGCGGACTACCTGAACGACCGCTCGAGAGCGGTGCCACAGGCGGAATGCCTTTATTGGCCGATTGTTCGGCTTTTATACCTTTTTAGAGAGCTCCGCGCTCGACGACGGATCTGTGATAAGAACGGGAAATTATTTAAATTAAAAGCAAATTTTTGTAAATGGCCAAGAGGAAAAGAGTATTTTTGTGGAAGTATTGAAGAAAAACATCAGACCGGTAACGAATTTGTATAAAAATTGCCATGACAACCAGATAAACAACGATGTCAAAACATGTCAAATTTTGGTTTCAGACTCGTAATAGAGAAACGGCAAGATTTAACTAAAAAATGAGATATTATTGATATAGAAAAAAAGGTAGCGCAACAGCGCGCACGAAACCCGAAATTGCAGAGTTACGGAGAACTAAATAAAAGATCGAAAAAGTAGACTCCATCGACACCGATTTAAAAAGTGCTGATAGCGTGAAAATACGAAATGAAAATGATTTGTTATTGTGTTCTTGTGGTCTAAAAACGTTACAGGATCCTATGGAAATAAAGGTGATGCAAAATATCCAGTGAATGCAGAAAATCAAAAACAGAATGGAAAAATAAATTTAAAATAGTGTAAAATGATATGTAAGTAGCATAACACAACAAGGGTTGTCGAAATGTAAATCCAAGATGGCGGCTGAAATAGGTATCAATTTTTTTAATCATGGGTGTCATTTTCATGGTTTTCGAGGGTGTTCAAGCCGATGGGGCTGTCGAAATGTAAATCCAAGAAGGCGTCTGCAAAAGGTATAATTTTCTTCATCTTGGGCGTCATTTTCATGGTTTTAGAGGGTGTTGAAGCCGATAGTGCTATCGAAATGTAAATCCAAGATGGCGGCTGAAATAGGTATCAATTTTTTCATCTTGGGTGTCATCTTCATGATTTTCGAGAGAGTTGAAGCCGATAGTGCTGTCGAAACGTAAATCGAAGATGACGGCTGCAATAGGTATGAATTTTTTCATCATGGGTGTCATTTTCATGGTTTTCGCGGATGTTGAAGCCGATAGTGCTGTCGAAATATAAATCCAAGGTGGCGGCTGCTTTCGAAATATAAATACAATTAAATTAAAATTAAATATTACAATTAAATTATTACTTATTACAAATTAATTATTACATATTACATATGTTTATATGTTTTTTTTAAAACGACCATATTTTTTTATTTTATATAAAAAAAATATTGCCGTTTTAAAAAAAAGTTATTTCTATAGGTTTGAATACTGATCCTGATAACTTACTTAACGGGAACCACAGGGCTTTTGTTACATATTATATAATATGTATGTTTTATTGGAATGACGGAGTGAGACACTGTCTATTTAGTAAAATATATTAGTACAAGGCTGCTTTAAACAGCGAAAATTTCGCCATTTCATAGCCGAACAGTGATGTTGTGAGTGTGACTTGTGTTGAACAATTGATATGTTCAAAAGTTATCGTGTTTACGATACCATGTGGACTTGATAAATCCACACCATAGGCCACTAAAACCTTTTTTTGTGTAAAAAAAGCATTTATCGATTTAAAAAATATATTAATAAGTTCAACAATCATTTATCTTTCTGACAATGTGCTTTTTATATCACTTGCTAGATACGATTTCATGCGACAAAACGTTGGAATCTCAATTTTTATGCCCTAGTAGAACATATCAGCGCTTACGGCATGCAATACCTAATTTTCAAGTCTCTCAGCCCGCATTTCCTCTTACTACAGAATGTTTTTCCTCAGTTACCGGATTCATCATCGTGTCGAGTCGTCTTTATTTTGAAAGTTAATGTTTAACGATGCGTGATCGCCATGTGGCGGTTTATGTGAGTAATAAGTTATACTTAACGTTGAATTAGGTTTATCTAGAATCCGTGAAATTAACATGCGTGTGGTAGCCGGAACACTTAACCACAGTATAAATATGGACAGTATGGAAACTAAACCTAGTTGAAGACATAATTACCTACGCTCCATTGAATCACTAGGGTTGTAATTTTAAATGTTTTTGATATTGTTTTTTTTTACATTTTGTTTCTGTAGTGATCAATCAAACGAATTGAAATAACTAGCTTACAAATACCATTTAAATATGACGAAAAAATTGATACCTATTGGAGCCGCCATCTTGGATTTACATTTCGACAGCACTATCGGCTTCAACACCCTCAATAACCATGAAAATGATACCCATAATAAAAAAGTTGATACCTATAGCAGCCGCCACCTTGGATTTATATTTCGACAGCACTATCGGCTTCAACATCCGCGAAAACCATGAAAATGACACCCATGATGAAAAAATTCATACCTATTGCAGCCGTCATCTTCGATTTACGTTTCGACAGCACTATCGGCTTCAACTCTCTCGAAAATCATGAAGATGACACCCAAGATGAAAAAATTGATACCTATTTCAGCCGCCATCTTGGATTTACATTTCGATAGCACTATCGGCTTCAACACCCTCTAAAACCATGAAAATGACGCCCAAGATGAAGAAAATTATACCTTTTGCAGACGCCATCTTGGATTTACATTTCGACAGCCCCATCGGCTTGAACACCCTCGAAAACCATGAAAATGACACCCATGATGAAAAAATTGATACCTATTTCAGCCGCCATCTTGGATTTACATTTCGACAACCCTTGTTGTGTTATGCTACTTACATATCATTTTACACTATTTTAAATTTATTTTTCCATTCTGTTTTTGATTTTCTGCATTCACTGGATATTTTGCATCACCTTTATTTCCATAGGATCCTGTAACGTTTTTAGACCACAAGAACACAATAACAAATCATTTTCATTTCGTATTTTCACGCTATCAGCACTTTTTAAATCGGTGTCGATGGAGTCTACTTTTTAGATCTTTTATTTAGTTCTCCGTAACTCTGCAATTTCGGGTTTCGTGCGCGCTGTTGCGCTACCTTTTTTTCTATATCAATAATATCTTATTTTTTAGTTAAATCTTGCCGTTTCTCTATTACGAGTCTGAAACCAAAATTTGACATGTTTTGACATCGTTGTTTATCTGGTTGTCATGGCAATTTTTATACAAATTCGTTACCGGTCTGATGTTTTTCTTCAATACTTCCACAAAAATACTCTTTTCCTCTTGGCCATTTACAAAAATTTGCTTTTAATTTAAATAATTTCCTGTTCTTATCACAGATCCGTCGTCGAGCGCAGAGCTCTCTAAAAAGGTATAAAAGCCGAACAATCGGCCAATAAAAGCAGTCTCGCTTCAGCTTTCAAACTGGAAGCATCTCCTAAAGGCCTTATCTCGGGGCCGCACTGCTCCGGGATCCTGCAAGCCTCTGCCTTCACCTGAAGTCGTCGCCTAGCCACGCCTACGCCTCCACCTACTAGTGCCCGCGCTATCTTTAGCCGCTGTGCGTGCTTGCTCCAGGCGCTGTGAGCGTTTACTCCAGGCGCTGAGAGCGCCTACTCAAGGCGCAGCGTGTGCCTACTCTGGGCGCTACGTGTGCCTACTCCAAGCGCTGCGTGTGCCTACTCCAAGCGCAGCGTGTGCCTACTCTGGGCGCTGCGTGCGCTGCGTGTGCCTACTCCAGGCGCAGCGTGTGCCTACTCTGGGCGCTACGTGTGACTACTCCAAGCGCTGCGTGTGCCTACTCCAAGCGCTGCGTGTGTCTAGACCAGGCGCTGCGTGCCACCACCGCCAAGTGTATTTACGCGTCTAATGCTGGTCTCCTCTCATCTATCTTTCACAACGTTCAAATTAAACTTCACATAGCTCACGCTAAAAATAGCGCTCGCTATGATCTTCGCCGGTCTTTTAAAGAATTTAATGTGGGAGACACTGTTTGGCGTAAAAACCATGTTTTAAGCAATGCCGGCGCATACTTTAATGCTAAACTTGCCCCTAAGTTCATCAAGTGCAAAGTGATAGCTAAACTGTCACCAGTAGTCTATGTGCTTGAAGACCCTAATGGAGTTAGAGGCAAGTGGCACATCAAAGATGTAAAATCATAAATTTTCTTAACTTTTATTAACTGTTAATTTTTATATATGTATAAATATCACCATAATTTTCACCTTATTATTTTTATTTCTTTTAATTTGTTTGTTTGTTTGGTGATCCAGTGTTCTTCAACACATCTTGCTTTAGGACCTCGAATTTTGGTTGGATTAATCTTCACTTTTTATTTTTATTTCAGACACATCTCGTTAGTGATGTTGCATAAGTCATATCGACTAAAGCTTGCTTAAGGTTAAGTTCTTTTTCTTTATCTTCACTTGGGAGCGGCTGACTACTCCTTTAATAATTTTTTTTTTCTCCACGCAGGAGCGGATGACAACTCCTTAAGTAAGCCTGAATGTTCTTTCGAAAACACACTTTTAGAGTGGTAGTCATTGAATGTGAACTCCACCCTTACCTGAATGCAGATGATGAATGTAAGAGATAGTATATCTGATTTTGCCTGTTGATGTCTGTTTCTGCAAAGCTGTGTTTTTATGGTTTATTTTAGAATGTACATGTCAAAATTTTTGCTGAGTCAAAAATTTTCCAGGGTCGGGGGGAAAATGTAGTGTTATGCTAATTACATATCATTTTACACTATTTTAAATTTATTTTTCCATTCTGTTTTTGATTTTCTGCATTCACTGGATATTTTGCATCACCTTTATTTCCATAGGATCCTGTAACGTTTTTAGACCACAAGAACACAATAACAAATCACTTTCATTTCGTATTTTCACGCTATCAGCACTTTTTTAATCGGTGTCGATGGAATCTACCTTTTTCGATCTTTTATTTAGTTCTCCGTAACTCTGCAATTTCGGGTTTCGTGCGCGCTGTTGCGCTACCTTTTTCCTATATCAAAAATATCTCAGTTTTTACCTAAATCTTGCCGTTTCTCTATTACGAGCCTGAAACTAAAATTTTACATGTTTTGACATCGTTGTTTATCTGGTTGTCATGGCAATTTTTATACAAATTCGTTACCGGTCTGATGTTTTTACTTCAATACTTCCACAAAAATACTCTTTTCCTCTTGGCCATTTACAAAAATTTGCTTTTAATTTAAATAATTTCCCGTTCTTATCACAGATCCGTCGTCGAGCGCGGAGCTCTCTAAAAAGGTATAAAAGCCGAACAATCGGCCAATAAAGGCATTCCGCCTGTGGCACCGCTCTCGAGCAGTCGTTCAGGTAGTCCGCGCAGCCGTCCCCGTACGGTAGTGCTCTCTCGCTCTCGCGCCTCCGCTGTCCTGCTCGCGCTGTACAGCGTCGACGCCTTGGTGAGTCATTTTTGCTATCAGTTCTTGCCCCCCTGTCTTCGGGCGGGGAGGTTTGACTGACCTCCGCTTGTTACCTGTTATATTTTTTGTTAACTATTTCTATTTTTGTTTTCGTTATTTATTTGTATAACGTGTACGTGTATACTGTTTCTAGGGAGTTACTTGCTCTTTTCATAGCAAGGCCCTGCTCTTTTAAGAGTAAGGGCATTTCTCCTTGAATAAAGAACGTCCCGTTCTTCTGAGAACGGTGATCCCGCCCTTACTGTTTAGGTTCAGAACGTCTCTGTTCTTTTCAGAACAGCATCCCCCCAGCCCCATTCGATTCTCAGCATCATGTCCAAACAAGACCTTATAGGGTTCATCGTGTCAGGCCTTAATAGGCTGGATAATTCGGCTCTCGCCGCAATCGTGGCAACTATTGCCTCATATGCCCCTAATGTCGATGGACATCGCCCCACCACCAAAGCCAGCTTCCAGCTGTGCCCCAGTCCTTGCAAAGAAGCAAGTCCCGCCCCCTGTCTTCCTAAGAGACAAGGCAAGATTCACCAAGTTGTCGAAATTCTTGTACGACGCAGGTATTAAATATGACCATGCGATTAACCTCGGGGAGACTATTAAAATCATTCCCAACTCTATCGATGCCTTCCGTAGTATCACCAGGCTATACACAACCGAACAAGTCTCTTACCATACATACGCTCTTCCGGAAGAGCGTAAAGTCAGGGCCGTCATCCGCGGCGTGTCATTCGAGTTTTCCAACGAGGAAATCCTTGAGGACCTTAAGTCCCAAGGTTTCCCTGTAGAAGCCGTGCACAAGATGCACAGTAGAACGGGCCAGAGGTTCAACTTGGCCCTAGTCATCTTAACCAACGTGCCGGAGGCAAAAGCCATCTTCCGGCAGGTACGCACAGTGTGTGGCCTGTCGAGAGTGAGGGTTGAGCCCCCACATAGGCGCGGGTTCCCGGCGCAGTGCCACCGCTGCCAGCTATATGGTCATGCGGCGGCCAACTGCTCTGCCCCACCCAGGTGCGTTAAGTGCCTTGAACCCCATAACACTAAAGAGTGTCCTCGGCCCAAAGATGCCGAATCCCCACCCGCGTGCGTCCTGTGTAAGCAAACAGGCCACCCGGCTAACTACAGAGGCTGCCCTTGCGCACCTCATCCTCGCCCCAGTAGGCAAGCTCCACCGCCGGTCAATGACCGCTCATTCCCGGCTCTTTACCAACGGTTGCCCCGTCAGGGCCTTTCACAGCCCATCCAGGGCTTCTCTCGACCCTCTCAGGGTCCCCTTAGGCCCCCGCAGGGCATTATTCGGCCCCCTCCGGGCTTCTCTAAGCCTATGCAGCCTCCAGTCTTTCCCTGGAGCTCCAAAAAGGCAGACCCACCGCGGACAACAACCTCAGCCCCACAACAATCACAGCCCTCAATGGCTGATGACCTAAAGACGGTGTATTCCGCTATTATGAACATCGACGTTGGGGAAATCGCTGTGTTAGCACGCAAATTGCGCGCTGCGAGGTCCCCTCAGGACCGTCTCCTCGCTCTTGCAGAGCATCATAATCTTTTGTGCTCGTTGTAAGTTAAGTTAACTTAATTAACTTAACTTACGATGACAGAGCAGGTTGCTCTACCACAGTCTCAGGGTCGTATCAAACCTAAGGGTTTATCGCTTGTATCCTTTAATATTCGCGGTTTGCGAAATAACCTCCCAGAACTTAAGCTCTTTCTTCAAAATCGTGAAGCCGACTTCCTCCTCCTACAGGAAACTAATCTCAAAACTAAGGACACTAAAGGCCTTTCTATTAAAAACTTTTCTCTTCTTCGTAATGACAGGCACGACCGACGAGGTTCTGCTCTCCCATTTCTACTCCGCAGCTTACCAATATGGAAGCCACGGTATGCAGGCTAGCTATGACTGGACATCAGTCCATCCTCATAGCCTCCTGTTACATCCCTTCAGGAACCCATCCCCTCAAAAAAGATTTTGAGTCTTTTTTTTATTTAGGCAATTCAGTCATTATGTTTGGAGATTTCAACTCCAAGCATACTGAATGGACATGCCATACTACCTCCCCTAGTGGCAAGATACTGCTCGATATCACGCAGTCTCTTGACCTCACCGTTCACAGTCCCCTCGGTGCTACTCACTATCCCGATGTCATCGACCACGCTCCCGACGTGCTAGATTTTGCACTACTCAAAACTGTTTCCCTCAACCTCAGGGCAATCGAGACACTAGACGATCTAGGATCCGACCACCAACCGGTCTCTCTCATTTTTGGCCATCAGCCACCCCCTCAACACCCTCTAATAAAACCTTCACAAATTGGAAGGGCTTCAAGGAGTCCCTAGCGAATGCTCTGGACTCACAGGACTCTCCCATCTCCCTATCGTCGGACTTAGACAGTCCCGAAAAAATCGACACCGCGGTCGATTCACTCTCCACCCTTATTAAAACCTCCCTTAAGGAGAATGAAAGGGTAGTCCCGGTTGCTAATAATAGTGGGCTTCCCCTACATATTAGCAACCTATTAAAAGCCAAGAAAGCTGCTTTCCGGAGAGCAGCAAAATATCCCACGCCCTAATATAGGCACACGGCCAATCGTCTTCAACGAGAACTCCGTTTCCGCCTCTCTGAATTTCGAGACCTCGAAAAAAGTAAACTCATGGAGAATATCTCTCCCTCTCATACAGCGTACTATCGGATAGCAAGAGCCCTCTGCATAGACGCTATCACCCACACTCTCCCTCTCTCCCGTCCCGACGGTACGGTAGCCTTCGAGGACGAGAAAAAGGCTGAGTGCTTTGCAGACAGCATTGCCGCTCAATGCTCTCCTAGCTCTCAACCCGTTGACCCTTCACACGTCCAGACAGTGGAAGGAACTCACCCCCTACAGCCTCCGAACCTATCTCTGTGTCCAATGATGAGATTTCATCCCTCATCAAAGGACTTAAGCCCAAAAAGGCTCCGGGCGCGGATGGCATCTGCAACCAAACCCTTAAACACTTTCCTGAGCAGATGTTAACCTTTTTATCTATTATCTTCAACGCCTGCTTCAACCTTAGTTACTTTCCCACTACGTGGAAAGAGGCAACTGTGATTGGTATTCCCAAGCCAGGCAAGCCTCTCAACCTCCCCTCCAGTCATCGCCCCATTAGCCTCCTCAAGGCCATGGGCAAGCTCTTTGAAAGAGTCATCCAAAATCGCATGAGGTGCCATCTGTTTCCCACAGACGGTGACCCTCTTATCATTCCCCATCAATTCGGTTTCCGAGCGAAACACTCCTGCCCCCAACAAGTTCACCGTATTGTGAAATATATCCTCAGCGGTTTTTATCCCCGTCGTCATAAGACTATCGCGGTCTTTTTCGACATCGCCAAAGCCTTTGATAGAGTCTGGCATACAGGCCTTATCTACAAACTGTACAAAATAGGTCTCCCCGATCGTCTAGTACGTCTCGTGGCCTCTTATCTAAATCATCGTACCTTTTTTCGTTTTAGACACGAAGGCACGCTATCTTTACAGCGCCCCATCAAAGCTGGTGTCCCTCAGGGCTCAGTACTTGCTCCTCTGCTGTACATCCTGTTCACCAACGACATTCCCATCCCGTCGAAAGGTGTTCAGCTCTCCCTCTTCGCAGACGATACTGCTCTCTACTGTAAAGGTATCTCGCTACCTTTCATACGGAACAAGGTCCAAAAGTCAGTTGATGACCTAGGAGCTTGGTTCAAACAATGGCGCATCGATGTGAACCCGGAGAAGAGCTCCGCCGTTCACTTCGATTATAAACGACGCCGTCTCAAAAACACTCCACCAATACGTATGCTAGGGACCCCTGTCCCCTGGCATACGTCTGCCAAATATTTAGGTGTCACTCTAGACACAGGGCTAACTTTCAGGCCCCACGTCAAGAGAGTAACCCGTCACGCACGTTTTTACCTGAATAGGCTCAACAGTATGTTGGGCCGACACAGTAAAATGTCCCTCAGAAACAAGCGTACCCTTTATAAGGACTGTATACGACCAGTCATGTCCTACGCGGGCCCCATTTTTGCCCACGCTAACCCTAAAATTATTAATGAACTCCAAGTAGTTCAAAACCTTTTCTGTCGTCGAGCTGCGAACGCACCTTGGTACGTCCGTAATGCTTCATCGGGACTTAGAGCTCCCTACAATTCAACAATTTCTTAAAAAAACTCTCTGAGAACTTCTTCAAAGCCTCAGAGTCGCACTCCAATCATCTTATTCGTGAGGCAGCTACTTATGCAGCCCCACTCCCCTCTCGCTATCGAGTCCGCAGGCCGAGAAACTCTCTCTCGGACCCGCCTAATAAACTGTCAAACGACCTGAACTGCCTCATGGCGGCTCAGGCCAACTCTAATTAAATTATTCATAATTAATTTCGTAGGCACTCCCTCAGCGGCTCGTAGCCGCCTGCGCCCTCTTTTCCCAAAAGAGGGTCGCATCCGATACGGCATAAGAAGCTTTAAACAGCTAGTTGCCAGTCCCTAAAGGCGGTTTTTAGCGGATATCACTTAGGTCCCCCGGTAGGCAGTGAGTCCCGCATAACCAGGACAGACCGGCTGTCGTGGTATGCATAATGCATTTTCCGCCTCCCTCTGTGGTAGCCCTTTTCCAATTGCGTCGGGCGCAAAAAAAAAACAATAAAGGCAGTCTCGCTTCAGCTTTCAAACTGGAAGCATCTCCTAAAGGCCTTATCTCGGGGCCGCACTGCTCCGGGATCCTGCAAGCCTCTGCCTTCACCTGAAGTCGTCGCCTAGCCACGCCTACGCCTCCACCTACTAGTGCCCGCGCTATCTTTAGCCGCTGTGCGTGCTTGCTCCAGGCGCTGTGAGCGTTTACTCCAGGCGCTGAGAGCGCCTACTCAAGGCGCAGCGTGTGCCTACTCTGGGCGCTGCGTGTGCCTACTCCAAGCGCAGCGTGTGCCTCCTCTGGGCGCTGCGTGTGCCTACTCCAAGCGCTGCGTGTGCCTACTCCAAGCGCAGCGTGTGCCTACTCTGGGCGCTGCGTGCGCTGCGTGTGCCTCCTCCAGGCGCAGCGTGTGCCTACTCTGGGCACTACGTGTGACTACTCCAAGCGCTGCGTGTGCCTACTCCAAGCGCTGCGTGTGCCTAGACCAGGCGCTACGTGCCACCACCGCCAAGTGCGGTGTGCCACTTTGATCTTCAGGCTCCGCTTCAGTATTCATCTATCTTTATTATTATTTTTTTTTAAATAATTGTAATTCACGTCACCCATCACCATCATCATAGTTCATTTTTTTACATAAAATTGTAAATATCTTATTAAAATTTTAAATAATTTATTTTTTTTGTTCTATTTTTTTTTGTTGTTTCGTTATTGTTAAGTTAGGTTCTTTTGTTTTTTAATTGTCGCTTCACGACACCCTATCGGCTTCAACTCTCTCAAAAACCATGAAAATGACACCCCAAGATGAATAAATTGATACCTATTGCAGCCGCCATCTTGGATTTACATTTCGACAGCACTTTCTGCTTCAACACCCTCGAAAACCATGAAAATGAGACCCATGACGAAAACATTGATACTACTTACTTTTAGTACGTACTACTATTATTTATTCCGTGCTTTTAAAATATTTTAATTTAAAAAATCTCTCATAATCAAATATTTAAGAAATTTGGTTATTCGAATATTGTGTATTTGTACAGCGATCTCTTTGAGCCGCTGCTGCAAAAAACCGAAACAATGCCCACTCATGACGGTGACTGACGCCGAACTAACTGAAACTGAGTGACGTGACTGAGTCTCTATTAAGTAATAAATTTTTCATACAAGGCTGCCGAACACACCGAAAATTTTGCCATTTCGCAGTCGAAAAAATTTATTATAACTAAACTAAACAAAATAAACTGCCATTTTCATTCAATGTTTCAATAATGTCCTCCTGACGAGTTTCGGTCTCGGCGTCTAGTCTCAACGGAGACTAGCCATCTGCGTAGGACAGGATTATAGTGCCCGAATGTTTGCGCGAGCACAGGTGCATTCACTATTCTCTCAGTCTCATAACCCGATGGGACGATAATCCTACACGACTGGAGGGAGATCGGGCGCAGGACCAATAGCTTTACGTGCTTTCCGAGGCACAGGGGTGAAGCACCTGGCTTCAATGGAAATTTCACGTCAGAAAAACCCAATAACTGATTTTGACTCGACCCGGGACTTGAACCAAGGACCTCATGATTGGCAACCGCGTTCATGACCACTAGACCCACGAGGCAAGCTGCAGTACGAATGGGATAGCTTGATAGGACCACGTTCACCCAGAATAGTAGTGTTAAATAGTTGAATACATTTGCTATGTATGATGAGTGTTGAAAACCGGTTACCTTTTTATTTGCTAATAAGACATTACTTAATCAAAAAGTAAATAAGTTTCTTAAAAATAAATAGTAATAACTGTTGTTTAGGTACTTACTATGAAAACGTACAATTATTTGTAACAATAACTCGTCATACACTCATTCTAATAAAACACGGGCTTAGAGCCATGCTGCAGCTATATTAATAGTATAGTTGTAGCACGAATTGGTCGGCTTGACCGGGAAAAGACCACGCTCTTACAGAATACCAGCGTAAAATAGCAGCTTAATGCTGCTGTGTTTTGTACGGTTAGTGAAAGAGAACCGGAGACCCATTTTACTGGAAAAGAGGCATTCCATCTTAATCCTCACGGCTGACAACGCATCTGCATTTTAATTCGGAAACGAAAATAGATGTAGATGTCTATGGGCCACAGCAACCACTTACCATCAGGTGGACTATGTGCTCGTTTGTCACCCTTATTCTATAGAAAAAAAACGTGCGTTATAAACTTTTGTCCTGTAACCAGAATGTTTGACAGTAAAATAGAACCGTGCAATTTGTTAGACACATTTTCGCACGGTCATCGTGTACAGGTGCGGCGTCAATCGAAATGTTCACTATAAGTGACGTAAAAACTTTTGCAGATTTTGCAGCTTAAATATTTTTAACGATTTTCATACATCATTTTCTTTTATGACATTCATATTATACTTAATATTTTGACATTGATGTTAAAGTGTAGACGCTAAACGTTTAGCAAGGTTAGCGTTTTACAAAGGACTACGAGTTAAATAAAAAGTAATTCACTAAATCTGGTCTAAAGACCTATTATGCATTACAAAATTAACTTCTTGTAAATAATAACCTACTGTTTCAATTTCCCTTCGTCGTCTCTTACGACACCTACATCGGTTGCCGACCAACATGCCTAGCGTGGCAGAATGTATAATCCACGTGCCAAGCGTGATGATTTATGCAAATTCTCCCTAAAACGAGAGAGGTCCAATGTGAAATACTACCGGCTGGTGAAGAAAAGGATTTTATGCAGTGCCGCGTGGTGTAAAGTAAAAGAATCCATCTCATAATCATTACTTAATCCATCATTTAATCCATGTCATAATTACTTTAATACTTTTTTTATAAAATAAGCTAGGCTCTACCACGTATGTAATTTAATATTATTTAGGAGGTCCTACAGCGCTTGAACTCCGGGCAACCTGCTGCTTGACTGATGGGGTTTTAGTTATCGATGGGCGACGAAAAATCCCTCTCAAAACGATGAGCCCGAAATTTATTGACTAATGACGGTGAGCAGTTTAAGGGCATTTCATCTATAACTTGCCTAGTCAGCAAGATAGGCGTCAAACCTGCAAGTTGGTGTTTTCTTAAAAAGACCTAACTCCAGATAAAGTTATAATAATTTATCGTAAGTATTATGGATAAATACACTTTAGAATTAATTGATTGTTAAAGTGATACAAAAAAGAGATATTTGTAATTCGGGAATAGTTGCATGAATTAAATCAGTTTATTGTTTCTTTATAGACGCTGTTTAGAGAGATCGATGATCATTAAAAGGTATACATTTACTTGAATAACAATAAAGTATCTGTTAATTAAATAACCTCTTTGATACCCTCTCCCTTTGATTAAATTAGTATCTTTTGTTTCATTATTGGCAGCATTTCTCTTAGATATAATCAGTGAGTTAAATTAATTAATTAAGCCTGTCAGTCGATACAAACTGTATTTAATAGTTTCGAAACATTTACTTACTTCAAAGGCGAGCTTGTTCTAAAATAAGATGGTTAATGTGAAAATTAATGTAATATTTAATAGACAAATATACCACATTCTTGTTATTTTAAGACTAATTTTGGACGCAGACCTTTCCAAGAATGCACCATCATTACCAGAGGAGACAAGAAAGCCAGCGCAATCTCTAATGAGAATACCTCGCATTGATAATTAAATACTTGAAAATATATCTGTTCAAACTACTATTTTGTCTATACTACTATATAGATGTAGCATGGCTCTACCATGTCGAAATGGCTGTGCCAACACTTCCGAGAAATATTGACACAGCAAGTGTATAGAGCATCACCAGTGCTGTCATCCGCATAGCAATGAATGTTACCGGTTTGCAACATACCATTGATATGCAGAAGAAACAGCATTGGTGATAGCCCGCATCCTTGTGGAAAACCAGCCTTAATAGGCTTATAGTCGGAGCATGCTCTGTCTACTACGACCATGATGCTTCGATCTGCATGAAAGCTGATGATCCAATTGCACAATTACTCGCAAAGCCCATAGTAAGGGAGATTCGAAAGAAAAGCTTTGTGCCAAACCTGATCGAAGGCCTTCGCAATGTCCAAACTAACGGCCAATGCCTTCCCCTTGGACTCTACTGCCTCCGCCCATCTATGAATCAGGTAGACTAGAAGATCAACTGATTGACCTTGAGGAAAACCGTATTGGCGGTCATTAGCTGGTGATCCTCAAGGTACCGCATGAGCTGGGAGTTTATAACGGATTCCATTATTTTGGAGAACAAAGAAGTGATGGCGATAGACCTGTAGTTGGACGGGTCAGAGCGGTCGCCTTTTTTAGGGGTCGGGTGTACAAAAGCTGTCTTCCATGATTTGGGAACCACGGCTAGGGAGTAAGAGGTACTGGAAAAGACGCGTTAGAACTGGTGGCTATTCCGGAGCACACGTCTTTAGCACAATTGGCGAGGATACCGTCAAGCCCACTCGATTGTGGATGTCTAGGGTGAGGAGTGCTTTGTGAACCGAGCGCGGTGAGAACCGCACAACAGACATGGAGCACTCACATCGCGGGATGGTTGACAGTGTGTTCCCCCCATCATCAAGAGTTGAGTTGAATTTAAAAATGGAGCCTAAAAGGTCGGCTTTCTCTATTGCAGCGTGCGCTAGTGAGTCGTCTTCCCCGTGCAGAGATGGTAGTGATAGCTTACAGAAATTCCCTTGGCCGGCCTTGGTGAGAGACCAGAATGCACGGGTTCTTGGAGGAAGTTGAACTAGTTCCTCGCCAATTCTGCTATGTGCTCTGACTTTGCCTTGGCAATAACTCTTTTGAAGGACCTGGAGGCGAAGTTATATATCTTTTTAAGCATGCAGGTGTTTTTATCACGAACCGCCGAAACCTCAGCCCAGGCCTGATAACACTCCTGCTTACTGCGTAATGCAGTCTTACAGGAGCGACCAAACCAAGACTGAGATCTGCCTTCGATGGATACCACAGATGATGGGATAAATAGTTCCATTCCCTGTAGCACCACATCAGTGACAGAGTGAGCAACAGCGCAGGGATCATACGGCGAGAAGCAAACCCGCCCTCATGGGTAGGATGCAAAGAAAGACCGCATTCTGTCCCAATCAGCCGACTTGTAATACCAAACACGGCGGCAACCTGCAGAACACACCCGCGAGGGGAGCGTGAGTGGCACCACACTCCGGATCAGAATATGGTCCAAAGAGCCGAGAGGGGCAGCGACGGAAACTTGATATCCGTCCGAATGAGAGGTCAGCAGAAGGTCCAAAAGGAAAAGTGTATGATCCTGCACATCTGGAATCCGCGTAGGCGAAGTAACCAGTTGTGTCAGACCATATATCAAGGCAAAGTCATAAACAAATCTCCCCGCATGATCGGTTAAACATGAACCCAGCCATTCGGCGTGGGGGGCATTAAAATCGCCAAGGATCATGATCTCTGCGGATGGGACCTGTTGTAGCAAGAAATCTGTAGCCATTTGAACGTGATCAATGAGTCGGTCTGTTTCGGCATTACTGCTATGGCACCTGTAGATGCGCGGATGGTCGTCCCTGTCTACGCGTAGCCAAAGAATAGGCAGCCGACCCTTCAAGACTGCCGAGGTGTCGAGAACAGATGTTCTCTCTGACGCATACGCAAAACTACAGCTCGAGGCACAAAGGAGTGTTCCAATTTGTACCCCGGGTAGGTGAGATACGAAGTATCAGCCGGAGAGGACACCTGCGTCTCGGTCAGAAAGAGCAAGGCCAGCTTCACCGTCACGAACGGCGCGGGAAGGGTTTTCCCTGAGCAGTTACTGTTTTGAGCAGAATTTAGCCCCCCCCCCCCCCCCCGAATACGCGGGACAGCCTAAAAACCCACGCTCAGGAGTGGAGTATCATGGTCGTGGATGCTCAGCGAAGAATTCTCCAAAGGTCCTGGTACCCTCCTGGGGTAGTCTTTAATTTTATTCCGCTACCATCTTGAGGGGGGGGGGGCGAATTGGGCCTCCAGCCACCTGCACTCACCAGACGAAACGCACAAGCAGAGCTTCCACTGTACAAAAACTATCACTCTAGTGGAAGTTAGTGTAGATGGTACCATTTATTTTGTACAGATATTATACTAAATAATTATCTACTTATTATTAGTGATGTCGGCGGAAAACCCTTGTGAAATTTAAGGCGATCACTTAGTCCCCCAACTACAACTCTATATACTATTTGAAAATACAATCGAGCGATACAACAAAATGTAAAAACGATAAAATATGTAAAGGATTGTCCTTTAACACTTGTTTCCACCTCGTGTACACTATGCTGCAAAAGTTGATGCGACTTTGTTCGATAAAAACAAGTTAAAAGTTCCAATCTAATAACGTGGACACAGCAGTTTCAAACTTGTAACATAAGAATGTTTGACTGAAAACAGTGGAAGAATAATGTTTAAAAAAGATATATTAAAATCGTGACATTATGAACCAATGTATAATGAAGTAATTGTCATTGCAATCATTAAATAAATTATATAAAAGTAATTTTTCATACAATTTTGCAGTTAAACCTTTTTTGTCCTCCGATATATAACTTTATTGTAAGACATAATAATTCCAATATGTAGGAAAATTAAATTAGTTTTGCAGCAACGAAAATGTCTACTTTTAAAACGGCAAGCCAACCTAACTATATGTAGTTTTAATAAAAACGTTTTACAATTAATAAAGTCGTAACAGGCGGTTTTTTTTTTAATATGAGACAGTAAATTTAAATTAAATATCTTGAAAATGAAATTGCTAAGATCCGCGTAATAAAATAAAATGGTCTGTATTACCTAATTTGAAGAGCACCTCCCGCCCTCCGCGCTGAGCTACTTAGCGGTCAGCCACCGCAGTCTACTTTACCTCAGGACGTTTCGTATAGAGGCGAAACACGTGTTGTATTTTTGAGGGTGCTATGTCTTTCCTGGTGTACGAGTGTTAGGAGTAGTGGTGCTGGGATTATATAGTGATAGTGCACGCAATTAAGGGACGGGAGGCGCTCTCCAAACTAGGTAATACGTAAGATATGATATAAGCAAATTAAATTCTAACAACTTTAATATAATGGCTACCCTCAAAGTAACGCCTGATTATATTCATTAATCCGCTGTTCCACTACTGCCGTAGACCACTCCTAACACAGATGTTTAAAGCTTACTTGGAATGAACAACGTGAGTGTTAGTAATGCTTATAGCGACACTATTATTCTTAAAAATATACTGGTAGTAGTCCGACTGAGGAAGTACCACTATCGTACCTATTTTAGCAGTAGTGCATGCACTGCTGTGTTCCGGTCTGTAGTGCATATTTTTATTTAAATCTGATAGTACATTGGACTCCACTAATTTTAGACCTATTTCTGTACTGAAAACACAGTAAAAATATTGAAAAAATTATTATACGTATGTAGATCAATCGCTACTTTTTTTTCATGTAAATAAATTGTTCTATGACAATCAGTTCGGTTTTACAAGGGGTCGCTCGTCAATTGACACTGTGCATATGAGAGCTCAGGATATGCTTTAAGAATATTTTGTGGTCTTTATAAGGCTTTCAACTGTGTTCACCATGAGACATTAGTCAGGAATCATCAAAATGTTGTAATTACTTAGCGCTTAAACTTATAACATCATATTCAAATCATAGAACTCAACATCAAAGTTGTTAAAAAAACAGTCGATAATGTTATTAAACAGTTGTTAAAGAACTCAAAAAGGCGATCGCTCACATTAATCTAACACCTCCTTGTTCTCTAAAATAATGTAAACCATTATGAAGTGCCAGCTCATGAGGTATCCTGAGAAGCACTAGCTGATTAGTGATCGCCAATACGGTTTCCGTTGGGGTTGCTCAGCTGGTAATTTTCTTGTTTACCTAACTCACAGATAGGCGGAGGCAGTAGAGTCCAAGGCAGAGACCCTGGCCGTTGGTTTTGACGTTGCGAAGGTCTTCGATCGAGTTTGGCACAAAGTGTATCTTTCGAAGCTCCCTTCCTCTGGGCATCTCGAGAAATTGTGCTATTAAATCACCAGTTTTTCTGCAGATCGGAGCATCAAGGTCGTAGTAGACGGTGCATGCTCTGATTACAAGCGTATTAAAGCTCGTGTCCATAAAGCTGCTTGCTATTTCCTAAGCTATTTCTTCTGCATATCAATTATATGTTGCAAACCAGTAACATTCATTGTTATAGGGACAACGGCACTGGTAATACTCTATACACCGACTATGCCAATATTTCTCGAGAAAAAGTCGCCAAGTGCAATTGGAGGCGACTAAGTCTACTCCAGTTCAATCCTCAGAAGACACAAGTTTGCGCGTTTATCGCTAAAAAGAACCCCTTTGTCGTATCTCCTCAGTTTAGGGCACTCCCCTTTTTGCCTCAGCCAGCAGCGGAATCCTGGACGTTATACATATCGACCGACGCGTGCAATTTCGTGATCACTTGGAAGGGTAGGCTAAATAGGCCTCTAAAACACTTGGCGTGCTCAGCAGAGCGAGACAGTATTTCATGACGGCACACTGCTTGCAACTTAACAAGGCGCAAGTTCGGCCTCACTTGATAGTGAATGATCGTAATATTTTTTTTTATAGGAGAGGGGGCAAACGAGCATGCGGCTCACCTGATGGTAAGTGACTACCGCCGCCCATGAACAACTGCAACACCAGGAGAATCGAAAATTGTCAATCAAATCAATTGAAGGTCCCTAAGTCGTATCGGTCCGGAAAAATCGCTGGTGGTAATCGATTCCACAAGGAAGTTGTGCGAGGGAGAAAACTTCTTCTGAATCGCACAGTGGTGGACCGCCAATCATCCAGATGATATGGATGGTATCGCAAGTTCTGTCGCGATGTGCGATGGTGAAATTGAGCGGCTGGAATTAGTCCGAACAATTCCTCAGAGCACTCCCCGTGGTAGATGCGATAAAATACGCAAAGAGATGCAACCTCTCTACGCAGTGCCAGTGAGTCAAGCCGATCGGAAAGAACTCGGTCGTCGACGATTCGAATCGCTCTGCGCTGGATGCGGTCAAGTGGAAGGAGCTGGCACTGGGGGGCCCCTGCCCAGAGATGGGAACAGTATTCCATGTGAGGCCGAACCTACGCCTTGTAAAGTTGCAAGCGGTGTGCCTGCATGAAATACTGTCCCGCTCTGCTGAGCACGCAAAGCTTTTTTGAGGCCAATTTGGCTTTCTCTTCCAAGTGACCACGAAACTGCACGTCACTCGATATGTCGACACCGAGGATTCCGATACTGGCTGAGGCAACAAGGGGAGTGCCTTGAAACTGAGAAGATACGACAAAGGGAATCTTTTTAGCGGTAAACGCGCAAACTTGTGTCTTCTGGGGATTGAACTGGACTAGATTTAGTCGCCCCCAGTCTGAGACTTTGTTCAACAAAGTCTCGACTTCAGACACAAGTTTGTTCCGGTACTCGGCGACGTTTTCCCGAGAAATATTGGCAAGGCCGGTGTATAAAGCATCACCAGTGCTGTCGTCTGCATAGCAATGAATGTTACTGGTTTGCAACATATCATTGATATGCAGAAGAAACAGCGTTGGTGATAGCACGCAGCCTTGTGGGACACCAGCGTTAATGGGCTTGTAATCGGAGCATGCACCGTCTACTACGACCTTGATGCTCCGATCTGCAAGAAAGCTGGTGATCCAATTGCACAATTTCTCGGGAAGCCCATAGGAAGGCAGCTTCGAAAGAAGCGCTTTATGCCAAACCCGATCGAAAGCCTTCGCTATGTCCAAACTAACGGCCAACGCCTCCCCCTTGGACTCCACTGCCTCCGCCCATCTATGGGTCAGGTAGACCAGAAGAACACCAGCTGAGCGACCTCGATGGAAACCGTACTGGCGGTCACTAATCAGCTGGTGATCCTCAAGGTACCGCATTAGCTGGCTGTTAATAATAATTTCCATTACTTTGGAGAACAAGGAGGTGATGGCGATAGGCCTGTAGTTGGACGGATCTGAGCGGTCGCCTTTTTTAGGGATCGGGTGCACCAAAGCTGTCTTCCATGAGTCCGAGACTACGCCTAGGGAGTAGGAGTACCGGAAAAGACGCGTTAAAACCGGTGCCAACTCCGGAGCACACGTCTTCAGCACAATAGGTGGGACTCCATCAGGCCCACTCGACTTGTTGATGTCCAGGGAGAGGAGTGCTTTACGCACCAAGCGCTGTGTAAACAGCACTTCCCGCATGGAGCACTCACACCGCGGGATGTTCGGCGGTGGGTTCTCCCCGTCATCTAGAGTCGAGTTGGAAGCAAAAAGAGAGCCTAGCAGATCGGCTTTCTCCTTTGCGTCATGGGCCAGTGAGTCGTCCACCCTGTGCAGAGATGGCAAAGATGGCTGACAGAAGTTCCCTTGGACAGCCTTGGCGAGAGACCAGAATGCACGTGTTCCCGAAGGGAGGCGAACTAGTTTCTCGCCAATTCTGCCGATGTGCTCTGACTTTGCCTTGGCAATGACACTTTTGCAGGACCTGGAGTCGAAATTGTACTTCTTTTTAAGAGCGCTGGTGTTTACATCCCGGGACGTTGATGCGTCAGCCCAGGCCTGGTAGCACTCCTGCTTATAGCGTGATGCTATTTTACAGGAGCGACCAAACCATGGCTGGGATCTGCCTCCGATGGGCACCACAGAGGATGGAATAAAAAGTCCCATACCCTGAAGTACCACATCAGCAACAGAATCGGCAACAACGCTGGGATCTTCCGGCGAGAAGCAAACCCGCCCCCAAGGGTCGGATGCAAAAAAAGACCGCATCCCGTCCCAATCGGCCGACCTATAGTGCCAAACACGGCGGCAAGCTGCAGATCGCAACTGCGATGGGAGCGTGAGTGGCACCGTACTCCGGATAAGACAATGGTCCGAAGAGCCCAGTGGGGCATCGACGGAGACCTGATATCCGTCCGGATGAGAGGTCAGCAGAAGGTCCAACAGGGAAGGTACATGATCCTCCACATCTGGGAACCGCGTAGGCGAAGTAACCAGTTGTGTTAGACCATATGCCAAAGCAAAGTCATAGACAGATCTACCCGCATGATCGGTTAAACGAGAACCAAGCCATTCAGCGTGGTGGGCGTTAAAATCACCGAGTATCACGATCTCTGCGGATGGGACATGTTGTAGCACGGAGTCTGCAGCCATTTGGACGTGGTCGATGAGTCGGTCTGTGTCGGCATTACCGCTATGGGACCTATAGAGGCAGCCGTAGACGCGGGGATGGTCGTCGCTGTCTACGCGCAGCCATAGGATGGACAGGTCCGTACCTTCAAGACTGCCGAGGCGTCGAAAACAGATGTCCTCCCTGACGTATACGCAAACTCCAGCCCGGGGCACAAAGGAGTGTTCAAGTTTGTACCCCGGGTAAGAGAGATATGAAGTATTAGCCGAAGAGGACACCTGAGTCTCGGTTAAAAAGAGCAAGGCCGGCTTCGCCGTCTCTAGATGGTAATGGACAGCGTTAAGGTTGGAATGAAGTCCCCTGATATTGCAAAAATTCACGGATAGCGTGAAAGGGGTCGCCTTGGTCTTATTGCTCAGCTTGCCCCGAGCAGTATTAGTCGCGAGCGGAATTTTGCCCCACCCAGAATACGCGGGGCAGCCTGAGCACCCACGCCCAGGAGTGGGGTGGTTTGGTCGTGGATGCTCAGCGAGGGATTCTCCAAGGGTGCTGGTACCCTCCTGGGGTAGTCTTCTGTTTAATTCCACTACCATGTTGATGGGGGGGGGGGGGGGAATTGGGCCTCCGGCCACCTGCACTCACCAAGCGGAACGCAGAGGTAAACCTCTACTTCACGCCGGTATTCTGTGAGGTCGTGGTACCACCCCGGTTCGAGCTGGCCCATCCGTGCGACAGCAAAAGCTGCCGCTTCGCTCTACCACTGTTAACATATACAAATAAATATACCACTGTTAACATAAACAAATATAGTTTTATTTGCTGATAATACTTCATTGATTTTCAGACTTCAACGGCAATTATTAAAATATCACGAAGTGAATAATGCTATATCGAAATAAGTACAACAATTTGCTTCTAAATGGTAATAAAACGAAATTTCTTAAATTCACAACACCAAATGTTAGACAGGTGAATACGGGTTTGCTTTTGAGTGTGCTATGAGGAGGAACTGGGTCTTGTTGAACCCACTGCTTTTCTTGCAATCACAGTAGACGCGAAGCTTCAGTGAAGCCCCATATATCTAAATTAGCTAGCAAACTTAATTCCACAGCATATGCTGTAGAACAAATTAAAAGCCAAACATGCTGTGTTGAAACAGCTAAATTAGTTTATTTTTGTTATTTCAAAATATAACATCGTATAAAATCTTGTTATAGGGTAATGCGACTGACGTATTTAGAAACTACCTTTTGCAGAAGAGGGACAGAAGAGCAAATTATAACCTAAGACCTAGTCTTTTACAGAAAGTTTTTAAGAAAGTATATATTTTATCAAATCTTCGTCAGTGAGTACAATAACATAAGTATACGAAGCGAACTTGACTTATGTTTCCCATGGCGACCAGCTTTACTTAAATGAAATATTTTTCGTTACGAGCATAAAGATAATAATTTTCCCCGAAGCCATGATCTTACTAAATAATAAAAGTAGACTTTAATATGAACATTTAAGATTTTTTCCTTCAAATATGAGGAAAATCTGTCTTCTTATACTCGCACAATGAAGTAGGTCAATGCTTATTCTTAATTTACAAACTTTCCTCCTACACTAAAACTTCTCCTGTATTATGGAACCGTAATTGAGCGTGGACAAATACCCAGACTTGGAACAATTACTTATAGTCCATGCGAATATTTGTTGAGTGCGTGATTCGAACCCTGAACCAGCAGGACTGCAGCAAAATAGCCACTGCGCTACAAAGCCAACCTTAAATATATTCTGACCTCAAATTACCCCACAGCTGGAATCAGACCTCTTATTTCTGAGAGGGTAAGGGAACAATTAGTGCACCGCGCTGTTTGTGCATCATTTGATTCCACAGACATGCAGGTTTCCACAGGATGTTTTAAAAAAATATATTCAAAGTCCACTGCTTAAGTCATTACAAAGGACGTGAAAAAGATGCAAAGCCACACGGACACTCGAAGACAGCGATAAAGTTTAATTTAGCTTGCGTACGTGACTTATATAATTCATATTTAAAATGTAGGCTATTAAAACGTCAACAACTCGTAAATATGAAAGAAGCAACTTCTGCACGTAGCACTATTATTAAGTGGCGAAGCTAGCGAAGTCACTTATTGATTTCACGATGTCTGTCCGTCTGTCCGTCTGTCCGTCCGTCTGTCCGTCTGTCCCACGATTATCTCGAGAACGGTTTCGAATTTTCAAATTCTGTTTTCAGCAATCGATTACTGATCACCCAGGCATCTGAACCTCCTATTTTGAATTTTTTTTTCCGTTAGAAACCGCTACAAAGCTGATTGCTTCGCCACTTTGCTATGCTGTTAGCTTGCTAGGTTTATTTATTCTGTAACCACGGCTACCTTCAGCTAAAAACTTTTAATTTTTGGTCTGATCTAAGTCTTGCACTTGTATGCTTAGGTTGAGATTTAATTTCATTTTAGATGTATTAGTAATTTGGGATCCTGAAAACACTTAGAGCCACACTGTGCATAGAAAAAATACTGATACCGATAATAGTGATTCTGACCACCATTTATCACAGTTAGCTACCGTGGGAAAATCTTTGTTTGAGAGAGAGAGCACGAGGGTTCTTAACACCTAGCCGCGGAGCTTCAACCCGTCAACCAAATTTTGCACGAAAACAAGCTTCGAGTCTCGCGCTTACGCCACAGTGAACGAGTGAAGCCGGCCTCAGTTGAGCGTGTGCCTGCTGTACTACCATATGTCAGAGGTGTAATGGACAAGATTGACCACATCTTGAAGCGAGCTTCCATCAAAATATACTTCAAGCCGCCAAAGACAATCAGTCAGTTTTTACCATGAGTCAATATAATATCCCTCTACAAGATATAGGAGTATACAAGCTTGATTATGTATATTGTCTCTCTTACATAGGACAAACTAATAGATCAATTAAACTCTGCGTATAAGAACACATAGTTGATGTGAAGAATCGGCGCTCCGGGAAGTCTGCAGTTTTATCTTTTGAACAATAGTAAAGTACTGATTTATTAATGGGCATGAAACGTTCTATAAACGAAATAACGATATTTAATTTAACACCAGTAAATCAAACTTGAAAACAAAAAATCACATACTTAGGTATGCTTAAAACACAAATACCCCCTACAATAATGTATTTACTTTTTTGTTGTGATTCCTAAATAAATCTATTTCAAATTCAGGTAACGTAACAAGTACGTTACGGTCGCTAGCCTATTCAAAGTGCTATTTGAAATTTGAAATCTGAAATTCGTGTTGCTCATTAGAATGTTCCACGTAGTCTACACACAAAATGCTGATTATAATTTCGGACAATAACCTAATATGAGTAACATGTAACTTAGCAATGTTTTGGTACAATAAAATGTGTTTATTTTTAAAAGTGTTTTCACCACACTGACATTTTCAAAGTAAAACTTCTTTAGAAGCAACTTGAGAGTACAATAATAATAATTGTAATTTGATTTTTATTATTAATTATTTTTCACATCGTAACGCATGATTCTATTAATTTTAACTAAAATATTACCTCATTATGCTGCTATGTTACTATTTTTTATTTTTACTAAAGAGGGCGACAGTGTCCTAAGCGGAATGCAGAAGTTCGTGGGTGAAAATCGGCTATTTATTAAAATTGTTAGAACTTAATTTGCTTGTATTCAATCCGCGTAATGAAATAAAATGATGTGTGTTACTAGTTTGAAGAGCACCTCCCGCCCTCCGCGCTTTGCTTCTTAGCGGTCATGCACCGCACAGTCTTACCAGTAAGACTACTGGGAAAAAATACCCCCAGTAGTCTTATATGTAAGACTACTTGGTAATCCCAGTGTTCACGCCCTGAGTTACCCCGACAAAAGTCAACTGGGCTAGGGCCCATAGTAGCCTCCTCGACGGGCAACAGAAGACAGGGTCCAATGGCCTATGGAGACGTATGATACATATAGATATAAGGGCTGCTAAGCCAACAAAAACTTACCGGTCTCTGGAGGTAGGGTTGACCACAGGGTACCAGTCAGGTGATAAGTGAGGTGTATGTAAAGTGGTGTGCGAAAGTGTATATACATGTAACCTGACGGCCCAATGTAATCGGACAGAAGATCCACAGGTGCTGCTGTTCTCCCAATGTGAGCTCCCTCCAGTGGTAGTTCACCAATTGAAAACCTTTGCCTTCATTTCATTATTTCAGTTTATCAACTTTATTGTACAGTATTTCAATCTATCAACAATACTGTACATTTAATTAATTGCAAACAAAGGTAAGTTAATCATTCACTCAACAAAATATCCTCGTTATCACTTCAAATGCTCAAAACAGACAACTCCATTCGAGGCGGTCTTCAAGCGACCTCACGAGTCTAGCGAAAAAACCGGCGTCCGCGCAGACAATCTATTTTTCTAGATTCAACAAAACTCCTCGTCGTTGCATAAACTTGCTAACAAAAACCGACACTATTTAGAGGTTATACGTTACGCGACCACGCTGTTCTAGTAATTGCGCTGCATTGTTTCGACTTCCGACGCGCCACACCCAAAACCAACTCCCGCCTCGCGCGAACGTCAAACCGGTAGGAATGCACCGCGCCGAGCGGCCTCTAGCGTCAATTCTTAAAATTAGCGTTTGGCGCGAACACCCAGTATTACCCCGAAATGTCCGTGAGCTGGCGGTGTAAGAATTTCCACTACCCCACATCATTCCGTGGATGTCGTAAGAGACGACAGAGGGAAACAAACAAGGAGATGGACAGCAGCGACTTCCTCATAAGAACTAAAAAATAAACAAGTTCGGTTACCTACCCGCCTGCCAAGTGTGAGAACTATAGCAAATATCCCCCTATGAGGAAATCTTTGGGGAGGCCTAAGTTCAGCAGTGCACTTTTAATAGGCTATAATAGTAAAATTGTTAATAAAAATAAAAATGTTATTGTTATTTGAAATACTTTCATGTTTTTAATACTATTTGATATCGATGATCGAAATGATATCCCTTTTCAATGAGGGGTGTATTACTTATTGTAGAACTTAGATTTTGATTGATACTAGTGCTTGGCTTAGTAGTGGTGTGGTTTTAAACGTGATGGATCATACTGCAGTATATTATAGCTGCAGTAATAATGATATTAAAGTCCTCCAGACGAGTTTCGGTCTCGGCGTCTAGTCTCAACGAAGACTAGCCATCTGCGTATTATAGTGCCCGAGTGTTTGCGCGAGCACAGGTGTATTCACTATTCCCTCAGTCTCATAACCCGATGGACGATAATTCTACACGACTGGAGGGAGACCAGGCCCAGGACCAATAGCTTTACGTCCTTTCCGAGGCACAGGGGTAAAGCACCTGACTTCATTGGAAATTTCAGAACAGAAAAACCCAGTAACTGATTTTGGCTCGACCCGGGACTTGAACCAAGGACCTGCTGATTAGCAACCGCGTTCATGACTACTAGACCCACGAGGCAAGCTGCAGTACGAATGAGATAGCTCGATAGGACCACTTTCACCCGGAATAGTAGTGTTAAATAGTTCAATACATTTGCTACGTATGATGAGTGTTGAAAACCGGTTACTTTTTAAATTGCTAATAAGACATTACTTAATTAAAAAGAAAATAAGTTTCTTAAAAATAAATAGTAATGACTGTCGTTTAGGTACTTACTATGAATACGTATAATTATTTGTAACAATAACTCGTCATACACTCATTCTAATAAAAGTGGTAGAGCCATGCTGCAGCTATATTAATAGTATAGTTGTAGCACGAATAGGTCGGCTTGACCGGGGAAAGACCACGCTCTCACAAAATACCAGCATAAAATAGCAGCTTAATGCTGCTGTGTTTCGTATGGTTAGTGTAGAGAACCGGAGACCCATTTTACTGGAAAAGAGGCATTCGATCTTAATCCTCACGGCTGACAACGCATCTGCATTTTAATTCGGAAACGAAAATAGATGTAGATGTCCATGGGCCACAGCAACCACTTACCATCAGGTGGACTGTGTGCTCGTTTGTCACCCTTATTCTATAGAAAAATAAACGTGCGTAATAAACTTTTGTCCTGTAACCGGAGTGTTTGACAGTAAAATAGAACCGTGCAATTTGTTAGACATATTTTCGCACGGTCATCTTGCACAGGTGCGGCGTCAATGGCTCACATTTTAACAGCAAAATATTCTAGTGATATAAGTGACGTACAAACTTTTGCAGATTTTACAGCTTAAATATTTTAACGATTCTCATATATCATTTTCTTTTACGACATTCATATTATACTTAATATTTTGACATTGATGTTAAAGTGTAGACGCTAAACGTTTAGCAAGGTCAGTGTTTTATCAAGGACTACGAGTGAAATAAAAAGTCATTCACTAAATCTGGTCTAAAGACCTATTATGCATTACAAAATTAACTTCTAGTAAATTATAACCTACTGTTTCAATTTCTCTTCGTCGCCTCATACGACACCTACATCGGTTGCCGACCAACATGCCTAGCGTGGCAGAGTATAGCCACTTAGCGTGGCAGAATGTATAATTTACGTGCCAAGCGTGATGATTTATGCAAATTCTCCCTAAAACAAGAGAGGTTCAATCTGAAATTCTACCAGCTGGTGAAGAAAAGTATTTTATGCAGTGCCGCGTGGAGTAACGTAGAAAAGTCCAACTCATAATGATCATTTAGTCTATCTCATAATTACTTTAATCCTTTTTTATAAAATAAGCTAGGTAATTTTATTGTATTTACTTAGTAGGTCCAACAGCGCCTGAGCTCCGAGCAACTTGCTGCTTGACTGATGGAGTTTTAGTTATCGATGGGCGACGAAAAATCCATCTCAAATCGATGAACCTGAAATTTATTGACTAGTAACGGAGAGCAGTTTAAGGGCATTTCACCTACAACTTGCCTAGTCAGCAAGATAAATAGGCGTCAAACCTGCAAGTTGGCGTTTTCTTGAAAAGGCCCAACTCCTGAAGTAAAGTTATAATAATTTGTTGTAATTAGTATGGATAAATACACTTTAAAATTAATTGATTGTTAAACTGATACAAAGAAGAGATATTTGTAATTCTAGAACAGTTGCATGAATGAAGTCAGTTTATTGTTTCTTTATAGACGCTGTTTAGAGAGATCGATGATCATTAAAAGGTACACATTTACTTGAATAACAATAAAGTATCTGTTAATTAAATAACCTCTTTGATACCCTCTCCCTTTGATTAATTTAGTATCTTTTGTTTCATTATTGGCAGCATTTCTCTTAGATATAATCAGTGAGTTAAATTAATTAATTAAGCCTGTTAGTCGATACGAACTGTGTTTAATAGTTTCGAAACATTTGCTTACTTCAAAGGCGAGTTTGTTCTAAAATAAGATGGTAAATGTGAAAATTAATGTAATATTTAACAGACAAATGTATCACATTAATGTTATTTTACCTAATGTGTTTTTAGCCTAATGTTGGACGCAAACCTTTCCAAGAATGCACCATAAGAATACCTCGCGCTGCTAATTAAATACTTGAAAATAATATATCTGTTCAAACTATTATTTTGTCCTTAAAAATTTAAAGTGATAAAATTTATTACATGTCAAGTAAAAAAACATAGAATTTAGCCTTTTTGTGTAGGTATTTTCATTTTCTGAAGCACCTGATCTTCAATATTTTCCTTAGGAGAATGATAACCAGAGACTTCTCTTCGTCGTCATCATCTTTATGAGCCTTTTGTTACAATTTAAATTCGAAAAAATTGCGCAAAAGATTGATTAGTACAGTATCATTAAACCAAGAACATTCCTTCCTAATCCAGTAGAGCCTACAAAAAAAGTAACGTTGGAAATTATAAGCCTTCCCCTCCCCTTTTTATAGCCTGCGTTCTCGTAGCTTACCTTACAAGCCGCGACCCCTGTGTTTGAAGCCAAAAGGCTAACAGCACTAACATGGTAGAAACTAGAAATATGGAGAGACCTACTCAGCACTGAACTTTGATAGACTAATGTATGAATGAACGAGTATAATAACTACGTGATTCAGTGCTAATATTGCAATAAAATACGTTAATATATTAATACTAGGGTTGGAGAAGCGTACTTTTATAACTGAATATTAAAGTATAAAAATTGAATTACTTATTACAAAATATTGAAATAATTGTACGGTAGAGCCACGCCATAGTGCCATATCATGACTGCAGCACATAATGGTCGGATCGATCGTGGAACGACCATACTCGCACATAATACCTGAGTGAAATAACAGCATATTGCTGTGTGTAACGAGAAACGGAGACAATATTTAGTGATAATGGAGCGTCCCATCTAAGTCCTCAGCGTTGTCAACGCATCTGTATTTTAATCTTTAATCGAGAATTGATTTAGGTGTTTATGGGCTATAGCATCCACTTCATTAACAGGTTGACTGTGTGCTCGCTTGTTTTTATAAGACCTTAAATCCTGCATGAAGGGTTAGCTCAAAATAAGTTTCACGCGACATTATTTTTCATGGAATTTAAAAAAGTTATGACTTAATTTAATTTCGAAATACATTTCTATTTCTGAAAAATATTATAATAATTGTCTTTTTTTAAGATAAGCGAGCATACTGTCCACTCCACACTTCGAGCCGACCCATTCGTGCTACAACTATACTACTGACATAGCTGCAGCGTAGCTCTACCGCGTATAAAAAAAGTACAATTTTTTTATAGAAGAGGGGGCAAATGAGCATGTGGCTCACCTGATGGTAAGTGCGTGCGCGATGTGCGTTTGTGAAATTTGGCGGCTGGGATTAATCCAAACAATTCCTCGGAACTCCCCGTGGAAAATGTGAAAATAATGCAAAGGGATGCAACATCTCTTCGCAGCGCTGATGAATCGAGCTGATCGGAAAGGAGTCGGTCGTCGACGATTCAAACCGCTCTGCGCTGGATGCGGTCAAGTGGAAGGAGCTGACACTGGGGAGCCCCTGCCCAGAGATGGGAACAGTATTCCATGTGTGGCTGAACCTGCGCCTTATAAAGTTGCAGGCGTTGTGCCCGCATGAAATACTGTCCCTCTCTGCTGAGCACGCCAAGCTTTTTAGATGTCAATTTGGCCTTCTCTTCCAAGTGACCACGAAACTGCTCGTCATTCGATATGTCGACGCCGAGGATTTCGATACTGGCTGAGGCAACAAGGGCAGTGCCTTGAAACTGAGGAGATACGATAAAGGAAACAAAAAAAGGAGACAAAACAAAGCGCAAACTTGTTTCTTCTGAGGATTAAACTAGACTAGAGTTAATTGCCCCCAATCCAAGACTTTGTTCAGCAAAGACTTGACTTCAGACAACTTTGTTCCGGTACTCGGCGACGTATCTTTTGATAGGATAGGGTGACAAACGGGCACACAGTTCACCTGATTGTAAGTGGTTGCAGTGACCCATAGACATCCACATTTATCCTCAAGAAAGAATCAAAATTCAGATGCGTTATCATCCATGAGGCTAATATGGAATGCCTCTTTTCCAGTAAAAAGGGTCTCCGGTTCTCTACACTCACCATACAAAGCACAGCAGTGTAAAGCTGCTATTTTACGTTGGTATTCCTTGAGAGCGTGGTCCTTACCCGGTCGAGCCGGTCCATACGTACTACTAATACAGCTGCAGCATGGCTCTACCACATCGAAATTGCTGTGCCAATATTTATCCACACAAATATTGGCACAGCAGGTGTATAGCGAGGTTTGCAACATACCATTGATATGCAGAAGAAACAGCGTTGATGATAGCCCGCATCCTTGTGGAACACCAGCCTTAATAGGCTTGTAGTCGGAGCATGCACTGTCTACTAACGACCTTGATGCTTCGATCTGCAAGAAAGCTGATGATCCAATTGCACAATTTCTCGAGAAGCCCATAAGAAGGGAGATTCGAAAGAAGCACACTACCAAACCCGATCGAAGGCCTTCGCAATGTCCAAACTAACGGCCAATGGCTTCCCCTTGGACTCTACTGCCTCCGCGCATCTATGAGTTAGCTAAACTAGAAGATCTATTGGCGTAAGACGTATTGGCAGTCATTAATCAGCTGATGATCCTCAAGGTACCGCATGAGCTGCGAGTTTATAATGGATTCCATTATTTTGGAGAACAAGGCTACATCACCACTTACCACCAGATGGAGTTATGGTCAAGCACTGGCTTATAATAAGTAAAAAGAAAACAAGGAACTGATGGCGATAGGCCTGTAGTTGGACGGGTCTGAGCGGTCGCCTTTTTAGGGATTTCTAAGATTTTGAGACTACGGCTAGGGAGTAGGAGTACTGACAAAGACGCGTTAGAACTGGTGCCAATTCCGGAGCACACGTCCTCAGCAATATTGGGGAGGATACCGTCAAGCCCACTCGACTTGTGTATGTCCAGGGAGAGGAGAGCACTCACATCGCGGGATGGTTGGAGGTGTGTTCCCCCCGTCATCAAGAGTTGAGTTGGACGCAAAAAGGGAGCCTAAAAGGTCGGCTTTCTCTTGTAGTTTTATGCTACTTACATATCATTTTACACTACTTACAAATCATTTTCGCTTCGTATTTTCACGCTACCAGCACTTTTTAAATCGGTTTCAATGGAGTCTACCTTTTTCGATCTTTTATTTAGTTCTCCGTAACTCTGCAATTTTGGGTTTCGTGCGCGCTGTTGTGCTACCTTTTTTCCTATATCAATAATATCTCATTTTTTACTTAAATCTTGCCGTTTCTCTATTACGAGCCTGAAACCAAAATTTGACATGTTTTGACATCGTTGTTTATCTGGTTGTCATGGCAAATTTTATTCAAATTCGTTACCGGTCTAATGTTTTTACATCAATACTTCCACAAAAATACTCTTTTCCTCTTGGCCATTTACAAAAATTTGCTTTTAATTTAAATAATTTCCCGTTCTCTCTAAAAAGGTATAAAAGCCGAACAATCGGCCAATAAAGAGAGTCTCGCTTCAGTTTTCAAACGGGAAGCATCTATTAAAGGCCTTATCTCGGGGCCGCACTGCTCCGGGATCCTGCAAGCCTTTGCCTTCACCTGAAGTCGTAGTCTACGCCTCCACCGACTAGTGCCCGCGCTATCTTTAGCCACTGTGCGTACTTGCTCCAGGCGCTGCGAGCGTTTACTCCAAGCGCTGCGTGTGCCTACTCCAGGCGCAGCGTGTGCCTACTCTGGGCGCTGCGTGTGCCTACTCCAAGCGCTGCGTGTGCCTACTCCAGGCGCAGCGTGTGCCTACTCTGGGCGCTGCGTGTGCCTACTCCAAGCGCTACGTGTGCCTACTCCAAGCGCTACGTGTGCCTACTCCAGGCGCGGCGTGTGCCTAGACCAGGCGCTGTGTGCCACCACTGCCAAGCGCGGTGTGCCACTTTGATCTTCAGGCTCCGCTTCAGTATTCATCTATCTTTATTTTCTATTTAATTGTAATTCACATCACCCATCACCATCATCATACTTCATTTTTTTATATAAAATTTTAAATATCTTTTTAAAATTTTAAATATATTTTTTTTTGTTCAATTTTTGTTGTTTCGTTGTTGTTAGGTTAGGTTCTTTTTTTTAAATTGTCGCTTCACGACACTCTTTTGCGGCATGCGCTAGTGAGTCGTCCTCACTGTGTAGAGATGGTAGTGATGGCTTACAGAAATTCTCTTGGACAGCCTTGGCGAGAGACCAGAATGCACGGGTTCCCGAAAGAAGTTGAACTAGTTTCTCTCCAATTCTGCCTATGTGCTCTAACTTTTCCTTCGCAATAACTCTTTTGAAGGACCTGGAGGCGAAGTTATACTTCTTTTTAAGCATGCTGGTGTTTTTATCCCGAACCGCTGAAGCCTCAGCCCAGGCCTGATAACATTCCTGCGTACTGCGCACTGCAGTCTTACAGGAGCGACCAAACCAAGACTGAGATCGGCCTTCCATGGGTACCACAGATGATGGGATAAATAGTTCCACTCCCTATAGCACCACATCAGTGACAGAGTCAGCAACAGCCCATGGGTCATCCGGCGAGAAGCGAACCCGTCCTCATGGGTAGGATGTAAAGAAAGACTGCATTCCGTTCCAATCTGCTGACCTGTAATGCCAAACACGGTGGCAACCTGCAGAACACAACCGCGAGAGGAGCATGAGTGGCACCACACTCTGGATCAGACAATGGTCCAAAGAGCCGAGAGGGGAATCGACGAAAACCTGATATACGTCCGGATGAGAGGTCAGCCGAAGGTCCAACAGGGAAAGTGTATGATGCTGCACATCTGGGATCCAAGTAGGCGAAGTAGCCAGTTGTGTCAGACCATATCTCAAGGCAAAGTCATAAACAGATCTCCCCGCATGATCGGTTAAACATGAACCGAGCCATTCGGCATGGTGGGCGTTAAAATCACCAAGGATCACTATCTCTGCGGATGGGACCTGTTGTAGCAAGAAATCTGTAGCCATTTAGACGTGGTCAATGAGACGGTCTATTTCGGCATTACTGCTATGGGACCTATAGAGGCACCCGTAGATGCGCGGATGGTCGTCGCTGTCTACGCGTAGCCAAAGAATGGACAGCTCCGAACATTCAAGACTTACACAAGACTTAGACAAGAAGTATACGCAAACTACAGGTCGAGGCACTAAGGTGTGTTCCAATTTGTACCCCGGGTAGGTGAGATACGAAGTATCAGCCGGAGAAAACATCTGCGTCTCGGTCAGAAAGAGGGCCAGCTTCACCGTCTCTAGATGGTAGTGGACGGCGTTTAGGTGCGAGTGAAGTCCCCTGCTGTTGCAGAAATTCACGGATAGCGTGGCAGGGGTCGCCTTGGTCCTGTTGCTCAGTTTCCTCCGAGCAGGTATTGTTTTGAACGGAATATTAAACACCCAGGAGTGGAGTATCATGGACGTGGATGCTCAGCGAAGGATTCTCCAAAGTTGTTGGTACCCTCCTGGGGTAGTTTTTGATTTAATTCCGCTACCATCATAATGGAGGGGAGGGGGGAATTGGGCCTCCAGCCACCTGCACTCACCAGACGAAACTCAAAAGCAGAGCTTCCACTTCACAAAATGTATAAAAACTATCACTGTAGTGGAAATTAGTGTAGATGGTACCATTTATTTTGTACAGATATTATACTAAATAATTACTTATTATTAGTGATGCCGGCGGAAAACCCAGGTTGCTTGTGAAATTAAGGCGATCACTTAGCTCCCCAACTACAACTCAATACACTATTTGAAAATACAATCGAGCGATACGTCGTCGGAACTCGGCATACCATATTGTCGTTTAACTCGGTGCTTCAACATCATTAATCGAAACAAGTTCGTTGAGACATGTATGTTGAGATAAACCGCGACGAAAATTGTGATAAATTGTAGCCCGGAAATGTTCACGCGTGAGCTCCATTTCTGTTAACAACGTGACAAATAAACGTAGTGATTATATTCTCTTTGGTGACAAATTTAAACCAACATAGTTTTTGTTTTCAAACATTTTTTTTAATTGTTTGAATGTCATTAAGATTCTAAAATGCCTGTATTCAAATCCTAAAAAAGGTTTTATTATAACTCAATCCGAAATATTCTATTCCCGATCATTTCAGTGTGCCCCTCGTAATTGTCATTGTAATCACTAAATAAAGTAGATAATAGTGATTTTTCATATAATTTTGCAATTTAACCTTAAATTTTATCCTACGATATGCAACTTTATTGTAAGACATAATAATTCCAATATGTAGGAAAATTAAATTAGTTTTGCAGCAACGAAAAGTCTTCTTTTAAAACGGCAAGCCAACCTAACTGTACGTAGTTTCAATAAAAACGTTTTACAATTAATAAAGTTGTAACAGGCGGATTTTTTTATATGAGACAGTAAATATAAATTAAATATCTTAAAAATGAATTTGCTAAGATCCACGTAATAAAATAAAATGGTCTGTATTACCTAATTTGAAGAGCACCTCCCGCCCTCCGCGCTGAGCTACTTAGCGGTCAGCCACCGCAGAGTCTACTTTACCTCAGGATGATTCGTATAGAGGCGAAACAAGTGTTGTATTTTTGAGGGTGCTACGTCTTTCCTGGTGTACTGGTGTTCGGAGTAGTGGTGCTGGGATTATAAAGTGATAGTGTACGCAATTGAGGGAGGGCGGGAGGTGCTCTCCAAACTAGGTAATACGTAAGATATGATATAAGCAAATTAAACTCTAACAACTTTAATATAATGGCTTTCCTCAAAGTAACGCCTGATTGTATTAAATAATCCGCTATTCGACTACTGTCGTGGACCCCTCCTAACACAGATGTTTAAAGCTTACTTGGAATGATTAACGGGAGTGTCAGTAATGCTTATAGCGACACTATTATTCTTAAAAATATACTGGTAGTAGTCCGACTGAGGAAGTATCACTATCGTACCTATTTTAGCAGTAGTGCATGCACTGCTGTGTTCCGGTCTGTAGTGCATATTTTTATTTAAATCTGATAGTACATTGGACTCCACCAATTTTAAAACTATTTCTGTACTGCAGACGCAGTAAAATAATTGAAAAAATTATTATACATAGATCAATGGCTACGTTTATTTTTCATTTAAATAAATTGTTCTATGACAATCAGTTCAATTTTACAAGGGGTCGCTCGTCAATCGACACTGTGCATATGAGAGCTCAGAATATGCTTTAAGAATATTTTGTGGTCTTTCCAAGGCTTTCAACTGTGTTCACCGTGATACATTAGTCAGGAAATTACATCAATATATTGTAAAACTTAGCGCTTAAACTTATTACATCATATTCAAATCATAGAACTCAAACTCAAAGTTGTTAAAAATATGAGATGAAAATGTTATTAAACAGTTGTTAAAGAACTTACTCAAAAAGGCGATCGCTCGGATTAATCTAACTACAGGTCTATCGCCATCGCCTCCTTGTTCTCCAAAATAATGTAAGCCATTATGAACTGCCAGCTCATGGGGTATCTTGAGGATCACTAGTTGATTAGTGATCGCCAGTACGGTTTCCGTTGGGGTTGCTCAGATGGTGATTTTCTGGATTACCCAGGCCGTTGGTTTTGACATTGCGAAGGTCTTCGATCGGGTTTGGCACAAAGTGTATCTTTCGAAGCTCCCTTCCTCTGGGCAACTCGAGAAATTGTGCAATTAAATCACCACTTTTCTTTCAGATCGGAGCATCAAGGTCGTAGTAGATGGTGCATGCTCTGATTACAAGCGTATTAAAGCTGTTGTCCACAAACCTGCGTGCTATCTCCTAAGCTATTTCTTCTGCATATCAATTATATGTTGCAACCCAGTAACATTCATTGCTATAGGGACAACGGCACTGGTAATACTCTTTACACCGACTATGCCAATATTTCTCGAGAAAAAGTCGCCAAGTATCGGAACAAACTTGTGTCTGATTTCGGGTCTTTGTTGAGATAAAAACTCGTATTGGAGGCGACTAAGTCTAGTCCAGTTCAATCCTCAGAAGACACAAGTTTGCGCGTTTATCGCTAAAAAGAACCCCTTTGTCGTATCTCCTCAGTTCAGAGCACTCCCCTTGTTGCCTCAGCCAGCAGCGGAATCCTGAGCGTTATACATATCGACCGACGCGTGCAGTTTCGTGATCACTTGGAAAGGTAGGCTAAATAAGCCTCTAAAACACTTGGCGTGCTCAGCAGAGCGAGGCAGTATTTCATGACGGCACACTGCTTGCAACTTAACAAGGCGCAAGTTCGGCCTCACATGTAATACCGTTGTCATCTCTGGGTCGGGACTCTCCAGTGCCAGCTCCTTTCAATTGACGCATCCAGCGTAGAGTGACTTGAGTCAACCGAGTTCTCCCCGATCGGCTTTCTTTTACTTGCGCTGCGAAGAGATGTTGGCATCCCTTTGCATTTTCTATCGCATTTACCAAAAGAAGTGCTCAGAGGAATTGTTCGGATTAATTCCAGGCGAAAAATTTTGCCAACGCACAAAAAAACTCGCATTAACATCCACATTGTCTGGATGCTTGACGGTCCACTGCCGTGCGATTTACTAGGAGTTTTCTTGATCGCACGACTTCTTTATGGAATTGTTTAACTCCGGCGATTTTTCCGACTAACACGATTTACGAACCTTTAACAGTTTAATAGTTAACAAGTTTTTAAAAAGTCGGAAACGCACCTGCTATTGTTCATGAGCGGCGGTAGACACCATTAAGTGAGTCACAGACTCATTTGCCCCTCCATCTATATAAAAGTTGTTATGAATGGAAGTAGTTCTTCAGGGTCGGTAGCATCTATGGGTGTTCTTCATAGCTCAATTCTTGGCCCCTTCCTATTCGTAGTTTATATTAATGACTAACCTTACCTGGTAGTGAATGATCATAATATAGTTTTATTTGTTGATAATACTTTATTGATTTTCAGACTTCAACGGCAATTATTAAAATATGACGAAGTGAATAATGCTACGAGTATATCGAAATTCGTACACTGGTTTTATATTAACAATTTGCTTCTAAACTGTAATAAAACGAAATGTATTAAATTGATAAAACCAAATGTTAGACAGGTGAATACCAGTGTGCTTGTAAGTGTGATATGAGGATGAACTGAATCTTGTTGTACCCTCTGCTTTTCTTGGAATCACAGTTGACGCGAAGCTTCAATGAAGCCGCCATAACACTATATTATGATTTATACTTGCGATTGTAATCACTTGGTGAAACTCCAGGTTCATCATTCTTATTAATACCCTGATGATACCGAGAAGCAAAACCGGTTCTTTTTTATATTTAGTAAATTAATAATTTAAAATAATTATTGTGAAACAAGTACAAGTGTTTATCTAAATCACAGAAATTAATATATTAACTTTGGCTTCTCTGTATATTGACGACAATATAATATATGTACACAAACACAAAAATAGTTTTAAATAAAAATAGTTATGTACATTCTATAAATACTAGAAATAAACATAAGCTAGTTATACCAGTTACTAGACTCCAAAGAGTCAGTAATTCGTTCATATATGTAGCAATTGTATACGCTTTTACAACTAAATTCCAAAAAATATGCATGAACTATCTACCAAAAAGATTTAAATTTTACTTAACCAACAATTGTTAAATAAGTTTTATTATGCCACTTAAGTGAGTGAGTGAATCATTGATAATAGCGACTGTAAATGAGGTTATCGCTACCATGCTGTTTCTAAATGTTTTCATACTAGAGCCCAATGACTTCGTCAATCTTACTAAGCGGTACCATGTAGCGACATCTATGGAAATGTATTAAATAAAGAACGATATATTTAGCGCGTCAAATTTTCATATCGATATACATCGCAACCGCTTCCGTAGATAGATAATAGATGGCGCTAGAGTAGTCAAGTGAGCTCGGCCACGGTCCTTATTGCTTTGTAAGAGAGATTTGGTTGTACAAGAAATAATGTTTAAAAAAGTCCCGGTTTTTACCAGTGGTAAAAGCTAATTGACTTTAAATAAAAATTTTCTTGTTATCTTTAATAAATAAAAATTATTCTATTATATTCTATTTTATAGACAGCCAGTATAATTATAGGATCTTAATCCTCTAAAGTGATAACGCATCGGTAGCCTTCTCTGTTTGAAGGTGGCCATGGACTGCAGCAGTCGTTAGCATCAGGTGGGCTGTAAGTACGTCTGGCGCTTCAGTGTTATAGGAAAAACTTCGCTTTTTACGTGGAAGAGCCATTTTGCAGCCATACAATGTAGGGTCGGGTCGACCGGGGGAAGGACCACGCTATAACATAATACCAGCATAAAGTAGCATATTTCTTTTATAGGATAGGGTGACAAACGAGCACACAGGCCACCTGATGGTAAGTGGTTACTGTGACCCATAGACATCTACATCTATCCTCGATTACAAATCAAAATGCAGATGCGTTGTCACCCGTGAGGAATAAGATGGAATGCCTCTTTTCCAGTAAAAAGGGTCTCCGTTTATCTTTACTCACCATACGAAACACAGCAGTGTTAAGCTGCTATTTTACGCTGGTATTCTGTGAGAGCGTGGTCCTTCCCCGGTCGAGCCGATCCATTCGTGCTACAACTATACTACTAATATCGCTGCAGCATGGCTCTTCCACGTATGAAAATAATGCTGGTGTATTTGTGTTTGTGTTTGCGAAAGACACCATCATTATACCAAGTATAATGCTGGTGTGTTTCTTATGGTGAGTGTAGATAATCGAGAACTCTTTTTACTGGAAACGAGGCATTCCATCTTAGTCCTAAGGGGTGACAACGTATCTGCATTTTCATTCTTAATCGAGGATAGATGTATATGTCTTTGGACCACAGCATCCGCTTACCATTAAGTGGACTGTGTGCTCGTATATCAGACCCTCGTTCTATAAAAAAACTTTACTTTTTACTTTTCCAAGATTAAATTATATTAAAGTTCTTATAATTTACTTTTAAAAATAAATTCTGCATCAACATCATTATTACAGAACTTCACAAGTATGTAAATTTATTTATAAAAAATAAAACCTTATATAAAGAAAATTTTATCAAATCTTCGTCAGTGAGTACAACTACATAAGTATACGAAGCGAACTTGACTTATGTTTCCCATGGCGACCAGCTTTACTTAAATGAAATATTTTTCGTTACGAGCATAAAGATAATAATTTTCCCCGAAGCCATGATCTTACTAAATAATAAAAGTAGATTTTAATATGAACATTTAAGACTTTTTCCTTCAAATATGAGGAAAATCTGTCTTCTTATACTCGCACAATGAAGTAGGTCAATTCTTATTCTTAATTTACAAACTTTCCTCCTACACTAAAACTTCTCCTGTATTATGGAACCGTAATGGAGCGTGGACAAATACCCAGACTTGGAACAATTACTTATAGTCCATGCGAATATTTGTTTAGTGCGTGATTCGAACCCTGAACCAGCAGGACTGCAGCAAAATAGCCACTGCGCTACAAAACCAACCTTAAATATATTCTGACCTCAAATTACCCCACAGCTGGGATCAGACCTCTTATTTCTGAGAGGGTAAGGGAACAATTAGTGCACCGCGCTGTTCGTGCACCATTTGATTCCACAGACATGCAGGTTTCCACAGGTTTTAAAAAATATATTCAAAGTCCACTGCTTAAGTCATTACAAAGGACGTGAAAAAGATGCAAAGCCATACGGACACTCGAAGACAGCGATAAAGTTTAATTTAGCTTGCATACGTGACTTATCTAATTCATATTAATTATGTAGGCTATTAAAACGTCAACAAGTAGTAAATATGAAAGAAGTGCAACTTCTGTACGTAGTACTATTATTTATTCTGTAACCACGGCTACCTTCAGCTAAAAACTTTTAATTTTTGGTCTGATCTACGCAGATTGAACTCATAATATCTTGAAGTCTTGCAGTTGTATGCTTAGGTTGGGATTTAATTTCATTTTAGATGTATTAGTAATTTGGAATCCTGAAAACAGTTAGAGCCACACTGTGCATAGAAAAAATACTGATACCGATAATAGTGATTCTAACCATCATTTATCACAGTTAGCTACCGTGGGAAAATCTTTGTTTGAGAGAGAGAGCACGAGGGTTCTTAACACCTAGCCGCGGAGCTTCAACACGTCAACCAAATTTTGCACGAAAACAAGCTTCGAGTCTCGCGCTTACGTCACAGTGAACGAGTGAAGCCGGCCTCAGTTGAGCGTGTGCCTGCTGTACTACCATATGTCAGAGGTGTAATGAACAAGATTGACCACATCTTGAAGCGAGCTTCCATCAAAATATACTTCAAGCCGCCAAAGACAATTAGTCAGTTTTTACCATGAGTCAATATAATATCCCTCTACAAGATATAGGAGTATACAAGCTTGATTATGTATATTGTCTCTCTTACATAGGACAAACTAATAGATCAATTAAACTCTGCGTATAAGAACACATAGTTGATGTGAAGAATCGACGCTCCGGGAAGTCTGCAGTTTTATCTTTTGAGCTATAGTAAAGTACTGATGTATTAATAGGCATGAAACGTTCTATAAACGAAATAACGATATTTAATTTAACACCAGTAAATCAAACTTGAAAACGAAAAATCACATAGGTATGCTTAAAACACAAATACCCCCTACAATAATGTATTTATCTGGTATTTGAAAGGGACGAAGAGAGAACGAAGTGTGAAATATGGGTAAATCAGGAATGTCTAGAACAGGTAAATGAAATTGTATACTTGGGGAGTGCTTTTAGCCGGGATGGAAGATGTGATTTAGATGTGGACAGGCGTGTCGCTGCCGGGAACAAAGTCAATGGTGCCCTGACTGCGTTAGTCAAAAGGCAAGGCGTAGTGAAGAGTGCACGCCTTGCAATACATAACGCAGTGTTAGTACTGACTTTGTTATATGGCAGCGAACCCTGGGTATGCCAGAAGAAGCATAAAAGCAAGTTGAATGCAGTGGAGATGCGATCTCTTCGTAAAATGTGCGGCGTCACCATGGCCGACCGAAAGCGAAACGAAGAGATTCGCAATATGGCAGGTTTGAAAGATGACCTTATCACAAAAATTTATAAGGGCGTGCTTCGATGGTTTGGGCACGTTGAGAGAATGAGTGAAGACCGAATGGTGAAGAAAATATAAAGCGCGAAAGTTAATATTAAAAGGTGTCGAGGTAGACCGAGACTAACTTTCGAAGACCATGTGAGCAAACTGCTCGAAGAGGGGAGGGTCAAGAGTACTCGGATACCTAGACGTGCATGTATGAAGAAGATAATGAATCTGAAAGAAGCGAAAGAGGTATGTAAGGATCGTGACACTTGGCGATCTGTTCTCTCTGGCTACCCCATCAGGGATTGTGCGTGACGATAAGTAAATAAGTAATAATGTATTTACTTTTTTGTTTTGATCCCTGAATAAATCTATTTCGAATTCAGGTAACGTAACAAGTACGTTACGGTCCCTAGCCTATTCAAAGTGCTATTTGAAATTTGAAATCTGAAATTCGTGTTGCTCATTAGAATGTTCCACGTGGTCTACACACAAAATGCTGATTATAATTTCGGACAATAACCTAATATGAGTAACATGTAACTTAAAAATGTTTTGGTACAATAAAATGTGTTTATTTTTAAGTGTTTTCTCTACACTGACATTTTCAAAGTAAAACTTCTTTAGAAGCAACTTGAGAGTACAATAATAATAATTGTAATTTGATTTTTATTATTAATTGTTTTTCACATCGTAACTCCTGATTCTATTAATTCTAACTTAAATATTATCTCATTATGCTGCTATGTTACTATTTTTTAATTTACAAAGTAAAACTTCTTTAGAAACAACTTGAGAGTACAATAATAATAATTGTAATTTGATTTTATTATTATTTGTTTATGACATCGTAACGCTTGATTCTATTAATTTTAACTAAAATATTACCTCATTATGCTGCTATGTTACTATTTTTATTTTTACTAAAGAGGGCGACAGTGTCCTAAGCGGAATGCAGAAGTTCGTGGGTTAAAATCGGCTATTTATTAAAATTGTTAGAACTTAATTTGCTTGTATTCGATCCGCGTAATGAAATAAAATGATGTGTGTTACTAGTTTGAAGAGTACCTCTCGCCCTCCGCGCTTTGCTACTTAGCGGTCATGCGCCGCACAGTCTTACCAGTAAGACTACTGGGAAAAATACCCCCAGTAGTCTTATATGTAAGACTACTTGGTAATCCCAGTGTTCACGCCCTGAGTTGCCCCGACAAAAGTCAACTGGGCTAGGGCCCATAGTAGCCTCCTCGACGGGCAAGAGAGGACGGGGCCCAATGGCCTATGGAGACGTATGATACATATAGATATAAGGGCTGCTAAGCCAACAAAAACTTACCGGTCTCCGGAGGTAGGGTTGACCACAGGGTACCAGTCAGGTGATAAGTGAGGTGTATGTAAAGTGGTGTGCGAAAGTGTATATACATGTAACCTGACGGCCCGATGTAATCGGACAGAAGATCCACAGGCGCTGCTGTTCTCCCAATGTGTGCCTCCTCCAGTGGTAGTTCACCAATTGAAAACCTCTGCCTTCATTTCACTATTTCAGTTTATCAACTTTATTGTACAGTATTTCAATCTATCAACTTTACTGTACATTTAATTAATTGCAAACAAAGGTAAGTTAATCATTCACTCAACAAAATAGCCTCGTTATCACTTCAAATGCTCAAAACAGACAACTCCTCTCGAGGCGGTCTTCAAGCAACCTCACGAGTCTAGCGAAAAAACCGGCGTCCACGCAGACAATCTATTTTTCTAGATTCAACAAAACTCCTCGTCGTTGCATAAACTTGCTAACAAAAACCGACACTATTTAGAGGTTATACGTTACGCGAACACGCTGTTCTAGTAACTGCGCTGCATTGTTTCGACTTCCGACGCGCCACACCCAAAACCAACTCCCGCCTCGCGCGAACGTCAAACCGGTAGGAATGCACCGCGCCGAGCGCCCTTTAGCGTCAATTCTTAAAATTAGCGTTTGGCGCGAACACCCAGTCATCATTACAGCCCTTCATAAGTCCACTGCTGAACATAGGCCTCCCCCAAAGAATGCCACAAAGCACGGTCCTGAGCCACCTGCATCCATCGACTTCCTGCATGTCTTACCAGGTCGTCACTACATCTCGTGGGGGGACGCCCTACACTTCGCCTACCGGTACGAGGCTGCCACTCGAGAACCTTTCTTCCCCATCGGTTGTCGGTTCTTCGAGCTATATGGCCGGCCCATTGCCACTTCAGCTTACTAATCTGTTGGGCTATGTCGGTTACTCTGGTTCTACTGCGGATATCCTCATTCCTAAGTTTATCATGCAGAGAAACTCCGAGCATAGCCCTCTCCGTAGCTCGCTGAGCGACCTTGAGCTTCCTCATACGGCCAGCTGTGAAGGACCACGTCTCAGTTCCGTAAGTCATCACAGCACTGGTTGTACAATTTCGTTTTAAGGTTTTGAGGTATGTCTGACGAGAAGATGTGTCGTAGCTTCCCGAACACTGCCCAGCCGAGTTGAATCCGTCGATTGACCTCTCGGTCGAAGTTGGACTTACCTAGTCGGACTATTTGTCCCAGGTAAACATACTCGTCAACAACTTCGAGCTTAGTGCTCCCAACAACTACCGGCATAGGTGTGACATGGACATTAAACATAATCTTTGTTTTGTCCATGTTCATCTTAAGACCTATCCGTTGGGAGACACTATTGAGGTCATTGAACATAGTGCTCAGGTCCTCCAGCGATTCTGCCATAAGGACTATATCGTCGGCAAATCGAAGGTGAGTGATGTACTCGCCATTGATGTTGATACCGTATCCTTTCCAGTCCAGAAGCTTGAAAACGTCTTCCAATGCAGCGGTGAAGAGTTTCGGGGATATGACGTCACCCTTTCTTACACCTCTCTGCAATTGGATAGGTTTCGTACTCTGGTTCTGTACTCGGATAGCCATCGTAGCTCTACTGTATAAACACTTCAGCACTTCGATATACCGATAGTCAACTTGGCACCGCTGAAGGGACTGCAGCACCGCCCAAATTTCGACGGAATCAAAGGCTTTCTCATAGTCCACATACGCCAGATATAGTGGCAAATTGTACTCTTCGGACTTCTGTACAATTTGCCGATGGGTATGTATGTGGTCTAAGGTGCTAAAGCCCTTACAGAAACCGGCTTGTTCAGGAGGCTGGAAGTCGTCAAATCTGCGCGCGAGACGACTCGTAATGCCTCTCGAAAACAGCACGTAGACGCGGCTCAGAAGGGAAATCGGTCAGTAGTTCTTCAAGAGAGCGTTGTCACCTTTCTTGAAGAACAAGACCACCGCACTTCTGCTCCACGCCTCCGGTGTAATGGCACCACGGAGGACGGAATTAAAGAGCTTCTGAAGGACTTCAAGTACCGGTCTTCCACCCGCTTTCAGAAGCTCCGCTGTAATTCCATCCTCGCCTGGGGCCCTGCCGTTTTTAAGGTGCTGGAGAGCTATTCTAATCTCGCTCACACACCCAGTATTACCCCGAAATGACCGTGAGGTGGCGGTGTAAGAATTTCCACTACCCCACATCATTCCGTGGATGTCGTAAGAGGCGACAGAGGGAAACAAACAAGGAGATGGACAGCAGCGTCTTCCTCATAAGAACTAAAAAATAAACAAGTTCGGTTACCTACCCGCCTGCCAAGTGTGGGAACTATAACAAATATCCCCCTATGAGGAAATCTTTGGGGAGGCCTAAGTTCAGCAGTGCACTTTTAGTAGGCTATAATAGTAAAATTGTTAATAAAAATAAAAATGTTATTGTTATTTGAAATACTTTCATGTTTTTAATACTATTTGATATCGATGATCGAAATGATATCCCTTTTCAATGAGGGGTGTATTACTTATAGTAATACAACTTACACTTACAACTTAGATTTTGATTGATCATACTAGTGCTTGGCTTAGTAGTGGTGTGGTTTTAAACGTGATGGATCATACTGCAGTATATTATAGCTGCAGTAATAATGTTAATAAAGTCCTCCAGACGAGTTTCGGTCTCGGCGTCTAGTCTCAACGGAGACTAGCCATCTGGGTAGGACAGGGTTTTAGTGCCCGAGTGTTTGCGTGAGCACAGGTGAATTCACTATTCCCTCAGTCTCATAACCCGATGGGACGATAATCCTACACGACTGGAGGGAGGTCAGGCACAGGACTAATTGCTTTACGTTCTTTCCGAGGCACAGGGGTGAAGCACCTGACTTCAATGGAAATTTCACGACAGAAAAACCCAATAACTGATTTTGGCACGACCCGGGACTTGAACCAAGGACCTCATGATTAGCAACCGCGTTCATGACTACTAGACCCACGAGGCAAGCTGCAGTACGAATGAGATAGCTCGATAGGACCACGTTCACCCGGAATAGTAGTGTTAAATAGTTGAATACATTTGCTACGTATGATGAGTGTTGAAAACCGGTTACCTTTTAAATTGCTAATAAGACATTACTTAATTAAAAAGAAAATTAGTTTCTTAAAAATAAATAGTAATAACTGTCGTTTAATATAAGTAAGTCGGTACTTACTATGAATACATATAATTATTTGTAACAATAACTCGTCATACACTCATTCTAATAAAATTCTTGCATTACGTGATAGAGCCATGTTGCAGCTATATTAATAGCATAGTTGTAGCACGAATAGGTCGGCTTGACCGGGGAAAGACCACGCTCTCACAAAATACCAGCGTAAAATAGCAGCTTAGTGCTGCTGTGTTTCGTATGGTTAGTGTAGAGAACCGGAGACCCATTTTACTGGAAAAGAGGCATTCGATCTTTATCCTCACGGCTGACAACGCATCTGCATTTTAATTCGGAAACGAAAATAGATGTAGATGTCTATGGGCCACAGCAACCATTTACCATCAGTTGGACTGTGTGCTCGTTTGTCACCCTTAATCTATAGAAAAAAAACGTGCGTAATAAACTTTTGTCCTATAACCGGAATGTTTGACAGTAAAATAGAACCGTGCAATTTGTTAGACATATTTTCGCACGGTCATCTTGCACAGGTGCGGCGTCAATGGCCCACATTTTAACAGCAAAATATTCTAGTGACATAAGTGACGTAAAAACTTTTGCAGATTTTGCAGCTTAAATATTTTTAACGATTCTCATACATCATTTTCTTTTACGACATACATATTATACTTAATATTTTGACATTGATGTTAAAGTGTAGACGCTAAACGTTAAGCAAGGTCAGCGTTTTACCAAGGACTACGAGTTAAATAAAAAGTAATTCACTAAATCTGGTCTAAAGACCTATTATGCATTACAAAATTAACTTCTAGTAAATTATAACCTACTGTTTCAATTTCTCTTCGTCGCCTCTTACGACACCTACATCGGTTGCCGACCAATATGCTTAGCGTGGCAGAGTATAGCCACTTAGCGTGGCAGAATGTATAATCCACGTGCCAAGCGTGATGATTTATGCAAATTCTCCCTAAAACGAGAGAGGTTCAATCTGAAATTCTACCGGCTGGTGAAGAAATGTATTTAATGCAGTGCCGCGTGGAGTAACGTAGAAAAATCCAACTCATAATCAGCATTTAATCTATCTCATAATTACTTTAGTCCTTTTTTATAAAATAAGCTAGGTAATTTTATTGTTTTTATTTAGTAGGTCCAACAGCGCCTGAGCTCCGAGCAACCTGCTGATGCGATTGACTGATGGAGTTTTAGTTATCGATGGGCGACGAAAAATCCATCTCAAAACGATGAACCTGAAATTTATTGACTAGTAACGGAGAGCAGTTTAAGGGCATTTCACCTATAACTTGCCTAGTCAGCAAGATAAATAGGCGGCAAACCTGCAAGTTGGCGTTTTCTTGAAAAGGCCTAACTCAAGAAGTAAAGTTATAATAATTTGTTGTAATTAGTATGGATAAATACACTTTAAAATTAATTGATTGTTAAACTGATACAACGGAGAAATATTTGTAATTCTAGAACAGTTGCATGAATGAAATCAGTTTATTGTTTCTTTATAGACGCTGTTTAGAGAGATCGATGATCATTAAAAGGTACACATTTACTTGAATAACAATAAAGTATCTGTTAATTAAATAACCTCTTTGATACCCTCTCCCTTTGATTAATTTAGTATCTTTTGTTTCATTATTGGCAGCATTTCTCTTATATATAATCAGTGAGTTTAATTAATTAATTAAGCCAGTTAGTCGATACGAACTGTATTTAATAGTTTCGAAACATTTGGTTACTTCAAAGGCGAGTTTGTTCTAAAATAAGATGGTTAATGTGAAAATTAATGTAATATTTAAGAGACAAATGTATCACATTAATGTTATTTTAAGCCTAATGTTGGACGCAAACCTTTCCAAGAATGCACCATAAGAATACCTCGCGCTGCTAATTAAATACTTGAAAATAATATATCTGTTCAAACTATTATTTTGTCCTTAAAAATTTAAAGTGATAAAATTTATTACATATCAAGTAGAAAAACATAGAATTTAGCCTTTTGTGTAGGTATTTTCATTTTCTGAAGCACTTGATCTTCAATATTTTCCTTAGGAGATGATCTCTACTTCTCTTCATCGTCATCATCTTTATGAGCCTTTTGTTACCATCTAAATTCGAAAAAATTGCGCAAAATCAGTATCATTAAACCAAGAACATTCCTTCCTAATCCAGTAGAGCCTACAAAAAAAGTAACGTTGGAAATTATAAGCCTTCCCCTCCCCTTTTTATAGCCTGCGTTCTCGTAGCTTACCTTACAAGCCGCGACCCCTGTGTTTGAAGCCAAAAGGCTAACAGCACTAACATGGTAGAAACTAGAAATATGGAGAGACCTATTCAGCACTGAATTTTGATAGACTAATGTATGAATGAACGAGTATAATAACTACGTGATTCAGTGCTAATATTGCAATTAAATACGTTAATATATTAATACTAGAGTTGAAGAAGCGTACTTTTATAACTGAATATTAAAGTATAAAAATTGAATTACTTATTACAAAATATTGAAATAATTGTACGGTAGAGCCACGCCATAGTGCCATATTATGACTGGAGCACGTAAGGGTCGAACGACCATACTCGCACATAATACCAGAGTGAAATAACAGCATAATGCTGTGTGTAACAAGAAACGGAGACAATATTTAGTGATAATGGAGCGTCCCATCTAAATAGTCCTCAGCGTTGTCAACGCATTTGTATTTTAATCTTTAATCGAGAATTGATATAGGTGTTTATGGGCTACAGCATCCACTTCATTAACAGGTTAGCTGTGTGCTCACTTGTTTTTATAAGACCTTAATTCCTGCATGAAGGGTTAGCTCAAAATAAGTTTCACGAGACATTATTTTTCATGGAATTTAAAAAAGTTATGACTTAATTTAATTTCGAAATACATTTTTATTTGTGAAAAATATTATAATAATTGTTTTTTTTTAAGATAAGCGAGCATACAGTCCGCTCCACACTTCGACCCGACCCATTCGTGCTACAACTATACTACTGACATAGCTGCAGCGTAGCTCTACCACGTATAAAAAAAGTACAAATTTTTTATAGAAGAGGGGGCAAATGAGCATGCGGCTCACCTGATGGTAAGTGCGTGCGCGATGTGCGTTTGTGAAATTTGGCGGCTGGGATTAATCCAAACAATTCCTCGGAACTCCCCGTGGAAAATGTGAAAATAATGCAAAGGGATGCAACATCTCTTCGCAGCGCTGATGAATCGAGCTGATCGGAAAGGAGTCGGTCGTCGACGATTCAAACCGCTGTGCGCTGGATACGGTCAAGTGGAAGGAGCTGACACTAGGGAGCCCCTGCCCAAAGATGGGAACAGTATTCCATGTGTGGCTGAACCTGCGCCTTATAAAGTTGCAGGCGTTGTGCCCGCATGAAATACTGTCCCGCTCTGCTGAGCACGCCAAGCTTTTTAGATGTCAATTTGGCCTTATCTTCCAAGTGACCACGAAACTGCACGTCACTCGATATGTCGACGCCGAGGATTTCGATACTGGCTGAGGCAACAAGGGCAGTGCCTTGAAACTGAGGAGATACGATAAAGGAAACAAAAAAAGGAGACAAAACAAAGCGCAAACTTGTTTCTTCTGAGGATTAAACTAGAGTTAATTGCCCCCAATCCAAGACTTTGTTCAGCAAAGACTTGACTTCAGACAACTTTGTTCCGGTACTCGGCGACGTATCTTTTGATAGGATAGGGTGACAAACGGGCACACAGTTCACCTGATTGTAAGTGGTTGCAGTGACCCATAGACATCCACATTTATCCTCAAGAAAGAATCAAAATTCAGATGCGTTATCATCCATGAGGCTAAAAAGGCTTTCCAGTAAAAAAGGTCTCCGGTTCTCTACACTCATCATACGAAGCACAGCAGTGTAAAGCTGCTATTTTACGTTAGTATTCCTTGAGAGCGTGGTCCTTACCCGGTCGAGCCGGTCCATTCGTACTACTAATATAGCTGCAGCATGGCTGTACCACATCGAAATTGCTGTGCCAATATTTATCCCCACAAATATTGGCACAGCAGGTGTATAGTGAGGTTTGCAACATACCATTGATATGCAGAAGAAACAGCGTTGATGATAGCCCGCATCCTTATGGAACACCAGCCTTAATAGGCTTGTAGTCGGAGCATGCACTGTCTACTAACGACCTTGATGCTTCGATCTGCAAGAAAGCTGATGATCCAATTGCACAATTTCTCGGGAAGCCCATAAGAAGGGAGATTCGAAAGAAGCACTTTGTACCAAACCCGAACGAAGGCCTTCGCAATGTCCAAACTAACGGCCAATGGCTTCCCCTTGGACTCTACTGCCTCCGCGCATCTATGAGTTAGCTAAACTAGAAGATCTATTGGCGTAAGACGTATTGGCAGTCATTAGTCAGCTGATGATCCTCAAGGTACCGCATGAGCTGCGAGTTTATAATGGATTCCATTATTTTGGAGAACAAGGCTACATCACCACTTACCACCAGATGGAGTTATGGTCAAGCACTGGCTTATAATAAGTAAAAAAAAACAAGAAACTGATGGCGATAGGCCTGTATTTGGACGGCTCTGAGCGGTCGCCTTTTTTAGGGATCGGGTGGACAAAAACTGTCTTCTAAGATTTTGAGACTACGGCTAGGGAGTAGGAGTACTGACAAAGACGCGTTAGAACTGGTGCCAATTCCGGAGCACACGTCCTCAGCAATATTGGGGAGGATACCGTCAAGCCCACTCGACTTGTGTATGTCCAGGGAGAGGAGTGCTTTGTGAACCGAGCACAACAGGCATGGAGCACTCACATCGCGGGATGGTTGGAGGTGTGTTCCCCCCGTCATCAAGAGTTGAGTTGGACGCAAAAAGGGAGCCTAAAAGGTCGGCTTTCTCTTTTGCGGCATGCGCTAGTGAGTCGTCCTCCCTGTGCAGAGATGGTAGTGATGGCTTACAGAAATTCTCTTGGACAGCCTTGGCGAGAGACCAGAATGCACGGGTTCCCGAAAGAAGTTGAACTAGTTTCTCTCCAATTCTGCCTATGTGCTCTAACTTTTCCTTCGCAATAACTCTTTTGAAGGACCTGGAGGCGAAGTTATACTTCTTTTTAAGCATGCTGGTGTTTTTATCCCGAACCGCTGAAGCGTCAGCCCAGGCCTGATAACACTCCTGCTTACTGCGCACTGCAGTCTTACAGGAGCGACCAAACCAAGACTGAGATCGGCCTTTTATGGGTACCACAGATGATGGGATAAATAGTTCCATTCCCTATAGCACTACATCAGTGACAGAGTCAGCAACAGCCCATGGATCATCCGGCGAGAAGCGAACCCGTCCTCATGGGTAGGATGCATAGAAAGACTGCATTCCGTTCCAATCTACCGACCTGTAATGCCAAACACGGTGGCAACCTGCAGAACACAACCGCGAGGGGAGCATGAGTGGCACCACACTCCGGATCAGACAATGGTCCAAAGAGCCGAGAGGAGAATCGACGAAAACCTGATATACGTCCGGATGAGAGGTCAGCAGAAGGTCCAACAGGGAAAGTGTATGATGCTGCACATCTGGGATCCAAGTAGGCGAAGTAGCCAGTTGTGTCAGACCATATCTCAAGGCAAAGTCATAAGCAGATCTCCCCGCATGATCGGTTAAACATGAACCGAGCCATTTGGCTTGGTGGGCGTTAAAATCGCCAAGGATCACTATCTCTGCGGATGGGACCTGTTGTAGCAAGAAATTTGTAGCCATTTGGACGTGGTCAATGAGTCGGTCTATTTCGGCATTACTGCTGTGGGACCTATAGAGGCACCCGTAGATGCGCGGATGGTCGTCGCTGTCTACGCGTAGCCAAAGAATGGACAGCTCCGAACATTCAAGACTGACACAAGACTTAGACAAGAAGTATACGCAAACTATACAGGTCGAGGCACAAAGGTGTGTTCCAATTTGTACCCCGGGTAGGTGAGATACGAAGTATCAGCCGGAGAAAACATCTGCGTCTCGGTCAGAAAGAGGGCCAGCTTCACCGTCTCTAGATGGTAGTGGACGGCGTTTAGGTGCGAGTGAAGTCCCCTGCTGTTGCAGAAATTCACGGTTAGCATGGCAGGGGTCGCCTTGGTCCTGTTGCTCAGTTTTCTCCGAGCAGGTATTGTTTTGAGCGGAATATTAAACACCCAGGAGTGGAGTATCATGGACGTGGATGCTCAGCGAAGGATTCTCCAAAGTTGTTGGTACCCTCCTGGGGTAGTTTTTGATTTAATTCCGCTACCATCATAATGTAGGGGAGGGGGGAATTGGGCCTCCAGCCACCTGCACTCACCAGACGAAACTCAAAAGCAGAGCTTCCACTTCACAAAATGTATAAAAACTATCACTGTAGTGGAAATTAGTGTAGATGGTACCATTTATTTTGTACAGATATTATACTAAATAATTACTTATTATTAGTGATGCCGGCGGAAAACCCAGGTTGCTTTGTGAAATTAAGGCGATCACTTAGCTCCCCAACTACAACTCTATACACTATTTTTTATTTGAAAAATACAATCGAGCGATACGTCGTCGGAACTCGGCATACTATATTGTCGTTTAACTCGGTGCTTCAACATCATAAATCGAAACAAATTCCTTGAGACATTAATGTTGAGATAAACCGCGACGAAAATTGTGATAAATTGTAGCCCGGAAATGTTCACGCGTGAGCTCCATTTCTGTTAACAACGTGACAAATTTAAACCAACATAGTTTTTGTTTTTTAACATTTTTTTTAATTGTTTGAATGTCATTAAGATTCTAAGAGGCCTGTATTCAAATTCTAAAAAAGGTTTTATTGTAACTCAATCCTAAATATTCTATTCCCGATCATTTCAGTGTGCCCCTCGTAATTGTCATTGTAATCATTAAATAAAGTAGATAAAAGTGATTTTTCATATAATTTTGCAATTAAACCTTAAATTTTATCCTACGAAATGCAACTTTATTGTAAGACATAATAATTCCAATATGTACGAAAATTAAATTAGTTTTGCAGCAACGAAAATGTCTTCTTTTAAAACGGCAAGCCAACCTAACTGTACGTAGTTTCAATAAAAACGTTTTACAACTAATAAAGTTGTAACAGGCGGATTTTTTTCATATGAGACAGTTAATTTAAATTAAATATCTTAAAAATGAATTTGCTAAGATCCGCGTAATAAAATAAAATGGTCTGTATTACCTAATTTGAAGAGCACCTCCCGCCCTCCGCGCTGAGCTACTTAGCGGTCAGCCACCGCAGAGTCTACTTTACCTCAGGATGTTTCGTATAGAGGCGAAACAAGTGTTGTATTTTTGAGGGTGCTACGTCTTTCCTGGTGTACTGGTGTTAGGAGTAGTGGTGCTGGGATTATATAGTGATAGTGCACGCAATTGAGGGAGGGCGGGAGGTGCTCTCCAAACTAAGTAATACGTAAGATATGATATAAGCAAATTAAATTCTAACAACTTTAATATAATGGCTTTCCTCAAAGTAACGCCTGATTGTATTAATTAATCCGCTATTCGACTACTGTCGTGGACCCCTCCTAACACAGATGTTTAAAGCTTACTTGGATGATCGACGGGAGTGTTAGTAATGCTTATAGCGACACTATTATTCTTAAAAATATGCTGGTAGTAGTCCGATTGAGGAAGTACCACTATCGTACCTATTTTAGCAGTAGTGCATGCACTGCTGTGTTCCGGTCTGTAGTGCATATTTTTATTTAAATCTGATAGTGCATTGGACTCCACCAATTTCAGAACTATTTCTGTACTGCAGACACAGTAAAATAATTGAACAAATTATTATACATAGATCAATGGCTACGTTTATTTTTCATTTAAATAAATTGTTCTATGACAATCAGTTCAATTTTACAAGGGGTCGCTCGTCAACTGACACTGTGCATATGAGAGCTCAGAATATGCTTTAAGAATATTTTGTGGTCTTTCCAAGGCTTTCAACTGTGTTCACCGTGAAACATTAGTCAGAAAGTTACATCAATATATTGTAAAGCTTAGCGCTTAAACTTATTAAATCATATTCAAATCATAGAACTCAAACTCAAAGTTATTAAAAATATGAGATGAAAATGTTATTAAACAGTTGTTAAAGAACTCACTCAAAAAGGCGATCGCTCGGATTAATCTAACTACAGGTCTGTCGCCATCGCCTCCTTGTTCTCCAAAATAATGTAAGCCATTATGAACTGCCAGCTCATGGGGTATCTTGAGGATCACTAGTTGATTAGTGATCGCCAGTACGGTTTCCGTTGGGGTTGCTTAGCTGGTGATTTTCTGGATTACCCTGGCCGTTGGTTTTGACATTGCGAAGGTCTTCGATCGGGTTTGGCACAAAGTGTATCTTTCGAAGCTCCCTTCCTCTGGGCATCTCGAGAAATTGTGCAATTAAATCACTTTTCTTTCAGATCGGAGCATCAAGGTCGTAGTAGACGGTGCATGCTCTGATTACAAGCGTATTAAAGCTGTTGTCCACAAAGCTGCCTGCTATCTCCTAAACTATTTCTTCTGCATATCAGTTATATGTTGCAAACCAGTAACATTCATTGCTATAGGGACAACGGCACTGATAATACTCTTTACACCGACTATGCCAATATTTCTCGAGAAAAAGTCACCAAGTATCGGAACAAACTTGTGTCTGAATTCGGGTCTTTGTTGAAATAAAGAATCGTATTGGAGGCGACTAAGTCTAGTCCAGTTCAATCCTCAGAGGACACAAGTTTGCGCGTTTATCGCTAAAAAGAACCCCTTTGTCGTATCTCCTCAGTTCAGAGCACTCCCCTTGTTGCCTCAGCCAGCAGCGGAATCCTGAGCGTTATACATATCGACCGACGCGTGCAGTTTCGTGATCACTTGGAAGGGTAGGCTAAATAGGCCTCTAAAACACTTGGCGTGCTCAGCAGAGCGAGACAGTATTTCATGACGGCACACTGCTTGCAACTTAACAAGGCGCAAGTTCGGCCTCACATGTAATACTGTTATTATCTCTGGGTCGGGACTCCACAGTGCCAGCTCCTTCCAATTGACGCATCCAGCGTAGAGTGACTTGAGTCAACCGAGTTCTCCCCGATTGGCTTTCTTTTACTTGCGCTGCGAAGAGATGTTGGCATCCCTTTGCATTTTCTATCGCATTTACCAAGAGAAGTGCTCAGAGGAATTGTTCGAATTAACTCCAGGCGAAAAATTTTGCCAACGCACAAAAAAACTCGCATTAACATCCACATTGTCTGGATGCTTGACGGTCCACTGCTGTGCGATTTACTAGGAGTTTTCTTGATCGCACGACTTCTTTATGGAATTGTTTAACTCCGGCGATTTTTCCGACTAACACGATTGACGAACCTTTAACAGTTTAACAGTTAACAAGTTTTTAAAAAGTCGGAAACGCACCTGCTATTGTTCATGGTGAGTCGCAGACTCATTTGCCCCTCCTTCTATAAAAAGTTGTTATGAATGGAAGTAGTTCTTCAGGGTCGGTAGCATCTATGGGTGTTCTTCATAGCTCAATTCTTGGCCCTTTCCTATTCGTAGTTTATATTAATGACTAACCTTACCTGGTAGTGAATGATCATAATATAGTTTTATTTGTTAATAATACTTTATTGATTTTCAGACTTCAACGGCAATGATTAAAATATGACGAAGTGAATAATGCTATATCGAAATTAGTACACTGGTTTTATATTAACAATTTGCTTCTAGACTGTAATAAAACGAAATGTATTCAATTGATAAAACCAAATGTTAGACAGGTGAATACCAGTGTGCTTGTAAGTGTCATATGAGGATGAACTGAATCTTGTTGTACCCACTGCTTTTCTTGGAATCACAGTTGACGCGAAGCTTCAATGAAGCCCACATATGACTATATTATGATTTATACTTGCGATTGTAATCACTTGATGAAACTCCAGGTTCATCATTCTTATTAATTATGATACCGAGAAGCAAAACCGGTTTCTTTTTTATATTTAGTAAATTAATAATTTTAAATATTTATTGTGAAACAAGTACAAGTGTTTATCTAAATCACAGAAATTAATATATTAACTTTGGCTTCTCAGTATATTGACGACAATTAAAAGTTTTTTCGGCGGTAGGTGAAGAAAAAGTTAACACATGCGTAAAATTTTAATTTGTATTTTAAATTAACTAATACAATATTATACATAATTTAATACATATTTGAGTGCTAATTAATACCATTTTCTTGGTGATCAAATTTGTGCAGCTGTATATATGTGAATTAATTCCATCTAAATACACCACCTGCCAGCACATCACACATTTGGATTTATACACAATGTCTCAACTTGAAGAGATTAGAACTGCACAGAACAGTTTGGAGGATTGCTTTTCAAAAAGGATGGCCGAACTGGAAGCACAGTTACACGCGGGGGGACCCGCCAAGGACACGGTTGCAAAAGTGGCTGAGGAGTTTCGAACCTTCCGTGAACTCATGTTTTCTATGCTTGGTATGCTCCGTAAACAAATTAATGAGTGCACCCATATGGTTGACGTTATTGAGACCAGGCACAGACGAAAGGCTCTCCTTTTCTTGGGTGTTGCTGAAGAGGAGAAGGAGGACTGCAAGGCTACAGTACTGAGTATAATCCATAAAATGGAGTTGAAGGACATCACAGCATCCTGCATTAGTGTCTGCCATAGGATTGGAGTAGCCTCCAAAAATCGTCTCCGGCCAATCCTAGTACGATTTGTTAGCATCGACTCCAGGTCATCAGTATGGAGGGCGAAGTCTAGGCTGAAAGGTTGTCCAGTTTCAGTAAAGGAGTTCTTGACAAAGTCTCGGCAAACTGTTTTTGGCAAAGCCCGTCAGCATTTCGGTATGCGTGCATGCTGGACCCAAGATGGAGTAATTGTGGTGAAAGCTGCAGATGGATCCCGGCATAAAGTCACTACCTTAGATGAGCTGATTACTCTTACTCAAAAATACCCTAAGGCGGCTGCTGAATCCCCAACTGGAGACGTGCGTATAGCAGGAAGCGCTTTATCGTCGCAACCCAATTCAAAGCCACGTAAATAGCTAAGCATAATAGCGTTTTGGTTAAACTATAGACATCCGGTACTCGCGTACAAGGGTGGGAGGTGGAGGGGGGAGGGGGAGGGTTCAGGGGAAGCCTCCCCCACCCTTCCCCCGTTGCGGAAATGTATAGTTTATGAGTAATATTTTTTTTGTAAAATCATAACCTCACTTTTTACACAGGAATATTGACACAAAATTACTTCTGCAACGGCTTCGGCGCTGCGGGAAGTGCAGCCCCTTCGCCCTTGCGTAGCAAATCACAGGCACCCATGCTCACCTCCGCAGGTTCGGCTTATTGGTCGCCTTCGGCGACCAGCCTCACCCGCTACGGCTCACACAGGGGCCTGCGATTTGCTACAGCGGGCGGGGGCTGCTCTCCCTCCGCGCCTACGGCTTACAAAAACACTCTAGGGGTAGGGCAAACAAGACTACGTAGAGTCGGGGTGTTCTGATTCAGTTTTAGTACAAATTCGATCTATCTTATCTATAAAGTCAGGTTTCCCTAAACTCTGCTAGTGGTAAATGAAACAGAGTAATTTTAAATCAAATAAGTTCAAAAACAGAGCAGAAGTCGTCGAAAAAACAGTGAAAACACAGCACTAAGCACAAGAGAACATTCGTGTGACCACCGACTAGAGAAACGGAATGACATTTGACATTTACGGTTGCTCAAATTATGGCCGTCAACACCGTCCTATTTCACACTTTTTTACATCGATTATTGATATCAATCTCATAACACTATACAAAATGTCATATTTCAACAGTGGTAGAGCCACGCGGCTTTTGCTGTCGCACGAATGGGCCGGCTCGAACCGGGGTGGTACCACGACCTCACAGAAAACCAGCGTGAAGTAGAAGGTTTACCTCTGCGTTTCGCTTGATGAGTGCAGGTGGCCGGAGGCCCTTTTTACTGGGAATGAGGCATTCCATCTTAGTCCTCACGGGTGACAACGCATCTACATTTTGATTTGTAATAGAGGATAGATGTAGATGTCTATAGGCCGCAGCAACCACTTACCATCAGGTGGACTGTGTTCTCGTTAGTCACCCTTATCCTATAAAAAAAAAAAATTATTTGCGTTTCGTTATACAGAATTTTTAGTGAAATTTATTTTTATCGTAATTAATTCAAAACTCATTTCCGACATTCAAAAACTGTGTAAAAGGTTTATGCTTAGCCCAGACAAGCCTCCTAAACTGAAAAAATTATCAAAATCAAGTACCGGATATCTATAGCCAACCCAGCGTTTTATTGTGTTAATTCTCCTTTTTCCTGTAACTACAACTATAAATTTATTCAATATTGTAGTATATAGTAATACTTAGTATCATTACTTTCTATCCACCGTATTAAAACTTGCTTTTCTTTTATGTAACCTTAAGCTTGATTCTTTCTTATTTATTTACATTTTTTTTTATATTACTTAATTTATAATTTTAATAGTTATTCGTTTAACTTCATTTATTAAAACTTGTACATATTATTCACTTTAAATTACATTTTAGGCTTAGTTCTATTTTGTTTTTGTACATATTATTTTTTTGCTTTAGGTTATATTTTGTCCATAGATTAATAGATCTGTAGCAAGTGCATAGTGTAAGTTAATTTTGTCCCTGGGACATAGACGCCCTGGGAAGGTTTTTTTTTTCTTATTAATACATGACCATGGATACAAAGTCTTTTGGCCACAGTTTATATGTCGTCTATGAGACACTTCTCTATGATACTTTTTAATTGTTCTAAGTTACTGTTATTTATTATCAGTATTCTTAATGTAGTTTACTAGTTTAGTTGTAGCTGTCTTGCAAACCATTTTAATTTTTATTGTTTTGTGTATTATATTAGTCTCTTAATTTTTGAGTGTGTTAGCTGGCGGGTGGTGCAGGGATAGCAATTTGGTAATCGAAATTATTACTATTTTTTTTACGTTTTATAATTTTAATTATACTATATTATTTATTCTTACCATTTAGGTCTATATTATTTATTTATTTATATATTATATTACATATAGATGAGTTCCGATGATGATTCTTTTCTTTCTGCCAACGAGTTTTGTTCATCAAATGACAGTTATTGCTCGCTTACTGAAACACTAGGGGATTTTGTGCGACGTAAATTCGAACAATCCCGCTCCTTGTTTAATGTTTGCCACATTAATGCACAAAGCGTACCTAGTCACTACAGTGATCTGACTGAGGCTTTCTCTGACGCTGATGTTCATGCCGTCTTGATTTCGGAGACTTGGTTAAAGCCCCATCTTCCTTCTACCTCTTACCCTCTCTCTGGCTTTAGTTTGATACGCAACGATCGAGTTGATAGGAGAGGGGGTGGGGTCGCTATATATCTTCGTTGCGACTTCTCTTATAAAATTCTAGCTTCTTCTTCCCCTTATTATACTGTATCTGCAGAATTTCTATTCCTTGAAGTTTATGTAAAAGGAGCTAAATTGGTTCTTGGTGTTGTCTACTGTCCTCCTTCTGTCGATTACTTCTCCAGTCTTGAAACAATTCTGGAATCCTTGGGGTCCGAATACTCACATCACATTATCATGGGCGATTTTAATACAGACCTCCTGACTCCGCACTCATCCCGTTTCTCTAAGCTCCTTCACATTGTCGAGTCGGTTGGCCTCCACATTTTACCTTTACAAGCCACTCACCACAATATTGATGTGGAGGATACCTGGCTTGACTTAATCCTTACCTCTGCTCCTTCTCTTGTCTTCTCCCATGGTCAACACTTTGCACCTGCTTTCTCCTATCATGACCTCATTTTCCTTTCTTACGTCCTAAAACCTCCTAAAGCTCCAACTAAAACTCTTCACATGCGTTGTTTTGGTCGCTTAGATGTTGAAAAGCTTTGTATGGATGCATCCAAAATAAACTGGAACAGCGTGGTTTCTGCGCCCACTGTGGACGAAAAGGTTGAGGCTTTGAATGAAGCTATCCTTAGGTTGTATGATGTGCATGTTCCCATTAAAAAAGTGAAGCTCAAGCGTCCACCTGCGCCATGGATGACGATTGGGGTTCGAATTGCGATGAGACGTAGGGATCGGGCTTTTGGCAAATTTAGGAAAGATCGATGTGATGAGAACTGGACTCTTTATAAAGTTGCAAGGAACCGGTGCAATCAGATGATACGCAACGCCAAACGCCGATTTATCCTTAGTAACATCTCATCTTCTTCCTCTGCTAATATCTGGAAGTTCCTTAGAACCATAGGTATCGGTAAACGACACCATTGTGAGTTTCAGAGGACGATTGGTCTGGATGATATTAATTTTCATTTTGTCTCCAACAGTCCTCTTGATCACCAGACCAAGCGTCTTACTATTGAACACATAATGGGTTTACCTCGTCCCGATATTGATCTCTTTCAATTTTCTCCAGTAGCTATGGATGAGATCAAGAAGACAATCCTATCCATTAAATCTAATGCTGTAGGTTGCGACAACATCAGCGGACGGATGATTATCTTTATACTTGACCATATCCTCCCAGTTATCTCGCACATCATTAACTTCTCCTTGGATTCTGGTGATTTTCCTTCTTTGTGGCGTAAGGCTTACGTTATTCCCTTACAAAAGATCACAAATCCCACTTTACCCAATCATTTCCGACCTATATCCATCCTTCCCTTCTTATCCAAGGTCCTTGAAGCCTGTGTCCACAAGCAACTTTCGCAGTTTATCTCCTGTCATAACTTATTAAGTCCCTTGCAGTCTGGCTTTAGGCCTGGTCATAGCACCGTTTCCGCACTCCTGAAAGTAACTGGTGATATTAGGGCAGGTATAGAGGATACTAAAGTCACTGTGTTGGTTTTAGTTGACTTCTCGAACGCCTTTAATACCATCAGTCATGACATTCTAATTTCCATACTTTCCCTTTATATGGTCTCACCCGAAGCACTGGATTGGTTTTCATCATATCTTCGAGGTCGCCAGCAGTCGGTTCGCATCGATGAGCTATCATCTAGCTGGTTTGACTTACATGCTGGTGTTTCTCAAGGCGGCATATTATCTCCTTTGTTGTTTTCTATATTTATTAATCTCATTACCCAAGACCTTCAGTCTGCGTATCATTTGTATGCCGATGACTTGCAATTGTACACACAAGCGAGTATTGACAATATTTCTACAGCGGTGGACATAATTAACAGGGACCTTGAGTATATTAAGAACTGGTCTGACAGGTTTGGCCTAATGGTCAACCCTTCGAAGTGTCAGGCCATAATAATTGGTAGCCATCGGATGAATCATAGATTGAAAACGGTAGCTCTACCTCCTATCTTTTTTAATAGTACTGAGATTGAATTGCGTTCTACTGTGAAGGATCTCGGTTTATTAATTGATTCTACCTTGAGTTGGAAAGACCAAGTAACCACCGTTAGCCAGAAAGTTACCGGTACCCTGCGTTCTCTCTATCGCCTAAAAAATTTTCTACCATCTGCAATCAAAACAATGCTTGTGCAAAGTTTAATTTTTCCCCTAATCGACTATGGTGATGTGTGTTATTTCGACCTGAATGCAGATCTTCTCAATAAATATGACCGTCTTCTGAATAACTGCATTCGATTCATTTTCAATCTTCGAAAGTATGACCATATATCCACGTATCGATCTCAATTAAAATGGTTACCTATTCGTCAACGCCGTAGTTTGCGTGCACTCACTACCCTTTATTCTATCCTGATGTCTCCAACTTCCCCTTCTTACTTATCTCCTTACTTTCAGTTGCTTAGCGCTAGTCATGAGAGAAACCTCCGCTCTATAAACAACCTTCTTCTCCTATGTCCCTCCCATAGCTCTGGACTTGTTCATTCTTCTTTCCACAGTCAATCTATTCTCCTTTGGAACGCACTACCTCTCGAAATCAGGACGGCTAGCAATCGTTACGCGTTCAAGATGAAGGTTCGGGAATACTTAATTAATAAATTGGCAGAATCATCATAGTAACAGTTTATATATATTTTATGTATATATATATGTGTATATGTATATATATATATATATATATATATGTATGTATGTATATATATATATATGGTATGTATGTGTGTATATATATTGTTATTATGTATATTATATATTTTATTTGATTATGTATATATATATATATATATATATATATATATATATTGTATATATTTTTATTACCATTTATATCTTATGTATTTTATTTCCATGTGCTAAAATTGTTTTTTTTTGTTATTTTAGTTTAGTATTAACATATCTACTTTTTATAACACCTACTTCATTCTATCTCTGCATCATCCCAAGGTAGACTGGTAGAGAATGCCTTAGGCATTAAGTCCGCCTATATACCACATGTGTATATGAAGTTTTAAATAAATAAATAAATAAATATAATATATGTACACAAACACAAAAATAGTTTTATATAAAAATAGTTATGTACATTCTATAAATACTAGAAATAAACACAAGCTAGTTATACCAGTTACTCCAATCTAAAGAGTCAGTAATTCGTTCATATATGTAGCAATTGTATACGCTTTTACAACTAAATTCCAAAAAATATGCATGAACTATCTACCAAAAAGATTTAAATTTTACTTAACCAACAATTGTTAAATAAGTTTTATAATGCCACTTAAGTGAGTGAGTGAATAATTGATAATAGCGACTGTAAATGAGGTTATCGCTACCATGCTGTTTCTAAATGTTTTCATATTTGGTTCTACAAGAAATAATGTTTAAAAAAAGTCCCGGTTTTTCCGAACCAGTGGTAAAAGCTAATTGACTTTAAATAAAAATTTTCTTGTTATCTTTAATAAATAAAAAATATTCTATTATATTCTATTTTATAGACAGCCAGTATAATTATAGGATCTTAATCCTCTAAAGTGATAACGCATCGGTAGCCTTTTTTGTTTGAAGGTGGTTGCAGCGTGGTGGTGGTTGGTTGCAGGTGGACTGCAGCAGTCGCTAGCATCAGGTGGGCTATAAGTACGTTTGGCGCTTCAGTGTTATAGGAAAAGCTTCACTTTTTACGTGGAAGAGCCATTTGCAGCCATACAATGTAGGGTCAGGTCGACCGGGGGAAGGACCACACTCTCACATAATACCAGCATAAAGTAGCATAATGCTGGTGTGTTTCGTATGGTGACTGTAGATAATCGAGGAACTTTTTATTAGAAACGAGGCATTCCGTCTTAGTTTTTAAGGCTGACAACACCATCTGCATTTTCATTCTTAATCGAGGACAGACGTAGATGTCTTTGGACTACAGCATCCTCTTACTATCAAATGGACTGTGTGCTCGTACATAACCCTTATTCTATGAAAAATCTTTACTTTTTACTACTCCAAGACTAAATGATATTAAAGTTCTTATAATTTACTTTTAACTTACTACGACTTATGTTTTCCATGGCAACCAGCTTTACTCAAATGAAATATTTTTCGTTACGAGCATAAAGATAATAATTTTCCCCGAAGCCATGATCTTACAAAATAATAAAAGTAGACTTTAATATGAACATTTAAGATCTTTTCCTTCAAATATGAGGAAAATATGAGTACTTATACTCGTACAATAAAGTAGGTCAATTCTTATTCTTAATTTACAAACTTTCATCCTACACTAAAATTTCTCCTTTATTGTGGAACCGTAATTGAGCGTGTGCAAATATCCAGACTTGGAACAATTACTTATAGTCCATGCGAATATTTGTTTAGTGTGAAATTCGAACCCTCAACCAGCAGGACTGCAGCAAAATAGCCACTGTGCTACAAAGCCAATCATAAATATATTTTGACCTCTAATTACCCCACAGCTGGGATCAGACCTCTTATTTCTGAGAGGCTAAGGGATCAATTAGTACACCGCGCTGCTCGTGCATCATTTGATTCCTCAGACATGCAGGTTTCCTTAAAATGTTTTCAAAAAAAATATTCAGTCTTCTGCTTAAGTAATTACAAAAATGTGCAAAATATTTATACGTGGTAGAACCACACTGTAGCTATATTATCGTTATAACACGAATGGGCCGGCTCGACCGGGGAAGGGCTACGCTCTCGCAGAATACTAACCTAAAATAGCAGCTTAATGCTGTGTTTCGTACTTCGTATGCTAAGTGTAGAGAACCGGAGATATTTTACTGGAAATAAGCCATTTCATCATAGTCCTCAGGGATGACAACGCGTCTGCAATTCTATTCTTAATGGAAGATAAGTGATGATGGTATGGATGGATAGATGGTAAGTGGATGGGCCACATACCATCTTACCACTTACCATCAGCTGGACACTGTGCTCGTTTATCACCTCCATACTATAAAAACATGCGTCATCTGGTAAGCATTACTTGGAAGATAGTTTTTGGAGATATTTCCCGCCATCAAACAGTTGCCACAGCCACGTTCTTCAATCAGCAAGGTGAACCACATGATGATGAGGCTGACATTTAGCGAAAAGCGGTATATTATTATATGGGTTATCTATAAAGTTTTCTCATCTGGTTGGGCTGTATAATTATATAATTGTAAATAAAAATGATAAACATACATAAATATCAACAAAATAAAATAAATACATAAAAAATACATAAATAAATAAAAACCCAACCAGATGGAAGCCCTCGGCAGGGGAGACCAAACGGCCGAGGGTTAGAGGGAAAGGCACAGAAACCGGCGGACGATGTGGGCGGTATCGAGGAGCACCGCCTTCTGCATTTGAGCTTGGAGCGGTCCGTCACGGAGTCCCAGTCGCCTCAGATGATCCGAGAGGCTGACTGGGATTAACCCGTTCGCAGAGACGACTACAGGTATAATTTCGGCCGGCAATCCACCCCACATGTCGGTCACCTCGTGAGCCAGGTCCAGATATTTTGTACGCTTATCTGTTTCGGCTTTCACGAGGTTCTCATCATACGGAATGGTAATGTCGATCAAAAATATCCTTGACTGTGCCCGGCCATCAGCACAATATCAAGGCTTATTCGCAAGAATAGTCCTGTCTGTGATGATGGCCCGGTCCCAGTAGAGCCTGGCGCGGTCATTTTCGAGCACCGCTTCCGGCAAGTACTTATAATAAGGCAGTTTCCGATCCACGATTTAACTTATTTTTAACTTTTATACGCCTGTCATAATCTATTACCAAGAACTTGAATCTGCAGGATCTCGCTTTAGTTTAAACATAGTTATTATTTATTATCTTTATGCAGAACCGCAAGTGTCGTATTAAGAATTTATAACATTCTCAAAATTAGAAGCACAGGTGTTCTTAAATAACTTACGTTGTTGAGAGAGCTGAGTAGGATAATGCCTTAATTATCCTTTAAGAACAGGTGATTACTATTCGGTGAGTAAACTACCAGCTGTAATTTTAAAGGTATCTTGTCATTAGACTACTTGTTAAATATTTGATTGTATGTTGCAAATTATTATAGTACTACAAAAACTACGTACGTATATTACAAAAAATTGTATATGTGTGATAAAAAATAATAGGTAATGAATTCTTTTATTTACGCGAACACTACACATTTAAAGTTTAGTCTCCTCTTAATAATTTTAATCTGGAGGTAGCCGTGGTTAACTATGACATTTATCGTCACCCCGTGACCATGCGTGCTGTAAAATGCTCGAAACGTTGGGAATATAAAATAAGTTAATGTACGCGATTAAAACTAGTTTTATTTAAATAAAAGGTAAGCTATAATGAATTTCTCCATGAAATACCACCAAATAGTTACTATTACTTTTCTTTGGGTGAGTTCGCTTGAGGGCATTACTCCAGTACTTGACCAGAGTTCAGCCGTTGCGTTTTTCGCTTGCGATTGCATCAAAGCAATGCAAATCTCAACGCGTGCTCCTCTAAGCACACCAGTTAATTCATGAGGCACCCATTATCGAGTTTATTAACTTTATCAATTTGCTTAACGTTAACGAAAAATCATGAAGCTAATTTCTTGGCTGCTTGAAATTGACTTTCAACATTAATTTTAATACATCATTATTTTTACCTTAATGGCTGGTTTTTAACGTGGTTCGTTCTTGGTACGAAATCGGCTAAACCAATAATGCACAGTGCGTTCATTAGTCGTAACCTCTCCAAACACAGTATTGATATTGCAAGCTGTTTTTGCATCATACTTCCAGTACGTCTATACTCTCTCCATGCTTAATTCTAATACTTTTTAAGTAGGTATAAGATGTTGCACCAACTCCACACAAAGAATAAAATGTAAATTCAAACGCTTCGCAAGGGCAACCAGATCGTAGAATCTAAAATTTTGACGACCTTCCCATTCCACCCTTGCATACCAAAGTTTTTAGAAATAACTAGGACTACTGTCACAACTCGTAGCGAAAGTAAAACAGCCTATATGAGATCCAATGGTGGGCAAGTACGTACTAAGAATTTTCACGAGTACAATTATGGCTTTCCGCAACTTATAACAATAATAATTAATTAGTATCAATTTTCTACCGACTTCAAAAAGGAGCCAGTACGCAATTCGACTGTATGTTTTTACTGATCAATAGTTTTCGAGTTATTCTTAATAATTTATATTGAAGTTGGTTGTAGAAAATTGTTAATTTTATCATTTATGTGAGCATCAGAAGATCTCTCCCAAAATTGCGCCTTCGCATTGACTTACACAATGCATAGTCTTAAGTTACCTGTATTTCTTAATAATTCATGATGTTATTTCCGTCTATAGGGGTCATTGTACATAGGCGACGGCGACCCCTTGACAGGAAGATGACTCTATCTCTCATCCCTAATGTAAGATACTATGCTGACACACTATTAAAAATTGGCGATGGGCGGTTGGAAACGGATGCTGAGGGCTGCGTTAAATTGACGAGAGATTTTTGTAATTTAGTACAGTCATTCCGAATTAATTGCGAGCGTTTATTCAGATTTAACGAACAACATGCATGAAGACAAATGGTTATGTGAAAGGGCGATTCTTGCACCAAAATATGAGAGTGTTAACAAAATAAATTCAGATATATTAGCCGAATTAGCAGGAGAAATAACAGAGTATTTGTCAGTAGACACAGTTATGGACACAGAACAGAGCACTTCATATCCCGTAGTTTCTAAATTCTCTAGTGTTGTTAGGTGTGCCCTCACATAAGCTTCAAAATTAGGCCTCCCAGTCATGCTAATGCGAAATTTAGATGCTCCTCGGTTATGTAACGGGACCAGGCTGCGTGTGACACATCTTGGACGGAACATAATCGGTGCTACAATTTTGACAGGCGTAGGAAAAGGTGAAAATGTTATTATACCACGGATCCCTATAATTCCCATAGATATTCCTTTTCAATTTAAAAGGTTGCAGTTCCCTATTAAGCTCAGTTTTGCAATGACAATTAATAAAGCGCAAGGGCAAACATTACAGGTAGCGGGGGTCAACTTAGAAAAATCGTGCTTCTCTCATGGTCGGCTGTATATAGCATGTTGGCGTGTGTCAAATGCCCAGAATCTCCACATTCTTTCCCCGAATGGAAAAACATATAACACTAGCTGTTACCTGCGGCTTCGCCCGCATGGTCACTGGGAAATGAACTATCCATTGCTTTTTGAATTGAAAGAAAACTGAGTTTTATAGATTTGTCAGAGATGCAGCCATTAAAAGGAAACTGAGCAAAATTGATTCGTCAGCCTATTTAAATGTTTTGAAACGCAGCGTATAGGAAAGCATGAAAATAGCCTGTTTATTCCAAATGGATTTTTTTTTATAGGATAAGGGTGACAAACGAGCACACAGTCCACCTGATGGTAAGTGGTTGCTGCGGCCCATAGACATCTACATCTATCCTCTATTCCAAATCAAAATGTAGATACGTTGTCACCCGTGAGGACTACGATGGAATGCCTCGTTTCCAGTAAAAAGGGCCTCCGGCTACCTGCACTCACCAAGCAAAACGCAGAGGTAAACCTCTACTTCACGCTGGTTTTCTGTGAGGTCGTGGTACCACCCCGGTTCGAGCCGGCCCATCCGTGCAACAGCAAAAGCTGCCGCGTGGAAGGAAACTGAGCATAATTATCCGTCAGGCATGCACACTTTTGAAAAGAAACTGAGCTAAATTGATTCGTCAGAGATGCAGTTTTCTGAATTGAAAGGAAACAGCCAAATAAAAGACGTCAGAGATGCAGCCTTTTGAGTTGAAAGGAAACTGAGCTTAATAGGTCCATCAGAGGTACAACATTTGGAATTGAAAAGAAACTGAGCTAAATAGGAAATTTTGAATTGATAGGGAAGATCTGTGGGAATTCTGATTAATTGATTATGGGAATTTTGGAAAAAACTAACTGAACACTATTTTAAGACGCTACTGTACACAATGTTGATCTGGCCTATGGCTCCGCCGCCAACCAAGATTTGTAGGGAGAGCGGCACCTCGCAATACTGTCACTCCTCTCCCCACGCGGCCCTACCTCCACCGCATCAACGGTGTGACCCCGCCAAAGTCACGGAGGATAGGACGCGTGGTGGTATTCCAACACTCCTTTTCCCCCGCGACTCCACCACAACAAGGCGGGAACCCTTTTGGGAGGCTATGATCAGCACTACACTAACGAGGCAGCCGGATCAAACAAATACTTGCCCACTAGGGTATTAAAATCGCACGCCGTTGCTAACGGTTAATTATTGCAATACGTCGCCGTGATTGAAATTGGATTGTAAAATCTATACAAATAAATAAAATTAAAGTGTCTGTTTGTAACGTCAAAATAACAGCTTACTAATTGTATATAAAAGTATTATACGGTACCTATAACATAAACACAATTTTTAAAATTTTTGCCTGTCTGTCTGTCTGTCCGTCTGTCTGTCTGTCTGTTTGTTCAGGCTAATCTCCGAAACGGCTGGACCGATTTTGACGGGACTCTCACTGGTAGATACCTCATGTTATAAGGAGTAACTTAGGCTACTTATATTTTTGAAAAAAATTAGGGTTCCGCGCAACAAAATTAAAACCCTAAATTACACGCGGGCCAAGTCGCGAGGAACAGCTAGTTCATTATAAAAGGCACCTCCAAATAGGTGAGTTGGGCAAATCCAAAAACCAAATAATTTTGTCATCAAGGGTAGCGGAAGATATGGGAATAGCGGCTGGTTGGCGAGTAAAACTGTTTCACCATCCTTGATACCACTATTATCCTTCATTTTATTTAAATGTGTTATTATTGAGATGAGACTTCTCCCGTTATAACGTATCTGGTTTTTATAATTAAATTTATTTAGTAATAGACACTATTACTGTGGGCGTAACATAACGCTGATAAGAATAAGGGACACAGAGTGCCTTTTCGCACAGAGATTATTAAACGTTTTTAAAATAAGATTTTTATAATAAATTAAATCTGATTAAAAGTTTACTTGATAATTAATAAATATATTATGTTTTATTAATGCTAGAGATATAATACAGTTTTATTTCATTTATTTTCATTTTTCATTACAATTACATGTTTTACAAATTTTATACTTTAAATAAACTTTTATTTCATAAATTATATTTTTATATGATTTACATAGTGTGTTCTACTTTACATTTTGTGTTATAGCATAAAATAGCGCACTATATTAACAGACTCCTCTGACTCGTGCATTACTCTATAACGATGGAACAGCCAATGGCTGCAGAACGACAAACCGTTGTAATTAATCCCATTCCTACAGAAATGCTACGGATTATTTCACTTTTTATGGCGACAAAAGACAGCTAAATTTTTTTTCGAGAATATGTGAATAAGTCATTCGTAGGAGTGACGAAGAACAAAATGTATACGTATATCACTCTATAACCAGTAAGCTTACAGATAACGCGGCGTCGCTCTTATCGGAACGGGAGGATGTCGAGTCGTGGTCCCAGTTGAAAGATTTGCTAACGCAACATTTCGGAGACCCGCGTAGGGAAGAGTGTAGTATTGAATTAGAATCATTAAAGATTAAATCTGGTGAAAACTTTCAAGATTTTTGTAACGGCATTCAAAGTATTCGATCATTATTAATTTCCAAAGTAAACATATCCGATGATAGTAATCTTAAAAGCGTTAAATTGGCAATTTACAATAATACATCTCTAAACGTGTCGTTATTTGAGCGGAAAATACTAAGACGCATTTTCGGAGCTGTGATGGATGGAGAGATGGCGAACGCGTTATAACCACGAGCTATACCAAATGTACGATGAGCCAAACGTAATTAAGACCATAAACATCGGGCGCCTGCGTTGGGCGAATGGACGACGCCAGAGTTCCCATACGCCTTTTAGAAGGCCAACCAGAGGGCCGCAAAAGTCGAGGCCGGTCCAAGCTCAGATGGTTGGACGGCGTCGAACAAGATATCAAGATCTTGGGAGTAACAAGTTGAAGAAGGAAAGCCTCTAACAAATCGGACTGGAAAGCTTTGCTGGACCAGGTTAAGGCCCACCCACGGCTGTAATGCCTCAGATGATGATGATTATATTGAATCTAATTATTTTTAGCACGGATTATCTCTCTAATTCGAAATGCCTTGTACAATTTAATAGCAATGTTTTCTACTGTAAGATTGTTTATTTTTTCTAAACAATGAAAATGATAAACTATTTTTTAAGCGCGTCGCCAACACTCAGGTTAAAGATATTTGTAGAAAAAAAACAAAAAGTGTTAAAAGTATTAATACCATTACATAAAACCGAATTAATTAAAGAAATTTAAAAAAAAATATATGGGGCCTAAAATTAAATATTTTGAACTAAAAGAACATCGAAGACAAGTTAGTAATATTATTATACACCTTTTTCAAAAAGGATATAGTTAAATTTTATGTATGTACAGAATGAGTAATTTTTGTTGAAGACGACTAAGAACAAAAAGCGATTGTAATTAAGTATCACGAAGGAAAGACATGTCACCGGGGCATTAAAGATACGAATAGAATCCGCAGAAATTACTAATGGGATAATTTACAAGAAACTGTTACGGCAATAATAAATAGTTGCACTGTTTGTAAAAAAATTAAATATGACAGAAAGCCAATTAAAACTATTCTTCAATTAACCCACTCGACAATTATAGAAATTTATAGATTGGCAAAATTTTAAAGAAAACCTACTAATGCGGCCTCAGTTATGACGTATTCCGTACTTACATAATAATACTATTCATTCGGTAACAGAGCTTACACCCCTCGAGGTAGTTTTGGGACATAGCAAGACGGGTAGCCCGTTTAATACAGAAATTGATAAGCACTATTTACAACACTTAGTAAGAGACCATGCAAAGCGAACAAACTTCTTATGCAAACATTTAGCAGAAAATATGGTAGCAATTAAAGAAAATATTAGGAAAAAGCAAGGTGGTGAAGATGAGATAGCCTTTCAGTGTGGTAAGACCATATTTGCTAAGGATACAAACAAAAGAAAGAGCAAGGACAAACCGCTATATGTCAAGGATAAGGTAGTAGGCAAGGCTGAAAGAAATATAGTGCAAATACAAATAGGTGAAAGAAAGACTAAAGCTCCAATCGAAAATATCAAACGTCCTCCACAGGTGGTGCATACTGATAATTGCGAAGCGGATCCTGGCCCATCATATGCAGTCACTTGAGGAAAACCCTGGGATACTTCCGGTAAAACAAGGACAAGCATATGCCCAAACAGATAACTGGACTAATAAAGATTTTAAATTTGGAGAATATTTATGACGACCTAAATCTAATCATTGCTAAATATCATAAGCTTAGTAGACTAATTGAAGTAAAAGAACCATACCTTCGTGAATTTATCAGTGTTGAAACCCATTTAGAGTACATACGCGATATTACTGTTCAAAAATTTCAACAACTTATGCCGCAACGCTTTAAAAGAGGTATCTTAAATCCATTAGATTCTGTTCAAAAAATTATTACGGGAAACCTCAATCATGAAGGTGCTCTAAAGTATAATAAACTTACTTTGGAGTTAAGTCACAACCAAATTATCGTATCTAAGAAAACTAATATTGGTCTCCAAAATCCGACGGCCCCGTGGCGCAGTGGCTTAGCAATGAGTTGCCGCGCTGGGCGGCGCGGGTTCGAATCCCGCACAGAACAAGTATTTGTAAAGCCTACAAATAATTGTTCCGGGTCTGGATGTTTGTCCTTGGGAAATTTGTGTTTGTAAACTGCCTCCACGATACAGGAGAAAATCCTAGTTTGGGGGTAACGTATTTAGATAAAAAAAGTAAAAAAAATGTTAGACTGCTTTATTAATGCCACGAAAACCCTAAATACTAATTCCGTTATGCTGGATGCACGCTTAAAACGTAGAGACAATGCTAAATCATTTAACGACTAGAGAAAATAACGGGGTGTTCTCTACATATATTTTTGGATTTTTCAATTTATTTATAAGTAATTTCTAACTATATTTTATAAATTAAGTGAAATAGAGGCTGCTTTAACTTTTAGTAGGGGGCACCACGCGCGACGTAAACAACTGCTCCGTGCAAGTTAAATCCATAAAAATATAAAATCCATTAATTTTAGTGAAAATACTAGTGCAAAGTGTTAAAAGAACAACAACTCATGGCATTAGTGTTTTCTTTTAGATCCAAACATTAAATAAGAAACAAAGTGAGATAAATTTAGAAGTGTTAAAATTGTTAAATTTCAAGTTACCGCCGTGCAATGAACGTACACCAAACGCCATCTAGGAGTGAGTGGAAAAGCTATTAACAATTGCATATCTACATATAAATGCATAATACCATATTAGGTGTATTGACTATTGACTAATATTAACACTTGAGGGCGTTATTTCAAATATTCAATACTTTTAAATACTAAAATTCAAAAAACAATGCCTCCAATTCCATAATTCGCTGTATGCCACAAGAAGCTACCAAAAAGAGAATTTCTCACCTGCTTACATTGTAATAGTATATATGACCAAGAATGTGACAACGTATCCAGTAAGCGTTTTTATAACATAATGACCTTTGAATATAGAAAGCGGTGGAAATGCCCAGCCTGCTACTGTAAAACACCAAAAACTGGAAACTTAGATGAACCGATAGGATAGGACAAATTTCTTCATCATTATTTTTACAAATAACAATAATGATGACGAAATTTGCAAATCACCTGAAACAAGTATCGTGACCCTTAGAAAAAATATGACTTCTCGAAATAACGACACGTTAGGCCCTGAGGATATATGTATCATTATTAGGCGATACTGTCTGTTCAGAAAATACACAATCTCACGAGCAAACTGAATTGACTCCGCAAAGTGTAACCAACGTCGTAGCCTTCAAGAAAATAACAAAAAGATTATAGAGCAGCTACAGAACACAATACAAACAGAAGCACAGAAAGTCATACAATTATTAAAAGCAAAATTTCAACAATATATATGTATTGTAAACGAACAAAATAAAGACAGAATAATGGAAATACAACAACTTAATGAAGAAATTGATGAAATACGAAAGGAGACTGACTTACTGAAAAAGATGTGCACAGTTTTAAAACACAAAATCCTATATCTTCCAGTGACAACATGAACAATGAAAATGATTGCAAAAAAATCGTCTTATTTGGCCTAGAAGAATATTACAAAGAACCAGAATGCGATTTGTATGATAGAATACATAAACTGTTCCCGAATTTGATGCAAATGGATCTGCGTGGATACATTGAAGATACATATTAAATAGGCCGATACAATAGAAATCAAAACAGGCCTTTGGTTGTGGAATTGATTAGCAACAGAATGGTAAAGTTCTTAATTGGCAAAAGTAGTTACTTATATAAAAGTGGCCTATTGATTTCAGAATTCTTAGATAGGTTTTCACGACCGAAAAGAAAAGCCTTACGTGAGAAAATGCTTTAGGCTCGAAAAAATAGACTTCATGCAGTACTACGGAACAACCAATTATACATAGAAGGAAAAATAATAAATATTAATCAACACCCTGACTCTAGCGATGCATTGGAGCTACTCATACAGAAAAGAGAAATTAACACCTTGAAAGAATTAACAGAATATACATAAAAATGTCCATGGTCACTCCTTTCGGAAAAACGCAACATCAATTTAATATACTTTACCAATATATGCAGAGCATGTTCAACAAACAACATACAATAGAAGCATTTTTACACTATAACCCCTTACACGAAGATGTGTGCATATCTGAAACATGGTTGACGGAAGAAAAGTTAAATTTAATACAGTTTAACGGTTACAAAGTTGCAGCCTCATTTTGCAGGAAAACCTGAATTGGAGGAGGTGTTTGCATACTTTAACAAGAGCATATAGAATACGTAGAGAAGAAAGATATTACAAGAATGTCCTTAGAATATATATTAGAAATAACTATTGTAGGAATATGTAAAGAAAATTTGTTAATTATAGTAATGTATTGGAATAGAAGCGAGGAAGAGGTGTTTTTGTGCCAATTACAACAAATTTTAAAATACTTAAACAATAAATACAATAAATATAATGTCATAGGCGAGGATTTCAACATGGATATATTAAAACCTAACAATAAATCTCTGGTTTTCTTAACATAATGTTAGAATATAAATTCAGCCAACATATCAAACACCAACTCATACAACGGGAACCACATTTACGTGTCTAGACCTCATATTTACGAACTTTAATTTTAAATATTTGATTACTACCGTAGAAGAACTAGGGTTTTCTTTTCACTTGTCAATAAATATACAGCTGAAAATACCTCGACAAATTAAACAACTAGATTGGTACACGGAAAAACGTATCTATAATAAAAGTGCAATAACACAGTTTAAAACCCAATTACAGTTAATAGAATGGAACGAAATAATAGACGAACACAAAAACATAAATGAAAATTGAGATATGTTCCTCGATAGGCTAATAACCTTATTGAACCAAATCATTCCGAAACGACGAATCAAAATAAAATCAAAACCAAAATAAATATTGGTTAACAGTAGGAATACTTAAGGAAATCGTGTAAAAATAAAAGATTGCTAAAAATACTTACAACAAAAACGAATGACCCAATACTAAAACTACATTATAAAAAATATGCAGAAGCATTAAAAAAAAGACTATAAATAGTGCTAAAAAAATTCAATACATTAATAAATTAAAACATTCAGATAACAAAATCAAATCTATGTGGCAAATAATTAATGAGAGAACAAATAAAATTAAAAGTAAATGATGTGTGTGATAAGTTCAGATCCAAAACAAGTCGCAAACGCATTCAATAATTTTTTCACGTTGATTGGGGAGTTCAACCCTGAGCGAGCAACAGGCGTCGGCGTTCACGACCATCCTGTTCTCCGGCCGACACAAAACACCATGTATCTGAGCCCAGTCAACTGTCCCGGGGTGTATAAAATTGTTAAAAGCTTGAAGAATAAAAGAAGCCTTGGCATAGATGAACGTTCACCTCATTTAATCAAAGAATGTGCAGACGAATTAACCGTACCGTTGACAATATTAATAAATCAATCCTTTAACGAAGGTTCCTTTCCAATACAAGTAAAGAAGACAATTATAAAACCTGTTCATAAAAAAGATGAAAAAAAACGATCCAAGAAATTATCGTCCTATTACCCTATTGCCGACTGTATCAAAAACTTTTGAGAAGGCCAGTTGTGTTACTAGATTTTGTGAAAAATACCAGATATTTGACAATTGACAGAACGGCTTTCGAAAAAAACCGATCCACAGTTTTAGCAGTGTGCAAATATAATACGGGTTAGGTATTCGAGACTGCGCTCATTAATGGTTTGCTTCGTACTTGAAGGATAGGCAGCAATTCGTTGTGATCGAACACTTCGATACCACTACCAAAAATATTTCACACGTGCGCTCCGATTGCAAGGTAACAAATGCATCAATACCTCAAGTAATACCTCATTTACGTTCAAATAGTAATGTAACATGTATGCGCGTATTTAACATGAATGATGTCAACTTGGACGAAGTGAAATATATTACAAAGATTTAAATTCTTTCAAAGGAGAAAAAGACTAACTTCTGTGTTCTCGCATATTATTTAATTTTAAATTTTCTAGCCTTAAGTTTCTTATTGTTTTTTTATATAATTGTTAAGAAAAAATATAAGCCTTACATCCGAAGTTATCGTAAAATCATTAAAAATGATCTTAGGGAGGTAGAAATTATGAAAGTAAAGTTTAGTCCTTCAGTTTTAGACTAAAATATTAAAATATATAATATTGTTTTATTAAGCAATAAAACTAATGCATCAGCATTTCTAAACAAGTTCCTAGTACTTAGTCGATGAGTCCAATGTCTGCGCACGAACGGACTCTTTGCCTCTGTACGATCCGGTTTCTTTACTCATGTGCTGATGTACGCCCAAAAAAAACCGTGCGTTGCCGTCAGTTAAAAATTTTAACTTAAGATTTCACACTCGCGGTCAGTTTTTGGATGTACGTCAGTTAAACTGATCAATTTAACTGATCGTGTGTTACCATTAGCGGTTACCGATATTGTTTTGATAAAAGAAAATTGAGATTCAAATGAAATATTTTTAAATCCACTTGAAATGTGACAAGTGGTTTATATAAAAGTTTATCATTGTATATAAGTTTATCATTTTTTCTTTATTTTTCCGAATAAAATTTTCTAATTGTGTGTTAAGTTTCGCTGAAATAAATCAAAAAGGCCATAAAAATCATAAATATTAATTATAAGGCATAGCTTTAGGAAAATAGTAAATATGGTAAATTTTCGGCTTTGCTTCCTTTAACTAAATATTTTTACCAAAATTACCAACCACAATTATTGGTCCAGATAAATTTTATAAGGAAAACAAGGTCACAATTAGCCTTAATTTGGTTCCACCAACGACGGGTAATACCTAACGTCAAAGTGGCGATGTGTCTGGTTACGATCATCAATAATTATTTCACAATTTTGTTCCTAAGCGTTCTGCTGTGGTACTGTAGGCAACAAATTACAACTGCCGCACGTAACAATTAGTATGGTCTATACAAAAATGTTTTGTGTGATGGCGTTTGTCAATGTGTAAGGGGCTATTAACCACTAATTCATATAATAAGCAAAATATTTCCGTCTATGATAAAACTTTTACATGTTTGTACTGTTTTTAGGGTTTCGTAGTTATACATCAAGGGACCTTTATAGTTTCGCCATTTCCGTCCGTCGGTCCGTCCGCGGGTTTACTCAGAGACCCTAAGTGCTATAAATCTGTAATTTGGCATAGTTATAGATATTAATCACGTCTACAAAACTGTGAAATAAAATCTTAAAAAACATTTTTATTTTGGGTACTTCCAATACAAGTAAATGGAAAATGATTTTTACCCGTCTATTCCAAAACATTGGGAGTGTGGAACAACATCTTTACGATTCAGGGAACCCCATGTTTCCCCCCTCCCCTCACCCTCTACCATATAAACTGCTATTTTTGGAAATGTGAAAAGTATACACAACAGTAGTATATATAATGAATTAATGAAGTTAAAAGAAGGGATTAGTAAAAAAAAATCGTAACAACTCAAACAACGCAACGCAACAACGTAATGCTATAGTAAACTGTTAAAAATAAACATTTTATGAACAAAACGACTTGTATGCATTAATACTATACTTTTACTTTTTTATCTGTGGGATGGGCAGGGAGGATCGTTCTTACTTACTTACTTACTACTTTCACTTATTTTTAGTTGGTAGTTATTGTAGGCCTCATACAATCATAGTGCCTCATACAGTTTCATTCGTCACACTCTTGGTTTACGTGGGCGAACTCATGATAATTTAGGGCAGTGGTGGTTTACGTGAAGGTTCGTTTCCGTCACAAATGTATATCTTAGGGTTGCACTGCCGGGAATATATGTCTAGATAGATAGACAACTACGATCATCTTTGTACCTTGGCATGTGACTGATTTGATGTAAATGTTATTATTTTCAAAAACGAAGTTTTTTTAATCTTTTTTGGATTGCACTCCCTATCTGATTAGAAAATAAGTCCTTCAGTTACCATCTTCCTAGTTGGGCTCATTTTTAATGGTTATAGCGGTCAAACCGTGAACTCACTTATTATGCTCATTAACAACAAAGCCCACGTTTTATGACAGGCAACCCTAACTCTACATAGTGCGTGTACGCACTTTATCAGTTTTTCAAGTACATTCTGAAATTACTTCATTCGGGAACAAAAAGCCATTTAAAATGCAAAAACATTGACATTGTGATTCGGTTTTTATGATTTGTCTATCTAAGTAAATTTTCCTGGAATAGAAACATTCAACAATCAGACCTTTTTTACTTTGTTTCTCATTTCTCATGCACATTATCATGCTAAAGTTTTCTCTTTTATACAAGGGTGACAAATTTCATTCACAGCAACTAAACCTCAGTGGTTTGCGCTGTGTTCTGATTGTAGAATTTTGTGGTTAATAAATAAAAAAATAAAAAAATGAGCACACTCCACGGTAGTAAATGGGTAATGAGGTCCATAAACACATACTGCATCTACCATCAATGAAGAATCGAAAATCAATTGCGCTGTCACCCGATGAGGGCGAAGATAGAATACCTCCTTAGCAGGAAAAGTAGATTTTACCTTTTTAATGACACCCGTAAAAATAAACCTAAAAACTGCAGAGTTCCTTCGAATTCCGTTATTGCTTCCCAGACAACGTGCAGTAATACTAGATTCTGTTTTATGTGCAGTTTAATATCCAACGCGACATTTTAGTCGTTTTTATACTTTACAGCGATGCAATTTTGGCAACAACAACTGTAACTATACAGATGTTTTTGCTATTGAGTTTAAATTATGTTTATTTAAACTAAATAGAAACTTATGATCATGAAAACATTTCTTTAATTATAGCTTTTTTCTCCCAAAGGGCTTCGTTTGTCGCTTCATTTTGGCTTTTCACTTCATCTTTCATTTGACTTTTTATAAGAAAAGCTGCTTGATATGGGCCCTTTTAGTATCTAATCGTAACGCTTAGTAAGTAGATTTACGATCGCAATACCTGATGTATTGCACGTATTGCACATAAATTGAAATATCATTTTATCAATATTTTAACGAATAAGTTTTAATTATCTATAAAATGAATTGGTACCTACACCTGGTATAGAAAAACGACCATGCCTAAATTTTAAAGTACGATAAGTCACCGATTGCTAATTGGGGTTTGTCCTACACTATTTTCGAAATAGATCACAGTTAGTTTAAAAAGAAACAACTAAAACGTTTCAGAATCTTCTTTCAATCTAGGGGAGATGTGTGTAATAAGATCCCTCGAGGTCCGAAACAAAATGATTCCCCACTGTATAAGAGTGACTACTAGCGACATCTATCCAAATACGCAACAAATGTCATCCCCGCAACCCCGTCTGTTGCCTCTTCGATTGTCATGGCTGCGTGAGCCATGAAGCAAATGCAAAAAAAAGCAAAGCACAGAGAGGAAACAGCATAAGCAACTGTGCACTGTGATTTTAAGTAGGTCCTAACGTCATCATAGTGGGCGTGGCGTTAGTTATTTTTTAGGATAGGGTGACAAACGGCCACACAGCCCACCTGATGGTAAAAGCCGTATTACACGGATCAATTTCGGTTCAATACTGCTTTCAATTTCATTACTTCAATGGCATTGAGACATCTAAATACATTTCAACGCGATTGTGTAATCTCATTGAAAGCTTAAATTCACCGAACGCTTTCAATGCAATGGTAGCAATATTGGTCATTGTTCAATGCGGTTGAAACGTGTATACATGAAAATTGAACGATAACTCATTCCGCGCATCGCACGACACTTATTTCGCGTGCGCACAGGGATTTTCGAAAATGGTTTTCAAATGGCGTGAAAATGGATTTTAACCACTACTCTCCATTTATAAGAAGTTCATTATATTCAGTTTCTGTCATTCGCAAATGGTTCAATTTGGATTTTCTTCTACCAATTCTACTAAAAAAATGCTTGAGGATCCTTTAGTTATCCTTCTTGAAATCCACGGGCGTAGCCACCAACGCCAAGATTTTATTTTAATTATGCAACTAATTTTTTAAATAGTAGCAGTAGGTATATCGAAATTCCCGCACGTCCGAGTTGACGCGACTTATCATTGCGCTGTGAACATTAAACGTCATTTAAATGATTTACGTGTATATTGGTCATCATCATCATCATTACAGCCCTTCACAAGTCCACTGCTGAACATAGGCCTCCCCCAAAGAATGCCAAAAAGCACGGTCCTGAGCCACCTGCATCCATCGACTTCCTGCATGTCTTACCAGGTCGTCACTCCATCTCGTGGGGGGACGCTCTACACTTCGCCTACCGGTACGAGGCTGCCACTCGAGAACCTTTCTTCCCCATCGGTTGTCGGTTCTTCGAGCTATATGGCCGGCCCACTGCCACTTCAGCTTACTAATCCGTTGGGCTATGTCGATTACTCTGGTTCTACTGCGGATATCCTTATTCCTAAGTTTATCACGAAGAGAAACTCCGAGCATAGCCCTCTCCATAGCTCGCTGAGCGACCTTGAGCTTCCTCATACGGCCAGCAGTGAAGGACCACGTCTCAGTTCCGTAAGTCATCACTGGCAACACGCACTGGTTGCACAATTTCGTTTTAAGGTTTTGAGGTTGTATATTGGTAAAACCGTTCAATTTGCAATATTTCATGTTTTTCAATGGAATTGTTCCAATTTGGTTGATCCGTGTAATATCGGCTTAAGTGGTTGCTGCGGCCCATAGACATCTACATTTATCCTCGTTTGCGAATCAAAACGCAGATGCGTTGTCACCCGTGAGGACTAAGATGGAATGCCTCGATTTTATTAGAAAAACATTAAAAAACATGCTTCTAATTTGTATTAAACCTAATTTTTGAGTTACATTACTTTCTGAATGTTAAGACTTATTGAAATGTTGTTTTATTGGCGGATTCCATTAGTTTAGCTGTATTTAAGCAATGTTTGAATACCGCACGTTGTATTTGAAGGTTATTTTTTGATTGATGTCTTAAAATTTGGTTTTTGAGGTGAAATGATCCCTCTTCGTGCGACTAAAACGATCCCAGGAATAATATTACCCCATTAGTATTTTTAAAAGTTTTTATTTATCTTGTAATGTACCGTGGTAGAGCCATGCCGCAGCTATATTAGTAGTATAGTTGTAGCACGAATAGGTCGGCTCGACCGGGGGAGGACCACGCTCTCACAGAATACCTGCGTAAAATAGCAGCTTAACACTGCTGTGTTTCGTATGGTGAGTGTAGAGAACCGGAGACCCTTTTTACTGGAAAAGAGACATTCCATATTAGTCCTCACGGCTGACAACGCATCTGCATTTTGATTCGTAATCGAGGATAGATGTAGATGTCTATGGGCCACAGTAACCACTTACCATCAGGTGGACTGTGTTCTCGTTTGTCACCCTAGCCTATAAAAAAATGTATGTATATATGTTTGTTAGGGTCTAATCATGCATGTTAAATCTGACCCACTTCTCGGTGTCCGATTGAGCTGAAATTTTGTACACTTATGTAAGTCCGATGACAATGCAATATTATGATACCATCGAGCTGATCTGATGATGGAGCTAGAGTGTAGGGACAGGAATTTCTTAACGGGAAACAATAGGATGGTTAAATTTAGGCTAGTTTGTTTTGTTATCATGAGTAATTTCTATTAGACATGATGACGAGGGTCTAAACATGAAGCCAAAAGATTTCCACTGGAACTCTGTTTTTATATCATATTAATTGAGTTATGTCAATTGATGGGTTTCATTTAATTTAAAGCTTATTTTCTTCTTTTTAGAGCATTCAGATAATAGCTTGTTTTTAATAATCTTTTTTTACTCTTAATTTTATTATTTCAGATCATGCTGCGAGTTTATAAACGTAAAACCACTCGCCAAAATTGACCTCAGGAACAAATTCTAAAGGCTCTAAATGTCGTCAAAGATGATATGCCTCATAAAACCGTAAGTAGAGAGTTAGTTTTCTGTGCCTGTAATGGCATTAAAAAGAAGAGCCAAAGGTAAAAATAAAATAGCTTCAGGAACCGATAAAATTTTAGGTGGCAGACGAACAATTTTTAGCCAAGAACAGGAAAGGGAACTTGTTGATCACATAAAAAACATGATTGATGAGTCTAGAATGTACGGGCTGAAAACATAAGATGTTTTATCCTTGGCTCACCAATTAGCAGAAAAAATAATATAGCACATCCATTTTCTTAAAGAAAAAGCTGGAATCGATTGGCTTAATGGATGAATGAATGAATGAATATACTTTTATTGTACACCACAAACAAATATACAAATGTCATAACAAAAATCAGATTATAATATGTACAATTTGGCGGCCTTATCGCTACATAGCGATCTCTTCCAGGCAACCAAAGGTATAAAGTAATACAAACAATGAATAGGTAGGTGGTAGGTGGTGCAATATAAATATACAAATAATAAATGCAAAAAAAAAGATATAAATAACTAAGTAATACATGAAATAATATAAATTACTAACACATAATAAAAGATAAAGTAAAACATATAATATATACATATACATACACATATACATACATACATATATAAATGTACATGTACATACATATACACATATATATAAACATATATACATAAATATACACACAACACATATATATCAATATACATATATACACAAAATTCCTCAAACAATAATATAAAGCTGATAGATATAATAAATACATAATCACACAGTCTATCCTAACGGTGTCCGAACGATTGAGACAAGTAATGCTCTTTAAGTAATCGCTTAAAGATAACAATAGTTTGTGCCTCACGTATATGCAAAGGTAGGGCATTCCAGAGTTTAATAGACTGGACAGTAAAATATTTATTGAAAAATGATGTATTGTGAGTTGGTACACTTAAAATGAATTTTCTAGAAGAGCGTAAAGGTTCCCCCGGAAGCCCCACAAAATTAAACTTCTCCTTTAGATAGGGAGGAGTAGAAGGGTGAAATAATACACAGTACAGAATAGAAAGTATATGCATGTTCCGGCGAAGTCGGATAGGTAACCACTTGAGACGTGAGCGAAATTGGGAAATATGGTCAAATTTGCGCAATCCAAATATGAACCGAATACTAGTATTTTTGAAGTCTCTCAAGCTTATTTAGCTGGTCCTCAGTTATGTCTACATAGCTTGCGTCAGCATAGTCGAGAATTGGAAGGAGAAGAGACTGTGCGAGCATAATTTTTGTAGGAATCGGAAGAAATGATCGAAGGCGACGCATGTAAACAAAGAGCGACAAAAGTTTTCTTACTTACCTCATTCAGTTGGCGTATCCAATTTAAGGAATTATCAATATAAATACCAAGATTTTTGACATTGTCAAAGTAAGGGATAACAACTCCATCGAATACGATAGGTGGTACAGAGAACCAGTCAATTCTCGAGATAAAGCTCTGGCTACCAATAATGATAGCCTGAGACATTTTAGGATTGACATTTAGGCCATATGATTTACTCCACTCGTGAATAAAATTTAGATCCTTATGTAATGTAGCGATTGCATTCGGCAAATTCTCAAGAATTGACTGGTTGTATACATGTGGTAGAGAGAAGATATTTTATGAGTGATTGAATTAATGAAAATGGAAAAGAGTAAAGGTGACAACACGCCGCCCTGCGGCACGCCTGCAGTAATTTCACACCAAGATGAGTGAGTTTCATCGACACGAATACACTGCCGACGGTCACAGAGATAACTTTGAAACCAATCAATTACTGATGGAGATATGTTAAGGGAACACAACAGACTCAACAGTATATCGAAGTCAACAGTATTGAACGCATTACTGAAATCCAGCAAGGTCATGACTGTGAATTGTTTATTATCCATACCCCACCGTATGTCATCAGTAACTTTGATTAAGGCAGTAGCCGTACTATGACCAGGACGGAAACCGGATTGTAAGGAATTCAATAAATTGTGCTTATTAAGGAAAAGGATCAGCTGTTGGCAAATAAGTTTTTCAACGACTTTAGAAAGGAAAGGAAAGATCGAGATGGGACGGAAATCAGAGAGGTTGACGGGATTAGATCTCTTTGGAAGGGGTATAATATGAGCACTCTTCCAGGATTGAGGGAATTTAGAGGAAGAGACACAAGCATTTAGTAAATAAGTGATAATGGGAGTAATAACATCTAGGAGAGGAACAATCATATTACGGCTAATGTTGTCGCTACCGGCAGCATTTGAGGAGATGGATAATATGGTCTTCTTAACATCACATTCAGTAAACTGACTAAAAACGAACGGAGGACAATTAGGAGTCGGAGTTACAGAAAGCGAACGAAGTGTTTGCAGTTTATGTTCGCTATCAAAAGAGTTAGAAGGATTAGAAAAATGTTGATTTAATAGTTCAAAATCAACACTAGGAGGTGAAGCATTTAGGGATGTTCTACCAACTGAAACTTCCACACCCTAGATGAGTCGCCATTCTCGACTGATGTGTGAATATGGCGTCGTTGCGCATCTCTACATAATGTGTTGCATCGATTCCTGACTTTGGCGTATTTCCTTACGTTTTCCTCTGTTTTATTCCTCTTAAGCTTTGACAATGCCGCATTCTTCTGCAAAATAAGCTTTTTCAGATCATCAGAGAGCCATGGAGCAGGTAGGTGTTTAAGTCTCACATAATGCATTGGCGCGTGAACGTCATACAACTGAGTGAGAAGAGAACAGAACAGTTCCACTTTATTGTCAATGCATGGTGCTCTCTCGATCACTGACCAGTTAATATTATAAGCATCTTCACAAAGTTGTTCAATATCCATTCCTCCAAAATTACGTCGCAGAACTAATATTAGGTTTGATTTTAGGAGGGCGTAGTTTATACGAAAGAAAAATTAAATCGTGATAAGAGAATGCATCAGCAGGACACTGTCCGTGCTTGAAAACTAAATTGGAAGATGACACCATTATTAAGTCAAGAAGGGAAGGAGTACTGTTAGGAAAGTTATGAGTAGCAGAAAGGGGTAGGATTTGCATATTACACGCTTCAATTATAGCTACAAGTTTTTTAGATCGATTGTCGCCTTTAAGCAAGCAGGTGTTAAAGTCACCCATCAAAATAGTGTGACTATACGTAGGGACTAGTGATTCTAAAAGAGATTCGAAAGAAGTAAAATAATTTATAGAAAGGGAGGGACTGTAGAAAACTCCAAGTAGGATTTTGTTCAGAGACAGGGAGACCTCAACCAGCAAATGCTCAGCAGAATCAACAGGAGGTGGTTGACTTGACGAACTACCAATTTTAAATAGAAGGTAGGATCTAAGATAGATCGCCACGCCCCCACCACCCCTATTAGTGCGATCATTTCCAATTAGATGAAACCCAGGCAAAGAATAAGAAGTGGAAGGCAGACAGGGTTTTAGCCAAGATTCTGAAACTAAAATGGCGTGAATATTTTGGGATTCAAATGACGCAAGCATGTCAGGATAATGAGCCGGAATGCTTTGGGCGTTAATATGAATAGCATTAAAGTTATTCACACGGTCTGAGAAAAAATAATTTAAGGTGATGTTAAGTGAAGGAGAAGCAGTTGTACTGTGATAACTATCATCACTAAGTGTCTCATCGTCCGAAGACAACGATAGAAACAAATCACTATCGTTACAAATGTTTGAGGAGGTCATAAATACTAAATTAAAATATAAAATAAATTCTTATATACACTAAAAGAAAAAAAATATATAAATAAAGATCGAAAGGTACCTATACTATTACAACCACCAGCAGCATGAAAGAGAAAGCATATAACAAAAAAACAACTTAAAGAAATAAAACAATCAGTTTAATATTAAAATTACCAAAAACTTCTAAAAAGTCTGACGCCAATAAATTGTAAGACATTTTGAAACTGTAAACGTCAGACTAGGCAGTATGGATTAAGATGCCTTTGCCAAACTAATAAAATAAATTAAAAAAATAAGAAAGATTGGATTTAGACGAAGAAATCCTAATATCACAATGCGTACCCCAGAATCGGCGTCCTCTGTTCGAATACGAGCTTCCAATAAACCTGTAGTAGATAATTATTTTTTTTCAATTGGAAAGACCTACAGGAGAAACATTCCACCGCATTGGAGATATTTCAGGTCGATGAGACGAGTTTATGCACTATCGCAACAAAAAATTCAAAAATGTTTGCACAAAAAGGCCTTAAACAGGTGGCAAGAGTTACTTCAACTGGGAAAGGTTATACAACAACAGCAGTTATCTGTACCTCAGCTTCTGGAAATTTTGTTACTCCAAAGATGAACTTTCGTAGAATCCGGATGAAAATGGAATTGATGGATGGTGCACCTGCAGGCTCTACTTTTGCATGCAATACATCTGGCTGGATAAATTTAGAATATGTTTTCTCAGTGGTTTGATCACTTTTTAAGACCCGCCAAACCGTCAGAAGATCCAACTCTTTTGATTTTGGACAGTCACATGTCACATACAAAAAATTTGAATGTGGTATTAAGAACCAGAGAAAATCGTGTCACTATTTTATGCCTACCACCTCATATGCACCCACAAACTCCGCTGGACGTTGGGATCATGTATTCGCTAAGTATTTATCATAACTAAGCGTTGAAGAAGTGAATGAATAACAGTCCTGGTAGAGTGGTAACTGTGTTCCAAATAACAAAAATTTTCCATGGGCTTATCTAAAAGCAACAGTTTCATTGAATAGCATTTACTAAAACCGGAGTATGTCCATTTAACCCTTATATTTTCAAATACTTAAGACTAAATTGCAACTGAAACAACTGAGATGGAATAATACCTACGATAAAGCCGTATAACCACCTGTTCTAATTCCTCAGACGTCACGGTCATGTGCTTCGTCAATAGAAACCGTGCAAATATCTCCTCCTTCAGCGTGTATTCCAGGATTTGTATCAGAAGCACCATAATCTTTGTCTATCTACAAGAAAATATGCAGGAACCTTCGGACAAAACACTTCAAATTTCGACACAAGAGGTTATTCAAAAATCTCCACAAGTGCCAGTCGTCGGCACTACTACTTATACAAGGATCTCTACCTGCAACGCCTCAGCCTTTACCTGAAAATCCAATGGATATTAACAAGACATATGTAGCTCCGCAAGATTTTCTTAGTAACAGGCAATCTTCCTCATCCAAAAAGCCAGTTCGTAGTCCTCTATCTCCACTTTTGACTACAACACTTAAATCTAATGCAAACGTGACTCCAGCAATCGCTGTTGACCTTCCATCTACATCTTTTGCGGTCTTAACACCGGGGCAAATCCAACCATTGTCAAAAATTGTAGAAAGAAGAAATAATGTAACGTGAGTAAGAGTAGGCACGTCTGTACTGACCAGTACACCCTACATAAACTACCTAGAGGAGGAAACGAAAAAAACAGATCAGAACAAAAGACAACCAATAAAAAATTTAATTAAATTAAAAAAGCGGTTGCAAACAAAAAGAAAAATAAAGGAAAAAAGCGGGAAAAACAATTTATGAAACAGATTCTTCAGATGAATGGCTGTTCTGTACCGAAACCTTTTCTAAAGACAATAAAGGTGAAGGGTGGATAAGATGCGTTGTGTGCCTGAAATGGGGACATAAGGCTTTTGCGGGAATAAACAGTGGCGATGAAGAAAACTTTACTTGCGATTTTTGTCTTTCTAATCGTTTTGGAATTGTGAAGAAAAACTTAAGGCTATAGTTTCTTTTTTAATTCACATCATATACAACGTGCCGCAACAATGGTGACTTTAATTTAACACACATATGGGTAAGGTCGTCAAAAAATGTAATATAACGCACTGGAAGATATAACACACGATAACACAAGAACACACTGGATAATGTAAAGGTCAATGTTCACTTGGAAATACGTTCAAATAAAATCCATTTAAAATGTTATGAATTATTTATTTTCATAAAATTAAAATTCAATAATGAAAAATTAATCTTAGACTATGCATAGACATTTTACAGCTTGCAGGTTTCGTGTTTGCGAAACTAAACACCAAAATAACACAATTCAATAGAATTAAAGCCTTTAACAAAATAATGTGCTTACAATAAAATAGAGTAGGTAAGTACTAATTAAAGTAGGTACTTAATAATTATGTATTTATAAATCAACAATTAGTACAGGTACTGTAATTATTAACACGTGTCACGGAATTTTGTTTACGGTTTTTTTTTTATTATGAGAGCTATCCCATTTGACACTACTCGCGTTCGCACAGAGCCGTATATAACAAGAACTTTCACTATAAAATGCGTTTTTTTAAATATAATCAATACATAGGCGCACTATAAAATAGTATTAATTTAATAGGTAATGATTTAAAAAAAACTTTTATGTGTTTACCTAATAAACTCACCATAAATATGTAATAAATGCCACAATTAAAATGAGTTTTTAATAATAACTTATTTATAGTTTGCCGATTAATTACATTTTAAAAGTTGCTTCTTATTATTTTTTTAAATACGGTCCTATGCGAGTGGAAAAGGTGACAAAAGGCGACGACCCTCTTAAAAAAAGTCTGACGTACCCAAGTAATTAGTTGCTGTAATTGCCATTATTGGCAGTTGGGTTGACGAGGTGATTTGATAAACACTGTCATGTATGTACATCAGAATAACATTACTATTTTTTTTATTTCGCCGTGGTCGGTTAAGTTATGTTAACAGTCTCCTTTATAACATTCCAGTGTGTGACATAACAAACACCATAACACACATAACGAACTGGAACAAACACACTAGAAAATTCAAAACTCAAAAATTAATAACGGTCACATATCATGCGTGATTTCTTTTATTAAAACTTGACATACTCTGGTCATTTACTATTAATTTCGAATCAGGAACCTAGTAAACAATATCTTTGTACTTACCACGTAGAATTCACAGACACACTGCCCGAAATTTGTGCACTAAATTATGGAATTTACAATTGTTTACGGTCGCGACCACAAATGAAAAAAATATGTCAAAACTGACTTTTGACAGTAAGACTATGGTATTACCACATCAAAATTAACTAAATAATGTAGTCTACTGTTGAAAACAAAAAATCTACCTCATATCGAATCGAAATAACACACTGGAAAACTTTTGGAGACACAAATTAGAATAGGCTTTTTCCCCACTAGCATTGTATTATTGCAATAATTTATACATTATCACACGGCATTTATAGTGCTTTAAAAGTAAACTATAATTTTAAAACCATAATGCTATATTATTATTTTTGATTAAATTTTTTCGTCCTCTAGGTTGATAGGAGACAAATAATTTTTTGTATGCAGCTTTATTTTGTAGATTCAAAAATATTTTTTTATTTTTTATGTTTAAGCTTCTCGAATATTCTGGTTATTTCTACATTATTCTAAGCATGATTACCAATGTATTATTAAATAATAATATTATCATATTATTTGTTAGCGCATGGTATTCACAATCAAACATGGGGTCACCTCAAAGCTTTTAAATAGTACAATTTTTTATGACCTTACCCATATACGTTTTCCCATTTTCGTTTCATGAAGAAATTATATTTCCATTAAAAGTTATTATTTACGCATTTATTTAAACGTAAAACGTCTCCGAGTACCGGAACAAACTTGTGTCTGAAGTCGAGTCTTTGCTGGACAAAGTCTCGGACTGGGGGCGACTAAATCTAGTCCAGTTTAATCCTCAGAAGACACAAGTTTGCGCGTTTACCGCTAAAAAGAACCCCTTTGTCGTATCTCCTCAGTTTCAAGGCACTCTAAGGCCTCCAAAAAGCTTGGCGTGCTCTGCTGAGCGGGACAGTATTTCATGCCGGCACACCGCCTGCAACTTTACAAGGCGCAGGTTCGGCCTCACATGGAATACTGTTCCAATCTCTGGGCAGGGGCTCCCCAGTGCCAGCTCCTTCCACTTGACCGCATCCAGCGCAGAGCGGCTCGAATCTTCGACAACCGAGCCCTTTCCGATCGGCTCGATTCATTGGCACTGCGAAGAGATGTTGCATCCCTTTGCATTTTCTTTCGCATCTACCATGATGAGTGCTCTGAGGAATTGTTCGGATTAATCCCAGCCGCCAAATTTCACGAACGCACATCGCGGCAGAACTCCCGATACCATCCACACCATCTGGATGATTGGCGGTCCACCACTGTGCGTTTTAGAAGAGGTTTTCTTTCTCGCACGACTTCCTTGTGGAATCGATTACCATCAGCGATTTTTCCGCACCGGTACTCCTTTTTAAAAGGCCGGCAACGCATCTGCAATTCCCTCCCTGGTGTTTCAGTTGTTGATGGGCGGCGGTAGTCACTTACCATCAGGTGAGCCGCATACTCGCTTGCCCCCTCTCCTATAAAAAAAAATATTTAAAATTTTAGAAAATAGCATCTTTGAACAACCTGTACTTAGAGAGCTGTCGCGCAGCGGTCATTTGCCGGGGTCACGGACTCACGGGTCATAACATCGCATCATTGAAATTAAAACGAATAAGCAATACTATTGAAGGTATTCGGGGTTGTACCGACACTAAGGGGATGATAAACTGATAACGCTTGATAAGTCTGGTAAAATATATTTTGGATAAGTACAAATTATAAAGGCTAGAACTACTGACAATAATGAGTACGCGTAGCGCTCTTGATGGCTATAAGCGAACTGATTTTAAAATACAATTGCCGCGGAAATATGTAAAAGAGGTCAAGTTGTGAAATGATGACTTGACAATTGTATGTTGCATTTCATGCTCGTACATATTTCCAGAAAGCAAAGACGGGGTTAGTAGAATGATGGATGCTAGTGTGGCATAATCTAATTACAAGGCGATACCATTGTTTCTTGCCATCTGGGCACGTGATAACAGTTGATCTGCTCGATATCTGCTCTAACCTCATTCTATTTTACGTTAATTTCGTTAGGTACGTATTCGTCCCATTTAATATCCACTCTCCAAGTCTCTTGAAATAAAATCTTAAGTTTTGTGGTGAGTGGGGCGATCCATCCCATGGGATCGTATTGTTTAGATATCTCTGATAGCATTATTCTTTTGGTCGGTCTTCATAATGACGTAGTTAATTTTGAATTGAACGTAAAACAGTATCCTTGTGGATTCCATCAGAGACCTAAAGTTTTCGTTGATTCTGCTTGCTTGAAGTCAAAATTTCCTTGATTATTCTTCTCAAATGTCGCCTTTTCTAGTAAATCAGGTAAGTTGGACTTCCACTTTCTTATGTTAAATCCACCGGAACTTAATAAACTGCTCAGATCATTTTTTAACTGCTTTGCTGAGTTAATAAAATGAGCTTCGTGAATTAGGTCATCCATGTAAAATGACTCCTTAAGTACCCGTGGAGCAGAACTTTCTTTATAATTCGGCAGCTCATCTCGAGCTAATTGTCTGATAGTACACATGGCCAAAAAAAGGAGCCGCTTTAGTGCCATATGTAACTTTTGCTAACTGATAAACTTTTAAGTTTATTAGTTAGCAGCTAGTCTTTTAAGTAAAAGACATCACTTTGACGCCGCAGGCGACGCGTGCTCTCCCACTCCGCTGCACCGAAATCGAATTCTTTTTTTGCTTTTTTAGTGCAAGCCGAATCCTTTACACTCAAATCCCATCCTCGTCGCCACGTGTTAGATATTGATATACTTAGGGAGTGACAAGGGCGATACGTCAATTAGACAAGCTAGTTAATTGCACACTGGTTTAATGAGACAGCGACCGTTCGGTGGGGAACGCAGCCCGCACACCTTTACACACATAGACATACACAACAGTGTTCTTGACACACTTCTTCACAGTAGTGTGCACAGAACACAATTACTCTTTATGTAGTGTGCATAATTACGTCAACTAATATTTTTGTGAACTTTTCCGCGAGAAAGGCGCTTACCTATTGTTTTATTTATTAATTTTTGTGTAACTAGAATAGTAATTAGATTATGGTACTGCTATAAAGGCGCTTTGTTTTGTTTTCGTTTTCTAATCTAGTAGGGACGTTTACATCTCTTGTGATACGGACGTTTTTATTTGTGTTATTAGTGCTTGTGTAAACTTGTGATCGTAATGGGCAAATACACATCCGAACTACACAGCAGCTGAATAAGCGGACATGATCCTAATTTACGGAGAATCTCGTCAAAATGCCGCCCTTGCGATAACGACATATCGCGAAAGATATGGCCATTTAAGACAATGCCCTACTCATCATCGCACTATTGTAGGAAGCTCTTCAGCGCATCCGCAAAAAGTGTTACGGCCAGTGGATCCTAGGTCTCAACGGCCACGTATTCAGTGGTGATTGTTTGATAAACCAAGTAAAAAGAAAGCAGAAGAAACGACGCTGGTGGGTGTCGTCATTCAACAAAAGACGTTCTTGTTTTTATGTTGAGGCGACGAACTATTCCAAAGCGCTGGTTCATTTTCATAAAGAGTTAAAAACTCGAATATGAGCTCGTTCGTTCACTCCATCATGAGCGTGTACGCGCAGGCGCCACCGTAGTTGAAATGAACGATTGCAACCGATGCAGACTCACCCGTACGGGCCGCGACAGGCACCGTCGCGCCGCGCCGCACCGCGCCGTTGAACTTACCGACTCCCGATGGGTCGGACGGGCGACAACAGGACACCGCAGGCCTCATCGGATGCGATAGTTCACACGGCCTGTTGGTCTGGCCTGGCGCCGTCTGACCTGTGACAAAGCAGGCCGTGGGACCCTAGCTTTAGGGGGATCATATTGCACGCATCTCCCCTACTTTTTCTTATAGTGCAAACTGCGCACACCTTCATAATCATCACGCACGATAAAGTCCGCTGGCATTCCGAATAATATTCTTTGCACAAAATCCCCTGCAACTCTATCACAAAAATAAAATTCAGATTTCTGTTACTTTCTGATTGTTGTGACTGATTCAGAATTACTATAACTGCATAGATACCTATACATCTCATATATTTGTGTGAGCTGTTATTCTAATGGCGCGTCTCCACCAAAAATGTTGACAAATTTATGTTTCCAACTGTTGACAAATCAACAAAAGTTGACGACATTTGTTTCCGAAAATGTTTCAAAATGTTGCAAGAAGCGTCTCCACCGAGGGAACAAATGTCGGCAACAAGCGTATTCCTTTGTTGTTGCCGCCGAAAATGGAAACACGATTCCCGACATTGTTTCGTTTTGTTGCTAAAACTAGGTGATTACAGAAACATTTGTTGACAAAACGTGTTGGCAAATGTTGTGTTGACAACAAAACTTTGGTGGAGACGCGCCATAAGATTATATTAAGAACTTTGATTACTACGACTGCTTACATTTTGATTGAATTTTCGCATTGTGCTCTGTGAAAGTTGCCTTGTAGAGAATACAGCAAAATTCGTTTAAAAAGCCGAAGAATTAGAACTTTTTTTTAAGTCAGTCCATAATAGAAAATCCTAGTTTAATATAATATGGTACACAAAACGTTTTCGTGTTCATTTCCTTTTATGTGCTGTCTTTCCCACGGCGTTTAAAAAATCACTAATCCATCCCATCTTCAAAGCTGGCGACAGAAACTGTCTGTAATTACAGGCCAATTTCCATTCTTCCAACTTTGTCCAAAATCGTTGAGCGCCTTATGAACACCAGATTGATGAAATACCTAGAAACAAACGAACTAATCTCTTGTAACCAATTTGAGTTTAGGTCGGGCACATCCGCTGAAGCTGCTATTTATAATTTAACCAATTTTGTTTTCACCAAGTTGGATGCAAGGAAAAGGTACTGGTCGTCTTCCTTGATCTAGCCAAAGCGTTTGACACAGTCTCATTGCCCATACTGATAAAAAAAACTAGAAAGCCTTGGCATCCGTGATCTCCTGATAAAACTTTTCTGGGATTATTTGCAGAATAGAACTCAGTGTGTCAAGGTGCAAGATTTCGTGAGTAAAGAGTTACCTGTTAGTTTTGGTGTACCCCAAGGCCCTACACTCTTTTTAACTTACATTAATGCAATCTAAATCTTCCAAATGGACAAATAATTACCTTTGCTGATGACACGGCACTTCTCTTTGATGGTGATTCCTGGCCCCAGACATTTATTATCTAATGCTCAAAAAGGATTAAATATTGTTGTGAATTACTGACCTTAAATATTGAAAAAACAAAATTTTTAACCTTTTCCATCAGAGCACAAGATCAGCCTTCATTGGTTCACCTCCATCTAAAAGTGCATTCCTGTTTTGCCTGTACTCTCTATGTTATCTTACTAATTCTCAGACTGCCTCAGACTCGATTATGCATTGTACCTGCCCAACTATCGAGAAATCTAAGTACGTTAAATATCTTGGTGTTATAATAGATAACAGCTTAACGTTTTAAACATATAGCTACACTGGCATGTAGATTACGAAAGTTGATTTATGTTTTTAAAAACCTTAGAAATGCTTCGGATACAAAAGTGATGAAAACTGTTTATTTTGCCTCTACTCCAATCTCGGGAAGAGGTAGGATAGTTTGTAAAAGTTAAGAATGGAATTAAAATTTTTCTCGTAGATTCTCCTGTTACCTTGGTAGTCTTCTTTACAATATGATAAATAAGGCTAAACTAATATAACATTCTATGAATGTCCTTAATAACAAGAGTCACGGAATGGCTTTTAGGCTTAAACTACACTGAAACGGAATCCCTGATGACTCCCATTATTTAAAATATTTTACAAACATACACACACACACGTGCGCACGCGCGCACGCACACACGCAAAGGCACGCGCACGCGAACACGCACACGCACACGCACACGCACACACACACACACACACTTGCGCTTGGCGTGTACTGTGTGCAGGATGGGCCACAAGCTCAAACTTTTTGAAGCCAAAAATGGAACCCAGCAAATATTCGCAGTGAGCACCATGTTATGTCATGGTGCAATAGAATGCGAATTCTTGGTCGTTTTTTCCTAACTTTACCAAATTTACCACTTAGCATTAACTATTTTTTGCTCATCAAGTAGAATCGTGCAGATAGGACCAGTCTGGCGAAAAAACGCAATCATTTCTGCCCGCGCTTTTTGCCTGCCTCAATTTTATTGGTTTGCACCACACATACGGAAGACTGTGGCTTTCTTTCCGGAATGTAATGTAAAAATGTAACCCTATATCTACTACTTACAACTAAAAACTACAACAAACACTATTCACCTTTTACGACACACAGTGGATAAAATTGGGTGACTAATCTTTTTACGATGCCCCCACACGCCACAGACTAGTAGAAAGCATCACTTCATTATGTTTATCCTAGAACTATGAGTAGGTATAAGCTTTAGTCACAATAATTTTATTGATAGGTTTTAGTTTTAGCGTTCTAGTGCCATTACTTGGGAGAGGCCATTTTCAGCAGTTGACTTTTAAGCGCTTTTATGATGATGATGTAAATAGATTATAAATAATACCTAATGAAATTAATTTTTATGATTAATTTAACATAGGATATGTTTTACTATCATCACCAGATGAGTTTGAAATTGATACTCTCCTGTGTATGTTTCAAAAGGCACAATATTGGATCCTGGCAAAGGCCCTCCTGCTGCTAGTAGAAAGACCTGTTTTTCCTTGTCATGATATCCACGACTGACACTTCGGAAAAAATGGAACTGTATCAACAGCTCAAAATATACCTACATATGTAAGTGCAGTACGTGTGCACACAAATGCTAACTATCTCACCCTAGCCTTACACCAAATAATAAAATAGATGGAGCGCTTCAAACAATAAAGTTTCTATGGACTATAAATAATTATTATGGAGAAATAATTGTTCAAACACCTGTACAATAGAGGAGAAAATACTAATGTAATGGAGGTATCTTTTTTTTTAATTAATTAAAATCCCTAATACAAAACAAATTAAATTACCCTATCGGTACTCTGACAACTAAGTACTAGGTCGTCAATAATTTAAAATTAAAAATATTGTACAAACAACTTCAATATATATTATTTCGGATAACTCAATAACTTGGTCAGACCTTGACCAAATTTATATTGGACCATATGAGAAGTACCAGCTTTCAAATAAAAAAGAATCATCGAAATCGTTTCACGTAGAACAACGTTATGAGGTAAAGTCGAATTGTGTACCTCCTCCTTTTTGAAGTCGGTATAAAACCAGATATCAGGGTGCTGGCTTCACTTTCGAATTATCATAAATAATTATCAACTGTGTAAGAGATATTATAGCATTCAAAGCTTAAGCACAAACACATAAGAACCCTCTCGCCAAAACCTACTCATGACCGACATAGTACATACAGCTTATAAAAAAAATCAAAGATGTAATAATGGACAATCACACCACAACCTTAGAATACCAGTTAATTGCGAATAGGACTTGCATCCTGACAGTTCCGTATAAAGTTCTATGTAGATGCCACACAGTATAATGTAATCACAAAGAGTATAATGTAAATTAACAAAGATAATATTAATTTCTATAAAATGGTACACATAAAAGTTTAAGCAGTTAGGTAAGCACCTACCAACTACTTCCACTGAAATAATTTACTTACTGAAATTCATAAATTATTGATAAGGCACTTGTAAGCCCCCAACATTGCTCTAACAAAAAGATAAGTCAGATGGAACAACAAACTTTTTGAAGTTTTGAACGTCAATTGATTAAAACCACATCAAAATTTGTTTAAAAGATTTATGCATATAGACGGCAGGAAGTGACTTTGTTTTATATTATGTAGAGATGTGAAAAAGTACATGTAACAATATAAATCGAGCTTAAAAATAATTACTCATAACCCAGTATGCCACTTTCTGGTCATCTCCTATTTTTCTATAGTATTTGAGTGGCACAGGAGCTAAAAGTACACCTACCTAATACACCCTTCAAACTGAAACACACCAGTGGATGATTGTTTTGTAGCATAAATAAGTAGGAAAGTATTACTGAAAAATGCCCTACAACCTACTTGTCTTTCCAGTGTGCCGCAAATATTTATACTTATTTCACTGAAAGGCAAAATAAAGCCATTCAGCAAGGAAACCCAGCTACTGTTCTTACAATATAAAGAAATTAGATGAGCTACTATATATAGAAAGATATTAACAACTAGATATAGAGGAAAAGAATTGCTTTCAATATTATAGAAGTGGGTGATAAGAAATTTTGCTAATATATTTATTTCTCTTTATTGACCCTTAATAGCCCACTATTAGATGGTTTGCTTATTAGAGAGCATATGCCTTAATGATGCCTGGCAAGAATATTTACAACTGCAGTGCCAGACGTCTCACACCGTTGATGCTGCTGGATGCTGGATGAATAAAAAAGAATATAACACAAAATGGCTATTTAATTTATTACTTACTATAATTACATACTATTAAATGTTTATTTTGGTTTTGCTTGCACATTAGATAACTTAGTAGGATCATACTTGTAAGTTTTCTGCAAAGGTCCTTTTCCTGCCTTAGTAAAAATCATTTCGTCAATTCTTTGTCTGTCAGCTAAATCTCTTGAAATTTTCATATTTGTCCAGGAATCTTTAGCTCCTTCAACAAAACCTTTTTTCTTTATTGGCAGATTCTCTGGAGTATGTTTGATGAGTCTAGGGATTTTAAAGTAATCTCTTACTGCTGGTAACTTTAGAAGTCCAACTTGTAGTAAAGAAATAAAGTTACTTGAGCACCAGTATACAAGAATAGCTCCTGGGAAATTTATTGTAAATGGTATCATTATTACCGGTATTGCTCTAAGAAAATATCTCATAAGCTGCATATTCTGTGCATCAAGGCGACCTCCATCTACGCCAAGTTCAATAGTAGCCCACATAGTTGCACTTGTTATCAATGGAAGCAAAAAGAACTGATCTGGTACTGTTAAATCTGTGAACCACCACAATCCTCCATGCATCATACTTTCAACTGGGCAGTTGGCCATACCTCTCAAGCCCACAAAAAATGAAATAAACAGTGGAGCTTGAGCTAATGGTACAAGCATATTCTTCAAAGGATTTAACCCTTTTTCTTTCATGAATGCCATCATTTCCTGTGCATATCTCGCAGCTTCTAACTGATTGCCTGTTTGTCGTGCCTCTGTCATTTTTAATTGCAATACTTGAATTTCTGGCAAATGATTGTTCATTACTGCAGTATTTCGTTGCGACATTATAACTAAGGGGAACATAACAACTCGAACAAAAACAGTACCTATCAAAATTGCACCCCACCAGGGCACATCTAATGAAACGTGAAGATATTCCAAACAATTTTGCACAATTCCAACTGGACCCCAACCACCTAAACCTAAACTTGCAAAAGTAGGTTCACCATTTGCAGCTAATGATTGAACGGCCTCTGTGATTTCGCCAAGGGATGAAGATTCAGGTACAGGTGGTGGTTCAGGTATATTTTCAACTAATGGTACAGTTTTACCTGCATCATTACCGAGAGAAGAAGCAAATCTCACACGTCCAACTGATGCATAACAGTAAAATACTTTAGCTTTCCTAACCTCAAACTTTTCGTTAAGCAAATTAATGATACCACTTCGTCGCGCATGACGATTAAGCAATTTAAACATTTCGTCGATTTATCAAGCAATGGCTACCGCTTTTATATAACAAATAGTATTATGTTTCGTAAGAAATAACCGCGACACATTAATCGCAAAACATTGTAATGAAAGGCGACATTGAACATTGACATTTGACATTTAAGCATTTGACACTTTGACAGTGATTGCTATTCAAAGAGTATAGTAACTGTCTAGTCTTTTTTTTTTTTGGAGTTTATGGCCTGGTATACCTGGTATGCTAGACCTTTAGGCCAAGTCTTGAGTATTTTTATTCGGTTTATAATAATTTCTTCATAGTTCACTGCTTCACAATATTTATGCTACAACTATACTACAAATATAGCTGCAGCTTGGCTCTACCACGTAGAAAACACCTTGTGCTAATCATTCGCTAAATCTATGTGGAGTGCACTCACTTAGGGAGCGTTAATTCAAGTTTAACTTTTTTTCGGAACAGTAGAAAGAGTTTACAGGTTCTGTTCATCATCCACGCGTCAATAGGAAACTTTAATAAAAAGTGTAGGCGTATCCGTCAGAAGACTCAGAGACAAGATGGATTGCTCATCATGACGCTGTTAAACCACTGCAGAATAATTTAGAAAACTAGTATAAACACTCGAAGATATATATGATCCCAGCACTAACAGAGAAAACGTCGATACAAGAGAAGCAGCATCTCCACTCGTACCAGCTTTGTGTGGCTGCAGTTTTTTATGCTATCTTTCCTTTTGGGTGTAAAATCCTAAAAGAAGTTAGTCAGACACAAAAGTAAATACTAAATAATATAATAATAATCTAGATTATCACTGGAAAAGTATGTGATAAAAATCAAAGCTCAAAAATTTTCTTCAAAGCCAACGTATTCAACTAGTAGAAAAAGCTATTTCCTACGTAACAAAATGTGAGAATGTGGACATTTCGATTGAAGGAAAAAGCGGAATGAGGAGATTTCGAAAACGTTTACCAGGAGAAATGACCCAATACGCTAAAATAACATTGCCAGAGGAGCTGCAGAGAGCTATTTTAGAATGTTTTGACAGATTTTACGAGGAACTAGACCATCGCTACAGAGCAATGAATGATATTCTCGTAACATTTAGTTTTGTTCAGCCTTACACTCTGCTAACTTCACCAGATGAAGATCTATGTGTAATAGTTCAAAATCTCACAAAAATCTACGATGATTTTTCTGTACGATATAATATAATTTTGGAGATTTTACGACTTGAAAGCTGCCAGCATTTCTTCCCAAGAAGCGGTTCAATGTAATTCGTTGGAGCTTTTCTCCTAAAATTGGACTATTCTGAATATGTTCCGAATCTAGCGCTGTGTCTAAGATTTTTTTACTATTAAGTTTCATGTGAAAGAAGCTTTTTAAAACTCAATTTAATAAAATTTAACTGTAGGTCTACAATGAGCCAAGCGGGACTTAACCAACCTTTCCATTTTATCTATCGAAAATGACAAGAAGAAAATTTTGATAATATGTTAGAATATTTTAGCAAAATAATGTTCCGTATATAAAATATAAAATTTTTTGTTTTATTTTAGGGGGTGCTTTACTTTATTTTATTTTATTTATTAATGAACAGCAAACAGCTACAAAATACAGTAATATCTATACAATAACATGATGTATTCATAATGATGTAGCCCACAACGCTATCCACATATTACTTACAATGTTAAATTAAATTGTTGTGCTTGATAGAAAACCGCCCTGGGTGCCAACCCACGTTACGCCACCACTAATTGCCGTAAGGTTTGATACTGTAGCGAAGCAATCATGTAACAGTGGTAGAGCCACGCGGCAGCTTTTGCTGTCGCACGGATGGGCCGGCTCGAACCGGGGTGGTACCACGACCTCACAGAAAACCAGCGTGAAGTAGAGGTTTACCTCTGCGTTTCACTTGGTGAGTGCAGGTGGCCGGAGACCTTTTTACTGGAAATGAGGCATTCCATCTTAGTCCTCACGGGTGACAACGCATCTACATTTTGATTTGTAATAGAGGATAGATGTAGATGTCTATGGGCCGCAGCAACCACTTACCATCAGGTGGACTGTGTGCTCGTTTGTCATCCTTTTCCTATAAAAAAAAAATCAAAATATTAAACAGAGTTTAATTATAACATTATTCATCACTTTCCATATTGAAAAAAAATAAACATTTCGTTTTCCGTAATGCTGTATATACTATTAATATCCTCAAAATATTGTATCATGGACACTCTATTAGAAAGAAACGCAACGCTTAACTCGGTGCCCTTCATTCATTTCAAGGTCACTGATTTAGGAACGTTTCTCTAATATGAATTGCGCACCCCCTATATATATACAATCTCCTTGTGCGTAACCAAGGAGGTTATATTGGAATGTACTTATGAATGTAGATAAATAAATATGTAGCAAGCTAGTAAAAACAGACGTAGTGTACAAGAGAGAAAAAAAATCCTTATGGCAAAAATGCAAGATAGAGAATATACACCAAATCTCATGACTCTGTAACCGATATTGAATAATAGGTCGGCACAAGTCGGCACGCAAAAATAAGTTCCTAGACATTTCGTCATTTTTTAGTCAAATAGTGGTTATTTTTAGTAAGTAACTTTTTTCCAAAATGGTTAATTGTTCTGTAAATGACTGTGGTGTTAATAATAGAAATAATCCAAAATCCAAAAAAAACATAATTCACAGATAAATTCTCAAGACGTCATCAATGTTATGACGCGTTAATTTTTGATTAAAACAAATATTATATACTGTTTAAAATATAGAACGTTTTCAATTATTTAGTAAATTTTTATATTTTGCTAAGAAAAAAATCACGTCGTTGATAATTTGCATGAATTTGGTAAATACATTTTTATACTAAATATTTTATATGTACTCTAGGGATTGACTTAACTATATCAAAATTAATGTTGATGTTCATCTTGATTGTTACTATAGAATAGACTATAGACTTGCCCACACCACAAAGAATAGAATAGAATGATTTTTATTCAATATTGATTATTTTATTAATATTAATATTACTTATTGAAATACTTAATTAATTGATAATCCTTATTGAAAGTCATTTTTTATTTACCACTGATTCGGAAAATACCTCTGTCATGGGAAGAACCAGCAAGAAACCCAGCGGGGCGTTTTTTAAAATAATTTCACTTAAAAATAATTTTGTTTATTCAATTTTAAATGAATTTTCATAGAACGAGCATGGTACAGACTAATCATTTCAATCGAACTTAAATATAATCGGAACGTATAATTTATATATAATTTATGGACTTTTATTTGTCATGCATACATATGACAAAATATATAGTTTATAATTTATTAGATAAGTAAAAATAATTTTAATGGACAGGTGACAAAGATATTAAAGCCATCTAGTGAGTATTAAACTAACTAAACTGAGGAAATTATGACCCGTATCATACACTTGATGGCGTTACTTTCTATGACCAAATGCATTACTATGGAACTGTACCCCCCCTGCACGGGTGTTGTTAAATGACAAAGCAAAAATAACTTTGTTGTTATAGGTTATAAACATGTGTTTTTTTTTACTAATAATATTGTATTATTACTATTATTTTTTATATTAATATTTATATTTGGATAAGAACTTAGTAGTGACTCTAAGTTATATTTACCTTCATTTAAAAAAAATGTCTTTGGCCTTATGTACTACATACTATGTACTATATACTATATACTCTTTGGCTTGACCTTAGGTTAGACTAATTTGTTTATTGAACTGTAAACATGTCAAGTGGTCAGTCAAATCTAATAATTTAAATGGTGAATCGCACCATCATCCATCACAGTTAGCTACCGTGGGAAAATCTTTGTTTCAGAGAGCACGAGGGATCTGTGACAGAAAACATCTGGCCATTTAAATGGTGAATCGCACCATCATCCATCACAGTTAGCTACCGTGGGAAAATCTTTGTTTCAGAGAGCACGAGGGATCTGTGACAGAAAACATCTGGCCGCCGAGCTGCAGTACGTCGAGCAAGTATTGCAAGACAACAAGCTTCGGGTCCCGCGCCTACGTCACAGTGACCGAGTGAAGCCGACCACAGTCGAGCGTGTGCCTGCTGTACTACCCTATGTCAGAGGAGTCACAGACAAGGTTGGCTACATCTTGAAGCGAGCTTCTATTAAAACATACTTCAAGCCGCCGAAGAAGATTAGTCAATTTTTACCATCCGTCAAGTGTAATATCCCTCTACAAGATGCAGGAGTGTACAAGCTTGATTGCGAATGTGGTCTCTCTTACATAGGACAAACAAAAAGATCCATTAAAACCCGCGTGAAAGAACATATAGCTGACGTGAAGCACCGACGCTCTGGGAAGTCTGCAGTCTGTGAACATGTTCAATATCGTCCCCGCCATTACATCAGATTTGATAGACCACAAATCCTTGCAAAAGAACACCGATTCCTACCAAGGATGATACGCGAGGCTATTGAAATTAAAAAACATCCTAATTTCAATAGAGAAGATGGATGGGTGCTGCCATCTGCTTGGGACCCTATAATTAACAAAATTAAATCCAAACCCAAGCATAACACTGCAAGACTTCCGGATACTGTAAGTTCATTCTGCGTAAATCGAACCAAAAATTAATATTAAAAAACTGAAGGTAGCCGGGCTAACTGTGACATTGGGACGTCAAACATCTCAGTCCCCCCCGTGACCATGGGTTGCTGAAAAGCACTCGAAACGTCGGGAATAAAAATAATAAAATAAACGCGATAAAATCCGTAAAAAACAGTTTTATTCAATGAGAGCAATATTATTTAACTGAATCCTACAAGTTTCCTTACTCACGTTATTAAGTTTACATTCATATTTAATTCGAATGTTAAAATAAACTTGTATAATGTATTCTTTAATTATCAATTATTAAATTATTGTAATTATCAAAAGTAATACCTATATGAAAAATAAAGCAGTCATTGCGTACTCCGTGTCCTCGTTTTTTATTTCCCCATCAAAACATTTTATAAAATGTATAAAATATAAATAGGTATATACTTAGTTAAGTATTTAGTTATATTTATTAAAAATATATTAACAAAGAAATTCCTGGGAAACTGTCCATAACAATAGATACTTATCTCCAAAGATCATAACTCGAAAATACAGCTTTCCGATCAGATTCTTGAGAAGTTTTTTTAGATTATCGGTAGAGTCACCTGGGACTTTTTACATTTGAATTAAAATCCAACAAAAGCCAGTTAGGTTCAGCTTATTCCCAGGAACATTTCATATGAATATTTTTTAATAATTTTAGAACTATCATGGCAAAAATTCAGTTTATTTTTGAAGTAATTTAATTCCGTGCACCAAACTATTTTTTTAAATCTTTTTACCGCTTCCTTAACAATCATTTTTCGATAGTCCTTGTGAGTAAAAACACAGGTAATGACAAATCAAAATTGTTACGCGCAAGGAGGTTGTAAAATATAGGAAGTGCGCACTTCATACTAGAGAAATGTTCCTAATTCAGTGACCTTGAAACGAATGAAAGGCACCGAGTTAAGCGTTGCGTTTCTTTCTAATAGAGTGTCCATGATACAATATTTTGAGTGTAAAAGTATAGTAGTAAGTAGTAGTAGTAGTAAGTAAGTAAAGCATCACGGAAAACGAAATGCGTATTTTTGTTTTATATGGAAAGTATTGAATAGTGTTATAATTAAACTCCGTTTAATATTTTGATTACATTATTGCTTCGCTACAGTATCAAACCTTACGGTAACTAGTGGCGGCGTAGCGTGGGTTGACACACGCAGGACGGTTTTCTATTAAGCACCCCCCAAAATAAAACAGAAAATTCTATACATGCTAACGGGACTTTATATTGCTAAAATATTCTAATATATTATCAAAGTTTACTTTCTTTTCATTTTCGATAGATAAAATGAAAAGATTGGTTAATCGTGCTTGGCTCATTGTGGGCCTTAAGTAAGATTTTATTGACTTGAGTTTTGAAAAGTTTCCTACACATGAATCTTAGTAGTAAAAAATCTTAGACTCAGCGCTAGATTCGGAACAAATTCAGAATAGCCCAATTTTATGAGAAAAGCTCCAATGAATTACATTGCACCGCTTCTTGGGAAGAAATTCTGGCAGCTTTCAAGTCACAGCAACCACTTACCATCCGTAGGACTGTCTGCTCGTTTGTCACCCTATTCCATATTAAAAAAAAAAAACAATAAATTCATTCATTTGACAACGTCAAATTTTTAAATAGTGTTGTCATCTATAGCGTAAAATGCACCTCCTAGTTTTAGGGAAAGAACATTCGTGTAACAGAAACAGAAACATTTTTATTTAATATAGATTATAAATAATACTTATTAGAAGTCACTCTTTTGTTTAATTCCCACTGGTTCGAAAAAAAATCTCTGTCCTGGGAAGAACCAGCAAGAAATCCAGCGGAACTTTTTTTTTAAATAACAGCTTACAATCATGTATATTACATAAATTAACAACACAACAAATTTGTAGTAGCTTGGTAGCGAATACCTAATTTCCAGGGGTTATTATCATTCATAAATTCTTTAATATTATTATTACCCTATTTAATACAAACTTAGTTTATTAAAGTTTTTGATCTAAGAGCAGGTCAAATTTTGTATATTTTCTGTAATTGTTGTAAAAGCGTATACATCGCCCCAAGAATGAATTACTGACTCGATGGAGTCGAGTAATTGGTACTACTAGCTTGTGTCTGTTCCTAGTATTTACAGAATGAATATCACTTATTTTTGTAAAACTACTTTTATTTTTGTGTACGTACATTACATTTTGATAAATGTATTGAGAGGCCAAAGTTAATATATTAATTTCCTTAAATTTTTGTCACAGCGACTCTTTAGGCTTTAAATCATAAATTGCTCTTATGGCTCTCTTCTGTAAAACAAATATAATTTTAGTGTCAGCTGCGTGTCCCCATAGCAAAACATCATACGATATTATGCTATGGAAATAGCTAAAGTAATCTAGTCTAGCTGTTTCAACACTGGTAAGACTTCTAAACTTTTTACAGCATATGCTGCAGAGCTAAGTATGCTTGCTAATTTAGATATATGGGGGCTCCATTGAAGCTTGACATCTAATGTGATTCCAAGAAAAATGGTGGTATCTACAAGACTCAGTTTCTCTCCATTTAAAATTAGATTAGAATTTAATTGTAGTACATTAAAGTTTAATTAAAATACAATATGGAATATACCAACTATGATTAGCGATAAAAAAAATGTAAGATTATCGTTCTAGCATACGTCTAAAATATTACTTTAAGACAATAACTGTCTAAACGTTGGTAATGCTTTTAATTTGTGTCAACATTTATCAATGTTAGAAAGAGATAAAATACCAAACTGCGTGCCTTTCTTTCTAAGAAAAATGAGGAACGGCTAAAATGTTCCAAGCGCTCACTCCCTATATTATATTATAACCTCCTTGGTCGTAACATACGCGATTATCGACAATGGAAGAATAAGATTTTATTTATATTTTAGGATTATATTACATATAGAAAGGATTACAATCACTAGATACCTAGATAAATATTATGAAGACATGGCTTAAAGAACAAGCATCCAAGCCGCATTTTAATTCATGAATAAAATAAAAACATTGTCGTTTGTCGTCAACAAAATAACCATGTGAGGAAAATATAAAACAATAATAACAATTATAATTACTGCAGGCATTACAGTTCCGTTTTAACAAAATATTATCTACAAAATAATAACAATGTCTCATATATCATACCCATTTAAAAAAACTAACAAATCTGTGTACCAAAAGCCGGCGTCCGTCCTTACAGAAGACAACATTTATTGGAAGAAATTAGGGGTAACATTTATTTGAATACGGTTTTTTTAATATATATAGCTGTCTTCTTAAAAGCATATTACTTTTTCAGCAACCCGTTTTGGTCAAAGAATTTGGCGCCATCGACTATTTGGATTTCAGTCCTGTGGAACCGTATTATTTTGCTGCAACATGCTCTGTCAGAATACAGGTAAATCAAAGCAGGCTAAACATATATAGGTAGCTTTTATGGTCACCTAATCTCTTTTTTATATTAAAGTTACAAACGAGCCTACATTCAACTTTGACAAAGTAGATCCACATTGCATCTATGTTGGTTGCATCGAAAATGGGTCGGCTTGACTGGAGAAAGATCACAGTGTCACAGAACACCAGTGTAAAGTAGTATAAGCCCCACAAATTGGTAATGTGCTGGAACCTTACATTAACATCCGCGTGACATAATCGGCAATTTAAAAGGGCAGTGAACAAAAAAGGGATAAAATTTCCAATATGGACCATCGATTTAAATGCCCATATTTTTTTTTTGTAGATAGTACTCACTAAAAGAAAGCGTTTTGCAAAGTTTCAATATGCGGAAATGCATACTTTTTGAGAAAAAAATTATTGAAAATCAATTATTTTTGCAATATTTATGTCAATTCCTACGGTAAAACTGACACTATTTTGTATTGTCATTGTCATCATCGGCAGGGATGTCGATTCTTTCCGAAAAAGATCGATTTTTAAATTTGATTTGAATCGTAAGCTGATGTATCGATTCACAAAACAATGAGGCTGCTCTTCCCGCAGCGCCGGAGACGTTGCAGTCTCAAAATAGATACAGAAACCCCTTTTATTCAGTCCCCCTATTTTATGTCTGATGAAGGGGATTTTGTTCTCATAAAATGGATTTATATTTCCATTATAAATGCAAACATGAAAAAATATCGAAATTTTAGAAATGGATTTTTTTGAGAATCAATACAGCTTACGATTCGAATCCATTTATAAAATCGATCTTTTTCGGAAAGAATCGACATCCCTACTGACGATGACAATAACAATATAAAATAGCGTCAGTTTTACCGTAGGATTTGACATAAATTTGCAAAAATAACTGATTTTCAATAATTTTTTTCTCAAAAAGTACGTATTTCCGCATATTGAAACTTTGCAAAACGCTTTCTTTTAGTGAGTACTACGTACAAAAATATGGGCATTTAAATCGATGGTCCATATTGGAAATTTTAACCCGGAAATCCATTATAGTGGGGTTGTTATGAACTAATTTGCTCAATTCCACGTAAAGAAAGAAAATGATGTGTCCTGCCCAGTTTTAAGGAGACCTCCCACTCTCCCTCAATTGCGCTCACTATACCCGTCGCCGTCAATCCCAGCACCACCACTCTAGGCACGACACACCACTCCCGAAAATACGACATGTGTTTCACCTCTACACGAGGCATCCTCAGGTAAAGTAGACTCTGCGGAGGCAGCGGCAAATTAGTTTATAACACCCCCATTAGTGATAGTAATGCCGATAATCTACAAATAAAATCAACTATTTGAAGAGTTTGTAATGTTTATTTTATTTTTACATTTAAAAAAATTAGATTGATCAACAAATACATTTTTCAGGGATCAAGTTACATTATGAAGTAGTAGTTTAGTGTCCTCTTTTACAAAATAATTCTCCACTTTAACTATAATATCACGAGCATGGTTATTATTTATTTTTCTACTCACTTTAACATAAATATGATAAAAATAACAAACAACAACAAAACTTAACAACAATAATAAACAGTACAAGATAATTAAAAAAAATAACAATAAAAATGTGCGTATTCACAATTCAATACGCATACTCACCGGCCAGTGTTGCTAGTGGTACTGAGTGTTCAATGTTATGAGATTACGTCACCAAAATGGCATCCAGGTAATTTGCGGGGCTTGTACCTTAATGCTGCTGTTTCTTATGGCTAGTGAAGAGAACTGGAGACCCTTATTACTGGTGACTAGATATTCTATCATAGTCCTTGGAGATGATAATACATCAACATTTTGAGTCTATTGACGATAGATGTAGGTTTCTATAGACCACTGCAACTACTTACTATGAGATGGACTCTGTTTGTCACCCTTATTCTATAAAAAACAACCTAATGGTTAATATTAGTGGCTTCATCTGCAACCAACTTTATACTTTGAAGGCCACAGATGTATTGAAACACCTGATGCAAGGATGAAAAGATAAAATGTGTTACAGTACTAATTTTTAGACAACTATGCAACAGAAGCTGTGCTTTTTAAAAGTAAAGGAAGGATTAAGTAGGGGATAAATATTAATATTAAACAAGTTCCCAGTATTATTATTTTGGCTTTACAGTCTACTGTAACTAATTACTCTTATCAGCCAATGTTGGACATGGACCTCTCATGTTGCTTGAAGGATTTGCTCAACTTCACATCAAATCAAGTTTGGCAGACAGATTAACAATCACAGTAATGGAAGTTAGGTACAAAAAAAATATGTTGATAATATAATTAATCATAGCATCAAATATGATTAATTATACTATCAACATATTGCATCCCTTAAGCGCAACGCACGTGGGTATGTTCTACTAGTGCCTAAAAATCAAGATTCCAACGTTTTGTTGCATGAAATTGTATCTAACAATCATATTGAACATATAAATGATATAAAAAGGACATTGTCAGAAAGATAAATGTTTGTTGGACCTTTTTCTTTTTTAATTCATCGATTGCTATTTTTACATAAAAAAAGCATTTTTAGTGGCATAAGGTGTAGATTTATGCCAAACGGTATTCGCTAAAGGTCATACAGGTTTACGCACTATCTTCGGCACACCCCGATGAGGAGGTGGAGAAAATGTATGAGGATAAATCTAGAGCCATACATTCCTACAAAACCCACTATACGGTGTTAATGGGAGACTTCAACGCAAAACTAGGCACAAGCGAGTAAAGAAATTCGGAATAGGGCAACAGAACCCAAGGGGGCAGTAGCTGGCCGACTTTATGGAGAAAGAGGGACTCTTTATGATGAACTCTTTCTTCCAGAAGCGGCCTCACAGGATGTGGACCTGGTCGAGCCCCGACTGTTTGACAAAAAATGAGATTGACTTCATTATGACGACCAGACGACAACTGTTCAGTGATCGCGAGGGTGAAAACCGGCAGCGATCACTGCGATCACACGAATAGTGAGAGGCACACTGAACCTAAACGTTAAGTTGGAGAGGTCACGTCTAATGAGGTCAATACTCCGTCCCCCTCGTGCTCTAATCCAAAGTCCCGAAACTTTTCAGTTTGAGCTACAAAACCGTTTTCAGTGCCTAGAAGATTACAATGCAGTGAACGATATGAATGACAAGCTCGTGGGAAAACTGCCATGCGGTCGGAGCTAATTTTTGGCAAGACCCGCCGCAGAAAAACACAAAAACTCTCCGATCACACTCTTTATCTCATGGCTGTTAGACGGGAAATCAAGATGCAGTCTTCAATAGATTTGACAGCATACAGACAACTGAACCGACAGATCTCCAAATGTATGCGGCGGGACTTACGCAACTTTAATACTGCTCGTATTGAAGAAGCAATCGAGTGGAACCAGGGCTCCAGAGATCTGTCTGCCAGAAAGAGCCAACTGTCGAAGTTGAAGACCGAGGGTGGCAGCGTTTCAAGGACACCTGAGCTTGTAGTGACATTGAGAGTTTCTATGCGCAGCTGTACATATCATCGTTGAAGCCACACGCAAGTGTGAATAACGATCCAAGAGAATTCTTATCCGACACTATTACGATTATATTCCGGACGTCAGTCTGAGCGAGATTAGAATGGCTGTCCAGCACCTTAGAAACGGCAAGGCCCCAGGCGAGGATAGAATTATAGCTTAGCTTATGAAAGCCGGTGGAAAACCGGTACTTGAAGTCCTTCAGAAGCTCTTTGATTCCGTCCTCCATGGGGGCACTATACCGCAGGCGTGGAGCAGAAGTGCGGTGGTCTTGTTCTTCAAAAAATGCGACTACGCTCTCTTGAAGAACTAAAGACCGATTTCCCTTCTGAGCCACGTCTACGTGGTATTTTCGAGTCATTACGAATCGTCTCGCATGCAGACTACGAATTCCAGCCTCCCGAAGAAGCCGGTTTCCGAAAGGGCTTTAGCACCATAGACCACATACATACCCTTCGGCAAATTGTACAGAAGTCCGAGGAGTACAATTTGCAACTACGTTTGGCGTGTGTGGAATATGAGAAAGCCTTTGATTCCGTCGATATATGAGTGTGCTGCTGTCCCTTCAGCGGTGCCAAGTTGACTGTCGGTATATCAAAGTGCTAAAGTGTTTGTACAGTAGGGCCACGATGGCTATCCGAGTACAGAACCAGACTACGAAACCTATGCAACTGCGGGGAGGTGTAAGACAGGGTAACGGCTGGGTAGCGTTGGGGAAATTACGGCACTTCTTCTCGTCAGGTATACCTGCGTGTTGCCAGTGATGACCTATGGAACTGAGACGTAGTCCTTCACTGCTGGCCGGATGGATGAGGAAGCTCAAGGTGAAGCTATGGCGAGGGCTATGCGCGGAGTTTCTCTGCGTGATAAATTTAGAAATGAGGATATCCGCAGTAGAACCAGAGTGACCGACATAGCCCAAAGGATTAGTAAGCTGAAATGGCAATGGGCCGGCCATATAGTTCGAAGAACCCACAACCGATGGGAAAAAAGATTCTCCGAGTGGCGGCATCGTACCGGCAGACGAAGTGTAGGGTGTCCCCCCACTAGATGGAGTGACGACCTGGTAAGACATGCAAGAAGTTGATGGATGCAGGTGACTCAGGACCGTGCTTTGTGGCATTCCTTGGTGGGAGACCTATGTTCAGCAGTGGAATTGTGAAGGGTTGTAATAATGATGATGATGCGATATAATATGGCCCTAAGAGGAGCGCCGATGAAGTGCTAGGCTAGCCCAGGGCGCAGTCGACATTTAATCCGCCTCTGCCTCCAGACTTGATAGAGTAACCTTTTTTTTTTCAATTTATTTATTCATACAAAGGTAAGTACATTATTTTTACTATTCTCTCGCCAAACTACAATCAGTTTGTCGGCGAAAAACCTGAAAGTGCACATCGATGAATGCTACTGGAACTCCTCGAAGAGTAGAACTAGGTGTGCCGAGTTTGGCCTCGTCTTGTTAGTTAAGATGAGACCTTACCTCCGGACTTAAAAGAGTGATCTGAAGGTGTATTTCGATGACTGCTACCGGAACTCCTCGATGAGTTGTAATAGGTGTGCCGATTTTGGGCTCGTTTTGTTAGTTATGAATAGACCTTGACTTGAGTGAGTGACTTGAAGGTGTCTTACATTTTTTTTTAATTTTGTCACTATCATATGAGCAATGAGCATTATGAGTCATGCTCTTTTGGATTTCCCAAACTTTTTTTGATTTGAAGTTTCACATAAAATTATCCGAAAAGTATAGTAATAAGGTTATTAGTGCAAACTTGTCTGTATTAAACTTCTTTAAAAATTTAGGTATAATCATGTTATACATAATTTTTTAATGCGCTTAAGGCATGCACAATTGGATTTACCAATAGTTTTTAATTTTGTGGAACATTTCTGTATTAGTGGTAAAGATTTCTCAAACACTATTCATAATTGTTTTACTTATAGTGAAAAGTAAAAATTTCTAACTTTCCTTACTCTCATTGACAGACGTCTAGACATCAAAGGTCTATCCAATACAACTTACTTACTCCTTTCTACTACTAAATTCCATGTTTCCTTGTTTTTACTTATTACCTTCTACTACTAAATTGCATGTTTCCATGTTCTATTTTCGTTTTATCTTTAGTATTTTCAGTAAACATTCTAAAATTATAATCAGCTATTATTTTCAATGTCTTTTCTTTATAAGAACTTACAATATGGTGCCCAATTAATACTTAGCTGCTTCTATTTCAGATTTATGATCCAATAACAAAAATTGTTGCAAAGAACATCTCCAAATTTGTTGAAGCTGCATATGGTGGTTGTTTTAGAAGTGATGGAAGACTTTTAGTAGCTGGTAGTGAAGAAGCAGCTGTAAAATTATTTGATGTACAATCTAAAAATGTGTTACGGGTATTTACTGGTCATACTGGACCTGTAAGTTAACTACTTAATTTTTTTTAATTCAACGAATTTATTTGTGAAGATGGTAACCCGCCATAGTGATAAGTCAAAAATCTCCGAAAGTGATTATTGTTTAAATTTATAGTACTTTACAGATTTGTTTAATTATCAAATATAATAGTAAGAATATGGAAAGTGATCAAAAATAGATTAAAAAACAGATGAAGTCTGGCTATTTTCACATTAATTTACATGTTATTGGAGCTATGTTTCAAATTTAAACAGCTGTTAGTAGGCTTGTGATCGGAGCATGAGCATGCTGCAAGAAAACTAGTGATCCAATTGCACAATTTCTCAGAAAGACCATAGGAAGGAGGTTTTAAAAGAAGCGCTTTATACAAACCATATACCTATTTTGACTGTTTCTGTGGCCAGTTTAGATTTTAAGACTTTTATCCACTTCAGATATTTTAGAATAGGATAAAGTGAAACTAAAAATTCAACTCAATTAATAGTTAGTTATGTTAAACTTTGTGGTCACTGACCTCTTCATCGTGTTGATGATTATGTCATCATTATTCTGTTCAATGATTTTCTGAAAAATATGTCATAAACTTTTTGTTTTGGGACAGCAATAACCAGCATCCGCACACAGAATGCAAGTGACAGCTAGTATATTTGTGTGTATATGTGTGTGCATGATTGCAAATGTCACATACGAAATTTACGTTACAACTTGATGGTGTGGAGTTTCTTCCTTTATTTTTCTACAGGGAGATTTTTTTGTTGGATTTTAAGAATTTTTGGTATTGCGCTTCATAAATATATCATTTAATCAAGTCAAATTTCTAACCGTCTCTGTTTTAGAATTTGTCCAGTTGGCCTTTTCGCTAACTCGGCTTAAAAGTTAAAATATTTATTTGTAAATAGACTTGCATAATGATTCTCTCTACCCATTCTTTTGGCAGAAAAGATATTAATACTTTTTTTAAATCAACATTTCGTAATAAAGCATTAATGAATTCATAAAATTGCTGGGGTCTTTTCATACTACTACCAGTTATAAATTAACACCTTAAACAATCAGATGACATGGAATGTTTGTCGCATTCTTGATCTTTGATAGATGGTGTAATTCAAAGTTCTTTCCAACAGGCTTCAGGGGTTACAGCAAGATGTGTCTAACAATATAAATGAATGTTAGTAGGTATATCGTCCAATGTATGAAGTTAGAACATGCCCTGTATCATTTTTTGTATGAGTAAAGCTCGACATAAGTAAAACCATGCGGTAACCTCAGATGTAAATAATAATCACTTGGAAAATTTGACATAAACAAGGTTACGGCGGGTCACGATCCTATATATTAGAAACGGTATCCTTTTTCGTAATCTTAATGTCCAGGGGTTGTAGAACTAGAAGAGACCATTATGTTGCATTGGCAGACTTCACATGCCCCCAAAATATTTTGATTTCTCAGACATGCATGTTTTCTCAATATGTTTACCTTCGTCGCCGATAATGTAGTAAATTAACATTTAAAATTCGGTTACCAAATTGCTTTGGTACTAGCGGGGATTTAACTTGGGTTGGAAATTAAATGAGCGGCTCCTCCTCCAGCTCCTAAGTTACCGCTACTTTACAGGCACCTAAATAATTATTTGTAGAATATTTCGTTTTTATATTTTATGTATTGTAATATACAGGATTATTTTTCAAAGAGCAGCCAAATTTTAAACTTATGTTCAAATATATAAATAATGATGTACCGTTATTGCAGTTTTTGAAAATACGAGTAAATAAGGCTTCTACTTGTATTTGAAATTATCCCAAATTGAATGTGATTTATGGGCAACAATGTTTTTGCCTACCGATCGATCTTTGCGAATGTGTGCGTGCGCAGTAAAATCAGTTCAAATAATGCGTTACCACGCATTTTGAATTTAAAAGATAAAAAGGACAAAATGTTTGAGATTTTTTTTAACTTAGGAGTACCCTTAACCGATGAGCGTGTATGCGTAGATATATGGATGTAAAGGAGGCGAGAGAGATGTGTCAGGATCGTGCCAAATGGAAGTCCGTAGTCTCTGCCTACCCCTTTGGGTGACAGGCGTGAGTGTTTATGTATATGTATGTAATTTTTTTAACTAATTTTTCTTCACCTTTTGCCTATATTACTAATTCTGAACCTTCTCTGCAAATTTGGCCGGTTATTTCAAAATAACCTTGTATATTGAATATATTTAAATATCACAAAATAATTTAAATACTATTTCAGGTGCATAGAACATTTTTTACGAAAGATCAAACCAAAGTTATTAGTTTTTCTGATGACAAATCTGTATGTTTGTGGGATATAGCTACAGAACAGAAAATCACAAACTTTTCAGAACATGCAGATTATGTTAGAGCGGGTGCTCCAAGTCCAGTATCTCCGGATCTTATTCTGTCTGGTGGTTATGATCATGCAGTAAAACTATATGACTGTAGGACAAATGGAACAGTTTTATCTGTAAACCATGGATGTCCCGTGGAATCCGCAATATTTATACCATCAGGCGGTTTGTTCATAAGTGCGGGTGGGACTGAAATAAAAGTGTGGGACATATTTAATGGTGGAAAGTTATTAGCTAATATTTCCCAGCACCATAAAACTGTAACAACATTAAGGTTGTCAAGTAACAGTAGTAGATTAATGTCTGCGTCTCTTGACAGGCATGTAAAAATATATGATATATCAACATTTAAAGTGGTTCATAATATTGATTTTCCTAATGCTATACTTAGTATGGCAATATCAGAAAATGATGATGTTTTAGCGGTAGGGATGATTGATGGTGTGATATCAATAAGAAAAAGAGAACAGCCAGTAAGGCATTCAGAAGAAAAAAAAGGGTTGTATAAATTTGCTCCAGATCATGTTCAAACATCCTCTGTTGATGTTATTGTGAGCAAACAAAAGATAGAGAAAAGCTCAAACTTTGAGAAACATCTTAGGAAAATGGAGTTTGATAAAGCTTTATCAGATGTATTAAAATCCTATGTTGCAGTAAAATATCCTGAAAAAACTATAGCACTGATACAAGAAATGCTTCGACGAAAAGTGTTGCATGTTGCATTGGATGGCCTGTCGGAAAAAGATATTGGTTCACTGCTAAGATTCTTTATAAAAAACCTTGGTGAAACAAGATTCACAAGAACAGTGATTGATGCTGCCAATGTTTTTATTGATGTATTTGAGAATCAAATAAAGTTGTTTTCGGAGCAAAATTTGTGGTTATGTAATTCACTTCAAGAAGAAATTAAACAAGAAACTGATGTGTCTAAAAGAGCTAGTGAGTTGGAAGGTGCTATAGGTCTTCTTTTGTCTGGAGCACAAACTAACACTACCAAGGATATATTAGAAATTAATGATATCCTTGCACCATCATCTAAAGCGCAAAAAGAAATTGTTATTGATGTATAAATAGAAATAAATTTTTTATATACAAAATTAACCATATTTTCTTTCGTCAAATATCTAGTTTAATCTCAGATTATCAGTTCCAAAAACAGCAATAGTAAATTTTGTTTTGTGTAAATTAAATATTATTATTATTCCTCCTAGATCCTCGGAAATCCTAGGAAATTTATGTACGTGTCCATAATGCGAACATGTACATAAATTTAAACAATTAATAATTTTCATTTAGGTATAAAGAAATAAAATACAGTAAAATTTATTAAGTCTTTTATTTTTATATTTCAGTGTAAAACAAATGCTTTTATTGTCTTTATAAATATTAAATATTATTCTGTAAGTGTAAGGTTAGATAATGTATCATTTACTTAAATAGACTATCTGTCCCTAATAAAAGTGATTGAGTGTAACACAAAAAATATTCATACCTTCTCTCAAAATTTGTCGACTGTCACTCAATACCTGTCACTCAAAAGCGTCATTTGTTTAAATTTATGTACATGTTCGCATTATGGACACGTACATAAATTTCCTAGGATTTCCAAGGATCCTGTAGTTGTGTCTCGCCAGCAACGCAAAGTCGGGAATTTGCATTTGGAGATATCCAAAATTAGGGGCTTTTTAGGTGCTCTAAAATTTTCATCGCAACGAACTGTTGAAATTTGCGTTGCTAGCAAAACATCATACTAGCAACGCAATGACGTTACTAGATATACGATAAATATTAATAACAAGGAATTAGTGCTGAGCGATTATCGAGACCCGATACAGATTAAGATATTATTCTGGGAATTATGGGGCCCACCACCACCGTTACCTTACCATAATGTATGAACGGTATTTTTTGCTCTTTATCAGTGCCTAAAAATTAAGTGCTAATTAGGTGCTGAAAGATTATTGAGGACGCATATATTATGTAGATGACGGTAATATTCTGGAAATTATCGGATTTAAAACCACCATTACCTTACTATAAGAACGGCATTTTTTGTTTTCAGATTTAATATAATCCATAATATTATTTAATATAATTTTCAACCAAATGTTACAATTCTTAGTTTTAGACATGTGAAGCTTAAACTTTAGTGTTCCTGGTATATAGTGTATTATCTATGATTTAGTGTACTGAATCAAAATAATATTTTCTTTCCAGTAAATTGCTTTGTAATACATATCGCCATCTACAACGTTCTATATTGGTTCTATAGTTCTAGTCATTTTATCAAATCAAAATTGATGGACTCCCAAAGTGGTAAGTGCGATAGACGCTAGATGGCACAAACACAAAGACCTGATTTTTGCATTTGCTTTGCTGAATAATTTTCTGAATAAGGACTTTATTTTTATCTGGGGTGCCTTGTCATTGCCTATACTTGCAGCATCTAATTAGCACTTAATTCCTTGCTATTAATATTTATCGTATATCTAATAACTTCATTGCGTTACCAGCGATACGTTTTGCCAGCAACGCAAATTTCAATGGTTCGTTGCGATGAAAATTTTGGAGCAACAAATTTTTAAACTTGGTACTTAATTAGCACCTAAAAAGCCCCTAATTGGGACTTTTTCTGAAAGCAATTTTGATTCTATTTTGATTTTCAGGAAATCTGAATTATGCATCTGCTATATTCTGAATAATGACTTTATTTTTATTAGGGGCGCCTTGTTATTGCGTATACTTGCAGCACCTAATTAGCACTTAATTCCTTGCTATTAATATTTATCGTATATCTAATAACTTCATTGCGTTGCTAGCGAGACGTTTTGCTAGCAACGCAAATTTCAACAGTTCGTTGCGGTGAAAATTTTAGAGCACCTAATTTTTAAACTTGACACCTAATTAGCACCTAAAAAGCCCCTAATTTTGGATATCTCCAAATGCAAATTCCCGACTTTGCGTTGCTGGCGACACACAACTGGATCCTGTTTCTACTAGGGGCTTTTAGGCTGAAGTAAATGTATGCATTTGCCTTAGATCAATTAAAAAAACTTAATGTCACTTTTAATACTTGAGGCTAGTTATTGGCCAATTTTTTAGTACAGAATAGTCTTGTGCCTGGTCGGTCATTTTAAAGATTCGTTCCGTACTAGTACATTACGGACAGTGAACTAGTTCGTTCTATTAGTTCAACTTGGTCATCAGAACTAGTCAGACTGATAGATGCAATTTAAACAGGTTAATGCAATCAGTCTCAGTCGGGCGATATTTGCTCGAGTCATAACGTTGTGTGACAAAAAAATACCTACATAATATTTGATTTCCCTTCATACTTGAACAGGCTTAGGACTGTCATTAACATAAAAAGTCAATAACATAAAGATAATATTATACCATTTTTTATGTATTGCAATGAAATATTTTTGTCTATACCTACACAAATTTATTGGCCACTGCGTATTATGGTGAAAGGCCAAGCAAAGAGCAGGGCACACCTACATAAATTTATTGGCTACTGCATATTATGGTGAAAGGCCAAGCAGAGAGCAGGGATTTTTTGTATACTTACTAGGTGATTTGAGTAGCTAGCTACAGAGGCATTCATCGGCTCTTGTTCTTGAATTAAAGATGGTTAATATATATTTTAACTGTTAAAATAAACAGTTAAAAAAATAAAAAAATATTAAATAAATAAAATTAACCATAATTAATAAAACTATCACATTTCAATCCATTCAAAACAATCTGCGATCGATTTCTTACCTTAGTGATTTGTAATTTTATATTTATGCCATCTAGCGTCTTCTTTACGTGCCACCTTGAGAATCAATTAAACTTTCGTTTGACAAAATGACTTTAATACCTGTCGAATGGAGTAGATGGCGGTTTACAAAGCAGTGTTATTCGAATGAAAATATTCCTTAAATACATCAATACATGTATTCTTTTGATATATTACATTAAAATTGTGGCTTCACATGTCTAAAAATAAGCATTGTAATAATTATTTGCTATTAAATTAACCATATATCCAATATTTTATTTAACGCTATGTCTACCTTGAATAACTACTGACCGATTCTGGGATGGTCTGTTTGTGTGCGTCGTTCTTTGCTTCATAGTTCCCACTAGTTCGTAGTTCGCACGCACGGTTTAGCGTTGGCGTCTTGCGAGTGTAGGTGAACTAAAAGAACTATTAGACCGATTAACAGTCGGCATTCGGAAACGTTTCTTCTAGTACAGTGGCAAGATACGTTTCCTAATTGTTCATCGTTTGCGAACTACACAAGACTAGTACAGAAGACTGCGCTAGCCACTGACCTCTATAATATACAAGTACGCTGGACTGGCTATACCATACAAAATGCTCATGCCGATTTGAAGCGTCCTCATTGTCCGTACCTGGAACATTGAATTACAATGTACTACGTACTAGAGGAGGCGCCTCAACTCGATTGTTTGACATTGACATGCGTTTCAGCGCGCGCGCTCAAACTTACTTAGTCTGTGTCGAGCGGCTGCTGCTCTGATAATTCTTTTCGAAAGAATTATTTTTAAATTAATATGCCTTCGTGTGCATTGAGATACTGCTCAAACAACTCGAGAAACACAAAGTCAAGGAGTGACTTTTCACCAGTAAGTTTAACATATTATTATCTTTAAAACACGCTAATTTAATTATATTTTATCAACTGCAACGTATACGTGAATGTCAAAGAGTAAAACATTTTTATGCGCAGTCTTGACACTATCGATATATAATGTTAAGTAATTATGAACAGTAAAATATTAATATATAATCACGACAGGAATGTTAATAAATTAAAATTAATATTTTTTATTATTATTTTTATTTAAAGCTTTCCTCGGCCCTGGCATGAAACAAAAGAATCATGGATCAAATTTGTTTAGAAGAATTACATCGAAGAAACGTTAGATTATTCAAGCGTATGTTCTATGCAGTTCAAAGAAAACGACAAATACACCACAAAAACAGTAAGAGAGTACTTAAAGAAATTAGCAGTACCATGCGATAAAGTAATTATATTAATATATAACATTGCTGGGATTTTTGTTTTATTTTGTGATTAGACGACGAACGAATTTTTTGTAATGTTCAGTATATTATTTTCTTGACTTAAGAAAGGCGGAACTCTCGGCGGGCGAGTCATATGGCGGTTTTTAATACAATAACGCTAGAATTTTTACAGGCTTCCCATATAACTATTTTTTTTAATTTATTTGCTTTTTAAGGTAAACATACAGTACAATAATAAATTACTCAATAAGACATATAAAAGTAATCCTAAAAACCAATGAAGTTTCCACAGATATCTAATACATAATAAAAGCTTGCCACCACAATATTATCATCATTACATCATCATTACAGCCTTTCATAAGTCCACTGCTGAACATAGGCCTCCCCCAAGTAATGCCACAAAGCACGGTCCTGAGCCACATGCATCCATCGACTTCCTGCATGTCTTACCAGGTCGTCACTCCATCTCGTGGGGGGTCGCCCTACACTTCGCCTACCGGAAGATGTGTCGTAGCTTCCCGAACGCTGCCCAGCCGAGTTGAATCCGTCGATTGACCTGTCGGTCGAAGTTGGACTTACCACACACATGAAGAACTGTGTTTCCTGTAAAAGTTTGATCGAAAAATTTGATTTATTAAAATGTAATGGATGCAAAGGAAGTTACCACTATCGATGCTAGAATATTACATCAGCCTCATTTAGGGAAAAGAGTATGGAAATGAGGCGTGCGTTCAAATGTGAATCTTGTTTAAATGTTACTCGGCGCATTCAAGTAACGGACGATACTCCGATTCCTAATACACCTGCTGCTACCGAGGTTGGGGTAAGGGATAACGTTGCGCCGAAGGAGGATATCAAGCAGTCATTTGAAGGAGCTCAGTTAGAAATACAGAATAGTACGACGCCTAAATCTGTAGCTGAGAAGCATATAACTGTAAGTGCCATATCGCAAAGTTTACGTAATAGAAGATGTCCTTTAAAAAAGTAACTATCTTTAGGTTTAGGAGGTTATAAAATTTAAAACAAGTGAAGTTAATATAACTTTTTTAATTTTTTTTAAGGGCTACATTATAAGCTTTTAAATTGACTTACAATGATGAGATCAATCTTTATGTAATTCAGTTATTTTTTAAAAACAAAAAAATCGGCATTACATAAAGTGTTATGCCTGTAATTAAAATTTGAACATAATCTAACATACTTAACTTTTTCATGTAATCTAATTTATTTTTATGACATAAACTAACATTTAGGGATGGAGATCAATATTTGCGTATATAAGTAATTTTAAAATAATAAAATTCGGCATGACTTACAGTGATAGGCCTATATAATCAAAGTTGAAACATTATCTTAACATAAAACTTTTTATCTAATCTAAATAACTTTAATGACTAAAATGACATTATTTGCTAAACAAATACAAACAATTCAATAGCACAGGTCAGGATTTTCAGATTCTTCGATAATATCAGGTTGATTTCCATGTGGTAGGTCAATGTAAAACTTTTTTAGTTCTGGATCAGCAATCCATTGAGTTAATGTCACCAAATCTTTGTATTTGGCAATACTGATAGGACGAATGTTTTCATAAGCCTGTGGCAGGGAGTTTGACAATACAAGGTTTTGTCTAGTATTCTTTTTAAGATTTATCTCAGAGAACTCTTTTTCATGGAAACTGGTTTTATAATATAAAATACCATCTTTCTGCTTCCTTACCTGTAGCCACACACATTGTGAAATCAAAAACTGATCATTAGATGAATTTTTACGCCTTTGACTGAAATTCGCGGACAATGATTTAATATCTTTAACATTCATAAGATTCATGTTGTGTACTATTAATGGGTTCTGAGTTTTACAGATTTTAACAAACTGCTTCCAATCACGTGGTACTACTACATCAAAACTAGATAGTTCTTTTTTCTTTCTCTCAATAACTGAATGAACAACATCAGCCTCTGAATGTGTGTGACCACGAAGTAAAAATTTGTGGTTGATTGTGACAATTTCCGTGTTTTGTAATAACCAAAAGTAACAATACAACAAAATAACGTTACGGTTTTGCCCCGAACAGTTATCAGACCATATTGTATTTCTTCTGTGTTTTCTCGCTTGTAATTAAGAACCCATTCTATAATGCACGATCCGACTTCATTGGCGCCTCTTCCTCCTTGTGTTTCATCCCACATCATGCAGTAAGATTTGTTATCAGTGTCATTATGGATTGTTTCATTGAATGTCCACAGTTTTCTTAAATAGAAAGACTGACTATTTGTTAACAAGGGCGTTGCTAAACATTTTTGCATGTCCACCATAAGAGTTACTTTTTTTCCTTCCGATTCTTTAGCGATTTCTTTGTCTTCTCTTTTTAAAGCATACCTCTTATCAGCGTCTTCAATATGTTCTTTTCTTTTTGCTTCTCTATTTTTTCTCTTTCTTCGGGGTTAGTTTCGTGCTTTAATAACGATATGAACTTATCACAAGTGTCGCAAGTATCATTGCTAGGTAAGTAAAAGGACAAATTGAAATGCTCGTTGGAAATTTTTCTGTATAACCACTGCTTCGATATCATATTTTCTGGTACACCATCTTCTTTACATTTTTTTACGTATAGTTCGTACATTTTCGTTATATTTAAATCTGGTCCAAGATATTCGCGAGTTGTTTTTTCTCTCGAGTAATGACATATGTAACGTGGAAACATACAAATATGGTTTTTAATCCCTGCAATTACAGTATCGGGTGTTTTGTTTCCTGGAATATGCTTTCCTCGTTGATCAGGCTGCACTAAACTTGTAGCTTCCGAAATCTTTGATAGCGTGGTTGATATGAATTGTTCTGTAAGGCAAAACGTGTTTAGATACATTTTTTGGCATACCCGGGTACGTACATTATTAATAAACATATTATAAATTCTTGTTTTCTTGCGTCGGCTAACATCATTATTCTGGCGGCTACGAGGTCGCATCACGGATACTAAGTCAATAGATGAAGCTACGAACTGTCTTCTTTGTTCCCAATTTGTGGTGGTTTTCCAAAATGACTCAAAGTGTTTTTTCCTATTATCATATGAAATTTTTTCAAAGCATTTTAGTTTACAAGTATTCGGGCAAGCTAACTTCATTTTCCTCTTCTCGATTATTTTTTTTGTTTTTGAAACTGCGCTAACATACCTTTCTCCCGCTAATCTTTTTGTTTTCGCTATTTCACGTTTCCAGTTTTTTTGATCACGTAAACGTTTTCTTGATTTTCTCTTGTTGTTTACGTTTTCATCGACATTAGATTCAGACGAATCTGATGTTGTACTTATAACAGTCAATCGAGGATTTTTTCGGACGCGCGGGGAGGGTGACCAATTGGTACTTGAGTCTGCATCTGTCTCCTCGTACGGGTCATTTTCTTGTGAATTCAAAAGAGAATGGCTACGTTCTCGGGAGTGCAAAACGGAAGGACTATCTTCTCGGCTTAATATGCTTACTGGCGACTCTCGTGATAATTCTCTCAAGCAATATTGGAAGCTTTCTTCATTTGCATGGTTTTCAAAAAATTGCAGCTGTTCCTTTGTTAAAGGTGACGAGCAGCGCTCTTCTCTAATTACTGTTTCTAAATAAAATTTAAAGATTTGACTTCGTTAAGTATTATAATATAAGTATTTCTAGATAGTTACTAAGTTTGAAAATTCGTCACTACCAAATAATAAAGGTTTATCTGTTCACTTTCCTCACAAAATCTACTGAAAATAGTCATAACTCCCAACTTCTTTCAATTTACCAATTGAAAGCAGTTACAAGTTATGACTTTTTTATTTTTAACATAAATATAGAAGAATATAAAATATAGGTTAGAAGATTACTGATAAATTTTTAAATAAATTCTATAAGAAGAACTTCATCCGCGTGCGGGACTCGAACCCGCGACCTGCAGCGTAAACAAATAATAAACAAATGAGAAATACAAATGTATAATTTTATATATATAATTATATAATTTTTTAATTATATAATTTATATAATTGAAACTTAAAAAAAATTTAAACTTACCAATTGAAACAGGTCGTAAAATTTGCGAATTTAACTGCTCGTCTGTGGTAAGCGACTCTAAAAATACATAGGTATATTATTTGTAAGAAATGTATTATATTATATTAATATGAATAAATAAAACATTACTTCTGAACTATCTAAACTTACCATCTGGAATCGGCTGCAGAAGCTGTAATATTTTTCTCGTTCGATTACTGCACATTTTCGATGTTTTATTGTAAGCGCTACATAAAAATTCGCATACGTGTGCATTAGACGAACGCGAGAAGCGAAATGAAACACTTTTTTTTTTCTGAAAGTGTACACTGTTGGCCCTGCGGCCTTCACAGCTTCATTGAATTAGGTTCGTAAGTGAGGACTTACGAACTATAGCACCGCCTCGCCGACTGCAGTCCCGAGGCACCCCTACCCCTGCTTTCGGAGTGAGGCTCTTCGAGCTAGGGGGGGGGGGGGGCTCGATGCGATTCAAGGGCCCCTCTGAAGGAGGTACGAACCTCGGCTTGAATCACTATCGCATTATTTTTGATACTGATCACAATGATTAGAAACGCCCCGTATCACGGGTGTTATACCTCGTGTACGGAGTGTGTATATACCGACGCATTCGCCGGCGAATGCGGTGTGCCCTAGTGTTCTGTACTAGAGTAGTGTCTGTGTGAGTGTTTGTGTTTGTGTTACCTAAACTGGTTTCCTCTCCTGTGGAGGGGGGGGGGGGGATCGACCTATTCCTAGTTGTGATCTCGTCATCGGAGTCAAGAAGAACGTTCTTGGGACGTCTCCTGTGGGGGGCCGCATCCCTATCTGGGGAGTACGAGCCCGCCTCATTCACCAACGGATTTTATGTTCCTTTATCGAATTGAAATACTGTATCTAACGCGATCTATTTATAGGCAAACCGCGCCTAGCTTCGCGGCGTCGATGCAGTTAGCGGCAGAATAATGTAACTCCGCACTTACAGTAAAATACACGTGATTGTGAAGACTATTTCTAGTGTATAGTCCGTTACCCTGTTATGCTTTAAAGATAGTTTGAGATATACAGTATAATAAAATTTAAAATATTAAAAAGTACTTGGCTTTGCCCAGTTACTGTTTTATGCCTGTAAAGAGCGGAGCAAATAACATAGCATTGTGTAGAAACCTCAATTTCGTCGAAAATGGAGTTAGTGTTATGCTTCTCAGGTACAGAAATTAGAACGAATGATTGATACCTCTTTATTTACTGATATAGTAAATGATATCATTACTGCGAAGATGAAAATATTAGAATCCCAGTTAATCAAAGAAATTAAATCGGCGGTTTTGAGTATATCACAACAAGAGATCACCCGATTAAAGACTGAGTTAAAAGAAGCTAATGAAAAAAGTAATCGTTTTCAGGATGAAATTAAGGTTTTAAAAAGTAAATTAGAATAGCACGCAGCGCACGATAAAAACCAGAAACAAACTTCACAAAGCAAGCAGCCACAGTCAGCTGGTAGATGATGCAGCTGAAAGATCAGCCATGAAAAATCTTGTTTCGAACCATCCACTATCGGAACACAAATTATGACAAGTTATGCGTCGGTGGCCAGGAGTACAGTGGGCATCTCAGATGAAAAGGATCTACAAATCAAGCAAATGAAGACAATGACTTGTAATACTGATAACTGGACTGAAGTGAAACCTAAAAGGATGTATCAGCTTAAAAAAGGAGGTAACTCATCTATTCTAAAAATAAAAGCAGTAGAACGGAAGAAATACTTACATATATGGAGACTACTCACAGAAACGACAGAGGATAATTTATTAGAATATATACGTGAAGTATTAGGAGAAAAAAGCTACGTAAAGGTGGATAAGTTAAACCACAAAACAGAGAGGGGATACTCATCATTTCGAGTCTGTGTGTCTGAAGGTAATTATGAGAAATTATGTAACCCTGATATTTGGCCACTAGACGCTGAATACAGCGAATGGATTTGGTTTCGTAGATCAAACAAGAACCCACACCTCACAGGGCAACAATCTACGAATTAAGACCATAAATATTTTATATCAAAATATAAGAGGTCTAAGAACAAATACATTAAATTTTTTATCTTTACTCGAATCCTCCGGTTCGGATATATTTGCCATTACAGAGACTGGGTGCAACGAATCGATTCATAACGCGGAGATTATACCAACCGGCTATTCCATATTGCGATGTGATCGTGCCGATGGACGTAAGCAAGGAGGAGTACTTTTAGTTGCTGCACCGCAGTTTCAGATAAGAGAAGTACCGATCTCCTACGATATAAATATAGATATTTGTAAATTCGAATTAATTTGTGCTACTATTCACATTCGAAATCGTTTTTTATTTACTTGTTGTGTAGTATACCTATATTCCACCACAGACAGCAGATAATGAGTATATAGTAATGTTTAATCTGTTAGAAAAAATATCTATTAAATATAAAAACAATGTTGTAATAGTAGGAGAGTTTTAACTTGTTTTCTTGCACTAACTATGTACTTAATTCGTATGAATATTTTGTAGCCTTCTGTGAACTTGTTCAGTGTAATATGTTCCCTAACTGTAGTGGTAGACAGCTTGATCTTGTGTTGAGCGGACACGACAATGTGTCGGTATATGCGGGAGATCAGGCCTTACAACCCGTCGACGCGTACCATCCCTCACTCGTCGTGGCCGTCACTGTCAACATGCCGCCAGCGAGCCACAGACAGACCGATGATCACCGTCATCTGATTCAGGTACCGTATAAGCAATGGAATTTCAATAAAGCTGACTTTAATTATTTATATTATTTAATAATGACTACAGACTGGAGTGAAATATATACAGTACATGAACCCAATTTAATTTTAAGTATTTTTTATAATAAGATAAGTGAAATTTTTGATACTTGTGTGCCTCTTAAAAATCAAAAACCTAAAGATGCTAGATATATTTACTCTGTATGGTATACACCGGAGATTATAAAAAATATTAAAATAAAGTACGTTTTACACAAAAAATATAAAAGGAGTAAATTACGTAGTGATTATGAAGCGTTGGCTAAGTGTAGAGCAAAAGTGAAGGCAGAGATCGCACTCGCTCACGAAACTTATCAAAATCGTGTACAGAACCATCTGGCAACGAATCCGAAAGCTTTCTGAAACTACGTGAGGCTAAAAAGAGGTAACTCTTCCCAGCACCATTTAATTAAAAACGGACGAGTCCTATCGAATCAGACATGCGCTGACAAATTTGCACAATTTTTTCATTCCGTGTACAACCAAAAACCGTCTGTACTGGACGTGTCAGCAGCTAGGGCGGCTTCAACAGGGAGTGCATGGGTGCATCTCACGGCCCTACAGCCGACGGAGGTGCGCCGCGCGCTCTCCCGACTAATGCCGAAGCGCTCGGTGGGACCGGACGGTATACCACCGTTCATTTTTAGAGATTGTCGCTTTGCTCTGGTGGAACCGTTACTACATTTATTTAATACCTCCATCGTGACCGCGACCTCTCCTGATATGTGGAAGCTAACTCGAGTTGTTCCAGTGCCGAAAGGTCGTGGAGGTCCGGAATCTAGTGACTACAGACCTGTAGCGATATTATGCACACCAGCCAAGGTATTTGAATCGGCCATTCACCACTGCTTGTATATGCAAGTAAAAACTCTGCTATCTGACTCGCAACATGGTTTCCGCTCTGCTCGGAGTACAACCGGGAACTTGCTGCATTTAATGTCACAAGTAGTTCCAGCAGTTGATGCAGGGATACAGGTTGATGTGGCCTATTTCGATTTTCGTAAGGCATTTGATACGGTTGATAATGATATCTTGATGGCGAAGTTGGCTGGAATAGGCTGCACACCACATACGTTGAAGTTCTTCGCAAGCTACTTGCGAGGCAGACGTCAGTACGTTGACAATGGTGGGTGCTACTCTGAGCAGTACTTTACAAGGTCAGAAATCAGTCAAGGAAGTAATTTGTGTCCTCTCCATTTTATAATTATGATAAACGACTTACCGGAGGTGATCAAGGAATCGACGTGCCTTTTATTTGCCGATGACCTAAAATTAGTTATCGAAGTAAGAGATACCTTAGACCATGCTAGACTGCAGCGGGATATAAATGAGGTCATGAAGTGGAGCCGGGACAATAAACTTTATTTTAACTTGGACAAATGCTCTACGTTGTCATTTAGCCGAGCACGTGTTCCGCGCCATCACGTGTACCACATGGAGGGAACGCAGCTGCAGCACGTCATGAAAGTGAAAGATCTGGGTGTTTATTTCACAAGTGATTTAAAGTTTCGAGAACACATTACTGAAGTCTGCAAGAGAGCATACCGCAATCTTGGTTTTGTCTTGAGACAAGCAAACGAGTTCACTAACATCAACGCAATAAGGGCCTTGTATGAGGCGATGGTAAACAGTCATTTGGAGTGCAACTCTGTGATTTGGGCTCCAAATGAAGACAAGTATAAGTCAATGTTGGAAAGAGTTCAAAACAAGTTTGCTAGATTTTTATATCTCAAATTATATGGAGTGTATCCGGGTTATCCGTTACTGTATCCTACTTTATTTGTTCTCGGTATGGTAGGATACAGTAAACTAGAAGCAAGAAGGGAAGTATCGCTGGCCACATACTTGTTTAAGGTATTACGGGGTGTAGTTAACAACCCAGGTATCCTGCAGGAGATGAAGTTATGCGTGCCAGGTCGAAGTGCCCAACGGCAGTGACGAGTGCTACTGCTGGAACAACCGCGCGCGAGAATCAACCTATTACGTGAGGCGCCAATCACCCGCGCATTACGTACACTCAATGCGGTGGCTGAGCAAATTGATTTATTCGGATGTTCTCTGAACGAGTTCACAAAGGCTACCTTGTTATATATATTTTAGTTTATAAACTTATTATGTCTAACATAACAAAAGTATGACTTATCTATCGTATTAGGGCAATCCTGTAATGATAGTAATAAGTGGATGTATAATAAATAAATAAACTTCGTGCTTAGTGCTCCCAACAACTACCGGCATAGGTGTGACATGGACATTAAACATAATCTTTGTTTTGTCCATGTTTATCTTAAGACCTATCCGTTGGGAAACACTATTGAGGTCATTGAGCATAGTGCTTAGGTCCTCCAGCGATTCTGCCATTAGGTCTATATCGTCGGCAAATTGAAGGTGAGTGATGTACCCGCCATTGATGTTAATACTGTATCCTTTCCAATCCAGAAGCTTGAAAACGTCTTCCAAAGCAGCGGTGAAGAGTTTCGGGGATATAACGTCACCCTGTCTTACACTTCTCTGCAATTGGATAGGTTTCGTACTCTGGTTCTGTACTCGGATAGCCATCGTAGCCCTACTGTACAAGCATTTCAGCACTTCGATATACCGACAGTTAACTTGGCACCGCTGAAAGGACTGCAGCACCGCCCAAATTTCGACGGAATCAAAGGCTTTATCATAGTCCACATACGCCAGGCATAGTGGCAAATTGTACTCCTCGGACTTCTGTACAATTTGCCGAAGGGTACGTATGTGGTCTATGGTGCTAAAGCCTTTTCGGAAACCGGCTTGTTCGGGAGGCTGGAAGTCGTCAAGTCTGCGTGCGAATCGATTCGTAATGACTCTCGAAAACAGCACGTAGACGCGGCTCAGAAGGGAAATCGGTCTGTAGTTCTTCAAGAGAGCATTGTCACCTTTCTTGAAGAACAAGACCACCGCACTTCTGCTCCACGCCTCCGGTGTAATGCCACCATGGAGGACGGAATTAAAGAGCCTCTGAAGGACTTCCAGTACTGGTTTTCCACCCGTTTTCAGAAGCTCCGCTGTAATTCCATCCTCACCTGGGGCCTTGCCGTTTTTAAGATGCTGGAGAGCCATTCTAATCTCGCTCAGATTGATGTCCGGGATATCTTCGGAATAGTGTCGGATAAAACTCGCTCTTGGATCGTTACTCACACTTGCGTGTGATTCCAACGATGACGTGTACAGCTATCCATAGAACCTCTCAATCTCACTCAAAATCTCAGGTGCCCCGAAACGATGCTGCCACACTCGGTCATCAGCTTTGACAGTTGGCTCTTTCTGGCAGACAGATCTCTGGCAAAGACTTTGGAGCCTTGGTTTTGCTCGATCGCTTCTTCAATACAAGCTATGTTATGTATGCTGTCAAATCTGTTGAAGAATGTAGCTTCATCTCCCGTCTAACAGCCATGAGATTAAGAGTGTGATGGGAGAGTTTTTGTGTTCTTCTGCGGCGGGTCTTGCAGAACTTAGCTCCGACCGCATGGACAGTTTCCACGAGCTTGTCATTCATATCGTCCACTTCATCGCAGTCTTCTGGGCACTAAAAACCACAATATTATGTTATATAAAATTAAAAATATAAAAAAATAAAACTAACTAAATGGTATTCATAAATTAAACATTAAGTAGTAAGCAGTTAAAAGTAACATTATATATACAACTCAAAGTGATACTACCAAATTATATATTAAGTATTAGAATATTTTCTTTGTAACTATCATATTCAAGGTGAAATATATCTATTTTACAATATTTTAAGTTAAACTTTTTGCATGTACGAGATACAAAATTATTTGAGGCATACCTTGTTTTAACTTTAGGTAATGCAAAAAGAGGTTTATTTCGTGCACTTAACCTGTGACACGCAAGATTCACTTTGCCTAAAAGTAGGGGCGAGTCGATGATACTCGTATTATGAAGCAATTTGTACAACAACATTTGATCTCTTTTCTCTTTTTTTTTTTCGCGTTTCTCGAGGGTATTGCTGTCTAAGTTATCAATAATGGAGTCTAAAGAAGAATTATATCGCTTTAAGTGACGCAGAAACTTATTGTTGATTGTTTCAATCATTTTAATATAAACTTTGTATTGAGGATTCCAACATGAAGAACAATATACTCAAGAATAGACCGCACCAGAGTGTAAATAATATGATAACTGTTGAAGACTTTTTAAAATCTTTTGAGATACGCATAACGAAACCTAGCATTTTATAAGCTCTTTTAGTTATGATATTAATATGTGATCTCAGTAACAACTTACTATCCAACTGAACTCCAAGATCACGCAGTTCATTAATTCTGGTTAGTAAATTATCATCAAGCTTATAATCAAAGAGGATAGGATTCTTTTTCCTGGTAAATGAGATAATGTTACATTTCCTAATGTTCAAGCAAAGATCATTTGCTTGACAATATGCACTAAGCCTACACAGATCTTCTTGAAGTAGATTGCAGTCCTCTATAGTTTTAATAGACCTGAAGATTTTCATATCATCTGCAAAAAGGAGAATTTCGGAATTATGGAAGCAGGATATAACATCGTTTATAAAAATTATAAACAGTAGTGGACCAAGATGAGAACCCTGAGGAACACCTGAAGAAACTGGGAGAAATGATGAACAGTATCCCTTTATTGCAACCGCCTGACTACAGTTTCTAAGATAAGAGGATATCCATTGAAGCAAATCACCATGTACATCGATTTGATCTAATTTATGTATCAAAATATCATGTCAAATTTTGTCAAATGCTTTTGTATAATCGGTGTACACTGCATCTACCTGCAGTCCGCTGTCCATTGCAGTATAAAGATGATCAAGAAATTCGCAGAGATTACTTTCTATAGACTTTCGACTTATAAAATCATGTTGTTCAGGAATTATAATTGGTCGAATTATTAGAGAGTGTGTCATAAATAATTTTCTCAAATAGTTTTGGAATGAAGCTTAATTTTGAAATAGGACGGTAATTTGAAATATCGTGCTTACCACTTTTAAATATGGGAGTTATGAACGATTTTTTCCATTGTAAAGGTATTTCGCCCAACTTCATAGAAGTTTTAAACAAAATTGCTAATGGTTTAGCCAATTGACAGTAACATCTTTGTGAAAACAAGGGTTGGATGCCATCAGGTCTTGGTCCCTTACTGATATCCAAGCGTTTTAAATACATAGAAACTTGACAGACTGTAAATGTGACCGAATTTATACTGATACCGAATATATACGACTGAGCCGAGGCAGAAATCTGGGTATTATGATTTGGACTATTAACACTGAAAGCTGAGCTAAAATGAGTATTAAATAAATCACATATATACACAGGATCTGAAGTCGAATAATCATCTAGAAACATTATGTCTGGAAGATCTTTACATTTACGTTTTGATTTTACGAAAGACCAAAAGAATTTACTATTAATACCAATTCTATATTCAGTATTATTGATAAATTTGTTATAACAATCGTTCTCCATTAATTATTGTCTCTCTCGTAGTACGGCAAAAGAATTGTAATCACTATCCTGTTTGTTAATCTTCCACTTTTTTTCATTTATAGTTTTGATCAATGCCCTGTTATACCATATCGGGTACTTAGTGTTAAATTTAATATTTTTAGTAGGTACGTGTTTTTCTATTATATCATTCAAAATTTTATAAAAAATTGACACAGAGACATCAATATTACCGTCACTCAAATTAGATTCCCAGTCTATTTGCGAAAGATTTATATTTATTGCCTTATAATCAGCATATCTATATAACTTGACTGTGCGAGCCCGAGCCTTGAGTAGTTTCTCATGTGATTTTAAGATCGTAAACTCAAAAGCTGGATGGTGCGAATCATCTGAAACTATTGGAGCAGTTACTAATCTGACTTTGCAATTAATATTGGCTATTAAGAGATCCAAAATACGATTATTAAAATTTTTAAATATATTATACTGGTTAAAATTATTAAAAGAAAGAAAATTAGCTAATTCATTAACTGTATCCGATGAAAAATCTCCATGTAAGGTCACATCAGCATTACAATTCTTTGACCAGAAAGCGTTAGGTATGTTAAAATCTCCTAATATAATGAAGTAGTCATCAGGGTAAGAGAGAACTTCATCAGAGATATGTTCGCAAAAGTTTGACAACACATCTTTGTGAATTCGACATTATGGGAAATAACAACAGTATATGTTGCAACGTGTATGTCGTTTGAATGAAATAGAAACACGAATTACGTCAGCAGCTGAATTTGTTGACGGGATGCATTCAACGTTGGTAACTTGTAGTTTACGACTCATTGCAATCAGAACAACTCCACCCATTGTATCACCTCTGATTGTATAGTTACGATCGCTTCTATATACGTAATACCGTGCATCAAATAATTCTAAGTCGAAAATACCCGAATGTAACCAAGTTTCAGTGAAACTTTATATCATACTCATGACATAAGACGTTTCTGAAAAGCAATTCAGTCTTAGTCCGTAGACCCCGAACGTTTTGATAGTAAATTTTTAAATTAGAACCGAATTGTATACCGATGTAAATATATATATGTCATACATAGTTTAGAAATAAGTGCATTAACAAAAATATATTCAAATGTTGTAGTAATTGTATAAACTAAATAATATAAAATTAAAACTATCACCGAATGTGTCAAGGTCACGTGCCCCATGAAAATAAGTTTATCATACATAACTTTTAAAACAAAATATATAACTACTAAAAGTTGTACAAATAACACATCATAAGCCATAATGTAATTAAAATAATAACTAATAACAATAATTCCTATTTTATTTTGAATAAATCTGCCGTAAAATAGGACTAGACTCAGATTTTCTAACAATTATACTACAGTTTTTAAACCCATACAAATCTATAGTTATTATCTTTAGCCTTAATTTTCACCTGGCGCACCAAAGATTTATTTAAACTGGTCAAGTGGTCTTTGAAAAATACCAAGGATTCAGTACCAGAAAAACCAAGATCACTCGCTTTTAAGCTTTTAAGTTTCTTTGTTTTACACAAAAAGTCATCTTTATTACACCTCCATAAAAACCGCACTATAATTGGTTTAGGTTTTTTAGGGTCCTTGGTAGATGGTGCAACGCGGGTTAAAAATCAATATCTGATTTGTTAAAATAAAAATTTACGTGCTTCGATATTTTCTCAATAATGTCGAAGAGATTTTCATTCTTCTTCTCGGGAATGCCACAAATTTCAATATTGGAACGCCGCGCCCATTGGTCTCTAACATTACTTTCATGCTCCAACTTTGCCAGTGAAGACTTTAGTATACCTATTTCATTACTCAAGCTGTTTACTGACACCAGGCATTTATCATATATTTCAAATCTTTCTTACATCTCATCATACTTATTATTTATGAAAGCTGTGGACATTTTTATTTCCTGTACCTCGTCCTTAATGATCTTAAGCTCGGAGTTTATAAAGATTTTGAAACTAAATTCAAGATCCCTTTTTGGCTCTGAAATCTCTTGTCCAAACTCTTGTCTTATAAAACCCCGTAGGTCACAAGAAGAGTCTGTAGATTTTTCTATCACTGACACTTACGAAGTAGTGGGAAACTTATTCTTCGAATTTTTGTTTCGCAATGTAACATTAACACTGTCGGTGTCGCATTGCTTGCGCGCTGACATGCGGACAGGCGTACTATCATTTTTAACAGTTTTAGGTTGCTTTGACAAACACGCTCGGCAGATCCAATCTGACCCATTTCGAAGTGTTGGGTCTTTTCTGGATGATGCCGACACACATTGCAGATGGTAGTAGCCACTACAACTAATACAAATCATAGGAACAACAGTATTTACTACAACAACACGACAGCACGCGTACAACAAAACCATTAAGATTAACTGCTTAAAAATTGCTTGATAAGCAACAAGCAAAATTGCAACGGGAAGCCTGTGCGTTCAGCCCGAGAGTTCAATGTCCGTGACGAGAGTAATTGTGTTCTGTGTCCGTGACAGTTCGTTGACCCCGTCAAAGACACACAGCCATCGCAAAAATACATCGCCTAAATACTTGTAGAAATTTTAGCAATGTTTATGTATTATTACTCACGGTTTATATAACACTATTCAATTTCTTATGTCAGTGTTAATGTACACTTTAGAAACTAACACAAATAAACTCCACTACTTCAAGTCAACTCCACATTAATTAATTATTTATCGTCATAATAAACTTTTACTATATTGTCGTAAAATTTGTTAAATTTATAAATTGTTTTTTTTTTTGAGTAAAATATAATACATAAATATGTTTACGGATAATTCATGTTGCAACTGTATGTACGCGTTTTTGGTTTGTATTCCAGTTCAAAACTTTGTATATAATAGGTATTTATGTTACATAAAATTGAATGTAAACTGTTGTGTACATCCAATAAAAAAAAAAAAAAAAAAAAAAAAAATAATATAAGAACAGTTATGTCGGTAAAAACCATTAACATAAGAAAAATTATATTTTTATTATATCTATGGTAAAAACACAGACTACACTATAGTTCGGCCGTTCAGAGAATGCGTTCCTGACACGTCGCGATTGAACTGACGACGTAACTTTGTAATGGCGTTGCAGTTACGATAAAAATATTTTTGCTTGTTGTTTACCGTTTTAACAATTGATGAGTATTAAAACAACATTATTATATCAATAATCAATGAATGGTTATGATTTTGTGCCTAACTGAGTGTCAAATAACTTGGTAAACAATATTTTTCTAAATCTATAATGCGCTATTACGAGGTTATGTCAGCGCTTTATATTTGTAGTGCTGTGCTAACGATAACAGGCAATAACAGTATCGTAATCTGTTCTTATACAGTTATACTTTATAAAGTAATACGTTTTGTTTTTCTTTTTAAGAATTTGAAAATAATGGACTATAACTTTTATTAAATATAAAAATAAAACTACGACCAAACCGAACGCGCGAAAGAACGATATTGATATACATAGAGATAGAGAACGATACGACATAATTTTAAAACGGATAAGTTTTTTGAGAGAAGCAAAAAATATTGATAACTGGGATAATGTCTTGTTCATTGACAAGACATGGCCCATGTCTCGTCAATGAACCGTGAAACCGTGTGATTGGCATTATTTAACCATGTGACATGGCTAAATGCTAATCACACAGTTTCCTGTTCTTGGACGGATGATACACAAGCGTCGACGTCGAAAGTACCAATGGGTAAGGGGGCCCGTCTGATAATATGCCACGCAGGTTCTGCAAAATACGGCTTTGTGGAGAACGCGTTACTGGCATTTCAATCAAAAACCACAAATGACTACCACGAGGAAATGAATGCCACTACATTTAAAGAGTGGTTCCAGAACGTGCTTTTGCCCAGCCTACCAGAGCCTTCTGTAATATTCATGGATAATGCCTCCTATCACTCGGTTCAAATACAGAAACCACCTACCCAAGCTAATAAAAAAGAAGAAATGGTGACTTGGTTACAAGCAAAAGGCATTGACGCAAATATGCAGATGCTAAAACCAGAGCTAATTAAATTAGTTAAAGAAAATAAAGCGGTAAATGTGCGATACGAAATCGATGAACTGGCTCTGGAGTACGGTCATCGCGTTCTAAGAATTCCACCGTATCATTGCCAATATAACGCGATTGAGCTAATCTGGGCTCAAATAAAAGGTTACGCCGCCCGCCACAATACTTCCCCGCCATTCAGCACGAAAAAGATGATGACCCTATTAAAGGAAGCCTGCGAGGAAGTCACAAGAGATGACTGGGCAAAGGTTGTTGAGAAGACTAAAAACCTGATTGTGGAACATTTTGACCGAGATATCAGGATTGATTCTGTTATTGATAATAATATAATTATATATAATTATACATGTAGGCATGTAGGTATTTTTAACAGTGGTAGAGCCACGCGGCAGCTTTTGCTGTCGCACGGATGGGCCGGCTCGAACCGGGGTGGTACCACGACCTCACAGAAAACCAGCGTGAAGTAGAGGTTTACCTCTGCGTTTCGCTTGGTGAGTGCAGGTGGCCGGAGGCCCTTTTTACTGGAAATGAGGCATTCCATCTTAGTCCTCACGGGTGACAACGCACCTATATTTTGATTTGTAATAGAGGATAGATGTAGATGTCTATGGGCCGCAGCAACCACTTACCATCAGGTGGACTGTGTGCTCCTTTGTCACTCTTTTCCTATAAAAAAAACATGTAGGCGAAGATGATGATGAAGACACCACCTCCTCAAGCGAATCGGAGTCTGATTAATATTCTGTACGCACATTCAATTCAATGTACTTTATTAAATAGAAATACAGATTGTAACTTTGTAACAAAGAATAAATAAAACAATTTTATTATATTAATATTACCTTTTTTTGGTTTTCACTTAAATTACTAAAATATAAATTTTAAATGATTCCGCCAATTTAAAACGAAAATAATCTTAAAATAACGCGGCGGTTCATTTTAAAGGAACGGTAACGAACTCAGTGTTTTGTTCTGCCCATCACTAGTCGTGACTAACTGAAAGGTGTCAGGAACGCATTCTCTGAACGGCCGAACTATAAGAGGAAATATAATACGTGGTGCTCGCTTAGACGTCGCACAGTGAACTAGTATCTTTTTTTTTCAGCCAACAAAATGTCGTGAACAGGAAGTATCAGAACCGTTGTCTGAATCAAAAAGCATTTCTAATTAAATTTTTGATAGTCCGAGCAAAATTCTACTTAAAAATAAATTACGCAAGTGATGTCTCCTAAGCCTAATTTAAGTGATTTATACGAAGCCTAAGCTTTTAAATATAGTTCTATCTTAGTAATGGAATCAATCATTCTAGTTCATTGTAAAAATAATAAAATATGAGCACGTTGTAATATTGTGTTTGTATTTAATAGCAAGAAATCTGCAGCTAGAAAGGAACTTACTGAGAAATTTAAGAAAATACAAAGACAAAATATTTATCTAAAGAAAAAATGTGCCTCTTACAAATCAATTGTACAAAATTTTAAACATAAATTCGGTCTCAACTTAAATGCTGAGATTGATTGAATGGCTAAAGCAGAAGTTATGGAGTTACATAAATCTTTAATGAAAAAGAATAAACAGAGCACGCATTATTTATTATACACTGCATCCACCTTTATGTAAATTCGCATTGATTTTACACTATTATTCACCAGCTGCGTATAAATACGTTAGAGAATGCTAGAAAAGTAATAACAATGATCTTTGAAAATAAATGCATATTTTTAAAATTTACATAATTACCTTTTAAAATATTAAATAAAATATCATTAAAATGTAATTCTGGCATAATATAATGTATTATTATATTAAATTAACACATGTAAAATAAATAAAACAATTAAAAATTGTACTCGATATAATTAACAACACAATCTAAATAAACAATTACTTATTACATACTGATCATTCTACCTACGTATAATCTTTTATGACAAAAACCGCGCATGCGCGACTCTAGTATTTACCGCTTCTTCTTAATTCTTCTTATAATTATTCTTCTCCAAAGAGTACCTATACAATAATTTAATTTAATTAAGGGACCCCTTACAACAATAGATAATCTTCTTAATAACTGGCTTTACGGCTCTGGGATCTAGCCCTTCTGAGTCTGAAGTTACAATATATTATAATAATTATCCTTCATAGTATACTGCTTCACAATATGTTGATGCGTCACATTGTGCAGCCCTTGGGAGATTTTGAGGGCAACTTGAGCCAGCAGACAGCTGACGGTTGGCGATGGTATCTCAAGGAGCCTAAGCAGACCGACACCTTATTCTGAGAATCACATCACCATCAGAGCACTTCTTTCACAGTTTCCACTAATAGTTCACATGCGCGGATACTTAATACACAAAATCGCAACACTTTTACATATCAAAGTCCACTTCAAACGATTATTTAAACAATAATACAGGAGCAGCAAACCGCCTCCGGTCAAGTACCCGCCAAAACTCCAGTATTTACCGCGCTTGTGCGAAGACATAGAGTAGCGTACATTTTTGCTTGGAATAGCTTCTCTAGTACGTAGTACATTACAACTCGATGACCTGGAACTAAAAGTAGCATAATATGCCAAAGTCTGTTGTGTTATTTAAATTGTATCTCTGTATTTTGAACTTTTAAACTAAATAATGAAAGTATATTATGTGGTTTGATTATATTTGATTTTAGTTACATAGTAAGAATTATTTTTAGTAATAACGAGTGTGCTTAATGTATAAAACTCGTTACCTAATTAAAAATTTGTTACTAATTTTATTATTGTAATTACTAACATGTTTGGCTTTATATTACAGAGTTTTGATAAACAATATAATTCAATAGGGTTGTTGAGTTCCTTGTGTATAAAAATTTGTCGATGTTCTTTTCCACCCATATCTGTTAACACCCAAAGTCGCCGACAACAGATAATTATCAAATAGTTATTAATTAACAGGTTTCAAATTTAACCTAAACTAAAATCATGGCTAAAAGGTACAAAAATTGTGAATTGGCTTCCGAAACAAAATGATTATCTTTTTTCTAAACACTTCACATACATGCAGTATAACCCACAATATTTTCTGGTAGTAGCAATATCAGTAAATATAAAAGTGTTAGATTATTATTTCAAATGTTTTTTATTTCTTCTCTCCTTGTTTTTACCCAGGTTCAAGGGCCATAGCCAAATGTAGAAAGGACGCCTGATGATGACTTTGTGTTTCCAAGACGTAAATTTGTTAAATCTGTTTAAATATGCCCAATTTATTGTATCAAGCGAATAAATTTATTTTGGGACTGAAAAAAAAATTAATATCCTTAGTGAGTTTAAGTGAGTTTAGGGGTGGGTTGGGGGTTAGTAGCCATGGCTTGGTAACTTATGGTAAACGTAGAGCGACTCACATGGCTGGCCCAAAGTAAACGGTAGACCCAAGGTGGTCACTCTAAGTGGGCTTGTCGAGTCCTTGGATGTGTGTTAGTGGACTGCAGCTAGAGAAGCGTCCTCTATCCTCCGTTACTTTGGCGGGGCTGTACCACTGGGTTCTTCCGAGTGCTCATTTTTTCTTGGCTTTATGACCTCTACAGTTGTGCAGGTGGAGTAAGAGGCCGCGAAGTACAGTGCACATTGTGTCCCTGGTGCACCTTATCTGAGACGGAAAAAGGGGAAGAGAAGTCCTCATCTAAGGAAGGGTCCTTGCTGATGGGACCGCTGATGTGTTTGAAAGCATTTCCGTGGCCTTGCCATTGTGTGGCGCAGGTGGAACACCATTCTTGCCCCCGCGAAGCAGGTATGCGTAGGCATTTTCTCATCTGAAACCCGAAACATTATCCATTCTGTAGCTACGAATAAAACAAATAGACCAACTCAGCGCCGATCTTGGCTTTATATTAAAGCTTGCATCTAAGGCCTAGGTATTATTTCATACATTTATTTATATTATTTATTAATATGATACATAAATGGAATGGAAGTTACGGGTAGGCCTGGGTATAGAATTTTTATCGATATGTTTTATCACACTGTCTTATCTCTATTATTAGTTCCGTGGACATTCACTACTTCTAACAGCGCCAAAATCGTGAAAATCAAATCGCTCCATTATGTCACGGTGTATAATAGTCCAAGAGGCAGAGTCAAAAAAGTCTCTGAATTTATAAAGCCTGGTTTTTTCTTAGGTAATTATAATCATAATTTACAATAAAATGCTCCGACCAGTCAAGCGGATATTAGAACAGGTGTCTCAGGTGCGCGGTCAAACATGTCGTGACCACCGACATAATAAAATCAATTTCGTAAAGCTGAAACTTTATAAGTTTTTTTATATGTAAATCAAAATTATCATAGTCAGTCAACGTCCTATGCGAACACAGCTGGTAAGTCAGCTGTAATGTACGTAGTGAGGTTTATAAGGGTGCAATTCGTTTATTAAGCGTGGAATGGTTTGTTCACTACTACTGACTATATTATTAATAAATAAAATGGTCAGTCAACCATTCCGCAGGACAACGCCTGTCAGTCAGTGAATAAGAAATGAAATTTTTTCGCTCTCTATAGATGTTACACGCGGCAGCTCGTTATTAATTTATAATTTACTTGAAATAAAATAACATTATCATAATCATTTGAAGTACGACATTTATTTTAATAAGGCACTTCCGTGTCGCAGTTGTGCTTAAAAATCCCAGAAATAAAATTCGTTTGAATACAACAGTGTACTTAACTAACGCAGGTATATACACAGGTAAGAATTCGTTGATTTATTTTTAAGCATTTTTAACTCATTTATTTAATTATTTCATAAAACATTTCATTTCTTATTCACTGACTGACGGGCGTTGTTCTACAGATTGCTTGACTGACCATTTTAATAATTAATTTTATAGTCAGTAGTAGTTACTAAAAAAAAAATCACGCTTAATGAACGAATTGCACCCTTATAAACCTCGCTACGTTCATTACAGCTGACTGACCAGCTGTGTCCCCATAGGACGTTGGCTGACTATCATAATTTTGATTTAGTTATAAAAAAACTAAAGGTCATAAAGCTTCAGCCTTAAGAAATTGATTGTATTATATCGGTGGTCACGACATTATGTTTAACCGCGCACCTGAGACACCTGTTCTAATATCTGCTTTGCTCACCGTAGCATTTTATTGTAAATTATTATTATAATTACCTGAGAAAAAACCAGACTTAATAAATTCAGACTTTTTTGGCTCTGCCTCTCCGTCTATAGCCAGTCCATATATACAACATGTAACAAAAACCCTGTGGTTCCCGTTAAGTACGTTATCAGGATCATTATTTAAACGTATAGAATTAACTTTATTTTAAAAACTCGAACAATATTTTTTTTTATTTTATTTAAAAAAATAATTGTATGCAAATTGTATGTGGTTTTATTACCTCTGCATTATCTGTGGAGTAAGAGGATTGTCAAAGACCCCGCTTTACTTATACTCTATTCCAATTACGAAGTGCCATTTGACAGACAGCCAAAAGTACAATAAAAAACTGCGGTTGCCAACCCGCTCGCCAAGCGTGGCAACTATGGCCAATACCCCCCAATGAGCAAAACAACAAACAGACGGCCCCCAGTCCCCGGCGGCCCCGCTATTCCTGGCTACGGTGGCGACCATGGTAACGGCGGGGCAGGGGGTGCTAAGAATCTCCGGTGGAGGTTCGGTTGCCACCTTAGACGACTCGACCTGGCAACGTACAACGCACGCACCCTGAGGTCTGACGAGAAGATCGTGGAGCTGGAAGAAGAGATAGACAAGTTGCGCTGGCATATTATAGGATTATCCGAAGTCCGAAGAGAGGGGGAGGACACGGTAATCTTTGAATCCGGCAACTTGCTCTATCACCGGGAGGGCGACCATCTGTCCCAAGGAGGTGTCGGATTTATCGTCCACAAGTCTCTCGTTAACAACGTTGTAAAGTTAGGGAGTGTGTCGACGAGGGTTGCGTACCTTATACTCAGAATCACCAAACGGTATTCGCTGAAGATCATACAGGTTTACGCAGCAACCTCGGCACACCCCGATGAGGAGGTGGAGGAAATGTATGAGGATATCTCTAGAGCCATGCATTCCTCCAAAACCCAATATACGGTGTTAATCGGAGACTTCAATGCAAAACTAGGCACAAGAGAGAACGGTGAGCTGAAAGTAGGAAAATTTGGAATAGGACAACGGAACCCAAGGGGCCAGCAGCTGGCCGACTTCATGGAGAAAGAGGGACTCTTTATGATGAACTCTTTCTTCCAGAAGCAGCCCCACAGGAAGTGGACCTGGTCGAGTCCCGACGGTTCGACAAAAAATGAGATTGACTTCATTATGACGACCAGACGACAACTGTTCAGTGATGTCTCAGTGATCGCGAGGGTGAAAACCGGCAGCGATCACCGAATGGTTAGAGGCACACTGAACCTAAATGTTAAGTTGGAGAGGTCTCGTCTGATGAAGTCAACGCTCCGTCCCCCTCGTGCTCTAATCCAAAGTCCCGAAACCTTTCAGCTCGAGTTACGAAACCGTTTTCAGTGCCTAGAAGACTGCAATGAAGTGGACGATATGAATGACAAGCTCGTGGAAACTGTCCATGCGGTCGGAGCTAAGTTTTGCAAGACCCGCCGCAGAAGAACACAAAAACTCTCCGATCACACTCTTAATCTCATGGCTGTTAGACGGGAGATGAGGCTACATTCTTCAACAGATTTGACAGCATACAGGCAACTGAACAGACAGATCTCTAAATTCATGCGGCGAGACTTACGCAACTTCAATACAGCTCGTATTGAAGAAGCGATCGAGCGGAACCAAGGCTCCAAAGTCTTTGCCAGAGATCTGTCTGCCAGAAAGAGCCAACTGTCAAAGCTGAAGACCGAATGTGGCAGCATCGTTTCCGGGGCACCTGAGATTTTGAGTGAGATTGAGAGGTTCTATGGGCAGCTGTACACGTCATCGTTGGAGCCATACGCAAGTGTGAGTAACGATCCAAGAGCGAGTCTTATCCGACACTATTCCGAAGATATCCCGGACGTCAGTCTGAGCGAGATTAGAATGGCTCTCCAACACCTTAAAAACGGCAAGGCCCCAGGCGAGGATGGAATTACAGCGGAGCTTCTGAAAGCGGGTGGAAGACCGGTACCTGAAGTCCTTCAGAAGCTCTTTAATTTCGTCCTCCATGGTGGCATTACACCGGAGGAGTGGAGCAGAAGTGCGGTGGTCTTGTTCTTCAAGAAAAGTGACAACGCTCTCTTGAAGAACTACAGACCGATTTCCCTTCTGAGCCGCGTCTACGTGCTGTTTTCGAGAGCCATTACGAATCGTCTCGCGCGCAGACTTGACGACTTCCAGCTTCCCGAACAAGCCGGTTTCCGAAAGGGCTTTAGCACCATAGACCACACAGGGTATGTACCCTACGGCAAATTGTACAGAAGTCCGAAGAGTACAATTTGCCACTATGTCTGGCGTATGTGGACTATGAGAAAGCCTTTGATTCCGTCGAAATTTGGGCGGTGCTGCAGTTCCTTCAGCGGTGCCAAGTTGACTGTCGGTATATCGAAGTGCTGAAGTGTTTGTACAGTAGAGCTACGATGGCTATCCGAGTACAGAACCAGAGTACGAAACCTATCCAATTGCAGAGAGGTGTAAGACAGGGTGACGTTGTATCCCCGAAACTCTTCACCGCTGCATTGGAAGACGTTTTCAAGCTTCTGGACTGGAAAGGATACGGAATTAACATCAATGGCGAGTACATCACTCACCTTCGATTTGCCGACGATATAGTCCTCATGGCAGAATCGCTGGAGGAATGAAGCACTATGCTCAATGACCTCAATAGTGTCTCCCAATGGATAGGTCTTAAGATGAACATGGACAAAACAAAGATTATGTTTAATGTCCATGTCACACCTATGCCGGTAGTTATTGGAAGCACTAAGCTCGAAGTTGTTGACGAGTATGTTTACCTGGGACAAATAGTCCGACTAGGTAAATCCAACTTCGACCGAGAGGTCAATCGACGGATTCAACTCGGCTGGGCAGCGTTCGGGAAGCTACGACACATCTTCTCATCAGAAATACCTCAAAACCTTAAAACAAAATTGTACAACCAGTGCGTGTTGCCAGTGATGACTTACGGAACTGAGACGTGGTCCTTCACTGCTGGCCGGATGAGGAAGCTCAAGGTCGCTCAGCGAGCTATGGAGAGGGCTATGCTCGGAGTTTCTCTGCGTGATAAACTTAGGAATTAGGATATCTGCAGTAGAACCAGAGTAACCGACATAGCCCAACGGATTAGTAAGCTAAAGTGGCAGTGGGCCGGCCATATAGCTCGAAGAACCGACAACCGGTGGGGAAGAAAGGTTCTCGAGCGGCAGCCTCGTACCGGTAGGCGAAGTGTAGGGCGTCCCCCCACAAGATGGAGTGACGACCTGGTAAGACATGCAGGAAGTCGATGGATGCAGGTGGCTCGGGACCGTGCTTTGTGGCATTCTTTGGGGTAGGCCTATGTTCAGCAGTGGACTTGTGAAGGGCTGTAATGATGATGATGATGATTTGACAGATGTCAATAATCAAGTACTAGTAAAGTACCGCTATAGTCGATACTTGACGATATTGATCTTCGATTACTATAACGAACAAATTAAAATCGTATTGACAGAAAAAGGATTAGCATCAAATTAAAATTTATAAAACTGTTTTTTAATTTTCATTATATAATATTACATGATATTTTTATCAAGATGGAACATATTCATCATCACTAGCCGAAATCGATATATGGTCGGCATCGTCGTCATCACCCTCATTATCGTCTGTAGAATCCCCTGTATTTATTATAATTTGGTTTGGACAATGGTAGGGTGGAAGGCGCATTACATTGTGTCCGGCTTCCTTAGCCATTTCGTCCAATACGTATTTTGGTCTAGCTGGCTAATTTATAGCAACCAAATGCAGCAGCTCAACTTTTAACATGTACATGTCAGCAACAATATTATTGTCATTCAGCCATTTCACAATATCGGCTTTTTTGCTGCTAGAAGTCTGAGGCTTACTTATTTGTACTGAATGATACGATGCATTATCCATAATGATCGTCGATGGCTCATTCACGCTGGTCAGTAAGGTACAAAACCATTCCTTAAATTTAACAAAATTCATCTCTTCGTGGTATTCCACAGTTTTCTTAGATTTAAACGCCAAGAGGCAGTTCGAAACAAATCCCTTCATGGAACCCGCATGACAAATAATTAAGCGTTCGCCTTTGCCACTAGGTACTTTTGTGGAGAAGTGAGGAGTGTCGTCTGTCCATATCTTGCCAACTGTATGATTAGCGTTTAGCCACGTCTCATCTAGAAATATAACATTATTCTAAACGGCAATGGACTTTGCTGATTTTAGAAAATTAAATCTGCCTAAAGCTATATTTCTACGTTCCATCAAAATCTGCCTTTTATCACATTTTTTATAAGAAAATCCAACATTTTTTAAAACCGTCCAGAAAGAAGTTCTACTGCCGTGAAACAGTCCAGATTCTCGTAAAGTATTTGACAATTTATCGAGTCGGCAATTCGTTCCTACTATAGTAGCCATAGATATGGTTTCTAATGGCGTCGTTATCAAAATTGTGGATATGTGTAACTATCGATCTTCTAACTTTTTTCTTAATTGGCGATTTTAATTTGTTATCTTCCATTAAGTCTTTACCATGTTTTTCCTTACTTATTCGGGAAACAGTTTTTCGACTAATACCAAGAGCTGCACTTACTCGGTTAGTTACTTGTGAAAGTGCCAACAATGGACCACCATTCTGATACTCTCTTTTAAAGTAATCTTGTTGGCGTACTACAAACTCTCGCGCTTGACTGCGCATCACTGTTCTTTTAGTGGTCTCAGTTTCGGTTTATAAATACAAAAAAAAAAACAAATCAAATTACAGTCAAAACTTAATAACAACGAAAGAATTATCAAACAGTTATAACTACAATAACAAGAACGAAATAAAAACACAATACAAAATCAACTAAACTGAACACGCGTATCGTATACAAGGCTTCTGCACCCGTACTGAAGAGACAAACAAAATGGCGGTAGTGATCACGAGGTGGACGCAGTGTTGACAGATTCTCACTCGAAAAGAAACTGTCTATAATCGATTTTATACGATTCTTTTAGTCACGTCACTATGTAAAAAAGTAAAAATAAAACTATAGAACGAAACGCAAAACGGCAGTAAATTATTATTATCTTTTAAAGTTTTAATTATTTTGAGCACGATGTCTAAAAATAATATATTGATTGTGTGTGTGAATTAATTGTATAATGATTTAGATTGATTGTGTATTTTTAAATGATGATTTACGACCATGAACAAAAATGATTATTATTTCAAATTATGCGAAACGTGAAGAGTTACGTTCTAAGAAGTGTCAAAAGGGACTTCGTAATTGGCATAGAGTTTAGCTTTAGCATCGGCTAGTGTCAGCAAGAGGTAATAAAACTATATAAAATTAAAAAAAATATTAATAAAAAAATATGTTCGAGTTTTAAAAAAAAGTTATTTCTATAGGTTTGAATACTGATCCTGATAACATACTTAACGGGAACCACAGGGATTTTGTTGCATCTTGTATAGAGGTCAGTGGCGCTAGCACTTTTTAAATATTAGTTTATGTCTGTTATAATCGTAGAGTAAATACTCTGTGGTATTAAATCCATTCACAGACTAATATAATACAAAGTAACAATACAAAGTAACAATACAAAGACTGGTTGTTGATACACTAGGTAGGTGGTTTGCGTTATTATTATTTTATTTTAATTTTTGATGGTTCCCTATGTTCTAAAGAATAAAGTACGTAATAAAATTCAGTTTCTATGTTGAAATTGAAATAGATGACATGTACAAGCAGTATAAGATTTTGACGTGGTTTACACGGATAAAAAGGAATATTGGTCAATGATGTACACCATTGTCCAGGAATTAGCTCTATAACATAGTATAAATATTTTTAATTTATTATTATTCCTTTCATTATTCTATTATATACTATTGCCTACATAGTTAAAAGTAATATATTTATCTATTTATTTTTCATTATTTTCGTTATTTCAGAATATTATCTTTATATTATATTACATAAACATATAAATTTAAAATATCTTTAGTTTTTTTTGCATTAAAACTGTCTGACAGCTGCTCGTATGTTTTAGATTAGTGGTTCCGACAGAATAACAGCGCTGCGGCTTTTTGCTGTAGCATAATGCTGAGTCGGGTCCTTTTCGTTGCTGCAATCCAACATAAATTTAAATACTTTTTATTTTAATTGTTTATTTTTTATGTTGAGTTAATTGTTTGTTTTTTATGTGTTTGTATTAGCGTAACAACGAATAAAGTTATTTTCTTTCTTTCTGTCTTTCTTTAATATGATACTACGCATAATCCATTAAGCTGAGAACAAATTACCGGACGCGTCCGTCAGCCGCAGCTGACAGTCACGGCTTAGCGGTGTGCACGGTAGTTAAGACGGCGTCTTCGGACGCCTCACTTCAGTCATTCACACAATCGAGAAACATAACAAGCAGCGACAGCGAGGACAAATTTATAGAGTTAGCGGCAGCTGCCTTATGTTGTCCTCCAAAAAAAAAGTGAAAAGGAGTGTTTGGGTCCATGATATTAATGTAGAACGACTCGAGTATGGTGAATTTCATACATTGTATCCAGACTTACAAAAAGATGATAAACGTTAAAAAATGTACTTAAGAATGAATGAAAACCATTTTAATTTTCTGTTTAGTCTGATTGAAAATGATGTTTAATTAAGCAGCAATTTGTTCCCACACTTCCTGTTTTAAAGTAGCATTTTTATAGTGCTGCAGTTTGTAGTTATATAGGCATTCGTGGCCACAAACACATTCAATTAAATTTTCTTCGTCTGACATGTCGCGAGCGCGGCCGGTTTGTTTGTGAGACTCGAAACGTCCGCGGACGCGTCCCGTGCTCTGTGCACACCGTCCGCGGACGCACAAATATCCAGCCGGCTAGATTCTGTTCGGACGTCTGAACGCTCAAGGACAACCCAAGGGCACGTCCGCGTCTTACGACCGATAGTTTGCACAGTGTAGTATTAAATGTACTGGCTAGATTCAAATAAGCCGCGTCTGTCAGCCGCGGCTGACGGACGCGTCTGATAATTTGTTCTCAGCTTTATAATCTACTACCATAGATACGAGTGTGTCTGTTAGACTTTTGGCGGGAACTTGACCGGAGCCGTTTTGCTGCTCCTGTATTATTGTTTAAATAATCATTTGAAGTGGACTTTGATATGTAAAAGTGGTGCGATTTTGTGTATTAAGTATCTGCGCATGTGAACTATTAGTGGAAACTGTGAAAGAAGTGCTCTGATGGTGATGTGATTCTTAAAATAAGGTGTCGGTCTGCTTAGACGCCTTGAGATACCATCGCCAACCGTCAGATATCTGCTGGCTCAAGTTGCCCTCAAAATCTCCCAAGGGCTGCACAATGTGACGCATCAACATATTGTGAAGCAGTATACTATGAAGGATAATTATTATAATATATTGTAACTTTAGGCTTAGAAGGGCTAGATCCCAGAGCCGTAAAGCCAGTTATTAAGAACAAGAAGTGTCTGTTACGCCGTTAATTAGTCTGTGGTATTATAATTGTAAATTTTCATTTTTCGGATTTCATGTTTTTGCTATTTTACTGTTTTGCCCATTAAAAATCTTTAAAAAATGTGAATAATATGGTGAACATAAACATTTAAGTGTCACACATTTTACATCAGTGTTTTATTATAATGCACTGTACTAGTAAAACAGGTTAGATTTTTTCTTACAAATTTTGTTTTGTTACTACTAGTTGCATAGATCTTACAAATATTTTATTTTTTATTATAGAAACTCTCATACAAAGCTCAAGTGTATTATACAACGATGGATGAACGACGAGTTGCGGACTATTTTGTAGTAGCAGGTTTGCCAGAAAAACCAGAATTGCTAGATGATTCAGATTCTGGACATCTAAAAGGATATAGTACAAAACCACCTATAACTGACATAGGTAAGTTTTATGCATTATAGTTTGTTTCTTATGGAAATAACTGCAGGCCATAATATATAGTAATATGTATATAAAATATTACAATAATGTTTAAAATTTCTCAGGACCATGAAATATTTTTACCATTTTGATTTCACCAATGATCCTGAGATAGATTGTACAGTGTATTATAATAAATAAAGATGCATATTAAAATATAAGTATAAATTATTATATTAAGGTAATTTTGTTAAAATTATTTTTATTATTAGTGTCATAAGTAATGAGGTGTTTTTAATGTTGAAAATAAAATATTATTTAGGCAAGTGATAATGATATAGTTGGGCTACCTTATTAAATATTCACCTTTTTGGTTGCAAAAATATACCCTTGAAAGATTTTTTGTTGTAATTATAATATTTACAGATTTTGTGACAAAAACTTTAAAAACCCTTAGGCTATTTAGTTTTTACTTTAGAGGTAAAATCTAGGGATTGATAGGCAGATATTTTTCTAATTTCTGGTTAATATGTTAACAAATGGTTTGTGTCATCATAATATCATATATACAACGTGTCCCAAAATTCAACGATAAGCCAACACGGAGGATAGGCCTGCCCCAGCCTAATCGGGGACAAAAAGAAAAAAAATATATCCCAATTATATTTTAAGTTATATAAAAAAAATGAAATTCTTCAGAAATTGAGACCATTTATGATATTTTTGTTCACTACCATGACTACAAATTTTTTAAATATTTTTTCCTTTTTTTTTTAAAGGCAACCTGAATAGTACTGCTATCTACCACAATTCTTAAAAACTCCAAAATAACTCTTGTTTTATCACGAAAATTAATGAAACTTATTTTATTCCCTAAATTTTTTGAAGACTTTTACTTTTAACCAAATTTAACTTATCGTGGTGTAAAAAAAAGTATGAACACTAGTATGGCAAGTTTTTTAAAAATTGACGCAACTAACCAACATTCCAAAATGTTATAATACTCTAGGAAAACAAGTTATAAAAAAATATGGGCCTATTATTTCTTAACAGGGGCCAAATGATGGTTGGGTGTAATAAAAGTATTACTTATCTTCACGCACAATCCCTGACGGGGTAGCCAGAGAGAACAGATCGCCAAGTGTTACGATCCTTACATAGCTCTTTCGCTTCTTTCAGATTCATTATCTTCTTCATACATGCACGTCTAGGTATCTGAGTACTCTTGACCCTCCCCTCTTCGAGCAGTTTGCTCACATGGTCTTCGAAAGTTAGTCTCGGTCTACCTCGACACCTTTTAATATTAACCTTCGCGCTATATATTTTCTTCACCATTCGGTCTTCACTCATTCGCTCAACGTGCCCAAACCATCGAAGCACGCCCTTATCAATTTTTGTGATAAGGTCATCTTTCAAACCTGCCATATTGCGAATCTCTTCGTTTCGCTTTCGGTCGGCCATGGTAACGCCGCACATTTTGCGAAGAGATCGCATCTCCACTGCATTCAACTTGCTTTTATGCTTCTTCTGGCACACCCAGGTTTCGCTGCCATATAACAAAGTCGGTACCAACACTGCGTTATGTATTGCAAGGCGTGCACTCTTCACTACGCCTTGCCTTTTGACTAACGCAGTCAGGGCACCATTGACTTTGTTGCCGGCAGTGACACGCCTGTCCACATCTAAATCACATCTTCCATCCCGGCTAAAAGCACTCCCGAAGTATACAATTTCATTTACCTGTTCTAGACATTCCTGATTTACCCATATTTCACACTTCGTTCTCTCTTTGTCCCTTTCAAATACCAGAACCTTAGTTTTATTAGCATTCAAACGGAGACCTTTAATTTCACATTACTCTTTCATACAAGTGACTAATGCCTGCAGTTCTGCCTCTGATGGTGCAATAAGCACTGCATCATCAGCATACAGCAGACAATTTACTTTTATGTCACCCAATTTCACACCCAAACAGCTATCTTTCAGCTTCTGTAAACAGCTGTCGAGATACAGTATGAACAGCCAGGAAGACATGATACAACCCTGTTTCACGCCCGTTTGGACGCTAAACATGGGTGACAGGTCATGCCCTACCCGCACACAGGCTTTACAGTTACAGTAAAGTGACTGCACAGCCCTTAGCAATCGACCATCCACACCGTACCCCGGCAACAGTTCCCACATTTTCTTCCTTACAACCTTATCAAATGCTTTCTCAAGATCCACAAAAGCACAGAAAATCTTCTGGTTAGCAGCCAGAAGCTTTTCCGTGATCATGCGGAGAGAAAACATTTGATCCGTGCATCCTCTTCTAGGTCTAAATCCGCATTGTGCCTCCCATAGAAATCTTTCCGATTTCTCTTGCATCCTACGTGTCAAAACCTTCGAGTAAACTTTACTTGCTAAACTGGTCAAGCTGATCGCCCGATAGCACCCGCAGTCAAAATGTGAACCTTTACCTTTATATAAAGGCACAATGACTGCGGATCGCCAATCATCCGGGACATCCCCCGTCCGCCAGCACAAATTGCACAGCAGACGAAAGCTGTCCCAGACGCGAGGCCCACCATACTTGACCATTTCAGCAGTAACTCTGTCTAGTCCCGCAGCCTTACCACATTTCAAACTTCGAATCGCACGTTCAATCTCTTTGATACTGATGACCTCAGTGTCATCGAGGTCCAGGTCTGGCGTACCAGTCACGGCGTCATCCCCGGATCCCTCACTAAGATCATCACACGCATACATTTCTCTATAAAATTCGCTCCATCGCTGCATGACGTCCGATTTTTCTGTGAGGACGTCATTAGTTCTCGAAAGCACTTTGTTCATTCTTAAGGCCGTCGCACCACTCCGGGTCCTTCCAACCTCTTTCCAGAAGAGTTTGGAGTTCTCCTTAAAGTTGTGCGACAACCTTTCGTCCGCTTTCATTCTACACCTTTCACGCATTTCCTCAATCAATGCTTTCGTGTGAACTTTCTGCAGCTTATATCTTTCTTTCATTTTCTCTCATATCCTTATCATTACTAGAGGCCAAGTAGTCTAACCATGCTTTCTTCTTCTTCTCTACAGCTTCTTTCACTTCATCATTCCACCATGCATCTCTTCTTTTACTACTGCCTCTTTTTATTGTTCCACACACTTCTTCCGCTGCACTTACCATTCCATCCCTAAGGTTCTGCCATGTTCTTTCTACACATTCATTTCTGCCATCGATGGTGTCAAGCTTTTCGGCATGGTGTCAAGCTTTTCGGCTACCCTCGCATGATATTTGTCCCTAGTATCCGCTTCCTGAAGCTTCCAGCTTCAGATGCGACAGACCGACTGTGGTTCTGTTACCGCCGTCCGGTAGCGCCAACCCGCGGACAGACCCCTAAATCTAGTAATCACTAGATAGTGATCCGTTCCCAGGTCAGCACCCCTGAACACTCGCGTATCCATCACCTGTTTACGCAGTCGGTCATCCACCATAAACAAATCGATCATACTTCTCACATTCTTTCTTTCTCTAGTATACATATGGATTTTCTTGTGATTAAACATAGTGTTTGTCACAAGAAGACCCTTTTCCTTGCATACCGCCAGTATAAGCTTGCCAGCATCATTAACCTTTTTATCGCCAAACTTTCCAAGCACCGACTCGTACCCTGGTCGAGCGGTACCAACCCATCCATTCAAATCACCACACACAACAATTCTTTCGTTTCCCCTAGCCAAATCTAGAACTTCTCTTACATTCTCCCAAAACTCCTCCAGCTCAGCCCTGGACGACGTAGCTACCGGCGCATAAACAGCCAAAAGGAATAACTTCGTCAGTCCCAATTTAAAGCGAACCCAGAGAAGTCTTGAGTTCACAACCTTATATTCAGTCATAACATCGACCAACCGAGACGACAGCAGCACCCCCACTCCCTGGCGGGCGCTCTCGTTCTCCGGGACTCCGGACCATAGAGCTAACGCCCCGCCAGGGAGCTCTTCAGTACCACTGCCCTTCCGTTTGGTCTCCGACATACACACGACATCTAATTCTCTTTCTTTCATTATTTCAATCAACTCATTCATCTTATCTTTCATGCCTCCTCTAACATTTCACGTGCCAACTCTGCACTCTGTCCTCCACCCTCCGCCGTGTGGGGCTGTGCGTGACGGGTGGCGGTCCCCATCGCCGCTTTGCGCGCTGCATTCCACACCAACGGGGACTAGCTGGTGTGCGTCGCCTTGGGGGGACGCCCTAACCCTCGTTGGCATGGGTGCGCAGCTGAGTAGAATTGCAGCCCTGAAAAGGGCTGGCAGGGGTCGCGACGAGCACGCTTCTACAATGACCCCCTAAAAAAGTATTAGTTCTTGAAAAATGTTTAATATTTCAAAACAAATGGTACAAACAGTTTCACGTTTAATGTTCGAACTGTTTGCCACCAGCATTAATACATGCACAACATCGCCTTAAAAATGATCGTTTTATTTGTCTTGCATATCTTCTGCTATTAATGTAATCAGCAGCCTGAGTGATATTTCGACGAAGCTCGTCCAATGTCACAATGGGTTTTGAGTAGACCCTGTTTTTAAGACAACCCCAATAGAAGAAGTCCAGGGGGTTCAAATCGGGTGAACGGGGTGGCCATAAGATAGGACCAAGTCGCCCGATGCAACGCCCTGGATACTCTTGATTTAAATATTCTCGCGCAGGACAGGCATAATGTGCTGGGCAACCATCATTTTGGAACCACATGTTTTGAAGATCACTTAAGGGCACGTCGTTTAACAATTCTTGCAAGTCGTTTTGTAAAAAGTTTAAATAACTATTGCCATCGTATTACATACAACATACATAGAATTTTGTCTAGGAAGTGGGGATCTTCACTGTGCCTTTGCACGGCAAAATGTGACCCGTAGCGGATAGTCCCGCGGTAATAACGTCTGCACACGCCTGTAGTGATATGGGTGAAGCTTGTGACGTTTTAATATTCGATGTGCAAAACTTTTCGGGATTCCTGTAGCTTCTTCTATGGCACGTACCGAAGTAGTTGAGTCATTTTCTGTCTCATTGAGAACTTCTTTATCACGATCCAATCTAGGTCTTCCAGCGCTTCTCCTATTGGATGGCATACGACCCTCCGAAAACGCTTGATGCACATTAATAAACACTCGATAATCAGGATATTTTTGAGCATTTGGGTATCTTTCTAGATACAGTCTGCTAGCAGCGCTAGCATTACATCGGCATTCTCCATAGATTAAATGCATATTAGCGTATTCCTGTGGTGTGTACGGTTGCGGCATGTTAAACGCCAAACAGTCCAAAATGCGCCAGAACTCTAAATCACAAAACACACAATCGTAGTCCAAGATAATGCCAGGTCAGTTCAGTTTGCAGATCACTTCCAGTCCAAATAATGCCAGGTCAGTTAAGTTTGCAGGTCGATTCCAGTCCAAAAAGCCAAGCCAAAAGTCGATAGTATGTACGAGGGCCACGTAAGTTGAATTGGGAACGGTGCGCAGTAAACAAAGGAGCAGAGCGTACTGAACCGACTTGCTGAGAATAATAACAGCTTCTCTACCTTCCCTGTTGTTGTCTCTTTTTAACGTAAATATCTCTATCTATCTATCTCTCTCTAACATCTAAGGTATTAATGCCCCATTCGAATTCCTAGAAATTGTAACAGGAACCCATTTTGGGCATGTAGTAAAAGTGATTACTGACAATTACAATTTAAGGAATTTGGCCCCTGTTTAGAAATAATAGGCCCATATTTTTTTATAACTTGTTTTCCTAGAGTATTATACCATTTTGGAATGTTGGTTAGTTGCGTCAATTTTTAAAAAAACTTGCCATAATAGTGTTCATACTTTTTTTTTACACCACGATAAGTTAAATTTGGTTAAAAGTAAAAGTCTTCAAAAAATTTAGGGAATAAAATAAGTTTCATTAATTTTCGTGATAAAACAAGAGTTATTCTGGAGTTTTTAAGAATTGTGGTAGATAGCAGTACTATTCAGGTTGCCTATAAAAAAAAAGAAAAAAATATTTAAAAAATTGTGGTCATGGTAGTGAAAAATATCATAAATGGTCTCAATTTCTGAAGAATTTCATTCTTTTTATATAACTTAAAATATAATTGGGATATATTTTTTTTCTTTTTTTCCCTGATTAGTCCGGGGCAGGTCTATCCTCCGGTGTTGGCTTATCGTTGAATTTTGGGACACGTTGTATATAAATATTATTTAGTCTTTTCATTAGCTTATTAATAGTTTTCTACCGACTTCAACAAGGAGATGGTAGTTAATTCGATTGTATGTTTTTTGTTTATGTGTTTTACCTTATAACTTTTTTCTGGGTGAACCGATTTTAATGATCCTTTTTTTATTTGAAAGCTGATGTTTCTCATGTGGTCCCATATCAATTTGATCAAGGTCTGACCAATACTTTTTAAGTTATTCTTAATAATTTTTATTGAAGATGGTTGTACAAAATTTTTAATTTTAAATTATAATTACAAAATTTGAGTTGACTATTTTAAACTTATGGCATAATTATAGACAAACACAGCTTGCCCTACAATACAATATTTGCCATCGTTGCTAATATCATGAAAATGCTGCTACCTATCACCTGTTTCAGTTAACTTATGTTGTTTAATACAACGCCCATGAGGTGATATGGGGTAGTGGATTCTGTAACACCACCACAACTTGGTATATATACTGAAATCCTTAGCTGAAAAAAAATAATTCTTCAAGTAGGTTCTTCCAGAAGGTATGCATTTTAATCTAGTTATGGGTTGAGCACAGAGCCGATATCTTCACTTGTTAAGTGGCGAAGCTTGCGAAGACACTTATTAAGTGGCGAAGCTTGCGAAGTCACTTATTGATTTCACGATGTCTGTCCGTCTGTCCCAGGATTATCTCGAGAACGGTTTCGAATTTTCAAATTCTGTTTTCAGCAATCGATTACTGATCACCCAGGCATCTGAATCTCCTATTTTGAAATATTTTTTTTTTCCGTTAGAAACCGCTACAAAGCTGATTGCTTCGCCACTTTGCTATGCTGTTAGCTTGCTAGGTTTATTGATTTCACAATGTCTGTCCGTCTGTCCGTCTGTCCGTCTGTCCCACGATTATCTCGAGAACGGTTTCGAATTTTCAAATTCTGTTTTCAGCTATCGATTACCGATCACCCAGGCATCTGAACCTCCTATTTTGAAAATTTTTTTTTCCGTTAGAAACTGCTACAAAGCTGATTGCTTCGCCACTTTGCTATGCTGTTAGCTTGCTAGGTTTATTGATTTCACGATGTCTGTCCGTCTGTCCGTCTGTCCCACGATTATCTCGAGAACGGTTTCGAATTTTCAAATTCTGTTTTCATCAATCGATTACTGATCACCCAGGCATCTGAACCTCCTATTTTGAAACTGATTGCTCAATGGCAACCGTTAGAAACCGCTACAAAGCTGATTGCTTCGCCACTTTGCTATGCTGTTAGCTTGCTAGGTTTATTTATTAAATGCTGCACCCCATTACTAGTATATCTGTCTTTATCGGGACATAGCTCCCTTATTCAGTAGCTTGCATTTCAAAGGGGTAAGGTGGGCATAACAAAAAATAAGTGGATGCTGTGCCCCATAGACATCTAACATTTATCCTTAATCAATATGTGACTGCAATAAATAAGCCCCACACTATCTCTAATAAAGGAGTGCTTTCAGAAGTGTTAAATTGACTGATATTTTCATAAGAACTGGACCAAAGTCCTTTTTGAATAATGTTTGTATTTGCTTTAAGCTTTGGCCTAAGTATATAAAACATACCTAGAAAAATATATATTTCACTAACAGGAGATAATTCCTAATGACATTAGGGGCTTCCTACATTTATGGCAGCAATTTGCAAATGCTTAATGTTAAGATAATGCCGAATTTGACAGATTGAGAAATGTATGACTTTCAAGTATTAGTTGAAATGATACATTACTAAAAATTTTAATTTACAAAATAATAAATTTATAATAATTAAAATTTCTTGACGTACAAATGGGACGGCTTGACCAGGATAGGACCACGCTCACAGCATACCAGCATAAAAAAATAGTAAGTAGCTTAATGTTGCTGTGTTTTGTATGGTGAGTGTAGAGAACCATAGAGTCCTTGGTAAAATTATAGACATCCGGTACTCGTGTACAGGGGTGGTAGTGGGAAGGGGTTCAGTGGAAGCCCCCTACCCTTCCCCCTTTGTGGAAATGGATAGTTTATGAGAAATATATTTTTTGTAAAATCATAACCTCACTTTTTTACACAGGAATATTGACTCAAAGTTACTTCTGCAACATCTTCGGCACTGTGGGAAGAGCAGCCCCTTCTTCCTTGCATTGCTAATCATAGGCCTCCACACCTATGGCCATATAAAACACTAGGGCTAGGGCAGTGAAAACTATGTGGATTTGGGGCGAGCTGATTCGGTTTTAGTACAGATTAGACCTATCTTATCTATAAAGTCAGGTTGCCCTAAACTCTGCTATGATAGTGGTAAATGAAACAATGTAATGTGAAATGTTGTAATTTTTTTTTTCTGAAAAACCTCATGACTCAGTGGAGAACCACAGACTCAAATCATTGTGTATGAGTCCCATCTTCAGCCACAAACGGATTGTCTGTGTCCGAGTAATTATCTTTTTTATGGATGACCTGATTCGTTATATGCACTTCTCATATATCTTTACTTAGTGAAATTTATTTTTTTCGTAATTAATTCAAAACACATTTCCGACATCCAAAAATAGTGTAAAAGGTTCAAGCTTAACCCTGATAAGCCCCTAAACTGAAAACATAATTAAAATTAAGTACCAATCGTCTATAGCCAACCGACCCATTTTTACTGGAAATGAGGCATTCCATCTTAGTCCTCAGGGGTGACCGCATCTGCATATTTATTTTTAATCGAGGATAAATGTTGATGTCCATGGGCCACAGAATTCACTTACCATCAGGTGGACTGTGTGCTCATTTATCATCCTTATTTGTTAAAAAACATGGATTACGCTGCAGTTGATAAAAGGTCACAGAGGATCGAGTGGCAATGATGCTGCAGATTATGTAGGCCGCAGGAGATCAGCACCTAGTGCGGTTGGATAAGAACGGAACAATCTACTTCTTGCCATAAGTGTCATGCTGGCCTTTTTCTAGAGCATGCATGGAGTGCGATGAGACGTCGCCTTACGTCCTGCCGAGTGTGCAGCGGTCGCCAGTTATAACAATACCGCCGAGATATGTAGCACCCGCTTGCCCACACACAGTGTCGCTCCCTGCGATCTTAAGCACTCGATCGAACCAAATATTAAGATCGCCCGACGTCAAGAAGTTGTTAGGATACGTCTAGGATGGCTCGAGTAGATTTTATTCTAGCCTACACAGGTAATGCGCGTGGAGTTGCGGAAAGCAGGTCGTGGTGAACTAATCTAAACTGTAATGATTCATTACAGCTAAGTCCACTGCTGAACATAGACCTCTCCCAACGAATGCTATAAAGCATGGTCCTGAGCCATCTGCATCCAGCGACTTCCTGCATATCTTATCAGGTCGTCACTACATCAAATAATGGGCTGCCCTACACTTCGCTTGCCGGTACGAGGCTGCCACTCGAGAACCTTTCATCCCCATCGGTAGTTGGTTTTTCGAGGTAAATGGCCGACCCATTGCCACTTCAGCTTACTATCCGTTGGGCTATGGTTATACTCTGGTTCTACTGCGGATATCCTCATTTCTACGTTTATCACGCAGAAAAACTTCGAGCATAGCCCTCTCTATAATTCGCTGAGCGACCTTGATCTTCCTCATACGGTCAGCAGTTAAGGATCACATCTCAGATCCATAACAATAATGTCCTCCAGACCGAATTTCGGTCACGGCGGCCAGCCTCAACGGAGATCAGCCAGCAGCGCAGGACAGGATTATAGTGTCCAAGTGTATGCGCAAGCACAGGTGCACTCTATATTACCTCACTCTCATAGTCCGATGGGACGATAAACCGACACGATCAGAGAGAGATCAGGCGCAGTACCAACGGCTTTACTTGCTTTCCGGGGCACGGGCTCAGATTCATATTTCATCACTGGTTGTGTAATTTTGTTTTCAAGTTTTAAGGTATATCTGACGAAAAGACTTGTCGTAATTTCCGGAACGCTGTCCAGCAGAGTTGAACTCGTCGATTGACCTTTCGGTCGAATTTGGATTTACTTAGACTATTTGTCCTAGGTTATTATACTCGTCGACAACTTAGAGCGTAGTGGGAACTACCGGCATAGGTGTGACATGCACGTTAACTGCCCGAAAAGGCTTTAGCACCATAGACCACATCCATACCTTCGGAAAATTGTACAAAAGATCGAGGAGTACAATTTGCGACTATGTCTTGCGTATGTGGACTATGAGAAAGCCTTTGATTCTGTCGAAATTTGGTCGGTGCTGCAGTCCCTTCAGCGGTGTCAAATTGATTGTCGGTATATCGAAGTGCTGAAATGTTTGTACAGTAGGGCTACGATGGCTATTCAAGGATAGAACCAGAGTACGAAACCTATTCAATTGCAGATAAGCGTAAAGGTACCATTCCGTAGCCGACCGCAGACAGCAACAGCAGGCGACGTGTCGCCTATTTAACTGTCTGTCGTTTTATTTAACTCCTTTCCTATATTTTTTCAAAAATTTTCTTTTGTCACATTGTTTAAATAACTATTGTGAGATGCATCGTACAGTGCGGGATATTGGGCCACCTGGTTTGTCAGTTTCTCTTCCACGGAATCGGTGAAACTCATTTTTTTGGAGAAAAATTATCGTGTCGCTCGGGCGTTGGCGGCACTACTGATCTGCGGTCGGGCGACATGTCGTCTGCCGCTCCGGCAAACGACGTGTCACTAACTACGGAAGGTATTTCATAGAACTACATAGAATCCAGTCATGTCGCGACGACACGTCGTCTGCTGCTGCTGTCTGCGGTCGGCTACGGAATGGTACCTTAAGTCTGAGTGACGTTGTATCCTCGAAACTCTTCACAGCTCCATTTTAAGACGTTTTCAAGCTACTTGACTGGAAAGATACGGTATTAACATCAATGGCGAATACATCACTCACCTTTGATTTGCCAATGATAAAGTCCTTATGGCAGAATCGCTGGAGGACCTAAGTACTGCTCAATGACCTCAATAATGTTTCCCAACGCATAGGTTTTAATATGAACATGGCCAAATATTAAAATTAATATAAAAGTTAATCTAGCTGCAGCGTCGCTCTATCACGTAAAATGCTAGTATTATGCATATACACGGCGTAGAAAAATCTAGCATATTCAAACAAAAGTAAATTATATGTTAAATAATTATGGGCCTGCTATATAGCTCAAAGAACAGATAACCGATGGGGAACAAAGGTTCTTAAGTGGCAGCATCTTACCGGTAAGTGAAGTATGGAGTGGCTTCCAACTAGGTGGAGTGATGACCTGCTAAGATAAACAGGAAGTCTAAGGATGCGGGTGACTCAAGACCGTGTTTTGTGGCATTCCTTGGGGGAGGCCTATGTTCAGCAGTGGACTTGTGATGGTCTGTAATGGATTTAATAAATAATCAGTAGTCATTGAATTTGTTGTGACATGCATATTTCAATTCATTATTCTAAATTTACATACTGTTAGCTGTCTGTGTAAATCATTTACATACATACCTAATCAAGGACAAATGTCTTATTTATAGTCGCAGAGATACTTTGTCCGGCTTTACTAAGTAGAGCGCAGTGCTTTGAGAGTTATAGGGCAATTATTGACTGACTGGACTACTCATTCATTTTTGATTACTACTTTATTAACGTACTGAATGAACACTGATAAGTTCATTGACATTTCATTTCTGTTACGAATTCTCAGACTAAAACATTGTTTGAATACTATTACTGTTAGCATTTAGTTGAGGAATACCTCACTTCTGTTAACCTTTATGATTGTTGTACGAGTGGTGATCCAAAAGTAAGGATTCTAATGTAATTCTTATCCTCTGTTCTGGGAAGAACCAGCAAGAAACCTAGCGGGAATTAAAAAAAGCATCTTACAATATAATATTTAAATAATTTTGATGAAACCATTTAGAAACATCATGATAGCGATCACCTCATTCCCAGGGGTTATTATCAACCATGCACTCTTTAGTAGTATAATAACCCTTACTAAACAATTTAAAACGTTTTGATAGGTAAGGTCTGCATATTTTCTGGGACTTCATTGTAAAAGCGTATACGTATGCCGCATGAAAAAAATACTTTTTTGTGCTTGTTCCTAGTATTTACAGAATGTACATCCCCTTCTTTTTTAATAAAACTGTTTTTGTATACATACGTGGATGTAAAACTTCTTTTGTGTAATTAAATCTTGTAAAAACGTCATATTAAGCCTCTCGAAGTGATCCTACAAATTGGAATCAACAACAAGCTTCTTGAGAGGCAGTCATCGGAGCTACTACAGCTTTGCGTAATTTTTTTTAAATATATTATGGTCTGGGATATGAGGTTACGGGTTAAAGTTCTGAAACTTCGAATTATGTTCTTAAACATATATCAGGGTGTAGCAGTGGATATTAAGTTAAGGCATACCTACCCAGATAGTAATCTGACGGAAAGATAGACGTCGGAAAATTATTTTACATTTTGTTTTTGCACTTTACCCACGCATTTCCTGTTATACCGTTATAGGAAGGAATATAGGAACTCTTACGAGGGCGGGTCAAAAAGGTCGCGCAATAAAGGGGTTAGAGAGGGGGAAGGGAGATTTTTTAGGATAAACAAGTCAATCGGAAAATGAACATTAACTATGGAGAAAACTTAGTTACATGCCGTGATTAAGTTCCTCGCAAAGTTCTGTCTATTTTTAGAGACTTACCAAAAAGAAATAATTAAAGTAAGTTATTTGATCGAAAAAGAAAAATAATTTCATGTTTAATTTCATCCCCTTTCACTTTCATTCTGCAAACTTTTTGACCTCCCCTTTTCTGTTTCAAAAAATTGAGGAATCAGGCACTAGGAAGTAGGACTCCTTTGCCTAGAAGTCTGTCTGGGTAGACACTACCCTATTACCCAATATGACGCCAAACATTTACCTCCACTTCTGTGTTCCGGTGTGAAGGGTATGGAGAGCGAGTATAACAGGCTGCTGCGATATTCAATCTTAGTCCTCATAGGTGATAACGCATTTGCAGCCTTCCTTGTTTGAAGTGGGCTGCAGATATGCATAGACTGCCGTAGTCACTTACCATCAATTGGACTGTACGTGCGTTTGACATTCAGGTTTAATAAAAGCAAGTGTTCATGTGGGTTGAATATCTTTATATATATAAATTACGTGTCACATTGTTTGTCCGCGATGAACTCTCTAACTGAACCGATTTCAATGAAATTTTGTATATGTGTATTTCTTGCTCTAACTTGAGAGATTTGATAGTTTTGATGACGATACAAGGGTGACACTGAAAGTTCTTAGAAAATCAAAAACTGAACAAACTAACAAGTTATTAGTTTTATTATATCTTTTCAAAATAGTGTCCATTTACATCAATACATCGCTGCATCCGATGGAACCACAGAAAAGTACTGCCCACTCGTCCTTAGGGGTCTCTTCGACGGCATTTTGAAATGCAGCCACGGCTTCCTCGGCGTCCATAAAACGTTTTCCTCGAAGTTCTTTTTCTTTTCGGAAATAAATAAAAATCGCAAGGCTCACGTCTGACGACGCCAAGTAGTCGATTGTTTGCTTGGCGGTGTGCGACGAGGCGTTGTCGTGGTGAAGGAGGGTCCTACTGCGAGGTCGTTTCTCCCGAATACTTTTTCCAAAACAAGTGGCAAATAATTGTTAGTGTACCATTCTGGAGTAACTGTTTTTCGACCCTCTAAAACAATTGTTGCGTAATGACCTGTCCTTCATTCAGAGGCCAACATATTCTTTCCCACGCTTCGACCTCTCGTCACTTTAGTTGGCAACTGCTCGGAAGGAAACACCCAGACAGCAGACTGTCACTTAGTTTCAGGATCATAACAATAAATCCAGCTTTCGTCACCCGTAAGTATGTCGAGCAGAGCATTTGAGTCACCTCCGTTAAATCATTGAACCATTTCACGAAACCAATCAATACGACGGAGTTTTTGGGCCTCTGTTAAATTATGAGGTATCCACCGGGCGCAAAGCTTCCTGACCGCTAAATGTTCATAGAGGATTTTGTGCACTTGACTCATACCGAAGCCTAAGCTTGTCCGAATCTGCTGATAAGTCACTCTTTTGTCAGTGTCTATTATACGCCGCACAACTCTCTATCGTACTTATCTTCAGTAGTTGCCGTAGAAGGCTGTCCATCGGTGAGATTAGTTCATGCTGACGTGACCAGACAATTTTCAATTTGCCGGCAGATCGTGAACAAATAACAAATTAATAAAATACATATACAATAATATTGGCAAAGAGTTCCATTTTCAAAATTTGAACTTATATTTTATTATATTGTTTACAAGTGGCCAGTTCTAAAAACTTTCAGTGTCGCCCTCGTAAGTGACCCTCAATATTTTTATTGCGAATAATTTAAGGATTTTTTAAAGGACTAAGGGCAATCGGAAAGGGCAGAACAAAGTCTGCCTGGCCAGCTAGTAAAATATAAAATGCTATTAGACGTTAATTTGTTTTAGGTGTTGTGTTTCCAAGCCTCGGGGAGACCGTGCCGAGTGGTTTTGAGCTGCTCGAGTTGACTCCAACCGGGTTGCCGGCTGACTTAAACCATGGATCCATGCGATCGCCTGAGTGTTTCCTTTGCTTGCGTCGCGGACGCGATCGACCTCCGTTAGTTGACATAGGTAAGTTGTTTTTCATTTGTATAATTATTTGGTAATAGATAATTATTTATATTATACTTACCGTTGCAGCCTCTCAAAAGTCCACTGCTAAACAATGGCCTCCCCATATAATATGCCATAATTTATATGCTTCGCAAGGTGGGTTGGCAGCTTCAAAAGTAGTAAAGTGACGTTGCAGCCTATTTACGTCCCACTGCTGGGCACAGGCTTCCTCTCATTTCTGAGAGGGTTTTAGGGCAAGAAAATGTCCGCCGCGCTGCCCCAATGCATGTTGGCGAACTTCACATGTCTTCGAAATATTATTTTTTCTTATTTCTCACGTACGAGCACGTGGTAAATCAGCACTTAAAATTGCAATTAACAATTTCATTGGTGCCGACGGAGATCGAACCCGGGTTGCTCGAGTACTGTGCAACTTACAGTGAGTGTTAACCGTCTGAGGTACCACGGCTCACTTCAGCACGGCACGGCAGCTTCAGTTACTCTTTTATTTCAGTTGTTGTTAGGAAGTCGCTGTCCCATATCCTGGTTTGTTTCACTGTGTCGCATACTACGATACCCACGAGATGTTATGGGGTAATGGATATTCTTACACCGCCACTACATGGTTAAATCAGTGACAAGTGTGATTCGTAGGAAGGGTGTGTTCATCATAATCAGATATCAAAACTACTAGATATAGACTTACTATAATTTTATCTCAGACGCATAATATGTCGTGTTAACACTTTGTAGATAGATAACTATAAAGATTCCTATCATAAATCAGTCGCCGAAAGAACAATCTCAGTGTAGATACTATTTTTTTGTTTTTACAACTATCCGTAACGCATGGTTGCGTTTCTATAATAATGGTCTTTCTTGTTGACTTTTTAAGTAACAAAATTGATCAAATGGGTGTTGGGACCCGAGTAAAAAAGTCTGTTATAAGTCCCCCTCTTACCTATATATGCCACCAAATAGCAGTGGAGTGTAAGTTCGTTTGTCACTTCAGTGTTTTAAAAAATACTTCAAAACTATAATCACATATGCAAATAAGGAAAATTGAAGTGTCTATTTGTAATGTCATAAAAACAGCTTTTTACTAAATGCAACAGTTAACAGTGGTAGAGCCACGCGGCATCTTTTGCTGTCACACGGATGGGCCGGCTCGAACCGGGGTGGTACCATGACCTCACAGAATACCAGCGTGAAGTAGAAGTTTATCTCTGCGTTTCGCTTGGTGAGTGCAGGTGGCCGGAGGCCCTTTTTACTGGAAATGAGGCATTCCATCTTAGTCCTCACGGGTGACAACGCATCTGCATTTTGATTCGCAAACGAGGATAGATGTAGATGTCTATGGGCCGCAGCAACCACTTATCATCAGGTGGATTGTGTGCTCGTTTGTCACCCTTATCCTATATAAAAAAAACATATATGCATATGAAAATATATTATACGGTACTTATTACGAAAAAAAACAATTTTTAAAATGTCTATCTGTCTGTCTCTTTGTTTGTTCCGACTAATCTCCGAAACGGCTGGACTGATTTTGACAGGACTTTCACTGGCAGATAGCTAATGTTATAAGGTATATTTTTTTAGAAAGAGAATTAGGGTTCTGCGCAAAAATTAAAACCTATGAAATCCAATCGTAATAAATTCCACGTGGACGAAGTCGCGGGGAACAGCTAGTCCCTACATAAAATTGAAGGTGTAGCCAAAGAAAAAATAAAGTACTTAAGGCGTTTCCCTGACCAAATAACCTTGAGCATTCAGTACACTGCCGTTCGCACTCTGCGTACGCCCATTTATCATAGAATTCACACAATTTTTGGAATTAATTTAAATTAAAAAAGAAAAGCGAACTTTAAAAGTTAAATAAAACGGAATAATATAGATTTTTTAAATTATCTATCCATTAGTGTAATCCTCAAATGATTAGAGCGTTGCCTTTAGCAACAGATGCATGTAATCAATAATTTTAGTCATTTTTTAAAAGTAACACATAAAAACAAATTAGAACGTGGAATGTGATGATAGGATATCGAACATTAATAATGTGCTTTTAGATGTAGTTTATTTCTCATAACTAATGAGATAATAGTCTCTGAATAACGAAGAAAAACGCACTACAGGAAGGTTTTGGTCAGGGTATCGCCTTAAGTATTGTCTGGCAGATTATGTTTTGCCACTCGAAAAAACTTCGGCTAGAACAATAATTATGATTGCGTGTAACAAGATAATTAGCCTAACAGGATTTAGAGGAAGTACTAGGTTAAAGTCTTATTATTAGCTTTCCTTATAGTATAAATTAATCTCTCAAGATACCAACAGTAAACAAGTTTAATATTCCTGTTCGAAATACTCCGTTGAAAACCGACCGCCTGGGAGGATATCTGATAAATTTTCATAGTATTTTTTTTCTTAGAAGCTCTGGTTTCTTAAGAAATACTTACAATAAAAATAAATTCTTATAGAATAACAAAAAATATTTATGCGAGTTAGGTACATAGATTTTTATGACGTTATGCTTTTAACAATGAGGTCTTTTTTTTGAGGTTTTTTTTTGTTGGTCGAAATATTTATAGATTATTATTAAAATACTTTGTTTTTTATATAATTTTTTAATAATTGAAAAATGAATGAATTACTGTAATATTCATTTAAAATCTATGACCCGTCACACACATAGAGTCATTCGGGTCAAGTGTGCGCACTTTGGTAAATATTAGTTCACTACGCATAAAATAATAAAGTTAAGAATATAAAAGTCGGCTCTGAGATAAACCACATATTAGTCTCTAAATTGAAATAGAAATAAGAATAGAAAACTTGGTAGTTTTTTTCTGTAAGCATTTAATTACATAAAATCGGAATGCGCTCACTTGACCCATGATGCGGGTAACTGTGCGCACCCGTACGGGGTAAGTATACGCATATGGGATAAGTAGCGCATTCCTTGGATTAATCAAAATATACACAATATTCAAGAATAAAGGTTCTTTATTGTAATGCCACTTAGAAAATATTTTTATTAGTTATTACATAAAAATAACAATTATCTCATAAAATTAAATTAACTGAACATTTATTTAAATTAATTTATAGAAATTTTTAATTATTAATATTTAGAGATTGACATATTTTACTTGGGATTGTCTAATTTATTAGAAACAATATTAATTTGGGGATCATCAATTCAATTATCACAAACAAAAACACCTCTCTCATATGCAGTGCATCCTCATCAGATGGCATCCTCATGTCACCAGTCTTTGCATACATGTGTGGCGGCGCTGTCGTCGCGCCACAAGCGAAACACATCGGCGCCTAAATCACGCTAACAAAGTTCCGAAATTAAAGCAGTATATATAGAATAGCTCCGAAGTACCAATCGGAGCGTTGGCCGCTCCCCGGGCAGAACACCTTGCCCGGCGGGAGATCTCCCCTTTTCCATGCACCCACCACACATGCACTGATTCCATTCTTCAGTATTTGGCTCTGTATATTTTTGCTTACATAGAGGACAAGAGTATTCTACTGTTGTAGCGGTCGAGGCCATAGAAAACTGTTCTTCCTCTTCAAGAAGATGATGTCGATTTCGAATACAATACTCGCTAATAGATACCAATGGAGCTTGCAGCAGCTCTTTTGCTCATGCTCAATGAGTGCTTTGGCTCTAGAGATTTGTTCTTCAGTGACCGATGCAACTTCAGGTCTTATTATTATATAATTTCATGGTATGGTGAGGAGAAACTGAAAATAACATCGAAGGGGCAAGTGTACGCATGCGCACACTTACCCGTGCACACTTTCCCCAGAACACCAAATTGCAATTGAAAGCTCATAAAATAAATTGAAAACAAATAAAACATGATTTTTTTATATAAAATGTAGCGTAAACATATTATTATTCAAAGAAAATACAACTTACCGTTGTGAAATCGATAACGCCGATGATACATTGTTTTCCATTAAACAAAAAAATTCGAATTTAAACACCATATTCTGTTTTTTATGAAAAAAAAAGTTATTTCTCAACCGCCGCCACAGAGACAAGTCGCGACTAGCAGGGCACTCTGGCATCACTTTTCGACCTTAACAAAAACCTCCCCCCCGTTCCCCGTTCGGGAGATACACTCACTGCGCTCACTTACCCACTGCGCTCAGTTAACCCGAATGACTCTACGGTATTTTTCCGTTCCGAATTTTGCGGTCAACACGAGTTTCTCCGTATGTGTGTGGCCGAAACTCCGAAACGGAATCCCGAAACGGAATTCTGTATGTATGTGGCCGACCTAAAAGTTCGATGTGAAGGAGTTCAGAGTGAAACTTATCGCGCCACGGAAAGGACAGAACATTGCCTACCGGGGCATTTAGTCTAAAGAACTGTAACGGTGACATTTTCTTTCGAACATTTTTTACGAGGATGCTTAAGTTTAGAAACAGTGATGATCGTGTAGTAGTCGCGTTCTACTTGACAAATACACGTTCTTGTCTTACAGTGTCCAGCGGGGTTTGCTAAGTTGACTTTTACAATTGATAACGCTAATAGAAAACTATAAAAATTATAGAAATCAATGTCACGTGACTGGGAGGTGACTTAATGTTGACATATTTTAGATGTAGATGTCTATGGGCGCATTCACTTACCACTAAGTATTTTTTGTATAATTAAAAATTACTTAACATTATAACTTGTAAAGACGTTGTGTGTGTGCTCGTTTGACATAGTTATTCTATAAAAAAAACCAGTGTCATTCCTGTTCATTTTTATACTTTTATCGATTAATATTTAACGATTGTAGAAAATCAACTTGGCTAACCCCGCTAAATAGCGACCGCTTATAATATTTGATGAACTGTTATTTTTTATAGATTTAGATACTATAGTACATTACGTTTTGATTTAATATACAGGGTTATTTTTCATAGAGTAGTCAAATTTTAAATTTATGTTCAATTATATACGAGTGGATAACTTTTAACCCTTTCGCTGTCCCGTGCAATACATATAGGTCATTGCTATTGTCTTACTATTGTGCCTGGAAACCGGACAGTGAACGTGTTAACTTTGCTCTATAACTTACATATATGGCGATATATAAAAGTACTCCATTAATTTTGCCAATTTTTCCGTACATTGCTAACTAAAATGCTTGAACTAGTGTCATACAGAAACCAACCGTGCGAAGCCGGGGCGGATTGCTAGTCAAATATATGCCTACCACTCAGTGGCGTAGCGTGCCGTAGACGGGTCCTGTATCTAAATTTATTGGAGGCCCCAAATAAAGAGTAAAGATTTTTCACAAAAGCAACAAAAACGCTCGCATTGAAATAAATAATTAATCAGTTTGGGGGCCCCAAATCAAAACTGCAGATTTTTCACAAAATAAACAAAAACGCTCGCATTGAATAAAATAATTATTTATATTGAATTACTGTCCCATAGAAGTCCTTAGAACTTTTGGTTATACACGTTCGGGGCTCCAGTAGTCCGGGGGCCCCGTATCATTGATACGGCGGTAGCTACGCCCCTGCTACCACTATAAAATCTCAAGAGGCCTAGTTCATATTCATAATGACTTCTGATATTTAACCGGTTATACGCAAATCCATGTCTGTGATCTCAAGTCTCTCATGTTGACCTTTATAGTCGTAATTGGATATGCCTTGAAACTGATATACGTAACTTATATATTTCCCGCAGACGAGATTATGTTAATTTAAAATGCAAACTTTGTTAATGATTGGGAAAATTCTTTCGAAATTTGTGTTAATGATTGAGAAAATTCTTTCGTATTATAAAATTACACAATTGCAAATTTCACGTAATTTCGATCAAAATTATATTTTTGCAATACACAATACATTTACAAAGTACACCGTAAGGGAATTAATTTTACTTTTCGTGACATAAATCTAATAAATTAATAATTAATCTATAGAATCTCTTAAAGATTTAATTGGATTTGTTGTAATACATACATATACATAAACACTCACGCCTGTCACCCAGAGGAGTAGGCAGAAACTGCGGACTTCCATTTGCCACGATCCTGGCACATCTCTCGCCTCCTTCACATCCATATACCTACGCATACATGCTAGTCGGTTAAGGGTACTCTTAATTTTGCCAATTTTCAATATATCGCCAATTTGTTCGATAAAACTTCGTCTTGGGCGTCCCTTCCCGACTCCGCTGTTCACTTTATTTATTATAATATTAATATTATTAACATTAACTAATCCTTATCTTTTAGGAGATCCTAGTAATTTTATTCCTGCTAATCCTTTAGTAACCCCGATAACTAATCCTTATATTTTAGGAGATCCTGGTAATTTTATTCCTGCTAATCCTTTAGTAACCCCGATTCTAATTCAACCTGAATGATATTTCTTATTTGCTTATGCAATTTTACGATCTATTACTAATAAATTAGGAGGAGTTATTGCTTTAGTAATATCTATTTTAATTTTATTTATCCTTCCATTAACTTTTAATAAAAAAATAACAATTTATTATTATTACTTCTTTATTCGTTCGCTTGTTGTATTCAATATGACTAATTTTTTTTTTAAATATGATAAGGGAAACAAACGAGCACACAGTCCACCTGATGGTAAGTGGTTGCTGTGGTCCATAGACATCTACATCTATCCTTGATTACGAATCAAAATGCAGATGCGTTGTCACCCGTGAGGACTAAGATGGAATGCCTCGTTTCCAGTAAAAAAGGTCTCCGGTTCTCTACACTCACCATACGAAACACAGCAGCGTTAAGCTGCTATTTGACGCTGGTATTCTGTGAGAGCGTGGTCCTTCCCCGGTCGAGCCGACCCATTCGTACTACAACTATACCAGTAATATAGCTGCAGCATGGCTTTTTAACAACGTAAATACAAAATGTTATTATATACTGACTACGAAGTAATAATCAGTGATACTGACAACCGATGAAAGGTTCCCGTGTGGCAGCCTACTACGGAAAAGCATAGAGTAGGAAGCCAAAGTTAGAGGAACAACCTAGTTTTTTCAACAGAGAACTTGTTATAATTGGTTACAGTATGTGCATAAAGATGCACGATTACAATTAAAACAATATGAATCGCCGCTTATCAGGGTTTGGTCGATGCATCATAATCGCTGATTGATAAATACGATTAATAACAAATAATATTTTTTTGCAGATGTTTCATACTGCATAGAGTTTTTATTGTTAATGAGGCATTCTATTTAGTCCTCAGGGATGACAACGCACCTATATTTTAATTTTTAATCGCGTTTAGATGTAGGTGTCTCTGGGCTACAGCATCCACTTACTATCAGATAGACTGTGTTCGTTTATCAACTTTCATTAAAAAAAAACAAATATTTATATACCCCTATAAATAATATTTAAAATGAGGGCTTACAGTCTTAGGCAATCTATATAAGTAAATAGAAAAACCTTACAAGTGTACTGTAAACTTAAGTATAGATGTCGACGACAAAATAAAGGTGGAAAATATCCAAATTAACTTGTAATTTAAATTATTTATTATTTTCTATTATATTCGACTCGTAACTGATGTGACACCTATAGTATACATATTTTATGAAACCATAAAATTAGTATGCAGGGTGATTTTTAACCGAGAGGAAAATAATGGATATTGTGTATACACATGTTACCATGTCCGATGTTTTTTTCCAAAGTAAAAAGCTTACACGCTCAACAGTTTACTATTTTACGAAATAAGGAGGTACAATCTCACAAATTATGTCACAACATTAATAAAGGATGACGGTTTTGCGAGCTGATCACTATTGAAAGTGCGATTAGTTATATTAACCGAGTAATATCTAACGAGTATTGTTAATTTAATTTACTAAAATGTTAGGTGTTTAGGGATTTATCGTTATATTAGTCTGTTTTAACAGTAGAAAAACTTTAACGCGAGCTGTCTGATAATTAGATGTTCAGCATCATCATCCTCTTTTTTTAAGTCCTTTTCAAGACCAGGAATGTGCCAGATCACGCAAAAAAGCGTGTTAGTAAGCGCAAAGCCGATTCCTTTGCCCTACTATTATTCTTTGCATGGTACACCACCTTTCGATCGGCAGACACTCGTCTGTTAGACTATGCTCAAGTTGAGCATGGTTTGGTATGCACTCACGCCCACGTCTTTCTTCTTTCTTTCTTTAACGGCCCGTAAGGTCCACTACTGGACGCACACATATAAACCTAACACAATGTTGTTGGTTGTAAATAATTTTGAAGTATATCTGTGCACGAGTGTGTGTTATTACACTAAGTTACGTACTATGCTTTTGGCTTGGTTTTGGCGTTAACTGAAATGTACGCATCGCTCCGTCTATCTTTTTTTGTGGGTTTGCGCTGCCCTTGCAAATCCGATTACATTGACACTGGCATTATAAAATATTTTTATATACGCAGGCGTGATGTACGATGGCAAGGAGCGACTTATGGCGGATGCAGAAATGGTGCTTGTGTCGGTGGGTGGTCGGCTGGCCAACGTCAACAACTCGACAGCAAAAACCTTCATCACGTACCGGCGAGCGCATCCGTCGGCGCCGTGCAACGCGCTGGTTGTTGTCGACGTGTGCGTCGTCGTCGCCAGTCGAGGCGAGACGCCTCCGCACGCCTTTTGTATGATCAACAAGAATTTGAACAAAGGTTTGTACTTTTGGTTACCTGACTTTAAAAATGAAAGGCAAATTTTAAATGTATTTTTTATTATATATAATGCAATATTAATATTTTGCGATGATGATGAAATGATTTTAATTTATACTTTATTTTATCCAAAGTATAAGTAATACTATTTTTGCAATGGTCCCAAATAAATAAAAAACATTTTCTTCGATCCATTTAATCCACTACAGCCTATAAAAGTCCTCCATAGATTGCGTAATAGGGGGGAGTTTGTTGAAGTTGCCACACCTGGCAGGCGGATTAGCAACTGCTGTATTTTATTATTTTAGTTGTTATCGGGAAGACGATACTGCCCATTTCCTGTTTCAGTTTCCCTCTATCACCTCTTACGACACCCACAAGACGATATGGGGTAGTGGATTTTCTTACACCGCCACTACACGGATAATTATTTTCTTAAATGTCAATATTTTGTTGGCTTTTTATATAAAACTTAAGTGAGAAAGAACGTCCAGTCCACCTAACACACCTGCAATCAACTTCAAATGCGTTGTCACATCTGACGACGAAGATGGAATGCCTTACACCTTGTGAGACAATCCATCATACTACTGACTCATAGGCAGAAAATAAGATAAGCGATATAATATTTAGTGAATAGGCAAGGTACGTAAGTTTAAATACAAACAATATGTTGGTGCTTTTCTATTTCGGATAGATTACAAATACTATTCTTTAATTTTTTTCAATAAACGCTCTAAAACGAAAGTTATTTGGTACAAAACGGTACAGAGTGAATCACCCAGAATACCTTGGATTATAGATACGAAATTAAATAGAAATATTATTAAACTAATATTTAGAATAAGAACAGGTCCATTCCATTAAAAATATCATCGGATGAAAAGAACTGTTTCACCTAACTGTGAAACTTGTGGAGTAATAGAAGACTTTTACATCTTACATCATTTTTTTAATGGATTGTGTGTGGAATCGAGAGGCTAGGGAATTATTTATAAGGACATATAAGATAAATGTGTGCAATATGGATATTGCGCTAGGCATTGTACATGACCCCCACCCCCACCTCGCATATTGCATTGAATATGTATAGATTTTAACTTACTTATAATGGGATTGTCATGTTAACAAACAAAAATTACTTAATTAATAGAGAAAAAAACTATTCTTTAAAAAATTAAAAAAAAATTTTTTTGCTTGTATTATGTTATCTAAAGATTAACCCACTGAAAAATAAATCAATTCATATTATGTAAATTAGTATACATACAATTAGCTTTCTATTTTTATCCTAATGCTATCGAATGAACCAATTAACTTCCTGATTATGTTGTTGTTTTCAAGAAATATTTTTTTTTTACTTTCAAATTCTAAACCTTTTACCTACCAGATTTCTTTAAAATTTATTTGAATCGTTAACATTTCAGTGTATGGAGGCAAAACTTATGAATTTATGGATATAATTAGAGCTACTAAAGTGACACGTGAATCATTTAAAGTAAAAATTTAGGCGCGTGTTTGTATGTGTATTAAGTGTGTCGTGAGATCCGCGCGTACTATCACAAAAATTATATGCTTATTTTATTATTATATAAATTATTGTTGTCACTTTCGGCGATGTCACTATCGCTACACCGCTTATATTTGTTGTACATATTACATAATCGGATATATTGTTCTAATAATCATGAAAATAATGTCCTCCAGTCTAAATTTAGGTCATGGCGGCTAGTTTGAACGGAGGCTAATCATCTGCGCATGACAGGATTATAGTGCACGTGTGTGTAAGCACAGGTGCAATCTCTATTCTTTCACTCTCATAGACCGATGCGATGGAATGGCAATCCGACACGATCGGTGAGAGATCAGGCGAACGACTAACGGCTTTACTTACTTTTCGAGGCAGAGATGTGAATAACCGTAAAAACATATTATGTTATGTCTGTGTCTATATATCTAAAAGGGTGGGGGAAAAGGTTTCTTCGTATTTTATATACAAATTCAAGACATTTTTTTTCTAAGTTTAATTACATTTAATTATAATATGTATGTGCCATTTTGTTTGATAACTTGTTGCCATCATGTAGGTACTAGGTAGTGACATATTCCCGTTACTGTAGAAATCATGGGGTTTTTGATAAAAAAATGCGACAAGTAGTTTTGATAGTCGTCTAGTCAGTAGAGTAGACTCGTCTAGTCGTCGAAATTTGAGGGTACAAGGTCAGGACTATACGGTGGATGCATTATCACTTCCCAACCAAGCTCTCTAATTTTTCCTGAGTGGCCAAAGATGCGTCCTTTTCAGTTGATCAATTCCGGCCGTTTTTTCTCAATTTCTTGTCCGAGTCTCATTAATTGTTGGCAGTTGAAATCGCGATTCGATGGATTTGGCCGGCATTAAAAGTTCATAATAAATCATCACCTTATTGCGTGTTAATCCGGGTTTCCTTACATTCTGTGGAGCTTGACTACCCTTGAACCATAATCTTTTTCGCACGTTCTTGTCATAGGTTATCCACTGTTTATCACCAGTGATCAATATTTTCAAAAATGGTTCGGTTTTATTACGTTTCAATAGAGACTTACAAATGAATACACGATTCATTAGGTTTCTTTTAGTGAGTTCGTGTAGTACCCGAGCTTTTTTGAATAGACAGAATTTTTCAAATGGATCAAAACTGTTTTGTAGTCAATCCTCAATTCCTCGGCTATGTCGTAACTACTAATATGCCGATCTTGCTCCACGTTTTCAAAGCTGGCATCGTCTTTATTCGTATAAGGGCGACCAGAGGGAGCTGCATCTTTGACATAAAAATTACCGGAAGCTTGAACCAACTTTGTGCTACTTTTACTGAGACTGCATTAGGTCCATAAACGTCACTAATTTTTTTTCGCGACTTGAGTCATATTTTTCCCTCTTTCATTTACTCATTTTGGCGGACAGAAACAATTGAAAAATGACGGGAAAGTATTTTTTACTTTTTATTTTTCTTAATGTTACTATAATATACAGGTTTATTTTGCAATAACCGGCCAAATTTGCAGATAATGTTCAGAGTAAGTAATATAGGCAAATGGTGAAGAAAAATTAATTTAAAAAAATCGGTCCTTTTATCTTTTAAATTTTTTTTTTATAGGATAAGTGTGACAAACGAGCACACAGACCACCTGATGGTAAGTGGTTGCTGCGGCCCATAGACATCTACATCTATCCTCGTTTGCGAATCAAAATGCAGATGCGTTGTCACCCGTGAGGACTAAGATGGAATGCCTCATTTCCAGTAAAAAGGGCCTCCGGCCACCTGCACTCACCAAGCGAAATGCAGAGGTAAACCTCTACTTCACGCTGGTATTCTGTGAGGCCGTGGTACCACCCCGGTTCGAGCCGGCCCATCCGGGCGATAGCAAAAGCTGCCGCGTGGTTCTGTTAAAAATTTAAAATTTTGTATAACCGACTTGAATATAAATTATTAAGAAGAACTCAAAAACTATTGGTCAGACCTTGATCAAATTTATGTGGGACCACATAAGAAGTACCAGCTTTCACATAAAAAAGAGTCCTCGAAATTTGTCACACCCAGAAAAATGTTATAATAACATGTTCGTCGTTAAGTTTGTGTAATAACCGTGTTTCTTTATGTTCAGTCTTTCTTATCTGTCCATGTAGAAATATTTTCTTGATATTGTACATTTTTTGTTAAAAATTGTTTCGTATTCCTTTGATTAAACGTGGTGGATCAAATATGACAAGCTTATAAATACCACTTATATGTATCAGGTCATCTAAAAATATAAAACATATTAATAATAAGGCAATTCTATTAAAAGTAAATATGGCGGTAAGGTTTTGGTCAATTGTACCTACCAGTGTTTTTATTTTCTCGTATTTGAACTGCTCTAGTTTAGTTTGCTCTAGTTTCCTCGTGCAGTAGTTTAAAAGCCGAACTGAATGTAGCCCCTTCATCTGAGACTAATGTTAGTGAAATAAGTCCAGTCTCACCAACAGCCGCAACAATTTCTTTTAAAATATTTTTCACTTCAATAGTAGATGTTGATCCTTCACTACAGTAAAAGGCAATCGGTTGATACAAGTAAGAGCAAAGAAAAATGCAAAGGTAGGGCGGAAATAAATCAACGCCACCACACGAAAATTTATCAGTAATGTCACTCAGTGACACTTTAATTCAGTGACAATGCCAAAACAAACAAAAACAATATGGCTGCGATAGCTTACAATGTAGTTTAGAAGGGATGTCGAGAGGCTATGGGGGATGTTAGCTGTCATATATCATCTTGCTATGACGTTTCCCATGTCCAGTATTTTCTCTATGAAGATTACTGCCCGTCTGTATATCATTATTTATATATTTGAACTTAAGTTTAAAATTTGGCTACTTTTAAAAAATAACCCTGTATATTGATATTAAAACCAGCCAGATACAAATGACACAAGCAAAGAGATTTTTCTTCAATTTTGTAGAAACAAAAGACGAAGAAACTTTTCCCGACTTATTATTTTAAACGTGAAGCTATATTTGTTAGAACTTTCATTCCTTAACAAGTGGCAAAGACCGTGTTTTTGATTGAAAAAGTGAATTTTTTAATTTTTGGCCATTTTGACCCTCTAGGAGTGTAATGAGAACTTTTTGCCCCTATTCAACCATGACTTCCATGATAGGCTATTCAAACTATGTTTAAAGTTCGAGCCCCCCCCCCCCCCGACTCTTTACTTCCAATTACGCTTGAACAACGGACGGATTCTACTAAAATTTTGCATAGAAGTAGATTATGTCGTGGTACAGGATATAAAGTTCTTGTGAGGGTTTACGTCCATACATATGGATTCAGAGATGCGATACGAGTATACGATTATTCTATAAAAACCAAATGGAGTGCTTTAATTTTCATATAAATTATTTTTTACGTCTATCTCATCGGTTAGTCAGTTATAAATAAGGGTTCCCTTTTTAAACTTGCAGGTTTCCTCACGATATTTTCTATTTCTTGATTACAGCCGAGGATCGAACTCGGGTTGCTAATACTTTGAAATTTAAGGCGAGCGCTTATCTCCCTGCTGCCTCACGAATCACATTATTATTTAACGTATTTAATATTATTCATTAATATAGTATAAATTATTAGTATTAAATATGGAGAACAACCATAATTATTACAGGCTGTGATGCATTCCATCTAAAACCTATGGGTGACAACGCAACTATAGTTTTCTAGTTGACGCGAAAGTGTTCAAGAGCTGCAATAGCCACTTACCTTTAGTCGGACTGTTACTTTGCTAGTAACTATTGAATTGTCAAATTATACAAAAAACAATTAATGACACCAATTATTCTGTTGAGTATGTGATGTATCATAAAAGAAATGTGAGTGTCAAATGCAGCACGTCCGTTTTCTAGTGAGTGGATTGTATTTTATCTTTATGTAATTAACTTTAAAGTTGTTTTTAATTGCAGGTCTAATGGGCAGCGATGTTTTTCTCTGTTATAAGAAGTCGATGAACCGTCCGCCTTCAATAGCCTATAAGCCTGAAGTGCTGTTCAGGTAAATGTAAATTGTATCTAATAATAAAGTAAAAAGTAAGGTTACAGCTTTCATACATACATCCCACTGCTGGGCACAGACATCTTTTCATATATTAGAAAGTTTTAAGACAAGGAAATGTCTGCCGTACATCATATGAATTTATTTATTTTATTTCTACGGTTTCCTTGGGTATTTTCCTTCATCGCCTAGCAGGCGGTAAATCTGAACTCAAAATAACAATTTAAAATTTCATTTAACTAATAATATAAAATTTCTTGAAACAAGAACTACACCTGTCTGACGACATTACCGCATAAGCGCTCCATCGGCTAGTTAAGAATTTTTTTTTTATCTTTTAATAGAAGCCCTTACTAGGTGTTTCTTTCCTGCCGAGGTTTCCGCGTAGGTACCTTATTATTTCTGCAGACACAAATGCGCGTCCGCGTAATGCCTGCGACACATTGTCATTGAGGTTGACATATAGGATTACTTTTTTAATATAAGGACATGTAGAACATTTTTAAACATTCAACTGGACAAAAAATACCGACATAATTAGTTCATCATGAAACAGACGAGTGACCTCATTCGCAGTTTCATAACAATTTTAATGAACGCTAATTGATGTAACTTTCACTGATTGTAACACTAATTTATGTTGGCCCACAAAAATGAGAAGATGCTTATTTGTTGAAAATGCAGTGAATAAAACGATAAAACTATGAATTATAAAAATTAGAAATATTTAACCTCATATGAGCAATGGGAAATCAATAGGACTTTAGGGTATTTGTTCGAACGGAAACACAATATAATTAGATGGAATTTAATCTCTTGGCAAGCTATTTGAGTTATAAAAACACGATGTAGCCCATCTTCAGTTTCATTTTATGACTCCATCTTACGACACTCACGGTATGAATGGTTAGACTTTTGCTTAGTTAGATAAATAATTCTTTATTTAAATAATAAACATTATAATAATATTATGCCATCACTTACATATCGGTCTAATGTATGTTTTTAAGCGCCTGACAAACGGGTGCTGAAGGAATATTTGAATTTGAGATATAAATAGGTGTTATTGAGTGGGATAATTGACACATTCCCTCCATCCAACCATCCATTACAACCTATAGAAGTCCACTGCTGAACATAAATAGGCCTCTCCCGTAGATTGCCTCATCGGAAGGATTGTACCATAAATCACATATGAAATATACTTATATTTTAGTTATTGATATAGTGTCTATTCAATTATAACTGTGTACATATAACATAAAATTGTCCTTGCAATTTCAACTACTGCTATGGGTAATGATAACATCTGCTCTAAAATGATTACGTTGATTCTTCCCTTTCTGCTCCCTATTCTTACTCATATCTTTAATTTCTCTTTATCTTCTTGTTGCTTTCCGTCGTCATGGAAGTTAGCTCATATTATTCCTATACCCAAAGTTTCGAATCCTTCATCTGCAACACATTACCGCCCTATTTCCATTTTACCATTTCTTTCAAAGGTGCTTGAACATATTGTCCACACACAATTGACCAAGTTTCTTAACCGTAACAATATCTTAAGTACTTTTCAATCCGGTTTTAGACCTGGTCACAGTACAACTACTGCTCTCCTCAAGATAACGGATGATATCCGGTGCGGTATAGATAGTGCTGCTAGATTTTAGTAGTGCCTTCAATTCTATTGATTTTGATATACTTCTTAGCATTCTCCATTCTATTAATGTGTCTCCTTCAACTATTCAATGGTTTGATTCCTACCTCCGTGGCCGCTCTCAGTGTATTCGTATCAATGAAACTTTTTCTAAGTGGTGCAATCTAACCACGGGTGTACCTCAAGGTGGCGTCCTTTCTCCTTTACTCTTTTCCATCTTTATCAACTGTATCACCTAGGTGATATCTTCAAACTTCCATCTCTATGCAGACGATTTGCAGCTGTATCGTCATTTTCTAGTGACTGAAGCAAATTCAGCACTATTTGAAATAAATAACGATCTAAATAAAATCGATAAGTGGTCTAGATCATACGGACTTGTTATAAACCCTAAAAAATCACAAGCTATGATTATAGGCACCAGGTTTACTCGTAAATTACTTGACTTTTCTTCACTGCCAACTCTGCAAATTAATGGCATTCCACTAAGCATTTCAGAAACGGTTAAGAATCTGGGCGTCATCATGGAGTGCAACTTGACATGGAATGCACATATCACAGAAATTTGCAGGAAAATCAATTATACTTTTCATTCCTTAAAATGCCTTCAACATTTTCTGCCGTTATCAACGAAGATTTCTCTTGTCCAAACACTTATTTTCCCGATTCTTGATTATGCTGATGTCTGTTATTTGGATGCGACTGAGGAGCAAATAAACAAACTTGAGCGGTTGCCAAACTTATGTATTCGTTATATTTTCGGGCTGAAAAAGTATGACCACGTCTCCTCATATCGCAAACAGCTCAAGTGGCTCCCAATCCGACTTCGCAGGAATACTCGAATCCTTTGCCTCCTCTTTAACATACTATACAATCCAACATCACCACCCTATCTACGTGATCGATTCCACTTTGCGCACTCCCCCGATGCAGTTTGCAGATCACATTTAAAAACCCTCCTAAATTCCCCTTCCTCTAGAACAAAGTCCTATTCTCACTCTTTTACAGTACATGCAGTTAGGTTATGGAATTCTCTTCCTGCTGCAATTCGAGAGGCTCAAACAGTGTCCGTGTTCAAAAGGCGAGTCAAAGAGCACTATCTTTCTTTGTCGTCCCAATGATTATATATATAATATATGATTATATTTATATATGTAATATATATATATATATATATATATATATATATATATATATATATATATATATATAATATATATATATATATAATATATATATATATATATATATATATATATGTGTATGTGTATATGTATTTATAGTGGTATTTAGTTATATGTATGTTTACATGGATTTTTGTTTTTATTAGCTTTACTTTATGTTAAGTATAATTAATATTATAAAATTTTATTATAAGAGTGCACACTAGTTCAGCTTCTCTTTTAATTTGTCCAGTATCAGGCCTGCTGGAAGAGATTTCAATATGAAATAAGCAGTGCCTTTGTACAAAATATCTTTTTTTTTCTTCATTGTAACATTATTTTGTGTGTACATAAATTGTTAAATAATAAATAAATAAATAAGACTATGAATTTTATATTAATAAAATGTATAATAAAAACACCTAATACATATTAAACCTATTATTGTAAGTATAGTACATATTATAAGGTATTTATGATGAAAGAGCAGAGAAGTCAAAATTGTTTAGGCAAGTCATAGTAATTGTTCGTGGTTTTTAAGATTTGCTGATTATTTTATGACTAGGTGTCCCTAAGGGAAGGGCTTAGGAAATAAATGGCTATTTTTAAAATGGAGTATCATTGATGGATGTTTTTACAGACAACCAATTTACAACACCCAGTTTAAGGTCGTGATATTCATGCCGAAAATTTGTTCTTTAAGATTAAAAGAGAGTTCGGTTTAAACATTATAAAAAAGTAAATTAAGTATGTGCATTCTGGCTACGGTGAATTGGGTGCCATTTGAGTTAATTACGAAATGACCATATATTGAAGGTAAGCATGGACTTATGTTTAAGTAAGGATTAGTGGTGAAATGTGCTGTGGCTATTGGAAGGGAAATGAAGCTGCAGTCTTCAACAGATTTGACAGCATACAAGCAACTGAACAGACAGATCTCCAATTGCATGCGGCGGGACTTACGCAACTTCAATACAGCTTGTATTGAAGAAGTGATCGAGCGGGACCAAGGCTCCAAAGTTCTTGTAAGAGATCTGTCTTCCAAAAAGAGCCAACTGTCAAAGCTGAAGACCGAGTGTGGTAGCATCGTTTTGAGAGGTTCTATGGGCAGCTGTACACGTCATCGTTGGGAGCCACACGCAAGTGTGAGTAACGATCCAAGAGCGAGTCTTATCTGACACTATTCCGAGGATATCCCGGACGTCAGTCTAAGCGAGATTAGAATGGCTCTCCAGCATCTTAAAACGGCAAGGCCCCAGGTGAGGATGGAATTACAGCGGAGCTTCTGAAAGCTGGTGGAAAACCGGTACTTGAAGTCCCTCAGAAGCTCTTTAATTCCGTCCTGCATGGTGGCACTTTTCCGGAGGCGTGGAGCAAAAGTGCGGTGGTCTTGTTCTTCAAGAAAGGCGACAACGCTCTCTTGAGGAACTACAGACCGATTTGCCCTCTGAGCCGCGTCTACGTGCTGTTTTCGAGAGTCATTACGAATCGTCTCGCATGCAGACTTGATGACTTCCAGCCTCCCGAACAAGCCGGCTTCCGAAAATGCTTTAGTACCATGGACTACATACACACCCTTCGGCAAATTGTACAGAAGACAGAAGAGTACAATCTGCCACTTTGCTTTGCGTACGTGGACTATGAGAAAGCCTTTGATTTCATCGAAATTTGGGCGTTACTACAGTAACTTCAGCGGTGCCAAGTTGACTGTCGGTATATCGAAGTGCTGAAGTGTTTGTACAGTAGGGCTACGATGGCTATCCGAGTACAGAATCATAGTAAGAAACCTATCCAACTGCAGAGAGGTGTAAGGACAGGGTGACGTTATATCCCCGAAACCCTTCACCGTTGCTGTGGAAGACTCACCTTCGATTTGCCAACGATATAGTCCTTATGGCAGAATCGCTGGAGGACCTAAGCACTATGCTCAATGACCTCAATAATGCCTCCCAACGGATAGGTCTTAAGATGAACATGGACAAAACAAAAATCATGTTTAACGTCCATGTCACACCTATGCCGGTAGTTGTTGGGAGCACTAAGCTCGAAGTTGTTGACGAGTATGTTTACCTGGGACAATTAGTCCGACTAGGTAAGTCCAACTTCGACCGAGAGGTCAATCGACAGATTCAACTCGGCTGGGCAGCGTTCAGGAAACTACGACACATCTTCACGTCAGGTATATCTCAAAACCTGAAAACGATATTGTACAACCAGTGCGAGTTGCCAGTGATGACTTATGGATCTGAGACGTGGTCCTTCACTGCTGGCTGTATGTAGACGCTCAAGGTCGCTCAGCGAGCTATGGAGAGGGCTATGCTCGGAATTTCTCTGCGTGATAAATTTAGAAATGAGGATATCCGCAGTAGAACCAGAGTAACCGACATAGCCCAACGGATTAGTAAGCTGAAGTGGCAATGGGCCGGCCATATAGCTCGAAGAACCGACAACCGATGGGGAAGAAAGGTTCTCGAGTGGTAGCCTCGTACCGGTAGGCGAAGTGTAGTACGACCCCCACTAGATGGAGTGCCGACCTGGTAAGACATGCAGAAAGTCGATGGATGCAGGTGGTTCAGGACCGTGCTTTGTGGAATTCCTTGGGGGAGGCCTATGTTCAGCAGTGGACTTATGAAGGGCTGTAATGATGATGATGATGAGTGCTGAAGTGGCAATGGGCCGGCCATATAGCTCGAAGAACCGACAACCGATGGCGAAGGAAGGTTCCTCGAGTGGCATCCTCGTGCCGGTAGGCGAAGTGTAAGGCGGCCGTCTACTAGATGGAGTGACGACCTGTTAAGACATGCAGGATGTCGATGGTTGCAGTTGGCTTAGGACTGTGCTTTCCTTGGGAGGCCTATGTTCAGCAGTGGACGTGTGAAGGGCAGTAATAATGATGACGATGATGATGGACTTATGTTAGAAAATCGGGGACAACTTCCCAAAATCATCACTTGGGGGTTTTTGTTTAAAATTTTGGTGTCGACTGGGATTTGAATTCTAGATTTCTGCCGGCTAAATCGAAGAGTTTTAACTTATTAGTGAAATATGTTGGTCTCATAAGGTCATAAATGACACACAGAATTTTAATTTAACACCAGATACCCAACAGTGGATAGGCGGAGTCTAGCGTTTCCCACGTCGGTGCCGTTGTTCTGTTTGCCGATGGGCGCGACGCTAGAACTGTGGCCGAATGATGCGGCCGCGCCGAAACCAGTCTTCTCTACCTTCGTGCTCACTGTTGCCGATGCTACGGATAAGGTTCGTTTTTTTTTTTTTCATATTTACGTAATTCCACTTTGGATACAGTTTTTTCCACTTTTATGAACTATAATTATTTTTATTTATTTAGAAGTTTATAACTGAAAAAGTAACAGCTAATAATTAACCATATACTATGCAAATCACTAAAGAAGTTAGTAGTAGAAGTTTTCACAAAATTGTAATTGATTTAGGAAAATAGATACAGTTGGTAATTCAGTCTATGAATTTCAGGATATATCATACTGAATTTAGATATAATTAATTTACAAATAGAAGTATTGCTAGTACAAAAAAGAACAATCTTATTACGGCCTTTAGAAAATCTATTAAATGAATTACATGCTCTTATGAAAAATGTGTTGTGTAATTTGGACTACCTAAAGATACATGTTCATTCATTTATTCATTCATTCATTACTTCATTATCAAAAGTCCACTGCCCATATAAAGCCTCATGATATTTTCTATAGTATACATGCTTGGCAGCCGTAGCTTTTTTATTGTTTTTATTTGTTACCAGGAAGATGCTGATGTCCAACTATTCCATTCGATTCATAAGATCTTTGTAGTATTTCCTCTTTTTAGGTTATATACCAGTCCGATGTGATAATAATTATTTACTCCTCGTCGGTTCCGAGCATCGCATCTGCTTTTGAATACTGTAGAAAGCTATAAGTTCTGTATGAGTGATTATAACGTCACAAGTCCGTGCGCTAACAGAGGGACATTCTTCTTCATTTACTCTTCGCAGGCATGTAGAAATATCCAAGTCGGAAACGCAGCCATTTTTATTTTAGGACAGAGTTTACTTTAGATTAGGAATCAACCGATTTTAAGTTCTTTCACTCTAGTCACTAAATTTTTTTTTTTTATTTATTTATTTGATAATAATTTGACAATATTTAAATTGATATTTTACGGTATAAACATAAGCTATACAGCTTTACCGTATACCGATGCCATCAACAAACATATAATAATTGTTATTCGTAATAATTATGTCATAATGTTGTGATGCACGCATTGTACCGCGCTCGCCGCGTACAGTCAAGAAACCGGTTTGCTCTCGGGTCTTAGTGCGTCCTTTGCCTACCTGGCTTGACGCGTCGAGTTTGCATATACAGGCTGTTCACATACTTTGGTACTAATTAATGATATTAAAGATAAACTTATTTTATATTATTGATAGAGTTGTAGAATATTAATGTGTAACTTATAATATAATTTTTTTTATTTTTATTTTACAAATCTTTTTTATTATAGGTTACTTAAGAAATAATTATTTAATATATTTTTGATGTTGCGTTGATTAATTTTTTCTTTTAGTTCTGATGGAAGTTTGTTTATTATATCGGGAATCATGTATTCTAACGTTCTTTTTCCATATAGATTTATGAATTTTGGTAAAGCTAAGTTTGGCGTCTTTGACTTTCGTGTGTTAAAATTGTATTGTATTGGAATTTGTAGATTTTTATTAAAGAAATTTTCAATAAGTAATATATACTTTACTTTATTATGTACAGGTAATATTTTACAAAAATTAAAGATATTATGTTGTTGGTCTTTAAATTTGTTCATGACAGTTTTTGGTACTAAGGTTTTTAAAATACGGAGTTGTAAGGTGTAAATACGGTCTAGGTGTGTTTTGTAGGTCCTACCATAGCTAGAAAGACCATACGATATTATGGATTCTGCTAATGAGATATATAATTGTACTCTTATATTGAATGGTATTTTGTATTTTATTAAACAAAATTTGGCTAGAATTCCTCGAAGTCTGTCGCATACATGGTCAATATGCCCTTTCCAGTTAAGGTGACTATCAATGATAAGCCCAAGGTAGGTATGTTGTTCCACTACATCAATATTGACACAGCAACAGGACACGCTTGTGGTATGTAAGCATTGGTGGCTATGAGCTATTAGTTTGGGTATATCGTCGCTTCTGTTTTTGGTACTACTGATGTACATAACTTTAGTTTTATTAAAATTAATTACTAGGCCCATATCATGCGACCATTTGGTTAACACGTTAAAGTCATCTTGCAGTTGACTCATGGTGTGCTTGATATTTTTCCCAGCTATAAATAAACATGTGTCATCTGCGTATTGATATATTTCACAATGTTTTAATGTGTTTATTAAGTTATTAACATATGTGAGATAGTGTAACGGGCCCAACACTGATCCTTGAGCCGTACCCAAAGTTACATTTACAGTTTTGCTTATTGCATCTTTTACTTTTACAACAAACTTCCTGTTTGCAAGGTAATCCTTGCACCAATTTAATAAAGGTCCTCTAACCCCACTATCATGCAAACTATTTATAAGCTTATTATGCCTGAGTGTGTCAAAAGCTTTACTGTAGTCGATGTATACTACAAATATGTGTTTCTTTTCGTTTAGATGTTTGTATATACTATTAGTAAATGATGTTAACAACTGTGATGTGTTCTTATGAGGCTGAAATCCATATTGTTTTTCTTGTAGTATTTTGTTGTTGCCATAAAACTCATAAATTTGTTTACAAATATATTTTTCAGCAATTTTATCAATTGTCGGAAGAATAGTTATTGGCCTATAGTTTTCGTATTCCGATGTTCCACCTTTTTTGTATATCGGTCTGACAATACCGATTTTTAATCCATTGGGATAGTTACTCATCTTAATACTTGCATTAATGAGATTAGCAATGGCTATACTAATTTTTTTGCAAATATTTTTTATGTCTATGGCTCTAATGCCATCAAAACCAGGAGCTTTGTAACTATTTAATGCATTAATAATTTTTTTTTAATATTTAAACCACTGTGGAAATGTTCTTAATTTTTATCCGTTTAAAGGGTAAGAAACTTCATAATATTCTTTATTTTTTATATAAAATTGTAGTGGTTGACACATTTGAATCACGCAAATCACTACAATATTTTTATCCCTCGAACGAGAGCATCTCGTTGCTAGGATGCGCCTGAAATCGAACATGCTAATTAGCTTATACGTTTACGCAACTAAACTGACTAGAAAGAGGGTAATGTTTTTCAACCGTATGTACATAATATGTCTATTGCTTGGACATGCTCTGTAGCGTAAACAGCTTGATGAATTTTAACATATAGGCTGTCGTTAGATTCGTCTTGAGGAAGTGATATAGGGTATAATATTTGAAGTTTTATCTTTCTTGTAGGCTTTATTTCATTTTTATTTCATATTTAATCACTGTATTAACCATTGGGCTTGATAAAGTATTCCATGTGTGAATTTTATAATTTAATGCTGCAAATGTATGGTTGCCATAACTTTACTCTGTCTTGACTACAGGTGTACGGTTCTGCGGTGACGTTCTATGAAGAGTTCGATCACACTCATTTGTCCATCTGGCAGCAGGAACAACTCGGTTGGCGTGAAGGAATCACACACACCACACATTCGACACACGCCATCAAGTGCATTTGTCTGCTCTCCCGGTGGCCTTTCAGCGATACCTTCGAGCGCTGGCTGTTGTATATATTAGTCAGTATTAAATTTATTACTAGAAGAGTCGGTATGAGAGCCATGGGCAATTTTGGTGGGGCTTATTTGCACAGTAAAATTCGCATTGTACTCATCACGGACTACAAAACAATCTACCAATCGGGCAGCGACATTAGTGTCCTCCGCTCACCTTATGCCACCAAATAGTCTTATAAACTTTTACGACCTTACTTTATAATCCTTGATTATCTTTTACTTAAGTTAAATATCTCTATTACGTTCTTTCTCTATTGTCATTTAGTGAAGAGATATTCAACTTTAAGCACGTTATTATTACAGTGATAGTCGTATCTCAACAAATGCCTTCCAAAGAACAATAAAAGTGATCATATCCTGCGATAGAATATATTGAATGTATTCTTGTTTTTGCTTACAGTATTGTTATATAACGTAGCACAAGGTTTCCAAACTATGTGAAATAGTTTAAGAAGCACTGACGTTATTGCTTACTTTTCCGAGCACAAAAAAATATAATAGAATGGCATCTCGTGGCATTGAAATAATGCACATTGACATTGGGACGATTGGGACGTCGAAAACCTCAGTCCTCCCGTGACCATGGGTGCTGTAAAGTACTCAAAACGTAGAGAATTTAAAATAAGTTAATATAAGCGATAAAATCCGTAAAACTTTCACTTAAATGTGTAATGTGCGCGTGATAAAAAGAAATATTTAATTATTTACACTTTTTTTGCAGGAAATGTCGTGGAGTGAAGAACCGTTAAATATTCCAGTAGAGCGATATATAACACATTTGTTAGAGGAAGTGCCATTTCCCGAACCACGAATACTGTTGCAGGTAAATTACCCTAACCTATCCTGTCCTTTAGGACTTTGCCCCATGAGGCTTCCATTGACTTTATAACTCATTATTAAATTGACTGTATAACAACAGACTAACTTTATTGAAAAAAAAAATACAATGATGTACTTGAACTTAGGCAGTCCCCACTAGATGGTGTGTCTGACTGGCTAGAGATAAACGAAGTCGGCGGATGCAGGTGTTTCATGACTTTGCCTTCATTGGGGAAGGCCTAAGTTTAGTTGTGGCTTCTTGAAGGGCTGTAACGATCATGATGGTGCTTCTTAAGAGTCGTATTACAAAAAAACGCGAAATTACAAGGTTTCCTCGTTGAAATTGTATGTTTATCGTTCGTTACTTGAAATAACAATTACTTGGTAAAAATAGTTCGTTTTCTCTTCTCAAATAAGCTCAGAGCGGATTTAAGATAACTTATTTAATCATTCTCCCGATGCATGTTTAGGGAAAAACTCTCGAAGACATGATTTCGGAGCTCTAATTTGTATATTCTATTGAATATCGACCATCAAAAAAAATATTTTTATCTCCCAAATATCCTACACTTTAATAATAATAGAATACATTTTCGTTTACGAGTGACGACCTGGTAAGACATACAGGAAGTCGATGGATGCAGGTGGCTCAGGACCGTGCTTTGTGAGATTACTTGGGGGAGGCCTATGTTCAGCAGTGGACTTATGAAAGGCTGTAATGATGATAATGATGATTAGTTTGATAATTAAAGTTTTATGGTTCAATATTACTGGCGAATCATACTTATGTATGTCAAGTATGTCAAAAAAATTTACATGACACAAGGCATTCGTTTACTAATTTTCGAAGCATATTTTCGTTTACATTTTTCCTTTCATATGTTTTCGGAAAACTCGTTCAGAATGAATAGCTATCTCATAAAGGTCTTGAGAAGGATAAATAAGGTCAGCTACTTCTTTTATGTATGTAAGAGAACCTTCCTTAACTTCACCGTAAAGTATGTTCACATAGGATTCGCATTTAATTTTATTTGCCATTTTTTTAACCACATAACCACGTATGTACTGAATAATGGACTTAATTACGAATTCCACGCCTTCAAGTATCCATGGCATATCCATGATACGAAATCAGAATATATACAACACGTAACATAATTAACGCACATCCTGAAAGTAGCTTGTTCAGAATCGTTTACTGCATCGATTTCTATCATTTTTAATATAGGTAATTTTTTATCCCAAAAATAATTGAAACTACCCAATTTACAGTCACACTAAACCTGTACAGTCAAAACAAACTGAAATGGACCGTAACTCAAGGAAATAAGACTTTTAAAAGTGCAGTTTTATTTGTATTAATACAAATTCCGTCATTCAATACAAAATAAAGAAAATTGAACCTTATTTCAAGTATTTTAAAGTCTTTACAAATACAGAGTTTGGAGTGCCTTATAAAGGTCGCGGCGGCCAGGCCATTGACCTCCCAGATCAGCTGATTTGACGCCTCTTGACTTTTGTTTTATGGGGACGTATTAATTATTAGTTTATTTTAGTGAGACAACAAGTGCCGAGGACCTAAAAATAGTAATTCTATGAGTGAACGATTTTAGAATAGTGAAAAATGACACTGAATTGCTTTCTAAATTATTTTCTTTCATTTTTGAAACGTAACCTCCACACTATGATTTTCTCTTGTATTGTGGGGGCAGTTTACAAACATAAATTGCACAAGGACAAACATTCAGACCCGGAACAATTATTTTTAGGCCATACAAATACTTGTTCCGCGCGGGATTCGAACCCGCGGCCCTTAGCGCTGCAACTCATTTGCTAAGCCACTGCGCCACGGAGCCGTGGTGGACATTTTGAAAGTGTATTAAAATACAACGTTGCATGAGAGTTTAGGCTATCAGTAACTTAAATATTTGATTCTTAAAATTATTGTAATCTTGATTCACATCTTTTAAACACGCCGTCTTTGAATTATGTTGTCGTATTGCCTGTTATTTTTAACATTTCATTATTATTTACAATTACAATTAAAATGTAATGCAAAATTCATAATAATTTGTAACGAATATTGCCTATTGACATTGTATCATAATCAATAAACAAAATTATTCAGAGTCGAAAGTCCAAAGCCTTAAAAGTGTGATGGAAAGATGCAATCAAATGTTTACTAGACTTAAATAAACAACTCAATGCACGGAGTTCTGACATCTGTTAATGTTCATAGGTAGGTATTTCTTTAACGTAACCAATCATGTATTGTCGGCTTTTTTCGGCACTAATACCTACCTACAGTTGTGTCAAGCGGCGGCGGCGTTAACTAGTCTCGAACGCGAGCAAATACCTACTAGGCTAGCAAGACCTATACCTAGCGTTTGTGGATGGATTAGTACGGTGACCACAACATTCTTCCGGAATCAGGATAACTAACTTAATAAATAATCAATGCATAAACATGTTTAACTAAGAATTCAGTGTGTGTATTATGATTATAACATAATATACTAATTGGGGTGTCTAAGGATGTGCGTTAATTACGTTAGATGTTGTATATAATACTATTCATCATATAAAATTATTTTGAATAGCAAGACATTAACAATTTTATACCATATTTATCTGGATATGATGGTATATACATACGGAATGGGCATCTACCGCGAAACCCAAGTAATTGCTCGTCAATTTTTGTGCAATATCAAGGTGAATAGAGATTTTTTGAAGTTTCAACAATGTGATCAAATAGTTCTTTTATCGGTGCCAATCTATTATGCTGCCTTTTCTCAGCCCTGGTCGAACAATCATCAAATCGAAGACAATTTGTTAAAAATTCATCAGTTGATGCCCGTATTTTATAAAATATTTCTTTTCGCACGTTACCTGTCAAGGTAACTGTCACATTTTGCACAAAGGAAGATCGAATGCTCGTTCGAACAGAATCATCATCTTCATTTTCAGATACTATTGGCCTGTCTGACTTAAACTTCCGGTGCTGTTCAGAAATCTCTTTGATTGGTGTTAATAACTAATATTTGCAGAATCTCACCAGTAAAAAACAATTTCCAACTATCTAAAGCGCTTGTAATGAATTTAGCAGGACCTTTGTTTCCCTGGTGCATGAAATATTACAATTATTTGTAGAGTTTGCAATGATCTAGGAAGAAATCTATACCATACAAAAATTTCGCTACTTCTTTGCTTTTTTCTTCCTTTACCTCACAAAACTTCGAGTATTTCTAGGACTGTTACTGGTGAATTCGTAATATTATATATATAACCAGCTCGCCAGGCAGACGTTGTTCTGCCCTTTCCAACGACCCTTCCTACCAAAATCCTCAAATTGGCATTAAAAAAATTTGAGGGTCATTTATCGGGATAAAAACTACCCTATCTCTCAAGTTGGACCAAAATGCACACAGTGTGCAAAATTTAATTGAAATCAGTTCAGTAGTTTAGGAGTCCATCGCGGACAAACAACGTGACACGTAATTTTTATATATAAATATTGTAGGGCTATAATAGTGTAACTGTAAAGTTAGGACAAATGTCTTCAGTTGCGTATCACACTCGTTTTCAATTTTTTATTTTGTTTTTTCTTAAACACTTTCGATGAGATGCTGAAATATTTTTTTTAAACTAAGTGATGTAATGTTGCTTACCATTACATCACTTCTGTTATTTTGAAGCGATAGAAGCATTTATAGGTTTTTATAACAACTTTCCCACTTTTTCGTAAGCCCTTTTTTGTGCTGTTTGTACATATTTTAGTTTTTTTTTGTTTCATATTTAAGCGTTTCCGAAGAATATCGATAGATTACCACTTTTTTGAAGTGGTAGAGCCACGCTGCAGCTATATTATCTTCCTTATATTATAAAGAAAAATATACCTGTTAGTGTTCGTTAAAGAGTGATGTAGCAGTGGCTGTCTGTTGTCTGTGGCAGCTATCGGCGACGAACCCACACGAGCGCGTGATAGTGACGCGACGCGACGAGCAGCCGCTGGTGCGCAGCGGCGCCGGCTTCCGCCAGCTGCTGCTCAACCTCGGGCCCGACAACTGCCTGCTGCTGCTCGCGCTCGCCCTCACCGAGCAGAAGATCCTCATACACTCGCTCAGGTGCAACCGCACTACACTCACTTCCGCCAGCTGCTGCTCAACCTCGGGCCCGACAACTGCCTGCTGCTGCTCGCGCTCGCCCTCACCGAGCAGAAGATCCTCATACACTCGCTCAGGTGCAACCGCACTACACTCACTTCCGCCAGCTGCTGCTCAACCTCGGGCCCGACAACTGCCTGCTGCTGCTCGCGCTCGCCCTCACCGAGCAGAAGATCCTCATACACTGGCTCAGGTGCAACCGCACTACACTCACTTCCGCCAGCTGCTGCTCAACCTCGGGCCCGACAACTGCTGCTGCTGCTCGCGCTCGCCCTCACCGAGCAGAAGATCCTCATACACTCGCTCAGGTGCAACCGCACTACACTCACTTCCGCCAGCTGCTGCTCAACCTCGGGCCCGACAACTGCCTGCTGCTGCTCGCGCTCGCCCTCACCGAGCAGAAGATCCTCATACACTCGCTCAGGTGCAACCGCACTACACTCACTTCCGCCAGCTGCTGCTCAACCTCGGGCCCGACAACTGCCTGCTGCTGCTCGCGCTCGCCCTCACCGAGCAGAAGATCCTCATACACTCGCTCAGGTGCAACCGCACTACACTCACTTCCGCCAGCTGCTGCTCAACCTCGGGTCCGACAACTGCCTGCTGCTGCTCGCGCTCGCCCTCACCGAGCAGAAGATCCTCATACACTCGCTCAGGTGCAACCGCACTACACTCACATCCGCCAGCTGCTGCTCAACCTTGGGCCCGACAACTGCCTGATGCTGCTCGCGCTCGCCCTCACCGAGCAGAAGATCCTCATACACTCGCTCAGGTGCAACCGCACTACACTCACATCCGCCAGCTGCTGCTCAACCTCGGGCCCGACAACTGCCTGATGCTGCTCGCGCTCGCCCTCACCGAGCAGAAGATCCTCATACACTCGCTCAGGTGCAACCGCACTACACTCACATCCGCCAGCTGCTGCTCAACCTCGGGCCTGACAACTGCCTGATGCTGCTCGCGCTCGCCCTCACCGAGCAGAAGATCCTCATACACTCGCTCAGGTGCAACCGCACTACACTCACATCCGCCAGCTGCTGCTCAACCTCGGGCCCGACAACTGCCTGATGCTGCTCGCGCTCGCCCTCACCGAGCAGAAGATCCTCATACACTCGCTCAGGTGCAACCGCACTACACTCACATCCGCCAGCTGCTGCTCAACCTCGGGCCTGACAACTGCCTGATGCTGCTCGCGCTCGCCCTCACCTAGCAGAAGATCCTCATACACTCGCTCAGGTTCAACCGCACTACACTCACTTCCGCCAGCTGCTGCTTAACCTCAACAACCAGCTCGCGCTCGCCCTCATGTCAATATGTCGAAGTCGATGGATGCAGGTGGCTCAAGACCGTGTTTTATAGCATTCCTTGGGGGAGGCCTATGTTCAGCAATGGACTTATGAAGGTCTGTAATGATGGTGATGATTATTTTTGATTTAGACAATATTAACTTGCTGGATAGATTATATGTGTAATACGTATAATTATCCAGAAACCACGCTCTTTCTTTTACATATATTTTTATTACCACAAAAAAAATATCTTTAGAAAATATCTCATACGTGGCACAATATTTTCTCCTCGTTTTGCCGTAATAACCCTATGCTCAACGTATTTGTTTTCAGTAGTAGTAATTCCAAAGTTTACTAAATAATTGAACTGTTTGAAACTCTTAGAGATTTATACTGATTGCTGATTTAAACTGATCCATTCTGCGGGTCTTGCAATACTGTTTGCTACATATTAGATAGTATCACACGAAACCTCTCGGTAGCATTAAGAGGAGGCTCACACACTCGCTCAGATACACTCACTCTAGCAATACTGCTTGTTACTTATTAGGCGCTATCCCACAAAATCATTTATAGTATATATTAAGGCGAGGAATTCCGACGTTGTCAGGCTTTAGCGCGCCTTTTCCGTTGCATCCATATTTGTCCGATACGAATGACCGTGCTATATTTGGTGGACGAAAACTTACTTTATTTTAGACCGTTGCCGTTTCAGCCTATTAAAGTCCACCGCTGAACATAAGCCTCCCCATAGATTGCCTCATATGAAAAGATATTTTCCATAGTTGCCACGCTTGGCAAGCTGGTTGGCAACAGCAGTTTATTTTTATTTTTAGTCGTTATTGGAAAAACGCTGCTCCCAGTCCCCTGATTTGTTTCCCTCTGTCGCCTCTTACGACATCCACGGGCTGATATGGGGTAGTGGATATTCTTACACCGCCACTACACTACGTTTTTGCTTATTGTCAGGAAATAAAAGATCTAAATAAAAAAGTAGTCGATTAAAAATCTATTTCAATAACATTCCTTTCATATTATCGAAAAATATTATATGGAAATTTAATTACTTAAGCGTCAAAATCGTGTCTATAATACGATATTTTGTTAACCTGGGCTCAAAGTAAAGTAGCGCACACTACAGTGTTTTTAAATCAACTTCAAATTGTATGTTTATTTTATTAACAGAAAATCGTATACTATCACACTTACACTGCTACTATATGGTACGTCACTGCCCCATGTCATCCCGTGGGTATCGTAAGGGGAAGGGGGATGGGGGATTAAAGAGGAGATGGGTAGCAGCAACTTCGTTCGCGAACTCGTTTCCAAGTTTGGCAACTAGGTTAAATATCCTGCCTATAAGTAAAGTAAAAAGTATTTTTATTATAAACGGAGAAGTCATTATTTCTTTAAATATCACACTAAACACTCCCTTACTCACAAAACACTGACACCTATACTATTAGAATATTTAACTATTAACCTTACCTTCATTTTGTGGAATGTATAATGAAATTGCGTTATTGTTTCGATGTTTTTAAAGAAAAATATTTTTCAGGCCAGATACATTAACAGCTGTGTCAGAAGCTGTTTCAAGTCTTCTGTTTCCCTTCAAATGGCAATGTCCTTATATTCCACTGTGCCCATTAGGTAATATTATTTTATATTGCTTCTTGCTCAACTAAAATATGAACTCACTGATTGTTTGCGACTTTTATATTTTGCAGGCTTAGCGGAAGTATTACACGCACCGTTACCTTACCTCATTGGGGTTGATTCTAGATTTTTCGATCTTTATGAGCCTCCGCCGGATGTTACTTGTGTTGACTTAGATACGAATAATATTACGGTAAGTGATGTTTAAAATCTCATTACAATCATGAGCAAGGCAAACGAAGTTCAAATCTTAGCGTAGTCACCTTAAAAAAATTGATACCGCATCCTAAAATAAAATAAAAGGTGTGCTTGAGAAATAAACAAAATTTGGTATGACTAAACTAAAAACTTGCAAGATTTTTTTATATATTATTGAATTGCACAGGTAAACATCATGGACTCTCCTAGCCTAGAATAGTAAAGGAATGCTCATATCTGACAATTTAAAATAAATAAGACATCATTTACCTATAGTTAAATAACTAAATAATTACTTAAGAAACTTAAGAATTTCAATGACTTATGAATATAATATTAGTGTTTATTCGTAGATATGCGAGTCTCAACGTCACATATCACTAAAGCTATTACCTAAGCGACAAGCAAGGGCGTTGCGAAACACATTGGAGCAACTTTACGCTAACATTCGACCCGGTATGTTTGGTACGAAATATATTAATTAAATTAAAAAATAATGAACTTTTAACCACATTAAACGTTAATTTATTTTCTTTTATTTTCAGCGTCGCCCGTGCACTATTCGAGTAATAAATATAATGGCGAACCGACCACAAGCCTTGACAGAGATTTTCAAAGAAGAAAAAAAGAGGTAGTTATCACACAAACTAATTGGTAATTTTAGTGTTCTAAAATATTTTTGGCGGAGTTATTATAGAATCCATCACCACATAATATTAGTGTTGGCACCAAATGAGATGACTAGGAAAATACTAAAAAACTTCAATAATAACCATCTCAAATACTTCGCACGTAAAATCCAGACAGCAATGCGCTCTTAATACGCCCTATCTTTTAAATTAGGAATGGCAAATCCTAACTATTTCTGTGGTAGGAGCTTGTGTCCAGCCCTAGACTTAATAAGTTCGGATGTTTTGACGAAAAGTAGGTTTAATGTATACTCAAGAGTTATTATGGATATAAAATATAAAAAACTTTATGCCAGTCCAATTAATTTTAACAATCATTAGTATCTATATTGTTTTAAACTTACGTTATATTAAATAGTGGTGACATTTTAACAGCAAGCATTGGAACTAAAGATTCAAGAAGCGTTTCTGCGCTTTATGGCAGTCACATTACAAGGATACCGAAGTTATTTGATACCGATAACGAAAGCGCCGACGATTGGCACCACCGATCCGCATGCGTTATTCCATATGGAGGCCTTCCTTCGGTCCAGGGATAAGGTAATTTGAATTTATTGCTTTTTTAAATTCACTTTATCAATTCAAAACATATAATTAAATAATATATAAAATGAACAAAAAAGAGGTGGAGTGAGAGAAGAGGGGAGAGAGAGTTAGAGAGAAAGGGAGATGGAATGGGAGAAAAGGGAGAGAGAAAGAGATGAAAGTTTATAAGCCTACTTTACTGTATAATATAGACTTCCCCCAAGGAATGCCACAAAGCACAGTCCTGAGCCATGCCAGAATATCCTAGGTAAATGTACTTGTTAACGTAGTGCTCACAATAACTACCTGCAAAGGTGTGACATAAACATTACACATAACTTTTGTCTTGTCCGTCCATGTTCGTCGTTGAGATCATTGAACATAGTGCGTAGATTCTCCCGCAATTATTCCATAATGTAACGCAACTATATCGTTGCCAAATCGGAAATTGAAAATGAGTGATGTACTCGCTTTCTTGAAGAACAAGACTACCGCACTTATGCTGCACCCACGCCTTTATAGTGATTATGGAGGACGCCATTAAAGAGCTTCTGAAGGGTACGGGTTTCTCATCTGTTTTAAGATGCTCCGCAGAAATTTCATTCTCGCCCGGGGCTTTGCCGTTTATTAAGGTGTTGGAGAGTCATTCTGTTCTCGCCCAGACTAATGTTCAGGATATCATCGGAACAGTTGTCGTCGTTGGAAGTGGTTCGTTCGATTGAACTGGACATTACCTATGTAAAAACGGAGTTAAACGCACGTGGCCTTAAATATCGCGTATAAGCAAAATAGTACATTATTATATAATATAATATGTTCTCTCTTTAAATGTTTTATGTAAATGTTTCATATTTAAAATAAGTTGACGTTTGAGCAGAAGAGCCAAAAGGTCTATAGTACAAGATTTCTTTCTAACTTAGATTTTTGTATTTCATATATTGCTAGAAAATATATTTTTTAATTTATTTCGATTTTTTTAATTATAAATTTACAATTTTTTAATAATATTTCCGATAGCACCAAATGAATTATAAAAGTTTTTCCATATACATTCGATTGCGTTAGATTGGTTTGCGTTGCTAAAACTTGTTTACTGTTATAAAACTCTAATATCATAAGGGAGGGGGGAGGGGGTCAAACGAGCTTGCGGCTCACCTGATGGTAAGTCACTACCGCCGTTTTATTGCCGGCCTTTTAAAAAAGAGTCAACTCTTGAAGGTTCCCGAGTCGTATCGGTATTTGGTGACATAATAGCCGCGTACCATGTCGAAAGTGTTGTGTGTGTTGTTGTACAGACGCAGCAGCGGTTCTTCGCACTGATGATGCGCACGCAGATGTTCACGCGGTTCATCGAGGAGCGGTCGTTCGTGTGCGACGCGGAGCAAGGGCTGACGTTCTTCGACGAGTGCACGGAGCGCGTGGCCAGCGCTGCGGGTGCGGCGAGCGACGCGGGCGACGCGCCGCTGCTGGGCGCTGACGCCGGCAACGCCTCCGAGCGCACCGTGTTCGTGCTGCCGCCCGACCCGCCCGACCCCGGTGCGTCCACCTCACAAACTTCTCAATTTTGTTACGTCCTAGTGTTCACTTTATGCTTGTAGCACGGAATACGTTGGCTCCATCGGGGAAGGTCCACGCTCTCATAGAATACCAGCTCAAAATAGCAGCTCAATGCTGCTGTGTTTCGCATGGTGAGTGTGTAGAACCAGAAACCATTTTTACTGGAAACAAGGCATTTCATCTTAGTCCTCAGGGGTGACAACGGATCGCATCTTTATTCTTACTCGAGACTAGTTGTAGATGTCTATGGGCCACAACAATAAACAAGCATACAGTCACCCTTATTCTATAAAAAAATATTTTAAAACTAATTGAAGTGATAAAAAGTCCTTATAATATGTGGCTACTGCATTTCATGAACACCGTTGACTGTTATAAATTTTAATTAATTTTATTATTATTCATACCATTAACATTAAATTGATTTTTTTTTATAGAATAGGGGGCAAACAAGCATGCGGCTCACCTGATGGTAAGTAACTACCGCCGCCCATGAAAAACCGCAACACCAGGGGAATTGCAGATGCGTTGCCGGCCTTTCAGAAAGGTGTAAGCTCTTTTCTTGAAAGTTGCTAAGTCGTATCGGTCCAGAAAATTCGCTGGTGGTAATTGATTTCACAAGGAAGTTGTGCGAGGGAGAAAACTTCTTCTAAATCGCACAGTAGTGGACCGCTAATCATCCAGATGGTATGGATGGTAACGCGAGTTTTGTCGCGATGTGCGATGGTGAAATTGAGCGGCTGGAATTAGTCCAAACAATTCCTCAGAGCACTTCCCGTGATAGATGCGATAAAATACGCAAAGAGATGCAACATCTCTAAGCAGTGCCAGTGTATCGAGCCGATCAGAAAGTCGTCGACGATTCGAACCGCTCTGCGCTGGATGCGGTCAAGTGGAAAGAGCTGGCACTGGGGTGCCCCGGCCCAGAGATGAGAACAGTATTCCATGTGGGGCTGAACTTGCACTTTGTAAAGTTGCAAACGATGTGCCGGCATGAAATACTGTCTCGCTCTGCTGAGCACGCCAAGCTTTTTAGAGGCCAATTTGGCCTTCCCTTCCAAGTGACCACGAAACAAGTGAATGTAATGAATTTTCTGTTATAGATTGTCTATATTCTTTATTAGCTTTTTTTTTTAAATTCTTTGCTGCAATAGGTCTTCCCAAGATTGCACCATTTAGATTATATTACTTTTTTAGTATGTAAACTTGCCTTACAACTTAAGATGCAGCCTTGTTCCTACTACTGTTGCCCTTTTTTCGCATATTTTTACGACGTAATAATGTATAATATGTTTATTATATCAAGTTTCCAATATTACATCAATCTTGTATGTGTCGTTTGTTTTCAAACAAATTTCACCATAGTACACTATTTAAAATATATACAGTTTCCCGTTCGGACAATTATTCATGTGTACATATCGTATGCGTAAAAAATATTTCGAAGACTTGAGGTAAAGATGTCTGCCAACACGTACTTCGCTTTCAGAATTTAGGGCAAGCCTGTACCTAATATTGGGATGTATATTGGCTAATTATATTTCATATTTTAATTAAAAATGAGATCTACACCCGATATTAGTTTGAGATGATGGAATTTAGAAGTTTTCTTAAAGTGTGTCTAGAATATTTGCAGGGTATATATTACTTTAGACCTAAAGAGATAGACGGGGTGCTGCATATATTTCAAATGACGCAAAACCCTACACAAAATCATGTTCAATTTATTATAAGTACATGCACTTATACACATATGCATCTAAAATTATTTGTAAGAAACAACATGATTCCTAGGTTCGTATGTGTGCGAACAGTAATGAAATTTTACGGAGTGATAAAGAAAGAAGAGAGAAAGATTGTGCGTTAGTGCGTGTCTTGGTATTTCGCTGTGTTGTTTCGAGGGTGTATAGTTACATAGGTAGGGTAGAATGTTTGAGTGTAGTTTGTTTACACTCTGCCTATTTGTCTTTGTTGGTGAGTGCGTGCAACTAGGATAGGATAGCATGGTTGAGTTGAGTAGAGTTTGTTTGGTTGTGCAGAACAAACGTACACGTACAGCAAGTTCGAGCTGGACATGGAGCTGCTGGAGCGCAGTCGTGGCGCGGGCGGGGGCGGGGGCGGCGGGGCGCTGCGCGCGGTGCCGGCCGCCGCGCTGGCGTCCGTCGAGTCGCTCGCCGACGCCTCGCCCATGGCGCGCCGCACCAAGCACGAGATCGCAGCCGCGCAGAGGTACACCACTGCTCCTTTACCATCCTCCGGCACCGCCCCCGGCTGCCGGGGAAGCAAAAATGTATGAAATATATGACATAATATGTTTTCACTTACCGGCGCCGGTGCCGGCACTCCGTTGATTCCCACAGGCCGTGTTGCCGGCGGGGACTGCTAGGTGCCGGCCGGTAAAACTGCATGTGTATTGTGTACTATTGTAACTGTGTACACGCACACAGTTACAAGTACGGGGCAAGGTACGAGTAGAAGGCACGCTTTGAAATTGAGATTTGAAATTGAATTGTGAAATAATGATAAGTCTTCCCGCTCATGCGGAAGTATACCTAGGTGAAATGTTTTTTGAGATCCTTTTCAACTTTTCAAATATGTTTCTTTTAAGGATCTTATTTTTAAGATTGGATGAATTCAAGATATGACTTCTCTGCGTTGATTATATTTTCGTCTTAAACAAATGTTTTTACGTGTTGTAGAACTGAAGTCTATGTTAGTACTGAACAAAACCGGGCGTAGGTCGGCACCGGCACCGGCGTAGTTGAAAAACGAAGCGCCGGCACAGCGCTGCCACGGCGCCAATACCGTGCTGGTACTGTGCCGGCAAATGAAATATCGCCCAATGTAGCAACCGTGAATGGGGGCATGACAATGTGTGTAGTGGCCGTGTAAGAATATCCACTACCTCATATCAACTCGTGTGCTTCGTAAGACGCAACATACGAAAACAAACCAGGCGACAGCGTTTACAGCAGGCAGCAGCGTCTTCCTAATAACAACTAAAAATTTAAATAGAAACTATGGTTGCCAACTCGCCTGCCAAGCATTGCAAATATAGCCAATATTATCTACCTTATGAGGCGGACTATGAGGGAGGTCTATGATCAGCAGTGGGCTTTTAATAGGCTATAACAGTAAATGAGGGCTTATAATTTTCGTCTCACGAGATATCGCTAGTTGGAACAGGTGAAATTATTTCTTACAAAATGTTATTATAATTAAAAAGTTGAATTTAAAAACAAATCGGTTTCTAAAGTATGTAACTACACAAAACATCCTCAATGGTGTGCTCTTAATTGTTTTGCATATTGTTTAATTTTTCTATTTTGAAAAATATTTGTGGCTTAGTTTAGTTTATCCCTTTCTGAAACATTAATACTTACTCTTTTCTAACAATTTATCTTCTATGCTATGCGACCTGTCAAATATTACACTTCAATCGAAACTGGCGCCGCCCTGGTGGTAATAAAATCGGAGAATGTCCTCTTTATAATTTAGATTTGCGCTGTGCGAGTGAGGTGAGGCGCGAATGCGGAAGAGACAGATATTGATGGATTATTTCTTGTTTATTAGTATTGATTGGTGCAATCATTATAGTGCGCAGAGAACGGAAGCGGTAATTGATTCTACAGCCCGATTGCTTTCTGGTTTATTTAATGATCAGTGATCAATGCAATCTCCATATCACCTCGAAGACGACTACACTAAAATTAATTTATTTTTTTATTTTCAGGTTGGCACGAAAAGCGAGCCTTTCGCCAGAAGCGTGGGCGAAGTGTTTGCTTGGAGCTTGTTATTCTCTATATTTCCTGGCGCTGCCATGTCGACTTATGTTGTACCGAGGGAAGGAGCATGCAGCTTTGAGGGCTGCATTCGAGTTGCTTGAGCGAGCCACGAAATTAAGAGTTCCTTGTGATGAGGTGAGATTAAGAAAGTTTATAGCGACAGAATTGGTTATTGATATTTTTTATTATTTAGATTAGGTTATTTTTACAAATTAAGATTAAATTTTCACGAGAAGTGAGGAACATAAAGAAAATCTAAACTTATCGCACAACTATTTTGGTTATGGCAGCAATTTGGACCTGCTTTGCACCTATGGAGGAGCGTTTTATAGAATCGCCAAATTGAGAGTCTAAAAATAGTGACTTTAATAAGTAATTTAACTTGATCATGCTCGATTCATATTTGACTGCTTTCGTCGTAATGAAAAAAACATTTTTAGGCTTAAAGTAAACCTCTGAATAGGGACTGTTAAATCTTACTGAAACATAAATGGGCTTAATAGACATTGTTAGTGCGTGCGTCCAAAATATACCCAAAACAGCAGGGACTGGCTGAAAAACAGTGCTGAGCATAATGCGCAGTGAATACTGAGCCTGTGCCCGTTGCCTCACATTATAATCGTATACTGAGTAATATTAATTAATCTGTTATTTGTGAATGTTTATTTTTTTTTTAATTTTAAGTCTAATCATTTTTATGTGTATACTTTGTAAACTTTTCATTTGTAAACTTATTATGGTGTGGCAATAAATATTTATTATTATTATTATTATTATTAAACATTAATTTGATCATGACACTGACATATGTTCACCCCTTTCTTTTGGTGATGTCATTATCTAAAATACCCAATATGATATTAGTTTCAAAACATTTACGTATGGTCACTCGAGGTAAGTACAGTTGGGCAAGTGTAACAAATGCAAATTATGCGGCATAAACACGTTTTTTTGGTTAAATTCCACCTATTGAATATCGTAGGAACGTTTACGCTATTGACTACAGTTAAGTACGTAGCTTCAACTATTTTATCGACAGACGTCATTTTTTTAAAACTGCTCAGAAAACTTGCCTCATGTGGGGAATAACCTTGGGGAAAAGCTAATTGTTACACAAAGTTGGGCAAGTGTAACAAATGCAAATTATGCGGCATAAACACGTTTTTTTGGTTAAATTCCACCTATTGAATATCGCAGGAACGTTTACGCTATTGACTACAGTTAAGTACGTAGCTTCAACTATTTTATCGACAGACGTCATTTTTTTAAAACTGCTCCGAAAACTTGCCTCATGTGGGGAATAACCTTGGGGAAAAGCTAATTGTTACACAAAAATGGACATTCAAATCGTTTATAGATCTTAAAATATTTTTATGTTAGTATCATCTCTTCAATTTTGACGAAAACCACAGATTATAATAAAGTAACTACAACAAGAATTTGTTTTAATTACTTGACAAAATGCTATTGGTAGATACTAAAATGCTTGATCAAACAAACAAGCACTTAATAGTTGATGTTATGGAACTGAATTCTCTATGTTAAATGCTTACAGACAAGAAGTATTTAAATGTATTCTATATTTTAACAGTGGTAGAGCCACGCGGCAGCTTTGCTGTCGCATGGATGGGCCGGCTCGAACCGGGGTGGTACCACGACCTCACAGAAAACCAGCGTGAAGTAGAGATTTACCTCTGCGTTTCGCTTGGTGAGTGCAGGTGGCCGGAGGCCCTTTTTACTGGAAATGAGGCATTCCATCTTAGTCCTCTACTACTAGTCTATGGGCCGCAGGAACCACTTACCATCAGGTGGACTGTGTGCTCGTTTGTCACCCTTATCCTATAAAAAAAAAATGTCCATTATAGTTTTAATTAATTTATATCACACTTGCCTCGGGTGACTGTACACATAGTTTTAATTTCATTTAAAATGATATTACATCTTCTAAGTGGCAATGTTTGTGCGCAAGCAGGTGTGCTACCGTGTGATGATGCAGCTATGTGGCATCTACGCGTTACCAGTTCTGGCTGTACAGTTGCTGTTCCTCATGAAGCGTGCAGGTCTTCAGCCCAACGCGCTCACCTACGGATACTATAACCGATGCGTTCTGGAAGCTGCCTGGCCTAAAGACATGCCTAGGTACGTCATACTTCCTCCTTCCTTCCGTCTTCTCTTCTCTACCAGCTTCTATAAATCAACAGTTTGATATAGAACTTTTCAAGTTAGTAAAATACATGCAACTTTGAAAGATTTTTTACCTACACTCAGGACGGCTTCTACCGTGTAATGGCGGCGTAAGAGAATCTATTACCCCATTTCGTTTCTTGGGTGGTCAATAAAAGGTTACTATTGCACATGAACACAGAGAGGTCTTATGGCTTCTGGTAGATGATGATGACGCCTGGCTTAAATGGGATAAATATCCCATTTAAGTCAGGCGTAAAATACATAGACCAACAAAACGGGTAGAAGTGTTCCAGACGCGAAAATCTTCCGCCGGTCAAGTTCATAACTAAAGCACATCCTCCTTCTAATTGGGGAGACATGACTTTACGTTCTTATTCGCGAGTGCAGTCCGCACTGATTGCTGACTTTTTTACCTCGATATCTCGTTTTGTAGATATCTATATATACACATTTTAACCAGATGCAAAGATATTTAAAATAATATTTGTATAATCATGATGATGATGTGATGTGTTTATTCGACAGTGGATCGCAGTTGCTGTGGAACAAGCTACGTATCGCCGTTGTGGGTGCGGCGCTGTTCCGTAAAGCGGGCGCGCTGCGGGCCAGTCGGGCAAACTCACAAAATAACCTTCCCGGTGTGTAAACACCTTTATATTTTTATTTATATTGGCAAGAAGTCTAAGTCATTCTCCTCGAGAAAAAATTCATGGATTATTGTCTGTAATCACTTCTGACTATTCTTTAGGTCTTTTCTAAAGAGAGAATGGCTTTGGCGCATTTCTCAGATAAATTTAATTTGCACTAATAAATAAAATTGAAGTGTCTGCTTGTAATGTCAAAATAACAGCTTTTTACTAATTGCATATGAATGTATATACGGTACTTACAACAAAAACACAATTTTTAAAATTTTTGTCTGTTTGTTCCGGCTAATCTCCGAAACGGCTGAACCGATTTTGACGGGACATTCTGGTAGAAGATAGTTCATGTTATAAAAAGTAACTTAGGCTACTTATATGTTAGAAAATTAATTAGGGTTTCGCGCAACAAAATTAAAACCCTAAATTACACGCGGGTGAAGTCGCGGAGAACAGCTAGTCTGTTATAATAATACTGTTACGAGTTTGGGGTTCAAGACAATTAAAAACTTCCGATTGAATTACCAAAATTGACACTTTAATTACACAACACTAATTACAATCTAAAACCACACTAATAATAAAACACAATCACTTTAGTTCGCAGTTATTTCGCTTCGAAGTATTCTCTTGTATCGCCAATTCAATACTGCCTCGGTCGTGGTCTATATCGGCCTTATATAGGGCCTCAGATAGTTTCCAGAACCTTCTACTGTAGCAACATCTAGAATGTTCGAGTACATATCGGTCCCGAAATTTCTGGAAGGATCTTGACTCTCCTAGTTTTGCTACTCGACACTAGAGGGCGCTAGTGTAACTAGTGTTGCCATGTACAAGACATTAATAGTGGCGCGCAACACTGCCCCCTCCTAAGACATGCTCGTCCCGAGCATTATTGGCCCCATAATAACGCGCCAGTCGATCCACATGGACGATCTTAGGAGCACCCCTGGCACCTTTCTGTATCCGGTAGGTTACGTCATTGATCCTTGTCACAATCCCGTACGGTCCGTCCCATTTAGCTTGAACCTTAGATTTCCCTTTGCTGCGAGCTGGATTGTGTAACCACACTAGTGAACCTTCGTCAAACCCTTTGTTGTTCATTTTGCGGTCATACCGTGTTTTCGTCTTCTCAGACGTTTGCAGGCCCGACTGTCTGACGTGCTCATAAATGTCATTCATTTTGTTCCGCAAGTCATTTGCATAATCGGTTATACTGCGTGGGGCATCAGGTGGCTTTCCGGTGATCAGGTCTGCAGGCAGCCGTAATTCTCTCCCAAAGTTTGCGAAAGCTGGCGTCACTGATGTACTTTCGTCAACAGCGCTTCGATATGACAACAAAAACGGTTGTATGTGCCTGTCTCAGTCTCGTTGCCGTTTATCCACAACTTTTGCCAGGTACCTTTCCAATGTCTGATTAAATCGTTCTACCATTCCATCAGATTGTGGGTGGTAAGAAGTTGTTCGTGTTTTATGAGTACCCATAACTCTGCAAGTTTCCTGGAATATTTGAGACTCAAAATTCCTTCCTTGATCGATGTGAATCTCTAAGGCTACTCCAAAACGACAGAAGACTTCATGAACTAGTTTATCTGCAGCTGTTGAAGCTTCTTGATTTGGAATGGCGAAGATTTCTGGCCACTTAGTGAAGTAATCCATCACAACCATGAAATACTTGTTACCACTTTCACTTTCCGGAAACGGCCCCGCAACTTCAATGGCTATCCTCTCCCATGGTGCACCAACATTGTACAATTTTAATGCGCCTCTACTACGAATTTGAGGTCCCTTTACAGCCGCACAACTTGTACATTTGCGGCACCAGTCCTCGACATCGTCACAACAGTGGACCCAGTAAAACCGTTCTTGGATCTTCAGTAGAGTTCGTTTAACTCTCAGGTGACCTCCTGAACAACCACTATGGTACAGCTGTAGAACATCATTTTAGCCTTAGGGACAACCATTTGCAAGTGACAACTGTCTCCCCGTCCATTTTTCCATTTACGGCACAGGACTCCATCCTGAATCATCAAGCTGTCCCATTGGGCCCAATAGCTTTTCGTGGTCGGACTCATCGCTGAGACGTCGCTCCACTTGGGCTTAGGAGCACTGGCCTTCATCCATTCCAGAATCGGCTTAATGTCCGAATCTTCTTGCTGCGCATGTTGTAGGCTGTCCTTCCACTCATTGCTGAGCTGGTCTGTCCTATGTATCCTCACAGATACCAGTTCCTTACCCTCTTGCCTAGTACAATGCTTACAATCTTCAGGGCAAGGTCTTCTTGAGATTTCCCGCTGCGATGTTCGATTACAAAGTCGTATTGCTGCAGTAGTTCAATCCATATCGCAACTTGTCCTTCCGGATTTTTGAACTGCAATAGCCATTTCAGTGCAGCATGGTCAGTTCGTAAGTGGAATTTCCGCCCCAGAAGATATTTGCTAAAATGCTGCAAGGACTTTACCACAGCAAGCAATTCCCGTCTTGTGACACAATAGTTCCTTTCCGGCTTTGACAACAACTTGCTGAAGTACGCTATCACAATCTCTTGATCACCATTCCGTTGATAACACACCGCCAAGTCCTATATCACTTGCGTCTGTGTCAACTATGAATTCCTTGCTCGCTCTTGAGCTCCTGGAATGCAATATCGCAACTTTCATCCCAGCATAAATGTCGCTCCTCCTCGGTTAGCTTGTGCAGAGGTTTGGCTATATCTTCACAAATCGCCGATAATAAGAGCACAAACCCAAAAATGCTCTAACCTGTGTCTTGTCTTTTGGAACCGGCCACTCCTTGACAATTTTCGCACTGCACTGCGGCAATTTTCTCTGGATCCGTGCGGATACCTTCTTCCGACACTACATACCCCAAAAAGGTAACTTGCCGTTTGAATAGTGAGCACTTCTTCGGGCTCAACTTGAGGTTGGCACTCTGGATCTTCATGAGCACGCGTTCCAGGTTTTGAAGGTGTTCCTCAAACGTACGGCCTACGATGATGATGTCATCCAAGTAGACCAGACAGGCATCTCCAATTAGCCCGGTAAGTAGAAGCTCCATCAATCTTTCAAACGTTGCTGATGCATTGCACAATCCAAACGGCATGACTTTAAATTGCCACAGACCCTTTCCTGTGGAGAATGCAGTTTTCTCCTTGTCCTTAAGGTCAATTACAACCTGCCAGTAGCCACTTTTCAGGTCCAGCGTACTAAACCACTTTACGCCTGTGAGCATGTCCAGCGTGTCATCAATTCTTGGCAAGGGATAGCTGTCCTTCTTCATAACGTCGTTCAGGCGGCGGTAGTCAACACAAAACCGCATGCTGCCGTCCTTCTTCTTTACCAGCACCACAGGTGAACACCATGGACTAGATGGAGGTTCAATAACACCATCCTTCACCATTCCCTCAATCATGGTTTCCACTTCCTTTTCACGTGCTACAGGCAATCTTCTTGACCGCTGACGAATTGGCAATTCTTCTCCTGTGTTTATTTTGTGTTGAACTAAGCCAGTCTTTCCTATGTCAGCTTCGTTTGACGAGAAAACATTGACGTACTTGAGTAACAACTTCTTCGCCTTGATCATTTCATTCGGGGAGAGAATGCTGCGACAGTCTTCTAAAAGTGTGGTCACTCTCGTTTGTCCATCCTTGCTGGGGGTCCCAGTCGATAGATATCCGACCGACCACCGACACAACCTTTTTCTATAATCTGTTCCTTATCACAAAGGTTCAACACACGTACTCCTGAGATGTCAGTGGTTCTGACCAAGGTTCGAGCCACTTTCCATGGAAGGTCATTGTCTACGCTTTCCACGAGTACACAACGATGAGCTTGCCCAGGATTCCGAGGAAGACTAACCGGCACAATCGTTTCCGATCTCGGCGGAAGAACAATCTTCTTAAGGCTGTACACATTCCCTGGTAACGCCCCTTCCACGAAAAGTTCCTCTTGTCCGCATTTCAAAACACCTTGCTTAACGTCGATCTCACAACAATTCTTCCTCATAAAGTCTAGGCCCAGGATGCAGTCGTCCATTATATCAGCCACGATGACATTATGCAGGTAGATCATGTTGCCTAGCTTTAACTCCATCTCCTTCTCTCCACGGGCGGGTATGCGCTGACCAGTGGCTGTCACCAAATTAATGCGTTCTCGGTTGTATGCGGAGTCCCCAAGGAACCGACTTATAAGTTAGGAACTGACAACCGTGCGAGAGGCTCCAGTGTCTATGGTCAGTTTACACGGCGTTCCGTTGACTTCGCCCTTGATTATTAGGCTGTTCCCATCATGGGTTTGTGAAATCGAAATCATTGGGGCTCTTTTAACATCAGCCAGCTCCCGCCCCGCAGTCCTGGCTTTTACTCGTTTCCCTGCTGCTGCTGGGCGGTGCTATAATAGTGCATGGGCCAAGGCGTCCTTAAGCGTCTTGTGGTGCCCGAGCCTCACAGCAGCTCTGACTTCAAGGTCGCGGATACCGTCGATGAATGTCTGCACCAGGTTCCCTACAATGAGCGCAGGTACAGACTGGTACGCTTTTCGAACCAGCTTCTCCATCTCAAGGGCCCACTGCTGCAGGTTTTCGTTACTGCGTTGCACGCGATCTTTGCTGCGCACGAAAGACGTGTTCCAGGTGAGCGTCGCCATATCTCGCCTCCAATGCCTCAAGAAGCTGCTCGTAAGTCACTTCCTTACTGAGAGCTTCCAGAACAGTTAAGACCTGGTCGCGCAGGCCTAGGGTGAGAGCAATCATGGCCTGACTTTTATTCCAGCCGTTCGCCGTCATGACAGCCTCGAATTGGATTTTGTAGGCCGACCAGGAAGAAGTCCCGTCGAACGGCTAGCTACCACGGGAGCTGTAACTCCATCCCCAATTTTGATGTCGTCCAGCGTTTTCTTCACGTCAGCCATCACGTTGTCAACCCGATTGTTCACTTGGTCGATTCGGATTTCAGCTTCCGACAGGCGGTTGTCATGCTGAGCAACCCTATCCTTCACCTCCTTTATCTCTTTCCCGAAGGTAGCGTGAAGGTCCTGAGGAGCATCTGCTCTTCCATACCGCGCTGCAGCTGTTCTTCCAACCGACGGGTCTGTTCCTCCTGTCGGCGGGCCTGTTCCTCCTGTCGGCGAGCCTGTTCCTCCTGTCGGCGAGCCTGATCCTGCAGCATCATCATCAGAGCACCTAAGTCAGGTGCTGCAGATGCAGGAGCTGCTGACGGGCCGGATTCCGTGGTCGGCAGCTGGCCCTCCGATGTCTGCGACGTTGTACCACCAAGTTGTCTCTGGTCCGTCTCCAGCTGGCGTTGACTTCGGGTACGGATACCCTCAATGTCGTCCTTTGGTAAAATCGGCATGATTTGATCCCACTTCTGACACCAATTGTTACGAGCTTCGGGTTCAAGACAATTAAAAACCAAAATTACCAAAATTTACACTTTAATTACACAACACTAATTACAATCTAAAACCACACTCATAATAAAATACAATCACTTTAGTTCGCAGTTATTTCGCTTCGAAGTATTCTCTTGTATCGCCTTTTCAATACTGCCTCGGTCGTGGTCTACACCGGCCTTATATAGGGCCTCAGATAGTTTCCAGAACCTTCTACTGTAGCGACATCTAGAATGTTCGAGTGCATATCGATCCCGAAATTTCTGGAAGGATCTTGACTCTCCTAGTTTTGCTACTCGACACTAGAGAGCGCTAGTGTAACTAGTGTTGCCATGTACAAGACATTAATAGTGGCGCGCAACAATACTGTGTTAGTTATATTTTCAGAAAATTTGTCTACAACTCTTTTTAGTGGTTATTTTTGGTTCACATCTGTTCATAATTTTTTTTTTATCAAATTGATTTTGAAATTACTTTATATTAATGGAGATAAAAAAATTATAATTTAATCGTCGGAAGAAATTTTATGTTCTAGTTCTCGGTTTTTTAAACGACGACCATGCAATATTTTTTGATAGTGTGAAAGGCATGCTATTTATTGCATTAGATACCATATCCGCTATATTTTAATTTATATCCTTTAGTTCGTTATAATAAGCAAATACGTTTAAAAAAAGTTAGTTTTTGTGGATGGGATGTCGTACATTTACTCGTTTTTCGTGCTGAGAGTGCGCTAAAAAAGCATTAAATGAAAAATTTGGGTATTTTCCAATATATACTGCGACCACTGTAAGGTGTGATGTCAATTCAGTATACTGTGAAGCTGTTCTTTTATGGTTTGCTATACTGGTTACTGTTTAAATCAGGACGCAGTCCAGTATGTCACCCCTATTTTCGACATTGTTTTCAAATTAAAATATTTATCAAGTACACGTTTTCTGTTCTACAAAAAAAAATTATCGGAGTGTTGTGTTTTTTAAAACTTAATGTCCGAGTTCATTTGAATGACAATATTAATTAATAATAATAACCATCATTCGTGGAAGATGTTATCTTTTTTTAATCACGTGATCAAAATACTGAGAGCACCTTACCTCGAAAGCGCCAGTGTTCACAGTACTAAAATGGCGGTGTTTTATGATATCGTATATTTGCCTAGGATACTGCGGCAGTATGCTTACAGTCCATAACGGAAGGAATTTTTCACCAGTGGTAGTAGTAAGCAGTGTATATCGGAACATGATGATTGTTATGAGATGACGTTGCAGGCGGCGGTGGCAGCGGTGGCAGCGGTGGCGGCACGTTGCCGCGCGTGCAGGGCGCGTGCGAGCCGGACGCGGCCGCGCCCGCGCCGCACGAGCCCGCACCGCCCGCGCCCGCGCGCAGCCGCACCAGCATCGACTCCGGTACCAGCACCATTCTCCCGATCAACTATCACTACTTACGAATATTAAACATAAACTTAGCTTAGTTACAGCTACACCCTATATACGCTCCCCTACTGGGCACTGTGTAATGTCCGCGACGTTGCCCCAATGCGTGTTACAGAACATCACTTGTCTTAGAATAATTATTTTTTGTTATTTCTCACACATGCAAGTTTCCTCACGTTGTTTTCCTTCACCGCCGAGCACGTGGTAAATCAGCACTTACAGTTACAGTTTTAACTTACAATTTCATTGATGCCGGCGAGGATTGAATCTGAGGGAATGAAACATGGTAACAATTAATTCGCTAAAATCCGCGTAAAAAATGATGTGTCTTCCATAATTTGAAGACTTGATAAAATAAAAGTCCCAAAACCACTACACTACACTACACTACACTACTTTACACAGACACCACCGTCGATATTAAGACACGTGTTTTCTTAATGGTTAACATTCAAAAAATACACAGTAGAGTAATAGTCCAGAAGAGATTCCTGTGTTATTTAACCGCCTCATTACAGATGTGCAACCGACAAATATTTACTTTATTTACTATTAGGTTTTTTTAATTGTCTTCTGTTGAATTTAATGATATAATAAATTCTAATCATGATATACAATTCAATTAAAAATCATGATAAAAGCAATCACATGGTTCAATTTTACTTAAAGCGTCCTACAATTTTTCTCAATATTTCAAAATAATATTGAGTAATATCATATTGCTGAGTAAATACCAAAAACGTGCAACTGATTCCGTGTAAATAATACTTCTAAGCGGGCGTACCGGTTCGTAAGCGAAGCCGACTAATACTACCGCAGACGTCGCAGGCAAGTAGAGGAGAACTCCGCTCTCCTTCATCCCCATCGTTGCCCCGTCTAGTCAGCGAGTTGACTTACTATTAATATTTATTAGACATATGACCACCAATAAGTCTCGAACCATTAAGCTTTGAATTGCTTCAATGCTTTATAAAAAAGGCAAAGGGAGTTAAATCGTGCGATTCCTGTGTACATTTTCTTTAACGCATTCCATAATACACAGACTAGTTGAACACCTTACACGCCTCAATTTGGTTAAGCAATAAGTCTTACTGTAATTGTTGATCACCGCTTAATTAATTATCAATTATCTCTATTCCTGCCCTTTCTATTGCCCTTTAGTAAAGAAAGATAGACAGAGCAATCGTAAGGATATCTTAAGTTGACTTTCAATTTTTATGAGTAGGCCGTATACAATCGATGAGTTTGTGGGGACATAGCTTTTGAAAAATGTTACTTATATATAAGCTTAGCCTTACACCATATTTAACAGGCGGTGCGCTAGAGGCTCTGTGGCGACGCGCCAACATCGTGCGCGCGGCGCCGAGACGTCCGCGCGCGCACGCACTGTCTGCCGCCGCCGGTATACTTATCTCAGGTGACGTCATTTTTATCGTTGGATTTTATCATTATTAAATAATACTTTTATCATTAAAACACTTTTTTACGTTTTTTATTACAACCAGTTGGACACTGGTTGTAATAACTTCATATCATACGAACTTCAGTCTACCTGATGGTATTTAGCTACTGTATCCATGGACATCTGCAATCAACTAAAAAGGTGACAGATTCCTTGTCACCCATAAGGACTAAGATGGAATGCCTCAAAGTCTGTGATTATACTGGCTCTTTATACCCTTAAAGCACTGCTGTTTGACGGCAGAAATAGGTAAGAGGGCAGGGATCTACGCAGATGGACTTCTAGTCAGAAAACAAGTCGCAATGTGGGATTGAAGGCGAGAAGGATCAATAATTTAACTTTTTTATTGTGAAGAAACAAATCACAGCCTTCATTCGTAACGTCTTAACTTCGTCTGCCCTTCGTTTGTTCTCACATATTCGGATATTTTCTGCACAATATAATACATTAATAAATAATATATTAACGTTCGACCAAATTTCCATCTTGTTTCCCTTAAAAAGTCCTAAATTGCAGTTATCGTGGAAGATTGATAAAGGTGAATAATGTGTGTTGTACGAAAAAGATTAAGAACCAGAAAACAATAAATTAATTTTTCAGGTTTACCTTCCAATCCTGATTTAAGTGAAGTGGCTAGACCAAGAAGCAATTCCCTAGGAAGCGAAGACGCTGGTTCCCCTACACCGTTGTCAATAACTGAAAAACGACAGGTATTGTCTTTTGTCTCTCTCACACATACACATTTAACTAGTTATAAGATATTTTCTGTTTACGTTCAAATAGTTTACTCAATTAAAAATGCTCGAAGGACCAAATTTTGTAATCTTATGTAAACTGTCTTGACCTTAAAGATCATCCCCTTTGCTGTTGTGCCCATTGGTGGTAAAGCTCGCCCATGGTTCAACGCCGAGTGCACTCGTGCTGAAAAGCACAAGCATATGGCGTACTTATCCTGGATCGATGCTCGAGACTGTAAAGCTTTAGATGTGAGCCTTAAGAAAACAGCCTTTAACCAAGCCGACAAGTCCTGCAAAAAAGGCATTACGCCACTCCAGTTTCGACCGCATTAAACGCATCGGTACAAAGCTCTCTGTCAAACCATCTGGCAATAGAGCTTTTTGGTCTCTCGCTAATGTGTTCGAGACAAACTACTGTCGATTTACACTGCCTCCGCTAGTAAAACCAGATGGCTCACTGGCGCATGCGTCTAAGGAGAAAGTGGACGTATTGCTTTTCTTTTTGCTTGCAATTCTCGTCTGGACAGCAGCAACAGCGTACCATCTCAATTAGCTCACTGCGGTACCTCTATGTCAGAGGTCCGTATCACCAACAAGGAGGTTCTTAAAACCTTGCGAAGTCTAGACGTGAAAAAAGCTAGTGGACCTGATGGTATACCAGCTATAGTTCTGTCTGTGCACCTGAGTTGTCTCCTATGTTGACATGCTTGTTCCGCCTCTCATTCAGGACTAGAATAGTGCCCAAACCTTGGAAGCTGGCCAAAGCGCAGCCTGTGCCTGAAAAAGGTAGCAGTACCGACCCTGCCAACTATCGGCCAATTTCAATTACCTCCATACTCTGCAAGTTTATGAAGCGTATATTGAACGCCCAGCTTATGGCATACCTAGAGCAAAATGATCTCAGTGATCAGTGATCGATCAACTGGGGACCTAGCGTATGCCACTCACATATGGGGCGAAGCTCTCGAGAACAGTGGTGAAACACTTGCTGTTTCCCTCGATGTTTCGAAGGCCTTTGACAGGGTTTGGCACGCTAGTCTATTGGGCAAGCTTTCAGCGTACGGCTTATCCCCTGGCCTGATTGTCTGGGTGCAGGACTTTCTAAGTGAACGGTCTCCCCAGGTCGTCGTCGATGGCTGCTCATTCAATACTGTGGTGACTAACGCCGGTGTACCTCAGGGATCCGTTCTCTCCGCAACGCTCTTCCTGCTGCATATAAATGATCTGCTCATTTCTGGTATCTATGGGTATGCAGACGACAGTACTGTAGAGATACCAAGCAAGTCCCAGGCCTGTCGGGATCAAAATCACTCCAAAAGAGAGACTATGGTTGAGCGTGTGAATCTCACACTAAAGGCAGTCTCCGAATGGGGCGATGCCAAACTCTTGAGATTCAACGCCTCCAAAACACAAGCGTGTCTTTTCACCGCTAAAAAGAACCCGCTCACCCTGACTCCTACTTTCCGGAATGTATCCTTCAAGTACACTGACCGCCTTCAGTTGTTAGGGGCTGAATTTTCTTCAAACCTCAACTATGGGTGGTTCATTGAGTCCAGAGTCAAAGCAGCCGTAAGGAAACTTGGTGTCCTTGCAAGGGTGCGGCGGCACTTCACGCCAGGTCAACTTCTTACCTTATATAAAGCGCAAGTCCGGTCGTGCATGGAGTATTGCTGTCACATATGGTGCTGCAAAATGCCACCTGGCAGCGTTGGACTCAGTGGAAAGACGTGCTAAGAGGCTCGTTGGTGACTTTGATTTGGTTGAAACCAATCTTGTCAGCCAGTTTCTCGGCATTTCGGTGAATGTGTGCAGGAATTATAAGCTTCAATTTCCTTTCCACCGTCGGTTAACCAGGCGGTCGGCGGGTCTTCACCCCTTTGTTGTCGATATTCCACGCATTAGAACCAAACGGTTGGCCGAAGCAAACCAAAAGACGAATCTTTTGTCATTACAAACAGTGTACAGCAAAGGAGTGGAATAATTTTCCGGCGTCTATCTTTCCGTCTGAATACAATCTAGGCTACTTCAAGGCAAGAGTGCTGCATCACCACTTATCACCAGGTGGAATTGTGGTCAAGCACTGGCTTATAATAAGTTAAAAAAAGAGGTTTCTTTCCAATTAATTTAATTATAAAAACTTTATTTTTGAAGTAATTACGCGTCAGTAACTGTAATTACAAACTGCCTCTGAAAGTAGGTGATTTTGGTAAATCACGTCACCCTTTTTATAGGTTGATGGTGAAATGAAAATAAGAAACATAATTATTTTTATTATATTTTCAGACAATACACGTCAGTCCAGATAGTCCGTCGGACCTGCGTATTCTGACCCGGTCCGAGAGTTTTGCCGGTGATGCGCAGATTGTACAAAGTTTGCAGAGGTTGTCCTTTTCCAGTGGTAAGCATTATCTTCATTGGTCAATATAACATTACAGCGAATTTAATTAATATGCATATAGTTTCCTTTTTACTTGCATAGAACTTCGCAATCATATTAAAATAATTATTTAGTAAAAATAGAACAAATTTTCTAATACCTAAAGAAACAAAGAACAAGCAATGCCGTTGCACGAATAATATAGGGGATTCATTGACGAAGGAATATGAAAACGACTGTACGCTTTTAATAGACATCACGGATTGTTTAATTTTATCGTTGCCGTATTGACTGTATCTATTTGTAATTTTTTATTCAAGAGGTATGAATTAAATTACATTAAAGATCGCAATAAGTGCTATTAGCACCATATTAATATGATTATATCGCGACTACAATTTCTTCCTTGTTTGGTTATTGGATGAATGTGCAATAATAGTTTAAAGCTTATAATGTAAAATTATAAGTGAAATATAAAAAAATGTATGTATTTACAGTACACTCTTGTCATAACAATCTTTTGCAGATTTTCTATTAAAATAATTGGTCAAATTAAGTAAATGCTACAACAATATTATATAACCAACAATTAGACTAAATAAATTCCTATAGCTAGAAGGCAGAAGAAGACTAAAAACTTTATCATTTATTTTACTTCATTAGTAATCGCACCTGCCCTGGACAATGACCTTTCCAACAAGGAGAATTTTCCGTAATCATCACCATTGGCAATCAAATCATCGATCAAAGTATCGGGTGTCTCACTTTTGACACACCTCCAAGTTTCCAGTTTACGCATTTTACACCTAGTATAAAGAAGATGGATAGTTTGCAACGAACCACAGTCTATATGCCATGAGACCTTTTTGGAGTTTTCTACAGTCGTTTTTTCAGAAATACCCGCGAGAAAATATGAGTCGATGGACTCTTATGCCTGTACCACACGTTACCTTTTCCATTTAGTTTGCTTAATACATTATCTACATTATTCCAGAATTCTAATATTTTTTGTGTTTCACGCGTATTCGGTTCTATAAACTCCTTGCTAACTATAAATATCTAAATGCAACATTTTTTTTAAAGGGGCTTCAAATAGTAAGTCACGTTGTTCGAGGACGTTGAGTTTTCCTGAAGAACCAGAGAAAGAAGCAGCTGCGGCGGAAACGAAGGATAAAACAAAGTCTTCGCCCCTTAAGTATGATCTAATTTTAAATTTAAGTATATTAGTGACAAATTTTAGCGCACAGTAATAATTGTTTGTTTTGGCTTAAAAATTATATTCGTACATGTCAGAATTATAAAATTTATTTTTTATTTTCAAAATATTTTTACAGCATTCAACTAACACTAGTTTGTTGTCTGCCTAATACTAAGGGGTACACTAATCATTGCAATACATCTATTTATAACAAGCGGTCGTTTTCTTTATAATTTTAATAACATCGACGTCAATAGCGTTTCACAACTGTAAGGTCTAAACTGTGGTATTGGCTTTATTTACATATTTGACAAATATGACCCATACTAAATACGTGTTACTGTGGTGTTTGTCGGATTCTCGACGCACACTAAAGGGGTTAAATAGGCAAATATGCAATTAAACCGTTCACACAATGGCAATGCATAAACGCACGCGCCGTCGACCTGTACAGACGTGTAGTATTTTGCTTCTTTCTTGTGAGCGCGAACTGAAACAACTATTGATAATGAATTGGGACCATGAAACAATGTTAAAATCTGTGGAATTGTACCAAATTAATTAGTGTAATATAATTAATTCGTGTCGATATTTTTGGTGAATGCCTTCTGCTGTCAATTGTTTGTGTGTTTGTTATTTGGCTGCCATATGTGTTTGGTCGTATTTGCATGTTTGCGTGTACTTCATATATTTTTTTAAAAAGAACAAACACCCAATAGCGAACACAAATAGGCATGTGAAGAGGTACCACAATATAAGTTAAATGGTGTGACATAGTGCACATGTGCGCAGGGTGTCGCCGCGCACGCCGGTGCTGGCGGACGACCCGCTGGGCGCGCTGCGCGCGGCGCACGGCGAGCCCGGCGGCGAGCCCGCGCCGAGTCGCGCACCCGCCGCCCCGCCCACGCCGCCGCCGCCGCGCCACGAGCTCAGCGCCAGTCCCAAGCTGTTCCGCCGCCGCGCCGGCTCCTTCGCCGACGAAGACGAGCGCGACGCGCCCTGCGGGTACTCGCTGAACGTTACGCACACGCACTTACACACGCACACATGTACCCACGCACACACGTACACACGCAGCAACACACACGCGCTCGCATCACAGACTGAGCGTTCACCTTGTGCCGGCTGTACACGCATGTACAAAGAAAAATGCATATTAAAATTGGAATAATTCATGTCATGCAGTAGTCCCTCATCGTGAAGTACTGTTATACCTTTTATTACTATAAATAAAACAACTAAAAACCAAAATATACTCACAACACGAAATTATTAATAAGTAAAATTAAAGCCTATACACGTCTCACTATTGAGCACAATCTTCCCAATTGTGAGAGGGTTTTAAAGCAAGAAGTGTACGCCGCGTTGCCCCAATTCACGTTAGCAGGCATCACATTTTCGAAAATAATATGTTTTATTAATTTTTCAAACATACAATATTCCTTCTTAGACCGTAGTTTATCTCATGGACGAAGTTTCGCATACATATCCTACACAAAGCACATTAAATTAGTGTGTAACGGTAAGCAAACACACACGATAATAGTGCTATTTTTATCGTGCGCACATAATAGTTAGATCTTGCTAAAAATCTGATAATTCCACATGAACACTACATCACACATAATATACACTACTATCCCAAACCAAAATCTCCCATCCCAGCTGACTCCCTAACCTGCTAACTCCCGTAGCGCTAGATCTGAAGACCATCGGAACTGGATAACCTCGATAGTTTCCTCCCGACAGGAAACTGCACAGGAGTGAGACGGCGCCCGCTGGTACGGTGTCTTCCAGTCTGGTTAGCCTGGGCAACACTTTAAAGATCAGCTTTGGGTGAGTACTGCACTGTAAGTGATTTGAAATCGATCAGGCGTTCCATGTCGTATACGTGATTTGCAGTTCGCTAATTAAATATTTTGAATTTCTTAATACACAGTAAATAGAGAAGCTTCTTATTTATAAATAGAAGTTTTTTAATTTTATTTTATTTTATTCCCTTTTAATGTGCTTTCCATGTGTGCATTTGGATATTAGCCTTTTACAATCAGTTGTAAAAAAGAAACAATATAAAAACAAACTATCCTAATCAATTTCCCTATGTGCATTTTATTGTTATTAGTTGATGAAGCTCTAAAAATTGTTTACATTTACAAAATACAATAGACTATCGCACCAAAAACGAACTTATTCTTCATAATATCTCTATTTTAAGTCAACTGAAGCTTCAGAAATTAATTTCACAATAAATAATAAAATTTACTAGTTTGGCTGAACTAAAAGTGGGCTTACGTCCAATTTCACATTTTTACAGTCTTGTGCGTTTACTATTTTCAATAAAAAAATGAATGTACCCTTACGCACATTTATTAATATTAATAAATATTGACACAATTTGTTTATGTTATGTATTTATTTTTATTGTTATTATTTTTGATTAATTAATCATTTTATACTTGTTAATAAATTATTTAATATTAGAATAAATACTAAAAAATAGATATAAAAAGGATTGGAATGAAGTATTATCTATAATGTCTGAACACTGCGTTTTATGTTTACAAATACATACATGAAACAACAAAACTGCGTAAACCGATTATAGCTTTTACTGAACTTCCAAGCTAGAAAACATATGAATTACCCTGAAGTCGCCTCTAAAGTTACTTCAAACACAAAGCAAATTTAATTTTATATCTTATTGTATTATTTATTCAAACGTGTGAAATTAGTTGTAAGCCTACTAAACCAAAAATAGTTTTACCTGTAGCATGCTCAAATTTAAGACTAAAAAGCATATTACAAAAATGTTCTACCTTATTACTTTCATCCACCGCTATTAATGTTTTACATTGTCACAACCATGTTCATTTTAAAAGCATGTTATTTTTTATTAATTTTAGCTTAGATAACTTAAAACAGATGGATTTAATATAAAATATCAAAATTTATACGAGATAAATGTCTGTGTGACTAATGGCCGGAGCAATCAAATTGCGTATTATATATCATATACAGGGTTATTTTGCAGTAACCGGCCAAATATTTGGGATAATTTCAAATAAAAGTAGAAGCCTTATTTACTCGTATTTTAAAAAACTCCATTAACGGTATATCATTATTTATATATTTGAACTTATGTTTGAAATTCGGCTACTCTATGAAAAATAACCCTGTATATTGTGGTGCGACGTTGCTTTCAGCTGCATGTATTAGATGCATGCTGTGTGCAGTTGTCGTTTGAATGCTGATGATGTGTGATGCATTCATGCTGTATACGTATCGGCACGAGTCGTGAGCACTGTCTTGACATGCGCAACAGTCGATTTGTAGGTCTCTTTGGTGAAGTACAAGACCCCGCACGGTCGGTGCGGTGAATATTATTTCACGTGATCGATCCGTTAGTTAACAGTCGTCATCTATTGTAAATTCACTTGTTTTGTATTGGGTGGCTCTAAAACCCTCTCAGAAATGAGAGGAGACCTGTGCCCAGCTGTGGGACGTATATAGGCGGTAACTTTAACTTTTTATATTGGTTGGAAAATGTACTAGTGCATATACTGTCACTTGTTTTTTTTTTAGAAGAGGAAGCAAACGAGCATGCGGCTCACCTGATGATAAGTGACTACCGCCGCCAATGAACAACCGCAACACCAGGGGAATTGCAGATGCGTTGCCGGCCTTTTAGAAAGGTGTAAGCTCTTTTCTTGAAGGTTCCTAAGTCGTATTGGTCCGGAAAAATCACTGGTGGTAATCGATTCCACAAGGAAGTTGTGCGAGGGAGAAAACTTCTTCTAAATCGCACAGTGGTGGACCGCCAATCATCCAGATGGTATGGATGGTAACGCGAGTTTTGTCGCGATGTGCGATGGTGAAATGGAGCGGCTAGAATTAATCCGAACAATTCCTCAGAGCACTCTCCGTGATAGATGCGATAAAATACGCAAAGAGATGCAACATCCCTACGCAGTGCCGATCAGGAAGAACTCTGTTGTCGACGATTCGAACCGCTCTGCGCTGGATGCGGTCAAGTGGAAGGAGCTGACACTGGGGTGCCTCGGCCCAGAGATGATAACAGTATCCATGTGAGGCTGAACTTGCGCTTTGTAAAGTTGCAAGCGATGTGCCGGCATGAAATACTGTTTCGCACTGCTGAGCACGCCAAGCTTTTTAGGGGCCAATTTGGCCTTCCCTTCCAAGTGACCACGAAATTGGACACTATTCGATATGTCGACGCCGAGGATTCCGATGCTAGCTGAAGCAGCAAGGTCTTGAAACTGAGGAGATACGACAAAGGGGTTCTTTTTAGCGGTAAATGCGCAAAATTAAAACTTTTCTGGGGATTGAACTGGACTAGATTTAGTCGCCCCTAATCCGAGACTTTGTTCAGCAAAGACTCGATTTCAGACACAAGTTTGTCCCGGTACTCAGCGACATTATCCCGAGAAATATTGGCACGGCCAGTATATAAGGCATTACCAGTGCTGTCGTCTGCATAGCAATGAAGGTTACCAGTTTGCAATATATCATTGATATGCAGGAGAAACAGCGTTGGTGATAGCACGCAGCCTTGTGGAACACCAGCGTTGATAAGCTTGAAATCAGAGCATGCACCGTCTACTACGACCTTGATGTTCCGATCAGCAAGGAAACTGGTGATCCATTTGCACAATTTCTCGGGAAGCTTCGAAAGAAGCGCTTTGTGCCAGACCCGATCGAAAGCCTCCGATATGTCCGTGCTGGTGGTCACTAATCAGCTGGTGATCCTCAAGGTACCTCATGAGCTGGCAGTTTATAATGGATTCCATTATTTTGGAGAACAAGGAGGTGATGGCGATAGGCCTGTAGTTGGACGGGTTTGACCGGTCGCCTTTTTTAGGGATCGGGTGGACCAAAGCTGTCTGCTTACGAATCGCAGCCGCTATTTATACTCTAAATTTTTATCGATGTGATGATGATCCTCCATAGTTTCATACAACTCGCGCCCCAATCTCCAATGCACACTCAGCATGCTCCGACGATATCGCTTAAGATTCAGAGTCCAATATTATAAATTAGATCCGTCTGTTTGCATCGCACACAATATATTTAACCGCATCACATTTGATGGCAGTGCAGTGCTAGCCTGTTTGTTTTCTTAGACGCTATTCGCCCGCCAGGATGTCGTTGCGCAAGGAAAACATAAAATTGGGAAAAGCTATGATCGAGAGCTACTTCAGGTAAGATCATTATTGCCATCTTCGAAACAAAATTATTTTATTTTTTGAAAAGGTTTGTCTCTAGTCAAAAGAGCTTAATAATTATATTTGAATTATGAATCAATTTAAATAATTAATTGTAATATCGCAATAATAATAATAATAAATGTGTAAAAACATCTATTAAAGGATCAATTTTAAAAGAAAATGTTGCTGCTTAAACTTTTTGTTATGCTATAAACTAAATAGGTAGTTAAAGCTTCTAATTTGTGTACGTAGGAACTAAATTGATACCAATGTGGTTTTATTCTCTATTTATTTATTTTAACCAAAAACGTCAAATAACTTCGGGGCTTGTATTGGATATGCTTAAAAGTTTAAATTTAATAAAACTAATAAATATGTTCTTAATAAGTTGGGCATCTAGTTCCTTAGTTTCCAAAACTAAAATATGTGTACGGATAAAGTTTTTATTATTAAACTTTCAAGGAAATTTCCACGAGCATGTATAATAAATAATGAAATAAACTTTATTTTAGTAACACAACAATTTTCGAAACCAGTCCAGTCCTGTTTTTTCCATTACGCTTCAGTCACCTTATACGGCTTGCTCAGAAAATCAGCTGAAAGGGTTACAGTTTTTATCGCCGGGTGTTATATATTTTAGGGAATGTGCTAAATCAGGTCTGTAAGGAGGGTGACCCAAAAACCGTTGAGTTGTTCATGAGCGGTGGTAGTCACCATCAAGTGAGCCGCATGCTCGTTTCCCCCTTATATATATTTAAAAAAAAACTTAACCGGTGTGCTGTCCAGAAAGTCACTGGTACGCGTTGTCATGGCGAAGGGAGCCTCTTCTACTATGAATAACAAACGAGAGTATTCGAGTAACAAACGATCGAATACTCTCGTTTGTTGCTCATAGTATAGATCATTACTGGCAAGCATTTGTTAGTATACCATTCGGCATTGATGCTTTCGGCATTGCTTCGTAAAGGAACTGACAACCGTCAAAGTAAAAAAATTAGGGATCAAAATTTTCCTGCGCTTTTAGATCTCTTCACTTTGGCAGGCATTGGTTCACTTTGCAAGAGCTTAAACGTCGCCTGGCGCGACGTTTCACGATCCCATAATCGTTGAATTATCAATTCATAAATTCAGTAACCACGCCTCGACGAGCATGCATCAAATTTAGCAATCATGTCACGACAATATTCCGAGCGGGCTTGCTTTTTTTTTTGTTGAGTATCAGTAAGGTTGTACCCCCGTGTAGTGGCGGGTAAGAATACCTACTACCCCATATCTTCCCGTGTGTGTCGTAAGAAGTGACAAAGGGAAACTGAGGCAGAACATAGGCAGCAGCATCTTTCTGATAAAAGCAAAAAGTAATAAAAAACTGCGGTTGCCAACCCGCTCGCCAAGCGTGGCAACTATGGCAGTATACCCCTCATGAGCAATGACACTAATAAACGGCCCCCAGTCCCCGGCGGCCCTGCTATTCCTGGCTACGGTGACCACCGGGGATATTACGTCACCCTGTCTTACACCTCTCTACAATTGGATAGGTTTCGTACTCTGGTTCTGTACTCGGATAGCCATCGTAGGTCTACTGTACAAGCACTTCAGCACTTCGATATACCGACAGTAAACTTGGCATCGCTGAAGGGACTGCAGCACCGCCCAAATTTCGACGGAATCAAAGGCTTTCTCATAGTCCACATATGCCAGACATAGTGGTAAATTGTACTCCTCGGATTTATGTACAATTTGCCGAAGGGTATGTATGTGGTCTATGGTGCTAAAGCCCTTTCGGAAACCGGCTTGTTCGGGAGGCTGGAAGTCGTCAAGTCTGCGCGCGAGACGATTCGTAATGACTCTCGAAAACAGCACGTAGACGCGGCTCAGAAGGGAAATCGGTCTGTAGTTCTTCAAGAGAGCGTTGTCACCTTTCTTGAAGAACAAGACCACCGCACTTCTGCTCCACGCCTCCGGTGTAGTGCCACCATGGAGGACTGAATTAAAGAGCTTCTGAAGGACTTCAAGTACTGGTTTTCCACCCGCTTTCATAAGCTTTATTATTATTATTAATTCCATCCTCGCCTGGGGCCTTGCCGTTTTTAAGGTGCTGGAGAGCCATTCTAATCTTGCTCAGACTGACGTCTGGGATATCATCGGAATAGTGTCGGATAAGACTCGCTCTTGGATCGTTACTCACACTTACGTGTGGCTCCAACGATGATGTGTACAGCTGCCCATAGAACCTCAATCTCACTCAAAATCTCAGGTGTCCCGGAAACGACGCTGCCACACTCGGTCTTCAGCTTGAACAGTTGGCTCTTTCTGGCAGACAGATCTCTAGCAAAGACTTTGGAGCCCTGGTTCCGCGCAATCGCTTCTTTAATACGAGCAGTATTAAAGTTGCGTAAGTCCCGCCGCATGCATTTGGAGATCTGTCTGTTCAGTTGCCTGTATGCTGTCAAATCTACTGAAGACTGCAGCTTCATATCCCGTCTAACAGCCATGAGATTAAGAGTGTGATCGGAGAGTTTTTGTGTTCTTCTGTGGCGCGTCTTGCAAAACTTAGCTCCGACCGCATGGACAGTTTCCACGAGCTTGTCATTCATATTGTCCACTGCATTGCAATCTTCTAGGCACTGAAAACTGTTTTGTAGCTCGAGCTGAAAGGTTTCGGGACTTTGGATTAGAGCACGAGCGAGACGGAGCGTTGACTTCTTTAGACGTGACCTCTCCAACTTAACGTTTAGATTCAGTGTGCCTCTCACCATTCGGCGATCGCTGCCGGTTTTCACTCTCGCGATCACTGAGACATCACTGAACAGTTGTCGTCTGATCGTAATGATGACTTCATTATATATTCAATTTTTTGTCGAACCGTCGGGGCTCGACCAGGTCCACTTCCTGTGGGGCTGCTTCTGGAAGAAAGAGTTCATCATAAAGAGTCCCTCTTTCTCCATGAAGTCGGCCAGCTGCTGGCCCCTTGGGTTCCGTTGCCCTATTCCGAAATTCCCTACTTTCAGCTCACCGTTCTCTCTTGTGCCTAGTTTTGCGTTGAAGTCTCCCATTAACACCGTATAGTGGGTTTTGGAGGAATGCATGGCTCTAGAGATATCCTCATACATTTCCTCCACCTCCTCATCGGGGTGTGCCAAGTTTGGTGTTTAAACCTGTATGACCTTCAGCGAATAACGTTTAGTGATTCTGAGTATAAGGTACGCAACCCTCGTCGACACACTCCCAATCTTTATAACGTTGCTCACGAGAGACTTGTGGACGATAAATCCGACACCTCCTTGGGACATTTGGTCGCCGTCCCGGTGATAGAACAAATTGCCGGATTCGGGGATTACCGTGTCCTCCCCCCTCTCTTCGGACTTCGGATAATCCTATGAAATTCCAGCGCAACTTGTCTATCTCTTCTTCCCCAGGATCTTCTCGTCAGTCCTCAAGGTGCGTGCGTTATATGTTGCCAGGTCGAGTCGTCGTAGGTGGCAACCGAACCTCCACCGGAGATTCTTAGCACCCTCTGCCCCACCGTTACCATGGCCGCCACCGTAGCCAGGAATAGCGAGGCAGCCGGAGACTGGGGGCCGTCTCTTCGTTACTTTCATGGGGGGTATATTGGCATAGTTGCCATGCTTGGCGAGCGGGTTGCCAACCGCAGTTTTTTTATTGTTGTTTTGCTGTTATCAGAAAGATGCTGCTGCCCATCCTCTGCCTCAGTTTCCCTCTGTCGCCTTTTACGACACCCACGGGAAGATATGGGGTAGTGAGTATTCTTACCCGCCACTACACGGGGAGTCCAGTCCAGTAGTTTTTAAAACTACAGGACTGGAAAGGATACGGTATTAACATAATGGCGAGTACATTACTCACCTTCGATTTGCCGACGATATAGTCCTTGTGGCAGAATCGCTGCAGAACCTAAGCACTATGCCCAATGACCTCAATAGTGTCTTGCAGTGAATAGGTCTTAAGATGACCATGAACAAACCAAAATTATGTTTAACGTCCAAGTCACACCTACGCCGTTAGTTGTTGGGAGCACTAAGCGCGAACTTGTTGACGAATATGTTTACCTGGGACAAAGAGTCCGACTAGGTAAGTCCAACTTTGACTGAGAGGTCAATCGACGGGTTCAACTCGGATGAGCAGCGTTCGAGAGATTACGACACATCTCGTTAGATGTACCTCAAAACCTGAAAATTAGATTGTACAACCAGTGTGTGTTCTGTGATGCCAGTGATGACCAATGGATCTGAGACATGATCCTTCACTGCTGGCCGTATGGGGAAGCTCAAAGTCGCTCAGCGAGCTATGTAGAGGGCTTTGTTTGGCGTTTCTCTGCGTTTTTAAAACGAGGATATTCGCAGTAGAACCAGAGTAACCGACAGCCCAAAGAATTAGTATGCTGAAGTGGCAATGGGCCGGCCATATAGCTCGAAGAACCGACAACCGATGGGGAAGAAAGGTTCTCGAGTGGCAGCCTCGTACCGGCACTCGAAGTGTATGTCGTCCCCCCACTAGATTGAGTAACGACCTGGTAAGACATGCAGGAAGTCAATGGATGCAGGTCTCTCGGGACCGTGCTTTGTGGCATTCCTTGGGGGAGGCCTATGTTCAGCAGTGGACTTGTGAAGGACTGTAATGATGATGATGATCAGTGAAGTTGTGCGAAAATTGACTACTCACGCGAAGATCTTCGTCTAAAATCTCGTGAATGCTTCCCGATCCAATTTGCAATATTTGTTGAATCACTATACGTATATATACGTAATTTCGTCGCCCATCAGAACATTAATTTCGTATTTATACGAAAGAGCTTTTGTTGTTTTTGTCTCATACAAAAAAAATGTCTTTCTTTTCGCATATCTTTCTGCGTGGCCTGGCCTACAACCTTGCATCTCGTCATTATGCATGTATCATGAAACAAGAATAGAACGTTTTACTTACATAATGGTCCACTTACGTATATGTATTTTAAGAATTAAAAGCCTAAAAGAAAATTGGCATATTTATCGTCTTATTTTAGAAAGTAAAGATCTATTCCACTAAAAGTGCTTATTTATTTGTAATTTAAAGTGTGGAAAACTTGTTTCAAGCTGGCATATTATAAATATAGCTATAATTAATATAGAATTACAATTATAGGTAGGAATTTATGGTAGGACCAACGAGTCTGTTTGTTTAGGTTCTTAATATATCAGTTCTTCTTACCTATTTTTGCCACCAAACAGCGGTGCGCGTACAATGTTTCGGTCTTAAGGGTAGTAGAGATAATATAATTATAGAATAATAGGCATTCCATCTTAGTCCTTAAAAATGAGGACTCATCTACAGCCTTCTCCATTTGATGGGAGTTGTAGATGTCCATGGACTTCTGTTACCATCAAGTAGACTGTAAAAGTTTGTTTGTAGTCACGTCAATTTTATTAAAAACAACGTTTTCTTTTTTCGTTAATTGATTTTATTACATAATTTATTCAAAATAATGCAATTTTATTTCAGTAAACTGTACAATTAATTCAAACAATGGCGTAATTTAAAATAGTCTACAATAACATGCACCTGAACTGGGATAAACCTGTATCTCAGGTGTATGTGCTAATAGATACATTTACAAATATTATCTGTTTCTTATATAAAATTAATAACATACTTATGATTTTAATTAACTTAAAACAATCAGCAAGTTTTCCTTACCATTCCTTAACGATGTTCGAATTACATTTTTACAATCTACCTTTTTAATGGATATATGTACAAAATTGCATTGATTTGATTTTACAACAAAGGGCCAAGGAATGTAAAAAATCTATGCATGAAAGAATGCCTTGTTCTAATGTTAGTTTCAGTGATTTTAACTTTGCTTGTTTTATCAGTGACCTCTCTTCTGTAGGGCAATTTTAAGTGCTGTATCAAGTAAGTAATGTATTAGTAACGTACTCATTACGAATAACCGGCGCACTGAGAGGTCATTGTAGGATTTATATGACAGATGGGACAGGAATAGGATAGGGCGGAATGTTGCGACTTTTAATATAGCTCTTTGAGCATGTTCCAGTGGTAGCAGTGTAGGTCATAATTGAAATAAGTCATTATAACTTGCGTGGTTAACTATTTCTAACTGATTTATTTTGAATCACGTCAAAAAGATTTACACAACATTTTGTAAAAGGTTATAATTACTTCCAGCCCAACGAGTATAGCCGGCAAGAAGTCTAACGAGCTGCTTCAAAGCGGCCTTAGTAGTCTAAAGTCGGCCGCTACCAGCATGGCGAAGAAGTTTGACGAGATGAAGGAAGTAATCTCGGCCAACTCGACGCCAGTGAAGGGAGCGTTCGGAAATGCGACCAGTGCATTAACCAGCTTCATCACAGAGGAGGACTCTAATGACGCCTCGTCAGAAGTTAATCCCGATGGTTAGTATTTGCATTGATTAAACATTTTAATATTTTTTTGTATCAAAATGTATTAGTTACCGGCAGGCGAAGTGTAGGGCGACTCCCCACTAGATGGAGTGACGATCTAGTAAGACATGCAGGAAGTGGTTCGGGACCGTGCTTTGTGACATTCCTTGGGAGAGGCCTAAGTTGATGATAATATATTTGTTGTAAGACATATTATTGTGATAAAAAAGTAGCAACAATACTTACATTCAACCACAAGGCACAGGCCTTCTCTCAGTTCTAAAAGGGTTTTTGAATTAGGGAAGAGTTTTTAAGTAATAAGTGTGACAAATGCGCAGTTTCATCTAATGGTAAATGGATTCTACGGCCCACCGACACCTACATCTATTTTCGATTAAGAATATAATTCAGATATGTTATCAGTTATCACACCCGAAAACTAACATACCATACCTTTTTACTAGAAAAGTGTCTTTGGTGCTCGTCACTCAATATATAAAATACAGCAGCATTGTGTTGGTAAGTCATTCGTGCTGCAGCTATAATACCCTGCGTGACAATTACCACTTAAAACATTTCCTTTGTGCAGTGAATTGTCATAATGTATTTATGAGAAATAAACACGATTGCATAAACAGTTGATTTGATCTACAATTGGAACTTTATGACAGCACCTCTCGTTATCTTTGTTTTATAGAATGGGGGCGACAAACGGGCACATAGTCCACCTGATGGTAAGTGGATGCTGTGGCCCATAGACATCTACATTTATCTTCGACTAAGAATCAAAATGCAGATGCGTTGTCACTCCTGAGGACTAAGATGGAATGCCTCTCCGGTTCTCTACATACACCATACGCAACACAGCAGCATTATGCTGCTATTTTACGCTGTTATTCTGTGAGACTGTGGCCCTTCCCCGGTCAAACCGACCATAATTAGCTGCAGCGTGGCTCTACAACGTAAAAAAATATCTTCTGAGAATCGTTTTCTGAGTAGTTGTGTATGTGTGTGTGTGTGCAGAGTGGTCTATGGGCGGTGCATTCAGACGCGCGTCAAGTGAAGCGGAGCTGGCCTGCAGTATGGAGCGCGGCTCGCTCGCCACGTTACTGTCGCAGCTGCCCGACAACCTCTACCCACAACAAGCGGTAAAGCACTTTGTTTACGCCTAAATTTGGTCATGTTTAACGTCATCCAATCACGATCGACTTTGCCAATCGCCCGATCGTACCAGGTGTCACGCGTGTGTCGGGAAGGGGGCAGCGGAAGGGAGCTTCCCAGCGTCTTGGCGCTGTCGGGCGAGACTGTAGGTGAGAGTGACTTGCTAGCAGCGACCGGGTTAAGCCAGGTTTTTCGGCTAGCGCGGCAGAAGTTTGCGCGAGACCGGGTTTTGTTTGTTTAGGGTCTAGAATCTGAATTTGGGCGCGTGTTTCTTCGTCACGTAGATATGTGAATTGTGCGATAGTTAACTCGTGCGAGAGTGCGGAATAGTGTACACGCGTGGAGAAGATAAACGATCTAGGATTCGAGCTGGGCATTCCTTGTTTGTGAGCTTCTCCCGATTAATTGTCAGGATATCGTTATAATTTGTTATAAGTGAATCCGGGACATTGAATATTGAACTTTGAACTACTGTCCGTTGCCGTGTCGGGTATCACGTGTTCGATTCTGCGATGAGTGTGTAATTAGGCGAAGTGAAGTTAGTTAAACGTACAATGAAGCTAAGAGACTGAATCAGTGACAGTGAAGAAAGAAGTAGTCCGGCGCTGGAGCTGTCTGGAGCGATGCAGCATTTTGGAGTAGCCTGGAACTCGGCCGCTGCTGATCGCCTATGCTTGCCAAGGTCCCACACATTCACACATCACTGTACATGTACTCGCTATCCACCATTACACACACTCACGGCCTGCCCAAGCCTTGGAGTGAAGTTGGCTCATGATACAGGTGAGTACTTTTGCTTTCTAGTTTGCTCCCATATAGTTTATTGTAATTAGAGACATTCCACGCGGCCATATCGAGGCCCGACCTGCGTCTGTTCGTTGAATCTTCGCTAATGGGCCCCGAAGATTGAATCTTTGTAGGAACAGCCGTAGGCCGTAACACACTTTATTAGTAAAACTTTAAACTTTATGAAAAAATATGCTTTTGCTTACTAACGGGACAGTTTTATTAAATAATCATTCATAAAAAAAGTGTGTGTACTTATGTACGTACGTAAGAAGTTATACTTCTTTACCGTAACAAAACAAAAATAACTAAAATTGAACACGTTTTATAAATTCCTATATTTGAATAACTATCTTGAATATAGTTATCAGTTCTCACGAAAACTTGATAGTTGACAGACAATTACCAACTGAAGTTGTCGCTTTTAGGTTTTGGTGTGCGCGCGCATCGTAACAACTTCATGATGTCGTGTTTTGGTGTCGCTGTGCGCGCGCATCGTATAGAATTAACTCTCATCATTTTTCTCCAACACGCCAAAAGAAGTATAACTTCAAAAATGAACATAAATTTTAATTTGAACTTCAAACTATCCAGTATTATAAAAAAGTTATCTTCGTAGTTGATGACCAATTACACTGAAATGGATGTGAATTCTGGTCTACCCTCACTATCAACTTTCCTAGGGAATCAGTTTTAATTATTAATTAATTAAGTATTTATCTATTCTAATATATTAAAGCGGAGGAGCTTTTGTATATGGAATTTTATTAGATTTGAGTAAGGCATATGATCGAGTATTACCAAATATTTTACTTGATAAATTATACAGCATAGGCATCAGAGGGGTGGCCCATAACTGGCTTAGATCATACTTTCAAAACCGATTTCAGTATGTTGAAATACAACATACATGCCTAGAAAATAACATTATTGAAAAAGTAAAATCAAGGAAAGTATCTGTAATAAAATCCATACCCCAGGGAAGTGTAATAGGATGCTTCCTCTTTTTAGTGTATATAAATGAATTGCCTAAAATTATAAAGGAAAAGAGTATACTATTTGCAGATGACATGTCAGTAATATTACCTGTGACAAATGAAACAGAAATAAATAATAAATTAAACTGCATTCTAAATGAAATAGTTTCATGGCTAAAAGAAAATAATTTAGAATTAAATTTTAACAAAACTAAATTAATGGTTTTTAAACCATATCAAAAACAGCAGTTGAATATAAATTTTTCGATTTGTAATATAAAACTAGAGTGTGTACAAAAATTCTCATTGTTAGGAATTAAAATAGACAGTACTCTAAATTGGAAAAGCCATATAGAATATGTATTAAATAAATTGCCCAGATTTATATACGCGCTAAATGAGTTAAAAAGGTCCACAAACACAAATACAGCCAAAATGGCTTACAATTCGTATACGCACGCGTGGTTGCGCTACGGTATACCCTTATGGGGAAACTGCACAGACATCCAAAAACTCTTTATCGCTCAAAAAAAATGTATAAGAATTCTAGCAAATATGGAGTCTAGAGAAAGCTGTAGACCATATTTTATATAATAATTTAAAATTAAAAATTTTGTACAGCCGACTCCAATATAAGCGACTTCAATATAGGTTATTTAAGAATAACTCAATAACCATTGGTCTGACCTTGATCAAATTCATATGGGACCACACGAGAACTAACAGCTTTCATATAAAAAAAGAATCATCAAAATCGGTTCGCCCAGTACAAAGTTATGAGGTAACACACATAAAAAAAAAACATACACCCGAATTGAGTACCGTCTCCTTTTTGGAAGTCGGCAGACAATACAAGATATTAACAGTTACATCTTTATACATATTAGAATCATGTAAATTAGTAAGAAAAAATATAGATATATTTAAAAAACTGGTGATAATAGTAAAAATAGACATAATATACAACTTAGGAAGAGAAATAAATTAATATTGCCTAAAACGACTTTATCTTTATACAGTTCTGGACCATATTCCATGGCAGTTAAATTATATAATACATTACCCACAGATATAAGAGAGATGGAAGAATATAAGAAATTTGTGATAGCACTAAATAGCTTTTTGATTAAGAAATGTTACTATAAATTAGATGAATATTATGTTAAATAGAAATAAATAAATAAATATAGTAATATGACATATACTAAATACTGCAATAATATCTGTAATGTATAAAAATATATATTAGTATTAGAATTAAGGTATTAGAAATTAAGGCTAACTTTATTTGATGTTGTTATACTCTTGCTGGGTGCATGTGCTGTAATGTGTCACACAAAACCACATGTAAATTCAATAAATGAATAAATAAATGAATAAATATTTTTTTTTGTTTGTTTAAACACGCTTATCTCTTGTATTATAGCCAAATTCATGAGGAATAGTATAGGCTATTTAGCATTAGGTGCTACTAGCCTTAAATATTGAGTTTTGTTAATCAAGTTTATTCTTAAAAAATTAAGAATAAAATGCAATCTTAAGCATTCTTAAAAATTAAGAAGGAAAAACGCCCCCGGACTGGTTCATCCGTGCGCTGGTGTAATGGTTAGTGATATGTTAATACAATGTTCTACAAACGTAGACCTTTACTTCATCTATAAAAATGTCTGCGGCACCATATGCCTATCTCTTATACATAAGCCAGAATAAGGTATATTGTGGCAAAAAATTATTGAAAATTAAAAAGTGATATAGAAGCGTTATTATTAGATACGGTATATTAATCCTTCGAACAAACGAAATCGAATAGTATTAAAAATAATAGGTAATTGAGGCGCGATTGTATCTATTATTATGGACGCAATAACTTTAACGGAAATCCCCCACAGATCCGCAGTTTTTTTAACATAACAACAGTTTTAAAATATTTTAAAATATTTTACAATATCTTTTGATGATACTTTATGAAATGTAAAATTCTTTGTACACGCATTTACATTTTGTTTAAGTAATGATTCGGCGACCGCAAGAGAAGAATTCAGTGACTTAGTGGTTAATATCGGAATATCAGTAAAATATTTCTCAAAAACCATTGCAACGTCCTGATCTTATTCGGTTAATTTGTTATTAACACTTAACTGGTAGTTTGAATTGCGAGAGTTGATCTTACCAGTTTCGCTATTAGTTATACTCCATGTCATTTTAATTTTATTAGAAGCTGTCTTAATTTTGTTGCTCAAATGCAAAGACTTGGCTGTGGAGCACACTCTTTTAAAATATTTTTGAATATTTTTTACATATTCCCTATATTCGACGCTATAATTATATGACCTTTCATGGTAAAGATCATATAACCTATGTCTGCTCTTATGGACTCCTACTGTCGCCCATTCATTAAATGACTTCCGACTGTTCAAGGAGAATGTTTTAGAAGTATAATTTAAAATTAAAAATTTTGTACAGCCGACTTCAATATAGGTTATTTGAGAATAACTCAATAACCATTAGTCTGACCTTGATCAAATTCATATGGGACCACACGAGAACTATCAGCTTTCATATAAAAAAAGAATCATCGAAATCGGTTCGCCCAGTACAAAGTTATGAGGTAACACACATAAAAAAAAAAAAAAAAAAACATACACTCGAATTGAGTACCGTCTCCTTTTTGGAAGTCGGCAGAAAAGTATTATTAAATTCATTCATTGCAAATAAGCTTAAATAATGTTCCATACAAAAAATTTGGGTCATTTTGGTATGAAAGTGATGGAAGTTTTTTCACTATGTTACTTCTAAATTTTTTCAAGCGTCGTGCATTTAATGGAACAAACACAACTTTCTCATCTACTTGCTTTTTGTGAACATAAGGTAACGAAACTACTTGTCCACAGTGATCAGAACCTAATTTTTGAATTATACATTTATGCAACGGCTTCACATTTGTAAAAATGTTATCTATACATGTTGCACTAGATTGAGCAATACTCTAAAATGTTCTTTATTAAATTGCTTCATTTTTTCACAACTGTATTAAAAATAGTTGTTCAGTACACGTGCGGAACCGTCATTGCAACTTGTTCCTACTGTCTACCCTCACCTTCGGCTGCGCCTCAGCTCGGGTAGACATTTGTCGGAACTCTTTGCAATGACAGGCTTTCCGCACTCGTAATGAAATATACTATTGTTAGATTTGATAGTGTATAGTGAGTGTGAAGTGTGGAGTGTGTAGAGTGCGCGCACGTTGCAGGAGAGCTCACGCGGCGCGCGTGCGGCGGTGGAGGCGGTGGTGACGTCGTGCTCGCAGTGCCACCAGTGCCAGTGCGCGCTGTACGACGAGGACATCATGGCGGGCTGGGCGGCCGACGACTCCAACCTCAACACGCGCTGCACCGCCTGCGGCCGCCACACCGTGCCGCTGCTCACCTGCACGGTCGCACCCTTGCATCCTCGCACCCTCGCACCCTCGCACCCTCGCACCCTCGCACCCTCGCACCCTCGCCTTCTCTATAGTCTTATGGACACACGAACACTTCTATCTATACTACTGAACGGGCACTAACATTACGCACTAAGTTACGCACAATTCTCCGTAACTTCTGCAGTCTGAAAGAGAAGACAAGTTCTTTATTTTATAAACCGCGACCATTCTTTCGAACAATCTAACACAGATTTTGTTTAGTTTGACTGAGTAACCACGGTCATTATGTAAGAGCGCGCTTTGTCAACGTGACTAGAAGTTTATTTCAGATAATTATGTAACTTTATTTCGTATTTGCCTAAAACAATATCTGTCGTAAATGAAAATACAACTGCGTGCCATATTTACCGTGCCAGCTACCCGCCTAACTGGCGCCCACGCGATCCACAGCTGTCACACAGTTTTTGTTCTGAACTACAGATATTGTAGTATACATAGAAATATTTGTGGACTCATCATCATCATCATCATTATAGCCCTTCACAAGTTCAATGCTGGAGCTCTCCCAGCGAAAGCCATGGACCATGGTCTTCATCATCATTACATCCCTTCACAAGTTCACCCTCCACTCGCCGTTCTCTCTTGTGTCTAGTTTTGCGTTGGAGACCATGGTCGTAAATCACTTGTATTACCAGGTAGCCACTCCATCTTGTAGAGCTATAAAAGTATGTATATAATATATCAATCGTTATGTACTCACTATCGCGCAAATCTATATAAATAATAAAACTGTAATGACACCGTGTCTATAATTGGAGTATTTTTTGTAAGTTAAACACCAATTTATTGAATTCTTGTCTGTCTGTCTGCCTGCACAAGCATTACGCAAAAACTACTGAACATGTTTTAATTAAATTTGGTGTGGCAATAACCAAGTACCTAAACATACATACAGAATACTTGAGCAGGAAAATGTCTGATTGCCATGGGGAAAATACAAAAGACTATATACTACTACTTGTTAATTGGGTAGTTAACCCTATTGCATTATATAATTGGAATTCGCTACTTTTAGCAGTGTCTCAATACTTGGTCGTTTGTCGTTTTGATTTAAATTAGATTTTAACATTCAAAAACATACAAATAAAATGTTAATTTGACTATAAATAATTGTGATGTCATTCATTTGTATTCTCTTACAATTTTTACAGAATAGGTTTCGTTTTGATAGCTCATCTAAAATATTGCAAGTGACATAAATGTCAACCCGTGGTGGCCTGGAGACGTTCGCCGTAAATGTTACAGTATCCGAACATTAATTTTTAAGTGCTGATATCACATGCTCTTTACATCTTAGTGAAAAAATTCCTAGATTACACGTGAAGCTTGCCAATACGCCCGGGAGCAGCAAGGTGTGCTAATTGCTCCATAACCCTTAAAATTGCGAGGGAGGCTTACTACCAACTGTGGGACTTATATTGAAAACTGTTTTAGCTATAAAACAACTGTAAAATAAACCTAAAACAACTTAAAATTTTGTGTACAGATAATACGCGAGGGCCAGACACAACCAGAGACAATTAGTGTGCCGTATTTAAACCCTTTGGTTTTGAGGAAGGAATTTGAGTCGATATTGGGTAAGTTTCAGCTTAGTCAACCATAGTGCATAAAGCTTGCGTAAGATGTTGCATACGTGGTAGAGCTATGCTGCAGCTATATTAGTAGTATAGTTGTAGCACGAATGGATCGGCTCGACCGGGGAAGGACCACGCTCTCACAGAATACCAGCGTAAAATAGCAGCTTAACACTGCTGTGTTTCGTATGGTGAGTGTAGAGAACCGGAGACCTTTTTTTCTGGAAAAGAGGCATTCTATCTTAGTCTTCACGGCTGACCACGCATCTGCATTTTAATTCGCAAACGAAGATAGATGTAGATGTATATGGGCCACAGCAACCACTTACCGTCAGGCGGACTGTGTGCGCGTTGCTCACCCTATTCCATAAAAAAAAAATATAGAGAGAATGGAATACTTGTTTCGTAGAAGTTTGTTTGATAATAATATAATCTTTATCTTTGGCATTAAACTCATGATATTTAATAATAGAATATTTATACACAGGTAGAGAAGGGGATTCGTGTCTAGCGGAACCGGAATTTGTGGAGTCTCATCCGATAGTGTACTGGAACCTAGTTTGGTTCTTGGAACGTGCGAACATTGATAACCACCTGCCTGATCTGCTCTGCCCCAACTTTTCCGCAAAGTACCAAAGCTGTGATACACTTCATGATGCCGACAAATATGGTGAGAATTCAATCAAGTTATTATTATGCTAGTGCGCAAAATGCCATTTTATGGAATAAAATGAGGTGCAAGCAAGGTTGCAAGGGAAAGTATTGTGCTCGCGTCGAAATCATTCATAATCGCTTTCCGTACCACTCACGCTATAGAGATGGGTAAGTAAAAGAATATATCGATATTTATCATATCGATAGTTATCGACTGAATATATCGACATGTTTTACATATATTCCCAAAACTTCATTTACATATATTTCCAAAACTTAAAATTCGAAAGCAAAAAACACACATAAGAAAATAGTTTTTTTTTATTAGAATGCAATTTAATCAAACCAGTATTCATCCGATATTGACATTAGTATTAAGTACTCTTTCTTTTATGAGCTCGCCTGTCAAGCGGCTTCTGTTGTAGGTTAATTGTAGATTTACAGCTGAAGCAACTTTTTCGGAAGACACCGACGAAACCAGGCAAATTAGGTATTTAGGCTGACTTGAAACCGGCGTGAAATGCCAGCAAAATTTTATTGGTTCAGCTTTTCTGTCAAGAAGAGGTTGATCAAGATATTGTTTTAGCTCACTGGACACAGAGCCAGAGCTCAGGACGTCGGGCACAATAGTTGATGACTGGCATAATAATTTTTCATGCCCAGGTCAAATTGAAGTCTAAGATTTTTCTTGCGCTTTTGCTATTTAGATTGTTCTAAGATCAGGGGAACGTTGAGCCCTGCGTCGGTGTTCGCTCTGACGTTATTAATCGTTATTAATTTTGGCTATAGCATGTGAAACCGCCATTGGGGAAGTGAAATTATTTTTTTAAAACGCGGATCTAATATTGTTCCTGCGCACAAACAGGTATTTTCTCGAAAAAGTCCCAGTCTTTCTTGAACTTTTTTCAGAAGAGCCTCTTTAACACTTAGCCCTAAACTCGTACATGGATCTATACATTCCACTGCTTGACGAATCAAATTCGTAACCGGAATGGCTAAGCTGGAAGTAACGTAATTAGCACCACTTATTTCTTCCTTGGCTTCTTTGGATGGGCCTAAAATAGCCACAATGTCTCTTATTATATTTAATTGGGAAGTTGCGACCATGTCGAGTGTACTTCTGCTTGTTTTGTTGTGCAGATAGTTTTGGTGATCGTTTTTGTTATTGTCAACACCTCCCCTTCTTGCATTTCATATGCTTCCTGATCAGGTCGTAATTGATCCCTCGCATTTACCAACTTTTTAAAATACGCCACGGTGCTCTTCACGTGATCGCAAAGAGCTCAAATGCGTTATTTTCCTTCAATACCCCATCAACAGTGAGATTTAAACAATGTGCCATAAATGAAATTCTGCGATCGTTCCCTAAAAACAATCGCACCGCTGCCACTATATTTGCGCCCCATCAGTTGTAATGGTAACGATTTTATTTTTGTCAATATCAAACTCCACAGATTTCTTCCCAGCATTCCTAAATGAGCCTAAAAAAATTTTTTGTGCATATATTTTTACAACGTGAGAATCAATTACGATGTAGTTATTAAATTATGTCAATTAAAATAAAAAGGTCGGGATTATTGATAAATTACAAAGTACTTCAAAAATATACCTGATCCAGTTACTGCGCACATAGACAATAGACATACATTTTGAAGGTCAGGCGATCCCTAAATGTTGTCAATGAAATGAACTGTAAATACTAAGAAGCTCCTTGTAGAATTAGTGAGAGTAAGTATATTAACTGTAAACCATAAAAAAATTTGCTCAGTAAAGGATTTCGTAAGAACTGATTTTGTGATATTACATCGATTTTCTATCAAATGTGTTATCTGGAAATTACAGATTACAATAAAGGGCATTGCTCAGTTTGTTAGGGTAATTCGGCTCAACATGAACATCACCTATAATATTTGATGACTGTGGTTTTTAATAGTATATACCTCAAAGAAAGGAATTACAGAAATAAAGTTGCAGGAGAGTGTAAAAGTGGTTCATATTTAACATGTCTTATGCTAAAACTTGTCGCTGAAAAAATTTACAATTATGATTATCTCTTTTCCAAAATAAAATATTTGCCTCTATTATTATGATATTCTCTTTCTTTTAAGGCAGTAGTAACACATCCTGAGGTTGTTTAAATGGAAAAATAAAACAAATATTTTATGTTTTAATGATATTTATTCCGAATCATAAATTAATTGGTTACGATGAGAAATGTTTAATAAAACTTCAGCCCAATTATTGTCCCTTAAATGAAACCCACATATTCTGCTGTTTTTTGGCACATAAAAATTAAAATCAATAAACAACTTTACCCTTAGCCGTGTTGGGATACTGAGTCGCTGTGGTGAGTCACAATCTGGACAAAAACAATGTGCTTGTGTATCAAGTGCTCGAGTGTAATCCGGTAAGGTTATTGTTTCTGTCGACACTGGTACATTTGCAGATATTAAAGCAGAAACTGATGCTCTATCAGCTGGTTGCCAACATGGATGGCAGATGCGATTGGATCCATGAACCTAAAACAATTTAATTCGTAATTAGTGGTGTTGGAACACAAACTGACATCTTTTTTTATTGCACATGCATAATGTATTACATTTCAACAAATAAATCATAATAATATATTCATTAATAATATATTATTCATTAGTTGAAGATATGTGACACACAAAGAGCATATTACACTCTTATAACGAAAGGATGAAACAACTTTTCAATAAACAGATCAATGTTTCTAAAGAGTACATTTCTTTATTGTATTTCCCATCTCATATATTCTAAACTCAAGCATAAAATACATAAAAATATCTGACTGTACCTGCCGTGGTGATATCCACTCGCTAATTACATTTCTTATGTGTGTTTCTCTTTCGGAATTTGTATGCAGAACATATCTACTATGTAGTATTGAACATCCACAATTTACACATAATTGTCGTTGATGACCACTTCTTGTGCTTTGTTCACTTTCTTGAACCACTGAGTTGTTGAAAGCCAACATCCAACAAGAATGACAAACCAAGCTCTGGGCTGTAACCTGCAAATAAAACATGAGTATTTATTTTTATTCAGTTTGTATGGATAATAGAAAAGATTATTTTAATAGTATTAAATAGAACATTAGCTTACCACTTGTGGAGCAGTCCATTGTCGAATTACTGATAGTATTTCAACGGGTTCCAGAGAGCGTTTCCTGCGATGCATAATATCAATGCCGCAATTGACGCATCGCATTGATTCCTCATTTCTACTAGGGGCAATAAGATTGTACGCAGGAGCATCAGTGTTTATACCAAGGTTGTCATTTAAAGCCGGTTCAACGTTTAACAAAATAGCGCCAGGGTCATAGTCGTGAGCAGATTCAGAGTCCAAGGGTAAAGCCGAGTCTTCAATTGGAGCGATATCGGAGTCCATTACAACAAAAACAAAATACTACGCAAAAGTAACCGAAAGAACATTCACAATACACGGAGGCAAAGTGAATGTTTTTTTTTTCACCACATAAATGTCACTATTGACAATCGGGGCTGCCAGGTAATAAAAAAAAATCGATTTGACAACAACCGAACTAATATTATAATCGGATGAAAAATGATTTGCAGGCCAAAAACGATGAGTGTTTTGTTTGTATTTTATGTAATTAAAGGAAAATAAATATAATAAAACCTCCTCAAAATCACTTGATTCCACATTTTGAAGAAAATACATTTTTTTTACTTCAGGTTTAGAAATCGATTATTTAAATAATCGATTATGAAGACGGTAATCACAATTAATATTAATGTAGCAACTCAGAATCTGCCTCCAACCAAAAAATGGCGACGCTTTATTAACTCAATCGGCTTAAATACTTATTAAAAGACTTATTTTTACATTTACTTTCCTACGACGACAATTAAAAATATATTCATTTTAGATTTAATTATGTTTTTTCGTAAAAATACTTATTACAGAACAACTTGTCCACGTTAAGCCAAAAATGGACAATACCCTTTTTAAATTATAAATAAGAATGATAATCATTAATGTAAATGCCTTTTTTCTGGAAGGCAGTTTATAAAGAAGGCAAACTGTGCGCATAAGTTTTTACAAGCCCTTTTTTTTTTCAACACATGATAATGGCAAATAGTCCTTACATATCATGTAAATCAGTGCCTGTGTTATTTTTCTGTTTTTGTCCACCTTCGGAAAAATAAAAATGATCATAGGCAATGCAAAATTACAAAAAAAAAAATCATACGCCTTAAATGAAACAATGTGAATGCCAAATGTATGTGAATAATATTGTATCGATATCGAATGGTGAACATCACTAAAATGTAATAGATTATATTTTGAATGAAATTTTTATTTGATGTCTATGGCTATGGTAGAACTCAACCAAATTTTCAACTAAGAATACTCTCCCAGCAACAAAATATGTGTGCATTTCACACGCAGTAGAAGTGAAACCTTCAAATGAAATATAAAATAAAATTATTTCATGGCAAATGAATGATTTAATGATAATTTTCAAAGCGGCATACACAAGGAATAAAAACAACTATTGACTAATTGAGCACTTGAATGCAGACAGCAGCTGCAGAAATCAGCGAAAGCGGGTTTGCTCGACGACTTAAACTGTCGTATATTCGACGTTACAGAGCGAGTATAGCTGCGAATGGAGGGAATTACGAACATTTGGTGCAATTTCTACAGTGTCAGTAATTGTGTGAAAGATAAGTGGTGAAAAGTATTACTTGTTTTTCTGCCGACTTCCAAAAAGGAGACGGTACTCAATTCGAGTGTATGTTTTTTTTTTTTATGTGTGTTACCTCATAACTTTGTACTGGGCGAAGCGATTTGGATGATTCTTTTTTTATATGAAAGCTGATAGTTCTCGTGTGGTCCCATATGAATTTGATCATGGTACCAGACCAATGGTTATTGAGTTATTCTTAAATAACCTATATTGAAGTCGCTTATATTGAAGTCGGCTGTACAAATTTTTTAATTTTAAATTATGTTATTTAATGCTTTATTCAAATAAGTAACAAGTAAGGCCTAGATCATTCTGCAACAGTAGTAACAAAAATTGTTATTTTCAATTAAAATTGCAATAACTTTTTTTTTATAATGAGACCTAGTAATAATAAAACCTTTTAAAATCGATATTTAGTAGGCATAATTTTAAACGAATGGAAACTGACAGTTTTATAGAATTGAATACGTTTGTAACAGTCTTCACGCAACTAAATTTTAAAACGGTATTTCAATTAAAATCTACTCTTCTTCAATAAAAATTAGATATCTTTCTATTAAACAATAGTTCCCGTTATTGTGATACCATTATAAAATACGGTATTAAGTAGACATATTTTTAAATGAATGGGCACTACTGACAGTGTAGTACATTTTTTTTAACAAAAATTGCACTTGAATTTGCATGATATGTAAAAAGTTAGAGTTACAATAGATAAGAACTTCTTGTTTTATTCAAAAGCTCTAAATTTGCATAAAAACAATATTTTTTTACGATTGTTCTAGAATTCAAAAGTAATTAACAAAAACCAAAATGAAAAAATAATAGTTTTTGATGCAACTTCAGCATAAATGGTAACAAAAGATAGCAATTTCGTAAAAATAACAAAAATCGTTAAAATTATAACACGTAATAGTAAATTAACTGTTTTATCGAATCCTTAGCGGTGGACCACTATTTACGCCAAAACCTGTATTTTAAATAGAAAGCATAATATGAACCCATACATAAGTAGAAATATTTAGGAAAGATAGCCACTAAAAAAAGAAAGGTAATAAAAAGGTAGTATTATGTAGTTAAATACCATTTTTATTTTTTTTATTCTATATTGCTACACCTATGTCAAATTCACACCACTCACAGGCATTAAGTTTAAGGCATTAAGTCTGTCCTTTGTATTCTTTTGTCTAAGGAATGCAATAAGGAATAAATAAAATAAATAAATGATTATACAACATGTAACAAAAACCCCGAGGTTCCCGTTAAGTGTGTTATCGGTCAGTATTCAAACGTATATAAATAACATTTTTTTAAAAAACTTGAACAAATAAAATAATTAATTTAAAAAATTAAAAATCCGACTGAAAAAGACAATTTAAAAGTAATGCACTAAACCGACCGAAACAAGATTGAGATTAGAAAACAAAATTGATATAAAGTATTAACAAAGTAAACTCCTACTTCGGTTTAACAGACTACACTATGAGCTGAAAGCCTAAGTTAAATACCAAAAGTAAGTATAGTTGCAAGCGAAACTCAATAATTTTCTTTTGGTTTATAATTTTCAATTGGGTCCCGCCTGCTACTAAGCTTAATTTGGGTATCTAACTTAGGCTTTCAACTCATACTATAGTTTGTTAAACCGAATAAAGAAATTTACAAACATACAAGATACGCTCAAAAAACATAATCCTTCCTTTCCTTCCCTCCCTTACTTTCATTCCCGACTGCCAAGTCGGGTAAATTATTTTTTTAATTTAAATAAATTGCGAATTATATGTGGTTTTATTACCTCTGCATTATCGGGAGAATAAGAGGATTGTGAAAGATCCTCTTTCACCGATGCTCGTGTTAGTTAGAAGTAATAAAACCACATACAATTAGCAGTTTTTTATGCTCAAGTTTTTGAAAGAAAGTTATTTCTTTACGTTTGAATACTGACTTTGATAAAAGGGAACCACAGGGTTTTTGTTACACGTGTATATCATTATTTTTGCCAGAATATATTTAAGATAGGCCAGATAAAGAGAACTCTTAACCGACGAGCATGTATGCGTAGGTATATGGACGTAAAGGAGGGGTGTGTCACACTAGAGAGGTGTGTCAGGATCGTGTCAAATGGAAGTGCGTAGTCTCTGCCTACCCCTCTGGGTGACAGACGTGAGTGTTTATGTTATGTATAATTATTTTTAATGGCAGCAACAGAAGGCGATTTCCTAATTGCGGAGGCAATTGATTCCAAAGCCTTATGGCCTCGGCGGCGAAAGACAGAGACATAAATAGGTGTTGTTGTCGGTCAGGTTGCGTGTTGCGTTGCTACTGGGAGGGGTCGCGAGCGGGCGAGGCGCTGGGCGCGGGCGGCGCGGGCGAGGCGGGCGCGCCGCTGCACGCCGTGTGGCGAGCTCGGCGCGCGCAGCCGCCGCGCTCGCAGCAGCTGCGCGCGCTGCTGCTCACCGAGCACGACTCGCGCGCCGCGCACACGTGAGCACGCACGCGCATACACACACACACATACACGCACACACATACACGCACACACGCATACATGCACACACGCATACATGCATACACGCACACCTAAAGCCGCGTATCGATTACGCGCTCCAAGGAGTCGAACATTGGCGCGCGCTCCAGCCGCGCGAAATGAATACCGCCTTGGAACGCGCGCGAAATGAATACCGCCTTGGAACGCGCGCCAAATTATTCGTTGGAGCGCTTGAATGTGGAGCGCGCCGCTCCATCTGGTGTTGGTTTTTTACCACGCATCAAAGTAGTATAAGTTTTTGTTCATTATTTGTGTGTTCGTTACATTCCGAGCTGTGGATAACTAAAGTTGCCATAAATTAATACAATTATATAGTTTAAAAGATCTGCTGTGGAATAGAAAAAGTAGTTTTTACTATAATAAAACACTCAGAGAAGATGCATAGAACTATGAAAGCGACAGCTCCTCGTACACGACCGACATCCATCTTGAAGGGTCAAACATTGAAACAGCAGCCGCGCGCGCCAGACGCGCTTAGTTGATACACTTCGAACATTTGGAGCGCGTATTGCAGAACGTACTGGTCGGCGCGGTCATTCATGGCGCGCGCGTCAGGAGTGCGTAATCGATACGCGGTTTAAATTTTTATAATATCATTTCTTCATAATATGATAGATTTTTACATACACTTTAAATTTATGCAAAGACAAATCAGTAATATTACAAGAAATCTTATTATAAATAGATATACATCTACCCAAAAATAAGTCGCTAGTTTTGTGGAGTCTGTATTTTTCAACGAATGCAGATTTAATGCGCGTGTTAAAATTATGGGCATAATTCATTTTGCGGTGTTAATATAGTTCCTTACATAAATAAGGTTGTCTTAAATAAATTGTGATGCTACTGAGTCCCTTGGTTTAATATCTTAAATGGCGCTTACAACTCTTTTTTAATAATATCAGTTGCTGAACCTCACAATAATAATCCATATTTATATCAAATACGCCAATTGTGCATGTATGTGTGCTGATGTTATAACGTTTCACTATTATGTTGTTTTAATTACCTACTTACAGCTTCTAATATATAAGCCATTACGTTATAATAAATACCTACATCGTATAAAGTGTATTTTATTTGGTTTAATAGAGTTATACTGGCGGTGCTAGATGGACTGCTAAGTAATGACCTGTCGGACGCGTTGCGAAAGCTCGCTGCATGGCGTGAGACCTCTTGTGGCAATAAACGATACCCGTCCTTCTACAGGTATGTATTGCAGGAGGTTATGAATTGAGTATTATTTTCTTTATAGTCATACTTGGCTGTTTATAAGTTGTTAAGGTATTTATAATGACAGAAAAAGTGTGTATCACTGTTAATAAAGAAGTATGGAATATGAAAAGGATTGTAAGTTAAATTGTAATTTATGATTTTAAGAAAATTTAGGTAACTTTTGCTATGCGGTTTTGCCGCCAGTTTGCTTTTCCTTTTGTTTTTCTATTTACTTGGTTAACATTTCTTTATTTATACGGCTTTTTTCTGTTCGTGAGTATATAGTCCCTTTCTACTTTTATCGTGAGGTTTTGTCTTGTTTTACAGAACTGCCAACATGGCCTCTGTTATATCAATAACATGATCATTTTAATATGTCAATGCTTTTAGTAATTACATAGTATTATGAAGTTAAATTAATCTAATGATCTAATTTATTTTTATCTGCAAAATTTAGTAATTAGTCGTTTCAAGTATCAGCTGGTTATATTATTAACCACTGCTTTAAATAACTTATGGTATGCAGGTCACTAATCACACGTTTAATGTGCAGGCATAGCCTGCTTTATATTGCATTTAAGCATATTAATGTCTCGCCGGACGCGGTGACTTGTGAGGTAGGCGTGTGAGACGATATCAATACATTACACGGGGTCCGCATGATCAGCAGGGACGCATACAACTGGAGCAAGGAGGCGGTTGAAACGTACAGGAGGGTGGTGAGTGTGCGTGTGGTTGTGTTGTTGCAGGGACATCGTGTTCCTGGGCATGTGCGCGCTGGGCCCGCAGAACATCGACCTGGCGGCGCTGCAGCGCGAGTACACGCGCGCGCTCGAGCAGCTGGCCGGCGACGCGCGCGCCATCGACCTGCCGCCCTCGCCCACCGCGCTCTGCTGCCGACACTACTTCAAGCGCCTGGCGCTGCCCCGCTAAACCACGCTAAACCACGGGGACGCCGCCCACAATTACAAAAACCAATACCAACCAATGAACAGGAAAGGGTGACAAATAATACAATGACAACTTAACACTAGGTATCGTAACTCTAATGACTAGGCGACGTTCAAATCCGAGAGGATTTAACAAATTACACAGTACAGTATTGACGACGTGAGAGGGGTTATGAAATTAAGTCATCAAATCTAAATTTTTAATTTTCAAATGTACCCTCATTTTATAATAATCTTAAGGTTGAAGTGTTTTGTTTAAAAGTACTAAGGGTGACACGTTATAAAATGTCAGAATTTGTTTACATAGTTTGATATATGTATAAAAATAACAGCTAAATAAAATTACACACTCCGCATACTTTGATTAATATATGAACTAAGTTACGATTGCTTGAAAACTTGCTACTTGCTTTTCGTATTAAACTCGATGAAGTTTTTTGCGATAATGTTCTTCGAACGCATGATATAGTCAATACCTAACTGTTCTTTTGTCATAGAGCCATATCAGGAGAAAGTTCTCAACATCTTTTAACTAGTCCGTAAAACATTATTATATTAATATTGTCATTCGCATTATTGTTTACAGAAATTCATGGTCTATGTTAAATAAAGTGAGCATGATTTTGGAGAGTTATTTGATGTCGATTCTATAACTATCGTGAAAGCCAATGATGCGGGACAATCCGTGTCGTCCTTTTTTGCCATTGAAAATTAACCCTTTAACAACCATTAGAATGTTCCGCAATAAAATAATTTGTATTGGCGGATTACTCATCTTTTAGAGAAAGTAGAGACTAAAAATGTTTTCAAAGATTCCTGAAAATTTGGTGAGAAAAATATTCCCGCTGTCCTTTAAGAGGTATCAAATTGTTTGAAACACAGTACTATACACAGCGAACCATTAAATTTTTCACCTTTAATCTTTCTTCTTTTTAAACGACTTCAAAAACGGAGGACGTTCTCAATCCGTCGGAATCTTTTTTTTATATTGTATGTTTACCGATTACCCTGAATCTGCCCGATTGCCATTGAAGCCTGAACCGATTTGGAAAATTCTTATTTGTTTCAAAGGGTATACTTCCCAGGTCGTCCCATTTAAATTTTATCAAAATCAGTCGAGCGGTTTTAAAAAAAAAAAATCAACAATAAATTATTTTTTTATATTGAAATCGGTTGTACAATTTTTTCAAATTTACCACCTGTATCATTTGTTTTGGTGCTACAGAGTTTACAACGCCTGTAGGTCTAATACCACTGGCAAGTGCACATAATCACAACATCTTGGTGGCGTAATTTAACTGGACCACAATTGAGTGTTTTGTGATAATTTTAAAGACTCTAACACTCGTGTTCTACCCTAAATCCCGGGTCGGTGGACCAATAAAGATATTTCTGGCAAAATGTGGTAACCCATGATTACAATCATGCCTAAAAAAAAACAGATTTTCCTTGCGTCTACAGGAACCCAGTTACGGAACCTGTTCTGTTCAGCATACAGATTAGTTTGCACATACTAAAGTCCGCCATATACTGATGGCGTTAACAGTACGCAGGAGTTTCGCGAAAATAAATACAAAGTGTCAAAACAAGGCATAGTCAACAACAGAATTTTCGTAACTAGAGATCGGTTGATGTTCGCGGATAACCGACATGAGTAAGTGACAAGTGGATTTTGGTACCACTTTGACACAAGACCTACCAAGGACTCGTTTTTACTCCATGGCGTACTTTATGGTATTTTAGTTCAGAACCTGGCAGTATATTCTTTGAAATATATAGCTATATAGTGGGTTTGTTACAAATATATTATTTATTTTAACACTTGAACTATCTCATATTTTATTAAAGTGGCGTAAAGTTATTTTTGAAATTGGAAAAATTATTAGACGCGTCGTCTATAGACAATAAATAGTCCTGTGTCGACAATAAAGTCTTATGTGTTTATTATATTATGGCCTAAAAATAATTAAATGCCCCAAGTAATCATGAAATATTTCCTATATTATATAAAACATACATAATGAAAGAACAATGGCAGAAAAATAGTTGACAAAAATTATCGCGTCTAGAAATAAGTTATATATAAAATGAGTTTTATTATTTTTCTATGATTTTTCAAATAAAAATGTATTTTAATTAAAGCCACAGAAAAAAGCAAACATTTTTGGGAATATCAAATGACTTAAATCATTTTACTCTATTCAAGTGTTGCTATTTATTTATTTCATACTATTTTCGTATAACTTTGTAAGACTACCAACACAACACACAAACAAAAAATATTTTATATTAAGTTATTATTAGTAATAACTATACTACCAGTAATAATAAAAATAAAAGTGATATGGTTGAAAATAAGTCTCTTACAAAGAACTTCCTACAATAATACATTATCTCAATCATAGTACTATGTAAGAATTCCATTTAATGTTATAGCAACATTAGCTAAAACAAAATGTCACTTTTTATACTGGCTTTACTGCTCTGGGTTCAAGCCCTTCTGGAGCCATGTCAGTAAAATACAATTATAGTGTTCAGATATATAATAGAAATACAATAATCTAAAAACTCTCAATTATGTAGGTCGGTACATTATGTTGAGAATGTATTAAACTAACATCAAACAACCACAGGACGCATGACTTTTTCAAGTGACAAAGACATAACCTTAAAAGGTCAAATCTAAATATCTTTTTTTGACGCCTTCTCAGGACAAAATTCTTTGACAGAGTTATTAAGGGACTGACGCTTAACATTTTAAGATATTTTTGATATATAGACGCTACCATTCCTTCTCAACTAATTTTATGTATGAAAGTCTGCCATTGCTCTTTACTTTGTTTATAAAAGCTTAACAAATCGAAATGTAAAGCGCAGAGTATGTTATCACTAACATATTATAATAGAAAATGTTTGAATTAGTAGGAGAGAAGAAAATTCTTTTGGTATTCGATTTTTCAACCGTGCCTGCACTTGTCGTAAATTTCGCAGTACCGCGAGTAACACGAATTCGATCCCTGTTAGAGCTAATGAAAAATGTCACATTTAAAACTACAGGACTTAAAATGATAATGCATTATACTTAGATATCTTTGTTTTCGGTTTTTAATTTTATTTTATATAGTAAAATTCAATTCTAATTTGCGTTACTTTTCTGTGTGCGCAACCTGAATACTACCTGATTACCACGTTGTTAGTCATATAATAGCGTGGAAAACTGCATGGCTATAAATATTTAGAACATATAAAGTTCTCTAACACGCATTGGAGCAAATCGGCAATAACACTTTCAAAAATGAGAGGTCTGTACCCAACTGTGGGATATATAGGCTGTAACTTCACTTATACAATTTTCTATCTTTTGATCTTGTGTTTAGGTAGTTTAGGTGAAACTTTATTGAATAACCTTATACACAATACGTTTATTTTTGTTAATTCGATATACATAAAAATTGTAAGTTAACCTACCCTAGAATATAAAATATAGAGAAAAAACTAACAGGAAAATTATGAAATCAAGTGAATTCTAATATTTAATATATGTACCATAATAAATACAAAATTCTTTCGTTCAGGGGATTAGTTTATCGATGTATCGTATCAGTGATTGTATGATTAAATATCGGTACTTCATAAGAAAGAAGATATTGTGCGTACATACTACTTAATTTACATACGTGATATTTTATTAATGTGCCACTTTTTCTAAACACAAGTATTTATTTAGTGTCGCAAAATTATTTTACGTAAATATAAAAATGAAACTTCCTACGGTAGTTCTCAAAAAATTTATATCTGCTAATGTATTCACATTTCACCATAACTTGTGGGTGCTAACTAAAAGTATTTCGAGTAGGAAAATTGGGAAAAGAAATAATGTACATATGCGAGTATATAAATGTATAGAGTAGATTTAGGATTTTGAAATGTGATTGTACAAAAAGCTTGATTAATGATTGATTTTTTTTACAATATTATAAAAATCTCAGTAATTAAACAATACAAAGAAAAATAATACCCTCCCTTAAAATGTTCATTTATTTTGTCTTATATTATAATTATTATAGGGATATTCATTGCAGCTGTATTTCTTCAATTTAATACAAATTGCTGTTGTACTATATTATTACCAAAAATGTTGGGCTAATTTAATACCAATTTATAAACTGGATACTGGTGTGAACGTAAGATTACTGCGACTGCTAAACATATTACATAAATGTTTAGTGTGGCCATATTGTTCAACAATATTATAGGTTATTTCGCATGGATCGAATTGTTGTTCTACATAATGATTTTTTATGTCCCTATGTTTTAGGATTTTAAAAGTACCAATATATATTTATAGCTAGTAATTCAATTCACCTTAAAATTATTAGGCCTAATTTGCAGCACTTTCAAAGTTCCTGCTGTGATAAGAGCTTAACAATGGAACTGCAGCATACATAATATATTACTATATTATAATAATTTTGTAATACTTTAATATAAATTACATGAATTGAGTTTAACGAGTGTACATTGTAGTCTAAAGAAACCGTTTTCGAGTCCTATATCTTTATTACTGTTTTAATAATAATCGTAACTAGAAAAACATACATATTTTACTATATTACTTTGCAATTTGTACATGTCTATTGAGTGCTAAAATAGTTGCAGCACATATTTGACCATATTAAGATTTCCACAATTACTATTACTAGTATTGTGTAACTAAGACCACTTTTTTGTTGTACTTGAACACAATCTACCAAAACATTTTTTAAATTGTTCAAATTACGTTCCTTATTATGTTATATATAAATTATAACGCATGACTAACGATCACAACGGTCATACTGACGTGACGGTTGGTAATAAAGTAATACTGTCGGATCGTCAATTATCTAAGTATTTTGGTAAAGCTAAATATACCAAAAGCAACGTGCGATGCTAACTATGTATTAAATTTATTACGTTTGACGTTTGTCACGACCACAAAAGTATTGTTGGGATATGTCTAAAGCCGATTCTGTCGGCGAAAAAAGTTGCTCGCCGTAAATAAAACCGCTTCGAGTTCAATTCCGCCAGCACTAATGAAAGTGTTCAATGCTATTTTAAGCGTCCTAATAATAAGCAAACACGTTTCAAATAAATTAACTTATTGTCCACTGAATGACGAACGCTTACTTTGTGATGAGAGCGCTGCAAGCCTTTTAACATTGGAAATTCTCGCCTTAAGTACTTTTTATTAAGTGGCGAAGCTTGCGAAGTCACTTATTGATTTCACGATGTCTGTCCGTCTGCCCCACGATTATCTCGAGAACGGTTTCAAATTTTCAAATTCTGTTTTCAGCAATCGATTACTGATCACCCAGGCATCTGAACCTCCTATTTTGAAACTGATTGCTCAACGGCAACCGTTAGAAACCGCTACAAAGCTGATTGCTTCGCCATTTTGCTATGCTGTTAGCTTGCTAGGTTTTTAATATTTAATACTAGCCGTCACAAGATGTAACGGTTAGTCGTGCGTTCAGTTTTAAGATCTCCACAATAATGGTTTATTCGTTACTGTTGCTATTCGGAATCAATTTGATGTAATGTACCTATTTACAATTTACATTTGTCATGCAATATTTTGGGTTTTAATTTTATCGATTCTGAAATCAAGTTCTTATTTTATTGCAATATTTTCTTGATTTCTTTTTTGTAAAAACGCTATTACATATTGAGTTAAGTTGTCATATTATGATATTAATTCGAGAATAATTTTAACAGTAATCTATGTTTTCATTTAATTAATGTTCTATTTAAAGAATTTTTATTTATTGTGTGTTCATAGTTCTTGAATTATTGTTTAATGTTCAACAATATTTTCTCAGAGTTATGAATTTGTTACATATTAGAGTTAGGCCATTCTTTACCCCTGTAAAATTTGCTCTTTAGTAGCAATTATGCTGTATGTGTGGCCATTTATTTTGATACCATCTAAAATATACTTTACATAGTACTAATATTTGTTTTGCCTGTTATCTTGTAGTACATATGCGTTATAGAATTATTTACAAAATGATAAATTCACTCAGGACGGTTCTCTTTCTGAACTACTCACACTAAATAGACCTGATAAGGAACATGTATTTTAGTTTTTGAATAATGAAAACATCATGTTAACCCTTTCGCTGTCCCGTGCACTACATATAGGTCATTGCTATTGTCTTACTATTGTGTTTTAAAACCGGACAGTGAACGTGTGCGACCCGCTCCGGCTTTGCATGGATAGTACTAGCAACACTTAAACTTTTCGACCATGGTAACATTGGTAGCGTAATGGTAAGTTTATCTACAGGCCTGCTGCATAGATTCTATGCACATTCAAATCTTGATACTTATTCTTCACAGACCATTAAGGTAATTAAATGTTAACATCAAATTATAGTGTCGTCCCTGCGTTTTAACTTGATTCTAATGTTAACGTGCAATCTTACCGTATATGAAGAAATTAAAACTTAAGACTGAATAAACCTTACTTTCTTTTTGTTTGCAAGTTAATCTTAATAGATAGATACATATATAGTGTCGCGGACTCTCTAACTCAGAGGTAAAAACAATTGATCATATAACTGGAGCCACGACTTTTGGTTCATATAATCGACAAAAATTGTTTGTCATAACAGCTAATTCCTTTTTTGTGAATCAGTCTATTGGAGACACCAAGTTATAATTCATAGTTTCTGAGCGCGAACATGCCGACAAACGCGGCATTTATTATATGTATTGATAATTGATATAAAGAATGTTGTATTACAGAAGAAGCAAATGTATATAGTATACAATTTTACATAGGGTAGAAATGGTCTAACCAACATATTTTAGTTTTATGTACGTGATTATGACAGCCATATTTTATTTTGTACAAAATACCATTATTAGAGTGTGATGTATTATAATGGCATGAATTATGTATTTTAAAGAATATCATTTAATTGATAACTTGAATGTATAAAACATAAGTATGAAAATCAAAAAAGACGCAATAACTTTGATGTGTACACATTTATAGCATTATCCTTTAAAATAATATTAAGTTATGTTACAATAATAGACAAGTGTAATGAAATGCATATAATTTTATAAAAAAAGAATATATAAGTCATGATACTCGATGTTTCATTTACTACTCTGACTTAATTCTGATAAACCTAAAACTCTGTACAAAAACCTGCCATCATGATCATAATAACAATCATTTAACTTATACGTGGCATCTTTTTTGTAAACTTTCTTTGGAATTCTTATTCTCTCAGGATAGTCTATTACACCAATTGATTGTTTATCACTTTCTTGATATTCCGTTATTTCTTCTGCTTCTGGTACATGAATAATTTCTTCTTTTTTATTCTCATTACTTATTGTAGAACCTAAATTCTTTACAGTGTCCATTAATATTTTATCAGGCATTTCTACTTCTATTCCACTTTGTAACCGCTTATCAATTTCTTTTTTTAATTCATCCAATGTCATTCTCTTTGTATCTCTAGTTACTTTGATTTTATAGGCTTCATCTGCAGTACCATCACTTTGTTCAGCAGTCTCAAAAGTTCCACCATCAGCTTTTTTTGTATCATTTTGTGAACACCTTTGTATTATTTGCTCAAATTCTCCCATTTTTTCTGTATGAGTAAGGTCAATTTTTATTGATTTCTTATTAAGTGGGGGTATGGTGCGATTGGAGAACTTAAGGAAGTGTTTACGTAAATCTTCTGGAATATCTAATGATCCTTCTTGTAGTTCCCTCCAGTTCCTCATAGCAGAAGCATCATGCCGTGCAATACGCTGTTCTGTAGCTGGTTTCCAAGGATATTTTAATAATTTCTGCAAAATAATAATAAATCGTAAATTATAAATTATCAAAATACCCTGTAAGATTTTACAGTGTCAGATATATTATGGTACAACTATCTCATCTCTTTTCAAGTTAATTCCCCACAGTCACATAGGAAGTAGGAAGTTACAATATTATTATTCCTGAACAGATTCCAATTATCAATCAAGATATAATTTGAAATTGAAGTGAATAAATTATGAATACTTAGTAAAATAAAATACATTTGACTGTAGTAGATATCATTTTATGTCTACTTATAATTATACAAGTATTTACATTATACATATTTTGTTTTTATTGACTTATTATTATGATAAGACTTTTATTATATAATCAAAAATTACACATGAAATGTCAATTCAAATAAAATTGTTGATGGTAATACCAATATTACAAATATCAATAAAATAATTTACTATGTTAAATCCAATCAAGCTTATGGCCTACAGAAGTCTGGAAAAACATCATCATACATAATTTAAAAACTAAATTGTATGGAGTGTATGGAGGGTAGAGGTAAGTAGGACTATCGCATATGGGGAAGAAGATGAAAGTGTCCAGCTGTGAGCAGTAAATAACAGTTCAAAAACCTTCCAGAATGGCGCTAGCGTAGATACAAGGTATGGTGTGAATGTAGTACTTGTAGATGGATTGAGGTGTGATATTTTTGGTGACTAGAATAGTTAGTTACACTACAGTATAGAAGAAAACATCAACTATTCGCGTAGCCCAAAAACTTCCAAAAAGTTTTTCTCTTATAAGTGTTTAGAAACTTTTGATATTTATTTTTTAGTTTTTATTCAAAGTATGGCCTCTCAAAAAGCTAAAAGGTACTGCATAGCATACGGGCGGTAGCGAATCCTCCATAGAAGCCGAGAATACGGGTTTGCCCTATCAAACTGCTCATTCAATCATATCATTCTCTAAACCATTTCCCATTATCTGGGGTCGGCGCAGTAAATCTTTTTGTTCCATTCCTCTCTATCAGCCGTCATTTCCATATTTACTCCTTTCATTCTCATATCACTCTTCACACAATCGATCCATCTTTTATTCGGCCTTCCTCTGCCCGTGTGTCCCTCCACATTCATATTCAACACTCGTTTTGTGACATGACTTTCATTCCTCCGCATCACATGCTCAAACCATGCCAATCTGCTTCCTCTTTCCTTTTCTACCACTGGCGCTACTTTCAGGCTTCCTCTTATATACTCATTCCTTATCTTATCCATCCTTGTCACACCACACATCCATCGTAACATTCTCATTTCATTCGCATGCAGTCTATTTTCATCCTTCTTCTTGACGGCCCAGCATTCACTTCCATACATGACGACAGGTCGGATGATCGATTTGTAAATTTTCCCCTTCAGCCTTATTGGCATTCGGGGATCGCACGTTGTGGCTGTGACCTGTCGCCATTTCATCCACCCTGCGTTAATCCTATGCTGCACAGCTCTATCTATTCCGCCGTCGCCTTGAATGAGGGAACCGAGGTACTTGACATCTGAGCAGATAGGCAGTATAGCGCCATCCAACGACATGGGTACAGGACTGGAAAGACCGCCGAAATCACAGCACAGATATTCGGTTTTGGATCTGCTGATCTTCAAGCCAACACTTTCCAGCCTCCGTTGCCACCCCGTCAGTCTGCTCTGTACCTCGATGCCTTCTTCCCCGACAAGCACGATGTCATCGGCAAAGAGCATGCACCAGGGTGCCTCATCCTGCAGATCCGACGTCAAAGCGTCCATAATCAGTAGGAAGAGGTAAGGGCTCAATGCCGACCCTTGGTGCAGCCCTACCGCCACATCGATACTGCCCGTAGTTCCCGCGGCAGATCGTACACATGTACGGGATGCTCTGTACATAGCACGGACTAACCTCACATACTTCCCAGGCATACCTTTCATCTTTAACGCCCACCACAAAACCTCACGGGGAACCCGATCGTACGCCTTTTCAAGGTCGACAAAAACCATGTGCAGATCTTTATGCACGCGCTTGTACTTTTCGCACAATTGGCGTAATGCGAAAATGGCATCTGTCGTACCTCGACCGGGCATGAATCCGAACTGGTTTTGTGTTATCTCACACTCTTCTCTCATTCTTCTCTCTATTATTCTTTCCCAGACTTTCATCGTATGTGACATGAGTTTTATTCCCCGGTAACTGCTGCCGTTTTGGACGTCTCCTTTGTTTTTAAAAATGGGGACCAGTATACTACTGCACCATTCCTCAGGTATTTGTTCTTCCTGCAACAATTTACCGAAAAATAAACTCAACCACTTCCATCCATCCGCACTCAGCAACTTCCACACTTCTACTGGTATTCCATCTGGGCCGACCGCCTTCCCATTCTTCATATTCCTAACAGCCATTTTTACTTCTTCCACACTAATTTCTCTCACTAAGCCCATATTCACTGGTGGGTTTTCAAGCATACCATTCCATTCATTCTCCTCATTCATCAATTTCTCAAAATACTCCTTCCATCGCTTCTTTATACTTTCATCGTCAGTCAAAATCCTTCCAGAATCATCTTTTATACATTTTACATGTGAAACATCTCTTCCATTCCTTTCTCTCGCTCTTGCAATTTGAAAAAGTCGTTTTTGACCTTCGGGGCTTTCAAGGGCCCGATATAATTTATCTTGCGCCTCTGCCCTACAAATAGCAACTTCCTTCTTCGCTCTCTTCTTACATTCTTTATACGCCCCTCTCTTACTTTCTTTTATGGATTCATTCTGGTCTTCTACGCTCTGCCATTCTTTAAAGGCATTTTTCTTTTCTCTCAAAACTTCTCTAATACTTTCACTCCACCACCACCCATCCTTATCTATCATACGCTTCCCTTTTGTTTCTCCTAACACCTTCCTTGCTACAATCAGCCATTTCCTTCCAGCACTCATTCACACTCATTCCTTCCATATCACCCATCTCTATCATCTTGTTTACAACTAGCTCTCTAAATTCACTTGCATACCCCTCCTTATGCAACAAATGCCACTTTATTTTGGGTGGGGGACGATCCTTATGTTTGTTGAGGCGAACAGTTAAGCAGATGTCAGCCAGCAGAATTCGGTGCTGGGATACTAAGTCTTCACCTGGAAGCACTTTGCAGTTTTTTACACTCTTGATTTGGTTCCGTCTTATCAGAAGATAGTCGATCTGTGTCGCGTGGTGGCCACTTTTATAAGTAACAAGATGCTGATCTCGTTTTTGGAACCACGTGTTTACTACAGCCAGGTCGAAAGCACATGCTGCTTGCAGAAGAACTTCCCCCTCACGGTTCCGCATTCCGTACCCCCATCCACCGTGTACTCTTTCATACCCGTCATTCACTCTCCCTACATGTCCATTAAAATCTCCTCCCATATAAACATCCTCACGCTCAGGTATTCCCATCATCATACAATCAAATTCCTCCCAAAACTTCTCTTTCACACTCTCTTCACAGCCTGTTTGCGGAGCATACACACTTACAACATTCACTACTTTGTTTTCAATCATTAATTTAACAACTATCATTCTGTCGTTTACTCTTTTCACATCTGTCACTCGTTCTTTCATTCCACTATCTAACACAACTCCTACTCCAAACTGCTCATTCAATAATATCAACTAATAAAATCACTCGTAAACTGTTTCAAAATATTTCAAATTTCCCGCGCGCTCCTCTGTCCTACACAGGTCATGACCTCGTAGCCTTATTATGTAACCTTGGCAGAGTGCTTTCAATTCGACTAACCTGTGGCAAAATTTTCTATAATGAAATATTTTTTTTTTTTATAGGAGAGGGGGGCAAACGAGCATGCGGCTCACCTGATGGTAAGTGACTACCGCCGCCCATGAACAACTGCAACACCAGGGAGGAAATTGCAGATGCGTTGCCGGCCTTTTAAAAAGGAGTAAGCTCTTTTCTTGAAGGTCCCTAAGTCGTATCGGTCCGGAAAAATCGCTGATGGTAATCGATTCCACAACGAAGTCGTTTATACAATCGTAATAACTACGATTGTATAAACTACAATTAGTATAGCGATAAGCTGGCTTTTCGGTGTGATGTTAGTTGAGTGCGGGTGATACGTTTGCAAGTTCACTTCACATTTTAATGTTTACTCTGTATGTTTACTTGATCGAATGGAATATTGCGAGTTGAAAATTTATGCTTTTTTAAAGATTTTTAGTGAAAATTGAGGATAATAGTGTTCCTTGTGATGAATTGAAGTGTGTTAGTGCTAATCGGCGGAGTGCTATAGAGCGAGTAAAAGGTAAAATCTTTAAACTTTGTTGAGAAAAAACAGCTCATATCCACGCTGAAACCAACGCCTGATCTGTGTATTTTTCAGACGAGTAAAACCCACAAACTGCAATTTAATAGATCTGTTTACAAAACAATTGTTGGCTGCACCCATACCAATAAGCTGTACTATTGGTGCTGCATAACCATAACTGCATTAACAATGTCGGGGCCTTTAGGCAATGCAATTCTCGGGGCCCCTTTCCAGCCAGCGTGAAGAGATGTGTGTGCATCAGGAGCATCACCAGACTGATGCTTAACTCCTCAGAAATTTACAGTACAAGATTTGTATTCGATCGTAGTGTGCGAGATTATTTATTTTCTTAATTTGGTCCTGAAGACAATAGTAACTACCAGACATATTTGACACATTATCGTAAGTCTTGCATCTCGCATTTTTTTTATATCAAAGTTATATTGATTTAAAAAAATATAGTGGCCAGTTCTTTCCCTTTGTGACTTACTATGGGAATAAATGTAAGAAAACGTTCTGCTTCTTCTCCATTTGACGTAACGTATCTGATCAGAATGAGATATGTCTGGTGTAGAATCGACGCTTATTGAGAAATATTTGGCTTTAATAATTTCATTAAGAATGAATTTTAAAACTTTACTCCAATATTTCAATAAGTTCTTCGCAAATCGTTGAAGACAAATATGACTGTCTTCCTTTACAAATATTACCATATTTGGCTAAATGCGAACTAGGAACGCATCGTATTCGGCGAGCTATTGTAAAATTCCAGAATTTCATCATCACCACGAAATGCTAATCCACGGGATAACAAAATTTAATCCCTGATACTACTCATGCAATAATACCTATTTTCATAGAGAATACAAATTTTCCAATAAAATTATCACTGTATGAAAAAATTTCCACTACTTTTGTGCGCACGCAGGGCCCCTAACCGGTGCGGGGCCCCTAGGCAGTTGCCTACTCTGCCTAATGGTTAATCCGGCCCTGGCAGCATCAACAAAGCGACAAACGACCGAGTTATTTATCTAGTACAATCCAAAATGACATTATTTATTCTATCGCTGATGTCATGAAAACTCGCATTTTGTACGAAGTAAAAATGTCAAAATTAGTTTCAAGCTTTCAAGTATTATTGACGAAACTCCCAATGTTAGTCACAGAGAACAATTGTGTCTGATTCTCCGATATTATTATGGAAACGGATATTCATGCCCGTTTTTTGGGGTATGTAGATGTGTCAGAAAGTCGCATAGCAGATACACTTTGTAATATCATATTGGAATTATTAAACAAACATGACTGCACCACAAAACTAATTACGCAAAGCTATGACGGTGCAAGTGTCATGTCCGGTGTCAGAAATGGAGTGCAACAAAAGTTAAAGATGTTTGTCCCCAAGCCATGTATATTTCACATTTTGGCATTAGTTTTATCTAAATCTTGTAACAGGATTGGGGAAGTCTTTCAAGAAGTTTTTCAGCCCTTCAGGCTTTATATTTTTTTTTAATAATAGCAAAAAACGGGCGTTTTTTTATGATACACATTGCAGCAAAAAATTGCCTAATGCCTCCGCAACTCGTTGGATGTATATGTCACAAATTGTGAATACAGTATTCGAACAAAAAGATAATCTGATTAATTTGTTTTCAGATATGTGCGACAATCCGCAAAACTGGGACGGCGATACGACCTTGGCCGCCGATAATTTTGAAAACACATTATGTTTATTTAATTTAAATTTTTTTCTTTCAATTTTCCACCAGTTATTTGAAAAAACCCGCAAACCGGCTGCTTGTAACAATATTTTACAAAAGTCACAAGTTGATGTTGGTTACTGCAGTAATAAAATAAAGGAGAATCAGACATGGTTATGTACTGAATTTCAGTCAGATTTTGATCACATTTATGAAAACACAGTGCAAAATAACTCTGCTCCTCATCTGAGACACAATGTGCATTGTGCTCAGACAGAATACAAACTACTTTTTGTTTACGTTACTTTTGTTCAGAAATTAATTAATCAATCAAAATCAATGAAAACAAAATCAAATGAAATGAAATCAATGAAAACAAAAGCAGGTGATTGGTTTTAGAGTACTTTTGCCGACTATCACCAATAACATCAAACACTATTTTAGCAATACTATAAATAAATCTTCTGATATGGTATGATAAAAATACCTTTACAACTTGTACTGTAACAGGAAAACTCTCCGCTATTCTCTCTGGTGTCCACTCTTTGGGATCTGTAGAAGCTAGGTGACGAATTTGTTCTTTTTCACTCCAAGTTAATAGATTTGGCATATTCTCTTTGAAGTATTTTTCTTTGACAATTCTATGCCGCAATTCATATTTGCCAATTAATGTCTCATTTAAGTGTTCGTTATATGCTTCACCAACCTAAAATGGTAAAATGTTAAATTAAAACCAACATAAATAACCAATAAGCATGACAAAGTTATATTACATACAATATTTAAAGGAAATACAAAATTTTATTTTGTATTTCCTTATACTCACACATACAGAGTTAATTTTTAAATAAAATTCTTGGTACTGAGGACCTTAGAAGATAAGGCACTGAATATATTTTTGGTAAAACTACATATTCAATAAATAATATGTAAAAGTCATAGTGTTTGCAGCATTCATAAGTGCATGTTTTTTAAATAGAGAATTAGTGAAAAACATTAATATCACATTACTTCCAAATTGTTGATTATCCTATGGCCTCAAAACTTATAAGTTGGCACAACACTTGGCAAAAATACTGTCACCACTGAGAGGACAAACCAGAGCACACACAAAGGATTCATACAATTTTGTTAGTGAGATAAAAGACCTAAATCTCGCTGACAATGAAACTATGGTCAGTTTTGATGTTCATGAATAGTGACTGAGTGTGCCTGATGTACTACACTATATCAGAGGAGGCACAGACAAGGTTGGCTATATCTTGAAGTGAGCTTCCATTAAAACATACTTCAAGCCGCTGAAGAAGATTAGTCAATTTTTATCATCTGTGAAGTGTCATATCCCTCTAAAAGATGCAGGAGTGTACAAGCTGGATTTTGAATGTGGTTTCTCCAACATAGGATAAACAAAAAGATCTATAACGCACCAACGTTCCAAGAAGTCTGCATTGTGTGAACATTTTGAAGGTCATCCCTGCCATTACATATTAGATTTGATACACCACAAATCCTCACAAAAGAACACCAATTCTTACAAAGGCTGATTTGCGAGGCTATTGAAATTATAAAAACATCTTAATTTCAATAGAGAAGATGGATGGGTGCTGCCATCCATTTGGGATCCTATAATTAATAAAATTAAATCCAAACCCAAGTATACCACTGCAAGACTTCAAGATACTGTAAGCTCATTCTGCGTAGATCAGACTATACATTAACATTCAAAAACTGAAGGTAGACGGGCTAACTATGACATTGGGATGTCAAACAACTCAGTGCCTTCGTGACCATGGGTGCTGTAAAGCATCCGAAACGTCGAGAATTAAAAACTTAAATTAAACGTGATAGAATCCCTAAATTTATTTCATTTAATTTGTCTTCGCTATAATCATATCATATCATATCAATATAAATAAGTGAATATGATGATGGGAATATTAAAAAATATTAAACTGTGTACAGCATTAATTAAGCTAAGCCAGGGTTAAACAAAAAATTTAAATATAGATCAATTAGTAATACTAAATGAAGAATTATAAGCGCAAAAATTGTGTAAATAAATTTACGAACATTATAGAAATCGCTCTCTGACTTTTCCACAAATTCCTCTGCATCTTCATCTTCAATTTTAATTCCTTGCTCTCGAAATGCTTTAATCCTTTTGTTCAAACCCGGGTTCGCACCTGTAGAAACATCTACGTTTTGCCTGTTCCTTAAATTCCGTATAATAACTTTTTCTGATATATTATACAAATGTTTCAGTTTTAAAGCAAACATCTTATCTGTATGAGAAAACAGAACATAACAGTATGCAAATAACCAAACTTAAAAAGTAATTCTCATACTACTAGAAATAAAATTATCAAACGGTATGAAATAAAGAAATATGAATATGAACAAGGAACAAGAAAAAGAGAATTATTTTTATTTTTCCTTCCCTCAATGCCTTTTCTTTTACTTTGACAATGACACAATGAATGACTTTGACAGTTTAGGCTTGTTCAGGGTGAGGCAACTTTGTATGAAAGCTGAAAAATCTGCACACAATCATGATTTTGTCATTGTGTTGGGCTTGTTAAAATAAAGCGAGAAAAAATATCGCTGTTTCTTTCCTTCATGTTGTTTTAGATTGCCACTTTAAAAATTAGATACACAAATTCATATTATATCGAAAGAAACTAAAAATGTTAATTATGTGTTAAAATTTTTTTGGTTTGAAGTATAATTACTTACATATTACTGTGAGATTTGCACAATTTAATTCATTTAAATTAAATTATTTAATATTAGCAGAATTCTATCAAGAGAAGCCATGAATTAAAAGAAGAAAAAAATGACATTTATTTGTCAATGTCTTTTATATTGAAAATATTTTCTGAAATTGATTAAAATTTATTTAATAGGTTTAGATTTTAATATTTGTTATTGCTTTTTGCTGCAATTCAGTTATTATCGGTTCAGATTCCTTATTACCTTATTTCCTTATTTACTTCATTTTCGTTTGTAGTCGTTTCTTCGCGATGGTGTCTGTAAATATTTTTTGTGAGATGTTGACTCTAAGAAATATTGACTATAAATTTATTAAAAAAATGTATTCACGATGTGTGATCAGAATAGAAAGTAAATTAAGCGTTGTGCAAACAAAAACGCACAAAATCATCTAATTACTTTCTGCAGGTTTCCTACAATAATAGAAGAAAAACTTTTAACAATATTGTGGTAAGCCTTTAAGCATTTTAAATGTATTGATCGTGATTTGTAGGGATTATTACTATATTTACTCGAATTGTATCTGTTTCAGATCATGTATTTGGGCTAAGTTAAGTTTTCACCATGAGAATTTTGCTGATTTAAATTTACGTTAATTTTCTGTGAAGAATAACTCTCTGACAATAACATGTGTTATACATAATATATATATATATAACCAGCCTGGAAATATTATGTACAAAAACTATAAAAACGTCAATAATAATATGTCGTTTATAAAACAATCAGTCTTCCAAAAAATAAAATTACATAACTATACTTATTTATAGTTTTATTTTATCCCACATACTAATCTAAAGTATATTCGGGTAATTTTGGTGCAACCTCTCAAAAATATGGGAATTTACCACATAGGTTTGTGAGGCTTGAACCAAAATTACTCGAATAAGCCTTAAATAAAAAGTTTCAAGTTACAGAATACAAAGGTTTGAAATTCCCGCTAAAAAAGTTTTATATGGGCGTCCACCGTAGCGCTTTTCGTGTACACTTGTAAACACGTTTTAGTATGAAGTTGGCGTTCTTCTCTTGGTAGAGAGTAATTGTGTTCTTTGGGCTTGTTAAAAAATATCGATATCTATATCGAAATAATATTTTACCTTAAAACTTTTATCAAAAGATTTTTTTAATCTTGATATATTGATATTCGATATTTATTTTAGAGTATCGAATTCCTATCAATTTCGATATATTTCTAAATGTTGTATTAATCGACAAAACACTAAGCTACAAAAGCGGTGTCTTTATGGCGTAGCACTCAAGAGAGTGTCCCAGTTTAAATTCCTTGGCCACATAGTTAATGAAGATTTAAATGATGACGATGATATAGAGAGGGAGCGAAGAGCGTTGTAGGTCCGGTGCAACATGCTGACCCGCAGGTTTGCAAAATTACTCTTTTCAAGGCGTTTTGCCAATCATTTTACACGTGCAGCCTGTGGGTTAGATATACGCAGCGGGCCTACAATGTTCTTCGTGTGTAATATAATAATGCATTTAGGGTACCTACTGTTGCGGCTTCGACGAAATAGAAAAAAGAAACAATAAATATTTGGGGTTCCCCATACTTAGATCTGAAACTGAAAAAAAATTTTTCGTCAAAACCATACGTGTGGGGTATCTATGGATAGGCCTTCAAAAATGATATTGAGGTTTCTAACATCATTTTTTCTAAACTGAATAGTTTACGCGGGCGACAATTCCAAAGTGATAAAATGTGTAACCCCCCCCCCCCCCCGCTATAACTTCTAAAATAAGAGAATAATAAAACTAAAAAAATATATGATGTACATTACCATGTAAACTTCCACCGAAAATTGGTTTCAACGAGATCTAGTAAGTAGTTTTTTTTTATTACGTCATAAATCGTAAACCGCAATTTACCTTTCATTCACACAACTCAAATATAAAAATACACTATTATTAAAACATCGATCAAAGTTACAACGAACTACAAGAACTTTTATATTATGTTACTTGCTGCTATGGAACCATTCATGGGCGAGTCCGACTCGCACTTGGCCGCTTTTTATTTCTCTCTACGTCATTGATTCGTCAATGCTTCGCGCGGTCTTTCGCTATCTTGGAAGTTTTTGTGTTATGGTTATTATTATATTTTCTGACTCGGCTATCACTCTTGCACTGTTTCTGCTATATTCCTTTACCTTGGCTTGTTAATTCTGGACTTTGATTGCAGATGTGCATTATGTGCTTTTGGTGTTATCGTGTGAACTAGACAACATGTATAAAAGAGGACGTACTCTTAACAGCCAGTCTCGTGACTTGGTTTTGAAGATGCACGAGTACTTTGAACGGACGATAGCAAATAGAGGGCCACTTTTATAAGTTACCCAAGTACAAGAACGAGTCGCACAAGCGTTTGGAATTGGCATAAAAACTGTCCGAAATATTATAAAGGAAAAGTACGGGCCTTTTGGCTGTGAAAATAATGTACTGTACACACCCAAAAAGCAAAAAAAAAAACAAAAACCTATGACAGGTATCGATAATTTTGATGCTGATGCTTTTAGATACCATGTTTACAACTACTACACAAGACAAGAATACCCCACCATAAGTAAATTACTTGTGTCCCTTAAATCTGCAAACGTATATGATGGCAGTGCAACTTCTATAAAAAAAATCTAAAAAATATTGGGTTTTCATACAAAAAAACCGACAAACGGAAAATATTGATGGGAAGACCATTGAGTTATATGTACTACGTACTAGAGAAGCTATTCCAAACAAAAAATGTCTATACTCTATGTTTTCGCGCATGCGCGGGAGATAGTAGAGTCGCGCATGCGCAGTTGATATAAGCGCGTTGCGCCTGCGCGGTCAGTTTTTGTCATCATAGATTAGGTATACGAAGGTAAAATGATCAGTATGTAATAATTGTTTATTTATATTGTATTGTTAATTATATCGAGTACAATTCTTTTATTGTTATTGTAGGGGGTATTTTGTGATTTGTGACCCTCTACATATAATTGATATGTAGTATATTAATGTAGGTTGTATCTTCTACGTTACTGGATGTGGTAATTAAAACTGTGTCCGTTTCCGTAGAGAGCGTTTATTGTACTGAAAATACTTATGAATAAAAAATGTAATTATAGTGAACGTGTCGCGCGCGCAGGCGCGATATCAGCATTATTTTCTAAACTGTTGAAATATCATGTACTTGCTCGTACATCTTGCCAATTTTATAAACAAGAAGAAAGTTTAAGGCGATGAACCCCTATTGAGTTTACGGGCAGCCGTTGCGATCACCGCATCCACACTATCGATGTCCGAGACCCCATGCTCCGATGAATGTCCTTGGGTTGGCTGCTCGACATTGTTGGGGTCTGGCTTGTCGCGAAGATTCACGCTGCAGCCTTGACATCTTCTTTTCAGCCGGAATGTCCCCCATGCAATGAAGGCTACAATAATAAATCCGACTACGGTGTACAACACATAGTTGTGTGTGTCATGTGTGAGTGATTGTACACTCAGTGTTTGTTGCTGTTCCTTGACCTTATCAATGTTGTTTTTCAGCTCTTGTAAGGCGTCTTTATGATCTTCAGGTCCAAATGTATGATTAAAGTCTGTCAGTATGTGGTTCAGGCTTGATTCACGCATGTACATTCTTTCTTCACTGCCTGTTAGTTTCAACTCGCTGTGATAGTCGTTGCGAGCATGAATGATGAAGCTTTCTCCCTTGAGCATACACCCAAGTCCGAGTAACATAATCCCCGTGCCGTGTAAGTGCTGTGACGTCACTCCAGCTGGGCAGAAAATGCGCATCGTGCAGTCTTCGCAACAGGAGAACAGCCACGCGCCACGATTGTGTAATCGCACCCACCTGTCGTTGCAATCCAATACTCTTGTGCGGCATGTTGATGAGTCGCCATTGTTTAATATTTGCGCTTCACATAATGTATCGGCTACCTTAATGTTGTAAATAGGTTGATTGATAGCACATAACATTTTGTTTTCTTGCAGATTTAAGCATGATGATACATCTCGGTTTTCTAAGGGTATTATCATGTCCCCTTTTAGGTTTACAGCAAGGTATTCAGATGTGAGTACTATAGTTTTCTCTGTGTGTCCAGTTATTTGCGGAATAGGAATGATGCGGTTAAGTTCATATTGTTCGTTGTTTATTAGCGGTAGCTTCACTTCGAATATTATGTATGCACTTGTTAAGCGCACGTGCACTCGCGCCAGCTTGTATAGGCTTCGCGTGCAATGGCGTGTGTTCACACAGGGTAGCGATAACTCGCTTGGTAAATGACCGGAGATGATGTTGAGCTGATCTTCAAATTGGTTGGGCTTGATGAGATGGGTGTCAACTCTCCCGTCCTTCACGTCAGTTACTAGGTCTAGGAGTTGCTGTTGTATTTGTCGTATGTTTGAAATGATCAAGTTCACGGCCAGAGCGGTAGCTGTTATGTACATAGCATTGTCATGGCTGATTTGTATGCGTTTTTCCGTTTCAGCGAGATGATTGTCGATGATACGAAATTGTGTGTTCATTACTTCCTCGTTTCTTTTTAGAAGATTATATTCACTTTCGATGATCGATGTGTGATTTTTGTAGAGATTCAATAGATGATTTTCGTTTGACTGGATTATGTTGATATCCTTCACGTACTGATTGGCAAATCTCTCATCCAGAGTACCAAAAAGGGAGTTTGCTAGGTATCCTATTCCATTCACTAGTCCTCTTTTTCTTCGAGACGGTCCATGTTCTGATCGTAAGATATCGTTATAGTGTTGAATTTCGTTAAGTTCGTGTTGAAACTGGGATGAAATTGTAAGATAGGCTGCTTCATTCTTGCATAATGTGTTCAAATGGTTGACATAGTTTTGTATGTTGTCCAAACTCCGCCAATATGTCGTCATGTTGTAGTATACAACCATTTTCCACTTATCTTGAATAATCTGCACATCAGACACCTTGTCAAAATAAACGACTCTTGAACTGCTAAGCCTTGTTATGTTGATCATTTGTTGCGTAGTAGGTCCAACACACATCGAAAATATAAGTAGTAACGTACAAAAAAGGTTGTTGAAGTGTTTTTTGCCGTTGTTGTTTCTTCGTTTTCTTTGTGTATTTATTGCAGGCTTCGTAGTGTCAACGTCAGAAGATGCAGTTGTATAAGATGACGGATCCAACGGAAGGCGTGACAATTTTGTAATCGGTCGCTTCATATTACTTGTTTTAGTTTTCAGTGTGACGACTCGTACCCGGCCGTCCGCACCTGGGTGAGTCTCCAACACCCGTCCCAGGATCCATTTGGCAGGAGGAATGTTGTCTTCTCTGACGATAACGACGTCCCCAACTTCTAAGTTTTTAGTAGGGAAGTGCCATTTGCTTCGAGTTTGTAGAGTTTGAAGATAGTCAGTAGACCACCTTCTCCAGAAGTCCTTGTACATTTTCTCCGTAAGTTGCCATCTTGTAGAGAAGGTCATGTCATTACCCTCAGCGGATAGTGGTGATTCTAGAGAAGGCTCGCCGATTAGGAAGTGAGCTGGTGTCAAGCAGTCAAGGTCTTCGATATTCTCTGACAACGCCACCAGGGGGCGAGAGTTGAGACATCCTTCAATCTGCGCCAACAGTGTAGAAAATTCCTCGAACGTAAGTTTTTGATCCCCAAGTACTCGTTTGAGGTGATGTTTCAGGCTTTTTACTGCAGCTTCGTAGAGTCCACCAGCAGTAGGCCAGGAAGGAGCGTTAAAATGCCATTCAATGCCCCACTCTGACATGTTAGTTATGACGTCATTGTTTATGTAGCATTGTAATGCCTCCTTTCGTTGTTTTTCCAATGCTCTTGCTGCGCCCACGAAGTTGGTGCCGTTGTCGCTGTAGATGTGACGAGGCTTTCCTCGGCGGGCACACATTCGTTTCAAGGCGTTCAGAAAAGCCACTGTGCTGAGATCGGAGACAAGTTCGAGGTGAAGAGCTTTTGTGCACAGACACACAAATACAGCTACGTAGGCCTTCATTGTCTTTATTCCTCTGCCCTTGTTAGCCTTTACCTCCACATGCCCAGTGAAATCTACACCGGTGTGTGTGAAAGGCCTTGATGGTGTGACGCGTGGAGGAGGTAAATCACCCATAAGTTGGTTGTTGTTGATAGTTTTGAAGCGATGACACGTGATGCACCGTATAAGTCGTTTTTTCACTGCTCTCAAACCGCTGATAATCCAATATCTGTTGCGTAGATATGATAGAGTTAGTCTGGCTCCACCATGCAGGGTCCTCTTGTGCGCTTGGTCGATCAGTAACTCCGTTAACCTGTCATTGTAAGGTAAGATAATTGGATGTTTTTGTTCTTGACTTAAGTTGGCATTTTCCAGACGTCCTCCTACACGTAAGATTTCGTGTTTGTCCAGGAATGGATTTAAGTTTAAAATGCTGCTTGTTATTCGCACTTTATGATGTTTATTGAGTTGTGCAATGTCGTCGGCGAAATGATTAGTTTGTATAGCCTTGATAATTGCATTATGTGCGTTCTGCAGGTCACTCGTTGCTAAGTACGATGACCGCATGGCATTGTTGACGTCACGTGCATTGTTTATGAACCGAAGTATCCAACTTAGGATTCGAGTTACGCGTGCCATACAGCTGTGTTTGTTTAAAAGTTCTCCGATTAATGGCATCGACCTTTGTGACACGCAAACTTGTTTGACCTTTTTCTCTTCAACAGTTGTGTGGAATTGGTCTTGAAGTGGGAGATCGTTGTCTTTTAGCCAAATAGGTCCCCACCATAAATGATGATTCGCCAGTTGTAGTGGAGTTAGGCCTCTGCTGGCACAATCTGCTGGGTTATATTCAGACTTGACGTGCCTCCAGCATCCCGATGGCATGATGACAGTGATCTGTGTTACGCGATTAGCCACAAATGTAGTCCATCTTGAAGGCCCCCCTTGTAACCAACCCATCACGATCATAGAATCTGTCCAACCATGTATTGTTACAATCTGTGAGTTTATTGACTCTATGACCTTTTTCATAAGTCGAGACAGTAGTAGGGCACCGCATAGTTCAAGCCGTGGTAAAGACGGGGGTTTTCTTAATGGTGCGAGCTTAGTTTTTCCCGCCACCAGCGTGATAATTTGTTGCCCTTCTTCACTAATAGATTTACAGTAGATAACGCAGCCGTAGGCTTTCTCGGAGGCGTCACTGAATCCGTGTAACTCGATGGGTTGTTTAGTGTTACCAATCCAGCGTTGTAAAGCGATGGTATTGATAGTGGGCAATTCTTGTTGAAAGGTTGTCCACTCTTGTTGTATGTCTTCCGGAAGAGGTTCATCCCAATTTGTTGAAGCAAGCCAAGCTTGTTGAAATATGAGTTTTGCCTTCATTGTTACCGGAGACAGCCAACCAAGTGGGTCATATAATTTTGATAGATCAGAGAGCAATGTCCGCTTCGTTGTGACGTCACGTGTGTTACTAAGTGGCGCCTTGAATGTAAACTGATCAGTGTGCGGATTCCAGGTTAAGCCGAGTGTTTTGTTACTCTCTGCGTCCTTGAAGTCAAACATATTCTGGCTTATGAGATGTTCAGGTAAAGTTTGAAGCAATCTGGGGTGGTTACTAGCCCATTTGCGAAGATTGAACCCACCGCCTTTTAACAGGTCAATCAATTGGTTTTGAGCGTCTTGTGCTTCTAACATGTCGTTGCTGCCACCAAGTAGGTCATCCACATACAGCTGGTGAGTAAGGATCTCTGCCGCGAGAGGATAGCGGTGTCCATCGTCCATTACGAGTTGTATTATGGTGCGCATTGCCAAAAATGGTGCAGCTTTGGTACCATATGTTACAGTGCACAGTTGGTATTCTTTGATGAGATCTGTAGCAGAGTCACGCCATACAATTTTTTGCAGGTGTTGATCTTCATCGTGTATCAGTACTTGACGGTAAAACTTCTCAATGTCTGCAGTGTAGACGTATTGAAAGGCTCGCCAACGTAGAATCATAGATTGTAGGTCTTGTTGGAGGTTAGGCCCGCACTCCATGAGATCGTTCAAGCTTTGTCCTGTACTTGTCTTGGCAGAGGCATTAAAGACTACGCGCAATTTTGTAGTTGTTGAGTCCAGCTTTTGTACGCCGTGATGAGGTAAGAAGTAGCTTGGCTTATGGTGTTCAGTGCATGGCTTCATGTGGCCGAGTTGTAGATATTCGTCAATAAACTTCTTGTATGACGTAGAAAATGTTTCCTGTTTGGCCAATCGTTTTTCTAACTGCCGAAATTGTGCGATTGCCTGTGGCTTAGAAGTGCCCAAGGTTTGTTCGTAGTTTATTTTCATTGGAAGTCTGACTGCATATCGTCCGTCTTCTTTTCTTGTTGTTGTGGTTGAATAAATAGATTCACAGTATTCTTCCTCTGATGTTAGATTGTGATTGGTTTCGGTTATCTCCTCCATCTCCCAAAATCGAGATACATCGTCAAGATTAATGAGCACGTGGCAGTTGAAGGTTTTGATATTGCCCAGCAGTACCCAGCCCACTTTTGTCTGTTGAGCCATGGGTGCGTGTGAGGGTCCTCGTAGCATACCACTCATTACTATGTCAGCATACACTCCAGCGTCTAACAGAACGTCCACTGGTCTCGAGATGTTGAAGTCGGGATCCGCCAGTTGTATGTTCTGAATATGTGGCCAGTCTTGTTTTTCGAAGGTGTAATTAGGCAGGTTGCTGAGCATGTTGGCCATTACCATGGCTTCGATTGTAAATGAATGGCCTCCGTACAAAGACTCACAGTCTAACCGTACGGTTCCGTTGCTATGATGTGCTGACGTCCCTATGCCTGAGACTGTGGCGTTTCGATTTTGTCTTTGCAGTCCCAGCCGTTGCGCAGCATCTTCAGTTATTAGATTTATCTGTGATCCTTGGTCGAGAAGGCATCGCAATTGAACAGTCGATCCATCAGCTGCCATCACCTTTAATTGAACGGTCGCTAGTAGGACTTCGTTATAATTTCCAGACACGTGGTTTGCCTTTTGCTGTGACGTATGTGGCTTGTTGCTAGGTATAACGTTATTTGAGACCGCGATTTCAACTTTGTGGTAAATATCGTGCAATGTTGTGTGGTGTGCTTCTTTGCACACGCGGCATCTTTTGTTGGAGTTGCATTTATTGTCGTTGTGTAAGTACAGGCAATTGCGACAAATATGTAGTTGCGAAATTGACCTCATTTTGTCTTCCGGTGACATGTCTTGAAACGACTTGCAGTAGAGTAAAATATGATTGTTTTTACACAGCGGGCAATTTTTGTCTGTGCTTGTATGATATGCTCGAAGAAAACTACGCCTGTTGGTGTTGTTAAAGTCCTTCTTAAATTGAGCTGTTGCCTCCTTGTTGGTCGAATTGTTTGACTTGTTAGGTGTCTGTCTCTTCTTTTGAACAGGTTCAAGCGCAGTAAACTTGTTTTCCAAGAAGTTTATCAGCTCATCCAAGGAAGGTAGCTCTCTCGGAGCCTTTCTGATCTCCATGTAGGCTGCATACGTGTCGGAGTCCAATTTGCCAGTGAGAATGTGCACCAGGATCGGATCCCAAGTCGTTGTGTCGATGCCCAGATTGTGAATAGCATGTATGGTCTCGACACTTGTGTCATGTAGCTTCTTCAGCTCGTATGCATTCTGTGTTTGCAACGCCGGTTGTCCCATAAGGGTTTGTATATGTTTTGTAAACAAAAGTTGTCGGTTGTTGTACCTATGGGTGAGTATCTCCCAACAGGTGTCGTAATTATCAGCTGATACTGTAAGATGCTGTACGATGCGCTCCGCCTCGCCTTTAAGTTTGCCCTTGAGGTGCTGCATCTTTTGCGTTTTTGTCAACATGACATTGTTGTGGATGGCTTCACAGTAGAGGTCCATGAATGTAGGCCACTGGGTATAATTACCAGAAAAAGAAGGAATCTCAATTGTAGGCACTTGCTGATGCTGTTGAGATACTGAGTTAAGCTTACGATTCAAATCCCTTTTTGTAGTTTCGTACAAGGTTTCGTATGCAGAAAACTCTTCTTCGTAGCCTACATCACCGCCAGAAGTCAGGTTATCGATTTGCCAGTGGAGCTCGTCGATCAGTTTCCAGCGAGACTGCAGCGAATTCAGTTTGTCACAAATTTCCCACTTTTCTGTCAACTCTTTGGTGTTGATGTTTTTAATCACCCTAGAGAGCGCCCGGAAATTAGTGCGTTGTTGGCTAATGAACTCATCAGACCTTGATGGTACTCCAGTTTCCGCAGTTTTCACCTCGTAGTTCGTCAGCATGTCACGAATCGCTTCGTACCGCTTCTTTGTGGTGGTGTAGGTATCATTGATGAAATAGTCGTCATCCAAGTCACTGTCTGTTTTTTTTAGAACACCATGATTCATGTTGAACACCTCCCATTGAGCATTCAAAGCATCCAACCTTTTCTGTATGTATGTTCCTGACTTACGTGAATCAGAATCCTTTTTGAAGTTAGCCTCAATTTTAAGGATAGATTCAATGATTGTTCTCTGTTGTTGAAGTAGGTTCTCCATGGTTTAAGAACGATGTTGTAAATAGTTGGTTTCAGATACGTGTGACTGCGACTCTTACCGTAGTATGCACCTCAATCAAGCTGGTGAGACCCGCTTGTGGGAGGCCAGCAACCAAAGTGACACTACAGATAGAATCACGAATTACACTTTTTTTTTTTTTTTTTTTTTTTTACAAATACACTTTACTGTTGAACTATTGTAGACGTAATATGCAAGTCTTAGTTCACGTCGAAAGCTCGAAGGACCAAAATGTAGGGGGTATTTTGTGATTTGTGACCCTCTACATATAATTGATATGTAGTATATTAATGTAGGTTGTATCTTCTACGTTACTGGATGTGGTAATTAAAACTGTGTCCGTTTCCGTAGAGAGCGTTTATTGTACTGAAAATACTTATGAATAAAAAATGTAATTATAGTGAACGTGTCGCGCGCGCAGGCGCGATATCAGCATTATTTTCTAAACTGTTGAAATATCATGTACTTGCTCGTATAGTTATATTTATTTTGCATATGTGCTAATTTAATATAATATTACATAATATTATAACACAATTATATGTTAATGATATTTTAAAAGGTAAACATGTAAAATATAAAAATATACATTGATATTATATTATATTATTTATTTTTATATTCGTAAGAATCACATTTTTCTGTAAATAAATATTTTCTCTTTGTATTTTCTTAAATTTCTCAGTAATTTTCTTTCTAGCTGCAGCTTGCGTAATTTATTTTTGGGTACAAGTTTTGTCGGACTATCGAAAATTGAATTTAAACTGCTTACTGATTCAGGCAGCGGTTCTAATACAAGAAGTATTTCACCACATTTTGTTGGCTGAAAAAAAAGATACTAGTTATCTGGGAAGCCTGTAAAAATTCTAGCGTTACATATATTAGTACGACTCGCGCGCCGAGGTACCGCCTCTCTAAAGTTCCATAAATATACTGAATTTACACATTACAAAAATTCGTTCGTCATCTAATCACAAAATAAAATGAAAATCCCAGCAATATTATATAATAATATAATTACGTTACCGCATGGTACTGCAGATTCCTTAAGTATACTTTTCCTGTTTTGGTGAAGTATTAGTTGTTTTCTTTGAAGTGTACGAAACATATACGCGAATAATCTGACGGTAACCACGTTTCTTCGCTGCGATTCTTCTGAACAAATTTGATCCATGATTCTCTTTCTTTTTTTTTTATTCAGGAAACCTTTAAATCCAAATAATAATAAAAACTATTAATTTTAATGCATTAACATTTCCTACCGTGATTATAGATTAATATTTACGGTCCATAATTACTTAACATTATACGTCTATAGTGCTAAGTCTGCGCATAAAAATGTTTTACTCTTTGACATTCCCCTATACTTTAACAGTTGATAAAATATAATTAAGTTAAGCGTGTTTTAAAGATAATAATATGTTGAACTTACTGATGAAAAGTCACTCTTTGACTTTTACTTATATTTCTCGAGTTGTTTGAACAGTATCTCAATGCACACGAAGGCACATAAATTTAAAAATAATTCTACACTCAAACTTCTCACTAGCTTGCTACATATATATTTATCTATGCTTCTCACGTTGCAGCAACCGCTTGACACAGACTAAGTGAGTTTGAGAGCGCGCACTCTAACGCGTGTTACAATCTAGTTGAGGTGTCTCCTCTAGTACGTAGTACATATAACTCAATGGGGAAGACAAAGAATATCCTTTTTAAGAGAAGTTAATAAAATAACCAACTGGGACAAGGATATATTTATTGACGAGACATGGTTAAATGCCTGTGCCACAATCTTGGACGTATGATACGCAAGCATCCAGCTCAAAAGTTCCAATGGGAAAGAGTGAACGCCTCATTATTTGTCATGCTGGATCTGCCGGGGAAGGTTTTATACAAAATTGTTTGTTGGCATTAAGATAAGAATTGAGAATAAAAATGTTACGAATTCAGTGAATTTATTTATTTACCTGACCCAACCACAGTTATTTATTGTTAATTTTATTCTTGACTAGCAACCCCCCTCGGCTTCTTACGGGTGCATATCAGTGGCGTGCCTACATAATATACAATATATGTCGGATTTTATTTTGCGTCTTGGCTTTGATACTGGCCCAAATTTAAACTTAGTTTGGATTTATGTAATAACTGTTAAATATTACAAACTCGTAAATGTATTAAAACGATATGCCTTGAGAATCAATTTTAAACGATGTAGATACATTGTCCATTACTAACTCTAAATAATAAATATGTCTCGAGAATCGGTTTTTAAAGCAACCAATTTTTTCCCATCATTACGCAAAGTATTTTTATAGCTGTCAAATCGGACTCCTTAGATTGTCACGAGTGTAAAAAATATTTTTAAAGAAAATATGCCCGGTTAAGCATTAAGATATTGTAAGTCACGATATGGAGCAAACAATGAACGTGAAAAACAATTATTGTAAATATAACATATATTTAGCGAATAATCTTTAAATTTTATTATTCCTAGAACTGTTCTTCTAGAACTGTTTGTTGTCCTGTTGTTCTAGAACATTTATTTTTATTGTAATAAGCGGCCTCTGTTATCCAGTAAACGTCACTATTTAGTTACTAATTTTAAAGTTAGTGATTGATGACTATTATCGATTGGGATTATCGATAAAAAAATATACAGGATGCCGATTTAATCCTTTACAATATTTAAGGAGGTAAAACAGCCAATGATACTGTACCCATACCAACAAAAATGAGTAGCATATACCAACTATACTAAGTACCCTACTTTATGTGGAGTAAGGGTGGGAATTTTTTTTAGGCATGCTGATGAGATTTTCTGTGTTGCTTAAGAGCATGCTGAGGATACTTGCTGTGTTGATGTTTAGCAATATAGCAAGTCTTCTCTTTTACATACCAGGCTTCATTGTCAGCTGGTTTTACACCGCGCTTCATTGTCTGGTAGTTTTCAAGGACAAAGCCATTATAGATCCTCGCTTACAGTGATAGAAGAGGGCAATAGATTTCTTACATTAAAAACAATATGTAGTGTTAAAGATATTAGATGGAAGAAGTTGTAGGTTAAGCCTGAGTTAGAAAATAAGGTAAAAACTTAAAATATATTTTTTTTATTGGTGTGGGTATTATCTTTAAGCACTGCAGCTGATGAAACGTGAAAAATCAAGAAACGGCTTTTGAGTTCAGTGTTTTCCTAAGAGATTTGAAATGTATTTTTGTAATAGAAACGAATTTAAAAACATAGAGGTGCTCTCTTATTGGATTTGGCGTTTCTCGATCTGTCTATAACACTGACCGACCAATCATATGCTATTATTATAGCAGGGAATGGACCAAGTGACGTCATCCAAGATGCCACCAAGGAGGCAACCAAAGTAACTGTTTGAATTGATTCTTAATTATTGGAAATTAAATATTTTATTTCATGACACTAAAGGGGCGTAAAAAGTTAATGTGATTTTGTTCGTGTGATGGAAGTCATGATAAATAGATTTATACAATAAAACAATCATGTATATTTCCTATTATTATATCGAAAAGCATTTCAAACTTAGTAATCTTCAACGACATTATCGATATCGAAACGGTAACATTCCTAAAACGAGGTTATATTTATTAGCGTCACCTACCGAGGAATAGCTAAAATATTGTCTTAACAAATGCTTAGCGTTGTTTTGCTATTTTAGCTAGGGGGTGCCACACGCGCACTAGCTCAAAGTTTTTGTATATAAATGTTCCCAATGTCTGCTCTATACTAGACCTATATATTTAAATCTCTTTGGTAAAGACCTATTACCATCAAGAGTACAGGCGTGTTACATCTGTGATTTCGTCGTCGGCATCTGCAACTCAGCTTGTTGGTATGACCACAACCAGCTTGCAAAGGCAACTAGATACTGGCATGGACACATTTAAAAAACTTTTAAATAAACCTGAGGCCCTCGATAATGAATTTGAAACCGAAATCATGGTACGTAGAATAACCGTCCGTCAAACAAATAGATCGAACATTCAGACTCAGTTTGTTGAAGAATATTACCGAATTTCAGTGTATAAGTATTCCTTTTCTTGAGTATTTATGAAATAAAATGAGCTTTAGGTTTCCCAGAGCTTAGTTGAAAGAATAGAAAAGCTACACAAGTTGCTGTCTCATAACTTTATCGATGAAGATATAGATGATGTTTTGCAGGGTGTTGAAGTATATAAAGAGGACCTACCTTGTATTTAGCTTTGAAGCCGAGTAACAAATTCGGCAACAGATGAGAGAAAATATTCTTAAAACACCAGCAAATGCCAAAGAGAGCAACGGCTCTCTCAAATATAAGAACTTTGTTTGTGCCAATTATTGTGCATGTTTCATTTGACAACAAGCACTGCCGAGAAATTTTTACCACCTTACGCCGGTTGAAAACATAAGAAGATTGTCAATATATACGTATATATATATATATATATATATATATATATATATATATATATATATATATATATATATATATTGTTTCGGCCAAACAATTAACTTTGAAATTTGCATTCACTTGTAAAGGTCACCTTGACCCCACTTCCGTGCGTCATCGGTAAGAGTGCAGAACGTGAGTGCAACAGAGTTGCTAGAATACAGTGCTATCGAGAGCACGTTTTAAAGTCGCCCGGGAAACCTCCATTTTAACTGGTGGTGGCTGGCCGGCGGGCGCCGAGCATCGCCCGTCAGAGGGCGTGGCTGAGCGCCCCCGCCCGTGGGGCGAGGGCCTGGCAGAGCCCCGAGAGGAGACGCCGTTCGCACCCAGACACAAAACTGCATGGTGATTGCCCTGGAAATGCGGACAGGGCCGCCGGTGCGGGCAGTCTCGCTAGAGGTGCCCTTCCAAACACGAGTAGCACCAGCAGCGCTCCTTGGCGATAGTTCGCCTCGCCGGAACCGGCTTACTTAATAATTTCGGGCACGACGTTACCCGGTGATCGGATGCTCGACAATAAGAGCAGGGGGGCGCCTCCCTGGATGCTAGGCCACTGTAAGATGGTAGGGAGCGACACCCTCCCGCGGGAGCTCCGATAGGCCGGGGGAGGGGGGGGGGGTTTGACGACGACTTGCCCGGCTGATGCCGCTTCTCACTGGGCACGGCTCCGTAAGTCGTCTACGGGTGCCCGCCGCGTTCTCAATCTGCCGGCACTGCTCCTCCAAAAACCGCAGCAGGTAATTGAAGGGCGGAATATAGGAGGCCATGTCCCCGCCGTACCTCTCCTCAAAATGTATTCGAAGGTCAAGAGGTAGACGGGACAGCACGATGTGGAGCAACAAAAAGGATCATTCGCCCACTGGTAAATCCAGCCGCCTCAACGCATTACAGGCCACCAAGACTGGATTCACCAGGTCCGGACGTAGTCTGGCCCGGTCTCTAAGCAGCGGGAGGCTTAGGAGCTGCTTAACATGTTCGTCCGCAATTCGCCGAACGTTGGCGTATTTTCTGGCTAGAAGGTCCCGAGCAGTCTGGTAGGCGTCGTCCGACAATCTCAAGTGACCGACGACGCCCAGGGCCTCCCCATCCAGTGAGGCCAGGAGGTACGCCATCTTCTGGCTCGGGGTCAAGTCCCTCCGGGCGTCCACTAGGCTGTCGAAAAGACCAACGAAGATCAGCTATTCGGAAAGGACTCCGGAGAAGCTTGGCAGGTCCAGAGTTGGGAGTTGTCCCAACAACTCCGGCTGAGGCTGCTTCCGAGAGGACTCGGGCAGGCCGAGCTTCACGCACCTCCTCAGCATACCTGCCTTCAGCCTCGATCAACTCGTCCGTGAGCGAAAAGAACTGCTCGTAGTCTGCGAAGCAGGAGTCCAAGACTCCCCCTTCCACATCCGAATCCTCGAGCTCAGCGTAAGCCTCCTTCACTGCGGCCCTTCGAGCATCGACCTGCTCGAGCCGCTTCCTCAAGTTATAGACCCTATCCAGTCGACCTATCAAAGCATGTGCGCTGGTAGCCCAGCGCAGCTAAGTCCGTAAGCAACGAATCAGTAGCTTGTGCGATGGCATCACTACTAAATACAATTAATACGCGGCTCAAATATAAATCAAATTAACAAATAACAAATACAGTTCCTATCAAATCAAGTTAAATAGAAATTACACAAATACAATTAATATTTATTAATTAAATACAAGTTAGCCAAAAAAAAAAAACACAAATCAAATTAACAAGTAACAACCCTAGTACGATCAACAAATTATCCGATTACGTCACAACCTTATCTACCTAGTCAAGGTACCTCGCCTTAACAAACTACGGTAAGTACTTAGCCTTAACAAAATTCCCGCTTGTTAACCTACGGGCGTGGCGTTCGCAACTACCCGCAAACAACAAAAAAGGCCAGCAACAAAGCAACAAAAGAAAAGTATTTTATTTTTACGTATTACGGCCGGGCGTGATTGTAGACACAAAATTAAACCAATCAAACCAACGCTCCTGCCACCAAAATTGTTTGATTTTTATCAAGTACTACGGTTGGGCTCGACCGGTAATCGAACCCGGAACCACCCTCTGCTACCACTTATGTTACGGCCTACAGCTGCTTCTACAAAGGTTCAATATCCGGGGCCCATGAGCGGAGATTCAACAAGCAGCCGCACGTTCGAGCCCGAGTGGCTATATGGAAGAATTTCCTATAATACTAAGCTATATAGAAAATGTTATATCCTAATACAATTTAATGGGGAGGCTAATCAAATAGATATTACTTACCTGTATACGAGGCGACTGCTATCTCAGGGCTCGGTCAGGCCGTAGGTGTGTATGTGTTGAGTATAGTGGTGTTTTGTGATGTTAGTGATAATAGACCTAACGGGACCTTCGAAGTCAGCAGCAGACCGCCGACAATATATATATATATATATATATATATATATATATATATATATATATATATATTGTTTAGGCCAAACAATTAACTTTGAAATTTGCATTCACTTGTAAAGGTCACCTTGACCCCACTTCCGTGCGTCATCGGTAAGAGTGCAGAACGTGAGTGCAACAGAGTTGCTAGAATACAGTGCTATCGAGAGCACGTTTGAAAGTCGCCCGGGAAACCTCCATTTTAGAGTCGGTTTTGTTAGCAAATTGTTGCCACGACGAGGGTTTTGTGTGTTAAATCTAGAATTAGAAGCCGGGCTAACAAATTGTTAGGAAGTTAACATTGATTGCGATCAACGTCTGAATTTTGTGTTATGCGCGCCTAATTTACCGCGAATTCGGTTATTCTAATTTGATAGCGTAAGTGCATTTGACAATATTAATTGCTCGTGCGGCCTTTGATATAGTTCGAATACGTTTTCGGTATTAGAGGTATGTTAAGCTTTAGTTTAGTGTTAGTGGAGTCTGGAAGTATAGTTAATAGACTGTCATAGGGAAGAAAGTAGAAAGTGACGGTGGGTGACGCCGCGGGAGATTACCACAATTTGGAGCGGCGCCGAAGTCCGGTCTGCTGCCGACATCGAAGGTCCCGTTAGGTCTATTATCACTAACACCACAAAACACCACTATACTCAACACATACACACCTACGGCCTGACCGAGCCCTGAGATAGCAGTCGCCTCGTATACAGGTAAGTAATATCTATTTGATTAGCCTCCCCATTAAATTGTATTAGGATAAAACATTTTCTATATAGCTTAGTATTATAGGAAATTCTTCCATATAGCCACTCGAGCTCGAACGTGCGGCTGCTTGTTGAATCTCCGCTCATGGGCCCCGGATATTGAACCTATGTAGAAGCAGCTGTAGGCCGTAACATTAGTGGTAGCTGAGCGTGGTTCCGGGTTCGATTACCGGTCGAGCCCAACCGTAGTACTTGATAAAAATTAAACAATTTTGGTGGCAGGAGCGTTGGTTTGATTGGTTTAATTTTGTGTCTACAATCACGCCCGGCCGTAATACGTAAAAATAAAATACTTTTCTTTTGTTGCTTTGTTGCTGGCCTTTTTTGTTGTTGGCGGGTAGTTGCGAACGCCACGCCCGTAGGTTAACAAGCGGGAATTTTGTTAAGGCTAAGTACTTACCGTAGTTTGTTAAGGCGAGGTACCTTGACTAGGTATATAAGGTTGTGACGTAATCGGATAATTTGTTGATCGTACTAGGGTTGTTACTTGTTAATTTGATTTGTGTTTTTTTTTTGGGCTAACTTGTATTTAATTAATAAATATTAATTGTATTTGTGTAATTTCCATTTAACTTGATTTGATAGGAACTGTATTTGTTATTTGTTAATTTGATTTATATTTGAGCCGCGTATTAATTGTATTTAGTAGTGATGCCATCGCACAAGCTACTGATTCGTTGCTTACGGACTTAGCTGCGCTGGGCTACCAGCGCACATGCTTTGATAGGTCGACTGGATAGGGTCTATAACTTGAGGAAGCGGCTCGAGCAGGTCGATGCTCGAAGGGCCGCAGTGGAGGAGGCTTACGCTGAGCTCGAGGATTCGGATGTAGAAGGAGGAGTCCTGGACTCCTGCTTCGCAGACTACGAGCAGTTCTTTTCGCTCACGGACGAGTTGATCGAGGCTGAAGGCAGGTATGCTGAGAAGGCGCGTGAAGCTCGGCCTGCCCGAGTCCTCTCGGAAGCAGCCTCAGCCGGAGTTGTTGGGACAACTCCCAACTCTGGACCTGCCAAGCTTCTCCGGAGTCCTTTCCGAATAGCTGATCTTCGTTGGTCTTTTCGACAGCCGTGCCCGAAATTATTAAGTAAGCCGGTTCCGGCGAGGCGAACTATCGCCAAGGAGCGCTGCTGGTGCTACTCGTGTTTGGAAGGGCACCTCTAGCGAGACTGCCCGCACCGGCGGCCCTGTCCGCATTTCCAGGGCAATCACCATGCAGTTTTGTGTCTGGGTGCGAACGGCGTCTCCTCTCGGGGCTCTGCCAGGCCCTCGCCCCACGGGCGGGGGCGCTCAGCCACGCCCTCTGACGGGCGATGCTCGGCGCCCGCCGGCCAGCCACCACCAGGCCCCTAGGTTTGAAAGGAGTCCCTCCCCCGACCAGTCGGGGGGTAATTCCCCCAGGGGCGGAAGTGTCATCGCCCCCCCTCAGCGTGTGGAGAGGAACTTAACGGCCACTCATCAGTCCGCTAGACCCTTCTCACTCCCGTTAGCTGAGTGGCCGCAACTGGTGTACCACCGTTCCCCATTTGATGGAGGCAGCCCTAGCTAGCTGCTGCCTTAGCTCCCACCACGGCCACCTCCCCTGAGCCTTGAGCCGTCAACAGTCCACTTGTTAAACTGTTCTGTTGCCGACGGCTTCAGGGAAGGCGTACAACCCGAGTGGCGACTGTTAGCGGTTTGCGCTCTATTAGTCTCGGGTTCACGCGGTGTGGCCTCCACTTGGTGGTGGGAATATTAGGGCTTCCCTGGAGCGTTGAATTACTTTGTCAAAGAGTATTAGATTTGGTTTTGATCGAGCACTTGGTTAAAATTCTTTAAATTAAAAATAAAAATGCTTTGAGGTTTTCCGCGAAATGTTTCATATTATGTCGGTTGTGATTAAGAAGGTTTAATTTAATATACTCCTTGAATACGTGTGCATATGTTTTGTAAATATATTTGATCATTAGGTTTGCTTTGTTAAAAAGAAAACTGAAGTTAAGTAATAATATTTGTGCCAAGGGAAATAAAAATCCATCCTCTCTTTGTTTTCATATTGTTTGTTTCATATTTTGTTGGCATTGTCGAAGATATTTATTTTGGAAAAAAAATGGGGGAACCTTTTTGGCTATCTCTTATGTTTGTCGTTTTGCTTAGTTTGTCTGTTTTGATCTATGCGCATCAAGAAATAAATTTATTAGTTTGTTTCAAGTTCTACATAGTAGATTGAGTGATAATGTAACTCGCCCCTAGTTGCCCTGACAAAGGTCGACTGTCCCGGGGCCCATCAGCGGAACGCTCGACGAGCACCCAAGGGTGGAGCCTAATGGCTTATGGAGACTTATTATACATATAGATATAAGGACTGCTAAGCAAACAAAACCTTACCGAATTCCGGAGGTAGGGTTGACCACAGGGCACCAGTCAGGTGGTAAGTGCGGTGTATGTAAGTGTAAATGTAATGGTGTGTAGTAGGGCATGCAAACCGATAATCGATAACCGATAATTTATCGGTAATCAGATCATCTATTTCACCGATAATTGTCGAAAAATTTCCTTAAAAATACCGATAAACGATAAATTCATAAAGGTTTTATGCAATCATTTTCATCACTACCGCGAGTCATTTTTTGAAACTCGCGCCGCGTGCGGTGGCATTCCATCCACCAGTGTCTCGCTCCCTCATTTCATGACCGACACGAGTGCGATGTGCGAAACAGATTAGGTATGTAAATAATGTACCTACTTATTATTCTAAATTAAAGGACTGATTTAATTGTTACAATAATTGATACGTAATTAAACCAAAAATGGCAAGTAATCATCATTTCATCATTACGGCCCTTCACAAGTCCACTGCTGAACATAGGCCTCCCCAAGGCATTCCACAAAGCACAGTCCTGAGCCACCTGCATCCATCGACTTCCTGCATATCTTACCAGGTCGTCACTCCATCTAGTGGGGGGACGCCCTACACTTCGTCCGCAGGTACGAGGCCGCCACTCGAGAACCTTTTTTCCCCATCGGCCGTCGGTTCTTCGAGCATTATGGCCGGCCCATTGCCACTTCAGCTTACTAATCCGTTGGGCTATGTCGGTCACTCTGGTTTTACTGCGGATATCCTCATTTCTAAGTTTATCACGCAAAGAAACTCCGAGCATAGCCCTCTCCATAGCTCGCTGAGCGAACTTGAGCTTCCTCATCCACATCTCAGTACCATAGCTCATTACTGGCAACATGCACTGGTTGTACAGTCTTGTTTTCAAGTTTTGAGGTATACCTGACGAGAAGATGTAACGTTATTTCCCGAACGCTGCCCAACCGAGTTGAATCCGTCGATTGACCTCTCGGTCGAAGTTGGACTTACCTAGTCGGACTATTTGTCCCAGGTAAACATACTCGTCAACAACTTCGAGCTTAGTGTCCCCAACATAGGTGTGACATGGACATTAAACATGATCTTTGTTTTGTCCATGTTCATCTTAAGACCTATCCGTTGGGAAACACTATTGAGGTCATTGAGCATTGTGCTTAGGTCCTCCAGCGATTCTGCCATAAGGACTATGTGAGTGATGTACTCGTCACTGATGTTAATACCGTGTCCTTTCCAGTCCAGAAGCTTGAAAACGTCTTCCAATGCAGCGGTGAAGAGTTTCGGGGATATAACGCCACCCTGTCTTACACCTCTCTGCAATTAGATAGGTTTCGTACTCTGGTTCTGTACTCGCATAGCCATCGTAGCTCAACTGTACAAGCACTTCAGCACTTCGATATACCGACAGTCAACTTGGCATCGCTGAAGGGACTGCAGCACCGCCCAAATTTCGACGGAATCAAAGGCTTTCTCATAGTCCACATACGCCAGACATAGTGGCAAATTGTACTCCTCGGACTTCTGTACAATTTGCCGAAGGGTATGTATGTGGTCTATGGTGCTAAAGACTTTTCGGAAACCGGCTTGTTCGGGAGAGGCTGGAAGTCGTCAAATCTGCGCGCGAGACGATTCGTAATGCCTCTCGAAAACAGCACGTAGATGCGGCTCAGAAGGGAAATTGGTCTGTAGTTCTTCAAGAGAGCGTTGTCACCTTTCTTGAAGATTAAGACCACCGCACTTCTGCTCCGCGCTTCCGGTGTAATGCCACCATGGAGGATGGAATTAAAGAGCTTCTGAAGGACTTCAAGTACCGGTTTTCCACCCGCTTTCAGAAGCTCCGCTGTAATCCCGTCTTCGCCTGGGGCCTTGCCGTTTGTAAGGTGCTGGAGAGCCATTCTAATCTCGCTCAGACTGACGTCCGGGATGTCATCGGAATAGTGTTGGATAAGACTCGCTCTTGGATCGTTACTCACACTTACGTGTGGCTCCAACGATGATGTGTACGGCTGCCCATAGAACCTCTCAATCTCACTCAAAGTCTCAGGTGTCCCGGAAACGACGCTGCCACACTCGGTCTTCAGCTTCGATAGTTGGCCCTTTCTAGCAGACAGATCTCTAGCAAAGACTTTGGAGTCCTGGTTCCGCTCGATCGCTTCATTAATACGAGCAGTATTAAAGTTGCGTAAGTCCCGCCGCATGCATTTGGAGATCTGTCTGTTCAGTTGCCTGTATGCTGTCAAATCTACTGAAGACTACAGCTTCATATCCCTTCTAACAGCCATGAGATTAAAAGTGTGATCGGAGAGTTTTTGTGTTCTTCTGCGGCGGATCTTGCAAAACTTAGCTCCGACCGCATGGACAGTTTCCACGAGCTTGTTATTCATATCGTCCACTGCATTGCAATCTTCTAGGCACTGAAAACGTGTTAAGTAATAGGTAAATATAAATATTTTATTTGATTGTTTTTATAATTTGATAAACAATTAGTCATTTTAAAACAGTTCATAATCATTTTAAGTACATATTACTTAAAATGATTACTGTTTTTAAATGACTGATTTGATCGTTAAAATTAGTTAATCCTTAGGAAAGTGTTATTTCATAAGTAAATTTTATTTGACTAGTTTTCTACCTACATAAAATACCTGTTGTTGTTGTTTTTGTTTGTAAGAAAAAGATTTTATTTGTTTCGTTGTTTAATAGTAGATAACATAGCTATTATGATTAAGACTTGTTTTTTTCGATATTGATTTGTAGTTTTATGGATATAAAACCAGATTTTTAATTAAATAAGGTATTTCACTGAATTATAAAAACGTTAAATTTTCTTGTAGAGTAGAATGCACAAAAAAAGAAATTCTAAGCGACAGGTATTCTTCTTATGTAAATCGGTAATTCTCGGTTTTTATCGAAAAAATACTCGATAAAAATTGGATTATCGATTATCGAAACTTTTCGATAATTAAGCGAAAATCTTGGTTAAGTCAGGTGTAACCTGACTTAACCGAGGTAATCGGCCAGCAGCCCACTTGCGCTGCTCCTGTCCAAGATGTACGATCCCTCCAGTGGGCGTTCACCAATCGAAATCTTCTGTTTCGATTTCACTATAGTAGTTTATCAACTTTATTGTACATTAAATTAACTTCAAACTCAACTCAATCCTCGTTAATTGTAATCAAACAAGTGACACACGGCACAAGTAATGAACGGTCGATCAAAGTTCAATGTTCCATTTTCACTTAGCAACAAATTATAATCGAGCACACGCGGTCTCCTCTCGAGTCACAAGGTTAGCGTTCCATACGACAAGTTGCAAACGAAGTTAATTTAATCACTCAAACTCAAGAAAAACGCCTCGTCGTTACGTAAACGTACTAACGAAAAACGACACGGATTAGAGGCTTCCTTTTGCCCGCGACCTCGCAGTTCAACCGAGCAAAACGACAGGCTCGTGGCGCGAGACGCCTCGGCCAACGAGTCCCGTTAAATTCTACACGTCATGGCGGCCAGGAATGCACCGCGTCGCGCAGTTCGTAATATTGTTTTTAAAATTTAGCATTTGGCGTAAACATAGGGTTACCACCTCAACTATTTCAATATTGCGACATTATCGATCTATAACGATGTTATAACTCCTTTACTAAGAGTCATTTCATTAGATCCTACAAAATACATTTATTGTGCAAATAAAACGCACGTTTTTTCTTCACGTCACTTGTTATGTGAAGAGAGTTTGATACGCTCGAAATAGTTATAAGATCGAGTACAGGACAAAAAATACCATTCCAGTTTTGAACCTTTTGTATTAAACTACATTTCCGAAAATTATAATAATGAATTCTCTTCGAGATCATCATGATTGTCCATATGAAAATTATTATACACATCAAGCTGGGTCAGTAATTCGAGTAATTTATAAGGTTTCACCATACCAACGCGGTCATGGTATTGGGAGCTTCTTAAGGGGGTTATTTAGATCAATTTTACCTTTACTTTCAAGTTGTGCTCGAGTGATTGGCAAGGAGGCATTAAGCGCTGGAGTAGTACTTTAATCAGATATGGTTCAAGCGTGTCCTATGGAAGCCTCAATAAAAGATTGTCTAAAGCTGATGACAGATCTTCTGATCAGATCACAGATCAGATGATCTGGGTATATAACTAAAAGAAAACGATTGGCCTCATTAATTCCACCATTAATTGCTAAAGTGAAAGCTGCGAAAAAATTTGGTCTAAAACCAAAAAATATCAAAGACATATTTTCAAATTAAATATGTCTTTCCTTCATTATCATTCTTGTGAGTACGTTAAGTCATAATTCGATTTGTTTGTACTACCGTCTACACAAACAAGCATTAAAAATGGATTGTGGATTGACTATAAACCAATTTCGTCTCTTGCTGATGATGAACCTATCGAGTTTCAAGTTCCTGGAACAGGCGAAAATGATTGGACATCTTCACGGTGACATTTTTAATCAAGATACATTTTTAATTAATGGTGTTGAAATGAGTGTAAAATTAGTTCGATCGATAGAGAGTTTTAATTTTATTGCTGGGTCAAACGATGTAAAGTTTAAAGTTTGCATTACGGACGCAACTCTTACTATCCGACGAGCACGAATTAATCCAAGTGTATTACTCGCACATTAAAAAGTTTTAGGTTCTACCACTGTTAAATATCCTACTCGAGCTGAAGTAAAAGTTTTAACAATTCCATCGGGTGTTTAAGGAAAAACTCTTAATAATATATTCCTAGTACAGGTTCCCAAAAGATGTATAATTGGATTTGTGAACAATTTTGCATTTAATGGTTCCCTTACTAAAATCCATTTAACTTGGAAAACTATGGTATTAATTATTTCAGCTTATATATTGATGGTCAACAAATACCTTCAAATGCTTTGCAACCATCTTTTAATAATAGTATATTTACATCAGCCTATCATACTCTATTCTCGGGAACTGGTATTCACTTTCTTAATGAAGGAAATGAAATCTCTTCTGAACAGTATGCCAAAGGTCATTCTTTATTAGAATTTGACTTAACTCCTGATTTATCAGCTAACTCATCAGTTCATTGGAATCTCATAAAGCATGGTAGTGTAAGATTAGAAGTACGATTTGAATCCTCACTAATATAAAGAATTAACTGTATAGTTTATGCTAAGTTTGATAATATTATTGAAATAGATAAAAACAGAAATGTTACTGTAGACTATAGTAGTTAAGGTTATAATGTGTGATGTGTGTTAGATTTATGTGTTATGCATCATACATTTTGTGTATATGTAACTATGTAAAACATTATAAAATTAAATAAAACAAATTGTAAACAATATATTATTTTTTATTTCTTTATAAACCCCCTAATTAATCTAATACAAAACACTGTTCGAGTTTAAACTTTACATAAGCACACTGACTAAACCACTGAACATATTGTTGCCAAGGATCGATAATGATGATATCTTCCTAATCTTTTAAACCACCGCCACAATGGAAACACATGGTCCTGTCTGCATGTCCAGTATAAAAGAAACCGGCTTCTGCAAGATCTTCAGGCTTTTGTCACATATCGAGAGGCCATTTTTTGAAACTGAGCAACCGGCTAGATTTTGAACTGAAGAATGGATATTCAGCTCTTGAGTACTGCATATTCTTCTCTTTTTCTTCTCCACTCAGTGTTGTAGTTTAGCTATTCAATGACGTGTTCTGTACACGTATGCCACACTCATCTCTTCGTTGTGCTCTTGTCTTCCTCTCAGCAGAACAAGACGATAGCTCGTTGAATCTAATGAGTACACAGAAGTAATTTAAGTAAACAGAATCACATTCACTAATGATCAGCTAATGACTGTCATTGTTAAAAAAGTATTTTTTAACTTTTTCACTTTCTGCTATTGTCTTTGTAATATTGTATACGAGGGCGTTTGTGTTGTCGTAGATGCTATCCTTATTAGTCTTTACATAATATTTAACCTTTCGGACCTTGAAATTTTATTGGGCCAACTTAGTAAGACCTATGGTCAAACCAAAGAGATACTCTGTCTATCCTATGATGAAGACATGAGACATGAGAAATATGATCCCTCCAAAGAGTATATAATAAAGTAATTTAATTAATGGCCCCCTTAGAACAATAAATAAAGAGTATTCAGAACTTAGAGTACGCAAGGTATAGAGCGCGCGTATCGCTCAATGCCCATTATGCCAAGCGTAAAATTGACGCCTATGCGTTATTATACTTAAGTTATTAATTTGATTATGTAAGTATTTGTAAATTTTAGGTAAGCGATAATTATAAGGTATGGTTTAGCTCAATAAGACATAGGTACGAATTTGTGAAACGAGATGCGCAAAACAGTGGTCTATCCTATGATGAAGACATGAGACAGTCAAATTTCACCTTAGTTAGACCCCTCAAAACAATTCTTTTTTAAATGTTATTTATATGAATTATACAACTCAAATTTTAAAAATGTTATTAGAATTAGTTTCGTTACTAAATTACGCTTCTATAAATTAAGAGAATTTACGTCAAAACACTTGTTTCCGCCATGATGCGTCGCGTTTACTACTAGCCTATATATACTATAGTATATTATCTATGTTTACTACAGTACATTCTACTTCGACGCGCGAATGCAAGAAGCCACTGTTATAATATAATTATAAGTTATAATTGCAGTCTGTGTAGTGGAAAGTTTGTTGTGAGTTTTTTATACAAAAGGTAAGTAATTACAAAGTTTAAAAAAGTTATTTGCATATATTTCGTCTCGTAACAGTTTTTACTAAATTTATAAATTTGGTACTTCAAATACTCTCTTCTTTCACATATGAAATAAAACAGTCATAAGTAACTGAAAAATATAAGGTATAAATTATCACCATAAATCATGTAAAAACACAAATTTTCATATTTTACAAAGTCCAATGTGCAAAAATTACGTTTTATGTTAGAATTTCGATATATCGTGAATATTATGGCGAAGTTGTTTTCAACAAAAATGGCGTTGGTCAAAGATAGCGTAATAAACTATGATTGAATATTTTTTTATTAGAGGCTCCTAATGAGTGCATATTATTACGATATCGATATAATTATGTTATATATATTTCTTTTCTTTATGAAATTTCAAGTGTTTTTTTTTTCTACATACTAGTTATTTGAGTATAGTTTGGTATTTCATGATTCTTATTATTTATTCTTATATGTTATATGTACATTTATAAACTTTCTAGTTAACTCTTTTCGAGCCTCACGAAGACATAAAATGTTGAAATGTGTGTAATGTACTACATCCATTTTCAGTAAAATGGCGGAATTTGACGAGCTATTTCGTGACTCGGACGACGAATATCTCAGCGACGGAGAGGAAGAAATGTTTTCATATTCTGTTGTAAGTAATTTATACTTTTTTCTATATTATAATTTTAAATGTGAGTGCATATACTGGATGTATAACGTGACTGCTGATCATGAGGTCCCGGGTTCGAATCCCGGGTCGGGTCAAAAAAATCATTTATTGAGTTTTTCCGTCAAGAAATTCGCAGTAGCACCCCGTACTCAAGAAGTTGGCGGTGATAAATGATAAATTATCTACACCTATCATAATATAATGTTAACATGTGTCTATGAAAAGGGTCTCCGGATTTTCTCACTTCTGAAATAAGACAGCAGCACTATCCTGGTCAATTCAATTCATAACCATAAAAATATGTCATATGCATATCTAAAATGTCTTATTATCATACATATTTTTCAGGAGCATGATATGCATCAGGGGGATTTAGGTAACTCCAATGAGGTTATCCTACTGGCCATGTTTGATGAAAATGGCCAGCAGTTGGAGTGTCCAAATCTCCCTTTAGGACCCGCATCTTCCACCGAGCCAGAACAAGTAGTTTCGCCGTTGTAGCAGATGTTTTCATCTGTCCAGGATATATTATTGTGCCATAGAATAAACGCCAAATGTCTTTGTAGTATATATTATAGTACTGTAATAACGTCTGCCATATTCCTGTTTTTATTCAGTTTAGGCTACAGAGCGTGCAAAAGAAAAACACATCCACACATGCGTACTCGAAAAACATTACCCGTCTTCTGAAGGAGCCAAGTAAATATGAAAGGTTACATTAAAAAACAAACCATGTGTTGACGGATCAATAATATCAACTACCCTCATTTCATCTAGTCTCCTGGGTATCGTATGAGAAGTCGAAGGGAAACTGAAACATGAAATGGGCAGTTATTATATGGAGGAAATGCACTGTATAAATATATAACAGACAAACTCCTTTCATACCAACAGTCTCAAAGCATTCAACCATTATTAAGATAAGTTTGGTACGATACAAACACGTAAGGAATAGGAAGAAAGTATAAAAACAGGAATATGGCAGACGTTATTACAGTACTATAATATATACTACAAAGACATTTGGCGTTTATGCTATGGCACAATAATATATCCTGGACAGATGAAAACATCTGCTACAACGGCAGAACTACTTGTTCTGGCTCGGTGGAAGATGCGGGTCCTAAAGGGAGATTTGGACACTCCAACTGCTGGCCATTTTCATCAAACATGGCCAGTAGGATAACCTCATTGGAGTTACCTAAATCCCCCTGATGCATATCATGCTCCTGAAAAACATGTATGATAATAAGACATTTTAGATATGCATATGACATATTTTTATGGTTATGAATTGAATTGACCACGATAGTGCTGCTGTCTTTTATTTCAGAAGTGAGAAAATCCGGAGACCCTTTTCATAGACACATGTTAAAATTATATTATGATAGGTGTAGATAATTTATCATTTATCACCGCCAACTTCTTGAGTACGGGGTGCTACTGCGAATTTCTTGACGGAAAAACTCAATAAATGAGTTTTTTGACCCGACCCGGGATTCGAACCCGGGACCTCATGATCAGCAGTCACGTTATACATCCAGTATATGCACTCATATTTAAAATTATAATATAGAAAAAAGTATAAATTACTTACAACAGAATATGAAAACATTTCTTCCTCTCCGTCGCTGAGATATTCGTCGTCCGAGTCACGAAATAGCTCGTCAAATTCCGCCATTTTACTGAAAATGGATGTAGTACATTACACACATTTCAACATTTTATGTCTTCGTGAGGCTCGAAAAGAGTTAACTAGAAAGTTTATAAATGTACATATAACATATAAGAATAAATAATAAGAATCATGAAATACCAAACTATACTCAAATAACTAGTATGTAGAAAAAAAAACACTTGAAATTTCATAAAGAAAAGAAATATATATAACATAATTATATCGATATCGTAATAATATGCACTCATTAGGAGCCTCTAATAAAAAAATATTCAATCATAGTTTATTACGCTATCTTTGACCAACGCCATTTTTGTTGAAAACAACTTCGCCATAATATTCACGATATATCGAAATTCTAACATAAAACGTAATTTTTGCACATTGGACTTTGTAAAATATGAAAATTTGTGTTTTTACATGATTTATGGTGATAATTTATACCTTATATTTTTCAGTTACTTATGACTGTTTTATTTCATATGTGAAAGAAGAGAGTATTTGAAGTACCAAATTTATAAATTTAGTAAAAACTGTTACGAGACGAAATATATGCAAATAACTTTTTTAAACTTTGTAATTACTTACCTTTTGTATAAAAAACTCACAACAAACTTTCCACTACACAGACTGCAATTATAACTTATAATTATATTATAACAGTGGCTTCTTGCATTCGCGCGTCGAAGTAGAATGTACTGTAGTAAACATAGATAATATACTATAGTATATATAGGCTAGTAGTAAACGCGACGCATCATGGCGGAAACAAGTGTTTTGACGTAAATTCTCTTAATTTATAGAAGCGTAATTTAGTAACGAAACTAATTCTAATAACATTTTTAAAATTTGAGTTGTATAATTCTTATAAATAACATTTAAAAAAGAATTGTTTTGAGGGGTCTAACTAAGGTGAAATTTGACTGTCTCATGTCTTCATCATAGGATAGACCACTGTTTTGCGCATCTCGTTTCATAAATTCGTACCTATGTCTTATTGAGCTAAACCATACCTTATAATTATCGCTTACCTAAAATTTACAAATACTTACATAATCAAATTAATAACTTAAGTATAATAACGCATAGGCGTCAATTTTACGCTTGGCATAATGGGCATTGAGCGATACGCGCGCTCTATACCTTGCGTACTCTAAGTTCTGAATACTCTTTATTTATTGTTCTAAGTGGGCCATTAATTAAATTACTTTATTATATACTCTTTGGAGGGATCATATTTCTCATGTCTCATGTCTTCATCATAGGATAGACAGATTAATTCTCGTGGAATCCTGTTTCCAATGATCAGTAGTTTGAATTGTGGATAGCTTTTCATATCGTACATTTAAATTTTTCAGAATTAGTAGAAATGTATGATACACCATCTCTAGCGGCTCGTGCTACGGTTCACGATTACATCTTCTTTTTTATTTTTGATTCAGCTTCAAAAAATGATCAATCGATTGAGATTTTCTTTTTCCACCATCGCATGTGTTATTCTTAATGACGATGTCATCACTCTCTTCTTGAAGGGAGAGTGGCGAGTAGTAATACTGTTTATAGTATTTTCATCGAAGTTAAATGATTTCTGCAACAACACAGTTGCCATACCATATCAAATTGTTTACACTTAATCACACACACGTAAGAAAACAACAGAAATAAAAGCAAGTTTGTGAATAGAATAAACACTCACCTCAATGACTATTGATGCGTTGTGGTAACACAAGTCGCCGTGTAGTGGCGGTTAAGAATATTCACTACCCCATGTCTTCCCGTGGGTGTCGTAAAAGGCGACAAAGGGAAAAAACAGGCAGGAGATGGACAGCAGCATCTTTCAGATAACAACAAACTTACAATAAAAATACTGTGGTTGCCAACCCGCTCGCCAAGCGTGGTAACTATGGCAAATACCCCCCTATGATGAGAGTAATAAAGAAACGGCCTCCAGTCCCCGGCGGCCCCGCTATTCCTGGCTACGGTGGTGACAATGGTAACGGCAAGGCAGGGGGTGCTAAGAATCTCCGGTGGAGGTTCGGTTGCCACCTAAGACGACTCGACCTGGCAACATACAACGCACACACCCTGAGGACTGACGAGAAGATCGTGGAGCTGGAAGAAGAGATAGACAAGTTACGCTGGCATATTATAAGTCCGAAGAGAGGGGAAGGACACGGTAATCCTCGAATCCGGCAACTTGCTCTATCACCGGGAGGGCGACCATCTGCCCTAAGGAGGTGTCGGATTTATCGTCCACAAGTCTCTCGTTAACAACGTTGTAAAGGTTGAGAGTGAGTCGACTAGGGTTGCGTACCTTATACTCAGAATCACCAAACGGTATTCGCTGAAGGTCATACAGGTTTACGCACCAAGCTCGGCACACCCCGATGAGGAGGTGGAGGAAATGTATGAGGATATCTCTAGAGCCATGCATTCCTCCATAACCATACGGTGTTAATGGGAGACTTCAACGCAATACTAGGCACAAGAAAGAACACGGACGGTTCCACAAAAAATGAGATTGACTTCATTATGACGACCAGACGACAACTGTTCAGTGATGTCTCCGTGATCACGAGGGTGAAACCTGGTAGCGATCACCGAATGGTTAGAGGCACACTGAACCTAACCGTAAAGTTTGAGAGGTCTCGTCTAATGAAGTCAACGCTCCGTCCCCCTCGTGCTCTGTTCCAAAGTCCCAAAACCTTTCAGCTCGAGTTACGAAACCGTTTTCAGTGTCTATAAGACTGCAATGAAGTGGAAGATATGAATGACAAGCTCGTGGAAACTGTCCATGCGGTCGGAGCTAAGTTCTGCAAGACCCGCCGCAGAAGAACACAAAAACTCTCCGATCACACTTTTAATCTCATGGCTGTTAGAAGGGATATGAAGCTGCAGTCTTCAGTAGATTTGACAGCATACAGGCAACTGAACAGACAGATCTCCAAATGCATGCGGCGGGACTTACGCAACTTTAATACTGCTCGTATTAAAGAAGCGATCGAGCGGAACCAGGACTCCAAAGTCTTTGCTAGAGATCTGTCTGCTCGAAAGAGCCAACTGTCGAAGCTGAAGACCGAGTGTGGCAGCGTCGTTTCCGGGGCATCTGAGATTTTGAGTGAGATTGAGAGGTTCTATGGGCAGCTGTACACGTCATCGTTGGAGCCATACGCAAGTGTGAGTAACGATCCAAGAGCCAGTCTTATCCGACATTATTCCGAAGATATCCCGGACGTCAGTCTGAGCGAGATTAGAATGGCTCTCCAGCACCTTAAAAACGGCAAGGCCCCTGGCGAGGATGGAATTACAGCGGAGCTTCTGAAAGCGGGTGGAAGACCGGTACTTGAAGTCCTTCAGAAGCTTTTTAATTCCGTCCTCCATGATGGCGTTACACCGGAGGCGTGGAGCAGAAGTGCGGTGGTCTTGTTCTTCAAGAAAGATGACAACGCTCTCTTGAAGACCTACAGACCGATTTCCCGATTTCTGAGCCGCGTCTACGTGCTGTTTTCGAGAATCCTTACGAATCGTCTCGCACGCAGACTTGACGACTTCCAGCCTCCCGAACAAGCCGGTTTCCGAAAGGGCTTTAGCACCATAGACCACATACATACCCTTCGGCAAGTTGTACAGAAGTCGGAGGAGTACAATTTGTCACTATGTCTGGCGTATGTGGACTATGAGAAAGCCTTTGATTCCGTCAAAATTTGGACGGCGCTGCAGTCCCTTCAGCGGGTCCAAGTTGACTGTCGGTATATCGAAGTGCTGAAGTGTTTGTACAGTAGAGCTACAATGGCTATCCGAGTACAGAACCAGAGTATGAAACCTATCCAATTGCAGAGAGGTATAAGACAGGGTGATGTTATATCCCCGAAACTCTTCACCGCTGCATTGGAAGATGTTTTCAAGCTTCTGGACTGGAAAGAATACGGTATTAACATAAATGGCGAGTACATCACTTACCTTCGATTTGCTGACGATATAGTTCTTATGGCAGAATTGCTGGGGGACCTAAGCAGCATGCTCAATAACCTCAATAGTGTCTCCCAACGAATAGGTCTTAGGATGAACATGGACAAAACAAAGATCATGTTTAATGTCCATGTCACACCTATGCCGGTAGTTCTTGGGAGCACTAAGCTCGAAATTGTTGACGAGTATGTTTACCTGGGACAAATAGTCTGACTAGGTAAGTCCAACTTCGACCGAGAGGTCAATACGGTTTCAACTCGGCTGGGCAGCGTTCGGGAAACTACGACACATCTTCTCGTCAGACATACCTCAAAATCTTAAAACGAAATTGTACAACCAGTGCGTGTCGCCAGTGATGACTTACGGATCTGAGACGTGATCCTTCACTGCTGGCCGTATGAGGAAGCTCAAGGTCGCTCAGCGCGCTATAGAGAGGGCTATGTTCGTGGTTTCTCTGCGTGATAAACTTAGAAATGAGTATATCCGCAGTAGAACCAGAGTAACCGACATAGCCCAACGGATTAGTAAGCTGAAGTGGCAGTGGGCCGGCCATATAGCTCGAAGAACCGACAATCGATGGGGAAGAAAGGTTCTTGAGTGGCAGCCTCGTACCGGTAGGCGAAGTGTTGGGTGATCCCCCACGAGATGGAGTGACGACCTGGTAAGACATGCAGGAAGTCGATGGATGCAGGTGGCCCAGGACCGTGCTTTGTGGTATTCCTAGGGGGAGGCCTATGTTCAGCAGCGGACTTATGAAAGGCTGTTATGATGGATGTACTCTTATAATCACAGCTTTCACTCTAGTATTAAGATATGCCCATGTGACGTAAATTCCAACAATATTTGATGATGAGTAACACAGACGTAGTATTGGTAGATCTACTGCGGTCAAACGACCATACACTGACTCCATGATTGCAGCTGCGCGGTCTTATATAGCACCAGTAAGTTATATCTAATCTAAAGCATTTCCGCAGTGAAAATGATACTACCTTTACGAGTCAACAAGCTTATCTTGCATTCTTTCGTGTTGCGACTTGCGCACCGATGACTTCTACAAATCATCACAAAAGAATGCGATTTAATATTTACAAATCACTATAATAGATCATTCCTATGTTAACCATTGAATATATTGGTACTTTAATAATTTACTAATAGCAGTTATATCATGGATACACTAGATGTACAACAACATCTGAAAAAGATTCAGTCCCAGTCTAGAAAATAATATTTATGCTGCTAATAGACTGCCCATTGATACCCACGTACCAAGGTATATAATATGCAATCTGGATACAGATGATAAAGCAGGCTCACATTGGATAGCTTTATACATCTATACGAATAGCATCGGTCAATATTTTGATTCATATGGACGATCACCTGCACGGTATCATCTAGAGTTTTTAGAAAGGAATTGTAAGAGATGGGACCGGAATGTTGATAGGATTCAGAATAAGTGGACTTCAGTTTGAGGTGAATATTGCTTGATTTATTTGCTATATAAGTTTGTTCAATGCATAGTTTTACGAACATATTTAGAGGGAAGACACTGTACTACGATATTTTAGTGGATGAGATGTTTCGCTCCTATTTTATAGATAATAAGCAATATCATTTGGAAAATAAAAATTGTAACAAAATTAAGGAATGTGTTTTATTGATGATTAGACAGAACTGGTACAAACTAACTACTAGGAGACGCATATTTGGAGATACAATATTTTTAAGAAATCTAAATTGGAAATCATAAATCTGTTTTAAATAAATATGATTTGTACGTCCGACCATAGCTTGACAAGCCATACTGAATATAAGATTCAGCCAGAGAGTTGTAAAGCATAAATCTTACTTTGAAGAGTATGCGATTTTTTTAAGATTTTTATATGGGCTAGAAACTAACGCAACTTATTGCACATATGTTCAATGTAGTAGCTCCAGTTAAACTTTGAGTCAACTATAAGACCGAATTATTTTTGTGTGGCCACAATTTCGATTGTAGGACATTGAGAAGTTCCTAGTTGATGGAGGTAGGAATGATTATGAATAATGAATGGTTTTGGAGTAAAATACCTCTTGTATGGGGATTTGATAATCATGACTTTGGTTTTACCGGCATTTAACACCAGAGCAACGATTACAGACGATAATTTTTGTGTCGGAGTCTGAGAAAGTGTGCGTGACGCAGATTTTCCCCCGCAAAAAACGACAGACATTTCGTTATCAGAAAATAATGCTATGGCTTCTCCCCTAGTGTGTTGCTCTATGATATCGGGCAGCGGACTAACTATGAATGTAACGGGTCAGGAAAAAGTTTGTTCGTACTTTGTCAGTACAAAATTGTAGAAAAATCTCTTTGGTTGTACTGTTTGTATCTGACTGGTTTTAATATCAATACTTAAAAGACATTAAGAAAAAGTAAAAAAACTCTTTCCCGCCGTTTTGACGTGACAACGTCTTATAAATCGATGAAGCTGTCTACACGCACGAAAAAACATGACTCATGCGGCGTTACCTCGCTCTGAGGCGTTCCATTTAAAGTGCAAGCGAGAGCGCGGAACGAGCGACAAAGAAGCACAATCGGCCTCCGCGTTCGGCATGTCCGCATGGACACCTGCTATACAATAATACATTTACATGTTTTCGTCAAGTATGACGTGCAGTGAAAAGTGAATGTGGTGTCAATTGTTTATAGCAACGATAATTGCGGCGATAAAGGTAATGATTCTTTCGATATTAAATATTTCTTATGACGTTGTCACGTTCAACTATCGTCAGTAAACCGACTTTACAGACAACCGATTTTTTCAATTGTTTTTCTGTCCGCCAAATGAGTGAATCTAACGAAAAAATGTGATACATTCTGAAGTTTTATTACAAAAAAAGGAAAAATTGCGAGTGAAGGCGCGAAAAAACTTTTAACGTTTATGAACCTAATGCAGTGTCAGTAAAAGTAGTACAAAGTTGGTTCAAGCGTTTTCAGTCCGAGAATTTTGATGTCAAAGATGCAGCTCGCTCTGGTCGCCCTAAATCGCCGATAATGTCGATGCTATTTTTTAAAAAGTGGAGCAAGACTGACATATTAGTATTTACAACATAGCCGAGTAATTGAGGGTTGACCACAAACCAGTTTTGACCCATTTGAAAAAGTCTGGCTATAAAAAAACTCGATATTTGTTACCACACGGCTATCACTAAAAGAAACCGAATGAATCGTGTATCATTTTTGAACCTTATAACCATTTGTGATGAAAAGTGGAACACCACGACAAGAAAGTGCGAAAAAGATAATGATCAAAGGGTAGTTAAGCTCCAGAGATGTAGCGAAACCCGGATTAACACGGAATAAGTTGATGGGTGATTTGTATGACGGGATTGGAAGGGCATCGTTTATTATGAGCTTTTACTTCCAGGCAAAACCATCGATTCAGATCTCAACTGCTAACAAATAATGAGACTCGGGAAAGAAATTGAGAAAAAACGACCGAAATTGATTAACAGAAAAGAAGTGGTCTTTCATCATGATAACGCAAGACCACACACATCTTTGGTCACTCAGCAAAAATTGAAAGGTCTAATTTGGGAAGTGTTCGTGCATCCACTATATATAGTCCTGACTTTGTACCTTCAGATTTTCACCTGTTTCGCTCTCTTCAGAATTCTTTGGGTAGTATCAGGTTAACACCAATAGAGGACTGTCAAAACTACTTGTCGAATTTTTTTACCGACTTCAAAAAGGAGGAGGTACTCAATTCACTGTATGTTTTTTTACATGTACCTCATAACTTTTTTCTGGATGAACCGATTTCGATGTTTTTTTTTATTTGAAAGCTGGTGCTTCTCGTGTGGTCTCATATAAATTTGATCAAGGTCTGACCAATAGCTTTTTATAATTAAAAGTAATTAAACTTTGAAAAAAAAAATGTCTTGAAATTGTTTTTTTTTTATTAGGAAACTCAACAGCATATTTTTAACAAACGTACTTAAAATAAATATTAACACACATAGCCAATAACAGAGTTTCACAACATGCTGAATAACACTTATAAAGCAGAGAGGTAAAATTGATTATCTAAATACATAATATTTTACACCCGATTGCAGTATATGGTTTTATATTTTGTGATTTGTATACATTTATGTTTAGATTTAGATTGACAGCTTTTAATAAAATTAATAAAATAACAAAAATAAAATGATATTCACTGAATAAAATAGCATAAATAATATAAATAAATAAAACAAATATGTTACATGTTATTTTGTATACCTTATAGTTCTATTATGACTATTATAACGACATCATTTCCAAATTGATATTTTTACAGAATTGTGATAATACAGATGAAGTTATAGAGTAGATGTACATTATGTGACAGTTACTGCTTCTTAGTTATAGACAGCTTCAGGATAAGTTTGCGTTTAAAGTTAGACTTACTCGTAGAAAAATTGAAAATATCAACATTACTATATTTAGTACTAGCTCGCCATGCAGACGTTGTTCTGCCCTTTCCGACGACCCTTCCTATAAAAATCCTTAAATACGCAATAAAATTTTTGAGGATCATTTATCGGGATAAAAACTACCCTATCTCTCAAGCTGGACCAAAATGCACACAGTGAGCAAAATTTCATTGAAATCAGTTCAGTAGTTTAGGATTCCATCGCGGACAAACAACGTGACACGTAATTTTTATACGAGTACTAGCAGACCAGGCAGACGTTGTTCTGCCCTTTCCAAACGACCATTTGCTTTCCCAAAAAAAACTCCTGAAATTAGCAATAAAAAAATTGGTTCCATCTGTTGAATACTTACAGCAACACGTGGTGGTTATATTACTAAATTGTATCTTATATTAAACGTTTGTATTTTTAACATAGCGCCATCTGTTAAATATTTACTCAATTCAGTCAACAGATATCGTCATCTGACAGAATCGTTTGGAGCTAACAGATAATTGTGACTGTCAAATAATAGACAAATAATTTTCAATAAAATAATATTGTATTGCGACTATAAATTGAGATGTAAGCTATCCTATCTTTTAAGTTGGACCAAACTGCACATTGACCAAAAATTTCATTGAAATCAGTTCAGTAGTTTAGGAGTCCATCGCGGACAAACAACGTGACACGTAATTTTTATATAAAGAAGATAAAGATTATAAATTTTGGGTAGCCGAGTCATTATGAGCATGAGTCGTATTTGGTACGATGTTTAGGTACATTGAAAAGTGGGGTCTTTCTAGTACGGTACTTAGGAGTGCAGAACTGGATACCTGCGAGAAGATTAGGACTGTAAATGTTACTGTGAAGGATATCATGCAAAAAACATATCAAGTAATTCTCGTCTAGATTCCAGCGACAAGAGACCGTATTTAAGACACTCCTTATTATAAGTTTCACAACGACGCATGCCGGTTTTGTAATTGAGGTGCTTTATGAAGAGTTTTCGTATTCTTTCCAATCAGTTTATATACAAAGCATATTGCGGCGACCATATGGAGCTACCATATTCTAGAATACTGCGACAATATGCGTAGTAGATAGATCTAAGACTGTTTATGTTTTTAAAAGGTTTACAAGTTCTCATAATGAACCCCAGATTGCAATATGATCTATTTACGATATGGTTGACATGCTCGGAAAACATCATTTTAGAATCAAGGAAAACTCCTAAATACTTTACTATCTCAGTCCGTTTTATGCCTTCGTCTTTAAAGTGATACGGAAAAACAATTTTATTTTATTTCGGCTAAAACTGATACATTGACATTTATTTATATTTACTGTTATATTGTTTCGGACCTAATATGAATGTAAGTTATCCAAGTCACGTTGAATTAGTTCACAATCTTTAATCGAGTTAATTTTCATGAACACCTTTTTGTCATCAGCGTAAAGTAGATGATTTGAAAATTCAAAACATTGGTTAATATCATATATATATGCAGCATAGAAAAGCGGACCAAGGTGTGATCCCTGAGGAACACCTGATGGAATTTGTATGAAATCAGACTTGAAACCATCAATGACAACAGCTTGAGAACGATTAGAGAGATAAGAGGTAGTCCATCTTAGTAAGTCATCATGAATTCCAAGCCTGTACAATTTGTCTAAGAGGATGCTGTGATCCACACAGTCGAAAGCTTTTTCAAAATCCGTGTAGATCACATCAACCTGTCCACAGTCTTCCATCCCACAAATAACATAGTTACAAAATTCTGCCAAGTTAGAAATGGTAGACTTTCGTTTTAAAAAGCCATGCTGATGATGTGAAATGCCTTTTATAATTACAGGGTAAATGTTGTTATAAACAACTTTTTCCATCATTTTACTAATTGTGTTTAAAATAGAAATGGGACGGTAATTACTTATTTCCACTTTTGAACCGTTCTTATGAATCGGTATAATAAATGCTTTTTTCCACAACGTAGGAAAGCATTGGTTTAAGGATGTCTTAAATAATAAATATATAGGATATGCTAATGACTCAGCACAGTTGCGTAAAAATACGGGTGCTACTCCATCACACCCAGGGCCTTTAGAAACATATAGCGTCTTAAGCACATTAAAAACGTCATCCTTTGTTACGGTTAGACCAGATATTGTGTCAAAGGTGCAGCATTCACCGTCACCATTTACAGATCAAGCATACTGAGGGCAAGAACCAGAAAACATACTCTTAAAGTAACTATTAAATTCAGTACATATAGCATTGCCATCAGTAATGGACTTACCTTGATAACTTAATATTGCTTGGGGAATCGAGAACCACCACGCTTGGATTTAACGTATGACCAAAAAGCCTTGGGAGTGAGATGAATCCTATCCTTCATGCAGTTGATATACTTATTAAAACATTGTCGCTGAAGTAGTTTTTCACGAGAACGTAACAAAGCAAACTCATCGTAATCACGGGGGTTCCCAAAACGTATCCATTTGTTATGTATCCTGCTCTTTTCACGTATGACTTTTATTAAAGCAGAGTTATACCAAATGGGATAATATTCTTTAGTGCTAGTTTTATTTTTTAAAGGTACAAATTGATCAAAACATTCTCCTAATTTACTGTAAAATAATGTCGTAGCATCTTCTATCGATTTATTCTGCAGCGTACCATCCCAATCACTTTGTATAAAGAAGTTATTAATTGCAAAATAATCACAATTGTAAAAATCACGTCGCGGTGTGACAACCTCTTTGAAAGGGGTCACAAATAGATCAGTGATGTCAATATACAAAGAAGGGTGACGATTGTCCTCTGTCAAAAGAGGGGAAGAACATCTTAGAACTTCTGTGTTTAGGTTGCAGAATACTAAGTCCAGTGTACGTCTGTTACCATTTAAAATATTATTAAATTGATTTAAGCCCAAGAAAGTCATACCCTCCACAAGCGATAGTGCTGCATCCTGAATTTCCATACTCATATTATGAAGTACTTCGTGATGACCATCCTGCCATTTAAAGCACGAAAGATTAAAGTCACCCACCAATAGGCATGTGTCTTCTGGGTACCGCTCAGTTAATAATGTGACAAAGTTGTTTACTTCATTTAATTGCGATGGTATATTGCACGAATCAGGAGGAATATATACCAAAATAATATTTAGGTTACAGTTAGTTCCCAATTCACTTGCAGGCAACGTTACAGAGTAACTCAGTGTTAAGGTTAGAACTGAAACCATGCATTTGTCTAGCTCCACATTCACTCCTTATGCAAGCCATTATACCACCGCGAGTTTTTTTCTGTCTTTGCGGTAAGTTACGGTCTAAACGCCATCTAAATGTCATAACAATTATCACATAATTCAGAACATAGAATGTCATTCTGAAGCCACGTCTCAGTAAATAATAGAATATCATAGCTATTGCTCGCAATTTGTTTATAAAGATCTACACATTTTGTTCTAAGTCCTCGCACATTTTGATAATACACAGATATTCTTTTATCCTTCCTTACTTCTGTAGATATATATAATAAGAGAAACTACGATTGACATTAATATTATATTGTAATTATAAAGATCACCACAATAGATAGCCAGCATCGTAAAATTATTTTTTGTATTAAAGTGTTGTATAAAGAGTTGATTTATTAGTAAATAACACATCCAGGTTAGGTAAAAAAAAAATAATTTATCATGATAAACTACATGTGAGCTGCCAACAGTCCAAAACCTTTGAATGTTATTATTGATATATAAGAACATCATATTATAGTCTGCAATTTTAAATAAAACAATACACTCTAACAAACACAACAATACATAAATATGATATGATTTTGTTGTGTTTTTACATACCATATTAAAAAAGAAGAAAAAACAGTACCACATTTTAAAGAATGTACATATACTAGTAGATAGATGAAGAATTATACTGATAACAATAAAACATAGTCATTTAAGCTTATCAAGTGTTTCAGTGTTACGAATAAAAATTGCTTCGCTTGTATCCGACTTCCTCATGTAAATGCGACCAGCATGAATCCAGGTGTATTTGTATTTGAGCTCTTTCCCACGTTTACGAGCTGCAGCATGCAGCTGCTTATTTTCGGAGGAGAGGTTCTCAATAACAAAGACAGGTTGCTTTTGTTCTGTGTCGAAGCCAAGGTCATGAGTGTTGAGCTTGTTCTCCTTGTTTACTTTGTTATGCCTGTTTACTGCAGAAAGCACCGAATCTCGAATTCGTGGTGAACTAAACTTCATTATAATTGTACGTGGTCTGGGGCTAGCGGGGTTGAGCTTAGCGACGCGTGAACAGTACAGAATATCATGGTCACTCATTGTATGGTTAATGGCGCTTCCTAGCTGTTTTACTATGCCTACATCATTGTATCTCCAAGGAAGATGCACGGGAAAGTTGATCGAATTGGTTCAATTTATTATTGAGGGTGTTAATCTCGTAACGCAAAAACCGTTTTCTTTTTTTTATGCCAAAATTTCTTGTTGTTGAATTTTAAATTCGTCTGAAATCTTATCGAACTTGTCACTCATAAATTCAATAGAGCATTTAAGATTACTTATTTGTCCATTAATTGTGCTAATGCCAACTGTAAACTCCGTGGTGCAAGACTTTAACCCCGTTGCTATTTCTTCGCGAAGTATTTCACGCAGTTCTGAACGACGCACATAATTACTTGTAGTACAGTGATATTAGTATCATGTTTTGCAGGCGCCTTGCGTCGGGACACGTTATTAAACGAAATTTCGGCAAACGATGTAGGTGTTGAGGGGCGAGCTACCGATTCGGAATTGTTACCTTTCAGTTGTTTAATCATACACATAGGGCAAATCCAATTAGATAATGCGTCTGGAAGCAAGCCTGAAATATTCTCTGGGCGTATGTTAAGGCATAAAAAGTGAAATATTTTGCTACATTTTGCGCATTGCAAATTCTTTTCCGACTTCGCGGGTACACGCTGAACAATTCTTCATAATAACGACACACTACAGGTTAACATTAGATAAAGACGTCAATTATGCAAGCCCTCTCGTATCGCAGCGGTGAGGAATGCTTATTGTATATAAAATACGAAGAAACTTTTTCCCCAAGCTATTATTACCCTATATTTGCTCCGAAAAATATTCAACATGTAATGTTTTGAAACATATCGCATAAAATAAGTCACACAACATGTTTTATTGATGGTCACGTTCGCACTCACAGAAACTGTGTGAAATTTTCAAGAGATATTAAGATTTCTTGTTAACTGTGTTCGCATTGAGTATAACATACATTGTATTTGTTTATCTATAGATCTGTCAACGTTAGCATTCGCACTGTTGTCTTTTATGTTTCGCGATTTGTTTAAAAATGTGTTTTTTTGTTATAAAATAAATATATCCACTAACTCCATCTATAATAAGTCTGCAATTATTTGTTTTTCTTTGGGTTGCCTGTCTCACAGCTCGGAATAACAGAGCATAATAAAATACAAAAGTACTGGTAGTTAATAAATTAAAAGTAAAAAAAAAACTTTTTTTAAAACAAGCTTTTATTTAAATGAACTTAAAAGAATAAAATAAACTTTTCCTCATAACATCATTACACAATTTATATGATATAAAAGCTTACTTTTAATTTATTTTTTAATTTTTACTTATCGCTGGACAGGTTTCTCAGTCTGATCATCTCATTCAACGCTTCATTGTTGCAAGGTCGTTTGTCGGTTAATTTCGAACAGTCTAGCTCTTCAATAAGGAGACGTTCTTATGATTTTACCCTACTTAAGGCCACGTATGCTTGACCAGCAGCGAAGAGCTTCGAACCTAAGTATACAAGGGCATGGTCGACAGTACTACCCTGCATTTTGTGTACTGTGCAAGCCCAACATAATATAATCGGCAGCATTTTTTGTCCTGCAGTGCCGTGACTATATTTTGCTGGAAATTGTACAGTCTTGGGTTTAATGAGATGAATACCGTCTTTACCGAAGTCTATACGGACGGATGGTATGTCAGTATCATACATTTGTGCTCTCTGGAAGCAGGGCCATATGACTTCTGTAATATGTCCATGGCACTATTCACCAGACCTTTGGGCAATCAAAGTTTACCAACCAATGCTACAGACTCGAGCGATTCCCTGATGCCACTCAGTCCTCGGCACGGCCTCACCTTGACTCGGGTGTTTGGAGGAATGCACTACTTATTTCAGCTTGAAGCTTACTTGTGCCTTACGAAACACAGTTCCAGGTTTGATTTTGGAATTACACTTTTCCTAGACAGGTTGCAAACACTTATCTCGCCAAATTACACAAGTCAAAGTTAACCAGCCGATGCTACAGACTCGAACAATTCGACCTCAATATCATTATCGAGGACTGCAAAAGCCCCAGTACACCAGAATTTCAGACGGATTGGAGCAACTGAGTTTATGATCACCATCTTGTTTTTGGTGAACTCGCATTCGTATTCTCAGCAAGTCCTTTCATTTGATACCCATATTGTAGGAAAGCATAAAAAACTTAGTCCGCCATCTTTAGAAGTCCGCCGTATTAGATTTAGAGTGACATCACTTTATTTTTCGAGTTATACTAAGCAATCCCTTTCATTTATCACCCATATTGTAGGAAAGTATAAAAAACTTAGTCTGCCATCTTTAGAAGTCCGCCATATTAGGTTTAGAGTGACGTCACTTTATTTTTCGAGTTATACTAAGCAATCTCTTTCATTTGACACCCATATTGTAGGAAAGTATAAATAACTTAGTCCGCCATCTTTAGAAGTCCGCCATATTGGATTTAGAGTGACGTCACTTTACTTTTCGAGTTACACAAAGCAAGCCCTTTCATTTGATACCCCTAATGTAGGAGTGCATTAAAAATAACAATTTTTTTTTATAGGAGATGGGTGACAAACGAGCACACAGTCTACCTGATGGTAAGTGGTTACTGTGGCCCATAGACATTTACATCTATCCTCTATTACAAATCAAAATGCAGATGCGTTGTCACCCGTGAGGACTAAGATGGAATTTTTTTTTTTTTTTTTTTTATAGGATAAGGGTGACAAACGAGCACACAGTCCACCTGATGGTAAGTGGTTGCTGCGGCCCATAGACATCTACATCTATCCTCGTTTGCGAATTAAAATGCAGATGCGTTGTCACCCGTGAGGACTAAGATGGAATGCCTCATTTCCAGTAAAAAGGGCCTCCGGCCACCTGCACTCACCAAGCGAAACGCAGAGGTAAACCTCTACTTCACGCTGGTATTCTGTGAGGTCGTGGTACCACCCCGGTTCGAGCCGGCCCATCCTTGCGACAGCAAAAGCTGCCGCGTGGCTCTACCACTGTTAAAAAAACTATTCCGCCATCTTGGGTGTTCCGCCATGTTGGATTTAGAATCACGTCACACAGCTACCCATGCAAAATTTCAGCTCAATCGATTGAAGATTTTTGCTTCAAACTTGAGTTGCAAGATTCCACCTGAACAAACATTGCAAGTTAAATAAAAGCTTGTTAAAAAAATTAAACTTCTCCATCACATGAATCCATTATTGTTGAAGTGCCTACAAACACAAAATTAACGTCAAACTTATCTTTCTACAATTATATTCCTACAAAGTTTTCAAACATTTGTTTCACGTAAGATATTTTAATCATAATCATAATTATAATCATAATTTATTTGCAGAAAACATGGTACATTACAGTTTGGTAAATTATTTTAGACCAGCATGTTTTGTCATATTGATGACATACAAATATTTATCGAATACATAAATTACATTTTCACAACTAATATAATAAATAACATATTTTCAAATTCATCATAAACATTTTATTACATTTAATTTAATTAAAATAATATAATCGTAATTACTTAATTAATTTTAATACCGATGCCTAATACTAATCATAAAATTTAAATATTCTTCAACAGAGTAGAAGCATTGCTCCTCAAGCCATTGTTTACCAATCCTGCGAAAACGTACTTTTGGGAGTGATTGAAACTCTGTAAAATATGTTTTGTGCAATAAAGTGTCACATATATATATATCTAAGCAAACCAAATTCATAAAAATCGCGTACCACCGTTTAGTACTGAATACTGACTTCCTTACAGAGTTACAGAATCACGTAGATATTAACCATGATATAGATATTGAAATAATATATAGATTGAATATCAGACATTTAAATCCAATACATTGATACGATTTGATATAGGATATGAATGGTCCTTAAACCCTATTTGAACACTCTTTGTTTAATTAAGTTTTTGATCTTGCCGGTGTAGAACTCTTGTATATTTTCTGGGATTTTGTTGTAAAAGCGTATACATTGCCCCAAGAATGAATTACTGACTCTATGGGTCGAGTAACTGGTATTACTAATTTGTGTCTGTTCTTAGTATTTAATGTCTTCCAGACCGAGTTTCGGTCACGTTGGCCAGTCTCAATGGTGACTAGCTATAAATAAGATAATAGGACAGAAGTACCCGAGTGCATTCGCAAGCACAAGTGCACTCTCTATCCTCTCACGCTCATTGTTCGATGGGACGGTTATCTCACACGACAGGAGAGAGATCATGTGCATGACCGATGATGATGTTTTAGTTGCTTTCCGAGGCACGGGGGTAAAGCAACGCCAACTTCCGACCCACGAGCTGCTACTGAGAAATTATTGAATTGAAAAACCCAATTACTGATTTTTGACTCAACCTGATTTTCGAACCCATAACCGGTAATCATGATCAGTAACCGCATTCGCGACCACTACACCAACGAGGTAGTCCTGGTACCAGTATTTACAGAACGAATATCACATATTTTTTAAACTACTTACTAATAAGGTTTTTGTTTTTTCCTTTTGAGATACGGCAACCTTTATATTATGAGAAATTACAAAAAGTCTACGAAAACATTGTCACGTTCAAGGATTAACATGCCTCAAAGCACGTAATTGTATATATTCGTAGTAAGCCAGTATACTATACCCTTAAAACCGGAATACAACAACGGATTTAGTATGGTTGGGTTATTTAAATACCTCTAAGGTCCTGAAAATAGTACAACGACACGTGCACAAGAGAATTAACTATAGCTAAATGATATGTGTACTCTTGTTGCATATCGTAATAATGTTGTTGTAATTGCATAAATTAATCCATGTCCAAATGCATTGAAAGCGTCTAGCTGACATCAGTTCAACACCGTCAACCGAAAGGCGCGCGCGCTTTATTTAAGTTCTTCGAAAATAGTGTCAATTTACGAATCAAAGTTTTGAGTCACTTTTGAAATTTTGTGATCACTTGTGAATAACAATTAAACCGTGAGTGAATTTTAAATTTATTATAATTCATTGTCTAATTATAATAGCACAGTTATTAGACGTATATTTAGGCTATGAAATTTAATCCCGATATCCACATCTTTTTATGTATTTAATATATTTCTGATACTTGATATAATGAAATATATTTAATTATAAAGTAATAATAATTTTTGTAGGTGCGATTGTATGCAACATTATGTGCGCAAGAGCCTTGTGTAACGATATAGTATCCCGTATTATACGTGACGTGCATACAACGTTGAGGTTCATGATTAAAAAACAGAACACGACCTGAATAATTAAATAACTCATATTGCATTTATTTTCTCTTATAAACAAGTAAAACCATATTATTTTTTATTAAATGGTAGATATATATGTTAAAAAGCTAATCTCTTTCTTGAAAATATGTCAGATGTTATAAAAGGCTTTTTTTTATAGGATAAGGGTAACAAACGAGCACACAGTTCACCTGATGGTAAGTGGTTGCTGTGGCCCATAGACATCTGCATCTCTCCTCGATTACGAATCAAAAGGCAGATGCGTTGTCAGTTGTCACCCGTGAGGACTAAGATGGAATGCCCCGTTTCCAGTAAAAAGGGCCTCCGGTTCTCTACACTCACCATACGAAACACAGTAGCGTTAAGCAGCCATTTTACGCTGATATTCTGTGAGAGCGTGGTCCTTCTCCGGTCGAGACGACCCATTCGTGCTACAGCTATACCTACTACTAATATAACTGCAGCATGGCACTACCACGTATAAAAAGTATAAAGGCTAACTTCTGTTACCCAAAAATCTTTCAGACCCCCTTCCTGAACTTCCCGTCGGGTCAAAGCCTCTTAATAATGGCATTTGGATCGTATTCCTATTCCCGAAACAAAAATAGTTGATTTAGAATAATATATTATAAATTATAATCAAAGAAAACTACATGTCAGTTGTTCCGTTGATTTAAACATAAAATTTTATATTTAAGTGAGAATGCAATCAAAGTCATTAAATTAATGTATTGTGATAGCTATGCAGCGTATCGCTTTTACCGCAACCGCACCTACTTTTTGAAATCACTCTTTTGAAGTTTTTGCAAACCCTATCGGAACATAGCGCGCATAAAATAACAATAATAGTGACAGTAGGTATCGTCATTTCGCAAAAAAATTGAGGCCCAATTATTAAAAATAAAAACGATAAAATATTTTAGTCGTAGTGGCCGTATTTTTATGATAAAAATATAATCTACACATTTATTAACAGTGGTAGAGCCACGCGGCAGAATTGCTGTCGCACGGATGGGCCGACTCGAACCGGGGTGGTACCTCACAGAATACCAGCGTGAAGTAGAGGTTTACCTCTGCGTTTCGCTTGGTGAGTGCAGGTGGCCGGAGGCCCTTTTTACTGGAAATGAGGCATTCCATCTTAGTCCTCACGGGTGACAACGCATCTGCATTTTGATTCGCAAACGAGGATAGATGTAGATGTCTATGGGCCGCCGCAACCACTTACCATCAGGTGGACTGTGTGCTCGTTTGTCTCCCTTATCCTATAAAAAAAAACAAAAAAAAACAATATAATGGCGCGTACTTACGTCAAAGAAAATTAAATAATTTATAAAAACTCCCTCTTTAATGATTTAGCGGTTTTCTGCTAGAGATAAAATAATATGACGTAAGTAAGGGACGTCAATTAAAAACCTGTTAAGATAATTATACGAAAAAGTTACGGTCGCTAAATGGATCGGCGTGACAGAAACCACACTGTCCCCACATATTAGATCACTAAATATATTTTATAAGAAAAATAATGACAACTGAGTGACAACGAGAAATCTCATCTTAATTCTCAGCGTTCTTATAATTCATCGCGGCTCCTTCAGTTTTATTTACCTTAAAGTAAATACCACGTATTTACCTGAACGTGTGGGAAATAAAACGCTTTCTTTTATCTGATCATATTTATTGATTGGTATACTAATACAGCTACGTAACGGTGGAGCGGAGTTTATCATTTATGTCTTACTTCGAATTACCTCACTGCTCTTGCGAACTTGCGATTACTTGAATTATGTGTAGGTCTGTCATCACTAAAATTACCGACGCCGGAATTTTACTCGTAAAATTCAAAAACCTCGGAATTCTGGTTGAAATCGGGTTTTCCTCCGACTTTTATTAGCTGACTTAAAAAAAGGAGGAGGTTTAAATTCGACGGTTCGTATGTTTGTACTCGTATGTTACGCGCTATCTTCGTCAATTGTGAACCGATTTTTTTAAATTAAATGTTGCAGTGGTGGTCCCATATAAGGAGATAAAATTCCACCACACACACGCTTTGATATATATCACAAACTTTTAAAAGTTTTAATATAACATTTTAGATGACATTGAGATTGTGAAATATACGTATCTGAAATATTCCTTAGTTCACATATAAGGGTAAAAGGGCAAGTTTTAATAAAAGGAAATGCCTATTTCAAAAGACTAAAAAGAATAAAATAATTTCACTGTCTACTACTACCTTCTTATACATTTTATTAAAAGTAATTTTTTTACCCTATGTGGCAATCAGGGGGGGGGAGGGGGGAGGCAGGGGGCTATGTTCGGCAGTGGACTGTAATGGAAAGGCTGTAATGGATAATGGATGGATGGCGTCTGGTTGTGTTGTGATTGTGGCAAAGGCTCACAGAATACCAGCGTAAAATCGCAGCTTGACACTGCTGTTTCATATGGTGAGTGTAGAAAACCGGAGACCCTTTTTACTGGAAAAGAGGCATTCCATCTTAGTTCTCACGGGTAACGACGCATCTGCATTTTGATTCTTTATTGAGGATAAATGTAGATGTCTATGGGTCACAGCAACCACTTACCATCAGGTGGACTGTGTGCCCGTTTATCACCCTATCCTATAAAAAAAAATCCGTCTTAGTCGATTAACTAAAGTAAAGAGCATATGAGCGCTAAGAGCCGCGGGTTCGAATCCCGCACGGAACAAGTATTTGTGTGGCCTACAAATAATTGTTCTGGGTTTGGATGTTTGTTCTTCTTTTTTTTTATAGGATAAGGGTGACAAACGAGCACACAGTCCTCCTGATGGTAAGTGGTTGCTGTGGCCCATAGACATCTACATCTATCTTCGTTTGCGAATTGAAATGCAGATGCGTTGTCAGCCGTGAGGACTAAGATAGAATGCCTCTTTTCCTGTAAAATAGGTCACCGGTTCTCTACACTCACCATACGAAACACAGCAGTGTTAAGCTGCTATTTGACACTGGTATTCTGTGAATCCTTCTGAAATCTGTTTATGTAAACTGCCCCCGCGATACCGGAGGAAATCCTAGTGTAGAGGTAATGTTTAAAAAAAGGTAAGATAAAAGATAAGGACTGACACACATGTACATTTTGATACGTATTCGAGGATAGTTAGATGTAGGTGTATCTCGACCACAGCATGCACTTGCGAGGTGTATCCCATCGCACTATCAGGTGGACTGTGCTCGTTAAAGAAATAAAACATTTACAACATAAAAAACTTTATGTAAGAATTGGCATTTACCGTGAAGTGGCAGCGTAAAAGCATCCACTATCCCATATATGGAACATATGTGGGATAGTGGATGCTTTTACGCATCTACTATATATATCTTCTATCTATCTTATTTTTCTATCTGTCTATTCTTTTCTTCTTCGCAACTAAGGCAAACATGAAGCAATTTATGTGAGAGACCTATGTTCAACAGTGGAATTTTGATAGACTGTAATGAATAAAGCATATTTTCTACGTTAAACGTTGCACTCGTAGAGCCGAGCTGCAGTTATATTAGTTGTATAGTTGTAGCACGAATGGGTCGGCTCGACCCGGGAAGGTCCAAGCTCTCACAGAATACCAGTGTAAAATAACAGCTTAACGCTGCTGTGTTTCGTATGGTGAGTGTAGAGAACCGGATACCCTTTTTACTGGTTACGATGAATTCTATCTTAGTCGTCAGGGGTGACAAGGCATCTACATTTAGATTCGTAATCGGTATGTAATGTACATAGATGTCTATAGGCCACAGCAATAACTTACCATCAGGTGAACTGTGTGCTCACTTGTCACCCTGATCCTATATAAAAAAAAAAACAAAGTTTTGATTAATTTATATCGTCGATTGTCATTGTTTGTTATGATTACGGATTGCGTGACTTACGTCTTTGTCACAGTAGACTTCTTTAACGTGGTTGAGCCACACTGTAGCGGTGTTATGGCTGTGATAGGAATGGGTCGGTTCGACCTGGGAGAGACCACGCTCTTACAGAATACTAACGTAAAATAGCAGAAAGTGGCTCAGGTGTCAACGCATGCATTTAATTCAATTAATATTTTGCACGCCTCACAACACAACCTCACAAGGGAGTGCTCTATTCTCGATATGCGGCCATACCTCAATTTCGTTACATAAAATCGTTTTTATACTTTTAGCTAGACATCAAATCCATATTATTATTAACGTTACAATACCTACAGACATTGAATTATAAGACAAGTTTATGTTCTAATTGATTCAATTTAGATTAAATAACAAAAAATGTAATTGAAAAATATATGGACTGTAGTCCATTGGTTTGTGCGTCGGTGTATTAAGATATATAGTATTAAATAAGATTCCATATAGGTATTCTAAGGAGGATCCCGATTGATTTTGTTATTGAACTCAACAATCACAAGTTCAAAGTAGCTAGAACGTCGTGTTAATAGTTACATTAAAATCTCGATTGCAATTAACACATTTTTTCATGAATTTTATATGGAACCTAAACTGATTTATTTAAAAAAAAAACATTAAAACCGGTTCAGTCGAACGACTGTTTCGTGTATAAACTATCGTAACCAATTAAAAAATATGTCAAAGTAAATAATTACATTAGATAATACATAATAACACATTTATTAACGTTTTGATATGCGATAAACCTCAACCTCTAACCTCAACATACACTAGTCGAGTTTTATTTGGGCTAGTCGGTCCCTACAATCCTAGAGAAGATAAATTGGATCAGCAAGGTTGTCCATAAAATTTTTATCTGACAAAAACTTCATTCGGTTCGCATTGACTGATGAGAGAGTTATTAATTAAAAACTCTATTTAGATGTTTCGCTTTAAGGGCAAATGTAAGGTAAGAGATTGACTTGAGAAAAAATAATTGAGCTCAGAATAATTGAGCTTATTTTCAACTGTACTAATCAATGCAGAGTTACGGCCGTATACTTGCGGGAAAACCTGTATGTGTGGTTTTTTGCTATTACGAGTACATATATGAGTCGGACATTTTTTTCCGGCATTTTTTTAGTACCTAAATCAAATAACCCATCCATTTTCCGCAAAAAGTTGTACACATCATCGTTTGGGCTTGTGCGCAAGTTAGGCTTAGTAACAATAGCCACTGCAAATTCATTTGTTACGATACAATATCATAAAAACCTGCGAATGGGTACTAGAGCAATGAACGAATGGATTAAACGTGGTGGTTATATACTCTTTGGAATGGATCGATTTGAGTGATTATTATATTTCAAATTCATAACGATGTCTCCAAACAGGTGATGCTTTTTTTAAGTATGAATAGATAAACGACCAAAGGATGAATGATAATATATCAATAGAATATTTAATACTTATTTTTTAATTGAACTGCCCCAGGCTTAGATCATTTAATCCAACTTTGGTTGAATGATCTAAGGCCCCAGAGGGTAATGTTTTTCGAGTGTATGTACCTATTTTTACTTATAGCGGTAAATGCGTAAACTTGTGCCTTCTGGGGATTGAACCGGACTAGATTTAGTCGCCCGCAATCTGATACTGTTCAGCAAAGACTCGACTTCAGACACAAGTTTGTCCCGGTACTCGGCTACGTTTTCCTGAGAAATATTGGCACGGCCGGTGTATAAGGCATCACCAGTGCTGTCGTCTGCATAGCAATGAATGTTACCAGCTTGCAACATATCGTTGATATGCAAAAGAAATAGCGTTGGTGATAGCACGCAGCCTTGTGGAACACCAGCGTTAGTAGGCTTGTAATCAGAGCATGCACCGTCTACTACGACCTTGATGCTCCGATCAGCAAGGAAACTGGTGATCCAATTGTACAATTTCTCAGGAAGCCAATAGGAAGGGAGCTTCGAAAGAAGAGCTTTGTGCCAGACCCGATCGAAGGCCTTCGTTATGTTAAAACTAACGGCCAATGACTCCCCTTTGGACTCTACTGCCTCCACCCATCTATGAGTCAGTTAGACCAAAAAATCACCAGCTGATCGACCCCGACGAAAACCGTATTGGCGGTCACTAATCAGCTGGTGATCCTCAAGGTGGTGAACCTCATGAGCTAGCAGTTTATAATGGATTCCATTATTTTGGAGAACAATAACGTGATGGCGATAGGCCTGTAGTTGGACGGGTCTGAGCGGTCGCCTTTTTTAGGGATCGGTTGGTCCAAAGCTGTCTTCCATGAATTCGGGACAACCCCTTGGGTATACGAGTACCGGAAAAGAGGCGTTAAAATCGGTGCCGACTCTGGAGTAGACGTCTTCAGCACAATGGGATGGACTTCGTCAGGCTCACTCGACCTGCTCACGTCCAGGGAGAAGGGTGCTTTGCGAACCGAGCGCTGTGTGAACCGCACATCCGGCATGAAGCACTCACACCGCGGGATGGTCGGCGGTGTGTTCGTACCGTCAACTAGCTTCGAGTTGGACACAAAGAGAGAGCCTAACAGATCGGCTTTATCCTCTGTGGCATGGGCCAGTGAGTCGCCCTATATGTGCAGAGATGGAAGAGATGACTGCCAGAAGTTCCCTTGGACAGCCTTGGCGAGAGACTAGAATGCACGGCTTCTAGAAGGAAGGTGAACTAGCTTCTCGCCATTTCTGTCTATGTTTTTTTATAGGATTGGGTGACAAACAAGCACACAGTCCACCTGATGGTAAGTGGTTGCTGTGGCCCATAGACATCTACATCTATCCTCGTTTGTGAATCAAAATGCAGATGCGTTGTCACCCGTGAGGACTAAGATGGAATGCCTCGTTTCCAGTAAAAAGGGTCTCTGGTTTTCTTTATTTACCACATGAAACACAGCAGCGTTAAGCTGCTATTGTACGCTGGTATTCAGTGAGAGCGTGGTTTTTCCCCGGTCGAGCCGACCCATTCGTGCTACAACTATACTACTAATATAGCTGCAGCATGGCTCTACCACGTTAATCAGCTCAGATCTCTGTGCTCAGATCTTGCCTTGGCAATGACTCTTTTAAAGGACCTGGAGGCGGAATTATATTTCTTTTTAAGAACGCTGTTGTTTACATCCCGAGACGTTGATGCGCCAGCTCATGCCCGGTAGTTCTCCTACTTATAGCGTAATGCTATTTTACAGGAACGACCAAACCATGACTGGGATCTGTCTCCGATGGGCACCACAGAGGATGGAATAAAAAGTTCCATACCCCGAAGTACCAGAAAAAGTATAGAATAAGCCACAACGCTGGGATCTTCCGGCGAGAAGCAAACCCGCCCCCAAGGGTAGGATGCAAAAAAAGACCGCATCCTACCCCAATCGGCCGAACTATAGTGCCAAACACGGAGGCAGCCTGCAGAATGCAACCGCGACGTTAGTGTGAGGGGCACTACACTCCGGACAAAACAATGTTCCGACGAGCCTAAAGGACTGTCGACGGAAACCTGATATCCGTCCGGATGAGAGGTAAGCAGAAGGTCCAACAGGGAAGGTGCATGATCCTCCACATCTGGAATCCGCGTAGGCGAAGTAACCAGCTGTATGAGACCATATGCCAAAGAAAAGTTATAAACAGATCTCCCCGCATGATCGGTTGAACGTGAACCGAGCCATTCGGCGTGGTGGGAGTTAAAATCGCCAAGGATCACGATCTCTGCGGATGGGATCTGCTGTAACAAGGAATCTGTAGCCATTTGGACGTGGTCGATGAGTCGCTCTGTTTCGGCATTACCGCTATCGACGCGGGGATGGTCGTCGCTGTCTACGCGCAGCCATAGGATGGACAGGCCAGTACTTTCAAGACTGCCGAGGCGTCGAAAACAGATGTCCTCTCTGACGTATACGCAAACTCTTTTTATAGTCCATTAAGATTTTTATTTGCAAAGAGCAGTGCACCCAGCAACGCTGTGTTCCGATTTAGTTTAGACGCAAGTGAGGCTCTTCATCTTAGTCTTCATAGGCTTACAATAGCCAATTACCATCAGGTGAGCTGTTAGGTCTTTTGTCACTATAATAATAAAAGAGGAATATCTGGACAATTTAGGAAATACAGAGTACCCTTAAGTTCGAATCCTACTAACCAAGTCTCGCAACTCAGTTCTTCTACCGTAAAAAATTGTGAGATGAGATCCATGTAATACCAAGTCGGTTAATTTATTTAGTCACTACTTATGGGTCCTTCTGCCTTAAGTTATTTCGTAATTAGCTAACCTATCAAAATCTTATAGTGACCATATCAATATTTAAAATATTTTATGTTTTAAATAAATAGATTGACTTGATAATCGCACTAGACAATCTAATGATCATGAAAACACGATGTATCTCACAAGTAATACATATTATATTAAATGAGCTTGTTTAGTGCGATTGCCAAGTCAATCTATTTATTTAAAACACAAAAGATTTTTAATATTGATATGGTCACTGTAAGATGTTGTTAGGTTAGCTAATTACGTAATAACTGAAGACAGAAGGACTCTTAAGTAGATATGAGCGCCGCGCCGGCGCTCCGCCTTCGCCGCCAAGTTCATGTCGACGCGTCGCCGCCGCGTGAAGAACGCGGCGCGCCGTCGCGACGAGTTGCAACTTCCTATCCCGCTCAGACGCGCGGCCAGACCTTATTAGTTCGCCTTGTCACCTCGCCACGCTAGTCGCTCAACCAGGCGAGTCGAATATTTCATCGAGTGAACGTGTATTGTTGTGTGGTGTTAACAATGGCAGCAACTTCGACTGCTGCACGTATTGGCCGGCTCAAGCCGGGGTGGTACCACGACCTCACAGAATACCGGCGTGAAGTGGAAATTCTGCTTCTCAAGCTACTCCACTCCTGAGGAGGAACTTACCACTCCTGGGTGCTCAGGCTACCCCACGTATTCTGAAGTAGGGGGGGCAAAATTCCGCTCAAGACAAAAACTGCTCGGGGCAAGCTGAGCAACAAGGCCAAGGCGACCCTTGCCACGTGACTTTCTGCAACATCAGGGGACTTCACTCGAACCTAAACGCCGTTCACTACCATCTCCAGACGGCGAAGCCGGCCTTGCTCTTTCTGACCGAGGACGCAGGTGTCCTCTCCGGCTGATACTTCGTATCTTTCCTGCCCGGGGTACAAATTGGAACACTCCTTGTGCCTCGGGCTCGAGCTTGCGTGTACATCAGAGAGGACATCTCGACGCTTCGGCAGTCATGAAGGACCTGTCCATCCTTTGGCTACGCGTAGACAGCGACGACCATCCGCATGTTTACGGGTGCCTCTATAGATCCCATAGCGGTAATTCCAAAACAGATAAATTCATCAACCACAGATTCTACAGAGGTTTTAGATTCCTTGCTACAGCAATTCCTATCCACAGAGATTGTGATACTCAGCGATTGTATCGCCCACCACGCCGAATGGCTCGGTTCATTTTTAATCGATCATGCGGGGAGATCTGTTCATGATTTTGCCTTGGCATAGGGTTTGGCACAACTGGTAACTTCGCCACCGCGGATTCCAGACGTGGAAGATCATATACCTTCCCTGTTGGACCTTCTGCTGACCTCTCATTCAGATAGATATCAGTTCTTCGTCCACTACATTCTTGGCTCCTCAGATCATTGTCGAGTCCGGAGTGTGGTGCCACTCACACTAACATCGCGATTGCATTCTGCAGACTGGCTAAAAAAGGCTACCGCTCAGACCCGTCTAGCTATACCTATCGCCATCACCTTGTTCTCCAAAATGATGGAATCCATTATAAACTACCAGCTCATGAGGTATCTTGAGGACCACCAGCTGATTAGTGACCGCCAATACGGTTTTCGTCGGTCTGCTGGTGATCTTCTGGTCTACCTGACTCATAGATGGGTGGAGGCAGTAGTGCCGAATCGACGATCGACGTGCAAGTTTCGGTATCACTTGGAAGAGAAGGCCAAATTGCCTTCTAAAACGCTTTGCGTGCTCAGCAAAGCGGGACAAGCCGGCACACAGCTGCAACTTTACAAGGCGCAGGTTCGGCCTCACATGGAATACTGTTCCCATCACAGGGCTGGGGCTCCCCAGGGCTTTATAAAAAAATATAAAGCTGTTTTTGGTACAAACAATATGGTTTTCTTTAAGTTTTTTTTAAGAAGTCTCTACCTGATAAGACAATATCTAAGGCCTATGGCCAGCCACGCCGCGCCGCCGCGACGTCGCCGCCGCCGAGAAAATTTTCAGGCCAAGCCGCCGCCGTGGAATTGGCCTTCGGCGCTCATATCTACCCTTAAGTAGGGATTGAATAAATTAACCGACTTGGTATTACATGGATCTCATCTCACAACTTTTTACGGTAGAAGAACTGAGTTGCGAGACTTGACTTTTTTACAAGTTATGTTTTTGACGGAATTTCATTTCTTTTTGTTGGTAGTTATATCTAGTTACCTATTTAGACCTATTATTATATTATATTATACATAAGTACACTGATTTATTCACTGCAAATATAACTTTGTAATCCTATATATTTATATTGGATTACAAAGTTAATTATGCAGTTGGTATATCTAGAAAACTGGACGAAAATCACAAAATATTTTAGTTTTTCTTTAATTTATACACTAAACACTAATTGTATTCTAAATTTGAAGCTTCTATGTGTGCTAGAAGTCCCTTAGAGTTTTGATGATCGGTCAGTCAGTGAGTGATAAAATTAAGAAACTTTGACTAGTTATAATTCTTAAACTACTGGTTCAAATTGAATGAAATTTGAAATATACCGTGTTTATACAATGCCTAATTGGTTACTCAAGCTCAGGCTTCTAGTTTTATCCACAACGAAGTTATAGCTTTATATGTTATACGCTTTTTGCTCAACTTGGCGGGGGCACTGCCGTGCCCCAGATGAATTAATATGGTCTGTGGATTACAGCAGAGAGTGAGACGAGTGTTTTATACTTCTGTAATAAATAGCAAAATTCGGAAAATTTATGATCATAATTATAAATCATTTCTAGGAATGTAATAAACAAAATTTGTTATTGACGCATTCTGTTACGATCTTTTGCAACCCATTGTCTTTATGTATGCATAACAAAGCTGGAGTAAGCTATTGTTAAAATAACAATCCTTATTATGCGTTACATCCTGAGGTTGCATCCATATCTTCATATATAAATATGTATTTTTATTTATTTATTCTTTATTGTACATCAAAATATAGAACACGTGTAGAGTAGGTACGTATAATAACAATGGCCTGAGTTTTCTTAGGATTAATCCTTAAATCATAACATTTACACCAGTTCAAAATACAAGTCAGATCAGCGTCAGTAGTGTCAACTGCTTTATACAAATCTTCAAGAGAGGACTGAATATAGATTTGTAAGTCTTCATACAAGCATACAAGTGATAGGAAAAGGCCATGTTGTGACTTATAGAATTATAGAACATATAATTGCAGCAATCGCCATCTTGTGGTACACCAGCCGCTGTAGTTAATCCAGGAGGAAAAAAACATCTTGCGCTTGAACGCGCTGTCGGCGACCAAACAATTAACTTCTAAACCAGTCAACTACCTACAGTTGAATATATGTGAGATAGCGCAGGATGCCAAGATATCAAAATAAACAGTATTAAATTCATTACTAAAATTTAGCAATGTAAGAATAGTAAGCTTTTGTTTCTCCTTACCATATCGAATATCATCGATGATTTGTAAAAACAGAACTAGGATAAAATTGTCCCTTTCAAATGTTCAAAAAGCAAATTTTTTTATCTTCCATTTGGCTCCATGCTACGGACGGGGGATAGATGTCTACTCGTAATGTCAAACGAGGATATACTTCTCCCCGTTGCCGTGCTTTGGCATAAGGACAAGATAATTTTATATCTTGTCAGTGGATATAATCGGGGGTTAATTTTTTTGTCCCCAGCTCATGGCAGCCGTGCAGGGGTAGTGTTTCGCCGATACAGGGACGCGCCAAAGAAGAAAGTTCCCTAAATAGTGTTATATCTATATTTTATATATAATATGTATATATATATATATATATATATATATATATATATATATATATATATATATATATATATATATATATATATATATTAGGTTAAGGTATATATTGATATGGGCCAATGTTCTTAATTTTTAAGTCCTTGATGCCTGAAATAAAGTTATTGTATTGTATTGTATTTGTGCGTCTGTTAGCGATCGTGTAACTTTTGAATGATTTGACGAAAGATTGAGGTCATATTATTCACACAAAATATTTGTTTTGTCACGACAATGGTTCACACTCGTAGTAGCTATGCTAGGACCCGATAGGCATAGCTGTAGTCAAGTCATTAACAAATTCTAAGTTTATGGACCAACATTACACATAATTACACTATATGTTGGGTTAAATCTGGGTACGGTAGGCGGCGCTATGTTTGAATCTATACAAATAAATAAAATTGAAGTGTCCGTTTGTAATGTCAAAATAGCAGCTTTTTACTAAATGCATATGAACGTATGTATTTACGGTACTTATAACAAAAACACAATTTTTAAAATGTTTGTCTGTCTGTCTGTCTGTTTGTTCCGGCTAATCTCTGAAACGGCTGGACCGATTTCGACGGGACTTTCACTGGCAGATAGCTGATATTATAAAGAGTAACTTAGACTACTTATATTTTAGAAAAAGAATTAGGGTTCCGCGCAACATAATTAAAACCCCTAAATTACACGCGGGCGAAGTCGCGGAGAACAGCTAGTTATTAACAAATTCGGGGTGAAACTCTTTGCACCACCCACCGGGCAGAACAACGTATGCCAGACAAGCTAGTATGAATAAACTGATTAGCTGTTTATCACATTGGCTAAGTTGTTATTTTGAACAATAATTTAATTTGTTTACATTACAAGTTAGTTTAGCGCCGTGGTAGCTGAGGGACTTAGCGCTCGCTGTCAATTTCACAGTACGCGAGCAACCCGGGTTCGATCCCCGCCGGCACCAATGAAATTATTCGTTGCAACTTTAAGTGCTGGTTTACCACGTGTTCGGCGGTGAAGGAAAACATCGTGAGGAAACCTGCATGTCTGAGAAATCAAAATGTGATGTTGTGATGTCCGCCAACACGCATTGGGGTAGTGCAGTGGACACTTCCTTGCAATTAAACCCTCTCAGAAATAAGAGGCGGCCTGTACCCAGCAGTGGGACATATATATATATATATATATATATATATATATATATATATATATATATATATAGGCTGTAACTTTAATTTACAAGTTAGTTTAGCTTTTAACGTGACATTTCTTTCTCTACACTGAATGCGTGAAGAATCGCATCTCTGGCTTTCCTCCCTGTAACCAGTTATATATTTTAAAGCTGACATGTTGCCATGGTAGTTCATAATTTAGGTTTTCCTGTCGGTACCATTAAACCTGGTGATTGAAATTTTCATAGTTTATTTAGCGATATATATTTATTGTTTCGCTGATATAGTTTATTATGTACTCGTCTATCTGCCCTTTCCTATTGTCGCCTCTTACGACTCCCACATGATATACATATTTTTAATTTAGTTTTTAGTGTAATATCAATTATTTAATTTGTATTTCTTAAAACAATATATCGGTAATTTTCCATAGAATATTTGGGAAAACACTATGTCTTCCTTATTTTCAAAGTAAATTACTTTTATATGAATTCGTAATATTTATAATTTTACATCACGATTATATAACTGAAAAAACCCCAAGTAATATAATAATAATAATGTCCTCCAGACCGAATTTCGGCCACGGCGGCCAATCACAACGGAGACTAGCCATCGGCGCACGACAGGATTATAGTGCCCAAGTGTATGCGCAAGCACAGGTGCACTCTCTATTCCCTCACTCTCATAGTCCATCGATTAGTTTCGGGAACTGAGATCCTTTTTACTGGTATTTAACCAGGCATTCCATCTTGGTGCTTAGGGGTACATCGCATCTTTTTTTTAATTCTTATTCGAGGAACACAGCATCCGCTCTCCATCGAAAAACGTAACATCGATCTACATTATTTACCTACCTACAAAATAAATTATGAGTAAGTAAAATCCCCGGCTGAAATGTTCGCAATTAATAAGTTAAAATTAAATGCGATAAAATCTGTAAAATTACTTTATTGTATATAAGTAATATACTTGGACCACCTCGTTGGTCTAGTGGTTGTAGCTGATCAGGAGGTCAAGAAAAACATCATTTATTGAGTTTTCACGTCAAGAAACTCTCAGTAGCTGCCCGGAGTCAGGAAGTTGGCGGTGTCACACCCCGTGCCTCGGAAAGCACGTAAAGCCGTTGTACCTGCGCCTGATCTCACTCCGGTCGTGTCGGTTTATTGTCGAACAAACACGTTTCAAATAAAGTGAATAAAAAAACTAATAAAAAGGCAAAAAAAAAAAATATATATATATATATATATATAAATTAAGAACGCGGTGTCGTTGCCCAGTGACTTCGCTCACTAAAACCTGCTATGGCGGCGTGTAGTGTAAAGTGCAAAAACGATCGTGATTGGTCAATTGCTTTCTGATTTAAGACAGGTACCTCGGCTTGCCTGCCACCCCGTCTTTCCCCTACATTAGATTTTCTTGCGCGATTTTTACGAATACCTCTGACTAAATTGGTAAGCGGTTGACTGAAATAGTGTAATAGGTGTAATTGTCTTTTTTTCAATTTTTATAAAGTCTTATTAAAACATTTCACTACTATCCCATCAGTAACAGAGCATAATCTTCAATCCACGATCATATAAGTTAGGTGTAAATGGCAGCTTCTTATCTTCTTTACAAATCGTCAAATCAACCTGACTTTACGTTTGGTGTTGTCATAGCCAATCCAGCTCTCATATCCAGTACCTAATCTTGCAAAAACTCTTTCTGTGTGAGTGAGAGAAGCGAGAAACAGACAGACAGACGGGTAGCTTTTCGCATTTGTACGTGACGCAAATCATTTAGCAATATTACACATGATGTGTTCCGGTCCGAAGAATACAGAGAGCCAGTAGGTGGTGGCTGTGAAGCATTTCATCTTAGTCGCAGAGGTGTCACCACATTTGTAGCCATATTTGTTTGAAGTTGGCTGCAGGTTTCCATGACTACAAATTCGTTTGTCACTTCAGTTTAATAAAAAAAAAAACAATATTTTCGTAATTTTTTTCGATAAAACGCCTTTTAAATTAGCGAGTACCCAACACTGTGATATACACAATGCAATAAACAAACTATCGGACAACAGATGATGAAGGATGACCATGAAGTAAATTTATAAATGTTTCGTCATTTTGACGAGGCACTAAGGCTTCAGTCCAAAATTGTGCGTTTAATAAACGATTCAAGAATCGCAAAATATAGGTAAATATACCTAAAGGGCAACTTAACATTGAATTCATGCACTCAAAGATCAAGGATAGTATTTACATATACGTATTGTAGTAAATTATTCTTCACAAGGATAACCATATATTTACTTGCACATCGAAATGGACGAGTCTTAACCTAGAGATAATAAACCTTAACAGACTCCATGCAATGGATATAATAACGGTAATTATATTACTTAATGTCTGTTATTATATCCGTGTGATAGTGACATATGAGAATTTATCATTTCCAATGCGTCTCGTCAAAAAAAATTAAAATACCAAAAAAAAAAAATATGTAAAATACCCATTTCCGGCGACGGGCAGTACCATCAAAAAATTCAAGATCCGGTAATGATATGATCAATTCACCTGCCAAGCAAATCCTTCTTACAACGGGAGAGATCCATGTCCAGCAGTGGACTTTTACGTTGATGAAGAAGATAAATAATTTGCATATTATTTATTAAATAATTTTTATATTACCTGCGCGACCGAACTTTGCTCTGCGTTAAAAAAAGATTATCTCAGGGATGAAACTTATCTATATAAACTACTATCTGATACCCGCTCGCTTCGCTGGGCGCACGATAATTTTTTTATTGCGGAAGCAGAACCTAGGTGTAAAATATCAAGAATTTTTTTTTTGATGGGACTATCGTAAAATACATTGCGAATAGAGTAACTATACTAAATTTCAAATTAATCGGGTGTATGTTTTTAGATATCTCGTGATGAGTTAGTCAGTGGTATTTTTCTTATATATATATTTTTTCTTATATATATATAAAATTGGAGAAGTAAAACTGAATACAAAAATTCATCAAAATCGTTAGAGCCGTTTCCGAGAACCAGAACCAATAACAAAAAAATTTAAACAAAACCTTGGTGACAGTTCACAATCACTTTTTAGTAATTGTACGTACCTAAAATCAAATTATTCACCATAAAAACTGCACCCTATTGAGAACAGAACTATATAGCCGAAAATAGAGACAAACATTATTATACAAATATATGTATTTAAAAAATTACAGCACACAAGGCTACTCAATTTTTAATTTATCGATACCTAAGTCTCGTGGTGTCACAGTCATATTGACATAAAAAGAAAGAGGCGACACAAGACTTAACTGCATCTGAAAATAGAGCAGCGTTTATGTATTTGGCCATTAGAATGGCAATGTTGTATCCATTATATATTTTTGTTTTCAGTTTTGATCTTGATTGACTATAAAAAGTTCAATTTTACGAGTAATTTGCTTTGTGCGCAGGCTTAATGAAGGAAATCGAGCGATACCTACGTAGGTAATGTACGTATAAAAACACATCGATGACATCATATTTTATTACAGAGTCATGCCTGATCAAGAAGTGGAGTACAACAAAGACCTGGTCGCTATCAAGGATTGGCTCAGTAAGCAACCACATCTACCACATGACGTCGGTATGTATTTTAAAACATTTAATGTAAAAATTAAAGAGGCATTTTAATTGCGGTATAAGAAATTTAAAATAATCTTATTCCGTGTAATTTTATCCTGTGGACGTTGTCTTAACATGTGATAATGGGAAAAATCTCATGGCTTACAATAAACGGCAACACTATCGCAAAATGCCAAATGTATAATGGGTGTCGATGGATGAAAACGGCTCAAGACCGTGATTTGTGGCATTGAATGAGACTTTATTCAGCATTGGACTTGTCATGGACTGTAATAACTAAATTAATGGGCGAAATATGGCTGCAGTACAACAGGATCGGATCGATCGGTACACTTACAAAATACCAGAGTAAAATAGCAGAGTAATGTTGCCATGTTTCGTATGATAAGTGGTGAGAAAGGGGGTAAGCATGCATCTGCATTTCAATATTCGATTTCTAATAGATGATAAACCTAGGTGTCTCAGGGCCATAGTAGCATGGCTACACCTGCATAACATCATGAGCGGCTACTATACTCTGCATTATAAGTGTAACATACACGCCTTACCATTAGAAGAAACGGTCGCCTAAAATCTATGTAAAACACACCAATACTAAACGGCCTCGAGGGGCCAGAGGCCCGAGTGGAGTACACTTACTGCAGCATATATGTACATCACCATCATCATTACACTCCTTCTCAAGTCCACTGCTGAACATAGGACTCCCCCAAGGAATGTCATAAAGCACGGTCCCGAGCCACCTGCATCCATTGACTTCCTGCATGTCTTACCAGGTCGTCACTCCGTCTAGTAGAGGGATGCCCTACATTTCACCTGCCGGTCCGAGGCTGCCACTCGAGAACCTTTCTTCCCCATCGGTTGTCGGTTCTTCGAGCTATATGGTCGGCCCGTTGCCACTTCAGCATACTAATTCTTTAAGCTATGTCGGTTACTCTGGTTCTACTGTTCTGCTGATATCCTCGCTTTTAAGTCTATCACGCAGATAAACACATAGCATAGCCCGCTCCATAGCTTGCTGAGTGATTTTGAGCTTCCTCATACGGCCAGCAGTGAAGGAACACGTCTCAGTTCCATAGGTCATCACTGGCAACACGCACTGGTTGTAAAATCTAGTTGAGGTATGTCTGACGAGAAGATGTGTCGTAATCTCCCAAATGCTACCCAGCCGAGTTGAATCCGTCGTCGATTGACCTCTCGGTCGAAGTTGGACTTACCTAGTCGGACTATTTGTCCCAGGTAAACATATTCGCCAACAACTTCGAGCTTAGTGCTCCCAACAACTATCGGTATACTAGGTGTGACATGGACGTTATACATGATTTTTGTTTAGTCCATGTTCATCTTAAGACGAAGATCCGTTGGGAGACACTATTGAGGTTATATAGCCTAGTGCTTAGGTCCTCCAGCGATCCTGCCATAAGGACTATATCGTTGGAAAATCTAAGGTGAGTGATTTACTTGCCATTGATGTTAATACCGCATCCTTTCCAGTCCAGTAGCTTGAAATCGTCTTCCAATGCAGTGGTTAAGAATTTCGGGGATATGACGTCACCCTATCTTACACCTCTCTGCAGTTGAGTAGGTTTCGTACTCTGGTTCTGTACTCGGATAGCTATCGTAGCCTTACTGTACAAACACTTCAGCACTTCGATATACCGACAATCAACTTGGCACTGCTGAAGGGACTGCAGCACCGCCCAAATTTCGACAGAATCAAAGGCTTTCTCATAGTCCACATACGCCAAACATAGTTGCAAATTGTACTCCTCGGACTTCTGTAGAATTTGCCGAGGGTGGTCTGTGGTCTATGGTGCTAAAGCCTTTTCGGAAACCGGCTTGTTCGGGAGGCTGAAAGTCGTCGAGTCTGCATGCGAGACAATTCGTAATGACTCTCGAAAACAGCACATAGACGCGGCTCAGAAGGGAAATCGGTCTGTAGTTCTTCAAGAGAGCGTTATCGCCTTTCTTGAAGAACAAGACCACCGCACTTCTGCTCCACGCCTCCGGTGTAGTGCCACCATGGAGGACGGAATTAAAGAGCTCCTGAAGGACTTTGAGTATCGGTCTTGTCACTCGCTTTCAGAAGCTCCGCTGTAATTCCATCCTCGCCCGGGAACTTGCCCTTTTAAGGTGCTGGAAAGCCATTCTAATCTCGCTCAGACTGACATCCGGGATATCTTCGTAATAGTGTCGGATAAGACTTGCTCTTGGATCGTTACTCACACTTGATGTGGCTCCAACGATGACGTGTACAGCTGCCCATAGAACCTCTCAATCTCACTCAAAATCTCAGGTGTCCCGGAAACGATGCTGCCACTTTCGGTCTTCAGCTTCGACAGTTGGCTCTTTCTGGCACACAGATCTCAGGCAAAGACTTTGGAGCCCTGGTTACGCTCGATCGCTTCTTCAATACGATCAGTATTATAATTGCGTAAGTCTAGCCGCATGCATTTGGAGATCTGTCTGTTCAGTTGCCTGTATGCTATCAAATGTACTGAAGACTACAGCTTCATTTCCCGTCGAACAGCCATGAGATTAAAAGTGTGATCGGAGAGTTTTTGTGTTCTTCTGCGGCGGATCTTGCAAAAAAAAAAAAAAAAAAGTGGATTAGAGCACGAGGGGGACGGAACGTTGACTTTATAAGACGACACCTCTCAAACTTAACGTTTAGGTTCAGTGTGCCTCAAACCATTCGGTGATCGCTACCAGTACCAGTCAACCTCGCGATCACTGAACAATTGCCTTCTAGTCGTTATAATGAACTCAATCTCATTTTTTGTCGAACCGTCGGGGCTCGACCAGGTCCACTTCCTGTGGGGCCGCTTCTGGAAGAGAGTTCATCATAAAGAGTTCCTCGTTTTCCATGAAGTCGGCCAGCTGCTGGCCCCTTAGGTTCCGTTGTCCTAATCGGAATTTGCCTACTTTCAGCGTACCGTTCACTCTTGTGCCTAGTTTGAAGTCTTCCATTAACACCGTATAGTGCGTTTGGGAGGAATGCATGGCTCTAGAGATATCCTCATACATTTCCTCCATCTTCTCATCGAGATGTGCCGAGGTTGATGCGTAAACCTGTATGATCTTTAGCGAATACTGTTTGGTGATTCTGGGTATAAGGTATGCAACCCTCGTCGACACACTCCCAATCTTTACAACGTTTTTAACGAGAGACTTGTGGACGATAAATCCGACACCTCCTTGGGACAGATGGTCGCCCTCCTCGTGATAGAACAAGTTCCCGGATTCGAGAATTACCGTGTCACCCCCTTCTCTTCGGATCTCGGTTATAGATCCTCGGATCTTCTCGTCAGTTATCAAGGTGCGTGCGTTATAAGTTGCCAGGTCAAGTCGTCGTAGGTGGCAACCGAACCTCCACTGGAGATTCTTAGCACCCCCTGCCCCGCCGTTACCATGGTCGCCACTGTAGCCAGGAATAGCGGGCCCGCCGAGGACTGGAGGCCGTTTATTAGTGTCGTTACTCATGGGAGGAATACTGCGATAGTTACCAAGCGCAGTTTTTTAATCATTTTTTTATCAGAAGGAGGCTGCTGCCCATCTTCTGTCTCAGTTCTCTCTGTCACCTCTTACGACACCCACGGGAAGATATAGGGTAGTGGGTATTCTTACGCGCAACTACACGGGGATATATACATAATTCATTTCAATATAAGTAAAGTTACGATATTGGCGGTATAAGAATATCCAGTTCGCTATATCGTCGCGGGGTGTCTTAAGAGCGTCTTCCTAATAACAACAAAAAACAAAATTAAAATGCTGCGGCTGCCAACTCACCCGTCAAGCGTGGCAACTATGGCAAATATCGCCCCTATGGGGTAATCTATGGGGAAGACCTATGTTCAGCATTGGGCTTTTGATAGGCTTAATAGTAACGATAAAGTTAAAGTAAAGTCATAATATCCTATATACTAGCACAGTATAAATTAATAATAGTACTACGTAATACTAGTCCCCTTTCCGACCACCAGCCTCCATTTAATTCTAAGAGTTATATCCGGCACGTCTTGGGAATATTTTATCTCTGAGACCTACATGAGGTTTTATCACGACGTTTTCTTCACCACCGAGCACTTGGTAAATTATCATTTAAGTTTGCAATTAAAATTTCATTGATGATGATTGATGAATGATCATTGATGTGGTGGTGGGAATCGGACGTGTATCGTGAACTTAGTCTGAGCTGGCTTAGTCTTTAGCTTAGTGTGAGCTCCAATAGATCTTGTCATTTTAATAGTTATTAGAATAATTTAAATTAAAAATGTTGTACAGCCGACTTTAATATAAATTATTAAGAATAACTCAAAAACTATTAGTCTGACCTTGATTAACTACAAATAAAAAAGAATCATCGAAATCGGTTCACCCAGTACAAAGTTATGAGGTAACACACATAAAAAACATACAGTTGAATTGAGTACCGTCTCCTTTTTGAAGTCGGCAGAAAAAAAAAGAATTACATTAGACTATTCAGTCATTTTAGTCATAAGTAAATTCTAATACGACTGTAATCAAATTCTGAAACAAACATGTTATTATTAGGCTTATTAGATAAAATAAATGTACTACTTCATCGTTATTAAAATGATTTTCCTAAAAGTTCCTGTATATGATGTATAATGCAAAGGAGACTCTAAGCCTTTTGCATTACATATTATATTTAAATGAATAGACGAAGCCTTAAGACAACAAGGTTATTGCTGTTACACCTGCTGTGAGTTGTTGCAGTTCGAGAGATTGCAACTGACTTTTGAAATACTGCAGTTATTGCGTTTTTCCATACGATACTTTCAAATGCCGTAATCATTTCTACAATGTTTCAATACTGACTTCTTGATACTATAAATTAATCGTCTCATGACTGAGATAAAGTAAATCAGAAATAAAAACTGTAATTAACAATGTCGTTGCTACACTAAGCAGGTAAGCAGGGGTAAAAAATTTGCAGATTTCATAAATATAAAGACATTTCATAGCAGGTACTGCAGTTGTATAGCGTTTATGTATTCGTATTTCGTATATCGTTCGCTCGGCGTTCTCATCAAAATGTGTTGGTAGGTTGGTGTTGTGGTTGGTACCAATTGCACAGGTCTTGCATAAGGGCAATACCCCCTTCCTCCGACCCCAGAGACGGTAGCATTTATGTTTATGATGGGATATATTATATAACAAGCTACATTCCAATGGGGGTTAATAATTTTCTGCTCATCAGACGGCGCTAGTTGACACTGAGGTAAAGTTTTTTGTAACAAAATGTAATTTAATTAAGAAGTTGTTTTTTAATAAAAATTTATCACTAGAGTATTATATTAATACACAAAATAATGCGTCAGTGGTTTGCTCTTTAAGTTTTGCACATTTTTATTTCTACTTTTATAAATATCTTCTGTGGTTTGGTTTATTTATTTTTAATATTATTAATATGAAATATAGCTAATAGTACAAAAAGAAACAATAACTTTTACATGTTCCGAACAAATTAACTTCCCCACTATGAAATCTGTCAAATAAATTATACCTCACTTTCTAGTGGTGCCGCCCTTGTGGCAGAAAAAGTCGTGGATGCCCTCATTGAAGCGTCAGCTCCCCTTGCTGTATAACTTCCCCGTGGAAGATCTTTTCTTTTCCTTCAATGCAAAATACATTGTAAATTACCACAACGGTGTATTTGGAGGGTTCACGGCGAACTAAGAACAATTTCGTAAGGCCAATACAAAATTTATGAAGCAATTCCGTTAGAGGCATAATAACTCTTATAATCACATCTTTCCAAATTGCCCAACCAAGAGTAAATTGGTAGAATCGTGGAATAGAAACATGGTGTTACATAATACGTTACCGTGTACCAAAACTTGTGTTTTGTAGGGTACCCATAAAATTTAGTGTATAAAAATAAACACATAAATTGAAGTGTCTGTTTGTAATGTCAAAATAACAGTCTACAATCATAAACGATAAACAATTAACAACACAAAACAAATCAGATATAGCTTGGTAGCGATCACCTAATTCCCAGGGGTTAACATCATCTATAAATTCCTTAATATTATAATAACCTTTTATATACTACCTATACTTTAAGGACGTCAAATTTGGTATTTTATATACCTAACGTATATTTATTTATTGAATATTTATTGAAAACTAAAGAACCGACTTCAGAATGTACAATTTTTTTCTTCTTTTTAGTTGTTTAAAGTCGGCTTTTACTCTTCAATTTTCATTAAAAATAATTTTTATGTATGTACCCTACAAAACACAAGTTTTGGTACTTACTTACCCTAATAAACCATTCAAAAATTTCCATTTATGTATACATTATGTATATCTATTTCATTAATTTCGACACAAGTAGTCAAAAGTAGAATCATTAGCCTATCTTGAGTCTATCCATAAAATTTCATAATACGAGTACGCGAGCCTACTGTGGTTAGTTCCCGCCAGCATCAATAAAGTTATTAATTGCAATTTTAAGTGCCAATTTAACCACTGTGAAGAATTTCACGAGAAAAGCTGCATTATCTGAGATAAACATAAATAACATTTTGAAACATGTGAGCTTGCTCTTCTTTGCACAAAAACGTCACACGAATGAGAGATTCCTCCTCTACAGTTCTTTTTACAGTGGTAGAGCCACGCGGCAGCTTTTGCTGTCGCACGGATGGGCCGGCTCGATCCGGGGTGGTATCACGGCTTCACAGAATACCAGCGTGAAGTAGAGGTTTACCTCTGCGTTTCGCTTGGTGAGTGCAGGTGGCCGGAGGCCCTTTTTACTGGAAATGAGGCATTCCATATTAGTCCTCACGGGTGACAACGCATCTGCATTTTGATTTGTAATAGAGGATAGATGTAAATGTCTATGAGCCGCAGCAACCACCTACCATCAGGTGGACCGTGTGCCCGTTTGTCACCCTTATCCTATAAAAAAAATACATCTTCACGGGAGTGATAGATTAAATAGATACGACTCTGTGTTGAGTTAAAATAATTGGATTTAATAGCTGACTGTGGCATGGTTCGTAACGGCCAACCTTTAATCCAATATTGAATATTGACCTTGCTCATTGATAGCCACACATCATGATACACACTTCACCGGTAACGCGCCACTATTTGTAAGTACCATTACGAGGTTAACAAATCGATAAGATAATTCTCGACGATCGGCTCTAGGTTTATAGTAAACTAATTTCAGATGCTGTTTGGAAATAAAAAAAAAGCTTCTGTACTTGTCTACTGGCAGAAAGGGTGGTAACGAGTAGCTCTTCTTTAAAAAAATTTAAATGATGTTTTGCAATATAACTGGCATAAGCAACTTCGCTTAACGTATATATTTTTAACTTTTTATAGTTTATGGGGACAAACGAGCACACAGTCAGATGATAAGTAGATGATGTGAACTATAGTTATCAAAATCTAGCCTCGAAAAAAAAAGTGTAGAGTTGTCACCTCTGATGACTAAGATAGAATGCTTGCCTACCATTAAAAATAGGTCTCCGATCCGGTTATTTACACTCACCATAGGAAACACAGTAGCATTAAGTTACTATTTTACGCTGGTCTATAAGTGTATAGGGCTGTGAGAGTGTGGTCCTTCCCCGATCGCGCCGACACTTCCTGCTGCAACCGTGGCTTTACTACATGTACCTACTATGCTTTTCAAATTTTGAAGCGAGGGTTTTTGTAAAAATTAATTGTTTTTATAATTTTGCGATCTTGTTTTTATAATTCGCCGTGTAGTTGCGGCGTCATAGAATTCCCTACCCACACTATTCCCTGGGTGTCGTAAATGACGACAGAGGTAAACTGAAATAGAAGATTTGCAGCGTCGTAAAAAACATAGCGCTTAACATTATTATGTCATATCTAAATAATAGAACGCAAACAGTTGTTATTAATAGATGCAGTTCTTCCGGATCGGTAGTATCTATGGGTGTTCCTCTGGGCTCAGTCCTTGGTCCCTTTCTGTTTTTAGTTTATATTAATGACTTATCTTTCTTGATAGGGGATAACCATGACATAGTATTATTTTCTGATGATACTACGTTGATTTTCCGACTAAAAAGGCAATTATTGGAATATGAGGAAGTGAATAATGCTATATCAAAATTAGTACACTGGTTTAACGTCAATAATTTGCTTTTGAACGTTAATAAAATAAATGTATTAAATTCAAGACACCTAATGATAAAAAGGTTAATACCAGTCAGCTTTTAAGTGGGGAGGAGCTGGATCTTGTTGAATCCACTGTTTTTCTCGGTATTACAGTTGACACGAAGCTTTAATGGGGCCCTCATATATTTAAACTAGCTAGCAAACTTAGTTCTGCAGCATATTAGTTTATTTTAGTTATTTTGATAGCATAATGTGACATTGAAACTATTTTTGATTTGCAAAAGAGAGTCATAAGAGCAATTTATTACCTAGGTCCGAAGGAATCCCTTAGAGAAAAAATTAGAGAAATAAATATATTAACTTTGGCCTCTCTATATATTTACGAGAACTTATTGTATGTACACAAAAACAAAAATAGTTTTATTAAAAATAGTGATGTACATTCTGTAAATGCTAGGAACAAATACAAGTTACTTTCACCACTTACTCGACTCCAAAGGGTCAGTTATTTCTTCATGAGGCAATGTATACGCTTTTACAACAAAGTCCCAGAAAATATGCAGACCTTTTCTATCAAAAGGTTTAAATTATTTATTAAGCAAAAATTGTCTATTAAGAGTTATTATACTACTAAAGAGTACATGACTGATAATAACCCCTGGGAAGGTGGTCACTTCCATGCTGTTTCTAAATGTTTTCATAATAACTGAATAAAATATTATATTGTAAATTGTGCTTTTAAAAAAAATTACGCTGGCTTTCTTGCTTGTTCTTCCCAGGACAGAGGTTTTTTTTTGCGAACCAGCGGTAAAAGTAAAAAATGACTTTCAATAAGTATTATGTACTATAATCTATATTGAATAAAATGATTCTAGAGTCATTCGGGTCAAGTGTGCGCACTTTGGTAAATATTAGTTCACTACGCATAAAATAAAAAAGTTAGGAATATAAAAGTCGGCTCTGAGATAATAAACCACATATTAGCCTCTAAATTGAGATAGAAATAAGAATAGAAAACTTGGTGGTTTTTTTTCTGTAAGCATTTAATTACATAAAATCGGAATGCGCTCACTTGACCCATGATGCGGGTAACTGTGCGCACCCGTACGGGGTAAGTATACGCATATCGGATAAGTAGCGCATTCCTTGGATTAATCAAAATATACACAATATTCAAGAATAAAGGTTCTTTATTGTAATGCCACTTAGAAAATATTTTTATTTGTTATTAGTCTTTGCATAAAAAAAAAACAATTATCTCATAAAATAAAATTAACTTAACATTTATTTAAATTAAATTATAGAAATTTTTAATTATTAATATTTAGAGATTAACATATTTTACTTGGGATTGTCTAATTTATTAGAAACAATCATCAATTCAATTATCACAAACAAAAACACCTCTCTCATATGCAGTGCATCCTCATCAGATGGCATCCTCATGTCACAAGTCTTTGCATACATGCACTGACCCCATTCTTCAGTATTTGGCTCAGTATATTTTTGCTTACATAGAGGACAACAGTATTCTACTGTTGTAGCGGTCGAGGCCATAGAAAACTGTTTTTCCTCTTCAAGACGATGATGTCGATTTCGAATACAATACTCACTAATAGATACCAATGGCGCTTGCAGCAGCTCTTTTGCTCATGCTCAATGAGTGCTTTGGCTCTAGAGATTTGTTCTTCAATGACCGATGCAACTTCAGGTCTTTTTCTTATATAATTTCACGGTATGGTGATGAGAAACTGAAAATAACATCGAAGGGGCAAGTGTACGCATGCGCACACTTACCCGCGCACACTTTCCCCAGAACACCAAATTGCAATTGAAAGCTCATAAAATAAATTGAAAACAAATAAAACATGATTTTTTTATATAAAATGTAGCGTAAACATATTGTTATTCAAAGAAAATACAACTGACCGTTGTGAAATCGATAACGCCGATGATACATTGTTTTCCATTAAACAAAAAAATTCGAATTTAAACACCATATATTGTTTTTTATGAAAAAAAAAGTTGCTTCTCAACCGCCGCCACAGAGACAAGTCGCGACTAGCAAGGCACTCTGGCATCACTTTTCGACCTTAACAAAAACCTCCCCCCCGTTCCCCGTTCGGGAGATACACTCACTGCGCTCACTTACCCACTGCACTCAGTTACCCCAAATGACTCTATTCGTCTTTCCGATGACAACTCAAAAAAAGCTGCGATTGCTAACTCGCCTGCTTAGCTTGGTAACTATGGCAACATCTCGCCTCCAAGGCAGTCTTTGAGGGAGGCCTATATTTTTAGTGGACTTTGAAAGGTTTTAATGATAATGTTAATAATGATGCTGAATAGTGTAACCAACTAAAACAACTAAGGTCCCACAAGTGCGTTTGCTACTCTAAACTAAGATAGAACGTCTAACAGCTTGCAATTTTATTAGCTCTCCATATTATTTGAATCACGTATACCAGCATAATCTTTTTTTTCATAATCTTTAATTCGACTGTATTTTTTTTTAATTTATTTTTATTTGTTTTACCTCAGAACTTTTTTCTAGGTGAACCGATTTTGATTATTTTTTTTTATTTCAAAGCTAGTGTTTCTCATGTAGTCCAATAGCATCAAGATCTGATCAGTAGTTTTTGAGTTGTCCTGATAATGTGATTTAATTGCCATAGCCTTCGACTAAATTGATGATGTAGTTGAAGTCACATTTTATTTATATTGAAGTAGGTTGTACAAAATATAAAGTACAACGGTGAATTCCATATTCCTTTGATGTGATAACGCATTTGCATTTTGATTCTTAACAGAGCAGATAAAGGGACAATTTTATTCATGGACATTATGGACGAATGAAGCTTGCGGGCAGATCAAAAACAAATAAAAGAATGTGTTTTTCTTCTTTTTTTAGAGGATGTCCTGCTACGACGTTTCTTCGCTAGTTGCGGCTATAGCTTGGAGCGCGCCAAGCGGACAATAGATTTCTTCTTCACGCTTAGGTCAACGGCCCCCGAATTGTTCTGTAAGCGAGACCCCTGGTCGCCGGAGATCAGGCGCGTCTTCGAAATTACGTAAGTATCAAACTGTACAAAACTACTAGTATTCTTGTTAAATTGATTTATGTGCGCAATAAATATTATCACGTAATATTGAGAAATGTCAGAATGATCTTATGACTTCCCTCAAACCGCAGAGAAGTCATATATTCTAGTATTTTTATATATTTACTATTTGACCAGGCAGACGTTGTTCTGCCCGTTCCGACGACCCTTCATATAAAAAATCTTATTCGTAATAAAAAAAATATTCAGTGTCACTTATCAGGATGAAAACTATCCTATCTCTCAAGTTGGACCAAACTGCTCAGAGTGTGCAAAGGGGAATGCCCAATTCTGGCCATGAAACACCCAACAATTTGCATTTGTTAAAAAAAATACATCTTTTTTATGGTAATTAATTGCGGTATTTATGTATTCATAAAAGATTGCAATATTTTTGCACAAAAAAAGTACCGAAAAGATAAAAATGAAATTAGGTAAATCCGCAAGTCATTAGTTTGTGGGTAAAATAAAAAGTGTTGCCAATCACAAATCTCGTTAAAAATGTCGATTCTGTTTTTTCAACCGATTTTTTATGGTATCATTATTATAATGGTAATATTATATTTTGATAATTATTATGATATTATGATAATTCAACAAGCGAATTGCTAGTTGATTTACCATGAACTCTTTAGACCATAACAAAAACGCTACTGCACAATTTAACTGTTATTCTTATCTATTCTTAAAATACATTTAAAATGGAATTTAAATAAATAAAACAAAACGTATTTTAAGATTTTGCAGAACTTAAAGCGAATCAAAGATTATTCTTTTTTATGAAATTATAAATCGAATAAAAATAGCTATCTATTTATCGATTTTATGTCTGTTAATTGGCAACATCGAATCTGACAGCTAAACCCATGTCATAATTATCAAAACTAAATAGTCACAAGTCAAATATCTTTGCATTTGTGTTATTTTGTTTGTTTTCTCGCGGATTTGTTATCTAAGCAACGAATAAGCTTTCTAAATGGACTCCCATAATTCTTCTCACCCTATTGACCACGGCCTGAAAATGGATCCCGCTCCCACTTCTTACGATAACCTCTGCACGAACTTGGACTCGATATCCACTGTTAACGATGACCCCAGCTTTCACACCGGCCAGAGTTCTTCCCAGCTCTCAGTAACTCATTCAAGAGGACATTTACGCTGTGTCAATTGTGGTTTAAATGTCACGAAAATACGAAGTCATTTGTTGTTAAAAAACTGTTCTTGTGAAAATAAAAAACCTTTATATCTTAAAAATCCGGCCTTTTTTTAAACCAATTCTTTAACAATTTCATTCTTTTAATTGCATATCATTTCCATGTGCTTTTATATATGGGCACCCATGGCCGAAGTGTCTATGAACGGTGGTTCATTCGGTTTCATTGAAATCAGTTCCGTAGCTTAGGAGTTCATCGCGGACAAACAATGTGACCCGTAATTTTTATATATAAAAATTTAGAAAAAAATCTAACCCAATAGGGTCATGTCTATATTTCCCGAAGCGATAGGTAGATATTAAAGAACAGGGAGTTGCAATGACCACGCCAAAAAAAAGTTTTTGAAGGAAAATTGTTAAAGCCATGAAAGGTGGATAGCCCACGTTCTACAGTCTTTCTTTTTTGTTATAAGTCCCACCTAAACATGGAACATATAAAGTCCCAGACCAAAATGAGACCTTGGGGACAGGGCTTGTATGACCGAAAAATTATGGGTTATATCAGTTAAAGGTATGACGTCATATGTTGTTATAACGTAATCTTAAAATAACGATACACAAATTTTTCGATACAGTAAAATAACGGTAGAGTTATTTTTTTCGCTATCTAATTATTAACTTATTGGTTTTCTTCTCCTTGTGATTCAAAATTACCTTACTACCTTAGTTTTCAATTAGATTCGTAGAATTTCTTAATTGAGTCTACTAGAATCAAAAACAGCAATGTCCGCTATTGCAAAGTTGCAACAATACATCATTTTATTATTGCGGGTAGCTACAATTCACTGGCAATACACTTAATATTTGCAAATAGCAGAGGCATAGCATATTCTCATGGGGATTTCTATAGGAATAAGCGGTTTTTGAATCAAAATTAATATTGTAAGACATGTCATTTTGTCTATTGAATCGACAACCATTGATGGACATTGTTGTTTTTGATTCTAGTAGACCTCAATTGTCATTGTCGAAACAGCAGATGCTTTTGGTTACACAAACAGATATTTTTGCTATAGGTATATTTGGTTAGCAATATAATTTCGGTTACGTACCTAAAGGTTATACAAGGGTATAATGATATCCCTAAAAAATAGCGTCGCCGTACCGGTGATGTAACGGTGAACTGTACCACTTCAAGTACACGTTTAAAAATAGCGATATCAAGCCCTGCTTAGGGATATTTTACTAAATGTAAATCTATATGATCATGTAACTCATTGTCATTTCAATAACTAATACCACACTCACAGAATACCAGTGTGAAAAAAACAATACAATGCTGTATGCTTCGTATGGTGATTGAAGATATTCTGAGATTCTATTTTACTGGTCTCAAGGCCTACCATTGAACGCGCTTTTACGCAGTGTTTTATGGATGCCTGACATAAGATAAGATTTTTGTCATGCGTTGTTTAAAAATTACACAACACGCATTTCAAATTTATGCTTTGACCTCAATGAATATTTAATCTCTCTGTACTTAAGTTTCCTACTGAGAAGTCGGATTTAAATATTTATACTACACTTGGAACGGAATATAAATAAATCTATTCTATCATCGCACGTCCATATTGTGGAATACTGTTATCACCAGCTTTTTCTGACCGATATGACTTAGTGAGTTAGAACCGTGTAGTGACGGTGTAAGAACATCCATTCCACTCATGCCGTTCCATATCATGCCGTTGGTGTCAATTGATGAGACGAGCCGCAGCGTCTTCTTAATAACGACCAAAAATTAAAACACTGCGGTTGGCAACCCGCTTGGCAACGCTTGGCAGCGTGGCAACTATGCCAAATATCCCTCCTATAAGACAATCTATGGGCCTTTAATAGTCTGTAATTACCGTTATGAATTTGTGGCCATCAAGAAAATTGCCTTGGAAACGCACCTGCAGTTCCTCAGGTGATGCATATGTTCATCATTAAGGGTCACGGTGGTCACATACCATTTAAATAAATAAATTTAAATGTTTTAAAAAACGTTACCCCCACGCTAGGATTTTCTCCTGTATCGTGGAGGCAGTTTACAAACGCAAATTGCACAAGGACAAACATCCAGACCCGTTTCGGGTCTGGATTTTGTATTTATATTATGTTGTATTAGATTTATATTAATTATTTGTAGACCATACAAATTCTTGTTCCGTGGGGGATTCAAACCCGCGGCCCCAGCGCAGCAACTCATTGCTAAGGCACTGCGCCACGGAGCCGTCAGTCGTTTGCCTACTCTCCTATAAAAAATATTTTGTGGGGAATGCTTAGTTGTCATACGGATAGTGAACGACAAACTTATAAGCTTGAGATAGCATCAAGTACGAGATAGCCAGTTACGTAATTTAAAAGTTTCAACGACCGGTTGTTACCGGTGCTAAGGGGGTCATGCAGTTAAATGCTGCATCAAGAGATTAAATATATTTAAAGATATTATTTTTCTTTCTTTATATATTTTTTTTACTTATTATAAGCCAGTGTTTGGCCACAATCGCACCTGGTGGTAAGTGGTGATGCATCCTTAAATCCATCTATATAGAGTCAGAGGCAATATTTAATTTAATTTAATTTATGAGTCAATTATAATTTTGTAAAAGACTCATTGTCCATTATTTTGCTGCCTGCTTGTTTTCTCAGGAAATGGTTTGAAAGATATTAGGTCGTGAAAGGGAGATCTTCCGACGGTCAATGTGTTCAGTCCGGAGAACGCTCAGCGCACTGTGCTCATTGTACGAAGCTTTTTTATATAATTTATTCGAAAACTTTCATATCTTGATTTGGGCCTCGGTTGAAATTCGGTGCGAACAAAATAAATGTCGTCGAGTCGCGGTGACAGGGCCGCCACAAATGGAATAAGATAATATAATTCATAAATCTCTCCCGAAGCAACCACTCCGACTGTTAGCTGTCGGTCTTTATTCAACTAATTGCTTTGAATCCGCACAATATAATGTAATAAGTTCTTGTTGGAGCCAAGCCAAATTAGTAATTAATAACTCAAATAATGCTTATAACATTTCTTTCTTTCAGGGATATGCTGCCCCTTCCGAACAAAACAAAAGAGAACTATAAAGTGTTTATATACCGCCTTAAAAACCCTGAACTCGACTTATTTAACTTCATCGATGCCGTGAAGACTTTCTTCATGCTCGCTGATACTAGGCTAACAGAAGAGGACGACATACCGTCCGGGGAGATACCGATTTTTGATTCCGCTAATGTCAGTCTGAAGTTTATGGGGAAGGTGAACATATCCGTGCTTAGGAAATATATGCTATACACACAGGTTAGTGTTTGTATTTGACAATGATATTTTCTAGTCAAATTCAATTATTAAGGATATTATAATCTTTTTACCCGATTGCGCGACAGCAAAGGCAGGGTTAACCTTATTTACTTGTTAACTTTGTTTATTTGTGGGATTTTGATACCCTCGAAGCATCCCTTATTAAAAGTTAGATAGATTTTCATTTTTGTTAGAATTTTTTCAATGAGGTGGTGTCTATCGATTCGTCTAATCCGTGTGACAATTTTATGCTAGGTGTAGGCTAGTTGTCTTTATAAAAACATTGTAGCGGCCTTAAAATACAAAATGGCGATTTTACGCTGTTGGGTTCTTGATTTTTCAATTTACTTTTTTATTACCCTAATTTTTAAGTGATAAGATGATACTGCATCTGTATTATAACTTCAGCACGCACACTCTTGTTGTACGATGGACTAATTATTGCTCTATAACTCGCCCAGAAATGACAGGGTGCCTGAGTCTGTTGCAATGTACAAACATAGAAGTGAGAGGGATCTGTACACAGGGTCACTGTGTGTGACATATTTGAATTAACTTTAACTTTTATTTGCAAATTATTTTTTTTTTGTCCTATTCAGGAAGCGATCCCAATTAGGTTGAAGCAAGTGCACATTATCAACGCACCCTCGTACATCGGCAAGATTTACGGCTTGTGTAAACCGTTCATCAAATCAGAGGTCGCGAAGTTGGTAAGAAAAAATTTCGTCAAAGTAAACGATAGTTAAACATAAGTGCCATTAGCCTAATGTTTTACCATTAGTATGTGTGCCAACGTTTAAAACCGCGATTTCCATTTGAATACAGTCGTTAAAGGTATGGCGTAGGTCTGTGTATTTTGTGTGGAGCAGTGGCCAAAGGGTCACAAAAACATGCTTACATTTTGTTGTGACCCTTATAATGATTGTCATGAATACCGTTAATAGTATTATAATATTAATACATTTCTATTTCAAATTTGTTTTGTGTTATTAATTATGTAACATACATGATTAAGAATAATACACATTGTAAGCCGTTATTTAAAAAAGCCCCGCAGGGTTTTTTTGCTGGTTTTTCCCAGGACCGAAGTTTTTTACCGAACCAGTGGTAATTAAACATAAGAGTGACTCTCAATAAATATTATTTATAATTTACATTGAATAAAAAAGTTTCTGTTTCTGTTTCTATAATAGTACCGTGTACTGGCGGTGTAAGAATATCCACTCCCAATAATGTCGAATGGGCGTGGTCGGGACGACAAACGGAAAAACTCTAAAAAAAATTGGTTGCCAACCTGCCTGCCAAACTTAGCAACTATATAAACTTGGTAACAAGTTTGCAACTTGCGAATAAATTCCTAATATATTCTCTTATATTCAAGCCGTAGATTATGTAATAGAAAAAGAAACTACAATTTGGAATTCATTATAAATGTAATTGCATTTTTTGTGCATTTTATTATTTCAGTATTATCATATCCGTAAATATACTTGAAAATAGATAATTTTGTTGTTACGTCGTTTTAAAAACTGCGACCATACCGTGACTGTAATGTACAATTAAAAGGCGTTATGTACAGGTAAAATTCCACGAGCCAAATTCCACGTCACTGTACAAAGACGTTCCGCAAGAACTGTTGCCCGACGAATATGGCGGCAAAGCTGGCACTGTGGATCAGATCAAGAGATACTGGATCAAACGGATTGAGGCCAAAAGGTAACAATTGAATAATATCACCTCGAAATTATTGCTTTGGTTAATAGAAAGAAAAAAGGACAACAGTAATTTATTGGATTCTTTTAAAACATTGAATAATGTTATAAAAAAATAACGAGGATAAATGTAGATGTCTATGGGCCACAGCAACCACTTACCATCAGGTGGAATGTGTGCTCGTTTGTCACCCTATCCTATAAAAAAAATGCATGCAAGAATCCAGCCTTGGTACCTAATTCACCGTCATCTTTCCCTATTTCTTATTTTTATATTCCGTATAAAAAATATTATTTAATATTCTATATTCATTAAAATTTAGATATGGTCCATAAGAGGCTATGAAAAAGACCACAAAACTTTCGACAGATAGCAATATACATACATATCGGTATCGAGGAGCATCATCAAAATGGCGCGACTTCTGGTCCTGTGATCGCATCCACCTGCCAAGCGTGATTACTTTTTTATACAGTAACGGTGACAAACGAGCACACAGTACAGAGAGCAGTAAATAAATGCTGAGGCCCATAGACATCTACATTCATTCTCAATTATCAGATGAAATGCCTTGCTTCCAGTAAAAAGGGTCTCCGGTTCTCTATAATAATAATGTCCTCCAGACCGAATTTCGGCCACGGCGGCCAGCCTCAACAGAGACCAGCCATCGGCGCAGGACAAGATTATAGTGCCCAAGTGTATGCGCAAGCACAGGTGCACTCTCTATTCCCTCACTCTCATAGCCCGATGGGACGGTAAACCGACACGACCGGAGAGAGATCAGGCGCAGGACCAACGGCTTTACGTGCTTTCCGAGGCACGGAGGTGAAACACCGCCAACTTCCTGACTCCGGGCACCTACTGAGAATTTCTTGAAGGAAAAACTCAATAACTGATTTTTTGGCCCGACCCGGGATTCGAACCCGGGACCTCATGATCAGCAGTCGCACTACTACAACCACTAGACCAACGAGGCAGTCATCCGGTTCTCTATACTCACCATATGAAATACAGCAGCATTAAACTGCTATTTTACTCTATTTTATATTCTATGAGGGCGTGGTTCTTCCCCGGTCGAGCCGACCCATTCGTGCTACAACAATAATATAGCTGCAGCGTGGCTCTACCACGTTGACATATTATAGTTAAACCTTCCAATACGGAACCTATATTATAATGTCCTCCAGACCGAATTTCGCCCAGTCTTAACGGAGGCTGGCTGGCCTGTCAGAATGACAGGATTATGACATGACAGGATTATAGTGCCCAAGTGTATGCGCAAGCGGTAAACTAACCAAAATGGAGAGAGATTAGGCGCAGGACCAACGGCTTTACGTGCTTTCCGAGGCACGGGGGTGAAACACCGCCAACTGTCAGACTACGATCTTCTACTGAGAAATTTTTGACAGAAAAACCCAATAACTGACTTTTGGCTCGACCCGAGATTCGAACCCCGGACCTCATGACCAGCAACCGCGTTTACGACCATTACACCAACGAGTCAGTCAACCAACTTATATTAAGGGACGTTTATAGTTCTGAAATACTATGCTGTATTAAAGAAACAAGCCAAAGACTTTGCACGTGGTAGAGCCATGCTGCAGCTATATTAGTAGTATAGTTGTAGCACGAATGGGTCGCCTCGACTTGGGAAGGACCACGTGTCACGGGTAACGACGCATCTGCATTTTGATTCTTTATTGAGGATAAATTTATTTGTCTATGGGTCACAGCAACCCCTTACCATCAGGTGCACTGTGTGCTCGTTTGTTACCCTTATTCTATAAAAAAATTACAATATGAGTAGATCTTAAAAATAATGCGGCTTCTCTAGAATTTAAATCCGCTACTACATATTACTATAACCATCTCATGTCTACATAAATATAATAATAAATAAATAAATAATGCTGTAACAGCTTGCGTACGTCCCACTGATGAACACAGTTCTTCCCTCACTAATGTGAGCAGCTTAGGATATGAGTACCTACCTACCTACACCGAGCTGCCCCCATTTTGACGGATTTTTTATCAGACAATCTGATTTTCTCTCGATATTTTAGTATACTAGGTGGTATGTCAGTATATAAAATACTAACAATTTTTACAAACAACTAACAATTTCACTGGTGCCTCTGTGGCCTCCCATACTAATCTAATATAAACCAAAAACCGTGATAGTTCAGGGGCTTAACAGTCACAATAAATTTCACAGTACCTACTTAGGAATTCGCCGACGCTAATTAAAATGTTAATTATATATATTATTATATTTCTATTCTATTGGTCCATACCTAAAGTGATCAAATGTCCCGTTTTGAACGGAACTATTCCTTTTCTCTGTCACCTGTCTCGTTGTCCCCAAACATAGCTCCGGGAAATATTATTGCCCCGTTTACCGAAACCGCGCGAAAATTCAAAACTCATGAAAAAACTCACTTACGGTTCCAGTTTTTTTTTATAGGATAAGGGTGACAAACGAGCACACAGTCCACCTGATGGTAAGTGGTTGCTGCGGCCCATATACATCTACATCTATCCTCGTTTGCGAATCAAAATGCAGATGTGTTGTCACCCGTGAGGACTGAGATGGAATGCCTCATTTCCAGTAAAAAAGGCCTCCGGCCACCTGCACTCACCAAGTGAAAAGCAGAGGTAAACCTCTACTTCACGCTGGTATTCTGTGAGGTCGTGGTACCACCCCGGTTCGAGCCGGCCGATCCGTGCGACAGCAAAAGCTGCCGCGTGGCTCTACCACTGTTAAAAAGTTGTAAAGGCGATGTTGATAACAAAGGTAATAATAAAAAGAAACTAATTTAAAATCATCACCAACTTTTTTAAAGCAAATTTGTTCCACTGACAAATATAATTAAAAAATATTTTTTTAATAATTACTCTCTGAGGAACTTTGCTTTAATGAAGCTGGTGAACTGGTGACTGATTTTTATTGCTCACAATTTGTTATAATAAAAATAATTATAACTAATGTGAATACTAATTGTATAAGTTACAGTTTTTTGAAATAAATAACATTAAAAAGTTGTGTTTATTTTTATTGTTAACCCATGGGTTATAACTATGAAGTTATTATAACGGTTAATTAAAACGGGACATGTCCCGTATTGAGTTAAAAAATAAATGGTCAGTTTATCCGTACCGTCCATACGTCTATAATATTGAGGAACATCTCCGTCAGATAGGCCGATCTTTTGATAGGCTATACTTGTAATGGTTACGGTAAATTGTTGATGTCTTTAATATACCGTTGCAATGCAATCGAGAGTTTTTTTTTGTGCAAAAGGTTAATGTACCTACGCGTCGTAAATGTTTTTGAAAATGAGACACCTTCCTTTCATTTTGTCTATTTCGCATTTAGGAATTTTTCTCGGTCATAGAAAAATTAAAACTATGCAAGCATACTTATATTATGTCATACAAACTTACGAGATTCTTTTTATTTTGCGTTTTTTTTACATAATATTAAAATAGGTAAGGTGCATTAGGGCAATTACGAAAATGGGTATATTCCAATTTATATTATTTCTACCAAACGCAGCGAAATAATATATTTAATGAATGCATCTAATTATACGTTACTAATAAATATATGTCGCTGCGTTTGGAAGAAATTAATATACCTAAATCTGAATTTAACCATTTTCTTATTTGCCCCAATGCACTATATGTAGTATTTATTAACATAAAACAAAAGCTAAAAACTTAAATTATCATACAGTCCTACTCCCTGCGGTATAGTGCAAAAAATGCTGGCTGCGTTTCCTTGCTCAATTTATTTAGGTTATACTTTGCCATTGGGCGATAAAAGAACCAACCCTATTATTAGTCATATTTAGTTGCTAGTTGCTGCTTTATTTATTTTTTAATTAACAATTATTAAATAATTAATCACAAAAAATAATATTCCAGGAACTGGTTTCTGGCGAACGACAAGAATTGGGCCGTGGATGAAGCACTAAGGCCGTCCAACTGCAAGGACGACCGAGCGCATCAAGTACGAGATCTGCCGGGCTCCTTCCGCTCATTGGCCCTTGACTAAAACTCACTATTCTTGTTACGTAATTACATTGTAAGCTTCATATAGCGAAATTACATTTGAGGAAAAATTCTCTAAAACGTAGAAATTATTTTACCTCATTACTTATACACTGATACCTACACTCTACGTAGCGTAACACTCATTCTAAATAGCGAAACAATACGTCGTAATTTAGAAAGCAATAAACATTTATAAGATACTAGCTGACCAGGCAGACGTTGTTCTGCTCTTTCCGACGACCCTTTGTTTAATAAAAGAAAACCTTAAATTCGCAAAAAAATATTGATGGTCACTTAACGGGATAAAAACTATCCTATCTCTCAAGTTGGACCAAACTGCACACAGTGTGCAAAATTTCATTGAAATCAGTTCAGTAGTTTAGGAGTTCATCGCGGACAAACAACGTGACATGTAATTTTTATATATAAATATAATAATGCTGTCGAAATTGATAAGAAATACAGATTCACTATTTGCTCACATCATTTTAACGAATTCAACTAAAACGACGTATTCTATTGTTTTTGTTTGATTTAATTCGATCTTGTTTAAAATTTTATATATTTTATCTTTTTAATTAGTATTAAAGTAGTTAAGAAAAATGTTTATTATTGAAATTTAATTTAAAAACTAAATAAAATTTCAAGGCGTACAAAATTACTAAGAAAGTTCACGTATTCCGATAGTTCCCATATGTATCTAATCTTTACCGTAATTTTATTCGTTTTTTGTATTTAGTGACTGAAAATGTATGAATAAAATTAAAAGGAAAACTTAACGCCATTTTTCTTGACGTATTAAATAAATACCTACATACTTTCATTTAGTGTTTATTTCATTACCTTATTTTTCTTTTGTTATTTTCATAAGTTAACGATTCTCACGAGAATTAGTTTGGAAAATTAACTTTATTTAGTTTCATCGGATTCGAATAATGTATTCTTGTATAATAATTTGAACATCCATTTTCAAAATCATAAATTTTTTGAGATATTTCCTTAGTTTACCTACATTTATTACAAGAATAAGAAATGGTGATAATTTATACAACACGTTTACGTTTATTCTAAAAAAAAACATTTACGTGTAGGTGGATGAAGAAAACTTAATTTTTTTATATTTTTGGGCACTCAGACTAATAAAGAAATATAGACGGAGCGCCGCTTACATTTCAATTGGTGCCGAAATTATGTCAAAACCACGCTGAACTTATTGTAAGATCGCCTTAGAGTATAGGTACTATTATTTATTCTGTGGTATAGTGTAAATGCTCTAAAAACACGCACGCACGCATACAATGATTAGCATCTAATATCATCTACAACAAATGAAAATGTTGCCTCCAGTTAAAGAAAGAAAGAAGAAATATATGAGTGTAAGTGCGTCTTAAGAAGTTGATTATGGTTTTGACGTTATTTAAAATTTATCCGTCATCTAAAAAAGTCACTTTTTATCCTATGACAAAAATATGCAAAATTGAAATATAAATGCTTGCAGCCGCACGAACTGTGCTAAATCTATACAAATAAATAAAATTGAAGTGTCTGTATGTAATATTAAAATAAAAGCTTTTTACTCAATGCATATGAATGTATATAGGGTACTTATAACAAAAAAACAATTTTTTAAAATTTTGTCTGTCTGTCGGTCTGTCTGTCTGTCTGTCTGTCTATCTGTTTGTTCTGGCTAATCTCCGAAACGGCTGGACCGATTTTGACGGGACTTTCACTGACAGATAGTCGATGTTCTAAGGAGTAACTTAGGCTACTTATATTTGAGAAAAAGGGTTAGGGTTCTGAGCAATATAATTAAAACCCTCAATTACACGCGGGCGAAGTCGCGGTGCACAGCTAGTAAAAAATAAAGCCTCTACTCAAGAAGTCAAATTGTGTAGAAATAATTTTTTCCTCTTTGCAGAAATATGAAAAAAGAAAAAGTAACTTGCATTTTTCTTTTATTTGTACCACTATACCACTATTATTAAAATACCATTTTATACAAGAAACTTTGTTGTAGAACTACTCTTCTACCGAGGAGTCCACCTGCGTAGATATAAACCTCTGAACTTTTTCTGCGGCAAAAGCAACTGCTGTGCTCTGTTTTATGAAGAGAAAGTATAAATGCAGTTGAATTGTAATCCTCAGAGGTGACAATGCAATTCTCGATTGCTTCGTTTGAAGTTCATTGACCTGGTCAATGAGCTGTAGCAGCCGCTTAACATCCGGTGAGAAGTTAGCTTAACTAGTTTATTACTACAGATTATATCATCACAAATTATATTTTATAAACGGCGATCACTAAAGATTAGTTATATAAAATATAAAGATATATTTTTACGTGGTAGAGCCTCGCTGCAGCTGGAATGGGTCGGCTCGACCACGCTCTCTTTGAATACCAGCGTGAAACAGCAGAATAATTCTACCTAATTCTATCTAGATTTACCAAAATGCGGTTGTGTTGTCACCCGTGAGAACTAAGATGGAATACCTCGTTTCCAGTAAAAGGAGTCTCCGGTTCTCTACACTCAGCAAGAGAAACACAGCAGCGATAAGCTGTTATTTAAATAACGTTAACGTTGTTATTCTGTGAGAGCGTGGTCCTTCCCCGGTCGAGCCGACCCAGACGTGCTGCAACTATACTACTGATATAGCTGCAGTATAGTTCTACCACGTGTAAAATATCGTTGTATGCCGTGTATAGAGAACCAGAGTACCTTTCTACTTGTAATGAGGCATTAAGTATATCTTAGTTCTTAGAGCTGACAAGGAATTGGCTTATTGATTCTTAATCTATGATAGATGTAGAAATGTCAATAGGCCATACCATCCACTTACTATCATGTGGATTATGTGGTCGTTTATCACCCGTATTTTAAAAAACAAAATATTACTTTCCTAAAATTGTAATTCGCTGTATCGAAATCGGTACTCATCGCACACGCGGGTTTACGACATCGACATACATCCATTATGAACAAACCTGTTAGATCAGTTACCTTGAAAGTTTAATCACCGAATATCGTCTGGCCTCGATTCGAAGAAAGCCTACTGTTATAAAACTGTACTGTTGTAAGGATGTTGTTCTTCTTCTCCTTATCTAGCTCGTTAAAAATCATTGTTAGGTACGGGTCTATCCCGTCGTAGAGGAAGTGTTTACAGTCAACCTAGTTAGTGAATGCTTTGCCCAAAGACACATAGTATATGCTAAATAAAGAATTTAAATGCAGATGCGTTGTCAACCCTAAGAAGTAAAATTGAAAATAAAGACTTTTTTTTATAAATATCACGCGGTGAAAGTGAATACTCATCTATTAACTAATTAAGATTTTTTTATGGTGTCTTTCAATGAAGTCAGTTCTTTAATATTTTTAAAACCGTAACTGCCTATTTACGCGTTACTAGTAAAAGGGTGTCGTGAAGCGACAATTAAAAGAGAAGGAAAACCTAACCTACGATCAGCAAAACAACCAAATAGACCAAGACAATAATATATTTAAGTTTTTAAAAGAGTATTTACAATTTTATATATCAAAAATGGAGTATGAATGTGAGGATGGATGATGTGATTTACAAATTATTTTTTTAAAAAAAAAGGTAATAAAAAAAAGATTTATGTCGTAGCTGAGTCCGAAGATCCCAAGCGTGCTCTCAGCGCCTGGAACGAGCACGCACGGCGTAGGTGGGTAGGCGTGGGCGTCTCTAGGGGACGACCTCAGGTGAATGCGGCGATTGCAGGATCGGCGACTTCAGCCCAGACAGGAGCTTGCAGGATCCTCAGCGACTTCAGACAGCGCAGTGGCCTGCAGGATCCGGTGACTGCAGGCGGGACAGAGGTTTGTAGGTTCCGGTGATTTCGGGCGGAACAGAGGTCTGTAGGTTCCGGCGACTCCAGGTAGAGTAGAGACTTGTGGGATCTCGGCGACTTCAGGCAGAGCAACGTTTTGTAGGATCCGGCGACTTCAGGCAGAGCAACGGATCGTAGAGTCCAGTGGCTTCAGGCAGGGTAGAGGCTTGCAGGATCCCGGGGCTGAGCGGCCCCGGGATAAGGCCTTTAGAAGATGCTTCCGATACGAGAACTGAAGCAAGACTGCCTTTCTTCACCGATTGTTCGGCTTTTATATCTTTCTAGAGAGAACGGAAAAATTATTTAAATTAAAAGGAAATTTATTGTAAATGACCTAGAGCAAAAGAGTATTTATGTGAAAATATCGAGATAAAACATTATATCGGTAACGAATTTGAATAAAAATTGCCATGACAACGGTATAAATAGTAGTTGTCATAAAAACCAATTTTTGGTTTTTGGACTTTTATTAAGAAATTATTACATTTAAGTATGAATTGAGATATGATTCACATAGGAAAAACTTATGCACGGCTGCGTGCATGAAGCCTGAAATTGTAGAGTTACAGAGAATTCAATAAAAGACCATAAAAGGTAAGATTTCATTGACAACTATTTTAAAAGTGATAAATAGTGTGAAAATACGAAGTAAAATGATATGTTATTGTGTAAAAACGTTGCAGGATCCTATAGAAATAAAGGTGATGCAAAATATAAATGCAGAAAATCAAAAACAGAATGAAAAAAATAGTATAAAGTGATGCAAAACATGAATGCAGAATATCAAAACAGAATGAAGAATTAGTGTACAATGAAATGTAAGTAGTATAACACTACAAGGGGCCTCCGGTTTTCTACACTGATCAGACGAAAGAGCCTACATTAAGCTGCTATTTTACGTTCATATTCTGTGCGAGCATAGTCCGTCCCCGCTCAAGTCTACCCATTTGTACTGCAGCCATAAACTCCGGCGTGACTCTACCATGTATAGGTAAATGACTAGAAACTCCGGATTCTGTTGTTAAAGTAATAGTACAATAAATTTCAATGAATTTTGACGGCTCCGTGGCGCAGTGGCTTAGCCATCAGTTGTTGCGCTGGAGGCCGCGGGTTCGAATCCCGCACGGAACAAGTATTTGTATGGCCTACAAATAATTGTTCCGGGTCTTGATGTTTGTCCTTGTGCAATTTATGTCTGTAAACTGCTTCCACGACACAGGAGAAAATCCTAGTGTTGGGGTTACGTTTTTTTTAAAAAAAAAATTATATAGGAGAGGGGGCAAACGAGCATGCGGCTCGCCTGATGGTAAGTGACTACCGCCGCTCATGAACAACTGCAACACCAGGGAGGGAATTGCAGATGCGTTGCCGGCCTTTTAAAAAGGAATACGCTCTTTTCTTGAAGGTCCCTAAGTCGTATCGGTCCGGAAAAATCGCTGATGGTAATCGATTCCACAAGGAAGTCGTGCGAGGAAGAAAACCGCCGGTGGACCGCCAATCATCCAGATGGTGTGGATGGTATCGGGAGTTCTGCCGCGATGTGCGTTCGTGGAATTTGGCGGCTGGGATTAATCCGAACAATTCCTCAGAGCACTCCCCATGGTAGATGCGAAAGAAAATGCAAAGGGATGCAACATCTCTTCGCAGTGCCAATGAATCGAGCCGATCGGAAAGGGCTCGGTCGTCGACGATTCGAGCCGCTCTGCGCTGGATGCGGTCAAGTGGAAGGAGCTGGCACTGGGGAGCCCCTGTCCAGAGATGGGAACAGTATTCCATGTGAGGCCGAACCTGCGCCTTGTAAAGTTGCGGGTGGTGTGCCTGCATGAAATACTGTCCCGCTCTGCTGAGCACGCCAAGCTTTTTAGAGGTCAATTTGGCCTTCTCTTCCAAGTGACCACGAAACTGCACGTCACTCGATATGTCGACGCCGAGGATTCCGATACTGGCTGAGGCAACCAGGGGAGTGCCTTGAAACTGAGGAGATACGACAAAGGGGTTCTTTTTAGCGGTAAACGCGCAAACTTGTGTCTTCTGAGGATTAAACTGGACTAGATTTAGTCGCCCCCAGTCCGAAACTTTGTCCAGCAAAGACTCAACTTCAGACACAAGCTTGTGCCGGTACTCGGAGACGTTTTCCCGAGAAATATTAGCACGACCGGTGTATAGAGCATCACCAGTGCTGTCATCCGCATAGCAATGAATGTTACCAGTTAGCAACATATCATTGATATGCAGAAGAAACAGCGTTAGTGATAGCACACAGCCTTGTGGAACACCAGCGTTAATAGGCTTGTAGTCAGAACATGCACCGTCTACAATGACCTTGATGCTCCGATCTGCAAGGAAGCTGGTGATCCAATTGCACAATTTCTCGGGAAGCCCATAGGAAGGGAGCTTCGAAAGAAGCGCTTTGTGCCAAACCCGATCGAAGGCCTTCGCAATGTCCAGACTAACGGCCAACGCCTCCTCCCTGGACTCTACTACCTCCGCCCATCTATGGGCCAGGTAGACCAGAAGATCACCAGCTGATCGACCCCGACGAAAACCGTATTGGCGCTCACTAATCAGCTGGTGATCCTCAAGGTACCGGATGAGCTGGCAGTTAATAATGGATTCCATTATTTTGGAGAACAAGGAGGTGATCGCGATAGGCCTATAGTTGAACGGGTCTGAGCGGTCGCCTTTTTTAGGGATCGGGTGGACAAAAGCTGTCTTCCATGAATTCGGGACTACGCCTTGGGAGTAGGAGTACCGGAAAAGACTCGTTAGGACCGGTGCCAACTGCGGAGCGCACGTCCTCAGCACAATTGAGGGGATTCCGTCAGGCCCACTCGACTTCTGGATGTCCAGGGAGAGAAGTGCTTTGCGAACCGAGCGCTGTGAGAACAGCACATCCGGCATGGAGCACTCACACCGCGGGATGGTCGGCGGTGTTTTCCCCCCGTCATCAAGAGTCGAGTTGGACGCAAAAAGGGAGCCTAAAAGGTCGGCTTTGTCTTTTGCGTCATGGGCCAGTGAGTCGTCCTCCCTGTGCAGAGATGGTAGTGATGGCTTACAGAAATTCCCTTGGACAGCCTTGGCGAGAGACCAGAATGCACGGGTTCCCGAAGGAAGGCGAACTAGTCTCTCGCCAATTCTGCCTACGTGCTCTGACTTTGCCTTGGCAATAACTCTTTTGAAGGACCTGGAGGCGAAGTTATACTTCTTTTTAAGTATGCTGGTGTTTACATCCCGAGTCACTGAAGCCGCAGCCCATGCATGATAACACTCCTGCTTACTGCGTAATGCAGTTTTACAGGCGCGACCAAACCAAGGCCGAGATCTGCCTCCGATGGGTACCACAGATGATGGAATAAATAGTTCCATTCCCTGTAGCACCACATCAGTGACAGAGTCAGCAACAGCGCTGGTATCATCCGGCGAGAAGCAAACCCGCCCCCATGGGTAGGATGCAAAGAAAGACCGCATTCCGTCCCAATCCGCTGACCTGTAATGCCAAACACGGCGGCAACCTGCAGAACGCAACCGCGAAGGGAGCGTGAGTGGCACCATACTCCGGATCAGATAGTGATCCGAAGAGTCGAGAGGGGCATCGACGGAAACCTGATATCCGTCCGGATGAGAGGCCAGCAGAAGGTCCAACAGGGGAGGTGTATGATCCTCCACATCTGGAATCCGCGTAGGCGAAGTAACCAGTTGTGTCAGACCATATGCCAAAGCAAAGTTATAAACAGATCTCCCCGCATGATCGGTTAAACGTGAACCGAGCCATTCGGCATGGTGGACGTTAAAATCACCAAGGATCACGATCTCTGCGGATGGGACCTGTTGTAGCAAGGAATCTGTAGCCATTTGGACGTGGTCGATGAGTCGGTCTGTTTCGGTATTACCGCTATGGGACCTATAGAGGCACCCGTAGACGCGCGGATGGTCGTCGCTGTCTACGCGTAGCCAAAGGATGGACAGGTCCGAACTTTCAAGACTGCCGAGGCGTCGAGAACAGATGTCCTCTCTGACATACACGCAAACTCCAGCCCGAGGCACAAAGGAGTGCTCCAATTTGTACCCCGGGCAGGAGAGATACGAAATATCAGCCGGAGGGGAAACCTGCGTCTCGGTCTGGAAGAGAAAGGCCGGCTTCGCCGTTTCGAGATGGTAGTGGAAATTCTCGCACCTTTTTCGCTGGCCTCTTTACAAGTCGGATATTTTACAATATATATAGGGCATACGAGATCGTATGCCGCTATCTTTCGATGGCTGAGAGGTTTTTCTGGCTTATTCCTTAGTTTTATCGATATCTGAGGGAAGAAACGGCATCGATATTGTTATACTAGCTGATTTTGAAGAAGGATATTGTGTTAAGTATCTAGATCTGCTTTTGGCATAACAAAAAGTAAACCTTTTTTTTACCCCAAAGAAGTGAATGACTTCACTAAAACGTGTTACGAATACCGAAATCAGTCTAAACATATTGACATTCCATATTTGCATTGTCATATGAAAAGGTCACATTGATATTTATTTAAAAATGAATAAACAAAACTTTCGGAAACCGAACTAGTTTGTATTTAGAGCGTCCTCAAAATAAAAATTCTCTCTTCTATCCTCTATCCTCCTTATAAAAAAAAAGTAATAGATTGTTTTTTTACAATATTACTTCATTTATTTTTGAAATAATTCAAAAACTCGAGGGACTTACAGTAAATCCAAAACGCACACAAGGTTTAATTATACATGCAAAAAAAATTAAAAAAGTTGCATCTATTTACAACAATACAAATTAATAGTTACAATTTATAAATAAATAATTAAAAATTAATAATTATAAGTTAAATAATGATAAATAATAGTAAATATAAAATCTCTGAACTTTTTAACAGCCAGTGTCAAGAAATTAAAACAGTATTAAAGCCAATTGGAACAATAAAATATTAATAACTGTACAATATTTAATAAAGAGAAAGGTCGCTATATTACAATATCAGGCTATATTACAATGTTAATAAAACCTAATTACAATCCTAATATGCCCTTAATTAAAATTACATCTTAAATACAAAGTACATAGTTAAGGAAATTAAATTGTCGAATTATTAATTGTCATGTCATCGATAATTTTATAGAAAAGAGGCAGCAGACGTGTGATACATATATATGTCAATTTCATCGTGCAGAGTGGGTTCCCTATGTGTTTTTATGCAAAGGCAGCACGTTCGGTACGTGTAACTGGTCTATCTAGGAGACCAGTGGCGTAGCTAACCAGAGGCTAGGTGGGGCAGTGCCCCGGGGCCCCCAAGCTAAAGGGGCTCCTCGGTCTTCAAGAACGACGTTTGAAAAATTATGTACTATCCTATTTGTATAAAGAATTTTCGAGTTTTAACTTTTTGGCCCCTGACCGCGAACGGCTCGAACTCAAATCACAAAAATTACTCCCACTTACAGAAAATAAACATAACATAGTTCAAGATAGTTGTCTACTTTGTTTTATTGTCTTGTTTATATAGAAGAGTGAGACAAACCAGCATGCGGCTCACCTGATGGCAAGTGTCGACCACCGCCTATTAACAAATACAAGACCAGGAGAATTTCAGGCGCGTTGCCGTCTGTTTAAAAAGGAGTAAGATCGTTTCTTAAAGCTCCCTATGTCGTATCGATCCGACAGTACCGGACCGCCAAATATCACGATGATGTGGATTTGTGAATTGCGTTGATGAAATTTTGTTTCTGGAATTAATCCGGATAACTCCTCTGAACACTCCTCGTGATAAATGCGATAGAAAATGCAAAGGGATGCAACATCTCTTCGTCTCTTCTTTCGACTTCGTTGGTCGTCGATGATTCGAGCTGCTCGCCGCTGTATGCGGTCAAGTGGAAGGAGCTGGTACTAGAGAGCCCCGGCCCAGGAATTGAGAACAGTATTCCATGTTAGGCAGGATCTGCCCCTTGTAAAGTTGCAAGCAGTGTGCCGGCATGAATTACTGTCCCGCTCTGCTGAGCACGCCAAGCTTTTTAGAGGCTAATTCAGCCTTCTCTTCCAAGTGACACGAAACTGCACGTCACTTGATGTCAACGCCAAAGGTTCCGATATTGGCTGAGGTAACAACGGGAGTGCCCTGAAATTAAAATGAGTAACGACAAAGGGGTTCTTTTTAGTGGTAAACACGCATACTTGTGTCTTCTGAGCATTGAACTTAATTAGATTTAGTCGCCTCAATCCGAGACCTTACCCGGCAAAAACTACTTCAGGCACAAGTTTGTTCCGGTACTCAGCGACGTTTTCCCGAGAAATATAGGTACAGCCCGTGTATAAAGCATCACCAGTGCACGTTACTGGTTTGCAATATATTATTGACAAGCAGAAGAAACAACTTAGGTGATGGCACGTAGCCTTGTGGAACACCAGCATAAATAGGCTTGTAAATGGAGCATGCGCCTTTTACTACGACTTTGTTGCTCCAATCTTCAAGAAAACTGCTGATCCAGTTGCACAAATTCTTGGGAAGCCCATAGGAAGGGAGCTTCGAAAGAAGCGCTTTGTACCAAACCCGATCGAAGGCCTTCGCTATGTTCAAGCTAACGGCCAGGGTCGCCCCCTCTGCCTTCGCCGATTTATGAGTCAGGTAAGCCAGAAGATCACTAGCTGAACAACCCCGACGGAAATCGTACTGGCGGTCACTTTTCAGTTGGTGATCTTCATCCTACTGAGCTGGCAGCTCACAATGGTTTTCATTATTTTGGAGAACAAGTTGGATAGTTCTGAGCGGTCGATTTTCGGTTATTTTTTAGGGATCTGGTGCACTAAAGCTATTCTTTTAGTTCGGGACTACGCCTAGGGAGAAAGAGTTTTAAAAAAGACACGTTACGACTGGTGCCAACTAGGGAGCACACGTCTTTAGCACAATGGGAGAAACTCCATCAGGCCCACTCGAATTGACGTTTAGGGAGAGTAGTGTTATGCGCGCCGAACGCTGTGTGAACCGTATCGTACCGATCTGAAGGCGAAATTATATTTCTTTTTAACATCACTGGTGAAGCACTGCTAGCATGATGCAATTTTACGGGAACGAACAAACCAGGCACCACATATCATATAATAGAATAAAGAATTCCATTCGCTGAAGTACCACATCAGCGACAGAATCACGTTGGGATCATCCGGCGACAAGCATACGCTCCCTTGTTTTCAAGTAAAGGATGCAAAAAAAGACCGCATCCTGTCTTAATCGGCCGACCTTACCAAGTCGTCACTCCATTTAGTCTGGCTCACCCGTGCTACAGCAAAAGCTGCCGTGTGGCTCTTCCACTGTCATGTTATCTGCCTATATTATTAACTGTAATCTACTTCGTCATTGTTTATGCGTTACTGCGGTGGGCGACAAGGAGCTGATGATGAAGTAGTTTTGTACCTTTATAGTATTAAATTTAGTTTAAATAGAGCCCCAATTTCATTTTTGCCCCGGGGCCCTTGGTTATATAGCTACGCCACTATAGGAGACGTGTCTTATGGCGCGGAACAACTGCTCCTCCATCATTTCTCTGCAGTTACATCACCCTCCTAAACATTGGGGTTTCAAAATCAACTATACCAAAGACGAATAAAGAAGGATACAGATAAGGGTAGTACCCGTGTCCTCTCTAACATGACAGTATACTTTTCCCGTAAGGATTCCAGACTGCAGCTGTATACTCTTGTATTTTTTTATAGAAGAGGGGTGAGGGGGGGGGGGCAAACGATCATGCCGCTCACTTGAAGGTAACTGCCGACCGGCGCTCATGACCAACTGCAACACCAGGGGATTCGTAGGTGTGTTGCCGATTTAAAAAAAAGAGTAGAATCTTTTCTTGAAGGTCTGTAAGTCGTATCGGTCCGGAAAAATTGCTGGTAGTAGTTGATTCCACAAGGAAGTTCCAAAAGGAAGAAAATTACTTGTAAATCGCACAGTGGTAGACCGACTATCATCCAGATGGTATGGATAGAATTGCGAGTTTTATCGCGATAAGCCATGGTGAAATTGAGCGGCTGGAATTAGTCCCAACTATTCTTTAGATCACTCCCCGTGGAAGATGCGATAAAATGCGTAAAGAGATGCAACATCTCTTCGCTTTGGCAGTGAATCAAGCCGATCAGAAAGAGCTAGGTCGTCGACGATTCGAACCGCTATGCACTGGATGCGATCAAATGGCAGGAGCTGGCACTGGGGAGCCTGGCCCAGAGATGGTAACAGTATTCCATGGGAGGCGTAACCTACGTCTATGTTGCAGGCGCAAACTGAGGAGATACTCGGCGACATTTTCCCCTAGAAATATTGCCAAGACCGGTGTATAAAGCATCACCAGTGCTCTCGTCCGCATAGCAATGAATGTTACAACAAACAAACAGAAGAGACAGTGCTGATGATGGCATAGTATAGAATAGTTAATAGGCTTATAATCGGAGAATGCTCCGTCTACTACGTCCTCGATGCGCCAATTTGCAAGAAAAATGGTGATCCAATTGCACAATTTTTCGGAAAGCCCATAGGAAGGAAGGTTCAAAAGAAGCGCTTTGTGCCAAACTCGATTGAAGGCCTTCGCTATCTTCAAAGTAACTAACTAACTAAACTCCCTTGGATTCTACTGCCTCCGCCCATCTACGAGTCAGGTAGACCAGAAGATCACCAGGTGATTGACCTGGACGAAAACCGTATTGGCGGTCCCTATTTCGAGAACGAGGAAGTGATGGCGTTAGGCCTATGGTTTGACGGGTCTGAGCGGTCGTCTTTTTTAAGGGATTGAATGGACCAAAGCTGTATTTCATTTCGGGCGGGACTACGCCTAGGGACTAGGAGTACCGGAAAAGATGCGTTAAAACCGGTACCAACTCCAGAACACACATCTTCAGGACAATAGAAAGGATTATATCTGGCCCACTCGACTTGTTGAAGTCCAGGGAGAGGAGTGCTTTGCGTACCGAGCGCTGTGTAAAGAACACATACTGCATGAAGCATTCACACCCCAAAAGGCGGTGTGTTCCCCCGTGATCGAAAGACGAGTTGGACGCAAAGAGAAAGCCTAGCAAATCAGCTTTCTACTTTGGGGCATGGGCCAGTAAGCCGTCCACCCTGTGCAGAGATGGCAAAGATAACTGACAGAAGTTCCCTTGGACAGTTTTGGCGAGAGCCCAGAACGCACGTGTACCTGAAGGAAGTCGCATTAGTGATTTGCAAATTCTCTGCCGTTGTGCTCTCACTTTGCCTTGATAATGACACTTTTGAAAGACTTCCAGCGGAATTTTTTCAGCGGTAGGTGAATAAAAAGTTATTACGCTTTGAGATCTCATTTGAAATTAAATTAAATAATAATTTACTGTAAATTTTGAGTGCTTGAGTTCATAAATTTACACTACTTACTTAAATTCAACACTGTACATGTAAAGTGATTCTTATTAAATACACCACCTGCCAGCACAGCGCACTTATATTACATATTTGAGTTTTATTAACACATTGTTACTTAATTGGGCACTATACAATGTGTCAAATTGAGGAAATTAAAACCGCACAAAATAGCCTGGAGGAATGCTTCGCTAAGAGAATGTCCGAACTGGAAGCACAGCTACAGTCTGGGGGACCCGCAAAGGATACTGCTTCAAAGGTGGCAGAGGAGTTCTGCACCTTCCGAGAACTCATGTTCTCCATGCTAGGTCTGCTTCGCAAGCAAATTAATTAGTGAGTCCACATGGTTGATGTCATTGATACGAGACAACAACGTAAGACCCTCATTTTCTTGGGAATCGCCGAAGTGGATAAGGAGGACTGCAAGGCTGCTGTACTAAACACAATCCACAAGACGAAACTAAGTGACATACCAGAAACTTCTATTCGTGCTTGTCATAGGATTTGAGTAGCCAATATAGACCATCATCGGTCAATCCTAGTAAGGTTTGCTAGTGTTGAATCCAGATTATCTATGTGGAGGGTCAAATCCCGGCTTAAAGGATCTTCTGTCTCAGTGAAAGAGTTTCTGACAAAGGCACGACAGACTGTTTTTTGCAAAGCTCGGTTGCATTCTGGTATGAGAGCATGCTGGACTCGGGATGGCATAATAGTGGTACAAGCTGCTGATGGGACCAGGTACAAGATGAACACAAGGAATGAGCTGAAATCTCTTACACTGAAATATCCTAAGGCAGCAACGGTATCTTCAGGTGAAAGTAAAGGATCACCAGTAATGAGGGAGAATCGGGCTTGATCTTGAATTCTAAGTTTCGCAAATAATAGCTGCTGATCAAAATTCAAAGTCTTTTTAATAATAAGATAAGTTTTCCTCATAATTTTTTTCATAATAATACGTTCTTATTTTTGAGTACCTATATTTTTAGTCTTATGCGCTTAGGTATGTTCTTCTCACTTTATGCTTATTGTTGTTTCTATATTTTACTTTGTGGTTTTTATCAGAACTACACATGATAGTATATGATAGTTCAAATTATATCTGATATTAAGTTAACAAATCTGCAATTACTGTCAGACTCAACTAACATTGTTTTCTTTTTGTTTTTTTTTTATGTGTATTATCATTGACCTACTATATTATTTTGAACTATTTGCTTATGATATAACATGAACAATGTTTGTTATTGTTACTATTAGTATTAACTTCTTGAGGTATGTAATAGGTACTAACGAACTAAAATTTTATTGTCAAACTCATTAAGATACTTATCATATGTAGATTAGTTGTTAACATGGAATTACATGTACTTCGTACAAGTTAAGCTGGACAATTTGACACTTGAAGATAGTTTCACTCAGAAGTTTTCTTTTTTAATTTGCATAATGTATTAGTTTTAATTTTAAGTATTAATTATAGAGATAAGTTTTAAGTTTCAGGGGTTTGGATGACATTAACAGTCATTTTGTTTCTCATACTCCTCTGGATCACCAAACCAACACTGTTTATTATTTAAATGGCTTACCGTGTCTAAATATCGATCCGTTCCATTTTTCTCCAGTTACTTCGGATGGAATTAAAAAGATAATCCTTTCCATTTAGCCAAACGCTGTGGGTTGTGTTAACATCAGCCGCTGTATGATCATTTATATCCTTGACCATATTCTTCCAGTTATTTCCCATATCATAAACTTTTACCTATATACCGGAGCTTTCCCGTTGCTGTGGCGCATGGCCCACGTTATTCCCTTGCCGAACACTTCCAATCCGACTTTACCCAATCAATTCAGACCTGTATCCATTCTTCCTTTCCTATCCAAAGTACTTGAAGCCTGTGTACATAGGCAACTATCTCTGTTTGTTTATAAGAACAATTTATTAAGCCCTTTTCAGTCTCGCTTCAGGCCCGGTCACAGGTCACCGGTACCTTACGGGCTCTTTACCGTCTAAAAAACTTCCTTCCATCCGGGACCAAACCATTACTTGTACTGTACTCCTTAATTCTTCCCCTGATTGATTACTGTGATGTGTGTTATTTTGACCTGAATGCAGATCTTGTTGACAAATATTATCGTCTTCTTAATAACTACATTCGATTCATTTTTAATCTTCGCAAGTATGACCATGTGTCTACTTATCGTTCTTAACTTAAGTGGCTTCTCATTCGTCAGCGACGAAGTATGCGCGTACTCACAACTCTACACTCCATTCTGATGTCTTCTACTCCCTCCTCTTACTTAACTTCTCATTTTCAGTACCTTTGCTCTAGCCATGAGAGAAACCTGCGTTCTTCGAACAACCTTTTACTAAAGTGTCCCTCTCATAAATCTGGCTTCCTACATTCTTCCTTCACTGTCTGTTCTCTTCTGGAAGGAGTGCGTGCCAAATTAGAACGGCTAATAATCGTTATGCATTCATGAAGAAAATTCGTGAACATTACTTTAATAAACTGGCAGAATCATTTCATTTGTAGTATTTATTTATGTATTTATATAAATATATAACTATATAATGTATGTAATTTATTATTTTTTTTGTACATAATATATATATATATATATATATATATATATATATATATATATATATATATATATATATATATATATATATATATATATACCGAATGACGAAAAAGTTATCACATAAAATGAAAAGACGTATGCTACATAATTTTCTTTAAACATACACAATTAAAAAAATATAACAATTAATACATCAGTCGCGGTAGCATTTTTTTCGTTTTAATATTAAATAACATCATGTAAATGCATACGGATATCACTTGATGAATTATAGAAGGTCAAAGACCCATGCCATTTGAAGGCGAAGATAGGTAGTTTAAAGGTTGTCAATCCGAACTACTCAAATAAAGAAAAAATCAAACAAAAACTGTACTTACGGCTAACAATTTAAGGCATAATTTTATGCGCGAAATTAAAAACAAAGGGACCGCGCGCTGCGGGTGTGTGAAAACAAATTCAAGCGAAAAATTTACTTAAAATGATGAAGTTAAGGCATAATTCTCTATGCACGAAGTGACAAGAAATGGGACCGGATGTCGAAATTATTATTTTTCTGGCGCGTGCGACGTTTTGTAAGTCACATCAGGTCAGTAACCTATATATATATATTATCAAGGCTGATTTATTTCTTGTCAATTTTTTACACTATTTATTTTGTTTGAAAAATGCATTTTTTATTTTCTTTCATTATTGTTTATTTTATTATTTTAACAGACATATATCAACTTGTTTTAACTTCTGTGCTATTTAACGTGATAACCTATTCGCCACCCAGTATATATATATATATATATATATATATATGATGGGACCAGCACCATTGCACGTGCGGCGCGGTAGCCGTCGGTGCAGTTAGACAGAATTCTTGTAAATAACACGTGTTCCGCACACCTGCACCATTGCAACTGCGGTGGCGCCCGTTTTACTTGTATAAAACGGACGGCGCGGTATACTCAATTACCCTTTCTACATCAGAAGTGGGATAAAGTCCCCATTTTTGCCCACATATAATCTTCGAATAGTATGAGGATTATTACATTTGTGGAAGACTGTAATGCATTCCGCATTGATGAATCTGTTTTTATGTTAAATACCGTAATGAAATTTGCTATGCTACTTACGATATTTTCGTATCATTAAAGTGTAGAGATAAGATAAAGTGAAATTATTTAAGCCAATTTTTTTTTAATTTGTTCGATTTGTATTAAAAGTACCCCGCAAGTAATTTCATTATTTCTTGATGTACCTAAATATGTTAACAAATGTCGAAAGAAGTTGGAGGCTTTCTAATTAACTTATGCAAGTTATGTTGTAATTTGATAGTTCACGCAAAACATGATTATCATTTGCTATATTTTGAAGTTCAAAACGTTTAAGGGATGTACTAAAATAAAGGATTAACTTTAACACGCTATGAATTGAAAATAATAAGTGACATTTTTGTGTTCTAATATGTTGATCAGTGTTGCAGTTTGCTCCGAATATTGTGTAGTCGACAGGATTGGGGTTTGATGTCGAGGGATTCGTAGAAGTCTCTACGACAATGATCAATGAGGAAGACGTCGTGACAGCTAATCGAACATGGTCAGGTACGGCCGAGCGCTGGTAAGATTGAGCCTATACCGCTACAGCCGGTAACTTATCGGCTGATCTTACGGCAAGGCAATTCAAGCGGCCGTCGAACAAATGGTGCTTTGGCGCTGTAAATGGACGTCTGAGGCTTGGTCGGCTTTCGTAGATTTTGCGCAGTCGCCTCCTTCTCTTTGAAATACGTTGTGGTATTTGTCTCTACACATAGTTTCCGCTTTTTGCAATGTTTTAAAATGTCATTCAGTTGCCGTTTCATAAGAGAATATGTGATGCATTTTGGAAGCTCGGAATTCCATGGTTCGCAATACATTTATCTCGATTTCTTTTAATTTTGCAAAGCAGTACGACGATTCGCTAGCGCTAGTACAGCACGACGGCTCACTGGCGTGAATGTGGCACGAACGCAGCAGAACGAAAAGCTGGAGTGCGTTTGCCTGGAGGTAGCCATATCGGCGCGTTCATGACTTAAATGAAGTCTGGGATGGTCGACCGTTGTAATATTTAACAAGAGTTAATATCTGTTAGCAGGTGGTGATAACTGATAGATCGTATGCTGTTCACTGTCAACCGCACGAGGACGTGCGACAGTCAGAGGTAGCCGTGTCTGCGCATCTAGAAAATACTAGAGACGTTGCAACACTCTAGCGAAGTAATTATTCTTGTACAGGAAAGGAACATGGAGTTGCAGGAAGGCTGGTCTGTGCTGCACTGGGATGTGTCGTGTTGCTGTTGGTTTACATACTTAGGTGTTATCATGTCACTACGTCCCTCACGATACACTTTTGTGTGATTGTGACAGGTACATGTTTGCGGTATGGTTGGTCTGTACCTGTTCTATATTGAATTGAAAAAAAAGAGAGTAAGAAAAAAAAGTGGTTCTTCTGCCGGATCAAAAGTGATTGTCACCCAAGTCTGAAGGGTCAATATAGACCGGACCAGACGCTGTTATGTCAGGATAGTCGAACGATGTCCAATGATATAGCTACAGGGAATAGTGATTCCGGACTAGCAAATAGTACTTGAAAAAAAAGAGAGTAAGAAAAAAAATAGTTCTTACTATCATTGCAGGGCTTTGTGCCGGTCCAATGATATGGCTATAGGGAATAGTGATTCCGGACTAGCGAAAACAGTACTTGAAAAAAAAAGAAAAAATAGAAAAGCTACAGACTAATCATTCCGATCTCGCATAAAGTTGATTAGTTTTGTAGGGCTTACTGCCGGATCAAAACTGATTGTCACCCAAGTCTGAAGGGTCAATATAGACCGGACCAGACGCTGTTATGTCAGGATAGTCGAACGATGTTTTTTTTGTCTACAGATAACTAAAATTGTGATGGAGCGCGTGCGAGGACGCACGCATGTCAGTATGGCTGTGACGGGACCAGCACCATTACACGTGCGGCGCGGTAGCCGTCGGTGCAGTTAGACAGAATTCTTATAAATAACACGTGTTCCGCACACCTGCACCATTGCAACTGCGGTGGCGCCCGTTTTACTTGTATAAAACGGACGGCGCGGCCGCCTTTAAGACAGTCTTGGTTCTGACGTGGAACGGTGCGCTTGTCGTATTCAGTTACTAGTAAACGAATTAATTATTATTCCTAACTACAAAAGTAGTCTCCGTACTATACCCAATTACCCTTTATACATATATATATATATATATATATATATAGGGTAATTTTTAATTCACTGAAGACCTTTTGGGAATATATTATTTACATCATAACAATAACATCTGTAAGAAAAAAAAAATATATTTCTTCAATTTATATTTTCATACAAAAATAAAAATATTTTAATTGGACCTTCTAAACGGCAATAGCCCTAGCTATCAAAAGAAAGCGCGTGGCGGGATAGGGGTGGAGGGGTGTGGGAGGCGGCGTTTGCTCATTTGAACTTGACCTAATTACCTGTGTCGTCACTCGTCAGTCGCCTTTGGCTTTGGTGCGTCCGCGACGTTTCTCCTTCCGTTGTGAGATTAATATCGCGAACGTTACGTTGTACCTTAGTATCGGTAAGCCATCGGGATTACCGATACTCAAATGCTGAGTATACCGAAATAGTGCGAATTTTAGCAATTCGCAATGATAACGTTAGTGAAGCCTGCCCTGAATATTCAAGGCGATTTCCCAACTCACGTGCACCGAGCTACGCTACGATGCTAGGCAATTCCAGCCTGTATCAATCGATCGTGGTCGTCCACCGCGGCGCACAGTACGTGAGCAGGAAGACATACTGCAGCTTTTTGAACAAAATCCAGCAGCGAGCACTTATGAGACAGCCCGAAAGTTCAATGTGTCACAGTACTACGCATGGAGTGTCATACACAATGAAGGGAAGTACCCATTCCACCTGCATCGTGTTCATGAACTCAGCGAAGCTGACAAACCAGCGCAAGTTACATTTTGTAACTTGTTACTAACTGCTGAACGAGCTAACATTTTATGGACTGATGATTTTATGGACTGATGAAGCAACATTTGGCAGAATAGGATTATTTAATTCACAGAATGAACACTTGTGGTGCTAAGAAAATCCACATGAACCAAGACCGCATAGCTTTCAACACCGGCTTAGTGTCAATGTATAGGCAGGCCCGGTCTTCATAGAAAGATTAAACGGTGAAAGCTATCATACCTTTCTCACCGACACGCTGCCAGTTATTAAAGGACATACCACTTCATCTCTACGCAATATGTATTACCAACATGACGGGGCGCCGGCGCACTATGCTCGCCAAGTTCCTTAACTTTTTATTTAAACAGAGAATACCCTGGTCACTGAATCGGTCGTGACGGGGCTTGTGCATGGCGTCCCAGATCGCCAGATATCACACCAATGGATTTTTATTTGTGGGGGCATGTAAAGACATTAGTGTACATACTGGTCGCGCATTCGAAAACCGTGACATGTTGAAAGAAAAAAATAATTTGGGCATTCGATCAAATCAAAATGAATCATCAAGTATTATCTCGTGTCGGTGAACAGTTAAGTTTTAGGTGTCACCTATGCATAGAATGTGGAGGTGATTATTTTGAAGGCATGTGCGCGATACTCACCGCCATCCGCGGACAAATAGGTACCTAGGTAAGTCTAATTTTTAAATTTGTATTTTACAATTTTTATTGAACCATTATAACTTAATATCTTTATTCAATTACTGTTAATTTGTATTAATCATTATAAATATTTTATTGTAATATTTGTAATTATTTTAACCTGCATCCATTTTTAAATACAACTTACATTAAATTAAAAAAAATAGTTAATAATACTCATTTAATTTGCACGCGCTGCAAACATCGATCAGCAAATCGATGGCTGCAAACCGAAAAGCGCAGACGGCGCGGCTTTTGATGACAATGACACCTGTGTCGACGTCATAATATACCTTTGGCTTGGCCTTGGGCCGCTGCATGTGTGACGTTGAGGCGTTGCTAGCAAACAGTATTCGTAAAAAAAGTACCTAAATGTCTTTTAAAGAATGTCTATTAATTCGTAAAGAAATTAATAAAAGAATCAAATAGTTCATCAAATGGCTTTATGCAAAATAAAGAAGTATATGAAAAGTTAGTAGCACCCTGGTGCAATAGGCACAGTGATGAATGGTTTAGTAGGCACTAGCAACGCAATCAGCTGAGCGCGGGCGTCGACCCGCGCGGCGGTCATACTTACTTATTATAAATTTTAATATTTGTGATTTTTTTTGGATTTTCATTTGCTTATTTAATTATGTTTAATGATTTCAACACAATGTGTGATACTGATATCAAGTGTTAAATAAATAAGGCATTTTCTTTGACGATTTATTCTGACATTGTTAATGTACTACAAAATACAGACTTAAAAGGAGCCAGACATGACAACAAACACTTGAAAGTAGTTTTTTCGTGAATGTATTATATTCTGTAAAGAGTGATCTCTCTAAAATTGTTTGTAATGATGTAACCAATATATTCCCAAAAGGTCTTTAGTAAATTAAAAATGACCCTGTATATACAGGGTATTTTTGGAACGCTCCCGAAAACTAAGACAGGCGATAGCACCAAGTATACCTTTGATCATGGGTCACAAATAAATCCGATCCTGATGAAAAAAAAAACATCTTTTTACAACGTTTTATAAATTTTATTCACGCGCCATCATGTTAGTACAGCTAAATGAAACGATAATTTCATAAAAAAATCATGAAAATACTGAAACATAAAACCAGCAGTGGAATAACTCAATTCATATCAGCTGATTAAAGGTCAATGTACGCGCGAACGCAAATTCGCGCGGTCCGCAACTAGCGGGCCATACCACAATACCTAATAATTTACAACACTTGTCTAAATACCTAACTTATCTACTTAACCTACTATTTCGCCACTGTACTTGTCTCCACGTAGCCATTTTAATCCGAATTTACAGGTTAAATAACCCAAATAACTGGTTCGATTTCCCGCTAATGAAAAAACATTTAAATGAAATGTAACCAAGGTTAGAGTCATGCGTTTTTATTCATCGTGTAGGTATGTTTATTATTCTCATGTATTCAGTTATGTATGTATTCAGATTTATTCAGTACTAAGTTATTTAAAAAAAAATTGTTATGAAACAGCTTACCGCTCTAAATCCTCCGTGGTCTTATGAGATGCGGCTCAAATTGTGCTTCATTCATTTCAAGGCAGACTCATGGAGGCGGGGCATCATCGTGTGGTCTTCGACACAGTCCGTACGTAGTTTGTCGAAAACATCCACGATCCTTTTGTAGTTTCGTCAGCACTATCACACTCACGATTAAAAACCCTTTCTTTCACATACCCCACAGAAAGAAGGAAGTCTAACGGGGTCAGATCTGGTGAGCGAGGTGGCCAAGCATTCGGTTACGCTTCAACACTTTGTGCACTGCACAGTATGACACACTTGTTCCATCCCGACGTCTTAACAATTTATTTAGCGATACTTCGTGTACCTAGGTTCGGATACATAACATGTTGTCGTATTCACAATCACTATAAACGTACGCATTAAGCATTATTAAAACAAAAAACGTAACAAGAATAATACCAACACGTTATAACAATTTAATAAACAAAACGCCCGTGCACGCGTGTACAAAATCAACACGGAACTGTTTCAAAAACTTCAATTAATTAACACGACAAAACGGAAACCTACTGCGTCACAGCGTGAGGCGATACGAGCCGGCCGGGTTACATTCTCATGCGTCATAATAAAGAAGGACGCAACTAACAAAAACGTAAAATGGAAATAAAAAATAAATTGATGAATTTTTCTTTCAGATAGTATATTAAAAGGTTTCTATATGAAAATTGAAATATATACGTAGAGGCATGAATGAAGGACGAACTTATTTTTTTGATAATTTGTTTATTTATTTAAATAAAAAGAATTTTCCTTTTCATCTTAGCTTAAAAAATACATCTAGCAACACAAAAACATCGAAGGAAAGACGCATATAACTATTTGCGTCTTTCCAACCTAATAAATAAAAAAAACTGCCATTCATTTAACATTTTTACATATTTTGGAAAGGTCATTTGAATTTGAAAGGACGCTAATAGTAATTTATTACTTTTTTCTTAGTAAATATTAGAGAACCATTGGTAGTGAGACACAAACAATAACAACCCTCAACTCTTGAGTAATGATTTTAAAGGGGATATCATACGAGACTTACTACGATAATAATTAAAAATTAAAAATTTTGTACAACCGACTTTAATATAAATAATTAAGGATAACTCAAAAACTATTGGTCTGACCTCGATCAAATTTATATGGGACCACATGTGAAACACCAGCTCTTAATAATAAGATATAGAATAATAAGACAAGAATAATTGAAATTTAAGTAATCGATGCAAATATTGTTAAAGATGACGTAGCAACTGGTTAAATAAGTATTTTCTTTTATGTTGAATTTCTATAAGTCTTTTCTACTAAAAAAAATGTCATCTGTGATCAACAGTTACGTCTAAAATTCTTACGATAATTTCTAAAATATTGATATTTGTGAATATTAAAAAAAATAGTAGATGCGCCTTCTTATCATGAGACGAATGGTATATTTAACTCATTTATACAAAAATTGTCAGATGCGCCCTTTTTTCTTATGACCGTAACATTGACCGAGCTAGATATAGGTCGGTAGCGAAGGGAGTGTGGGTACAGTCGCGTTCTAAAGTACTACATGGTATTGGGCTATTGTTTTATAATATTATAGTATTTAATTGTTTTATTGTAGAATCATACTAGGCGTTTTACTAGCTACTTAGAACTTTGGAAGAGGTTGGAATTAAAAATGGATAATGTTTACTTGAGCATTATTTGTTATTTCTATCGTAAAATATTTTTAAGTTTGTAAGGAGAAAACTTAAGCTAAGTGTGACACGCCGTCCATTATGTCGTCTTGGGTTACATGGAAGCCAGATGTTGATGGTGTGTTGGTGTTACTGGATGCTACTTCATCATCACTTTCATCTTCGCTTGAGCTTCCGTCCTCAGGTCGATCACATGGTAATTTTTTCGGTATTCTTCCTCAACACTTTTAAATTTACTGCACAATTTTCCCCATTCACCTTCTCCTATCATATTTACCTTTTCGTTCACTAGTTTAGTGATAAAACAATAGATATAAATAATTTTTCTTTCCTTCCTTTTTAAAACATCGCGCGAGTCGCAAAGTAAGCTGTGTATGCGACTGTATTTTTGGAGCGAACAAAGCGCGGGAACCAATAGCATGCAGGCATAGTTATACTGGCGGATTGTTCCCCCGTCGCGCCCCCTTCGTACCAATATGTGATAAATCGCTCAGTGGCCAAGTTCAAGGCCAGCGTTCTTTTTTCACCGTTTGCGCGTACATTAACCTCCATTAGTCAGGTGATATCAATTCAGTTTTCACTGCTGGTTTTATGTTTCAGTATTTTCATGATTTTTTTTATGAAATTATCGTTTCATTTAGCTGTACTAACATGATGGCGCGTGAATAAAACTAATAAATCGTTGTAAAATATGATTTTTTTTTCATCAGGATCAAATTTATTTGTGACCCATGATCAAAGGTATGCTTGGTGCTGTCGCCTGTCTTAGTTTTCGGGAGCGTTCCAAAAATACCCTGTATATATATATATATATATATATATATATATATATATATATATATATATATATCATACTAAGCATATATTAAATAATTTTTTATTCGTAAATTTATGTATGGGTATACAACGTGTCCCAAAATTCAACGATAAGCCAACACCGGAGGATAGACCTGCCCCGGACTAATCGGGGAAAAAAAAAATAAAAAAATATATCCCAATTATATTTTAAATTATATAAAAAAAATGAAATTCTTCAGAAATTGAGACCGTTTATGATATTTTTCATTACCATGACCACAATTATTTAAATATTTTTTTTCCTTTTTTTTATAGGCAACCTAAATAGTACTACTATCTACCACAATTCTTAAAAACTCCAGAATAACTCTTGTTTTATCACGAAAATTAATGAAACTTATTTTATTCCCTAAATTTTTTGAAGACTTTTACTTTTAACCAAATTTAACTTATCGTGGTGTAAAAAAAAAGTATGAACTCTAGTATGGCAAGTTTTTTTAAAAATTGACGCAACTAACCAACATTCCAAAATGTTATAATACTCTAGGAAAACAAGTTATAAAAAAATATGGGCCTATTATTTCTTAACAGGGGCCAAATGACGGTCGGGTGTAATAAAAATATTAGTTCTTGAAAAATGTTTAATATTTCAAAACAAATGGTACAAACAGTTTCACGTGTAATTTATTAAATTATTAGCATTATAGCAAATGTTCGAACTGTTTGCCACCAGCATTTATACATGCACGACATCGCCTTAAAAATGATCGTTTTATTTGTCTTGCATATCTTCTGCTATTAATGTAATCAGCAGCCTGAGTGATATTTCGACGAAGCTCGTCCAATGTCACAATGGGTTTTGAGTAGACCCTGTTCTTAAGACAACCCCATTAGAAGAAGTCCAGGGGGTTCAAATCGGGTGAACGGGGTGGCTATAAGATAGGACCAAGTCGCCCGATCCAACGCCATGGATACTCTTGATTTAAATATTCTCGCACAGGACGGGCATAATGTGCTGGGCAACCATCATTTTGGAACCACATGTTTTGAAGATCACTTAAGGGCACGTCGTTTAACAATTCTTGCAAGTCATTTTGTAAAAAGTTTAAATAACTATTGCCATCTAAGTTTCCTTGTAACTCAAAGGGCCCAATTACTTTTCCATTTAATATGCCGGTCCATAGGTTATTCTTGAATTGATATTGGGATTTGTCTTGTCTCATCAAGTGTGGATTTTCATTACTCCAACTATGTAGGTTGTGAAGATTTTAATACCCATCTTTCTTGCACGTTGTTTCATCCGACCATAGAATTTTGTCTAGGAAGTGGGGATCTTCACTGTGCCTTTGCAGCATTACACGGCAAAATGTGACCCGTAGCGGATAGTCCCGCGGTAATAACGTCTGCACACGCCTGTAGTGATATGGGTGAAGCTTGTGACGTTTTAATATTCGATGTGCAGAACTTTTCGGGATTCCTGTAGCTACTTCTATGGCACGTACCGAAGTAGTCGAGTCATTTTTTATCTCATTGAGAACTTCTTCATCACGATTTAATCTAGGTCTTCCAGCGCTTCTTCTATTGGATGGCATACGACCCTCCGAAAACGCTTGATGCACATTAATAAACACTCGATAATCAGGATATTTTTGAGCATTTGGGTATCTTTCTCGATACAGTCTGCTAGCAGCGTTAGCATTACATCGGCATTCTCTATAGATTAAATGCATATTAGCGTATTCCTGTGGTGTGTACGGTTGCGGCATGTTAAACGCCAAACAGTCCAAAATGCGCCAGAACTCTAAATCACAAAACACACATTCGTAGTCCAAGATAATGCCAGGTCAGTTCAGTTTGCAGATCACTTCCACTCCAAATAATGCCAGGTCAGTTAAGTTTGCAGGTCGATTCCAGTCCAAAAAGTCAAGCCAAAAGTCGATAGTATGTATAGGGCCACGTAAGTTGAATTGGGAATGGTGCGCAGTAAACAAAGGAGCAGAGCGTACTGAACCGACTTGCTGAGAATAATAACAGCTTCTCTACCTGCCCTGTTGTTGTCTCTTTTTAACGTAAATATCTCTATCTATTTATCTCTCTCTAACATCTAAGGTATTAATGCCCCATTCGAATTCCTAGAAATTGTAACAGGAACCCATTTTGGGCATGTAGTAAAAGTGATTACTGACAATTACAATTAAAGGAATTTGGCCCCTGTTTAGAAATAATAGGCCCATATTTTTTTATAACTTGTTTTCCTAGAGTATTATACCATTTTCGAATGTTGGTTAGTTGCGTCAACTTTTAAAAAAACTTGCCATACTAGTGTTCATACTTTTTTTTTACACCACGATAAGTTAAATTTGGTTAAAAGTAAAAGTCTTCAAAAAATTTAGGGAATAAAATAAGTTTCATTTATTTTCGTGTTAAAACAAGAGTCATTCTGGAGTTTTTAAGAATTGCGGTAGATAGCAGTACTATTCAGGTTGCCTATAAAAAAAAAGAAAAAATATTTAAAAAATTGTGGTCATGGTAGTGAAAAATATCATAAACGGTCTCAATTTCTGAAGAATTTCTTTTTTTTTATATAACTTAAAATATAATTGGGATATATTTTTTTTTTCTTTTTTTCCCCGATTAGTCCGGGTCAGGTATATCCTCCGGTGTTGGCTTATCGTTGAATTTTGGGACACGTTGTATATATTATATTTGTTTTATATTTATATACTTTAATTTATATTCTTGTCTTTAAGCGTTTCATATCACTTCATAATTTTATATTTCTGCATCACCTAAAGGTTGACTGGTAGCGAATGCCTCAGGCATTAAGTCCGCCTATACATCATATTGAATGAAGTTTAAATAAATAAATTATACTTCTTTTTAAGAGCGCTGGTACTTGCATCCCGAGATGTTGATGCATCAGCCCAGGCCCGGTGGCACTATGCTTATGGTGTGATGCAATTTTATAGGAGTGACCAAACTATGGCAGAGTTCTGTCATCGATAGTCACCACAGATAATGGAACATAAAGTTCCATTTCCTGAAGCACCACATCAGCGACAGAAGCAGCAACAACGTTGGGATTATCTGGCGAGAAGCAGACCCGCCTCCAAGGGTAGGATGCAATTAAAGACCGCATCTTGTCCCAATCGGCCGACCTATAGTGCCAAACAGGGCGGTAACCTGCAAAACGCAATCACGATGGAAGCGTGAGTGGCACCATAGCCGGGTTCGGACAATGATCCGATGAGCCAAAAGGCGCTACCATGTTGGGGGGAGGGGGATTAGGCCTCCGGCCACCTGCACCCACTAGGAGAAACATAGAACTAAAGTTCTACTTCACGCTGGTAGTCTGCGAGGTCGTGATACCACCCTGGTTCGAGCCGACCCATACGCACGACAGCAAAAGCCTACCTAAGACCTACCGCCTGGTTTTACCACTGTAAAGAATTACTTCGAATATACGCATTATACAAAGTTTTATCCACTTTACACCACACCAATCGCGATTTCTGCTTATTTGTTTGTCATTTCAACAAACATGATTGCATGACAGCATTTACTACAGTTGGCAGTTCAGGGTTTCTATATACTTACGAGCTTTAACTGATATTTAAAGATTTTTTTCATTAAAAGAACTTACCGCATCATTTCGCTCTAAAAATGTATAGTTACGCTCTTTTTTTTCCCGGTTAAAGGAATTTTATTTTGAAACGGCACATTCCTACAAAGAAGAATTTAATAAAACGGCGATTGGAAATCATTAAACTTCATTTCAAATTATCAGTAACAGATGTCTCGACATTTGACTGTAGCATAAGTGGAATTACATACTGAATACATGCACCGTGAGATCTATCGGAGTAAAAGAATCTATCACTTCATTTAGCCTCGAAAGTGTAAGAAGCCATGGAAATCATGGGAAATGGCCGAAATATCTTACAGCTTTCGATAGTTGTAAGTATAACTGAACTGAAACTCACGGATATACACCATATTTTTCTGACAATAGAGATTTTTGCCTTTTTAACACATTGAAAAAGGATTCATAATACTGTATTAGTCCCTACTTTAATGTATGGTAGTGAAAGTTGGGTGTGGCAAAAGAAGCACGAGAGTAGAATAAATGCTGTAGAAATGCGGTCATTAAGGAGTATGCAAGGGGTCGCTTGACAACTGACGCTGGATTTGAGCTCATTAAACATATTTTTAGTACATGGGATAATTCAGAGGATGCTTTGGGTATATTTTGTGACCTTTCCAAGGTCTTCGGCTGCGTTCACCATAAGACATTAATCAGGAAGCTACAGTACTATGGTGTCAAGAACACCGCGCTTAAACTTGTTATTTCATATTTAAGTAATAGAATGAAAAAAAAATATCAATGGTAAAAGTACATACGGGTCACCTGTACTAATGGGTGTTTCACAGGGCTCGATTCTTGGCCCATTCCTTCCTTGATTTTTAAACTTAAACGTCAATCATTTAAATGTGACGAAGTGAATAATGCTATATCAAAATTAGTGCATTGGTTTAACGTTAATAATCTATATTTAAACGGAACTAAAACTAAATGTATTAAATTAAAAACAACGATTGTCAAAAATCTGAGTACCAATGTGTTTTTAAATGGGGAAGAATTGAGCCCTTTTGAATCCACTGTTTTTCTTGGCATCACTCTCGACGCAACGCTTCAATTGGCCCCCATGTGTCCAAACTAGCAGGCTGACTAAGTTCTGCAGCCTATGCTGTAAAAAAGATTAGAGGTCTCACTAGTGTCGAGACAGCTAGATTAGTTTATTTAAGTTATTTCCATAGCATAATGTCTTACAGGATTTTGCTATGGGGAAATGCGGCTGATTCAGAACCTATTTTTGTTTTTTGGAAGAGGGCCATTAGAGCTATTTACAACATAAAACCGAGAGTCTCTTAGAGATAAATGTAAAGAAATAAATATATTAACTTTGGCCTCTCAGTATATTTACGAAAATTTAATGTATGTTCACAAAAACAAAGGTAGTTTTAGTAAAAAAAGTGATATACATTCTGTAAACACTAGGAACAAACACAAGCTAGTGATACCAGTTTCCCGACTCAGTCAGTTCCCGAGTCAGTAATTTATTCTTGGGGCAATGTATACGCTATTACAACAAGTTCTCGGAAAGTGTACAGGCTCTCTCTATTACCAAGTTTAAATATTTTGTTAAGTTGAAACTGTATGAAAAGGGTTATTATAGTATAAATGAATACATGGTTGATAATAACCCCTGGGAATGAGGTGGTCGCTTCCAAGCTGTTTTTAAAATAAATTTTGTACTTATATAGTTTGTACAACCATTAATATAAAATTTGCTTTAAAAAAAAGTCCCGCTGGGTTTATTGCTTGTTCTTCCCAGGACAGAGGTTTTTTTCGAACCAGTGGTAAAGTAAAAAATGACTTTCAATAAGAATTACACATGTGATCTATATTGAATAACCACTTATTCTATTCTATTCTATGCTAGGGGCTGAATCTGAATGACAGGGTAAGAAATTGTGTCATAAAACAAAAGTGTAGCTTGCAGGATGATGTTGTGACCAGGATTAAGAAAGGCATACTTTGGTGATTTGGTCATGTAAAAAGAACAAACGAAGAAAGTGACATAGTAAATATATATTGCAGATGTGAACGGCAGGGGAAGGGACGCCTTAGACGAAGGTTTATCGACCAAATTGGCGATAGATATATTGAAAATGGGCCAGTGTAGGAGTACTCTTAACTGACGAGCATGTCGCATACATGCTCGTCAGATATATGGATGTAAAGAGGCGAGAGAGGTGTGTCAGGATCGTAACAAATGGATGTATGTAGTCTCTGCCTATCCCTCTGGTTGACAGGTGTGAGTGTTTATATTATGAAATAGGACTTGCGTGGTATTAAATTTGGCGGAAAAGATGAGGTCAAATGTACTTTAAAGATCAAGCCTTTTATTTCAAGGGAAATGAACAACTTTCAATATATTATTCAGTGTTATGTTAGAAGGCGATTACGTTTAAAAATAAATACAATTTAGAAATATTTTTCTAAAGTTTTATTGCGTTTCCAAAAACATATTGATCAAAACCTAGTATAAAAATAAAGATAAAGATGAATGAACAGTATTATGTTTGATATATTAGTGTTTTCCTACAAATTCATATTATTCTTTCACATTAATAATTTAATTTAATCTATACACAAAGTTTTGAAGGACCCATTCATTGAATTCAAGTTATTTGTCTTCGGTTTTTTCTTTAAATCTGCTTTCCACATGTTGTCGTTTAGGAATATATCTCTGAAAGAAAATTAAAATATTTTTTTAATATTTTTTATAGTATAAGGGTGCTAAGCGAGCACACAGTCCACCTGATGATAAGTGGTTGATGTGGCCCATAGACATCTACATCTGCCTCCGCGATACAGGAGAAAATCCTAGTGTGGAGGTAACGTTTAAAAAAAAAAGAAAAAAAAGAAAGAAAGAAAAGAATCAAAATGCAGATGCGTTATCAGCCGTGAGAACTATGCGTAAGATATTCGATCTTACGAGTAGGCCTCTTTTGCAGTAAAAAAGGTCTCCGGTTCTCTACACTCACCATACGAAACAGAGCAGCATTAAGCAGCGAGTTTACGCTGATATTCTGTGAGAGCGTGGTCCTTCCCCGATCGAGCTGACCCATTAATGCTACAACTATACAATGAATATAGCTGCAGTATGGCTCTACCAAGTTTATATTAATTTAAGCAAGTAAGTAGCATAAAATATATTAACCCTAAATACATACATAAATCCGAGGTTTGATTAATATAATGACTCATCTGACGGTAAAGTAGGTTCTAGTATTTAACTCACTAGGAAGCAGGGCTCTCTTTCCGTCTAGCTATCCGTGTGTGTTAGTATGTTTTTACTTTTTTTATACAAATTAGTGACAAACAAGCACAAGTCGTAAGTGGTTGTTGTGGCCACAGACATTTCTATCGTTCATTAAATATCAAAATGTATAAAATACTGAGATGGAATTGCTTGTTATACCAATGCAAAGGAACGGAATCTGATCACTCACCACAAGAAACACTGGGCTGCAGGAGAACCTTGACATCAAATGAACTGCTGGCTCATTTTGTCAACCTAACTGATGTTCCTCCAGAGCTACATGAATCATAACTTGAGAAACTTAAAATTATTAACATTTTACTTTGCGCTCACCAACTCCAATTCCCAGGATGGGTTGCAAGCTTTAAGATTTATGGCTGTTTCATTTACGTGGATTCAATCTATTGAAAAATTGTCGAAGTAAGTCTTTTGAATTCACTTGTAGGAAATTAAATAAGTAGAAGTAGCTTAATAGTTGTTAATATTTTCTGGAAATATAATTATTTCTCAGTCTAAACCGTGATTAAGGGAAGCATCGCGAGGGATACCAATTTACTCCATAATTTTATAAATACCTTTAAAATTGGAATTTTTCTAGTACTTTTGAATTTAGTATAGGCAATACCTTTCCGCTTGAATTTGGCTGACCCAGTCTCCATGCTGTTTCTCCATACTAGGAGCTTCTCCTCCATACTCAATTGGCAAATATTTTTTATCTATCCATTTATGTAGGCTCTCGCAGTCCGGTAAAAATTTTATCTGTAATTACAAACACGTAGCTTTCATTAATTTTAGTATGATGGACCTTATAATAGAAAATGAGATCGAGCGGTGCTGTCGCGGTTACCTATGAGGTTCATGCCAAAATAAACTAGACTCTAAATTATAATACTTTAATTTCTAGTATCGATCTTTATATAAAGTATAAGTAAGTATATGTATAGTTATCTTGAGCTTGAGTACTTATATACTTTGCCATAGTTCAAATACCTCTCGTCTTTAGCCACCTCAAAAATCTAGCTACTGCCAGTTCTTTGCTTTCAATCCTCTTGTCTTGTTTTAATTTATCTTTGATTCTTAGAAACAGGTAAAGAACACAATCTAATTAATTGAGACATAAACTGGCATATACTAATTCGTTAATACATACAATTCATATTGTTATTAATTAATTGTTATTATATACGGTAAAACTCGTGATCACGAATTACAGAAAAATAAGGCGATTTGTAAATAATAATAATAATTAATTAAGGCACGTATTTCCGCGGTGTTTTTACTAAAGTCGAAATGAGTTTTACCGTAGCATGGACACGTCAGAGTATGATTTCAAAATACAACAACTTTTATCGGACGTAAGTACATATAAAAAGTTCAAAATATACCCTACAACTAATACACTTAAAACAACTACCGATTTAATAAATAAATACGCCGAAAAATTAAATCTCGATGCGAATTAGACAATACCATCATGTGCCAAACCACCGAGGTTGTATGGATTACCGAAAATACACAAATCAAACGCTTCACTACGTTTCATAGTGAGCCAAAACGCTTCACCAACTTATAAGTTGGCTCAACTCTTAGCAAAAATACTGTCACCACTGAGAGGACATACCAGAGTAAACACAAAGGATTCATAACCATTTTGTTAGTGAGATAAAAGACCTACATCTCACTGACAGTGAAACTATGGTCAGTTTGATGTTCAGACACTATTCACATGCTTACCTATTGAAGACTGCATCTCAATTGTAACAAGGAAGCTAGAAGATAACAACATGCCTACAGAATATACAGTATTACTCAAACACTGCCTCACATCTGGCTATCTATTGTGGAAGGAAGTGTTCTACAAGTAAGTAGACGGTGTGGCGATGGGCTCACCTGTATCTCCCTTAATCGCCGACATATTCATGGAGAATTTTGAGGAGAAAGCCACTTTTACTGCTCCTTTAAATCCAAGATTCTACAAGCGGTACGTAGACGATACTTTCATAATTTTACTATCTGACAAAGTAACTGCATTTTTAAACCACCTTAATTTCATAAACTCTAAAATACAATTCACAATGGAGTTGGAGGCAAACAATTCTTTAGCTTGCCTAGATGTTTTAGTCATCCGAAATCTTGATAATACTATTGGTCACACTGTGTATAGCAAAAAGACCCATACCAACCGATATTTAAATGGTGAATCGCACCATCATCCATCACAGTTAGCTACCGTGGGAAAATCTTTGTTTCAGAGAGCACGATTGATCTGTGACAGAAAACATCTGGCTGCCGAGTTTCAGCACGTCGAGCAAATATTGCAAGAAAAAAAGCTTCGGGTCGGCCGCCTACGTCACAGTGACCGTGTGAAGCCGGCCACAGTCTAGTGTGTGCCCGCTGTACTACCCTATGTCAGAGAAGTCACAGATATGGTTGGCTATATCTTGAAGCGAGCTTCCATTAAAACATATTTCAAGCCGCCGAAGAAGATTAGTCAATTTTTACCATCCGTCAAGTGTCATATCCCTCTAAAAGAAGCAGGAGTGTACAAGTTGGATTTTGAATGTGGTTTCTCCAACATAGGACAAACAAAAAGATCTATAAAAACCCGCTTAAAATAACATACTCGTATAGCACTTGAAGCACAGACGTTCCAAGAAGTCTGCAGTGTGTGAACATTTTCATGATCATCCCCGCCATTACATTAGATTTGATAGACCACAAATCCTCGCAAAAGAACATCGATTCCTACTACTATAAGATTCGCGAGGCTATTGAAATTATTAAAACATCCTAATTTCAATAGAGAAGATGGATGGGTGCTGCCATCCGCTTGGGATCCTATAATTAATAAACCTAGCAAGCTAACAGCATAGCAAAGTGGCGAAGCAATCAGCTTTGTAGCGGTTTCTAACGGTTGCCGTTGAGCAATCAGTTTCAAAATAAGAGGTTCAGATGCCTGGGTGATCAGTAATCGATTGCTGAAAACAGAATTTGAAAATTCGAAACCGTTCTCGAGATAATCGTGGGGCAGACGGACAGACGGACAGACATCGTGAAATCAATAAGTGTCTTCGCAAGCTTCGCCACTTAATAAAATTAAAGCCAAACCCAAGTATACCACTGCAAGACTTCAAGATACTGTAAGCTCATTCTCCGTAGATCAGACCATGAATTAATATTCAAAAACTGAAGGTAGCCAGGCTAACTATGACATCGGGACGTCAAACACCTCAGTCCCCCATGTGACTATGGGTGCTGTAAAGCACCCGAAACGTCGGGAATTAAAAAGTTAAATTAAACACAATAGAATCCAAAAAAAATAGTTTCATTTAATAGGTTTGGCTATTCGTTCTTGATTTTAATTCTATATTAATTAAATATGAAAGAAGGCAGTGGCACCTTAGTCTAGTGTAAAAATCCTTATTCCGATGTATTTACTTTCTAATTCCGAGTGTACAAAATGCAAAAGCCAAAGGTTGGAAGAATATTACACGGTGCTCATTATCCTACAACCAAAATTATTATCATTTAAAAAATATGAATAATCATACCTATGGGTATAGATCTGACAAGTTAATTTTATTTTTCATAATGCAGTTAAATAAGATTAAACAAGGTGTTGTTGATCAATTTTAATAATGTAGGTCACTTAATAAGTTTTGAGATGCTCGAAATTTAAAAATAGAACACACCCGTGTTATGTTTCTAAAAAGCAAATTTATTTAAAAATAGAACTCCATAAGCCAATTGCTCAATATAAAAAAAAAAACAAAGTTCTATTAATTTTCCTGCAACGCTTCCCGCGCTTCATTTAAAACGATGGATCTTAACCGTGAACATTTGCGCGCTATGATATATTAATATGATTTTAAATTTGGTTTAACCTAACAATTAAGTTTACAACTGTTACAATCAGCATTAGAGGACTCAGCTCTATCACGCGCAACAATTTTTAGGTGGTTTCCTAAATTCAAAAGGGGTAAAATTAATCTTCAGTAACAGCAGAAAATGTATGGACTATTCAAATGTTGGAACGAGAAGACCCACGAATCACATATACGGACATCAAAAAGATTGTAGGCATTAGTTCGGGGAGCATTCATACCATCCTACATCAACATCTTGGAGTGAGGAAGCTTTGTTGTCGATGGATCCTTCGTTTGCTCTCCGAAAGCGAAAAACAAACTCAACGTTTTGAAAACGGGGCATCTCGGCGTGTTTCAGAAATCGTTACTGGTGACGAGACATGGATCTATCTATATAATCCGGAAAATAAAAGGCAATCATCGGTATGGGTCTACTCAGGAGGACAGTTACCGACAAAACTGCAAAGACTTCGCAACGTTGGCAAAAAAATGGTGGCTAATTTTTTGTCGCGGAGCGGACATTTGTAGACCGCAAGCTGGAAAATTGCAGGTCACTCAACTCTGAATGGTATACTACAGTTGCATTACCCAAAGCGTTTCAAGCTGTGCGGGAGAGAAGACCAAAGACCGGGCTTCGGGGAATCATGCTGCATCACGATAACGCCTCTTCACACACCTCCCTTAGAACAAAAGCATTTATTGAGGAACCTGAAACTCTAAGTCAGCCACCCCAAAGCCCTGACTTAGCTCCTTGTGATTTTTTTTGTTCCCAAGGGTCAAAGAAAAAATAAAAGGCAAGTTTTTTTCAAGCGCCGAAGAAGCCGTGGCTGCTTACGAAGAAGCGATTTCCGACCTGTCAGATCAAGACTGGCAACAGTGTTTTCAGAGTTGGTTTAGGCGAATGGAACTTTGTATACAGCATGATGGAGAATATTTTGAAATGATGTAAAATAAATATTAATAGTATCTAGAATACTTTTTGTATATCTCAAAACTTATTGAGTGACCTACGTATGTTTCACAAAACCTAAGCGAGAGCAAATTTTCCAGATGTATTATCATCGAACTATTATGTACGTATGTCAAAATTTGTGGGGATATATGGATTGATTGCGTAATAAGCATCCATTCTCATAATCAATATAAACATTATTTCATACTTATGAAATAAAATCCTATTAATACCTTATATTCAAATTAATTTATTAAAAATTTTAACTGCCTGTGGAACTCAAATAATTACATATGCGGTGCAAAAATAACCAAAAAGTCACTATTTAAAAAACACGATAATTACATCCAAAATGTATGAAGCGTGGGTTCACAGCAGTTGCTGACGCAAAAAACAATTATTTTAAAATGTATATATACACATTAGTTCAGATCTTTGATGACTTAACTACGCAAAATTATATTATCAATTTAATAAGAGATCTTGCAGTAAAGAAGAGCTTGGTAAATTGCTCGTAAACACAGTTTTTCTAAATACCTCGGAATATGGATATGGTGCCAATTTTAGAACTCTTCGAAATTAGGTAGTGTATAGTTTCAAAACATCATGTAGTAGTTGACTGTCGTTTTGTTTCAAGATCATAGTTATGTGGCTATGTTTCATCGCTAGTCATTATATGTATTATCATAAACATTGGTTTTCTCTTTAGCGTCGAATTTATCTTTCATGAATAGGCATCGTTCCACCCGACGGTCTTTTTGATCATCTGTAAACTTGTGAAACACTCATCTCAAACAATGCTAAAGGAGGGAAAGTTGTGAAAGATGATTTGAATTGCTACTGCTCCAATATCCAGTCCTCGCTAAAGCTCTATACGTATATGTAAGTTATTGAGTTTCTTGAATAAGTTTACGTGGTAGAGCCATGCTGTAGCTATATTAGTAGTGTAGTTGTAGCACGAATGGGTCGGCTCGACCGGGGAAGGACCACGCTCTCACAGCATACCAGCGTCTAATAGCAGCTTAACACTGCTGTGTTTCGTATGGTGAGTGTAGAGAACCGGAGACCCTTTTTACTGGAAACGAGGCATTCTATCTTAGTCCTCACGGGTGGCAACGCATCTGCATTTTGATTCGCAAACGAGGATAGATGTAGATGTCTATGAGCCACAGCAGCCACTTACCATCAGGTGGACTGTGTGCTCGTTTGACACCCTATACTATAAAAAAAGATAAGTATTTTCATTTAGCGAACATTTTCTTAAATGATCGCGGTTAGAATTAGAGGTCGGCATGTTATCGCTTCATCTTTCCCGTTCGTTTTTGAATTCAGCAAATCAATTAGAACTGTTGCGCGTGAACAAACAATCACAAGTAGTAGTCAGAAGGTTATACATTCTTGGGGCTGTAGTCCTAGTAAATTATTAGTAATCATAGGCTGAAAATCACGCCGATTGAGCTTCATTGCTACGAGCAAATTATTGCCAGATTGTGACGAAAAACATTATTATTTTCAAAATTTTCCAGCATATTTCTGCATCACACCACTCATGCAACCAAATTATTCTAAGTCTGTGTTCTCTTGTTTTTTTTTGTCTTTGTACTTTTTCAATATATAAGTCAATCTTACGCATCTTTGAAAGGGACGAAGAGAGAACGAAGTGTGAAATATGGGTAAATCAGGAATGTCTAGAACAGGTAAATGAAATTGTATACTTGGGGAGTGCTTTTAGCCGGGATGGAAGATGTGATTTAGATGTGGACAGGCGTGTCGCTGCCTGGAACAAAGTCAATGGTGCCCTGACTGCGTTAGTCAAAAGGCAAGGCGTAGTGAAGAGAGCACGCCTTGCAATACATAACGCAGTGTTGGTACCGACTTTGTTATATGGCAGCGAAACCTGGGTGTGCCAGAAGAAGCATAAAAGCAAGTTGAATGCAGTGGAGATGCGATCTCTTCGTAAAATGTGCGGCGTTACCATGGCCGACCGAAAGCGAAACGAAGAGATTCGCAATATGGCAGGTTTGAAAGATGACCTTATCACAAAAATTGATAAGGGCGTGCTTCGATGGTTTGGGCACGTTGAGCGAATGAGTGAAGACCGAATGGTGAAGAAAATATATAGCGCGAAAGTTAATATTAAAAGGTGTCGAGGTAGACCGAGACTAACTTTCGAAGACCATGTGAGCAAACTGCTCGAAGAGGGGAGGGTCAAGAGTACTCGGATACCTAGACGTGCATTTATGAAGAAGATAATGAATCTGAAAGAAGCGAAAGAGGTATGTAAGGATCGTGACACTTGGCGTTCTGTTTTCTCTGGCTACCCCGTCAGGGATTGTGCGTGAAGATAAATATATATATATATATATATATATATATATATATATATATATATATATATATATATATATATATATATATATATATATATATATATATATATATATATGGCAGAGTCGGGAAGGGTCGCCCTAGGCGAAAGTTTATCGACCAAATTGGCGATATATTGAAAATGGGCCAAATCAATAGTACCTTTAACCGACGAGCATGTATGCGTAGGTATATGGATGTGGAGGAAGCGAGAGAAGTCTGTCAGGATCGTGCCAAATGGAAGTCCATAGTCTCTGCCTACCCCTCTGGGTGACAGGCGTGAGTGTTTATGTATGTATGTATGTATATATATAAATATAATCTTACGCACCTACCTAACTGCCCATATTTTCTGTAATAAAACTGTGTGTGTTGTTGTTACTGTCTGAAGTTACTGAATTAATTCTAGATTATTCTCTAAATAATAATTGCTCCATTTTAAATTATCACTTAACATCCAGCCTCCACGATGATAAAATAACTTGCCAGTGATACACAAATGATTAAAGTATCATGAGTATCGTCTTTTAGTATGCCTCTTTGCCCTATAGTAAGAATCCGACACACGATACACGTTGTATGTGTACAATGCTGTATCTAAATATCATTTTATTGTAGCACAGATGTTTGAGCCAATACACCTTCGCCTGACAAGCGATGTGTGTATACATCGTGAAAAAATTACAAACCGAAAAAAAAATATTACGGACGATATTAGGCCTGGAATTGAAACTGTTCTATTGCTCATTTTATGTTGTGCGGTGGCGGCTTAAATAATCTATCACTCCCTTTTGCTTCGTTGATATCGTAAAAGGCGACTATGGGAAATGGCAAAAAAATATGGTTTCCGATTTATGGTAATGCAACCTTATCTACACCATACACCAGACGTAAAATACAGAGTATCTGTGCTGCAGCAGCAGTGTCAAATGTGCGAGAGATCATAAACACGAGGCGCTGTTTGCCATCATGGTCGGCGTTGTAAGACGACCTGAATTTTGATAAATCATGCAATACCTATGTGAGTCTATAGGTACATTTCAAATAATACAATAATTATAATAATTGTTACTGTGGTTCTGATCCTGGTGAAGGAGGGCCAATAATTGTACAAAAATTAATTATCCCGGCCGTATTGACTAAAAACTGTGTGTTGGTTTAAATGACCAACTACTGGTTCAGAGATATTAAAAGAATGATTTTACCTAAATGGATCGACTGTAGGGTGTAGTGCTAATTTACTGTTTCAAGATACTGCAAATGCCCCTAAATTCGGGCTACAGGAAGGATGTGAAGGAATGCATGTGCACTCACCTGGACTTCTGCTAATCTGCCTCGTATCTCAAGGGCTGTGGTCACGATGATTGGATGCCGGCTGTCTTCACAAATATAAACATCACAGATAATCGTGAAATATAGCGTTATTGCAAATGTCTATACTTTACTATGTTTTGTGTAGTTTAATATCTAAATTACACAAAGACGGGAACGATGACGTGAGATATAGGCGATGCGGTTGGTTGCGTGTCTTCTGAACTTGTGAGAACCCCGTCATCATACGAGTGCACATGCTAAGCATAAAAGACGGTAGATAGGAAGCCTGGAAATGGGCTTTGCAGTATTCTCATTGGATAATAATCAACGAATCTCATAAGCGTTAGACGTTAGGGCAAAGTGGCGCAAATATACTGAACATAGCCATGCAGTTATACCATTAAAAGACTAACGCTAAAAGGGTGAAAGTAAACAAACTATTACTGTATTTTTGTTTCTTACCATATTATTAAGTTTTAAATTAACATTTAACCGGGCTGAAGTGAATCAGTGGTTTATGAGCTAAGCACAGGCTATAAAGTTTCGTTAAACGCGAGCAATAAATGAGAGCAAATAATGGTAAGAGATGCAGATGGCTCATGACCTCAGATATATCATGACCGTGCTCTGTGGCATTTTTAGGGGAACTTGTGAGGGGCTGTAATGATAATGATGATGCTTTATAAATGAATGCTGACCCTTTACTAGAAGATGATATTATAGACTATAAAAAATCTCACCATATCACAAATATCTGTAGGCAAAACAGGTTTCACCAGTGTATATAGTCTATCATAGAAATGGGGCGCATTTATTGCGTATATTTGTTTGACACGTACAGGTTTTCCTTCCTGAAATGATAAATAAATTAAAATGATATAAGTACGTTACTATACCGAACTAGCAGTGTTACTTTTTTCAATCAACATGTAATTAATAAAATGCTCACGCATAAAATAATAGGTATATTATTATATTATATACATTATTATTAGTCAATATTTGGCCAACTTGATAAATAATATTTAACTTGATTTGTACCTGGTCACTACGCAACTTCATCGGTATTTAGGAATCTAGATTGCGCTTTGTAAGTGAGTGCTATAACTGACAAGCAGTGGGAACTAAATTCAACTTCAGTCTCCGGAATACATATAGCGTAATATTACTTATTAATAAAGGTGATAAAGGTGGTAAAGTTTAGTAAAGTTAGATTCTATGCACGGCCCACTCCTGACAGGCTTCCTTTAATTTGTGAGAGGATTTGAGCGCAAGGAAATATAAGCCGCGCTGCCCCAATGCATGTTGGCGGACATTACATGTCACTATAGATATTTTTTTTAATTTTTCAGTCATGCAGAATTTTTCACGATGTTTTCCTTCACCGCCGAGCATAATCACGGTGGTATCTTGTAAGAATGTAGACAGTTGAGACACAATAGATATTTAGTAGAAGTATAGTAGCAGCAAGAAAAACGTCATGTTCCCTGTTACTAGGAGATACAGAGCCATTTACTGAAACTACGAGCAGCACCAATTCCGGTGGTAGGTTTCGGCCGCTTGCTTTTTGGTTCCCACCCATCAATGCAAAGTCTTATCGCCAAATGACGTTGTCGTGCTCCGACATGATGCTTGGTAAAGCTATATGGAGAATGGGTCTGAACAGTAGCGTTGTGTGTGTGTGAACCGGGTGCGATGCGTCAGTTGTTGCTGTGTCGGGTGCTTGATCGTGGTGGGTAGCGAGATTCGAAGTACGGTGTTCTATTGGCCGACCTCAGTTAGTTGGGGCCCTAATAAGTGAATTAGCTCCTCATAATTAAGGATTGCACTCTAATCTCAGCGCAGCCCATCACCATCTTGAGACTGAGAAGCCGCTTTTCCTACTTTCTTGATGGAGACCCAAATGCGGCGTACCGTAACTATCCTGGATTCCACTGGAGTACAAATTCCATCTACGTGCCGGAGTGTGTGTGTACATCCGCAATAACATCTACTACCAGCGTCTCCGTCACCTTGAAGACCCCACTTTCTCGACCATATGTGTGATGGTAGGTACTGATAAAATCCTTTATGCCTGTGTCTATCGATCGCACAGCGGTGACCAGGAGACAACACGATTATCTCAGGCTGCTTATGTGGCCCTAAATTGGTACCCTACTGTATAGTTGATCTTTCTGGGGGACTTTAACGCTTGTTACCAAGACTGGCTGTTCCCATACCAGAAGACCGAACATGCTGGAAGAGAATTGTGGAATTTCTCGCTAATTGCTAGGTCCTTCTCAGCTAGTAAAGGAAGGGACTAGGGTACCCGATGTAGACAATAACACAGCCAATTGCTTGGACCTTCTGCTGACTACTGAACCAGACAGGCATAAAGTACAGGTTACCTACTCTTTGGGTACATCTGACCACTGTCTGGTGAAATCTGTATCGTCATATTCTCCACCTGAGTACCGAGTCCCAAGGTGTTCGACGAATATGGCGGTATAAGTTAGCTGAGCTATACTTGGCAGGAGGTCTGTTTCTCTTCTGCAGATCCGTCGATCTGCACGGTTGCTATAATGGATATGTTGCGCCAAGCTATGGAGTATTTTATGCCTTCTCTGACGCTCCCACCAGTAACAAAGCACGCCCATGGTTTAACGCTGAATGCGCCCAAGCTGAAAAGCGCAAGCATTTAGCATACCTATCCTGGGTCTACGCTCGAAACTGTAAAGCTGCGGATATTAGACACAAAAAGTAAACTTTTAACCAGGCCGCCAAATCCTACAAAAAAGCATTACGGAAAGCTAGTCTCGATCGCATTAAACATATTGGCTAGACCATCCGGCACTAGAGCTTTTTGGTCTCTCGCCAAAGCGGTCGAGACAAACTTCTGTCGTCCTGCACTGCCTCCGCTGGTAAAAGCGGATGGCACACTGGCGCGTACGGCTAAAAAGAAAGTGGATTTGTTCGCGTCTGGACAGTGGCAACAACGTTCCACCTAAATTACTATTAATAAAGCTAGTGAACCAGACGGTATAACAGGTATAGTTCTAAAGGCTTGTGCACCTGAGTTGTCTCCTGTGCTGACACGCTTGTTCTGCCTCTAATTTAGGTCTGGAATAGTGCCAAAATTCTGGAAGCTGGTCAACGTGCAGCCTGTTCTAAAAAAGGCACCCGTACCGATCCTGCCAATTATCAGTAAATCTCCATTATATCCATACTCTACAAGATTATGGACTGTATATTGAACGTCCGCTTAATGGCATACCTAGAAGAGAATGATCTCCTTAGTGACCGGCAATACGGGTTTTGCTGAAATCAGTCAGCTGGGGAGCTTGTAGTGTATACTACAGACGTATGGGTTGAGGCACTCGAGAACAGTGGGGAAGCGTTTGCTGTTTCCCTCGATGTCTCGAAGGTCGTTGACAGAGTTTGGCACGATAGCCTTTTGGGTAAGCGTACGGCTTATTCCCTGGTCTGATTGAATGGGTAAAGGACTTTCTGAGTGAACGGTCTCTTCGGGTCGTCGTCGATAGCTGCTCATCCGATCTTTTGGCGATTAACGCCGGTGTTCTTCAGGGGTCTGTTCTCTCTGCAATTCTCTGCCTATTGCATATTAATGACATGCTTATGCCTGGTATGTATGGATATGCAGACGATAGCATAGTTGTGGAAAGATACCAACCAAGTCCTCGGGCCAGTCGGGATCAAATCCAGTCCGAAAGAGAAGCTAAGTTAGAGCGTGTGAATCTTACACTTTAGGCAGTCTCCGAGTAGGGCGATACCAATCTTGTGAAATTCAACACCTCAAAACACAAGCGTATCTCTTCTCTGCAAAAAGAAACCAGCTCATCTTGGCTCATTCTTTCCAAAATGTATCACTGGAATACACCGACCTTTAGTTGTTGGGGGTTGAGATATCCTCAAATCTGAACTTTGGGTGGTTCATTGAGTCCAAGGCCAAAGCAGCTGCAAGGATGCTAGGAGTCGTTGCAAAGATGAGGCGATACTTCACGCTGGGACAGCTGCTTACTTTATATAAAGCGCAAGTCAAGTCGTGCATGGAGTATTGCCGCCATGTATGGGCTGGTGCTGCAAAATGCCACCTAGCAACTTTGGCTAAGGCGTGCTTAGAGGCTTATTGGTGACCTAAGTTTGGTTAAAACCAATCTCATCAGCCTCGAACACATGCGCAAAGTACCAGCCTTTTGGTTTTCTACAGGATGCATTTCGGAGTGTGAGCATGAATTGCATAATTTAATGCCTTCCTCTCCCTTCCACCATCGGATAACTGGACTTTCAGCCAGTCTCCACTCTTTCCTTGTTGACTTACCACGCATTCGAACCAAACGGTTTGCTACATCTTTCGTGATGTGTACAGCAAAGGAGTGGAATAAGTTGCCAGCATCTGTCTATTCATCCGATTACAATGTGGGTGTCTTCAAAGCAAGAGTGAATAGGCTTTTCTTAAGTCAGTGCGCTTTACCATCTTAGGCTACATCACCACTCACCATCAGGTGGGATTGTAGTTAAGCGCTGGTTTAGTATCATATAAAAATAAAAACTGCTGGATCTGCTGGATAAACGATTAATATTATAATATAAATCAGTAGCCACTGTAACTCTCAAGACGCTCTTTAAAATTTCATATTACCCTTGAAGCAAGATTTCTACAGAAACTACTATTTTTTTACTTTTGTCACTGATTCATGTATTCGGCGATGACGGAATGCTTAAATATGAAACAGCACTGCGGATACTACCTTCCTTTATTTAAAACCATCTTCATTGACCTACTACTAAAAGGTCAATAACCACCTTAAAATTATAAAAGCACCCCTTCTATAATTTCTAGCATTAGTGTGACATAGTTAGGAGGCGAATCGTGTGCTTCTTTGATTTATGGTCTTAAGTAGATAGGCAGTGACAGTTCGTGATTATCATCTATACAGGATGGAAAAAACGAACGGGACATGGAGGGAAAGTACTTACATTAAATGTTGAAGATATTAAATTTCACTTAAAGGAAACAGCCCTTTGTTTTTCAAAATGGGAATAAACATTAAAAAAAATGCAATAAGCTTACCCGAGCCGCGAATTGAAACAACTAAAATTGCAAAAAAATAATATTATTAAATTAATTACACACCTTTACTGATTTTCTCGTAAAATCTCAAACCTTTTTTGAGTCACTGCCACATTGCTTAAAGTTATAATTTCGTTATTTTATATTAGATTTTATTATATTTTCGTTATAATCTAATACTAGCGTAACAATGGGTTTCACATCCTGTTTGACTCAGTCATTTTTATTTTACTCTTTATTTCCACGTATTAGGTGAGATAGTGAAACAGCACGGGGCTGTAATGTTGATGATGATGAATGATGTAAGATAGTGATTTGTACGATTTGTCGACCGCCGAATGACACTACGACCACTGGAAAATTGTGGGCATAGCTATACTGTCCACAACTGCGTATCTATCACTATGTTGTAGAAAATTATAACACAATAAAATGGACTGGAATAATTTCATGATCAATATTGTGACAGTTTATTGCATGTTAACAATAAGACTTATTACTTTAATAATTACCGTTTAAAATATGTTTCACATTATCTTCTTTTTAAGGTTCCTTCTCTAGATTACCATAATGACCTTATACAACCTGCATTCGTTGACTCCCTGAATAACTTAAGAAAACGTCACCTTGAGGTCTCTCCATTCTTTTTTGTTTTTTTTTTACTCGAAAACCTTTGTATGATACTTCAGTAATTCTACTAAATCCATAGCGCTACTTCTGGGTCAGCAGGGCAATGCCGATATATCAGTAATGATATGTGTAATATGATATATGATATGTATTCTTACCAATAGATATAGTAGAAAATCTCTGAAAAAGAAAACGTTGACCTTCGGAATTAAGCGCAACGAGTAACTCTTCATATCTAAAATTATAATATGACCCTCAGGTAGAAATTTTTGGGTCTTGATCCACAGATCAGCCTGTATCGTGAAACTTTTCAACACATCGTAAAATTGAAATCTTTCGAGAGTCGGGTCTTGAAGTTGGTGGATCAGGATTTCATAATCGCCTGCTTCGTAAGTTGTTACGTTTCTGAGGAAGAAAAGGAATCTAATAAAATAATAAAAAATCTAACTAAATAAAAAAATAAAAAAACTTAGTGACAATTATGATGTTAGTCATTTTATTGAAATTTCTGTGAAGTGGCTGAAGAGCCGTCGTCCCATCTGAACCCGAAGGTCGTCAGAGGCTACTTAGAAAAATGCACAAGGTTTATAACGAGACATTTACAAACTAATTTTTTCATGACCGCCTATTATAAGCTGAACATAAGTAATTGGGGTATAGGCATTTTTGCCACTGTTGCCACGCTTGGCGCACAACCACATCATCATCATCATTACAGCCTTTCATAAGTCCACTGCGGAACATAGGCTTCTCCCAAGGAATGCCACAAAGCACGGTCCTTAGCCACCTGACTTCCTGCATGTCTTACCAGGTCGTCACTCTATTTAGTGGGGGTCGCCCTACACTTCGCCTACCGGTACGAGGCTGCCACTCGAGAACATTTCTTCCCCATCGGTTGTCGGTTCTTCGTGCTATATAGCCGGCCCACTGTCACTACTTCAGCTTACTAATCCGTTGGGCTATGTCAGTTACTCTGGTTCTACTGCGGATATCCTCATTTCTAAGTTTATCACGCAGAGAAACCTCGAGCATAGCCCTCTCCATAGCTCGCTGAGCGACCTTGAGTTTCCTCACACGGGCAGCAGTGAAGGACCACGTCTCAGATCCGTAAGTCATCACTGGCAACACGCACTGGTTGTACAATTTCGTTTTCAGGTTTTGCGGTATGTGTAACGAGCAGATGTGTCCTAGTTTCCCGAACGCTGCCCAGCCGAGTTGAATCCGTCGATTGACCTCTCGGTCGAAGTTGGACTTACCTAGTCGAACTATTTGTCCCAGGTAAACATACTCAACAACAACTTCGAGCTTAGTGTTCCCAACAACTACCGGCATAGATGTGACATGGACGTTAAACATGATTTTTGTTTTGTCCATGTTCATCTTAAGACCTATCCGTTGGGAAATACTATTGAGGTCATTGAGCATAGTGCTTAGGTCCTCCAGCGATTCTGCCATAAGGACTATATCGTCGGCAAATCGAAGGTGAGTGATGTACTCGCCATTGATGATAATACCGCATCCTTTCCAGTCCAGTAGCTTGAAAACGTCTTCCAATGTAGCGGTGAAGAGTTTCGGGGATATAACGTCACCCTGTCTTATACCACTCTGCAAATGGATATGTTTCGTACTCTGATTCTGTACTCGGATAGCCATCGTAGCACTACTGTACAAGCACTTCAGCACTTCGATATACCGACAGTCAACTTGGCACCGCTGAAGGGAATGCAGCACCGCCCAAATTTCGACGGAATCAAAGGCTTTCTCATAATCCACATCGCAAGGCAAAGTGGCAGATTGTACTCCTCTGTCTTTTGTAAAATTTGCCGAAGGGTGTGTATGTGGTCCATGGTACTAAAGCCTTTTCGGAAACCAGCTTGTTCGGACTTGGAAGTCGTAATGACGCGAGCGTTGTCACCTTTCTTGAAGAACAAGACCATCGCACTTCTGCTCCACGCCTCCGGAGTAGTGCCACCATGGAGGACGGAATTAAAGTGCTTCTGAAGGACTTCAAGTAACGGTTATCCACCCGCTTTCAGAAGCCCCGCTGTAATTCCATCCTCGCCCGGGACTTGCCGTTTTTATGGTGCTGGAGAGCCATTCTAATCTCGCTCAGACTGACATCCGGGATATATTCGGAATAGTGTCGGATAAGACTCGCTCTTGGATTGTGGCTCCAGGATGACTTGTACAGGTGCCCATAGAACCTCTCAATCTCACTCAAAATCTCAGGAGTCCCGGAAACGATGCTGCCACATTCGGTCTTCAGCTTTGAGCAGTTGGCTTTTTTTGACAGTCAGATCCCTGGCAAAGACTTTGGAGTCTTGGTTTTGCTCGATCGCTTCTTCAATACAAACTGTATTGAAGTTGCGTAAGTCCCGCCGCATGCATTTAGAGATCTGTCTGTTCAGTTGCCTGTATGCTGTCAAATCTACTGAAGACTGCAGCTTCATATCCCGTCTAACAGCCATGAGATTAAGAGTGTGATCGGAGAGTTTTTGTATTCTTCTGCGGCGGGTCTTGCAAAACTTAGCTCTGACCGCATGGACAGTTTCCATGTGCTTGTTATTCATGCTTGGCACAACCACAGTAAGGCAATCAATACGTTGCCCTTAAATCAAATAAATCTTTGTTTTAAATATCGGTCGAGTCCTCCAGGCTTAACCGAGGACATAATCACCGATAGATAACGCTGTAGTCTTCGGACTGCGGAGACTGCGGAGTTTCTATCACCGTTTCTTCTACGAACAGAGGCACCTAATTTTTAAATGGTATGTAATGTTAACATGGTAAAGTTGTTTATGATAATAAACCATGTTGATCTTCGAAAAACAAGACTTAAATTTTTAACATCGAAAAAATAAATAATTTTCATTTTACTTCATTTCACACATTTAGTCAATTTATTGACAAATTTTACTTTGAAATTTAGCCCAAAATTACTCATTCACATAACATAAATAAAAAAGATGTTAGCTTAGTGCAAAAAAAATCACAGATTATGGAAGTGATAGGTTTTACACTGTCAAATGTTCAGAGTGCTGAATTCGGAGTAATACTTTTATAGTTCAAACCTTCTAGATAGCAATGTATGTAAATATTGGAAAATTAATGGAGTAGTCTACTTTTATCTATCAGCATATGTATGTTATAGAGCATAGTTAAATTTTATCCACTCTCCCTCCCCCTACCAGGCGAGCGTCACCCCACCGCGCTCCAGAAAATGTCTCGAAGCGCGGATTTTTCCAGTTTTAAAGAAAACCGTACACGATGCATGAAAAGTGTGTAGGTTCAAAATTATCCTTGATAATTATGCTATAAACCTCTTATACACACAGAAGCGATATCACTATAAATTTATGCTAGTTGTTGTGATTTGTCATTTGTTCGAAGTTGTTGACAATTATCGAGAAGGCGTGGAGACATGAGTGAAGAAACCGTAACGTAAATCGCAAAGCTTCATACAACCGCGCTATGATAATTACAATAATATAAATTTGAGGCGCGTGTTTGCGTGAGCACTGGCGGGTCGTCATTCAGAGAGAACTGCTTTAAACCGGCTTGGCCAGTGCTCCAACTCAGGGTTACATCACCCTGAAAAATAATAAGTGTAAGATTTTATTGTTTAAAAAATGATTTGTGTCAAATTAAATATAAAAAAGTTTTAATATGGTTTACTGTACTGTTTGTAGAACAAATAAAAATATATCTTTTTTCTTCTGGACTATCCGGAGTCCGCAACATGGATGTTATAGGTACCAAAAAAAATGGGAACTAGGAGCCTCATTTCATTAGGATTTCTATTACCGTTGTAATCCAGTTCACGGTGGGTGACAAAGCCTCGGGTAAGAACAGTTGCAATATTCAATACTTATAAGTAACTAGCTGTTCCCCGCGACTTCTTCCGCTTCTTCTTCAACCCTAATTCTTTTTCTAAAATATAAGTAGCTTAAGTTACTCCTTATAGCGTCAGCTATCTGCTAGTGAAAGTCCCTCCAAAATCGGTCCAGCCGTTTCGGAGATTAGTCAGAACAAACAGACAGACAGACAGAAAGACAAAAATTTAAAAAGCAGCCATGTGCGAGTCGGACTCCGTAGGGTTCCGTAGCAGCAAGTAACATAATTTACGATTTATGACGTATTAAAAAAAACTACTTACTAGATTTCGTCCAAACCAAATTTCGGTTGAAGTTTACATGGAAATGTACATCATATATTTTTTTTTAGTTTTATCATTCTCATATTTTAGAACTTACAGGGCGGAGACACACATTTTACCACTTTGGAAGTGTCTCTCGCGCAAACTATTCAGTTTAGAAAAAAAAAATGGTATAAGAAACCTCAATATCATTTTTGAAGCCCTACCCATAGATACCCCACACGTATGGGTTTGATGAAAAAAAAAATTGAGTTTCAGTTCTAAGCATAGTATATGGGGAACCCCTAAAATTTATTTATTATTTCCTATTTTTGTGTAAAAATCTTAATGCGGTTCACAGAATACATCTACTTACCAAGTTTTAACAGCATAGTTCTTATAGTTTCGGAAAAAAGTGGCTGTGACATACGGACGGACAGACAGACAGACAGACAGACATGACGAATCCATAAGGGCTCCGTTTTTTGCCATTTGGCTACGGAATCCTAAAAATGTGTTTTTGTTATAAATACCGTATATTTTTTTATAGTATAGGTTGACAAACGAGCACACATTCCACCTGATGGTAAGTGGCTGCTGTGGTCCATAGACATCTACATTTATCCTCGTTTGCGAATCAAAATGCAGATACGTTGTCACCCGTGAGGACTAAGATAGAATGCCTCGTTACCAGTAAAAAGGGGCTCCGGTTTTCTACACTCACCATACGAAACACAGCAGTGTTAAGCTGCTATTTGACGCTGATATTCTGTGAGAGCGTGGTCCTTCCCCGGTCGAGCCGACCCATTCGTGCTTTTTTTTATAGGAGTGCGGGCAAACGAGCATGCGGCTCGCCTGATGGTAAGTGACTACCGCCGCCCATGAACAACTGCAACACCAGGGAGGGAATTTCAGATGCGTTGCCGGCCTTTTAAAAAGGAGTACGCTCTTTTCTTGAAGGTCCCTAAGTCGTATCGGTCCGGAAAAATCGCTGATGGTAATCGATTCCACAAGGAAGTCGTGCGAGGAAGAAAACATCTTCTAAATCGCACAGTGGTGGACCGCCAATCATCCAGATGGTGTGGATAGTATCGGGAGTTCTGCCGCGATGTGCGTTCATGAAATTTGGCGGCTGGGATTAATCCGAACAATTCCTCAGAGCACTCCCTATGGTAGATGCGAAAGAAAATGCAAAGGGATGCAACATCTCTTCGCAGTGCCAATGAATCGAGCCGATCGGAAATTGCTCGGTAGTCGACGATTCGAGCCGCTCTGCGCTGGATGCGGTCAAGTGGAAGGAGCTGGCACTGGGGAGCCCCTGCCCAGAGATGGGAACAGTATTCCATGTGAGGCCGAACCTGCGCCCTGTAAAGTTGCACGCGGTGTGCCGGCATGAAATACTGTCCCGCTCTGCTGAGCTCGCCAAGCTTTTTAGAGGCCAATTTGGCCTTCTCTTCCAAGTGACCACGAAACTGCACGTCACTCGATATGTTGACACCGAGGATACCGATATTGGCTGAGGCAAGAAGGGGAGTGCCTTGAAACTGAGGAGATACGACAAAGGGGTTCTTTTTAGCGGTAAACGCGCAAACTTGTGTCTTCTGAGGATTAAACTGAACTAGATTTAGTCGCCCCCAATCCGAGACTTTGTCCAGCAAAGACTCGACTTCAGACACAAGTTTGTTCCGGTACTCGGCGACGTTTTCCCGAGAAAACTACAACTACACTACTAATATAGCTGCAGCATGGCTTACCACGTGAAAATATATACATGTATATACTTTTATATGCATTTAGTAAAAAGCTGTTATTTTGACATTACAAACAGACACTTCACTTTTGTTTATATATATATATATATATATATATATATATATATATATATATATATATATATATATATATATATATATATATGACGGGACCAGCACTATTGCACGTGCGGCGCGGTAGCCGTCAGTGCAGTTAGACAGAATTCTTGTAAAAGACACGTGTACCGCACACCTGCGGCATTGCACCTGCGGTGCCGCCCGTCCTGCTTGTATAAAACGGACGGAGCGGCCACCGTTAAGACAGTCTTGGCTCTGACGTGAAACGGTACGCTTGTCGTATTCCGTTACTAGTTTATCCTCGACTCGTTGGATAATTAATTCGTGTAAACGAATTAATTATTATTCCTAACTACAAAATTAGTCTCTGTACTAAACTCAATTACCCTTTCTACATCAGAAGTAGGATAAAGTCCCCATTTTTGCCCACATTTAATCTTCGAATAGTATGAGGATTATTACATTTGTGGAAGACTGTAATGCATTCCGCATTGATGAATCTGTTTTATGTTAAATACCGTAATGAAATTTGCTATGCTACTTACGATATTTTCGTATTTTTAAAGTGTAGAGAAAAGATAAAGTGAAATTATTTAAGCCAATTTTTTTAATGTGTTCGATTTGTATTAAAAGTAGCCCGCAAGTATTTTCATTATTTCTTGATGTACCTAAATATGTTAACAAATGTCGAAAGAAGTTGGAGGCTTTCTAATTAACTTATTCAAGTTATGTTGTAATTTGATAGTTCACGCGAAACATGATTATCATTTGCTATATTCTGAAGTTCAAAACGTTTAAGGGATGTACCAAAATAAAGGATTAACTTTAACACGCTATGAATTGAAAATAATAAGTGACATTTTTGTGTTCTAATGTGTTGATCAGTGTTGCAGTTTGCTCCAAATATTGTCGTCGACAAGATTGGGGTTTGATGTCGAGGGATTCGTAGAAGTCTCTACAACAATGATCAATGAGGAAGATGTTGTGACGGCTAATCGAACATGGTCATGTACGGCCGAGCGCTGGTAAGATTGAGCCTACACCGCTACAGTCATTAACTTATCGGCTGATCTTACGGCAGGTCAATTCATGCGGCCGCCGAACAAATGGTGCTTTGGCGCTGTAAATGAACGTCTGAGGTCGGCTTTCGTAGATTTTGCGCAGTTGCTTCCTTCCCTTTGAAATATGTGGTGGTATCCGTTTCTACACATAGTTTCAGTTTTTTTTTTTTGCAATATTTTCAAATGTCATACAGTTGCCGTTTCATAAGAGAATATGTGATGAATTTTGGAAGCTCGATATTCCATGGTTTGCAATACATTTATCTCGATTTCTTATAATTTTGCAAAGCAGTGCGACGATTCGCTAGCGCAAGTATGGCGCGACGGCTTGCTGGTACGATTGTGGCACGAACGCAGCAGAACGAAAAGCTGGAGTGCGTATGCCTGGAGGTAGCCATATCGGCGCGTTCATGACCTAAATGAAGTGGTCGACCCTTGAAATATTTAACAAGAGTTAATATCTGTTAGCAGGTGGTGATAACTGATAGACCGTATGCTGTTCACTGTCAACCGCACAAGGACGTGCGACAGTCAGAGGTAGGCGTGTCTGTGCATCTAGAAAATACTAGAGACGTTGCAACACTCTAGCGAAGTAATTATTCTTGTGCAGGAAAGGAACATGGAGTTGCAGGAAGGCTGGTCTGTGCTGCACTGGGATGTGTCGTTTTGCTGTTGGTTTACATACTTAGGTGTTATCATGTCACTACGTCCCTCACGATACACTTTTGTGTGATTGTGACAGGTACATGTTTGCGGTATGGTTGGTCTGTACCTGTTCTATATTGAATTGAAAAAAAAAGAGAGTAAGAAAAAAATAGTTCTTACTATCATTGCAGGGCTTTGTGCCGGGCCAATGATATAGCTATAGGGAATAGTGATTCCGGAATAGCGAAAACACTACTTGAAAAAAAAAGAGAAAATAGAAAAGCTACAGACTAATCATTCCGATCTCGCATAAAGTTAATTAAAGTTTTGTAGGGCTTACTGCCGGATCAAAACAGATTGTCACCCTTTGATTTTGATGAGACTTGAGATGAGATTTGACTTTGATGAGATTGTCAACCAAGTCTGAAGGGTCAATATAGACCGGACCAGACGCTGTTATGTCAGGATAGTCGAACGATGTTTTTTTCTCTACAGGTAACTAAAATTGTGATGGAGCGCGTGCGAGGACGCACGCATGTCAGTATGGCCGTGACGGGACCAGCACTATTGCACGTGCGGCGCGGTAGCCGTCAGTGCAGTTAGACAGAATTCTTGTAAAAGACACGTGTACCGCACACCTGCGGCATTGCACCTGCGGTGCCGCCCGTCCTGCTTGTATAAAACGGACGGAGCGGCCACCGTTAAGACAGTCTTGGCTCTGACGTGAAACGGTACGCTTGTCGTATTCCGTTACTAGTTTATCCTCGACTCGTTGGATAATTAATTCGTGTAAACGAATTAATTATTATTCCTAACTACAAAATTAGTCTCTGTACTAAACTCAATTACCCTTTCTACACATACACATTCTATATATATATATATATATATAAATATATATATATATATATAAATATATATATATATATATATAAATATATAAATATATATATATATATATAAATATATAAATATATATATATATATATAAATATAAATATAAATATGGATATAGATAAGAAAGTATACTTACGTAATGGAGAATGCAGTCTTGATGTTTTCCGATAGGGGGTCTCTAAATGTGTATACCTCTGACATAATACTTCGCGTGGTGCAGAACTTTTCTATGCATTTCTTTGTGCGTTCCAGGCTGCCATAGCAGCTATGAAGGAATTTCTCCAGCATGAATTCATCTAGAAAAAAAAGGAAATCTTACGTCATTATGTAATGCATGCAATTACATGTTACCTGGCGATCAGATCGTGAAGGGTGTCGCCTGAGTATGATCTATTTACGAGGGCTGCACTAAAAATATCGGGAATTGAATATTTCCACTGTTCTTGTCATATTAAAATCTTTTTAATTGAAAAGTCCTTGGTTTTAAAAATCGAATACCATTTATTTATTTAAAAAAAGATTCTCGGTCTTGTCACAAGGTTTTGTCAGACTTGTTTAGTCGTTGAGAAAATGGAATTGACTCGAGAAAATTCAAGAGCCATGATTTATTATGACATTCGAAGTGGTTTAACACAAAAACAGTGTGTTGACCGGATGATTTCTGCATTTAGTGATGAAGCCCCATCCAAATCCACAATTTATCGCTGGTTTGCTGAATTTCAACGTGGACGTGTCAAGCTCAGTGATGATCCCCGTCAAGGTCGTCCAAAAACTATAGTCACCCAAGAAAACGTTGATGCTGTGCGTAAGCTGATTGAGGAAGATTGACATGTGACATACATCGGCACATCATACATCATACACAGAGCGAATGCGGTATCCATCGGGAAAACAACTTTTTTACACCTAATTGTTCATGCAAGATTATTTGTATTTGACTACGAATGCGGTATCCATCGGGAAAACAACTTTTTTACACCTAATTGTTCATGCAAGATTATTTGTATTTGACTATGAGACAAATAATCTTGCATGAACAATTAGGTGTAAAAAAGTTGTTTTCCCGATGGATACCGCATTCGCTCTGTGAAGAGCAAAATGCGGCTCGCGTTACTTGGTGCGTCAGAACTCTCGAAAGATTCCACGCAGGATCCTCAAATGCTGTATACAACATCGTATCAGGTGACGAATCCTGGATATACGCGTACGAATCCGAAACAAAAAACCAGTCACGAGTTTGGGTGTTCGAAAATGAGTTAAAGTCAACAAAAATTGTTCGTTCACGGAGTGTTGCAAAAAAAATGGTGGCCACGTTTGTCTCCAAAACCGGCCATGTTACGACTATTCCTCTTGAGGGATAAAGAACGGTTAATGCAAAATGGTATGCTAGTATTTGTTTGCCACAGGTCGTTTCTGAACTCCGTAAAGAGAACTGCAACCGCCGCATCATCCTCCATCACGACAATGCGAGTTCTCATATCGCACACAGAACAAAAGAGTTTTTAGAGCAAGAAAACGTAGAATTATTAGACCATCCGCCGTACAGCCCCGACATAAGCCCTAATGATTTCTATACTTTCCCTAAAATAAAGAATAAATTGCTTGGACAGAGATTTTCATCACCTGAAGAAGCTGTGGACGCCTACAAAACGGCCATTTTGGAGACCCCAACTTCCGAATGGAATGGTTGCTTCAATGATTGGTTCCATCGTATGGAAAAATGTGTCAAATTTCGCGGAGAATACTTCGAAAAGTCCCCCCAGTCCCCGGCGGCCCCGCTATTCCTGGCTACGGTGGCGACCATGGTAACGGCGGGGCAGGGGGTGCTAAGAATCTCCGGTGGAGGTTTGGTTGCCACCTACGACGACTCGACCTGGCAACATACAACGCACGCACCCTGAGGACTGACGAGAAGATCGTGGAGCTGGAAGAAGAGATAGACAAGTTGCGCTGGCATATTATAGGATTATCCGAAGTCCGAAGAGAGGGGGAGGACACGGTAATCCTCGAATCCGGCAACTTGCTCTATCACCGGGAGGGCGAACATCTGTCCCAAGGAGGTGTCGGATTTATCGTCCACAAGTCTCTCGTTAACAACGTTGTAAAGATCGGGAGTGTGTCGACGAGGGTTGCGTACCTTATACTCAGAATCACCAAACGGTATTCACTGAAGGTCATACAGGTTTACGCACCAACCTCGGCACACCCCGATGAGGAGGTGGAGGAAATGTATGAGGATATCTCTAGAGCCATGCATTCCTCCAAAACCCAATATACGGTGTAAATGGGAGACTTCAATGCAAAACTAGGCACAAGAGAGAACGGTGAGCTGAAAGTAGGGAAATTTGGAATAGGGCAACGGAACCCAAGGGGCCAGCAGCTGGCCGACTTCATGGAGAAAGAGGGACTCTTTATGATGAACTCTTTCTTCAAGAAGCGGCCCCACAGGAAGTGGACCTGGTTGAGCCCCGACGGTTCGACAAAAAATGAGATTGACTTCATTATAACGACCAGACGACAACTGTTCAGTGATGTCTCAGTGATCGCGAGGGTGAAAACCGGCAGCGATCACCGAATGGTTAGAGGCACACTGAACCTAAATGTTAAGTTGGAGAGGTCTCGTCTGATGAAGTCAACGCTCCGTCCCCCTCGTGCTCTAATCCAAAGTCCCGAAACCTTTCAGCTCGAGTTACGAAACCGTTTTCAGTGCCTAGAAGACTGCAATGAAGTGGACGATATGAATGACAAGCTCGTGGAAACTGTCCATGCGGTCGGAGCTAAGTTCTGCAAGACCCGCCGCAGAAGAACACAAAAACTCTCCGATCACACTCTTAATATCATGGCTGTTAGACGGGAGATGAGGCTACATTCTTCAACAGACTTGACAGCATACAGGCAACTGAACAGACAGATCTCCAAATGCATGCGGCGGGACTTACGCAACTTCAATACAGCTCGTATTGAAGAAGTGATCGAGCGGAACCAAGGCTCCAAAGTCTTTGCCAGAGATCTGTCTGCCAGAAAGAGCCAACTGTCAAAGCTGAAGACCGAATGTGGCAGCATCGTTTCCGGGGCACCTGAGATTTTGAGTGAGATTGAGAGGTTCTATGGGCAGCTGTACACGTCATCGTTGGAGCCACACGCAAGTGTGAGTAACGATCCAAGAGCGAGTCTTATCCGACACTATTCCGAAGATATCCCGGACGTCAGTCTGAGCGAGATTAGAATGGCTCTCCAGCACCTTAAAAACGGCAAGGCCCCAGGCGAGGATGGAATTACAGCGGAGCTTCTGAAAGCGGGTGGAAGACCGGTACTTGAAGTCCTTCAGAAGCTCTTTAATTCCGTCCTCCATGGTGGCATAACACCGGAGGCGTGGAGCAGAAGTGCGGTGGTCTTGTTCTTCAAGAAAGGTGACAACGCTCCCTTGAAGAACTACAGACCGATTTCCCTTCTGAGCCGCGTCTACATGCTGTTTTCGAGAGTCATTACGAATCGTCTTGCGCGCAGACTTGACGACTTCCAGCCTCCCGAACAAGCCGGTTTCCGAAAGGGCTTTAGCACCATAGACCACATGCATACCCTACGGCAAATTGTACAGAAGTCCGAAGAGTACAATTTGCCACTATGTCTGGCGTATGTGGACTATGAGAAAGCCTTTGATTCCGTCGAAATTTGGGCGGTGCTGCAGTCCCTTCAGCGGTGCCAAGTTGACTGTCGGTATATCGAAGTGCTGAAGTGTTTGTACAGTAGGGCTACGATGGCTATCCGAGTACAGAACCAGAGTACGAAACCCATCCAATTGCAGAGAGGTGTAAGACAGGGTGATGTTATATCCCCGAAACTCTTCACCGCTGCATTGGAAGACGTTTTCAAGCTTCTGGACTGGAAAGGATGCGGTATTAACATCAATGGCGAATACATCACTCACCTTCGATTTGCCGACGATATAGTCCTTATGGCAGAATCGCTGGAGGACCTAAGCACTATGCTCAATGACCTCAATAGTGTCTCCCAACGGATAGGTCTTAAGATGAACATGGACAAAACAAAAATCATGTTTAATGTCCATGTCACACCTATGCCGGTAGTTGTTGGGAGCACTAAGCTCGAAGTTGTTGACGAGTATGTTTACCTGGGACAAATAGTCCGACTAGGTAAGTCCAACTTCGACCGAGAGGTCAATCGACGGATTCAACTCGGCTGGGCAGCGTTCGGGAAGCTACGACACATCTTCTCGTCAGACATACCTCAAAACCTTAAAACGAAATTGTACAACCAGTGCGTGTTGCCAGTGATGACTTACGGAACTGAGACGTGGTCCTTCACTGCTGGCCGTATGAGGAAGCTCAAGGTCGCTCAGCGAGCTATGGAGAGGGCTATGCTCGGAGTTTCTCTGCGTGATAAACTTAGGAATAAGGATATCCGCAGTAGAACCAGAGTAACCGATATAGCCCAACGGATTAGTAAGCTGAAGTGGCAGTGGGCCGGCCATATAGCTCGAAGAACCGACAACCGATGGGGAAGAAAGGTTCTCGAGTGGCAGCCTCGTACCGGTAGGCGAAGTGTAGGGCGTCCCCCCACGAGATGGAGTGACGACCTGGTAAGACATGCAGGAAGTCGATGGATGCAGGTGGCTCAGGACCGTGCTTTGTGGCATTCTTTGGGGGAGGCCTATGTTCAGCAGTGGACTTGTGAAGGGCTGTAATGATGATGATGATGACTTCGAAAAGCAATAAATACATTTTTAAATAGTAATGTTGTGTCACTTCCTTGATTCCCGAAATTTTCAGTGCCGCCCTCGTAATGTTGCGTTATTTAGATTTATGATACCTAATCAAAGAGAATTTATTAAAAAAAATGTTTTTAATTATAATTCTCCAAGTTGTTCGGATAAAGTATAGCGTAGATTACTCATTCAGGTCTTAATGGCATGTAAATAACCCCTTCAGCTCAATATAAGACAGTTATTTCGATATTACAGACCGTCTCTTCAATTTTATTTATAGGTATATAGATGTATACCTAGATAAAAATATCTAAAACTGTACGAAACTTCAATTCTATTTTAGTACCATTTAAAAAAAATCCTGATGGTGTATAAGGTCATTTTGTAATGTCAAATAAATAAAAGTGTTTTACTTTGTAAAATATTAAACTTATTTTAATTTAAACGGGCACAACAAATCTAGTTTTGGAAAAATATTATATATTATATCAATTATATATAATATATTATATTTTATATATATTAATATTAATATGGTGAGCGAAGCTAAACTAAAATTGTCGGCGTTGAATATGAAAATCATTGGAAACTTTTTTTAATTACTCTACGTCAGCTCTGCGTCGTCAACTGACTAGCAAAATAGGTGATCGCTCATATTCAATTATTCTCGATGAATCTATAAATGTGACAAATGAGATATACATGGCCTACATGGTGCGATATTACAACGGGAAAAACAAATCAATCACAGTCGATTTTTTAATCAGTGGATCGTACCACAGCTTCAGTTGCTTTAGTTGTTTAGTTGTTTTTAGCCTTCAAAGAATTCGTTCGTGACATAGGATTAAACTAAAATAATCTGATTCCGATTCGCACTGATGGTGCCTATAATTTATGCGACAAGAGAAACTCGTTTTATACGCACTTGAAAGCTGAATTGCCTCATTTGCAACTATTAAAATGCGCGCGTATTCGCTTAGTCTTTGTGCAGTCAAAGCTTGTGAAGAGTAACCGTCATCCCTACTGTGGTGGCGCTGTCGTCGCGCCTAATCGAGCCTAAATCGAGGCCTAAATCGCGCCGACAAAGTTCCGAAGTTAAAGCAATATATTATATAGAATAGCTCCGAACTACCACTCGGAGCGTTGGCCGCTCCCCAGGCAGAACACCTTGCCTGGCGGGAGATCTCCCCTTTTCCTTCCACACGCCACATTTGTAACCCCGACGTGATATGAACACGCAACCAACAACCTTCGGAAACTACAACTTCAAAACCTTAGTCATCGTCCTCAAGTACCCCATTCATTCGCTCCCGAACAGATATTGTCTGCAGTCTTCACATTCTGCAAGCCATCTAGCTTTACAAAGGTTCATCGCAGCATTGGAATAATAATGCTTTCTGTTCCTTCAAGCTACTCTCTGCGCTACAGTGTTCGGCACGGCTCTGAGCCTTACTGCTCGCCTCTGCTTCACGGCACTCTCGCAGATTACTTGCCTTCTTCTCGACTCACCGCAGACTACAAGGCAATCTCTGGCATTTGCTCCAGCTCATCGTTCTCACCGGCATCACTTGCAAGTGCGTGGTATGGAATGCATTACACACCGGCATATCGTTCGTACCGGCGTCACTTGCCCTTACGCACACAGAATGCATTCCCCACCGGAATTAAGGACGCACCGGCAATCGGACTGCACTATCTACCTCCGGTCTGAGCAGGGGGTGATGTGGCGGCGCTGTTGTCGCGCCACAAGCGAAACAGATCGAGGCCTAAATCGCGCTGACAAAGTTCTGAAGTCAAAGCAGTAAATATGGAATAGCTCCGAACTACCACTCGGAGCGTTAGCCGCTCCCCGGGCAGAACACCTTGCCCGGCGGGAGATCTCCCCTTTTCCTTCCACACACCACACTAGAATACAAGAATATATGCTAAGAGATGCCGCAACTATTTCTCACACAGTCCACTTCGTATCAAAATGTACCACCAGGTATATGGAGCTTTAAATAACAACAAGAAACCACCTAAACTGGTTCAGTTAGCGGCAACACGATGCCGTTGAAGCAAATATGAAACAATGGAGTCACAGACGCATTTATTATATTTGATGTTTTAGCACCACTGCTGAACTACCTGAACATGGTATTTAAAGCAGAAAGTGCCGATATAACCAAAATTTATAATGATCTGTGCCTTCTTCTGTTTTCAACGGCAAGAAAAGTATTTAAGTCAGCTTCACTGAATGTTTTCCGGGATAGTAATCAGTTTATTGAATACGTCTAGGCTATAAAGTGAGCACTTTCAAAATCTAACACCAAAATTGAAAATTCTCTTCTTGAGCTCGAAAGTATCGATTTAGGGTCAAGTACCCCCCGAACGGGTTCCCGCCTTGTCGTGGCGGGGGGGCTTAGTAGCCGTGGCTTGGTCACCCACGGTGAACAAAGAGGAACCCCTTGGCTGGCCCGTGGTGTAGGGCCGGCCCGAGGTGGCCACTCCGAGTGGGCTTGACGAGCCCCCTTCGGATGTGTGTCGGTGGGCTGCTGCGAGAGGGGTGTCCTCCCCACCCTTACCTCTGCAGCCGGGGTGGAGTCGCGGAGGAAGAGGAGTGTTGGTATGGCGATGCGCCACTCGCCCTATCCTCCGCGACTCAAACGGGGCCGCACCGTTGATGCGGTGGTGGTGGGGCTGCGGGGGGAGAGGAGTGCCGGTATTGCGAGGCGCCGCTCTCCCTACCCTCCGCAGCCGAATTTTGGTTGGCGGCGGAGCCATAGACCAGATCCGCCGCTGGGGTCAGGAAGGCTGGTGCTCCTGAGTGCTAGTTTTTCCTGGCCCCATGGCCTTCGCGCATCGGACACGGGGGCGTCCGTTGCGCATGTGAAATTGGAGGCCGAGGAGGAGGGCGCGCCATGTGTTCTGGTGCGCCTTACCGGAGAAGGAGATGGGGGAGGAGTGTTCCTCTCCCGAGGAGGGGCCGCCATGGGGCGGCCAGCGCAGGTGGGGCCGCGGAAGTGTGCGAAAGCGTTCCCGTGGCCCTGCCAATATGCGACTAGGGTAGAACACCATGGAGTTTTAGTCGGTGCGAGTCCGACATAACCCGTCCTTGCCCCCGCGAGGCGGGTATGCGTAGGCATTTCCCCATGTAAAAAAAAAAGGGCCAAGTTTGAGGAATTCGCTGTCTATTTATATAGTCGTTTTAGATTTAGATAGTAGATACTCATAGGGGGAAATTTGCCATAGTTTCCACGCTTGGCAAGCGAGTTGGCAACCAAAGTTTTTTATTTTTGGTCGTTATAAGGAAAACGCTGCTACTGTTTCGCTCAGCCGCCTCTTACGACACCCACGGGATGTTATGGGGTAGTGGATATTCTTACTACGCTACTATACAAAATCAGAGAAGTGGGGAAAAGATACTTTTTAGTACAGATTACCTAACAATATGCAAATTATCCAACAGCTACAGTTTTTTAACCCCGGAATCACTTACACAAACCTTGGGTGTTTACTTCTGCCAATATAAACCGAGATAAATTCGAATACCAATGGAGACTCACCAACACAATAAGAATTGAAAATCTTCCAGGAGTGGACAATAGTAATTTGCCATCCGAGAAATTTTGGGTATAAGTATTACAATTTAGAAACGCGAGTGCGCAACGCGTATTTGAAGATCTTGCCGAATTTGCATTGGGCACATTGTCAATGCCTATAAGCAACGCAACTGTAGAAAGAGTACTCAGTATTATGAACACAGTTAAAACTAAATTACACAACAAATACAATCGACCATGTTGCAAGCAATAACGCGTAACCGAGTTTTCTTGGGTGTCAAAAAATGTGTTGTATTAATTCCACACCTAAAGAACAAATTATCAAATTCTATGGATTATCCCAAACACGACAGACTTGACGCTCAGTCTAATTCTTCTGCTCCTGTTACCTCTAGCTTATCATTAAGAATGATGATGATGATGGAGACATTTTAGAAGAGGTTCTTCTATTGACGGTTGACGAATAAATTATATTCTACTTCCATTATCTCTTTAGTTAGTAAAATATTTCGTACAATAATACACAAACAAGTTATGGTAACAATATATGGTATAATATATTTTGTATTAGTCTGTGGCGGCCGAGTAAAGCTCTAACGAGCACGTTCAAGTAACAATGAGATTTATGAAGCTGCGAGTTATTTTATTATCGCGTATATACAACGCGTATATTCTTGCGTAATCGAATATCATGCTTGTACATACCGCACTCGGATATACTACTAATGTGGTAGTCTCGGATATTGTCATATTTTTTTAAATCTGTGTTAACGTCGCCTAACAGATAAGTGTCACATAGTTGAAACATAGAATAGGATAGTAGACTACTTATTTCCTTTACGAATAGGTACTTACTCTCTTTTGGTGGTCTATAAACAGCATAGATGTAAGCGGAGCATTTGTAAGGCGTAGTGATTTTACCGATAATATTCTCATAATCTGTGGCATATAGAATTATACCACCATGTTTTCTATTTTTACGTAACATACTGTGCATTCTATAGCCATTGATATTAAACATTGAAACTATATTGTCATTTATGTTCACTTCACTTAAGATTAAAATATCAATAATTATGTTAGAAGAGTTAATAAATTGTGTTACATAGCAAACATTTTTAATCAACGATCATAGGTTTATATGGTTTATATTTGGATATAAAATATGGATTTTTAAAATTTAACAATTAACAATTTAACATTTCTTGATGATCGGAAAAGAGAACCTGGGTGACTTATTTTGAAATCTATTACAGATTAAAACTTTGGCCGATCGTTTGTGCTGAGAGCTTCTCAATGTCAGTTTCGCTTCGGGCAACCTCAGGCTTGGCATTATCATCTTTACGCAGTAGCACCTTTCCATTCTTGGAACCAGACATATTGTAGCCCGGTCTTAATTTTTGTTGTGCTAGCCATAATAATGATTAGCAACATCCACGGGAGTTTTGGAAACTATTTGATCTACCACTAAGGCATCCTTTTTGGAGGCTCGTACCCATAAGCTTGCGTGTTCTATATGCTTGAACTGCATCTGGATGTTTCATTTTTGATCGTTTCGACCTTCTACATGTATTATATTTATCATCTTGGTCCTGTGCATGTTGATTGTCTCAGCTAGCTTGAGAGATATGTTTTCAAGATTTTTATCTTTAGCGTAAGGGTTTCTATCACTTCTGTCACATTGTCTAGATACTATTGTTCAATATTACCAACACATTGTATCAGTGAACTCATTTCAAACTCAAGATGAGTGTTTCGTTACGTAGATGGTTGTACGTCTTTTCTAATTCCTGGATATGTTTGTTTTGAACTTCCTCAGTTTTGGAATGATCGTCAATTTTTGTGCAACAGAAACTCACTGATGTTTCGAACGGTTGTAGATTTTTCTTTAAAAGGTATTCCATTTCTGCAGTGATTTCCTTTAAAAACTTCTCTGTTACTATCATGCGATTACCGGAGTTTTGTTCAGAGGCTACGATATTATCTTCTTCATCGTCTTCTACCGGAATAATGAAGGATAGGCGTCACGTAGTTGAAACATAGAATATGCGTATTCTGATGGCACTCGTCGCATGTCGAGTCTAGTATGTCCGCATTACGAAGCGCGGATAGTTGCTTTGCGTCGAGACCAGAGCAAGTGTAAAACTTGCAACATACAACAGCATGAACCGCTTTGCCACAGGATCTGCATTCCAGTCCAGGTAAAACTATAGGATACTATATAATAGGAAAAACCTATTGATGAATATATCACCGATGTTAAATCAGAACCTATGAATATTGATGAGATTGAAAATGATGCTATAACACCTATAAAAACTGAAAACATTTTAGAAAAATTAGAATCCGACCATTTTGCATCGCTAGAAGATTCACCTCCAGATGATTTAGATTAGGCCAATGCTTGTGACAATTTTATGGAGCAACTAAAAACTGGTTGTGTGAGAAAAAAATCACATAGAAAACGTATCGATACGCTGGATTAAGAAAACGAAATAAGAATACAGAAATGCTCAAAACTTGAATCAGATGAGTGTTCTGTTAACAAAATAGTGCCTAAGTTAAAAGCCTAACAACTGAAGATGGTATGCCTAAGCTTCTTAGATAAAATTCTTGAAACCCCTAATGATGTAAATTGATTATATTTCTGTTAAAATGAATGTATATCCGATCCGTATTGGGTTCTTTTTTTTTCGTGGGAAAATCCACATGGACACCTTGTGCTCTGAGGGTAACGTAAAGGTTATGCCGGACTCCTACCGGCTAATAGCTCACGATGGTCACTAATGGTGACCCCGTGGCGTCCCCACGGGTCTCACTATCAGCGTATACGAGGGTCCCAGGATTTCCGTTCGGAACCCAACCAGGGCCCTTCTCTCCTTGCCTTGGTTGGTTGGGGTTATTTTTTGTTGCAGATATCCCACTTAGTCATTTTATTTTCGTATTAATATTTTACTTAGGGGGTAGTTACCACATGTATAAAAAGACATTAGCACAGAACCGACAAACACAATAGCGCGAGAACGAATAATTTTATGAAGATTAGAAACTACATTTGTTTACGTACCCAACGTAATTTCAAATAATTCACAAACTTATAAAAATGAAAAATGTTTATTGCAGCGCCCCCTTGAGAGATAACACCATAACACCTATCTAAAAACCATTGCCTATGAATCACAAACCCTAACATATTCAAAGTTTGTCAATAAACAAGTTTAAAAGTTTTATTAAAGAAAATCTGTACAAAAAGGGTTATATAACTGTACAATAAGGGAGTTTTGGCTACTGAAGTCTTAGTGGCGTGTTACTATGACACGTTGGTGGTATTTTGCGAGTGGTGTTGTCTGCTGGGACTCTATGGGGGACCTTGGGATGGTGTAAGCCCGACGATAGTCGTATTGATGCTTGTTGCATTCTGTAGCATTGCGTCTCTGCGATGGTTGTTTGGCGGGTCGCTATTCTCAATGGCGCTCTCTCCGTCTTGGTTTGACTCACAACCTAAGTAGCTTTACCCAAGTCGGGTCCCTTCATTGCGGGGCTGCAGACTGTCTGCCCTCCATGATGTTTTATATAACAACATAATAATATATCTCTATAAAGTTCCTACCTTTGAAAGATTGAAGGCAACTTGTTGGTGGGTGAGACAAACATGATCGAAAAATGCATATACTCAACGTCAGTGACACAAACCCTTTCTGATGGCGAATTATTATTAATATCTTATAACTGCCTTTTTTATAGGATAAGGGTGACAAACGAGCACACAGTCCACCTCCACATCTACATCTATCCTCTATTACAATTCAAAATGTAGATGCGTTGTCACCCGTGAGGACTGAGATGGAATGCCTCATTTCCAGTAAAAAGGGCCTCCGGCCACCTGCATCCACCAAGCGAAACGCAGAGGTAAACCTCTACTTCACGCTGGTCTTCTGTGAGGTCGTGGTACCACCCCGGTTCGATCCGGCCCATCCGTGCGACAGCAAACGCTGCCGCGTGGCTCTACCACTGTTTAAAATTGCCTATTGACTATATCTACCATTGTATTGGTTGGTGGAGCATATGTGTCGACTCATGCGGGTGGTGGCTGGAGGGAGAATCTGAGGAGGCTCTCAAGGCTGCAGCCGAAAGCCGCGCAACGTGGGACCCTATTCCCTTGAGGTGAGCGGTAGACTCATGACACGCTCTGCGGCCAAATGGCCGTGCTGACCATGCAATTAGTGGTGATGCCTTACACTTAAAATACGTCTGCAGGAACGGCGGTCTGGCAGTTGGTGGCGCTCACGGAGGGCTTTTTATGGCCAGTGTGTCTATTGTTGCCTAATCCGTGTGACGTACATTCACTGTGGCTGGATTTGATCGTAGTCTGTATGGCGTTTACACGCATTGACATGCGCGACTTCGGTCGATATTTGTGCTTACTCACTATCAAGGGGCCAAGTCCTCTTTTACTGGTTTGCCAGTTATTTTGCTGTGGACTACGGTACAGTTCCCAACTTAGCGTACCCTTCGGAGGGGGGGGGGGGGGGCATTAAAATGGTTGGCGCTCACCGTGCACGGCGTGTGCGGAGCCATGTGCCTCCTCCACATTTTTTTTAAATTGTGGGAGTGAGAAGCCCTTGTATCTGGTATTTGGTATAAATATTGTGAGCCTTTTCCAAGCGGGAAGGGATTAATTAATAAGGAATTGATTGTTGTGAACCAGATACAAGTGAAATAGGGACAATTTATTGTTCTTAACTTTTTTCAGTTCTGTCTTCGTGAACGGGGTTCTTTAGCTTAATATGACGCTACCAACAGCTTTCGTTTGCTCTCGTGAATATTCATTCTTTCAAGATACACCTAAATGAACTAAGTTACTATACAAACACAACGTAAATAAGGGTCCTAACTAAGACGATTACGCCATAAATTTATTAAACGGCCTATGTTTAAACCTTTAGAAAGATCAGAATATACTGGTCACGTAAATTAAATATATTTGTATTTCTTATAGATATAGATTCTAAAGAAATACAAGTATATATATAGAGATGGAAGAGAAGAGGGGGGGTGGGGGTTTCGTTACAACTTCATAACAACACACTGTCGACCACAAGGCACATGCTACACACTCGATAATTATCGCGATATTTGGATCATAATCTAGGATTACGATATTTATCGAGTGTGTAGTATAGCATATCACGGATCGTGATACAGATCGCTGGATTTCTAAATCCAGAAATCCAACGAACTGTATCAAGCATCGTCGATAAATATCGAGTGTCTAGTCTCTGGTCGATATTTATCGTGTTAGTTTTACATTATTAGCGATGGAGGAGAACGCGCTGGTACCGGCGCCAGCCGTACCTCAAACGAATGACCAAAAAATCTTGAAGGAATTCACGTGAGAGAAACGTGTAAAGAGAAAAAAATGGATGGAGTCAATGTTTCATCCATTTTTACCTCTTTACACTCGTACAACTCTTTAATGCTATCGCTAATATAATAGCAACGCAAGTTTTACTTTTATAGTCACTCATTACGTTACTGGCTTCGGATTATGTAACGTACACGTCTTTAGTGAATGAAATCTACCGTTGTACTGACACGATTAGTATCGAGTGTGTAGTATGTAGATTCGATGCAAAATATTGCAAGATAAAAATCACGTTAAATATCGTGACAATTATCGAGTGTGTAGCATGCGCCTTAGAAAGGTCAAAGAATATATATATATATATATATATATATATATATATATATATATATATATATATATATAACGACTTTAATTTACAATTAAGACTTTTAACAAAAGTACTGGTTAGATCTAATACCATTTCTTCTGTTGATTTACCAGGTCTAAAGCCGAATTGGTTTGGAAAGATAAGATTTTTAGAGTCTAAGTAATTTATTAGTCTAGTATTTAAAAGTTTTTCTAGGATTTTAGATAAAACAGGTAGTACTGATATTGACCTGTAATTGTTGACACAGCACTTGTCTCCACTCTTATAGATGGGATGAACCAGAGCTATTTTTGAACACTGACGTAAATGTGCCTGTTGAAAAACGTAAGTTGAACATATACTTTAGAACTGGTGTCAAAATATGTTTCGATTCTTTGATTAAGGTGGTTGGAATGCCATCATGTCCCGTTGCACAGCTTTGCCTAAGTCCCAGGATGATATTCTCAATTTCCCTATCATCAGCATCCAGCAAAGCCATGGAGTCAGATACAGAAATAACAGTTTCATTTATGGAATTGGAGATTGACGCATTAGAAGGGCCTATAGTTATTTTGGATGCCAATTTTTTCCCCACGTCCGTGAAAAACCTATTAACTGTATCAACAGCGGATTTCCGATCATTAGACGTGGTAAACAGTTCCTCAGAAGGAGAAGCTTTTTGATGTAAGTTTGTAGCTTTTTTGACGAATGTCCATAATTTCTTTGAATTTTTTTATGCTTTTGAAATTCTGACTGCTCATATTTATTTTCTGACCTTTTTAAGCAAGCTGTTGCAAAAATGCCTGTAACGTTTATAATGAGTAATTAAGAGTTCGTTTTGTGGATGTTTTTTAACATTACAAAAAAGCTTGTCTCCATGTCGGATGCAACGCAGCAAGCCCGGAGTAATCCACAATTTGATAATGCTCTTTCTGCTTGAAATATTGATCTCGCGCGTGTTGGCTTTGATTATTAAGGACAGAATTTCAGTCAGATAATTTGCTACATGTTCCGCATTGGTACTGCTGAGCACGTCACGTCACGTTGAAATCACGGCTCTCAAGATCAACCACGCAGGCCTGTATTTCAAATCGTTTAACTGTACGGGTACTTTTAGCCTGTCAAACCAGACCATTCAGCTCACAGGAAAATAATAATGGAGAGTGATCCGTAAATAGAGAATCAAGGACTAAAGTTACTAAGCGGTTTTCACTTTTAAGTATCTCATGGTCAATGCAACTTCTGTCATGAGTAGGGAATGAATAAGCCGGTAGCATTGAGTGTGACTGTGAGTGTGCTAATAGACTAAGATAAGAGTGGGAGTTTTGATCGTAGTTATCTGCGACTATACTTATGTTTATGTCACCAACAATGGAAATGGTTTTGAAAGATCGCAGAGAGGCTAAAAGGGTGTCCAATGTATTAGTAAAGTTTTCAATATTTCTACATTATGGGGAACGATAAATAGCGAGAATAACCGCACTGTTGGAAAGCTGGATAGTCAAACAGTTTGCATTAGCCAAAGTAGAATGAATGTAGATTTGTAGATCATCAACACAAAGTGGGTGGAAGAGTACAAGTTGTGACTTAAAGAGTTAATGAAAATTGCAAACAGGAGAGGAAACAACATGCTACCTTGTGGTAAACCAGCCCCTTTACTTGTGGAAAAAACAACTTGCACCTGAATGTGCTGTCGGCGACCAAACAAGTAACTTCGAAACCAGTCAACTGCAGTTGGAGATATGTTAATTAATGTTAGCGCAAGATGACTAACAAGATATCAGAATCAAAAGTAATAAATATGTTATTAAAATGTAGCAACGTAAGAATAGTAAGATTTTGTTTCATCACGCCATGTCAAATTTATGATCGGTGATTTGTCAAGCCGTACTACGGCTAGGACGGAAACCGGATTGCTAAGAATTTAAAAGATTATGTTTTAAAATATAGGTACTTAATTAATTGTGCACTAGGCGTTTCAGAACTTTTTAAAAGGAAATGTAATATATATATAAGAAATGTAATATATGTATAGATAGGTATGTCATAAACTAGAGGGATTCGACTTTTGTATTAAGATATTAATTAAAATTAGTTTTGTTATTTCTTGTTTTTAAAATTAACGTTTCCTATTCACTGCGTTTATGGATCGACAAAAACTTATAACAAAAAAATTTATCAAGGTTGGAACAATATTGTGACCTACCTATTTACAGATAATAACGCTTTACCGAGAGGTGAAGTAATAAATTAACGCAGGGTAACTTGACTGTTTCCATTGTAAAGAGTACGGGGAGCCAATATAAATTACCTTCTGTGATGCATCACAGTCAAAATGTAGATAGATTGCATTATATCTTACTCTAACAAATTTTTCTTATAAGAAAATTTGCCTGAAGAAGAAGCGTCGGTCGCAGAAAAAAGTCATGGTTGTGTAACATCCGGCAGTGGACGGGAATCGCGAGTGCCGCTGAAATGTTTCGCCTCGCGAAGAATAGAGCGGAGTTCACTAAGCTAACTGCCAAACTTCACTCGTCGGAGAGGTACCAGAAGAAGAAGAAGAACAACAAATTTTTCTCAGTTGTTCTAGAATGGGCAGCATATTTTATATGGTGACCAAAATCGAAGACCCCTTTTCCCATGTTAGGAGGTATTCCAACTTATTCTTGAGGCGCTATTTATTATTTATTTTGTGCCTCAGGGATGACAATGCGTTTGTACTATTTTTTTTTTGTAAAACTGAAGTGAAAAATGAAGTCACATCTGGAGCCAACTTCAAACAAAGAAGCCTTATAGACGCGGTGTCACCTCTGAGAACTAAGATGGAATGCTTCACAGCCTGTAATCATACGAGCTCTCTTATACCCCCTAGCCTGGATCACAACAGTGCACGATTTTTCGGCAGAAATAGGTTAGAGGATGGTTGGTACCTGCCCAGACAGAAAAGGAGTCCTACTATTCTAGACTGTGATTACCAATCGAGAATAAATTATTACTTTCGAAACCAGTGGTAAATTAAACTTAAAAATTGCTTTGTATAAGTATTATTTATAATTTTTGTTAAATTAAAAAAACATAGTTCTATTTTTGAAAAGATGTATCACGTGGCACTCGTGAGCGTTACCGTGACTTCTAAATGATAAATTTTTTTTTCTGGTAGATTTCCACAGCAACGTTAATTTTCGAACACTCATTTTCAAAAGCACACGACTGCGAAAGGATTTCAAAATGCAACAAATTTGTAGGCAAACACAGCATCAGTCGTCCTGATCCTTCTTTCTATGATCTGAGGCTTATTCGCTTTAAAATAGACCAGCCTGCATTAACACGAACAATCTTGCTTCATACTAGATATAAACACCGGAGATTTATTTGTTTTATCTTTTTGCCCATACAAATGTTATTTATCTAGGAACAGGTTGTAAACAAAGGGAAACAAAGCAGGAGGTGGGCAGCAGCGTCTAATAACAACTAGAAAATAAAAATGTGCGGTTGCCAAGCGTGGCAACTATAGTAAGGATCCCACTTATGAACTACTCTATGGGGGAGGCCGGTGTTCAGCAGTGGACTTAGATAGGCTGTAATGATGATGATGATGACATCGTGCTGGGAGAAATTACACATGAATGAAAACGGATAATAGGAATCGGATGTTAGTACCGGTTGCCCAGCAAGTAAATTCCTACTTGCAGCCCGGAGTAGGAAGTTGAGTGGTATTTCACACACGTGCTTCGAAAGTCACGTAAAATTATGGTTTCTGCCTAATCGTTCTTCTGTCGTGTTGGATTTCCGTACCATCAAACAATTTGCCATCCTGCGCGAATGGCTAGTCTCCGTGGAGACTGGCTGTCGTGACCGAAATTCGGTCGAGTGGACGTAATTACTGGGTTTATAATACACACACACACACACACACACACATATATATATATATAGGTAACTTACCAAGATCATTTGGCAGATAAGATTCTTTCTCAATCCATTCTTTTATGGATATCACATCTTGTAGGTTGTATTGAGACATCTGTAGAACATAGAGTAAATTAAATTTAAAACTGTTAGATTTTTTTATATAGGATAGGGTGATGAACGAGCACACAGTCCACCTGATGCTAAGTGGTTGTTGTGCCCCATGGACATCTACATTTATTCCTCAATAAAGAAACAAAACGCAGACGCGTCGTCACCCTCGGATGGAATGCCCCTTTTCCAGTAAAATGGGTCTCCGGTTATACATATACATCTATGTTGAACCAATACGTAACACGTAGTTGTAGCCGTGTAATTACCTAAGTATACCTGCGCTTCGGCTTTATGCTGCAACATGTTTTTACATAGAATAAGGGTGATCCTATACGATCTCACAGTCCACCCATGGTAAGCGAATGCCGTGGCCCATAGACATCTACATTTATCCTCGATTAAGGATCAAAATGCAGATGCGTTTTCACCCCTGAGGTCTATAATGATAGGCCTGGTTTAAAGGCCAATAAAAAGGATCACAAACATAAACAGAAACAGAAACTTTTTTATTCAATATAGATTATAAATAATACTTATTGAAAGTCACTTCTTTGTTTAATTACCACTAGTTTGAAAAAAACCTCTTTCCTGGGAAAAACCAGCAAGAAACCCAGCGGGACTTTTTTTTTTAAATAACAGCTTACAATCATGTATGTTACACAATTAACAACACAACAAATTAGAAATAGCTTGTAGCGATCACCTCATTTCCAGGGGTTATTATCATCCATAAATTCCTTAATATTATAATAACCCTTTTTATACGAACTTAGTTTAATAAAGTTTTTGAACTTTGAGCAGTTTAAATTTCTGAAATTTTGTTGTAAAATTGTAATTTTACAAATTAAAATTGTAATCGTATGCATCGCCCCAAGAATGAATTACTGTCTCGATAGAGTCGAGTAACTGGTACTACTAACATGTGTCTGTTCCTAGTATTTACAGAATAATTATCACTTATTTTTGTAAAACTACTTTCATTTTTGTGCACGTACATTAAATTTTCATAAATGTATTGAGAGGCTAAAAGTTAATATATTAATTTTCTTAAATTTTGGTCGCAGCGACTCTTTAGGCTTTAAATCATAAATTGCTGTTATGGCCCTCTTCTGTAAAACAAATATAATTTCAGTGGCAGCTGCGTGTCCCCATAGCAAAATACCATACGACATTATGCTATGGAAATAGCTAAAGTAAACTAGCCTGGCTGTTTCAACACTGGTAAGATTTCTAATCTTTTCTGCCGACTTCCAAAAAGGAGACGGTACTCAATTCGAGTGTATGTTTTTTTTTTTGCTTTTTTTTTTATGTGTGTTACCTCATAACTTTGTACTGGGCAAACCGATTTCGATGATTCTTTTTTTATATGAAAGCTGATAGTTCTCGTGTGGTCCCATATGAATTTGATCAAGGTCAGACCAATGGTTATTGAGTTATTCTTAAATAACCTGTATTGAAGTCGCTTATATTGAAGTCGGCTGTACAAAATTTTTAATTTTAAATTATTTAGAGCATAAACTGCAGAACTAAGTCTGCTTGCTAGTTTTCATATCCATTGAAGCTTCGCGTCTAGTGTGATTCCATGGAAAATGGTGGTATCTACAAGACTCAGTGTCTCCACATTTAAAATTACATTAGTATTTAATTGTTTGACATTTGGAGTCATGAATTTCATACATTTCGTTTTAATGCCATTTAAATGCTTATTATTATTATTGAACCAATTTACTAATTTAGACATAGCATTATTTACTTCTCCGGTTCCGGATCTCCGGTTCTATACACTCATCATACGCGCAACACAGCGGCATTAAGCTGCTATTTTACGCTAGTACACTAGACATTGTGTGTAAAGTATAGAAGAATAAAACCGTCGGTTTATTCTTATTATATATTACCACTTAAAAAAACTGAACTGATCAACTGAAAATTCTTCAAGTGATTAAAATACATATTATATAATTTTTTATCGCTCACCGTAATTTCTAAACCTGCAAATGTTTCACTGAAGAAATATTATAATTCTAACAAATATTATATACAGAAGACGCGTGAACGTTATATGATATCAACGTGTGTACTGGTCGAATGAATGTTCAGTGAATTCTCGATCATTTAGCCAGATCACCTTGACTTAAGGACATGCAATACCTGGTTTAAAAGAAACTGCAATCCATGTTTGAAAGTAAACATTGGTGTCGGCAGATTGTATGCTTCATCGCTATTTCCAAGGCGTAGTCTGATCGCAAAGGTAAATTTATTAGTCATAGCCCGGTAGGGTCGTAGAATTGGGCATAATGGAATACCGTCATTTCATGATTTGGTCAACCTAAAGGGTGTTTGTTACCAAACTCCTCCGAAACGGCTGAACCGATTTGTATGAAATTTCGGGTAGGTCTGAGAATCAGCCAACATCTATTTTTAAAACCCTTATATGATAAGGGTGACCCCCCATATTATTTTTTTTGTTTTTTTGATAATTTTTTATTTTTATTTTATTATGATTTAGCATTAAAAATACATACAACTTAAATTTTTCACCCTTCTACGATCAATCCCTGTTTTTTAATCGCGATTTTAAAAACTAAAAAATTTATCCTACAAATAATGTATATGGCAAAACAACGTTTGCCGGGTCAGCTAGTACATCTATAAAATATAGCCTGCGAGAAAATGAGATGGAATCTGGGGCCACGGCAGTGCCCCCGCCAAGTCGAGCAAAAAAAAAACGGCACGGCCGTACCATCCTTTCCGCGAAGCAGTTTTGGCCATTTTCGACCCTCTATAACTTCGTTGTGGACGAAACTAGAAGCTTGAATTTAACTCGGTATATTTCAAATTTCATTCAATTTGAACCAGTAGTTTAAAAATTATAACTAGTTAAAGTTTCTTAATTTTGTCACTCACTGACTGGGCGATCATCAAAACTCTAAGGCACTTCTAGCAGACGTAGAAGCTTCAAATTCAGAATACAATTAGTGTTTAGTGTATAAATGAAGGAAAAACTAAAATATTTTGTAATTTTGGTCCAGTTTTCTAGATACATCAACTCCATAAATAACTTTGTAATCTTTTATAAATAATTATATAGGATTACAAAGTTACATTTGCAGTGAATGAATCAGTGTACCTGTATACATATAATATAATCGAATAATAGATGATAGATAGGTATGATGTTGGATAGATGTAATTATGTTCAAAAGTAACTTGTAGAATGGTCAATGGAATGAAAAAGCAAGAATGGGACATGTCTTATGAAGTTGTACCAAAATCCCGCAAAGTATTAAGTAGACTAAATTGCCCGAAAATCCGTACTTGGTATTCAAGACCGTAGATGGTACCAGAAAGGAAAACAAGTACAACTATTTACAAAAAGAAATGAGATGCCATCAAAACATAACTTGTAAAAAAACCAAGTCTCGCAACTCAGTTCTTCTACCGTAAATAGTTGCGAGATCCATGTTATTACAACGTGGTATTCCAAGTCGGTTCATTTATTCAGTCCCTATTTAAGGGTCCTTCTGTCTCAAGTTATTACGTAATTAGCTAACCTAACAACATTTTATAGTGATCATACGAGGGTGGATTGAAAAGTACTCGGCCTAACACAGATCCATTCAATTCTAAAAATCAAATCTACCCACATTATTTAGTTCAGTTCAGACTAGTTCATTGTGTGAAGTTCGAAACGTGTGCGATAATTAGTTGTGATTTTATAAATTTATTAACAAAGTAATCGGACATAATTTCCGCGAATGGAGCAAATCGAGCAGCGTGCCGTCATTAAGTACCTCCATAAGAAGGGGCTATCATCAAAAGCCATCCATGATGACATGGTCAGTACATTAGGCGATTGTGCTCTGTCATATTCATCCGTCAAAAAATGGATAGCAGAATTTAAGCGTGGTAGAGAGAGTGTGAAAGATGAACCCCGCTCTGGAAGGCCTTCGACGTCAACTACTGATGAAAATATTAAAAAAGTACTTGATTTAATAATGGGAGACCGCAGATTAAAAATTAGAGAGATAGCCGAGATTATAGGCATCTCTTATGAACGAACTCAAAACATCATTGTCAACGAGTTGGGTTTCCACAAGGTGTCTGCGAGGTGGGTTCCGCGACTGCTTTCAGTTGAACAAAAAAGGACGCGATTGACTATTTCACGCGACTGTTTGGAGTTATTTGAAGCCGATGCAGATGATAATTTTGAATCGTTTTGTTACTATAGACGAAACATGGGTTCATTACTGTACACCGGAAACAAAACAACAATCAAAACAGTGGAGACGACCTGGTTCACCACCCCCTAAAAAGGCTAAGTCGATTTTGTCGGCAAATAAGGTGATGGCTTCAGTATTCTGGGACTCGAAAGGTGTGATTATGATTGATTATCTTGAAAGGGGTCAGACTATAAACTCTGATTACTACTTCACCTTACTACCTCGTTTACGAGAGGAAATAAAAGAAAAACGTCGAGGAATGCTCAGAAGAAAAGTCCTGTTTCATCAAGATAACGCCCGTGTTCACACGTCAGTACAGTCAATGGCTGAAATTCACAACTGTGGCTTTGAACTGTTACCGCATCCGCCGTATTCACCTGATCTGGCACCATCAGACTTCTTTCTGTTCCCTAACCTAAAAAAGCACTTGGGAGGTCAAAGATTTTCGACAAACGACGAGGTCAAAGCAGCTGTAGACGCATATTTTGGCTCTAAGGAAAAATCATTTTTTTCAACGGTCTAAATGCTTGGAAGGGGAGGTGGCAAAAGTGTATTGAACTTAATGGTGATTATGTAGAAAAATAAAAATATAACTGATTTAGTATGTGTTTATTTTCTTGGTTAGGCCGAGTACTTTTCAATCCACCCTCGTATCAATATTAAAAATCTTTTATGTTTTAAATACATAGATTGACTTGGCAATCGCACTAAACAATCTAATTTAATGTAATATGTATTACTTGTGAGATACATTGTGTTTTCATGTGATGGCCAAGTCAATCTATTTATTTAAAACATAAAAGATTTTTAATATTGATATGTTCACTATAAAACGTTGTTAGGTAAGCTAATTACGTAATAACTTGAGACAGAAGGGCCCTTAAGTAGGGACTGAATAAATTAACTGACTTGGTATTACATAGGTCTCACAACTATTTACGGTAGAAGAACTGAGTTGCGAGACTTGGTTTTTTTATAAGTTATGTTTTTGATAGCATAGTACTGTAGCTTCAGTAGTGTGAACACAGTCGAAAGCCTTGGAAAGGTCATAAAATACACCCAAAGCATCCTCTGAATTCTCCCATGCACAAAAAAAATGTGGTTTTTTTATAAGTTATGTTTTTGATGGCATACAGTTTAAACCGCGAATTTAAAAGGTTGTGGATTCGAATTCGCCATTCAAGTACCTTCTTTTTTATCTTTAAATAAATACTATTGCGAGATTTAGAAAAATGATATTGCTAGTTTTAAAAAAAATGGTATTGTTAGTTTTTTTAATAAACAAAATTTAAAAAAAAAACACTATTTATTATCTTGGTCTCGTCTTTGTGAGGTGCCTTAAGGATGGTTTATATACATTTTAACCGTTTAAATTCGTTAAATAAATGAAATAAACCTTAGTGAACAAAAATATCTTAATAAACCTTAGAGTCTAAGGTGGCTTGCTTATTTATAGTGTAACGCTTAGCCTATAAATAAGCAAGCTTTTTTTTATAGGATAAGGGTGACAAACGAGCACAGTCCACCTGATGGTAAGTGGTTGCTGCGGCCCATAGACATCTACATCTATCCTCAATTACAAGTCAAAATGTAGATGCGTTGTCACCCGTGAGGACTAAGATGGAATGCCTCATTTCCAGTGAAAAGGGCCTCCGGCCACCTGCACTCACCAAGCGAAACGCAGAGGGAAAGCTCTACTTCACGCTGGTATTCTGTGAGGTCGTGGTACCACCCCGGTTCGAGCCGGCCCATCCGTGTGTCAGCAAAAGCTGCCGCGTGGCTCTACCACTGTTAAAAAGCTGTGCTTATAAATACTCTAAGTAATATATCAATCCATTTATAACAATCCACGATTTCATAACTCCAGGCCATCTAGGGTCTATTTTACGTACCACCTTGAGATTAGAGCTCAGTAATGGTAAAATACGAAGGTGCTGAAATTTATTTTGCAGTCAGTCCTAAAGCATTTTTAATCTCAAAAATATTATTTTTATAGTTTTTATAATCATTTTGTGAACAGGCCACCATCTGTAGTCAAGGTAGCAAAACTACATTGCAACATCGATATGGAAAGATGCGAGTAGTTTTACTATTTATAGGTAGATGGAAAACAGTTAAGTGGGCGAGGTTTAACACCTCCTCACCCCGTAAATTGTCATGCGTTGTTACATAGTGAAATCTAATTACAGCACCTCTTTGTATTCGCTCCGTAGTAACACACTATTTCACTTCCTAAATCCTTTCTATTGACCTCTTATGGCGTAGACATACAAATGCATGTCTACGCCATAAAGGGTCATAAAAGGTAGCTACTCTCCAAATTTCAGATTTCTTCGCCAAGTGGTTTGGACTGTAAGTTGATAGATAAGTCAGTAATCTTTTAAATTAAAAAGAGGATAATAACCTCTTTTTAATATAAAAGATGACCTGTTCACGTCTGTCGGTAAATGGCAAAACTAAATCTACTGTTAATTAAATTCTATTCTTTTCGATTTAAATTGTCACCGTATCCATAAAAATGAGTGTCTCACACATCGCGTCGTCTTTAACGTTCCACGTTATATTGTAGTATTTGGTTCCGCGTTTGTTTACAAACATAAATAGAGACCAAAACAGACCTTAGAATAAAAAGTGAACTTTTTGACAAGAAGCTTCCAAATCGTTGATAGTTGTAAGAAATTGCAACCATTTCACTCGACAAAAACGCAATTCTACTGCATGTTGGATAAGTTTCATCCCTTAAGCCAGTGATGCACAGACTTATTAAGATTAGGGGCCACTCGGGCAAATTATAACTGATGGCGGGCCGCCAGAAGTATAGGTAATTAAAGACAATAAAGAATTGATAATAATGTATTAAAATTGAAAAATAATTTATTAATTTGAAGCGTGGCACTGCATAGTGCTTATAATCTTTTTTTATATTTGGCTCAAATTTACTTGTAGCAACACGTAAAACTGCTTCCGAACTTTCATTTGCAAGGCGGTTTCGATTTTTTGTTTTATTATTATTAAGTATTGAAAAGGTTTGTTCACATATATAGGTAGAACCAAATAGGCTGGCACATTTCAGAGCGTTTATGCGCAATTCTTTGTACGTATTTTTATCAATGCAGCGGTAAAAGTTCAGCAAGTCTCCTTCGTTGAATTTGTTGCGTAAATCTTGGTCGTTTTGAATGTCGATAATTTCTAACTGCATTGACTGTAGCGCATTCTCAACTGAAATCGTGAAAGGATTGCTGAATATGTCCAACAGAGGTTTCACTTTTTTAAAATCCGAAAATCTGTCTTGAAAAGATTGAATCAAAATATCTAGCTTTTCTACATAACTGAAATTAATCGCAGTTTTGTTGAATTTTTCAGCCATTTTCTTCTAATTCAGAAAATGATTGTAATTTCCAGAATTCAATTGCGATCTGAAAAGTGTCAGCTTGCATTGAAAGGATGATACATGAGCGTAGAGCTGGGATATCAGTTGATTTTTGCCTTGAAGCCGTGTGTTCAAGACATTCAAATGATTTGTAATATCAACTAAAAAAGCCAAATCACACAGAGCCAAACTGTGGTAGAGCCACGCGGCAGCTTTTGCTGTCGCACGGATAGGCCGGCTCGAACCGGGGTGGTACCACGACCTCACAGAAAACCAGCGTGAAGTAGAGAATCATCTCTGCGCTTCGCTTGGTGAGTGCAGGTGGCCGGAGGCCTTTTTTACTGGAAATGAGGCATTCCATCTCAGTCCTCACGGGTGACAATGCATCTACATTTTGACTTGTAATAGAGGATAGATGTAGATATCTATGGGCCGCAGCAACCACTTACCATCAGGTGGACTGTGTGGTCGTTTGTCACCCTTATCCTATAAAAAAAAAAACATAACCAATTAGGATTTTTAAGTTCCGGGACATCCCTTTTCTTTTCCGCCAGAAATATTCCAATTTCTTCTATTAAATTTCGAAATCGTTCCAGTGTCAATCCACGACTTAGCCACCTTACTTCTGTATAATACAGTAAATCTCCACATTCGCTTTAGATGTCATCAAGGAATTTTTTGAATTTCCTGTGAATGAGTCCTCGTGATTTTATGAAATTTACAGTCGAAACTATCACTTTCATGAAATTTTGAAATTCAGTTTTTTTAGAACAGAGGGCTTCTTGGTGTATAATGCAGTGAAATTGCATGAGATCTTCAGCGTTTATGTTTTTTTCTTGCAGATGCTTTTTCAGCAAAGTAACTAGCCCAGAATTGACACCAATCATCGAAGGAGCACCGTCAGTCGCAACTCCCGATAATTTTGATAAGTCCAAATCAGTTTTTGAACACTCATCCAAAAGTACATTGAGTATATCAACTCCTCTGGTTTGACCTTTCAATGAACATATTCCTAATAACTCTTCTAAGACTTCAAAATCTTGAGTAACACCTCGTATGAATATCAGAAGTTGAGCTGTGGAACTAATATCAGTGGATTCGTCGAGTGCTAATGAAAAAAATTCAATGATCTTAGTTTTTTCATTTAATTGTTCCGCAATATTACCTGACAAAGACATAATTCGTCTTTGGATAGTCATACGATTCAGTTGAATTTTCTCAAACTTTTTTGCTGCTTCTGGACACATTTTGTTAGCGGCAATTTCTATGCATTCTTTTACAAAATCCCCATCATTGAAGGGGCGACTTCGCTTTATCATTCGAGAAATTTCATAACTAACTTCTGTAGCTGTTTCTGAATCCTGAATGGGTTTTGTAAACATAGCTTGCTGACCAATAAGTTCCCGTTTTAAAGACAACATTTTTTGCTTTCTTAATTCGCCTGTAAACTTGGTAAAAGTAGGATGCTACGTTTCATAGTGCCTTTTTACATTATATTCCTTAGCAATCGCAACAGAATTCTTGCAAATTAAACAAACGACTTTGTTATGCGACCATACAAAAAAGTATTTCTCAGTCCAAATTTCTTGAAACTGCCGATTTTCATCCTTAAGCTTACGTTTTTTACTAGGTCCTGGCTTGTCCATGTTGCGTTCTAATCCTGACTAGGATTAACACAGCACCTAAAACCAATTACCCATCCTTTTTTAAATTACCAAAAATAATTGATTAAATAGGTAGGGAAACACTTATTAATAACAGAGTTTTAGTTACGATTTCACAACACAATTATACACGGCACTTGACGGGAAATCTACGTTGAATGTGGATCAAAATATATGACACCGGCTAGTCGAGTTAAAATCTACACTAGAACTATTGACACTTCACTCAAATTAAAACCGAACTGTCGGTCGCTGCGGTTAGCGTGGCTTTTATACCGCGCGTATAGAGTCGAAACCTGTCTGGAGAAATAACGAAACCGACTCTGGAAGCTTCGTGTATCTACCTACGCGAGCAATCGGGAATTCGGGACTATTGCTATCTCGCTTGCTCTAACAATATAACCCGTGGATAAGCCGCCACCGCGCTGCCGTCGTCGCCACGCCGCCGGTCGCGGCGGTTCCTCAAGAAAACGAATTTAACCGAGATCAGCACTTTACCAGAACATTACCGACCGCTGTTACCGACGCATGCACGGCGCACCGATAAGCGCACTTAAGAGCGCGCGCGCGAGATTCAAATTACTTTTCGAACATATTTTTTTTTGGTTTTATTCTGGAATATAATTGAATATTTTTCGAATGTACGAGAGTATTATTTTTGCTGTCGGCGGGCCACCAGTATTCGACCGGGGGGCCGCATGCGGCCCGCAGGCCGCGGTCTGTGCATCTACGCCTAAGCCGTCTTCGAAGCAGTTGCAACGACGACTGTGTCACAGAGTACTTTTTATATACTGAACTGTGTTCTGCAACCGTTTTCCCGACAATGAAACGTTTAGTCCGTCAAAAATTCGACAACGACTCACCACTAAATAAAACCATACCTTGCTTAAAATACCTATAGCGCCATCTAGGTAAAATTAAAGTAATTAGGTGATTATTACACTAAAATAAAAACTAGGATATTTAGATAATAACGGATAGGAACAATATAAAACAACTCAAAATCGGATAATGTAATTTTTCAATCTCACGACAATGTCAATTTTAAACCTTTTTGTAACTGCAACAGTAAAATATATGCCTACTGCCCAGCTCCTATGATAGATAGCGTTATGAATTATAATTATTCTAACGCTAAGATCTTTATGTAACATATAGTAAAGTCCCATCTAAATAGATTCACAGGTTTTTGCGTGATGCGTGTTCAGACAGACAGACAGACATTTCCAAAAAAAATTGGTTTGGCATCTACATCGATCGTATAGTATACTCCAATTCAAATAAAAAAAAATACTCAATGTTATATATAATTCCACTTTTTTTCTTTATTTGTCTAGGGAGTTTTGTTTGTTTACATGTCAATACCATTACTTAATTCATATCATTATTTATTTAACTTAAAATCACATATATCATTAATTTGCAAATACTCAATGCAATATGCGAGGCGGGGGCATGTAGAATACCTTGCGCAATATCCACATTGTACGTAATTATGTTCTTATAAATAATTCCCTTGCCCCTCGGTTCCACTCACATTCCATTAAAAATGATGTAAGTCTTCTATTACTCTAATAGTTTCACAATTAGGTAAGTCAGTTCTTTTCATCAGATAACTTTTTTTATTAAAATGTGAGCTGTTCTTATTCTAAATATTAGTATAATAATATTTCTATTTAATTTCTTATTTATAAACTCAGGTTTTTGGGGCGGTTCACTTTGTATAATTTTGTACCAAATACCTTTCGTTTTAGAGCGTTCATTGTAAAACTCTTTCCATTACATACAACATGAATTTTTGTCGGTACTTCTGAGTAGCAAAGGTCAATATTATATTCTTTACCATATATACAAGCAGAATTCTCTAATCTACCTGCTTCCTCGTTACCCAATAGAACAACGTGTGCTGGAATCCATTGCAATCTTGCTCAGATGTCGCGTAGACTGAACTGATATATTTGGAAAACTATGGTATTAGGGTATAGGCTATCGAAACACCTCTGATTCCAGAGGCGTGTCGAGCCAAATGTTGGATAGCAGTTTTGCTGTCCGAGTATATAATAATTTTGTTCCAGTTATAGCTTGCAGCATACCTTAGGGCTTTGGATATTGCAATGAGTTCAAGGGTCATAATACAAACGTCATTATTAACTTTATAAGATCTAGAAACTGCTCCAGATGAGTCAAAAAAGCTGCTTCTTGAAACTTAACACTCTTTGATCCATCTGGGTAGATTTTATGCCAATCGTGATATTTATTTTCAAGTTCTACAATACCATTCACTTTAAGATTTTTTTCATGTAATTTTGCGGATTGTGTAACAGACTTTAATTTATTTAATACCATATTTACAATATCAATACGGCACAATCAAGTGCTAAGCGAAAATGATTCGACAGAAGGAGATGAATGTATGTTCATAATTTTTTGTCTTATTATAAGATTTTACTATCAGTGGGATTTTCTTGCGTTCCCGATATCTTGTTTCACAGAGAGTGCTAAGTTGCTTCAACAAATCAATTGTGAAATTGTTCGAAAAAGATTTGGCTTCTAAAACTTCTAATTTACAGTGGAAGTACGCTAAGTTCGCTTTCCATTATATGTATTGGAGGACTTTTGATAAAACCATCAATAATCCTTATCGCTTTATTTTGTATTTTATCTAATTTTGATAAGTGAACATTATCGCAATCATCAAATAAAAACTACCGTAATCGATTATACTTATTATTAACGAAATATATAGCTGATGAATATGTTTGCGATGAACTCCCCACGATGACCCAGACAACATCATTATTAGATTTAAAAAATTATAACATTTTTCTGTTATCTCATTAATGTGTTTGTTCCAGAGTAGATTACTATCTAGCCTCAACCCCAAGTATTTGAAGCATTTTAAGGACGTCAATGAGCGTTTGTTAACTGTTACCGTGGGCTGAACTCGATTACGTTCTCGACTTTCTCGACTAAACAAGCATAACATTGTTTTGTCAGTTGACAGCTGTAAATCTGGATCGTTTAATATTTCTACTATATAATATAACGCATTTTTGATCTTTGACACACAAATTTATAAATCTTTGTCTTTTATATAAATAACAAAGTCATCAGTGTACTGAATAATGTTTACTTTGTGTAATTTTTGTGTAATGATAGTAAACGGCACATGCTATAAGTCGCTATATTGAATACGAAAGGAGATATTGGGTCTCTTTGTGCTAACTTTCCGTTGTGCTTCTTTAAAGTATTTTATTTTCAACTTGAGATTTTATCCGTAAATATCTTTCTTTAACTTGCAATTCATCTAATATTTTCAAGACACTATTTATGTCAACATTATTATTAGCATTTTCAATATCTAAAAAGCAAGCTAAAGTAAAGCAAGCAAAGTATTTTGTGTAAAACTAATGTGTAGATATGTTACCAAGCAAGACTGACAGTTCACGCAAGATTGCGATTTCCTAAATCCAATTATCGATGGCGAAAATATGTTTTTTTGTCAACGAACCATTCTAGTCGCTTTAGCATCCTAATGTGAAAAGTTTTACAAAGACATGACGTTAAGGAAATTGGTCTCAGTTTACCATCAGAATTAAATGGGCCACAATTTTTTGGTATAGGTATAACAAGCACATTACGCCATTGACTTAGTATATTTCCAGACCTGAATACAAGGTTCTAAAGAATTCACAAGGTCTAAAGAATTAAAAGAATTTCTTTTGTGATATCGGGAAGATTATAGATCACACTATATGTAATTTCGTCATCTCCAGGAGCAGCATCTTTTCTACCGATTTCAAAAAGGCGGAGGTATCCAATTCGACTGTGTGTTCTTTTTTATGTGTTACCTCATAACTTTTTTCTAGGTAAACCGATTTCAATGGTTCTTTTTTTATTTGAAAGCTGATGCTTCTCATGTGGTTCCATATAAATTTGATCAAGGTCTGGCCAATAGTTTTTGAGTTACCTTCTACATCTTCCAATTGACTTTAATAGCAATATTATTTGATACAATATATATATCTGGGAAAGTTTCTTGTAACAAAAAGTTTAACTCTTGTTGGCATCCATAACCATATTCTATCGATGAGTCTACTAATTTTACCCCTCTTGCATCGGTTTTACACGACCAATTGCTGTGGTGTCCATTAAAATCACGATTTCTGATACATTGAGTCCTAGCTGGAGATGGACAATAGACTGATAAAATGTTTTGTAAGAACTCACATTTGTCAATTTTAAAACATGCGGTTTATTAGCCTAGTTAGGCGTTTTGAAGTGAGTTGTGTGTAACGATTGCAACTCCACCATTAGAATCATATCTGTCCCTTCTATACTATAACCTTTAATATTAATAATATCAATGTACACATATAATACACATTTTTGCAGAAGCTCCCCAAGATCTATAAATTTTGGTTTGAAGCTGAAGCTGAAGATGTAATGCCTCTTTTCCAGTAAAAAGGGTCTCCAGTTCTCTATACTCACCATACAAAACACAGCAGCATAAAGCTGCTATTTTACGCTGGTGTTTTGTGCGAGCGAGGTCCTTCTCCGGTCGAGCCGAACCATTCGTGCTACAACTATACCATTAATATAGTTGCAGCATGGTTCTACCACGTAAAAAGCGGTCTATGACAAGTTTGCCAGACAGCTCGCGCAAGACTGAAATTCCACGTTATTGAACTACGTGTTTGTAGTAAGATGTCATATGAAGCTTCTATTAATCTTATTTTGTACCATGTAAAACGTCATATGCATGAAGAGTTCAACTGTTCTACTGTTCTTATTCTAGGATTCCCTCTTTGACAGGAATTACTCTGAGTTTAACAACAAATTGAGACTATTAAATTTTGATGGAAGCCTTCCACCTCGACTACTTTTAGACTACATCAATAAACTTTATGTTTACAAGCTGAATATCTTTTCATTGCTGCACACGCCGTATATTTCTAAAACATCTCATAGTGATTTTTATCGTTTTATCAATTTGAAAGGACTCTCAAAAGGACTTGCGTGGTATGAAATTAGGTGGAGATGATGAAGTCATGTGTGCTTTAAAGGCCTTTTTCGATACCCATAATCAAGGCTTTTTCAAGGGTAAGCAACTTTCAAACATTATTATAGATATTAGGTTAAGAGGATTGTGAAGTGCGGATACGCGACGCGAGTAGGTATTTTCAAAAATGCTATCTGTTTCATAACGCGCGCTCTGCCTCCCGCCGGGCTCCGGGCAACACAAATACAACATATTACACTAATTCTTACGCACACTACGATACCAGCAGGAGGAGCGTTCATTCATTCATAGCCTATATTTGCGTACATTTACGACAAGTTACATAATGAATTTGTTTGTGTTACTTTGCAATTTTATTATATTGCATAGTACCTACATGTAGTTATATTACATGTAGACGTGGGGACTTACTACATATAACTTATAGAAGTGGGCTATTATTTTTTTATGTAAGTTTCTACCTATATACTATGTGAGTGATTATGACATGTGTATTACATGCAATCAACTAAAATAATTTTATACATTTTAGAATAGAAGAGAAAGATTAGAGACAAAACTAAAAATATGCAATTTGCTTCGTAAATCGAAAGGACGGGCAACAACTTCTAAAATCAACAGCTTTGTGCTCAACAGGTAAGTAGGCGTACTTACTTACTTATAATAAATTATGCTTACTTTGATCGCGTACCTTACCACCTTACATACTATTGTATGTACATTTGTTGACTGGTAGGAGATGACCGAAATTTATTCCACAAAATATAAAAGTATGGGATAGCTGATGTTGATTTGACTACAAAACGAAGGGGGTTCTATATCCGGCTGTATATATATTTGTTATATTTTTATTTGTTATATGTTCACCGATTTCTCCGGACCGATTTTGAATACTTACCTATTCTTTTCTTGTTCACAGTTGGTCTCATACAAATTTTATGGAAATCATTTCAACCATTACATATATTATGTTGTAATTGAGTTTTATTGAAATCGGATGTACAAAATTTTTAATTTTACCACTTGTCCAGTAATAATATTAGTCCGTTAGAAGAAATTGTTCGTATCACTGTTACTGTGGAATTCCGATAATTCCAAGGAAAATGCTAAAATTTTCGAGATACTAAGGTTTGATTAGTAAAATTTCTATACGTGGTATAGTCATGCTGTAGCTATATTAGTAGTATAGTTGTACCACGAGTGGGTAGGCTCGACCGGGGAACGACTACGCTCTCACAGAAATTTAAACGATGAACCGAATTATATAGGTAAACTAGCTTTTCACCCACGACTTCGCCCGCGTTAGTTAGCCATAAAATATAATTTAAACTATTATGCTTCTATTTATTTTTCAGTGACTCCGAGATATACAAATAATTAGCAGACAGTAATGTGCAAGGACGATGTACTTCAGTTGACGAAGGAATCGAATCTGACAAAGAGAATCAAAAAGAATGCAATAATAATAAGTCATGTAAATATAAATATAATACATCACACGTCTTCGACTGTCGAGCTAATTATTGAACCAGAGTTAGTCAAGATTGAGTCAGATAAGTTGTATGGGCGAAGAATTGTAGAAATAAATCATTTAGCAAATAAAAAAATATTTCGATTGCAATTTCATTAATTTAACATTTTGCAAGGAATCAAGATTAGATAACATAATCTAAAAGTTTGGGAGTGTGGACTGTTTATTGATTCCGAAGATTATTATTTAGGGACAACTCCCGATGGGTTTATTGGACATGATTCTCTAAATGAAACTGTCTTATTTCTGATTCTAATATGCTACATTTGGAGGCCATAACTAAAAACAGATCAAATTTCGTTTGATACAAGAAGGGCAAAAAGAAAAAAGAAACCATGATTACTATTATCAGGTCCAGGGATAATTACATATCACTGGTAGTCAATTTTGTTTTTTCGTAGTATGGACACAACTTTTTCATGTTTTCGTACTTTAATAAACCATGATCACTTTTGGGCAACAAAAATGCAGCCAAGACTTTACTCATTCCATTTTTAATGTATATTACAAAAAATGATTGACCCTCGAGTTCCTAGAGAAATGGCAGTTCGAGAAAGAGTGTAATTAAGTAATATGTAATAATAAACAATAATAATTTCTTCAGTTTGTTACTTTTTATTTATTTGCCTACCCACCCCATTTTAAAATTCGAAATATTTTTAATTTAATGTCCTTATTCAATAAAGACTAAATTAATAACTAAATAATCGAAAAACACTGAATAATCACAGACATTAACTTTTTCATGAGAGGTATTATCTTTTATAGTGCCGGTATTATCAATCAGTTTAGTTTAATTAAAAAAAAATAAAAACACTCGAGGAAGTTTTTAAGACAAAAATATAGATATTTAGATGCTAATAACTTATATTGTGTACAATATTTCTTTAAAATAAAAACGTACGGGCCTAGTTTTTGGTCATATCTACAACATTTCCAAAAATTATTAAAATTGGACTATATTTACGGGGGGGGGGGGGGGGGGAACGTTATCGTTTTTTGTATGAAAATTTACAGCTTCACAATCCTCTTAAAAAGTGCTGCATTTAAAAATAACTAAAAAATTGCAATATTTTAACAGAAATTTTATTGCGTTTCCAAAAACTTATGGATGAAACCTAGTATACAGGGGCGTAGCTACCGCCGTATCAGCCGTATCAATGATACGGGGCCCCCAGGCTACAGGGGCCCCGAACGCGTATAAGCAAAAATTCCAAGGACTTTTATGGGACAGGAAAGGCTATCACTATTGTCTTTATAAGCAAATAATTTAGTAAAACTGAAATCTTCTTCAGCTATTAATTCCACCGAATCGTCTTCAGCTATGTTCGCCGAACAAAAGGCGAGAAAATTATAATATATTTGATATGAATTGTTTGGCTAGCTTCCCGGACGTTAGTCTGAGCGAGATTAGAATAGCTCTCCAGCATCTTAAAAACGGCAAGGCTCCAGGCGAGGATGGAATTACAGCGGAGCTTCTGAAAGCGGGTGGAAAACGGGTACTTGAAATAATTCAGAAGCTCTTTAATTCCGTTCTCCATGGTGGCATTACACCAAAGGCGTGGAGCAGAAGTGCGGTGGTCTTGTTCTTCAAGAAAGGTGACAGCGCTCTCTTGAAGAACTACAGACCGATTTCCCTTCTGAGTCGCATCTACGTGCTGTTTTCGTGAGTCATTATGAATCGTCTCGCGCGCAGACTTGACGACTTCCGGCCTTCCGAACAAGCCAGTTTCCGAAAAGGCTTTAGCACCATAGGCCACATACATACCCTTCGGCAAATTGTACAGAATTCCGAGGAGTACAATTTGCCACTATGTCTGGCGTATGTAGACTATGAGAAAGCTTTTGATTCCGTCGAAATTTGGGCGGTGCTTCAGTCCCTTCAGCGGTGCCAAGTTGACTCTCGGTATATCGAAGTGCTGAAGTGCTTGCACAGTAGAGCTACGATGGCTATCCGAGTACAGAATCAGAGTACGAAACCTATCCAATTGCAGAGAGGTGTAAAACAGGGTGACGTTATATCCCCGAAACTCTTCACCGCTGCATTGGAAGACGTTTTCAAGTTTCTGGACTGGAAAATATACGATATTAACATCAATGGCGAGTACATCACTCACCTTCGATTTGCCGACGATATAGTCCTTATAGCAGAATCGCGGGAGGACCTAAGCGCTATGCTCAATGACCTCAATAGTGTTTCCCAACGGATAGGTCTTAAGATGAAGTTGGACAAAACAAAAAACAATGTTTAATGTCCATGTCACACCTATGCCGGTAGTTGTTGGGAGCACTAAGCTCGAAGTTGTTGACAAGTATATTTACCTGGGACAAATCGTCCGATTAGGTAAGTCCAACTGCGACCGAGATTTCAATCGACGGATTCAACTCGGTTGGGCAGCGTTCGGGAAATTACGGCACATCTTCTCGTCAGGTATACCTCAAAACTTGAAAACGAGACTGTACAACCAGTGCGTATTGCCATTCATTACATATGGAACTGAGACGTGGTCCTTCACTGCTGGCCGGATGAGGAAGCTCAAGGTCGCTCAGAAAGCTATGGATAGGGCTATGCTCGGAGATTCTTTGCGTGATAAACTTAGAAATGAGGATATCCGCAGTAGAACCAGAGTGACCGACATAGCCCAACGGATTAGTAAGCTGAAGTGGCAATGGGCCGGCCATATAGCTCGAAGAACCGACAACCGATAGGGAAAAAAGATTCTCGAGTGGCGGCCTCGTACCTGCGGACAGGTGGCTCAGGACCGTGCTTTGTGGCATTCCTTGGGGGAGGCCTATGTTCAGCAGTGGACTTGTGAAGAGCCGTAATGATGATGATGATGATGATGTTTGGCTAGTTTATAGTTCCTAGGAGTATTAATTGTAAGTAACTAAAGACTATCGCTATACCTCTGATAATTATATTAGTTTTTGTAAAAAACATCACCTTCTTCCTCTTGCTAAGCGCCGTGAGATTGCTGATCTCACTTTTCTGTTAAAAATAGCTTGTAGTGCTATTGACACTCCTGAACTTTCATCTCAACTAGATCTTAGCTGTCCTGCCAAACCTTTTAGACACAACAAACTTTTAAGTCTCCCGTTTGCATCTACAAATTACAGACAAAATACATTTATTTGGCGAGCGAGCAATAATTTTAACAAGCTAGCTAAAGAGTTTGGCTTCAATTTGTTTAGCACTAGCGATGCGTCAGCCAAGCGCATACTTAATAATGTATTTTTTTAGCTCTAAGTGAGATATTGATGCGTTTGTTACAAAACTAACGATTTACTTCTTTTATATTTGTGTTTATTTTTTTCTCTTTTATATGTATAATATATGTTATATCAGATAAGCCCTCACTTGGTATTGGATACTCTTGAATGTTGAATCGTGTTTATTACTGTTGTAAATTCACCTATTAGTGAGGACCTTTAATTGGTTTACTATAGTTATTAATATTATCTAACCTAATTATGATAGCTGTTGGTCTTCCAAATAAAATAAAATAAATAAGTAATAATTTAAAATCAATATATAATAATTTCAATTCAATGCAAGCGTTTTTGTTCCTTTTATGAAATCTTTACTCGTCATTGGGGCCCCTCAACAAATTTTGATACGGGGCCCATCTAAGGCACGCTACGCCACTGCTAGTATAAACATAAAGGTAAAGATGTATGATTGTTTGTTGTGTTTAATATATTATTGTTTCCCTATATTTTATTTTATCAAATTAATAATTTAATTTAATCTATACACAAAGTTTTGAAGGACCCATTCATTGAATTCAATTCATTTGTCTTCGGTTTTTTCTTTAAATCTGCTTTCCACATATTGTCGTTTAGGAACATATCTCTGGAAGAAAAATGAAAATTACATAAACAACTTACAAGGTCTAGTTTCTTTGAATTTTTTTTTAAATTATATCAACCAACTAAACGACAATATTACCTTATCACATTCATACATATACCAGAGGTTTGATGAAATTGGTGACTTTATCTGACGGTAAACACAGTATCCGTAAAATAATACATAAAAGTAAGTACCGCGGTAAAATCAGCAGCAGCATTATCACTCCTGCAGGGCTAGCATGGGCAGGAGACAATTTTATCTCGGGGAAAGGAGAAAATATTTATCCCCTCGCTTAGTTTTATCCATTCTTCGAGCATGAGCAGTGGATATAATATCCAGAATAGATAAAATGGGAGATAGACTTAGGCTGAGATCTATAGACCGTACTTTGACTTTGCTCAGACTTTACTTTCGAGCTAAGACAATGTCGGTATTTATAGAACTAACTTCGAAGTCGTGCTGAGTGCGCGCTCAGCAAAGCCTAAGTCAACGATATCGACGACTTACGTAAAACTCAGGATATTATTCAAAACCAGCGTATTAATTTTAAATTGTTGTTTTTATGTTACTATAATTAATTATAACAATTTTATTAGTAGTTTTAGGCCGTCTTCTAATTTCAAATAGCATAATTCCATTTTCTATTTACGTAATTTCAATCTTATAACGAATTTCTTAAAATATTTTTTTTTTCTTTTTGATTTTACACTCAACTCATCCGTTCCCGTTCTTATACGCTCGTTTTCTATTTAATGTAATAATAACTTATTTATGAAATACAATTTTGACTGTTGTTATATTTTTTAAATTTTATACGGTAATTTTTATTGTAAATATACATATTTTTAAATTTTGTACAGTAAAGTCAAAAACATAATGCGTGGCATGAAGCATCCATTAATATTTGGGCTGTCTGCGCAGTATAAGCTTAGTTTAATCTTAGCTCGATACAACTATAAATTCGGAACCAAAGTTTATGCTAAACGTATACTCAGCTAAGTTTTTCCTAAGGTAAGTCTGAGCAAAGTGAAAGTACGATCTATTGATCTCAACCTTAGACTTAGATAGGTTTTTTGTATGAATATAAACTTAAACCCACGTCCAATGAACTAAGATTACATTGTCCCCTTCAAAAATGTCAAAGTAGCATAATTTTTATCTTTCATTTGGTTTCATGCTACGGGCGGCAGATATATGTCTACTCGTTATGTCAAACGGGGATATGCTTTTCCCCGTTGCCGCGCTTTGGCATAAAGACAAGATAATTTTATCTCTTGTCAGTGGATATAATCGGGAGATAACATTTTTGTTCCCAGCCCACGCTAGCCGTGCTGCCATATATGCCATAGACATTATATCCCTCGTCCGTTACATGGAGCCCAAATAAAGGATAAAAAAAAATGTTTTTTTTGTCATTTGAAAGGGACAATTTTACCCATGTTCATTGGGCGTGGGTTAAAGTTTATATTAATACTAAAAAGACTTAGAGTAAACATCAATTTTGAAGTATTTTGGAGTTTTCTTATAATGGCAATAATTTCAGGGATAAGTCTATCTCCATTTTATCTACTGTGGATATTATATCCACCGGTGTGCCCATGTTCGAAAGGTGTATAGAATAAAAAGAATAATTTATATTCAATTTTGATTACAAGTAATTCTTATTGAAAGTCATTTTTTTACATTACCACTGGTTCGAAAAAAATCCTCTGTCCTGAGAACAACCAGCAAGAACGAATTTAAAACATAAAAGATTTTTAATATTGAAACGGTCACTAACAGATGTTGTTAAGTTAGCTAATTACGTAATAACTTAAGACAGAAGGACCCTTAAGTAGGAACTGAATAAATTAACCGACTTGGTATTACATGAATCTCACAACTTTTACGGTAGAAGAACAGAGTTGCGAGACTTGGCTTTTTTACAAGTTATGTTTTTGATGGCATAGTACTGTAGCTTCAGTAGTGTGAACACAGTCGAAAGCCTTGGAAAGGTCATAAAATACACCCAAAGCATCCTCTGAATTCTCCCATGCACAAAAAAATGTGTTTTAAAAGTTTGACTCCGGCGTCTGTAGTCGTGTAACGAAATCGATGTTATGAAATAATTTATTTATATAAAAAAAAAACTTAATATCTGATCTAAAACAATTTTTTCAAAAATTTTACTTAATGTTGGTAGTACAGAAATTGGTCTTAAATTGGCAGGGTTTAATGTACTAGCGGATTTAAATAAAGGTATAACTTTACTATGTTTCATTAGATCAGGAAACACACTAGATTCGACACTTGAATTAAAGATTGTGGCCAGATAAGGTGCCACAGTATCGCAATAACTTTAACGGAAATCCCCCATAAGTCTGCCATTTTCTTAACATCAATAGTTTTAAAATATATAATGATATCTTTTGGCAATACTCTATGGAATTTAAAGGAATTTGAACAAGGCTTTACGTTTTGTTTAAACAATGATTCGGCGACAATAGGAGAAGAATTTAATGATTTTATTGTCAAAAAAGGAACATCAGTAATATGTTTCCCAAAAGCCATAACAACTTCTTGATCAGATTGAGTTAAATTATTGTTAATATTTAATTGAAAATCTTCCGTGAGCTTAGAGTTCTGAAAAGAGTCCCGTGGTTTGACCTTGCCCATTTCATTATTAATTATATGTAGTAGTAGTCATTTTAATTTTATTGGATGCAGTATTTATTTTGTTGCTTAAATGTAATGCCTTAGCTGTGAAGCATACTTTTTTTAATTTTTAATATGTTTTACATACTCTCTAAATCTAACACTATGATTATGTGATCTTTCAGTATAAAGCTCGTATAACTTTCATCTACTTTTATAAATTCCTACTGTCGCCCATTCATTAAATGATTTGCGACTGTTTATAGAGAAAATTTTAAAGTTAATATTATATTAAATTCACAAGTTATAATTTTTAATAATGAACCATACAAATAATCAGCACTATTTTTAAATGAAAGTGATGGAAGTCCTTTTACTATGTTACTTCTAAATCTCTCCAAACAATGTTCATTTATTGGAACAAACATAACTTTCTCATTTTTGTTTTTGTGTATGTTAGACAATGAGACCAACTGTCCACAGTGATCTTAACTTAAAGTTTGAATGATTGATTTATGCAAGGAATTATCATCTGTAAAAATGTTATATATACAGGTCGCACTAGGCGCAGCAACACGTGTCGGTTCTAAGAATAAATTGACAAGATTATACGATTTCAATAATGAGCTAAACTTAATTCAAATGGAAGAAGTTTCAAGGAGATTGATGTTAAAGTCTCCACATATTACAACAAACTTATTCTGTTTACTAAGTTTGAGCAAAACTTTTTCCAAAATCCTTTCAAAATATTCGTAAGTACCACAAGGGGGTCTGTAACCACTTACAACAGTGAGGTGCTTGAGCTTGACACAAGCCATTTCTACAGTTCGCTCAACAGAGAGGCTCACACTATCCGTACGTTTTTATATAATAATGATTAATCGGCTAATATTAAGGAGCCACCACGTAAAGTTTTTTCTCTATTGAAGGAACTGACCACCTGGTGTTTTCTGAAATTAAACATTAAATTATAAACTTTTAGCTAAGGTTAAGTAATGCAAAGGATATTTATGTTGTTACTATTTAAAAACAATTCAACTTCCAATTTTTTACCCATCATGCCTAGTAAATTTTGATGCACCAGGTGTAAACAATTCTTATTACTTATTTATGGGCTGCATTCTAAATTAATTAAATTCTTATTATTGCTAGAGATTGCCTCTATTATCGGATTGACTAATTTAAATTAGTTGGAACTGATTCCAAATTAAATGTCAAATGATTACACTGCTCAATAGAAACAGTCTTGGTGGCCAAAAACTTGGCTAAGTTAAAATGTAAATAATAAGAGAGCACATTTGCTAGTCTTAAATTATGTTTGGATACGATACCTATCTTTTGTCCAAAACTTTTTAATTACATTATTTATGTTAATTAAATGAAATTTGTCATTATTACCATTACAATTATAGGTCAACTTTAAATAATTATTACATATAAAATTTTTCATCTGTAAATATAAGTTAAATAAAACTAAGCGAGGGGATAAACATTTTGTCCTTTCCCCGAGGATAAAATGTCTCCTGCCCATGCTAGCCCTGCTGGGGTATTTAACTTTGCTCTCTCCAATTCCGCTTCCCAGTGTGGTGCAACTTAAAAGATTTACGTTGATTGGCGTATTAATGCACTGAATTTCGTCTTTTGAAAAATAGTCGAAGACAGTCTTTTTAATTCATTTGTAGGAAATAAATAAAATAGAAGTAGAAGGAGCTTAATAATTGTTAATAATTTCTGGAAATATAATTATTTCTTAGTCCAGACGGGTTCAGGGAAGCATCGCGAGGGATACCAATTTACTTTATAATTTTATAAATACCTTTAAAATTGGAATTGTGCTTAGTACTTTTGAATTTAATTTAGGTAATTTTATACCTTTCCGCTTGAATTTGGCTGATCCAGTCTTCATGCTGTTTCTTCATACTAGGGGCTTCACCTCCATACTCAATTGGCAAATATTTCTTATCTATCCATTTATATAGGCTCTCGTAGTCCGGTAAAATTTTTATCTGTAATTCCAAAGACGTAGCTTTCATTTTTTTTTGTATAATGGCCCCTATAATAGAAAATAAGATCGAGCGGTGCTGTCACAGTTACCTACGACGTTCATGCCAAAAGAAACTAGACTCAAAATTATTATACTTTGATTTCTAGTATCGACCAGCTGTTCCGGGTCAATGGTGCCTCAGAGCTTAATTCTTTTAATTCTTCAAACAGAAAGGGCCTTCTGTTTCTTGTATATATTAATGACTTACCTTACATAGTAGGGGATAACCATGATATAGTATTATTTGCTGATGACACTTCTTTAATGTTCAAATTAGAACGACAATTACTAAGACATGACGAAATAAATAATGCTATATCTAAATTAGTAAATTGGTTTAATGTTAACAATTTGCATTTAAATGGCACTAAAACGAAATGTATGAAATTCATGTCTCCAAATGTCAAACATTTAAATACTAATGTTATTTTAAATGGGGAGGAACTGAGTCTTGTCGAAACAACCATTTTTCTTGTAGTCCCAATAGACGCGAAGCTTCAATGGGCCCCCATATATCAAACCTTGCAAGCAGACTTAATTCTGCAGTATATGCTGGAAAAAAGATTAGAAATCTTACCAGTGCTGAAACAGATAGACTAGTTTACTTTAGCTATTTTCATAGCACAATGTCATAGGGTATTTTGCTATTGGGACACGAGACTGACACTGGAATTATATTTGTTTTACAGAAGAGGGACATAAAAATAAAAGTAGTTTTACCAAAATAAGTGATATTCATTTTGTAAACATTAGGAACAGACACAAGCTTTTCGTTTCACATAAACAATAACACGAAATGAAAAAAATAATAAATAATACGATAAGCGTACTACCCGTGCGGTTAAAGAATGGTATTGAAAATGGCGTCGCCTCTATTCACCTCTCGCTCGCACACTGTCGCCATACTCACACCCGCCGGTACAGACAGCAAAAAAATACGTTGCGATATGCGTTTTTCGGTAACTTCTATGACTTCAGTCCAACTTGTCATTAGAATCAAAACACAAAAATTCAGTCTAGCTTTGCTAATTTGTGAGCTACAGCGCGTTCTGAGAGTTTTCTTCTTAATTATTGTTGACTTTGTTTGTCAATATTTTGTATAAAATATTTACATGCCATTGAGACATCAGTGTAACAATTTTTAATAAGTTTTGTTTGTTCGAGCTAATCTTCGGAATGGCTGAACCAATTGTAATAAAACATTACAAAAAAATAGAGAGTAATAGTGGGACCAGGAGTGATTTAGACTAAATTTTCATAGTATTGTTTTTTAATATTAAATCAAAATATTTTCGTGATTTAAGCATTATGTTGCACTTCAAGACTATGTATTCCGTTATAAAAGCGCTAAAAATAAAGTATTTTAGCTTTTGATAATGGTTGTATTCGACAGGCTAAAACACTGTGGAGGGATTGTCTTCGCTCTAAAAATTATGATATTAATCTATAGTGCACTAAATAAAGCACAATCGATCAATATCATAATTTTTAGAGCTAATAATCTGCTCATATCGTTAACGTAATTTTGAAAAAACACTAAACATGGAGTTTTCGACGCGAAATGCTTCTGCCCTCTTAACTCTAAATAGCGCTACATTAATATACCATCAGGAGAAGTCAGAGCGGGACGCTATTAATAAATTTTATTTAAAAGGAGAATGCCAGATTCGCTATAGAACTTTGCCCCACCCAAAAGTGTGGTGTACACGAATGCCATATACAACATTTTTTTCTACTTTATTACTTCATCCAAATTATATCCAAATTTTAACAGTGGTAGAGCCACGCGGCTTTTGCTATCGCACGGATGGGCCGGCTCCAGCCAGCGTGAAGTAGAGGTTTACCTCTGCGTTCCGCTTGGTGAGTGCAGGTGGCCGGAGGCCCTTTTTACTGGGAATGAGGCATTCCATCTTAGTCCTCACGGGTGACAACGCATCTACATTTTGATTTGTAATAGAGGATAGATGTAGATGTCTATGGGCCGCAGCAACCACTTACCATCAGGTGGAATATGTGCTCGTTTGTCACCCTTATCTATAAAAAAAAATATTTGAAGTCTCTAGAACTTGAGATTTTTTTATACTATACTTTAATAATTACATTTGCCTAATGATATATTAGCGCAACGAATGCTGCTTTAAAAATGTTTAAAAATGTTACTGGTCATAACATTGGATAAAGGGTTCTTTTATATAGGATCTAAAAGGTCCTTATACTCGTACAATATAAGACTAACACCGAGCACGAGTTATATTATTTACAAAATTATTTTTCAAGATACATATTAATATGACATGTGTCTGAAAAAGGTGTAAATATTTACAGTTTAGTGACTAATTTTACGACAAATGCAGGACCATAAATTATCAACTATATAAAACTAAATATATCTGTTGCAAAGATCTCTATGTTGAAAGAAAAGTTAAAGTTGTAAATCGAAATGAGGACACAAAATGACCCTGCATCCTATCGACGCAAAGATGACAATTAGTGCACTAATTGTCATCTTCTCAACATCGTGGATGCAATTATCAGAATATCCGTAGTACTTAGCAGTAAGTCAATAAGTAGGCGTGATCGAGTCCGTATATTAATAAAAGCATAAGTCGTCAGCAAAAGCAGGAAAAAATGCAACGCTAAAGAAAGCGGGAATCAGTACAAGCAAAAATGTGATATAATCATAATAAATATATTTATCTTTTGAAAGCACAGATTAGTCAATGTGTGAAAATATTTGACATTAATTTGACATACGTACTTACGATATTCACACAATTATGTGTGTGTATCATCTCACAAAATGCACGAAAATCGATTATTGTTATTCTGTAATTACCTAAAGCAATTCATGATTATTATCGAATTATAATAATAATTGAAAATAAAAATTGATAATTAACATTTTTATATGACAAAGACTTTATAATATATTTTAATAGAAATATGTATTGTTTGATACTTTATGCGTACGTATGAACTCATTCGTACAAAAAACGCAGATGTTATTAGAAAATACTATAAATGTAAATACTAATCGTTGAATTCCTTATTTTTAAATAATATTTTACCGTAAGTTGTACAAAATAACGATTTATTACAAAAATCTTGAAAATTCATAACATTCATATTTTTACCCTTTTTGTACAAGGTGGGACACGATCTGGCATTGTCCTTTAACATACTTACTTGTCTATACAATTCTTTTCAAATATTTTCCCATTAATAGAAATTTTTTAACTAAACGAATAATATAACGTTATAACGATATACCGTTATTAGGTTTTCGTTATTGGTACTGTGCATGTTGACGGTACGGGCTGGATGAGCCGCCATTTCCAATCCCATTCTTCATCTGTACGGACTATATACATTCATAATAAAACAATAATCGTTAGATTATCGTATGAGTAGACACTTGTTATTACTCTGCCCAATAAGTACCGGGCTTTATTCATAATATAGTAATTATATTAATCTCACCTTGTCAAAAATATCTGTAGGCATAGCAGGTTTGAACAGTGCATATAGTTTATCATAAAAAGGGGGCGCATTTATTCCGTAAATTTGTTTTACACGTGCGGGCATTGCTTGCTGAAATTAAAGAGTAAATGGAATAAACAAAAAAGAATAAATATATTAAAAAGATACTCGTATAAGTACGTACCTAAACCGTACTAGCAGTACTACTGATTATAGCTTTTTTTTTTAAATCAACATGTAATTAATAAAATGCCCACGCATAAACTAATAGGTACATTGTTTAACTCAAAGAATAACACTTTATTAACTTGATTCCTATGTGAGCACTGTGCAACTAGGATCGATAGTTAGGTATCAAGATTGTACGTTGTCAGCCCAGAGTGCTATGACCTATGTTTGTATAAATTATGTGTATAATGGGAACTAAATGCAACTTGAGAGTTTCTGGAATACATACTCGTAGTAGCGTTTTATTATTATTAACTTACATTTCGTTGCCGTAAATTCCCTCATATCGGAGAGGATTTACGGCAAGGAAATGTAAGCCGCACTGCCACAATTCATATTGGTTGGCGGATTTCATGTGTCTTTCTTAAAATTCTTTTAGATTCTCACGATTTTTTTCTTTCTCAGCCGAGTACATTTACCATAAAATTATATTTAACGAAAACAACAACGTAGCCAACTATAGCACAAGAGCAATCCGAATTTGACCTGCGCCAGGAACGCTAAAATTATTTCATTTACCACAAAACATTAGCGACATTAGCGTCGAATGAATACATTGTGATGTAGTTTTTGACGTGACAGAGTTACGCTGCAGCATGTATATGTATCTGCAGCACGGATAGGTCGGCTCGACCGGGTAGATCCCGCACTCACAGAATACCTGCGTGAAATAGCAAAATAATGCTGCTGTATTTCATGTAGTGCATACAAAATACTGAAGACTCTTTTTAATGGAAACGAGGCATTCCCTCTTTCTCCACAGGGGTGATAACGCGTCATTTTTTCTAGGAGAGGGGGAAAACGAACATGCGGTTCACCTGATGGTAAGTTACTACCGCCGCCCATGAACAACTGCAACACAAGAATTGCAGATGCGTTGCCAGCCTTTTAAAAAGTAGTAGGCTCTTTTCTTGAAGGTCCCTAAGTCGTATCAATCCGGAAAAATCGCTGGTGGTAATCGATTCCACAGGGAAGCTATGCGAGGAAGAAAACATCTTCTAAATCGCACAGTGGTAGACCGCCAATCATTCACATGGTATGGATGGTATCGCGAGTTTTATCGCGATGTGCGATGGTGAAATTGAGCAGCTGGAATTAGTCCCAACAATTCCTCAGAGCACTCCTCGTGGTAAATGCGAAATAAAATGCAAAGGGATGCAACATCTCTTCGCAGCGCCAATGAATCGAGCCGATCGGAAAGGACTCAGTCGTCGAAGACTCGTGCGGCTCTACACTGGATACGGTCAAGTGGAAGGACTTGGCACTGGGGAGCCCCAGCCCATAGATGGGAACAGTATTCCATGTGGGGCGAACCTGCGTCTTGTAAAGTTTCAGTCGATGTGCCGGCATGAAATACTGTCCCGCTCTGCTGAGCACGCCAAGCTTTTTAGAGGCCAATTTGGCCTTCTCTTGCAAGTGACCACGAAACTGCACGTCACTCGATATGTCGACGTTGAGGACTCCAATACTGGCTGAGGCAACAAGGGGAGTGCCTTGAAACTGAGGAGACACGACAAAGGGGTTCCTTTTAGCGGTAAACGCACAAACTTTTGTCTTCTGGGGATGGAACTAGACTAGATTTAGTGGCTTCCAGTTCGAGACTTTGTTTAACACAGTCTTGATTTCAGACACAAGTTTGTTCCGGTACTTGGCGACGTTTTCCCAAGAAACACCGCGGGATGATCGGCGTTGTGTTCCCCCTTCATCAAGAGTCGAGTTAGACGCAAAAATGGAGCCTAAAAGGTCGGCTTTCTCTTTTGCGGCGTGGGCCAGTGAGTCATTCTCTTTGTGCAGAGATGGTAGCGATGGCTTACAGACATTCCCTGTGACAGCCTTGGTGAGAGACCAGAATGCACGGGTTCCCGAAAGAATGCTCCGAACTAATTTCTCACCAATTCTGCCTATGTGCTCTGACTTTGCCTTAGCAATAACACTTTTGAAGGACCTGGAGGCGAAGTTAGACTTCTTTTTAAGCATGCTGGTGTTTACATGCTGAGCCGCCGAAGCCTCAGCCCAGGCCCGATAATATTCCTGATTATTGCGTAATGCAGTCTTACAGGAGCGACCAAACCAAGGCTGAGATCTGCCACCGATGGGTACCACAGATGATGGAATAAATAGTTCCATTCCCTGTAGCACCACATCGGTGACAGAGTCAGCAACAGCGCTGGGATCATCCGGCAAGAAGCAAACCCGCCCCCATGGGTAGGATGCAAAGAAAGACCGCATTCCGTTCCAATCTGCCGACCTGTAATGCCAAACACGGCGGCAACCTGCAGAATGCAACCGCGAGAGCGTGAGTGAGTGGCACCACATTCCGGATCAGACAATGGTCCGAAGAGCCGAGAGGGGCATCGACGGAAACCTGATATCCGTCCGGAAGAGAGGTCAGCAGAAGGTCCAACAGGAAAGATGTATGATCCTCCATATCTGGTATCCGCGTAGGCGAAGTAACCAGTTGTATCAGACCATATGCCAAGGCAAAGTCATAAACAGATCTCCCCGCATGGTCGGTTAAACGTGAACCGAGCCATTCGGCGTGGTGGGCGTTAAAATCGCCAAGTATCACGATATCTACGCATGGGATCTGTATTTTGATTGTTAATCGATGATAGATGTATGTCTATGGGCCCTTGTATCCACTTAGCATCAGGTGAAATATGTGCTCGTTTGTTACGCATATTCTATAAAAATAGTAAATAATATTTTAAAAATCATTTTTCAGACTTTTTATACAATGGGGAGTAAAGTTACAAGTCGTATTAATTGCAAATCATCTTTATATCCGTGGTTATATGTGCCTTATATTATGCGTTATATACATTCCACTGTTCAGCACAAACCTCCTTTAAATTCTGAGTGAGTAATTAAGCAGTTAGTCTACCGCGCTGTTCCAGATGCAGCGCTGAACTTGTGCTTCATGATAATAAAGCTGAAATACACGTTTATAATTTCTTATGTCGTTGTGACATTGCATAAATTTATTATTCCGTTATTTTTCGGCTACCTACCCAAGATTTTACTGATCGATTTTAACGATAATACGAATAAGATGTTTTTTAGACAGGTGTTGAACGTAAGAGCATTAATTTTTAATATACTAGCATTTTTTCGTTCTAATCTACAAACTTGCGAAAACCTCGGGATTTGCAGTATATTTGCGTTCTGATTAACACAGTCAGCTTTAGCTTAACTTTTTTTATTACTATGCTAGCTGGTACCCGGTGCGAAATATCGTTTTAAATTTGGAAGAGTTATATTGTTTTATTACGAATGATAATAATGCATTAATTGAAGTTGAGTGATGTATAACTTTCAAACGGTACGATACGCGCGCCACTTATTGTTAGTTGTAATATGTCTATAACCTTCTCAAAACCTTTTTGTACGTGGTAGAGCCAAGCTGCAGCTATATTTATAATATAGTTGTAGCAAGAATGGGTCTGCTCAACCGGGGAAGGACTACGCTCTCACAGAATACCAGCGTAAAATAGCAGCTTAATGCTGCTGTATTTCGTATGGTGAGTGTAAAAAACCGGAGACCCTTTTTACTGGAAAAGAGGCAATCCATTTTAGTCCTCAAGGCTGACAACGCATCTGCATTTTGATTCGCAAACAAGGATAGATGTAGATGTCTATAGGCCACAGCAACCAATTACCATCACGTGGACTGTATGCTCGTTTGTCACCCTATTTCAATACCTAATTAAAAAGTGCAAGCAATACGTTGACAAAGTTTTAGTGGAATCTGATAAAAGGTATCGCAGCGCATAAAATACGAACAAACAAAAATTAACTTTTATATATTAGATAAAAGAATATAACAACGAATCGGTTAAAATATTTATTTGTTCGATTTGTCGACCACCACGGTTACGTTACACGTGGCGGTGTAAATATATCGCCCCATATCAATCCGTGGGTGGCGTAAGCGGCGACAGAGGGAAACAAATCAGGAGATGGGCAGCAGCGACCTTCTAATAACGAGTAAAACTAAAAAACCGCCGCTGCTAACCTGCTTGCCAAGCGTGGCAACTATGGCAAATGCCTATGAGGCAATCTATGGCGGAGGTCCATGTTCAGCAGTGGACTTTAATAGGCTGTAACGGTAATGGTCAACCGCCAAATGATGCGACGACCACTGAAACGTTGTGGTCATAGCTATACTGACCTTTGCTGTGTATCTACGGCTACATTGTAGAAAATTATAATGCGATAAAATGGACTAGAATAATTTCATCATCAAATATTAATACAGCATGTAACAATAATTCTTATCACTGTTGAAGATATGTCTCTCACTCTCTTCTTTTTAAGTATTTTTAAGTAGACCTCAAACTTCCTCCTATAGATTACAATAATGCATGACTTTAAACAACTTGCATTCATAACACGCCGAATCACTTATTAGTGGACGTCATTCTATTTTGTGGAGGTATCTCCATACTATTTACTAGATATTCACCTGAAAACCTTTCTCATCCCATGATTACTAATGCTACTAAAGCCTTATTTCTACTTCTGGATCAGCAGGGTGATGCCAGTTGATCAGTAATGCTATAATATGATATATATTCTTACCAAAAGATATACAAGAAATTCTTTTAAAAAGAAAACGTTGATCTTGGTAATTATACCCAACGAGTAATTCTTCATATCTATAATTATAATATGACCCTCAGGTAGAAATTTTTGAGTCTTGATCCGTATATCAATATGAAGCGTTAAACTTTTCAAAACATCGTAGAATTGATATCTTTCGAGAGTCGGGTCTTCATGTTGGAGGATTGCGATTTCATAATTGCCTGCTTCGTAAGTTGTTAACTTTCTGAGGAAGAAAATGAATATTATTATACAAGAAAAAAGTTTTAACGATAATTTTGATATTAGTCATTTTATTTTAAATCGCTGAGTAGTGGCTGAAGACACGTAGTCTCATCTGATATCGAAGGTCATCAGAGGTTAGGGAAATGCGCAAGCTTCATAACGAGACATTTACAAACAATTTTTTTTTCATGACAGTTTATTAAACGTGGTAGAGCCATGCTGCAGCTAAACTGCTGGTGTAGTTGTCGCACGTATGGGTCGGCTCGACCGGGGAAGGACCACGCTCTCACAGAATACCACCGTAAAATAGCAGCTTAATATTGCTATTTTATTTATTTATACAGCTTAATATTGTATGATGAGTGTAGAGAACCGGAGACTCTTTTTACTGGAAACGAGGTATTTCATCTTAGTCCTCACGGGTGACAACGTATCTGAATTTTGATTCGTAATCGAGGATAAATGTCTATTGGCCACAATAAACACTTACCATCAGATACACTGTGTGCTCGTTTGTCCCCCTTATCCTATAAAAAAAGTTTATCATAAGCTTAACAAAAGTAAGGCGCTTGGCGGGCGGGTTGACAACTGCTGTTTTTTAGATATTTTTAAATGTTTAAATATCGAAGATGCTGTTGCCGGTCCTCTGTTTACCTCTGTTTTCTCTTAGAACACCTCTTGTTTGTGATGTGGGTTATGGGATTCTCGTACGTTGCTCTTAAATTAAATTAATCTTTATTTAATACATCTATAGAGTCCTTCAAGCTTAACTGAAGACAAAATAACCAATAGATAACTCTGTAGTCTGCGAACTGCAGAGATTGCGGAGTTACCTGCGTCGTTTCTTCTCCGGACAGAGGCACCTCATTTTTAAACGATGATAGCATATAAAACATTTTGATGTTTGAAAAACGAAATTTTAATTTCTTGCATCGATAAATAAGAGATTTCATGTCATTCAGTCAAGTTATTGACAAATTTTACTTTGAACTTAATACCAAAATAACTCATTCACAATACATAAATAAAAAAAATATGTTGGTTTAACACGTTGACTGCGATTAAATTATTTTTCTGCTTTACTCACAGTGCGGTACAGGAAAAATATGACTTATACACTGCCTAAAATTTAGTAAGTTACCAGTGATAAGAGACTTGTATATATTTTTGTTTATTGGGGAAATATCGTCATTATTATGACGATATTTCCCCAATAAACCCATGTTATACCATTATAGTATATAGTTTACTTTAGGAGTATATAGGTTACTTTAGGAGTAGAACTATTAAGGAATAGTATTCTTTATACTATTGTTACGAGCTTGGGGTTCGAGACAATTACAAACTGCCGATTGAATTACCAAAATGGACTATTTAATTACACAACACTAATTGAATTACCAAAATGGACTATTTAATTACACAACACTAATTACAACTTAAAATCACACTAATAATAAAACACAGTTCGCCGATATTTCGCTTCGAAATATTCTCTTGTATCGCCAATTCAATACTGCCCCGGTCGTGGTCTATACCGGCCTTATATAGGGCCTCAGATAGTTTCCAGAACCTTCTACTGTAGCGACATCTAGAATGTTCGAGTACATATAGGTCCCGACATTTCTGGAAGGATTTCGACTCTCCTAGTTCTGCTACTCGACACTAGAGGGCGCTAGTGTAACTAGTGTTGCCATGTACAAGGCGCGCAACACTTTATTTTACTCGACACTAGAGGGCGCTAGTGTAACTAGTGTTGCCATGTACAAGACATTAATAGTGGCGCGTAACACTGCTCCCTCCTAAGACATGCTCGTCCCGAGCATTATTGGCCCCATAATAACGCGCCAGTCGATCCACATGGACGATCTTAGGAGTACCTCTGGCACCTTTCTGTATCCGGTAGGTTACGTCATTGATCCTTGTCACAATCCGGTACGGTCCGTCCCATTTAGCTTGAAGCTTAGGAGATTTCCCTTTGCTGCGAGCTGGATTGTGTAACCACACTAGTGAACCTTCGTCAAACCCTTTGTTGTTCGTTTTGCGGTCATACCGTGTTTTCATCTTCTCAGACGTTTGCTGGCCCGACTGTCTGACGTGCTCATAAATGTCATTCATTTTGTTCCGCAAGTCATTTGCATAATCGGTTATACTGTGTGGGGCATCAGGTGGTGTTCCGGTGATCAGCCAGATCAGCCGTAAATCTCTCCCAATGTTTGCGAAAGCTGGCGTCACTGATGTACTTTCGTGAACAGCGCTTTGATATGACAACAAAAACGGTTGTATGTGACTGTCCCAGTATCGTTGCTGTTTTTCCACAACTTTTGCCAGGTACCTTTCCAGTGTCTGATTAAATCGTTCTACCATTCCATCAGATTGTGGGTGGTAAGAAGTTGTTCGTGTTTTATGAGTACCCATAACTCTGCAAGTTTCCTGGAATATTTGAGACTCAAAATTCCTTCCTTGATCGCTGTGAATCTCTAAGGGTACTCCAAAACGACAGAAGACTTCATGAACTAGTTTATCTGCAACTGTTGAAGCTTCTTGATTTGGAATGGCGATGACTTCTGGCCACTTAGTGAAGTAACCCATCACAACCATGAAATACTTGTTACCACTTTCACTTTCGGGAAACGGCCCCGCAACGTCAATGGCTATCCTCTCCCATGGTGCACCAACATTGTACAATTTCAATGCGCCTCGACTACGAGTTTGAGGTCCCTTTACAGCCGCACAACATGTACATTTGCGGCACCAGTCCTCGACATCGTCACGACAGTGGACCCAGTAAAACTGTTCTCGGATCTTCAGTAGAGTTCGTTTAACTCCCAGGTGGCCTCCTGAACAACCATTATGGTACAGCTGTAGAACATCCGGTACTTTAGCCTTAGGGACAACCATTTGCAAATGACAACTGTCTCCCCGACCATTTTCCCATTTACGGCACAGGACTCCATCCTGAATCAGCAAGCTGTCCCATTGGGCCCAATAGCTTTTCGTAGTCGAACTCATCGCTGAGACGTCGCTCCACTTGGACTTAGGAGCACTGGCCTTCATCCATTCCAGAATCGGCTTAATGTCCGAATCTTCCTGCTGTGCGTGTTGTAGGCTGTGCTTCCACTCATTGCTGAGCTGGTCTGTCCTGAGTATCCTCACAGATACCACTTCCTTACCCTCTTGCCTAGTACAACGTTTGAAATCTTCAGGACAAAGTCTTCTTGACAATACATCTGCGTTGCCATGATATTTCCCGCTGCGCTGGGTGGTGCTGTTAGCCGCACTACCCTCTCGAAATCGATCACCTTCCCTTTCTACAGTTCGCTTAGGCAGCTGGATCGAAGATGGCCCCTTTCCCCACAGCCGTAGCACCTAGGGTTGTAGCTTTTATTGCGGTACTGAACTAAAGCTGCTGCAACCTCCCTGACGCGGTGGGAACGACGATCCTGCCGCACGGCTTCCATCTCCAGTGCATGGGTCAAGGCGTCCTTAAGCGTCTCGTGGTGCCCGAGCCTCACAGCAGCTCTGACTTCAAGGTCGCGGATGCCGTCGATGAATGTCTACACCAGGTTCTCTACAACGAGCGCAGGTACAGACTGGTATGCTTTTCGAACCAGCTTCTCTACCTCAAGGGCCCATTGCTGCAGGTTTTCGTTACTGCGTTGCGCGCGATCTTTGAGCTGCGCACGGAAGACGTGTTCCAGGTTAGCATCGCCGTATCTCGCCTCCAATGCCTCAAGGAGCTGCTCGGAAGTCACTTCCTTACCGAGAGCTTCCAGAACAGTTAAGGCCTGGTCGCGCAGGCCTAGGGTGAGAGCAGTCATGGCCTGACTTATATTCCAGCCGTTCGCCTTCATGACAGCCTCGAATTGGATTTTGTAGGCCGACCAGGAAGAAGTCCCGTCGAACGGCGGCACTTTGAATCCACGTAGAGAAGGTGTTGTAGCTACCACGGGAGCTGTAACTCCATCCCCAAGTTTGAGGTCATCCAGCGTTTTCTTCACGTCAGCCATCACGTTGTCAACCCGATTGTACACTTGGTCGATTCGGGTTTCAGCTTCCGACAGGCGGTTGTCATATTGAGCAACCTTATCCTTCACCTCCCTTATCTCTTTCCCGAAAGTAGCGTGAAGGTCCTTCATGAGAAGTATCAGAAACAGAAACAGAAACAGAAACTTTATTATTCAATATAGATTATAAATAATGCTTATTGAAAGTCACTCTTTTGTATAATTACCACTGGTTCGAAAAAAAAACCTCTGTCCTGGGAAGAACCAGCAAGAAACCCAGCGGGACTTTTTTTTTAAAATAACAGCTTACAATCATGTATGTTACACAAATTAACAACACAACAAATTAGAAATAGCTTGGTAGCGATCACCTCATTTCCAGGGGTTATTATCATCTATAAATTCTTTAATACTATAATAACCCTTTTTATACAAACTTAGTTTAATAAAGTTTTTGAACTTTGAGCAGCTCAAATTTTGTATATTTTCTGGAATTTTGTTGTAAAAGCGTATACATCGCCCCAAGAATGAATTACTGACTCGATGGAGTCGAGTAACTGGTACTACTAGCTTGTGTCTGTTCCTAGTATTTACAGAATGAATATCACTTATTTTTGTAAAACTACTTTTATTTTTGTGTACGTACATTACATTTTTATAAATGTATTGAGAGGCCAAACTTAATATATTAATTTCCTTAAATTTTTGTCGCAGCGACTCTTTAGGCTTTAAATCATAAATTGCTCTTATGGCCCTCTTCTGTAAAACAAATAAAATTTCAGTGTCAGCTGCGTGTCCCCATAGCAAAATACCATACGACATTATGCTATGGAAATAGCTAAAGTAAACTAGTCTAGCTGTTTCAACACTAGTTAGACTTCTAATCTTTTTTACGGCATATGCTGCAGAACTAAGTCTGCTTGCTAGTTTTGATATATGGGGGCTCCATTGAAGCTTCGCGTATAGTGTGATTCCAAGAAAAATGGTGGTATCTACAAGACTCAGTCTCTCCCCATTTAAAATTACATTTGTATTTAATTGTTTGACATTTGAAGTCATAAATTTCATACATTTCGTTTTAGTGCCATTTAAATGCAAATTATTAACATTGAACCAATTTACTAATTTAGATATAGCATTATTTACTTCGTCATATTTTAGCAATTGTCGACTTAATTTGAAAATTAAAGAAGTGTCATCTGCAAATAATACTATATCATGGCTATCTCCTACTATGTAAGGTAAGTCATTAATGTATACAAGAAACAGAAAGGGGCCTAGATTTGAGCCTTGAGGCACGCCCATCTGTACCATCGACCCGGAAGAACTCATACTGTTAATGACAACTTTTTGCGTTCTCTTACTTAAATATGAAATAATTAATTTAAGAGCATCACTTCTTACACCGTAGTGTTGAAGTTTCCTGATTAATGTTCTATCTGTTCTTCTTTATTGCGTTTGACCTGTTCTTCCAACCGACGGCCCTGTTCCTCCTGTCGGCGGGCCTGTTCCTCCTGTTGGCGGGCCTGTTCCTTTTGTCCGCGCTGCAGCTGTTCTTCCAACCGACGGGCCTGTTCCTCCTGTCCGCGCTACAGCTGCTCTTCCAAACGACGAGCCTGTTCCTCCTGTCGGCGGGCCTGTTCATCCTGTCGGCGAGCCTGATCCTGCAGCATCATTATCAGAGCACCTAAGTCAGGTGCTGTAGATGCAGGAGCTGATGACGGACCGGCCTCCGTGGTCAGCAGCTGGCCCTCCGATGTTTGCGGCGTTGTATTACCAAATCGTCTCTGGTCCGTCTCCAGCTGGCGTTGACTTCGGGTACGGATACCCTCCATGTCGTCCTTTGGTAAAATCGGCATGATTTGATCCCACTTCTGACACCAATTGTTACGAGCTTGGAGTTCGAGACAATTAAAAACTGCTGATTGAATAACCGAAATTGACACTTTAATTACACAACACTAATTACAGCTGAACTGAGTAAGTGGCGCAAATACGAGTCTCTGAGAGATGACTACATATTTGTGATATTTGCTGTAGAGACTATCGGTCCGTGGGGTCCACGTGCGGTGAAGTTCCTAAAGGAACTCCATCCGCGGCTGGTCGTTGCTGCTGGTGATAAGAGGGCTGATTCTTTCCTCGCTCAAAGGCTTTCATTCAGCGGGGAAACGCAGCCAGCGTTCTTGGCACGATACCGCGGGGAGTAGGACTATATGATATTTAAGTTTCTAGTTTTAGTTTTTTTTTTATTATTATTATAGTTTTTAGTATTGTAGATAATTAACATAAAATTTTATCATAGTATATTACAACTTAAAATCACACTAATAATAAAACACAGTTTGCCGATATTTCGCTTCGAAGTATTCTCTTGTATCGCCAATTCAATACTGCCCCGATCGTGGTCTATACCGGCCTTATATAGGGCCTCAGATAGTTTCCAGAACCTTCTACTGTAGCGACATCTAGAATGTTCGAGTACATATCGGTCCCGACATTTCTGGAAGGATCTCGACTGTCCTAGTTCTGCTACTCGACACTAGAGGGCGCTACTGTAACTAGTGTTGCCATGTACAAGGCGCGCAACACTATGATTAAGGTGTGCCATAGCAAAAACATTTAATAAGTATTTTAGAAAATACAAGGCTTTAAAAATCGCAGTAATTTTTACCTGGTATAGATTGTTGTATAATCATCCAGCACAACTACCAACATAAGAGATAATAGCTAATGATAAGACTGTAACTAAATTGTAGTATAAGTAATATGACGATGCAATGTAAGTGAAATATTAAATGATATCCTCCATATATGGTATGTATCTCTTCATGAAATGTAGAAATAATATCTAACTAGTACAGTAATATTTATAGAAGAAGACGCCATTCACGTGTCTCCATCTGGAACCACGTGACACGAACCCTAACTATGTACCTACATCATAATTACTATATACATTTTACTCCTTCAATTCATTAAAGAGATAGAGTTGTCAAACTGCATTAGCGAGTTTAATTTCTTGCCTTGCTCCTCACATCGCAAAAAAAAATATCCATAGCATCTATATTTCTTATTTTGTATCACGTAAAAGTACAAAACAATTGTATTGATTACTTAATTAAAATAACAACATGACCATAAACATAGCATTATAGTAGCTTTATGACTATTCGAATAAGAGTAATTAAAACTGTTCAAACATAATGTTATATCACATTTGACACAATAGGTTTATAATCTTGTCACTTTTTTATTGTATGGATAAATAAGCTCTTTGTGTGGGGAAGGACCGATTATATCGACCTCGAACTTACTAAAACCCTATGATTAGTGTTGCCCAAAATCGTTCTTGGTCTTGCAGTCTTGGTCTTGTTCTTGCATTTTTGCAAGACCAAGACCAAGAACAAGACCCCCTAATTTTAGCAAGACCAAGACCAAGACTGACTGTGCAAGATTTGCGCATGAACAAGACTAAGCTTGCGAGACTCTTGCGTCTTGCAGTTAGGACTGAGTGTCGTTTCAGGGAGTGGTCTATGAGACGCAAAAAATATAATGAAAAAAAGAATTAGAAAATTGGACTTATTACGAACAATACTATAAATATACATAGCGAATGAAAATATCCATTAAAAGAAAAAAAGAGTGCATCCTTAATTTTGACCATCGGTACTTTGATAGTGCGCGGCGTCTTGTTGTCGGCGTCATCAAAGGTCGGATACTGACCTGTCAAAGAAATTGTGCAGCTATTCCTTCGATCAACAATACCAACTAGATAACGGGTCACGTACAAAATCATAGCTAAATGCTGTCCGCGTGAATATATACTTATACAGCTACATTTGTTTACTAAAGAACTGAGACAAAAAATTAAAACAGTTTTATGTTCAACCCAATTACAACCATGGCATCTAGTAATAAAGTCACAAATCTTACGATCATTAGTTACAAAAAAGAACAATTCAATGCATTACTCCTGTCACTTGGAAATGAAAAGACATAGGTTAAATAACATTTAGTGTGTAATCAACCTTAAATAATAATAAATTAAAGTACTTTTTCCCGTTATTGCCTTGCAAGCTACATCGTTTCGTTTCGTTTCTGTTTGGTTCTTCGAATTTAGCTACAAAAGTTATGGAGTCGCGGTGAACACTAAAATAATTTATAATATGATCATAAGTTTAATTAAAATTATTTATATTTTGGGCATTTATGTTTGTTAGTATATATACTTTCCACACTTGCCATTAAATATAATATATTATGTACTATAATGATTGCATTTTATTAGATAATTCATTATATATTTATTTTAGTTGTATTGTTGTTGTATATATATGTTTGTAGTATATGTAATAAATAAATAAATAAATAAATAAATATATATATATATATATATATATATATATATATATATATATATATATATATATATATGACGGGACCAGCACCATTGCACATGAGGCGTGGTAGCCATCGGTGCAGTTAGACAGAATTCTTGTAAATAACACGTGTTCCGCACACCTGCACCATTGCACCTGCGGGTGCGCCCGTTTTGCTTGTATAAAACGGACGTAGCGGCCGCCGTTAAGGCAGTCTTGGCTCTGACGTGGAACGGTACGCTTGTTGTATTCCGTTACTAGTTTATCCTCGACTCGTTGGATAATTAATTCGTGTAAACGAATTAATTATTATTCCTTACTACAAAATTAGTCTCTGTACTATACTCAATTACTCTTTCTACATCAGAAGTGGGATTAAGTCCCCATTTTTGCCCACATATAATCTTCGAATAGTATGAGGATTATTACATTTGTGGAAGACTGTAATGCATTCCGCATTGATGAATCTGTTTTTATGTTAAATACCGTAATGAAATTTGCTATGCTACTTACGATATTTTCGTATCATTAAAGTGTAGAGAAAAGATAAAGTGAAATCAATTAAGCCAATTTTTTTTAATTTGTTCGATTTGTATTAAAAGTACCCTACAAGTATTTTCATTATTTCTTGATGTACCTAAATATGTTAACAAATGTCGAAAGAAGTTGGAGGCTTTCTAAATAACTTATTCAAGTTATGTTGTAATTTGATAGTTCACGCGAAACATGATTATCATTTGCTATATTTTGAAGTTCAAAACGTTTAAGGGATGTATCAAAATAAAGGATTAACTTTAACACGCTATGAATTGAAAATAATAAGTGACATTTTTGTGTTCTAATGTGTTGATCAGTGTTGCAGTTTGCTCCGAATATTGTGTCGTCGACAAGATTGGGGTTTGATGTTGAGGAATTCGTAGAAGTCTCTACAACAATGATCAATGAGGAAGAAGTTGTGACGGCTAATTGAACATGGTCAGGTACGGCCGAGCGCTGGTAAGATTGAGCCTACACCGCTACAGTCTGTAACTTATCGGCTGATCTTACGGCAGGGCAATTTAAGCGGCCGCCGAACAAATGATGCTTTGGCGCTGTAAATGGACGTCTGAGGTCGGCTTTCGTAGATTTTGCGTAGTTGCCTCCTTCCCTTTGAAATGTTGTGGTATTTGCCTCTACACATAGTTTCTGTTATTTTTCGCAATGTTTTCAAATGTCATACTGTTGCCGTTTCTTAAGAGAATATGTGATGAATTTTTGAAGCTCGGAATTCCATGGTTCGCAATACATTTATCTCGATTTCTTTTAATTTTACAAGGCAGTGCAACGATTCGCTAGAGCTAGTACGGCTACGGCGCGACGGCTCGCTGGCGCGATTGTGGCAAGAACGCAGCAGAACGAAAAGCTGGAGTGCGTTTCGGCGGCCGCTTAAATTGCCCTGCCGTAAGATCAGCCGATAAGTTACCGACTGTAGCGGTGTAGGCTCAATCTTACCAGCGCTCGGCCGTACCTGACCATGTTCGATTAGCCGTCACAACATCTTCCTCATTGATCATTGTTGTAGAGACTTCTACGAATCCCTCGACATCAAACCCCAATCTTGTCGACGACACAATATTCGGAGCAAACTGCAACACTGATCAACACATTAGGACACAAAAATGTCACTTATTATTTTCAATTCATAGCGTGTTAAAGTTAATCCTTTATTTTGATACATCCCTTAAACGTTTTGAACTTCAGAATATAGCAAATGATAATCATGTTTCGCGTGAACTATCAAATTACAACATAACTTGAATAAGTTATTTAGAAAGCCTCCAACTTCTTTCGACATTTGTTAACATATTTAGGTACATCAAGAAATAATGAAAATACTTGTAGGGTACTTTTAATACAAATTGAACACATTAAAAAAAATTGGCTTAAATAATTTCACTTTATCTTTTCTCTACACTTTAATGATACGAAAATATCGTAAGTAGCATAGCAAATTTCATTACGGTATTTAACATAAAAACAGATTCATCAATGCGGAATGCATTACAGTCTTCCACAAATGTACTAATCCTCATACTATTCGAAGATTAAATGTGGGCAAAAATGGGGACTTTATCCTACTTCTGATGTAGAAAGGATAATTGAGTATAGTACAGAGACTAATTTTGTAGTAGTCGAGGATAAACTAGGAGCGGAATACGACAAGCGTACCGTTCCACGTCAGAGCCAAGACTGCCTTAACGGTGGCCGCTCCGTCCGTTTTATATAAGCAGGACGGGCGGCACCGCAGGTGCAATGCCGCAGGTGTGCGGTACACGTGTCTTTTACAAGAATTCTTGTCTAGCTAGACCGATGCCGCTGCACCTGCAACGGTGCCCGTGCCGTCATATACAGGGTATTTTTGGAACGCTCCCGAAAACTAAGACAGGCGACAGCACCAAGTATACCTTTGATCATGGGTCACAAATAAATTTGATCCTGATGAAAAAAAATCATATTTTTACAACGTTTTATTAGCTTTATTCACGCGCCATCATGTTAGTACAGCTAAATGAAACGATAATTTCATAAAAAAAATCATGAAAATACTGAAACATAAAACCAGTAGTGAAAACTGAATTGATATCACCTGACTAATGGAGGTCAATGTACGCGCGAACGGTGAAAAAAGAACGCTGGCCTTGAACTTGGGCACTGAGCGATTTATCACATATTGGTACGAAGGGGGCGCGACGGGGGAACAATCCGCCAGTATTACTGTGCCTGCATGCTATTGGTTCCCGCGCTTTGTTCGCTCCAAAAATACAGTCGCATACACAGCTTACTTTGCGACTCGCGACGATGTTTTAAAAAGGAAGGAAAGAAAAATTATTTATATCTATTGTTTTATGACTAAACTAGTGAACGAAAAGGTAAATATGATAGGAGAAGGTGAATGGGGAAAATTGTGCAGTAAATTTAAAAGTGTTGAGGAAGAATACCGAAAAAATTACCATGTGATCGACCTGATGACGGAAGCTCAAGCGAAGATGAAAGTGATGATGAAGTAGCATCCAGTAACAGCAACACACCTTCAACATCTGGCTTCCATGTGACCCAAGACGACATAATGGACGGCGTGCCACCCTTACCTTAAGTTTTCTTGTTACAAACTACTTTATAATTTACGATAGAAATAACAAATAATGCTCAAGTAAACATTATCCATTTTTAATTCCAAGTAAGGCACCTATTATGATTCTACAATAAAACAATTAATTACTTACTATAATATTATAAAACAATATCCCAATACCATGTAGTACTTTAGAACGCGACTGTAACCTCCCTCCACTCGACCTGTATCTAGCTCGGTGCGAAATAATGTAACCCGCCCGGCTCGTGTCACATCACGCTGTGACGCAGTAGGTTTCAGTTTTGTCGATTTGTTTATTAAATTGTGATTACGTGTTGGTATTATTCTTGTTCGTTTTTTGTTTTAATAATGCTTAACGTGTACGTTTATAGTGATTGTGAATACGACAACATGTTATGTATCCGAACCTAGGTACACGAAGTATCGCTAAATAAATTGTTAAGACGTCGGGATGGAACAAGTGTGTCATACTGTGCAGTGCACAAAGTGTTGAAGCGTAACCGAATGCGCCCATACAAATTGCACAAAGTGCAAGCTTTAGTTCCCGGCGATCACGACCGCCGACGAGTTTTCTGCCGTTGGTTATTATACCAGCAACAACGTGTGGCTGGTTCCATTGAGCACATTATCTGGACGGATGAGTCGACATTTACCAGAAACGGCCTGTGGAACCGAACAAATACACACGTGTATTCAGAGTTTAACCCGCACGCTGTTTGACAAACCGGGCACCAAACCCGATGGTCGGTTAACGTATGGGCAGGTTTATTTAAGGATCGCATACTGGGACCAGTGTTTCTGCCACAGCGACTGAACGGACAGCGATACCTAAACTTTATAAATGAACAGTTGACAGACATTTTTAACGACCTATCGTTGGCTGAATATCGCCGCACATGGTTCCAGTATGATGGTGCCCCTCCACATGTCGTGAGGTTCGTCCGTGAGCGCCTCAATGAGCTATTTGATGATCGCTGGATTTGGCGGACTAGGACCACACGCTTGGCCACCTCGCGCACCAGATCTGACCCCGTTAGACTTCTTTCTGTGGGGTATGTGAAAGAAAGGGTTTTTAATCGTGAGTGTGATAGTGCTGACGAAACTACAAAAGGATCGTGGATGTTTTCGACAAACTACGTACGGACTGTGTCGAAGACCACACGATGATGCCCCGCCTCCATGAGGAGACGCAACACTGAGCCCAAATCTGCCTTGAAATGAATGGAGCACAATTTGAGCCGCATCTCATAAGACCACGGAGGATTTAGAGCGGTAAGCTGTTTCATAACTAATTTTTTTAAATAACTTAGTACTGAACTAATCTGAATACATACATAACTGAATACATGAGAATAATAAACATACCTACACGATGAATAAAGACGCATGACTCTAACCTTGGTTACATTTCATTTATGTATTTTTTCATTAGCGGGAAATCGAACCAGTTATTTGGGTTATTTAACCTGTAAATTCGGATTAAAATGGCTACGTGGAGACAAGTACAGTGGCAAAATAGTAGGTTTAGTAGATAAGTTAGGTATTTAGACAAGTGTTGTAAATTATTAGGTATTGTGGTATGGCCCGCTAGTTGCGGACCGCGCGAATTTGCGTTCGCGCGTACATTGACCTTTAATCAGCTGATATGAATTCAGTTATTCCACTGCTGGTTTTAGGTTTCAGTATTTTCATGATTTTTTTTATGAAATTATCGTTTCATTTAGCTGTACTAACATGATGGCGCGTGAATAAAACTAATAAAACGTTGTAAAAAGATGATTTTTTTTTCATCAGGATCGAATTTATTTGTGACCCATGATCAAAGGTATACTTGGTGCTGTCGCCTGTCTTAGTTTTCGGGAGCGTTCCAAAAATACCCTGTACAATATATATATATATATATATATATATATATATATATATATATATTGTAGAAAGGTTAATTAAGAATAATAATTACTTCGTTTACAGGAATTAATTATCCAACGAGTCAAGGATCAACTAGTAACGAAATACGACAAGCGCATCGTTCCACGTCAGAGCCAAAACTGCTTTAACGGCGGCCACTCCGTCCTTTTTATACAAGCGAAACGGGCGCCACCGCAAATGCAATGGCGCAGGTGTGCTGTGCACGTGTTGTTTACAAGAATTCTGTCTAGCTACACCGACGCTGCCGCACGTGCAATGGTGCACATGCCGTCACGTTTTAGAAACTATTCCACTTCTGATGTTTGAAACTATTCTCAAAAGTATTTAAATAGAAGAACATCACTCGTTAACAAACTCCGCTTACTATCAGGACCCCAATTACATAACAACACCAAAGTATGCAGACCAACGGCATCACTACCCATCTCAATGTACACAGGACAGCCTCTCAGCTACACGAGCCTCGTTGAACCACATCACTTGTCTTATTTGGGCAGAATCTCAGTGTTGAGGACAGCTAGAGACCCGCCGCCCCGTCGCCCCTTCGTACCCCGCTACGCCCCGCGCACCCCGCACACCGGCGCTGATCCCGTGATGTCGGCGACCAATCAGCGCGCGTGCGGCTTCATTATCGTCGCACGGCACTACTCACAGACTGAGACACCTTCTTGCGAGATATAAGAAGGGCGTCTCGGTCTGTGAGCTGTTCATTTCACTTCGGAAGCGGCACTCGAGAAGACTCCAAAGAAGACTCAAGACAACAGATCAAGACTCCACAACTGAAGACCTCTCTCTGTACATATTAGATAGTTTATTTTAATAGTGCCGAATATTGTAAATAGTGTAATACAGTATAGTAAAAAGTACCATCTTTTCTTCGAGCAGTCCCCTAGTATAGCTAACCACAGATCAGTCAGCCATTAATCAATCAATAGCATAAATAAATATACAGTCCACTTTCATCCATTATATTCTTGGTCCATCGCCGCCGGATTCAAGCCAGAAGAAAGAAGCAAGAAGTAAGAAGAAACCAGAAAGAACATAATTATAGAAGAAAGAACATAATTATAGAAGAGAGAAGATCATTATAGAAGATCTTCAAGGAAGAAAGAAGTTCGTCGACGAAGAGAGAAGATCGTCGGTACTAATTTCTTCCCTGTTTCTTGTTACGACTACGTCATATACGTCTATTGTCTGTTTCCAGACAATTTCTTGTTTCTTTAACCGCGTTTACGCGGCCAGGTGGTTGCTCCCTAACGGTGTCAAACTGTGACCATCTGGTAACGCCCTTGTGGCGGGAACGACATCCAATACGTGCGTCTTTTTGAAGACGATACGTACGTCTTTTTGAAGACGACCGGAGGTCGCAACGTGGGACAATGAGGAAGACACGAAGCCAGAAGACACGGAACGAGGACGACACGCCGGTAGGAATGCGTATATTCGAAGAAGCACCCGCGTCCCCGTCCGATTATCTCGCGATGGCACAAGCGCCCTCCGCCGCGCCCCAGGCCCCGCTCGCGCCCGCATCTACGCCCGCGCCCGCGCCCCCGCCGCCGCGCCCCGCTATGTCCGTGTCTACGACCGAGCGCTTGGGAGAGGTTAGCACATCCGCGCCGCGCACAGAGACACTCGCCGCGATTTTTGAAGATCTTCCGTCTACAGAAACTAGTTCGATAGTACGTACCGTCGCGCCTGTAACAGACGCCGTACATAGGCCCGCACCTCACGCTCCGTCGGTCCGCTCCGTTCGTTCAGCCCGGTCGACAGCTAGCGCGATAGCTAGGTTAAAACAAATTGAATATAACGCCGCGGAGGAACTAGCTGCAATTAGGAGGAAGCAATTGCAACTGGAAGAAGATCTTATTAGGAAGAAGTACGCTAGGGACGTCGCGCAACTGCAAGAAGAAACAGATAGGGAAAGTATTAACGAAGACGAGTTAGTTGAAAATAGGGTACTCGTTGATAGGTGGTAAGAGAACGTAGAGACTGTGCGGGGGGAGTCGCCTTAACGCCCGTCTCAGCCCGCGCCCCGCATCGAGACAGAGCAAGCCCTACCGAATAGGGAAACCGGTTACGACCACGCTGAAGATGCCCAGGGGAGGACGGTAGCGAATGAGGTTCAACCACGTCGCGTAGAAACGATACAGAGGGATAGTGGAGTCGCCGTAGAAATGAACCAGGTGGATCGTCGTGTACGGGTTACGTCGCCGTCGCGCGTCCAACGCCGCACTCTATCGCCTACACATAGATCGCCACATCGCCACGCGGATCGTAGATCACCGTCGCCGTATAGGGATGTAGGTGTACATAGATCGCCATCGCCACATCGCCACGCGGATCGTAGATTATCGTCGCCATGTCATAGGGATAGAGATAGGTCGCTTACTCCGCGAGGGAAAGAGAGGGGTATAGAGCGACTAGCGGAAGCTCTAGAGAATATGATTAGAGTCAGGCCCGCTGCCGCAAAGCAGACGCAGGACTTGCCTATTTTTAACGGTTCGGCCGCGGAATGGTTAGCCTTCAAAGCCGCGATGAAAGAATCCACGCGTTTATATGGATTCACAAATACGGAAAATATGGCAAGGTTAAGAAACTGTCTACGCGGTGAAGCTAGGGAGGTAGTATTGGCACTGCTGTTTACCGCGAAGGATCCAGCAGATATTATGCGAATATTAGAGCAGTGTTACGGCCGCCCGGAAGTAATTATCGATCGAGCGTTAGAGGAACTGAAACGCCTTCCGCGCCCGGGTCAAACCGCTCAGGAATTGAATTCGTTCGCGATCAAGTTACAAAATATAGTATGTATTTTACAGAACGTCGACGGCAAAGGGTATTTACAAAATCCAATGCTGACTAGGGAAGTAACTAGTAAACTAAGCCCTCACTTACGGTCGCGTTGGTGCGATTATGCGGAGCACTACGGAAGTGCAGACGAACCGGACATCGTTACACTGTCTAGGTTCATGATGAGAGAGGCTGACCGTGCGTTGAGTCATGCCTATACGTCCGTAGCGCCGACTAAGGAATCGCCCGTAGGACGAGAGGCGCCGCCGTCAAAACGAGTTGTATTAACACGCCGCGTAGAGAATAGGGCCCGCGACGTAAAAACGTTCACCGCCCAGGAGGACACCGGTAGTGCCTCTTGTATGTGTTGCGGGGGTGAACACGTGATCGCCAAGTGTAGAAAGTTAGCGCAAATGGGTGTAGACGACCGGTGGAATTGGGTAAAGGAAGAAGGGGTGTGTTTTCTGTGTTTAAATAGTAAACACCGACGGTTTAGATGTAAAGCCAAGAAATGCGGCGTAGACGGCTGCAACGCCCCCCACCATGCCCTCTGATCACGCTGGTCTTCAATTTCTTGAGGATATTTCAATGAAAACTCCGCAATGAAATGCAGTACATTTAATATGCTATTTAATTAGTAATTACAAATAATTAAATTTAAAGCTTGTTGCTGTGTGCGGAGCTCGAAGCGTAATGGCCGGGACCGGCCAGTTCGTTCCTATACGTGACGTCACTCTTGGACGCGTTCAAGATTTAACATCCTCCCCCCCCTCAAAGTCTTCAGGATTTTGAGGTGCTCCTGTTGTAGATGAATTTGTCAAGGGACACAGGTTGTGGACAGCCCGACACACAATGCCATTCTTCGTGTATACATCTGCAACTCGTACAATTCCATCAGAACCAGGATATAATTTATATATTCGCGCCATACGCCATTTCAACGGTGGTACCATACGCACATCATACACACTTCACATCATACACATCACATCATACACACTTCATGCACACTTCATACACACTTAGTACACACTTCATACACATTTCGTACACACTTCATACACACTTCATACACACCTCATACACACTTCATACACACTATGAACAAACTTCATACAAACTTTATAAACACTTCATAAACACTTAATACACACTTCATACAAACTTCATACAATCTTCATACACACTTCATACACACATCATACACGCTTCATACACATTTCCTGCACACTTCATACAAACTTCATACACGCTTCATACGCGCTTCATACACGCTTCGATACACGCGTCGTACGTAAGCGTGTATACGCTTCATACGCGCTTCATACAAACTTCATGCGCACTTCATACGCACTCCATACACACTACATACAAACTTCATACACACTTCATACAAACTTCATACACACTTCATACACTCTTCATCCAAACTTCATACAAACTTCATAAACACTGCATACAAACTTCATTCACGCTTCATACACGCTTCATACACACTTAAAACAAACTTCATACACGCTTCATACACGCTTCATACACGCTTCATACGCGCTTCATACAAACTTCATACGAGTGCGTATGAAGTTTGAAGTGTCATACGCACTTCATACACACTTCATACACACTTCATACACACTTCATACATACTTACATACATACACACTTCATATACACTTCATACACCCTTCATACACACTTCATACAAACTTCATACAAACTTCATACACGTTTCATGCTCGCTTCATACACGCTTTATACGCGCTCCATATGCGCTTCATACGCGCTTCATACGCGCTTCATACGCGCTTCATACGCGCTTCATACGTGCTTCATACGCTCTTCATACGCATTTCATACATACATACACACTTCATACACACTTCATTTACACTTCATACAATCTTCATACAAACTTCAAACAAACTTCATACACACTCCATACAAACTTCATACACACTCCATACAAACTTCATACACACTCCATACAAACTTCATACACACTTCATACACTCTTCAATCAAACTTCATAAACACGGCATACACACTTCATACACACTTCATGCACACTTCATACAATCTTCATACACGCTTCATACACGCTTCATACACACTTCATACAGACTTCATACACACTTCATACAAACTTCATACACACTCCATACAAACTTCATACACACTCCATACAAACTTCATACACACTTCATACACTCTTCAATCAAACTTCATAAACACGGCATACACACTTCATACACACTTCATGCACACTTCATACAAACTTCATACACGCTTCATACACGCTTCATACACACTTAATACAAACTTCATACACGCTTCATACACGCTTCATAGACGCTTCGTAGACACGCTTCGTACACACGCTTCGTACGTAAGCGTGTATACGCTTCAAACGCGCTACATACGCGCTTCATACAAACTTCATACGATTGCGTATGAAGTTTGAAGTGTCATACGCACTTCATACACACTTCATACACACTTCATACACACTCCATACAAACTTCATACACACTTCATACACTCTTCAATCAAACTTCATAAACACGGCATACACACTTCATACACACTTCATGCACACTTCATACAATCTTCATACACGCTTCATACACGCTTCATACACACTTCATACAGACTTCATACACACTTCATACAAACTTCATACACACTCCATACAAACTTCATACACACTCCATACAAACTTCATACACACTTCATACACTCTTCAATCAAACTTCATAAACACGGCATACACACTTCATACACACTTCATGCACACTTCATACAAACCTCATACACGCTTCATACACGCTTCATACACACTTAATACAAACTTCATACACGCTTCATACACGCTTCATACACGCTTCGTAGACACGCTTCGTACACACGCTTCGTACGTAAGCGTGTATACGCTTCAAACGCGCTACATACGCGCTTCATACAAACTTCATACGATTGCGTATGAAGTTTGAAGTGTCATACGCACTTCATACACACTTCATACATACATATGTATATATATATATATATATATATATATACAACGTGTCCCAAAATTCAACTATAAGCCAACACCGGAGGATAGACCTGCCCCGGACTAATCGGGGAAAAAAAGAAAAATAATATATCCCAATTATATTTTAAGTTATATAAAAAAATTAAATTCTTCAGAAATTGAGACCGTTTATGATATTTTTCACTACCATGACCACAATTTTTTAAATATTTTTTTCTTTTTTTTTTATAGGCAACCTGAATAGTACTGCTATCTACCACAATTCTTAAAAACTCCAGAATAACTCTTGTTTTATCACGAAAATTAATGAAACTTATTTTATTCCCTAAATTTTTTGAAGACTTACTTTTAACCAAATTTAACTTACCGTGGTGTAAAAAAAAAGTATGAACACTAGTATGGCAAGTTTTTTTTAAAAATTGACGCAACTAACCAACATTCCAAAATGGTATAATACTCTAGGAAAACAAGTTATAAAAAAATATGTGCCTATTATTTCTTAACACTACACCAAATGACGGTCGGGTGTAATAAAAGTATTAGTTTTTGAAAAATGTTTAATATTTCAAAACAAATTGTACAAACAGTTTCACGTGTAATTTATTAAGTTATTAACATTATACTCGTAGCAAATGTTCGAACTGTTTGCCACCAGCATTAATACATGCACGACATCGCCTTAAAAATGATCGTTTTATTTGTCTTGCATATCTTCTGCTATTAATGTAATCAGCAGCCTGAGTGATATTTCGACGAAGCTCGTCCAATGTCAGAATGGGTTTTGAGTAGACCCTGTTTTTAAGACAACCCCAATAGAAGAAGTCCAGGGGGTTCAAATCGGGTGAACGGGGTGGCCATAAGATAGGACAAAGTCGCCCGATCCAACGCCCTGGATACTCTTCACCAACAGTCGAATTCAACAGTCGCAAATCATTTAATGAATGGGCGACAGTAGGAATTTATAAAAGTAGGCGAAGGTTATACGAGCTTTATGATGAAAGACCATATAATAGTAGTGTTTTATTTAGAGATTATGTAAAAACATATTCTAAAATATTTAAAAAAGTGTGCTCCACTGCTAAGGCTTTACATTTAAGCAACAAAATTAAAACTGCATCCGACAAAATTAAAATGACCTGGAGAATAATAAATAGTGAAACGGGCAAGGTCAAACCGCGCAACTCGGATTTTCAATTGAATATTAACAATAATTTAACGCGATCTGATCAAGAAGTTGCTATGGCTTTTGAGAAACATTTTACTGATGTTCCTTTTTTGACAACAAAATCATTAAATTCTTCTCCTACTGTCGCCGAATCATTGCTCAAACAAAATGTAAATGTTCTAATACTTTTAAATTCCATAGAGTACTGCCAAAAGATATCGTTAAATATTTTAAAGCTATTGATGTTAAGAAAACGGCAGATTTATGGGGAATTTCCGTTAAAGTTATTTTATCTATAATAGATATATTAGCACCTTATCTAGCCACTATATTTAATATAAGCGTCGAATCTGGTGTGTTTCCTGATTTAATGAAACATAGTAAAGTCATACCTATATTTAAATCTGGTAGTACAATAGACCCCGCCAATTTTAGACCAATTTCTGTACTACCAACATTAAGTAAAATTTTTTTAAAAAATTTATTTTAGATCAGATGTTAAGTTTCTTTAATATTAATAAATTGCTACATAAAAATCAATTCGGTTTTACAAGGGGTCGCTCGACAACTGACGCTGGAGTTGAGCTTATTAAACATATTTTTTGTGCATGGAAGAATTCAGAGGATGCTTTGCGTATATTTTGTGACCTTTCCAAGGCCTTCGACTGTGTTCACCATGAGACATTAATCAGGAAGCTACAGTACTATGGTGTCAAAAACACAGCGCTTAAACTTATTATTTCATATTTAAGTAATAGAAAGCAGAAGGTTATTATCAATGGTAAAAGTTCTTCCGGGTCATCTGTACTAATGCGTGTTCCTCAGGGCTCGATTCTCGGCCCATTCCTGTTTCTGGTGTATATTAATGACCTACCTCACCTTGTAGGGGATAGTCATGATATAGTATTATTTGCTGATGATACTTCCTTGATTTTTAAACTTAAACGTCAATCATTTAAATGTGACGAAGTGAATAATGCTATATCAAAATTAGTGCATTGGTTTAACGTTAATAATCTGCATTTGAACGGAAATAAAACTAATTGTGTTAAATTTACAACGACGAATGTTAAAAATCTGAATACCAATGTGTTTTTAAATGGGGAGGAATGGAGCCCTGTTGTATCCACTGTTTTTCTTGGCATCACTCTTGACGCAAAGCTTCAGTGGGCCCCCATATATCCAAATTAGCAAGCAGACTAAGTTCTGCAGCCTATGCTGTAAAAAAGATTAGAGGTCTCACTAGTGTCGAGACAGCTAGATTAGTTTATTTTGGTTATTTCCATAGCATAATGTCTTATGGGATTTTGCTATGGGGAAATGCGGCTGATTCAGAAACTATTTTTGTTTTACAGAAGAGGGTCATTAGAGCTATATACAATCTAAAACCGAGAGAGTCTCTTAGAGATAAATTTAAAGAAATTAATATATTAACTTTGGCCTCTCAGTATATTTACGAAAATTTAATGTATGTTCACAAAAACAAAGATAGTTTTAGTGAAAAAAGTGATGTACGAGTACATTCTGTAAAAACTCGGAACAAACACAAGCTAGTGATGCCAGTTTCTCGACTTCACAGAGTCAGTAATTCATTCTTGGAGCAATGTATACGCTATTACAACAAGGTCCCGGAAAGTGTACAGGTTCTCTCTATTACCAAGTTTAAATGTTTTATTAAGCTGAAACTGTATAAAAAGGGTTATTATAGTATAAATGAATACATCGTTGATAATAACCCCTGGGAATGAGGTGGTCGCTTCCAAGCAGTTTCTAAAATAAATGTTGTAAATAGTTCGTAATCATTAATATTGTAAAATTTATTTAAAAAAAAATGTCCCGCTGGGTTTCTTGCTGGTTCTTCCCAGGACAGAGGGTATTTTTTCGAACCAGTGGTAAAGTAAAAAATGACTTTCAATAAGAATTACACATGTAATGTATATTGAATAAAAATTATTCTATTCTATTCTATTCTTGATTTAAATATTCTCGCACAGGACGGGCATAATGTGCTGGGCAACCATCATTTTGGAACCACATGTTTTGAAGATCACTTAAGGGCACGTCGTTTAACAATTCTTGCAAGTCATTTTGTAAAAAGTTTAAATAACTATTGCCATCTAAGTTTCCTTGTAACTCAAAGGGCCCAATTACTTTTCCATTTAATATGCCGTAGTGTGGATTTTCATTACTCCAACTATGTAGGTTGCGAAGATTTAAATACCCATCTTTCTTGCACGTTGTTTCATCCGACCATAGAATTTTGTCTAGAAAGTGGGGATCTTCACTGTGCCTTTGCAGCATTACACGGCAAAATGTGACCCGTAGCGGATAGTCCCGCGGTAATAACGTTTGCACACGCCTGTAGTGATATGGGTGAAGCTTGTGACGTTTTAATATTCGATGTGCAGAACTTTTCGGGATTCCTGTAGCTTCTTCTAGGGCACGTACCGAAGTAGTCGAGTCATTTTCTATCTCATTGAGAACTTCTTTATCACGAACCAATCTAGGTCTTCCAGCGGTTCTCCTATTGGATGGCATACGACCCTCCGAAAACGCTTGATGCACATTAATAAACACTCGATAATCAGGATATTTTTGAGCATTTGGGTATCTTTCTCGGTACAGTCTGCTAGCAGCGTTAGCATTACATCGGCATTCTCCATAGATTAAATGCATATTAGCGTATTCCTGTGGTGTGTACGGTTGCGGCATGTTAAACGCCAAACAGTCCAAAATGCGCCAGAACTCTAAATCACAAAACACACAATCGTAGTCCAAGATAATGCCAGGTCAGTTCAGTTTGCAGATCACTTCCAGTCCAAATAATGCCAGGTCAGTTAAGTTTGCAGGTCGATTCCAGTCCAAAAAGCCAAGCCAAAAGTCGATAGTATGTACGAGGGCCACGTAAGTTGAATTGTGAACGGTGCGCAGTAAACAAAGGAGCAGAGCGTACTGAACCGACTTGCTGAGAATAATAACAGCTTCTCTACCTGCCCTGTTGTTGTCTCTTTTTAACGTAAATATCTCTATCTATCTCTCTCTAACATCTAAGGTATTATGCCCCATTCGAATTCCTAGAAATTGTAACAGGAACCCATTTTGGGCATGTAGTAAAAGTGATTACTGACAATTACAATTTAAGGAATTTGGCCCCTATTTAGAAATAATAGGCCCATATTTTTTTATAACTTGTTTTCCTAGAGTATTATACCATTTTGGAATGTTGGTTAGTTGCGTCAATTTTTAAAAAAAACTTGCCATACTAGTGTTCATACTTTTTTTTTACACCACGGTAAGTTAAATTTGGTTAAAAGTAAGTCTTCAAAAAATTTAGGGAATAAAATAAGTTTCATTAATTTTCGTGATAAAACAAGAGTTATTCTGGAGTTTTTAAGAATTGTGGTAGATAGCAGTACTATTTAGGTTGCCTATAAAAAAAAAGAAAAAAATATTTAAAAAATTGTGGTTATGGTAGTGAAAAATATCATAAACGGTCTCAATATCTGAAGAATTTCATTTTTTTATATAACTTAAAATATAATTGGGATAATATTTTTTTCTTTTTTTCCCCGATTAGTCCGGGGCAGTTCTATCCTCCGGTGTTGGCTTATAGTTGAATTTTGGGACACGTTGTATATATATATATATATATAATATATATATATATATATATATATATATATATATATATATATATATATATATATATATATATATATGTATATACAGGGTATTTTTGGAACGCTCCCGAAAACTAAGACAGGCGACAGCACCAAATATACCTTTGATCATGGGTCACAAATAAATTCGATCCTGATGAAAAAAAAAATCATATTTTTACAACGTTTTATTAGCTTTATTCACGTGCCATCATGTTAGTACAGCTAAATAAAACGATAATTTCATAAAAAAAATCATGAAAATACTGAAACATAAAACCAGCAGTAGAAACTGTATTGATATCACCTAACTAATGGAGGTTAATGTACCCGCGAACGGTGAAAAAAGAACGCTGGCCTTGAACTTGGGCACTGAGCAATTTATTACATATTGGTACGAAGGGGGCGCGACGGGGGAACAATCCGCCAGTATTACTGTGCCTGCATGCCATTGGTTCCCGCGCTTTGTTCGCTCCAAAAATACAGTCGCATACACAGCTTACTTTGCGACTCGCGACGATGTTTTAAAAAGGAAGGAAAGAAAAATTATTTATATCTATTGTTTTATGACTAAACTAGTGAACGAAAAGGTAAATATGATAGGAGAAAGTGAATGGGGAAAATTGTGCAGTAAAGTTAAAAGTGTTGAGGAAGAATACCGAAAAAATTACCATGTGATCGACCTGATGACGGAAGCTCAAGCGAAGATGCAAGTGATGATGAAGTAGCATCCAGTAACACCAACACACCATCAACATCTGGCTTCCATGTGATCCAAGACGTCATAATGGACGGGACGTCACCCTTAGCTTAAGTTTTCTTGTTACAAACTACTTTATATTTTACGATAGAAATAACAAATAATGCTGAAGTAAACATTATCCATTTTTAATTCCCACCTCTTCCAAAGTTCTAAGTAGCTAGTAAAACACCTATTATGATTCTACAATAAAACAATTAATTACTATAATATTATAAAACAATAGCCCAATACCATGTAGTACTTTAGAACGCGACTGTACCCACCCTCCCTCTACTGTCGACCTGTATCTAGCTCGGTACGAAACAATGCTGCGGTCATAAGAAAAAAGGGCGCATCTAACAATTTTTGAATAAATGAGTTAAATATAAATATACCATTCGACTCATGATAAGAAGGCGCATCAACTAAATTTTTTTAATATTCACGAATATCAATATTTTAGAAATTATCGTAAGAATTTTAGACGTAACTGTTGATCACAGATGACATTTTTTTAGAAGAAAAGACTTTTACAAATTCAACATAAAAGAAAAGACTTATTTAACCAGTTGCTACGTCATCTTTAACAATATTTGCATCGATTACTTAAATTTCAATTATTCTTGTCTTATTATTCTATATCTTATTATTAAGAGCTTATATCTTATTATTAAGAGCTGGTGTATCGCATGTGGTCCCATATAAATTTGATCGAGGTCAGACCAATAGTTTTTGAGTTATCCTTAATTATTTATATTAAAGTCGGTTGTACAAAATTTTTAATTTTTAATTATTATCGTAGTAAGTCTTGTATGATATCCCCTTTAAAATCATTACTCAAGAGTTGCGGGTTGTTATTTTTTGTGTCTCACTACCAATGCATTTCTAATATTTACTAAGAAAAAAGTAGTAAATTACTATTAGCGTCCTTTCAACTTCAAATGACCTTTCCAAAATATGTAAAAATGTTAAATGAATGGCAGTTTTTTTTATTTATTAGGTTGGAAAGACGCAAATAGTTATATGCGTCTTTCCTTCGATGTTTTTGTGTTGCCAGGTGTATTTTTTAAGCTAAGATGAAAAGGAAAATTCCTTTTATTTAAAATAAATAAACAAATTATCAAAAAAAAATAAGTTCGTCCTTAAAATCTTCATGTCTCTACGTATATATTTTCATATTAATTTTCATATAGATACCTTTTAATATACTTTAGACACAGGGTGTGAAAGAAAAATTCATCAATTTATTTTTTATTTCCATTTTACGTTTTTGTTAGTTGCGTCCTTCTTTATTATGACGGCAGTATGTAACCCGGCCGGTTCGTGTCGCCTCACGCTGTGACGCAGTAGGTTTCAGTTTTGTCGGGGTTCGTTATTAATTGTAGTTTTTGAAACAGTTCCGTGTTGATTTTGAACACGCGTGCGCGAGCGACAGCTCAATCGTTTTGTTTATTAAATTGTTATTACTTGTGATTACGTGTAGGTATTATTCTTGTTGTTACGTTTTTTGTTTTAATAATGCTTAACGCGTACGTTTATAGTGATTGACAAACCCGATGGTCGGTTAACGTATGGGCAGGTTTATTTAAGGATCGCATACTGGGACCAGTGTTTCTGCCACAGCGACTGAACGGACAGCGATACCTAAACCTTAGAAATGAACAGTTGGTTGACATTTTAGACGATCTATCGTTGGCTGAATATCGCCGCACATGGTTCCAGCATGATGGTGCCCCTCCACATGTGAGGTTCGTTCGTGAGCGCCTCAATGAGCTATTTGATTATCGCTGGATCGGAAGACTAGGACCACACGCTTGGCCACCTCGCTCACCAGATCTGACCCCGTTAGACTTCTTTTTGTGGGGTATGTGAAAGAAAGGGTTTTTAATCGTGAGTGTGATAGTGCTGATGAAATGCGCCAAAGGATCGTGGATGCTTTCGAGAAACTACGTACGGACTGTGTCGAAGACCACACGATGATGCCCCGCCTGCACCCAAATCTACCTTGAAATGAATGGAGCACAATTTAAGCCGCATCTCATAAGACCACGGAGGATTTAGAGCGGTAAGCTGTTTCATACCTATTTTTTTTAAATAACTTAGTACTGGACTAATCTGAATAGGTACATAACTGAATACATGAGAATAATAAACATACCTACACGATGAATAAAAACGCATGACTCCAACCTTGGTTACATTTCATTTAAGTATTTTTTCATTAGCGCAGAATCGAACCAGTTATTTGGGTTATTTAACCTGTAAATTCGGATTAAAGTGTCTACGTGGAGACAAGCACAGTGGCAAAATAGTAGGTTAAGAAGATAAGTTAGGTATTTAGACAAGTGTTGTAAATTATTAGGTATTGTGGTATGGCCTGCTAGTTTCGGGCCGCGCGAATTTGCGTTCGCGCGTACATTGACCTTTAGTCAGGTGATATCAATTCAGTCATTCCACTGCTGGTTTTATGTGTCAGTATTTTCATGATATTTTTTATGAAATTATCGTTTCATTTAGTTGTAGTAACATGATGGCGCGTGAATAAAGCTAATAAAACGTTGTAAAAAGATGATTTTTTTTCATCAAGATGGAATTTATTTGTGACCCATGATCAAAGGTATACTTGGTGCTGTCGCCTGTCTTAGTTTTCGGGAGCGTTCCAAAAATACCCTGTATATATATATATATATATATATATATATATATATATATATATATATATATATATATATATATCTTTAAAATATTTATAATAGAAGTAAATTTCAGTGCAATTTATTTGATTACAATACAAATCTACCCCATGTACTCTACTGTTCTGTTTCACAAATGTTTATGCGTGTAACCTTGGCAAAACATTTGTAGGGGTGCTTTAAAATCGGTAGTTTTGTTTCAAATATGATAATAGTTGTTTGTTTAGAGCTTAAAATATAACTTATTCTACATGTACTTACCGATAGTAAGACACTCCGGTTGTTAAATTGCTTTTCGGGCATTATTCTTGCAACTTTTAAATATACATTGCGGCATTGTGAAACGTGTTTACATTGGCTGTTTCAAGTCAACTAAACATAATAAGAGCTCACGTCTCCTGTGCGCTGTTATTTACTTGGACGTATTTTTCGCGCTGACCCGATATCTAGTTGGTATTGTTGATCGAAGAGCTATTCGAAAGAACAAGGTCAAGATACACGTGCCGACGGCTACTATTGATATCGCATACAATCGTCGCCGCCGCGCCACACGCACTACATTTGACACTGTTTGATTGCCGCCACAGAGTACATGTTCCAAAGAACAAAATAAGTTTCCGGGTGCTCATAATGGACACGAATACATTATGCTGATCTCGCAAGGAATTTTGTAATTAGATAATGGTAAGCATAGGTAGGTATCATAATAATTTATTCTAATAAGTTATTATTATAACATTAACTATATTGATTTATAATAATTACTGTTATTATTATTACCTAATAGATAAACATGTACAATAAGTTCACTGCAAATCTCTACTTTTGGAAGTGTGTTTTTTTAAAAACACAAAGTGCTCTCATATGTCGTCACACATTTGATAAATATGGTTGACACTTTTAAAACACTTGAAATGTGTAAAAATGGATCTGGATCTTGTCTTCAAGGTTTGGTTATCAACGAGTTGGAGGAGTACCTAGGTAAACCCAGAGCCGCCAGCTCGGAAGACATTTTAGACTGGTGGAGGACGCATGAGACAAAATATCCGATTTTATCGAAGATTTCCCGTGATTTTCTTTCAATAACTGCAACTTCAGTACCTGCTGAGAGATTATTTTCTAAAGCATCATTAGTAATTAGAAAACATAGAAATAGGTTAAGTGACGAGTCAGCCAGATGGTTACTTTGTATTAATGCTTTGTCAAAAGAATTAATAATATAAAGTAACAGTAATGTCGAAGCTATTGTGTACATACAGTGAAGTAATTTAATTTGCATCGTATTTTATTGCATGCTGAGCGCAAAGCGCGTGGGTATGTTCTACTAACGCCTAAAAATCAAAATTCCAACGTTTTGTCGCATGAAATCGTATCCAGCAATCATATTATACATATAAATGATATAAAAAGCATATTGTTGGAAAGATAAATGATTGTTGAGCTTATTAATATTTTTTTTAAATCGATTAATTGCTATTTTTAAATAAAAAAGGGGTTTTAGAGGCTTATGTTGTGGATTTATCATGTCCCCGAGGCTTGTAAACACTATAACTTTTGAAAATATCAATTGTTTAACTCAATCTATGTTTTAATCTCTTCATCTATCATGTGGGAAGCCACTGAATGTAAATAGCAGTGTAATTTTGTTTTGTTTAGCTATAATTAATTTTTTTCGGCTCGAAAATGGCGAAATTTTCGTTGATTTGGTTGCCTCGTATAAAATTATTTCTGTAAATGGGGAGCTATAGCCACAGAGTAGTTTACTCACTAACTCAGTTTGCCATCGCCATAGATTACTGTATATACAGTAATCTATGTCATATACAAAGGCTTGTAAACATTATATTCAAAAGTTATAGTGTTTACAAGCCTTGGGGACATGATAAATCCACACCATAAGCCACTAAAATCCCTTTTTTTATTTAAAAATTGCAATTAATCGATTTAAAAAAAATATTAATAAGTTCAACAATCATTTATCTTTCTAACAATGTGCTTTTTATATCATTTATATGTATAATATGATTGCTGGATACGATTTCATGCGACAAAACGGTGGAATTTTGATTTTTAGGCGTTAGTAGAACATACCCACGCGCTTTGCGCTCGGCATGCTATAGATCGATAAGCTGCATCAAGTAATAAGTTAATAAACCTAGCAAGCTAACAGCATAGCAAAGTGGCGAAGCAATCAGCTTTGTAGCGGTTTTTAACGGTTGCCGTTGAGCAATCAGTTTCAAAATAGGAGGTTCAGATGCCTGGGTGATCAGTAATCGATTGCTAAAAACAGAATTTGAAAATTCGAAACCGTTCTCGAGATAATCGTGGGACAGACGGACAGACGGACGGACAGACGGACAGACGGACAGACATCGTGAAATCAATAAACCTAGCAAGCTAACAGCATAGCAAAGTGGCGAAGCAATCAGCTTTGTAGCGGTTTCTAACGGTTGCCGTTGAGCAATCAGTTTCAAAATAGGAGGTTCAGATGCCTGGGTGATCAGTAATCGATTGCTGAAAACAGAATTTGAAAATTCGAAACCGTTCTCCAGATAATCGTGGGGCAGACGGACAGACGGACGGGCAGACGGACAGACAGACAGACGGACAGACGTCGTAAATCAATAAGTGACTTCGCAAGCTTCGCCACTTAATAAGTGACTTCGCAAGCTTCGCCACTTAATAATTATATGTATACAAGCTATCGATTTATTTTATTTTGTTGCTGGCTCTTTATGAGTTGCTGCTTCCGTTACTGACCAGCAACAAAATATCTGCTACCTTTTTTCTAAAATTTTCATAAAATATAACTTGTAAACAAATAATTACTAACTTAATACTTGGTGCAGCTTATTGATCAATTTTACTTTGTTGCTGGTTCTTTGTGACATACTACTTCCGTTACTGACCAGCAACAAAATATCTGCTATATTTTTTTCCTAAAATTTTCAGGATATAGCTTGTACACATATAATTATTAAGTGGCGAAGCTTGCGAAGTCTGTCCGTCCGTCTGTCCGTCTGTGCCACGATTATCTCGAGAACGGTTTCGAATTTTCAAATTCTGTTTTCAGCAATCGATTACTGATCACCCAGGCATCTGAACCTCCTATTTTGAAACTGATTGCTCAACGGCAACCGTAAGAAACCGCTACAAAGCTGATTGCTTCGCCACTTTGCTATGCTGTTAGCTTGCTAGGTTTATTAACTTATAACTTGGTGCAGCTTATCGATCTATTTTATTTTGTTTCTGGCTCTTTATATTTTCATAACTGAACAGCAACAATATATCTGTTGTTTTGTTTTTGAATCTGCCATACAGGCAGCATGTACACATTTATTTGTAACTTATTACTTGATACAGCTTTTCGACCGATTTTATGATGTTGTAGGTTGTCTGGGAGTTATTGATCTATTTATTAATTAGCAGCAAAATTTTCATTAATTTGGAACTTCAGAATCAGTATCAAAACATAAATTGATTTTTATTAATTTTTGATGTTTTTTTTAATTTTTGATTTTTTTTATTTTTTTTTCCATTTTTTTGCATTATATGTCAGCAACTAATTAGCAACAAATTATCCCGTTTTATCCGCTACGGCGGGGTTGATTAAAAGATTTTTACTGCTACCTTAATGTAAAGATAGCAGTAATTCAATTTACTCAAAACCGGTTGGAGCAACAAAATCGCAATTTTAGTAACTAATTAGCAACAAATTAGCTACAAATTCCTGAATACAATTTTTATGTTTCTGCTGACTTTTCACTGCTATCTTTATAGAGCTGCCTAATGGCAGGGCGCGGACCGCGAACTCGAAAGGTCGTGGGTTCGAATCAGCCATTCGACTACTGTCGTGAACCACTTTTAACACAAGCATTTTAAGCTTACCAGAAGTGGTTACTAGTAATGTTTAATAACATTACTAGTATTTTTTAATAAAAAAAATATAATGATTTCTTATATTTACGCGAACACTACACATTCAATAAAACAGTTTTTTTACGGATTTTATCGCGTTTATTTTATTATTTTTATTCCCGACGTTTCGAGTGCTTTTCAGCAACCCATGGTCACGGGGGGGGGGGGGGGGGGGGAGACTGAGATGTTTGACGTCCCTATGTCACAGTTAGCCCGGCTACCTTCAGATTTTAAATATTAATTTTTGGTTCGATTTACGCAGAATGAACTTACAGTATCCTGAAGTCTTGCAGTGTTATGCTTGGGTTTGGATTTAATTTTGTTAATTATAGGATCCCAAGCAGATGGCAGCACCCATCCATCTTCTCTATTGAAATTAGGATGTTTTTTTTAATTTCAATAGCCTCGCGTATCATCCTTGGTAGGAATCGGTGTTCTTTTGCAAGGATTTGTGGTCTATCAAATCTGATGTAATGGCGGGGACGATCTTGAACATGTTCACAGACTGCAGACTTCCCAGAGCGTCGGTGCTTCACGTCAGCTATATGTTCTTTCACGTGGGTTTTAATGGATCTTTTTGTTTGTCCTATGTAAGAGAGACCACATTCGCAATCAAGCTTGTACACTCCTGCATCTTGTAGAGGGATATTACACTTGACGGATGGTAAAAATTGACTAATCTTCTTCGGCGGCTTGAAGTATGTTTTAATAGAAGCTCGCTTCAAGATGTAGCCAACCTTGTCTGTGACTCCTCTAACATAGGGTAGTACAGCAGGCACACGCTCGACTGTGGTCGGCTTCACTCGGTCACTGTGCACATGCTTACCTATTGAAGACTGCATCTCAATTGTAACCAGGAAGCTAGAAGAATACAACATGCCTACAGAATATGCAGTATTACTCAAACACTGCCTTACATCTGGCTATCTATTGTGGAAGGAGGAGTTTTACAAGCAAGTAGATGGAGTAGCGATGGGCTCACCTGTATCTCCCATAGTCGCCGACATATTCATAGAGGACTTTGAGGAGAAAGCCCTTCTTACTGCTCCTGTAAATCCAAGATTCTACAAGCGGTATGTAGACGACACTTTCACAATTTTACCATCTGACAAAGTAACTGCATTTTTAGACCATCTTAATTCCATAAACTCTAAAATACAATTCACAGTGGAGTTAGAGGCAAACAATTCTTTAGCTTTCCTAGATGTTTTAGTCATCCGAAATCCCGATAACACTATTGGTCATACTGTGTATAGAAAAAAGACCCATACTAACCGATATTTAAATGGTGAATCGCACCATCACCCATCACATATAGCTACCGTGGGAAAATCTTTGTTTCAGAGAGCACGAGGGATCTGTGACAGAAAACATCTGGCCGCCGAGCTTCAGTGCGTCGAGCAAGTATTGCAAGACAACAAGCTTCGGGTCCCGCGCCTACGTCACAGTGACCGAGTGAAGCCGACCACAGTCGAGCGTGTGCCTGCTGTACTACCCTATGTCAGAGGAGTCACAAACAAGGTTGGCTACATCTTGAAGCGAGCTTCTATTTAAACATACTTCAAGCCGCCGAAGAAGATTAGTCAATTTTTACCATCCGTCAAGTGTAATATCCCTCTACAAGATGCAGGAGTGTACAAGCTTGATTGCGAATGTAGTCTCTCTTACATAGGACAAACAAAAAGATCCATTAAAACCCGCGTGAAAGAACATATAGCTGACGTGAAGCACCGACGCTCTGGGAAGTCTGCAGTCTGTGAACATGTTCAAGATCGTCCCCGCCATTACATCAGATTTGATAGACCGCAAATCCTTGCAAAAGAACACCGATTCCTACCAAGGATGATACACGAGGCTATTGAAATTAAAAAAACATCCTAATTTCAATAGAGAAGATGGATGGGTGCTGCCATCTGCTTGGGATCCTATAATTAACAAAATTAAATCCAAACCCAAGCATAACACTGCACGACTTCAGGATACTGGAAGTTCATTCTGCGTAAATCGAACCAAAAATTAATATTAAAAATCTGAAGGTAGCCGGGCTAACTGTGACATCGGGACGTCGAACATCTCAGTCCCCCCCCGTGACCATGGGTTGCTGAAAAGCACTCGAAACGTCGGGAATAAAAAAAATAAAATAAACGCGATAAAATCCGTAAAAAACAGTTTTATTCAATAAAAAAAATATGTGAACTCATAAACAAAAACACTATTTGTATCAGAAAATAATCCGAAGCTACAAGTATGCTGCAAATAAAGACAATGGAGTTCATGCAAGCATTTGAGTAAATTTAAAGCGAACCTGCGAGCCGGTAGTTTTATGACTATAAATTAGAAGTGATAGAGTAACTGAGGCTGATTATTATAAGAAACCTGCACAATGGCCCGTAGACATGTGTCATTCATTCATTTCGTCTTACGAACTGGGTCATTCGGGTCGACCACTGAAATGGATCAATTCGAGTTTCAGCACTGTCATCCGTGATCATCATCATCATCTGTGTCATCTCTGAGACCCACTCAATAATGTCGGTCGTCGGACATTACTATCTTCATTGGTCGTATTTCCTGTCAATCGTTTAATCTGGAATGTTCAAAACACATAGCGTCCCGGGTCAAATGAACGAATCATTCACGATTGACACATGTCTATTGGCCCGCTAGGAGTCCGTAACGTGGAGTTTATAGGGACCAGGGAAATGGAAATTTAAAGCCTGATCTTATTAGGCTTTCTATTAATTACTGTCGTAGTTCATTTCTTGGTGGGTAACAGAGCCTCGGCTAAGCTCACACTGGTGAATGAAATATTTGCATCATTCTATATTTATTCTATATTTAGAAATGAACAAGAATAATTACGCAATGGAGAATGCAGTCTTGATGTTTTCCGATAGGGGGTCTCTCGATGTGTACACCTCTGACATAACACTGCGCGCGGTGCAGAACTTTTCTATGCATTCCTTCGTGCGTTCCAGGCTGCCATAGCAGCTGTGAAGGAATTTCTCCAGTATAAAATCATCTAGAAAAAAAGAAAATCATGTATCGTAATGTGATGCAGAAAAATTTAAAGTTAACTGGCGACCAAGTCGGGCAGGGTGTCGCCTGAGTATGATCTATTAATGTGGCGTTATTTAGATTTAGGATTATCAAAGACTTTTTATTTAAAAAAAAATTTAATAATAACTCTTCATGTTCATCATCATCATTACAGCCTTTCACAAGTCCACTGCTGAACATAGGCCTCCCCAAGGAATCCCACAAAACACGGTCCTGAGCCACCTGCATCCATCGACTTCCTGCATGCCTTGCCAGGTCGTCACTGCATCTAGTGGGGGACGACCTACACTTCGTCCGCCGGTACGAGGCCCCCACTCGAGAACCTTTTTTTCCCCATCGGTTGTCGATTCTTCGAGCTATATGGGCCGGATCCATTGCCATTTCAGGTCACTAATCCGTTGGACTAAGTCGTTCACTCTGGTTCTACTGCGGATGTCCATATTTCTAAGTTTATCACACGTGTATAGTTTAGACAAAGTAGTATAAGTTTTAGACATGTGGTAGAGCAATGCTGCAGCTATATTAGTGGTATAGTTGTAGCACGAATGGGTCGGCTCGACCGACGAAGGATCACGCTCTCACAGAATACCAGCGTAAAATAGCAGCTTAACGCTGCTGTATTTCGTATGGTGAGTGTGGAGAACCGGAGACCCATTTTACTGGAAAAGAGACATTCCATCTTAATCCTCACGGGTGACGAAGTATCTGCATTTTGATTCTATATTGAAGATAAATGTAGATGTCTATGGGCACAGTAACCACTTACCATCAGGTGGACTGTGTGCTCGTTTGTCACCCTTATCCTATAAAAAAACACGCAGAGAAACTCCGAGCATAGCCCTCTCCATAGCTCGCTGAGCGACTTTGAGCTTCCTCATCCGGCCAGCAGTGAAGGACCACGTCTCAGTTCCATAGGTAATCACTGACAACACGCACTGGCTGTACAGTCTCGTTTTCAAGTTTTGAGGTATACCTGAGGAGAAGATGTGATGTAATTTCCCGAACGCTGCCCAGCCGAGTTGAATACGTCGATTGATCTCTCGGTCGAATTTGGACTTAACTAGTCGGAATATTTGTCCCGGGTAAATATATTCGTCAACAACTTCGAGGTTAGTGCTCCCAACTATCACCGGCACATGTGTGAAATGGACGTTATACATGCTCTTTGTTTTGTCTATGTTCGTCTTAAGACCGTTGAAAGGCACTATTGAGATAATTGAGCATGGTGCTTAGGTCCTCCAGCGATTCTGCAATATGGACTATATCGTCGTGAGTTATATATTCGCCTTTGATGTTAATACCGTATCCTTTCCAGTCCAGAAGCTTGAAAACGTCTTCCAATGCAGCGATTAAGAGTTTCGGGGATATAACGTCACCCTGTCTTATAGCTCTCTGCAGTTGGATAGGTTTAGTACTCTGGTTCTGTACTCGGATAGCTATCGTAACCCTCCTGTACAAAAGCTTCAGCCCTTCGATATAACGACATTCAACTTGGCACCGGTGAAGGGACTGCAGCACCACCCAAATTTCCATCCGCTTTCAGAAGCTACGCTATAATTCTATCCTCGCCTGGGACCTTGCCGTTTTTAAGGCGCTGCAGAGCCATTCCAATCTCGATCAGATTGACATTCGGAATATCATCGGAATAGTGTCGGATAAGACTTGCTTTTGGATCGTTACTCACACTTGCGTGTGGCTCCAATGATGATGTGGATAGCTGGCCATAGAATCTCTCAATCTCACTTAAAATCTTAGGTATCCCGGAAACGACACTGCCAAACTCGGTCTTCAGCTTCGACAGTTGGCTCTTTCTGGCAGACATGTTCCTGGCAAAGACTTTGAAGTCCTGGTGCCGCTCGATCTCTTCTTCAATATGAGCAGTATTAAAGTTGCGTAAGTCCCGCCGCATGCATTTGGAGATCTGTCTGTACAGTTGCCTGTATGCTGTCAAATCTGTTGAAGACTGCAGCTTCATTTACCTTCTGTCTATCATTGCATTTCTAACAGCTATGAGTCTAAGAGTGTGATCGGAGAGTTTTTGTGTTCTTCTGCAGCGGGTCTTGCAAAACTTAGCTCCGACCGCATGGACAGTTTCCACGAGCTTGTCATGCATTTCGTCCACTGCATTGCAATCTTCTAGGCACTGAAAACAGTTTCGTAGCTCGAGCTGAAAGGTTTCGGGACTTTGGAATAAAGCACGAGGGGGACGGAGCGTTGGCTTCGTTAGATGACACCTCTCCAACTTAACGTGCAGGAGCAGTGTGCCTCTCCCCATTCGGTGATCGCTGTGGGTTTCACCCTCGCGATCGCTGAGACATCACGGAACAGCTGTCGTCTGGTCGTCATAATGAAGTCAATCTAATTTTATGTCGAACCGTCGGGGCTCGACCAGGTCCACTTCCTGTGGGGCCGCTTCTGTAAGAAAGAGTTCATCATAAAGAGTCTCCCTTTCTCCATGAATCCGTCAGCTGCTAGCCCCTTGGGTTTCGTTGCCCTATTCCTAATTTCCCTACCTTTAGCTTACCGCTCTCTCTTGTGCTTAGTTTTACGTTGAAGTCTCCCATTAACACCGTATAGTAGGTTTTGGAGGAATGCATGACTCTAGATATATCCTCATACATTTCCTCCAATTCCTCATCAGGATGTGTCGAGGTTGATGCGTAAACCTGTATGACCTTCAGCGAATTTCGTTCGGTGATGTACGCAACCCTTATCAACACACTCTCAATCTTAACAACGTTGTTAAGGAAAAACTTGTGAATGATAAAGAAGGGAAGTTACAGTACAGGTTGAAGTCTTAAGATCCCAGTGTGCCAGCATCCATCCATCTTCTCCATTGAAATTAGGATGTTTTTTAATTGCATTAGCCTCGGGTATCATGGTAGGAATCGGTGTTCTTTTGCGAGAATGTATGGTCTAGCAAATCTGATGTAATTGCGGGGACGGTCGTGAACATGTTCTTAAACTACAGACTTTTCCGAAGCTTCGGTGCATCACGTTAGCTATATGTTCTTTCACGCGGGCTTTTATAGATCTTATTCAATGTGTAGTATTCACGTAAATATAAAAAATCAAAAAGTAAAGTTTATTTATTTTAGTAACAATTATAGTTACTAAAATATATATACTAATTATAAATTAAATATTTCAGATAATACCGACACCTCCTAGGGACAGATGGTCACCCTCCCGGTAATAGAACAATTTGCCGGAATCGAGGATTACCATGTCCTCCTCCTTTCTTCGGACCTCAGATAATCCTATAATATTCCAGCGCAACTTGTTCATAGATGCCGCGCATGGCGAGCGGGTTGGCAACCGCAGTTTTTATTGTTGTTTTGCTGTTATCAGAAAGATGCTGTTGCCCGCCTTCTAATTCAGTTTACCTCTGTCGCTTATTACGACACCTATGGGAAAATATGAGGTAGTGGGTATTCTTACCCGCCACTACACGGAACAATCTCCATGTTATTCGGATAAAATATACTTAGTTTAGATTACTCCTTGCATAGCTCTCTTTCTGTCCGTGAAGGTTCATTACAATCGGTTAAGTCTTTTAGAACGGTAGCACGGAATATATATTATTACTATTATATGTTAATAGAAATGTTTTAACTTTAAATGACGCATCAGAAGTACTTAAGTTTAAATATTTTACTGGGTAATGATAAAAACTATTGACCACAAACATCTTCTATAAATTCTGGGAAAAGAGTGATTGGGTTGTCTTTTAACAGCTTCGATTTATATGAAGTTTAGGTGATTCCTTCTGATTCATTATGTCACATATTTCGATTCACTATCGGTATATTAAGGCGCTGAAATATTTGTGCTATCTTGACGGCTCTGAGAGCCAAGAGTTCGATAGAGATCTAAAACCCTCTCACAAATGAGAGGAGGCCTGTGCCCAGCAGTGGGATGTATATAGGCCGTAACTTTTAACTTTAAGAGGATTGTGAAGTGCCGATACGCGACGCGAGTAGGTATTTTCAAAAATGCTATCTGTTTCATAACGCACGCTCTGCCTCCCGCCGGGCTCCGGGCGTGAACAACACAAATACAACATATTACACTAATTCTCACGCACACTACGGATACCAGCAGCAGGAGCGTTCATTCATTCATAGCCTATATTTGCGTACATTTACGACAAGTTACATAATGAATTTGTTTGTGTTACTTTGCAATTTTATTATATTGCATAGTCTATGGAGACGTGGGGACTTACTACGTTTAATATACCTTATAGAAGTGGGCTGTTATTTTTTATGTAAGTATCTACCGATATACTATGTGAGTAAATTTTTTAACAGTGGTAGAGCCACGCGGCAGCTTTTGCTATCGCACGGATGGCGCGGCTCGAACCTGGGTGGTACCACGACCTCACAGAAAACCAGCATGAAGTAGAGGTTAACCTCTGCGTTTCGCTTGGTGAGTGCAGGTGGCCGGAGGCCCTTTTTACTGGAAATGAGGCATTCCATCTTAGTCCTCACGGGTGACAACGCATCTACATTTTGATTTGTAATAGAGGATAGATGTAGATGTCTATGGGCCGCAACAACCACTTACCATCAGGTGGACTGTGTGCTCGTTTGTCACCCTTATCCTATAAAATAGGTATGCTAATTATTGAACCAGAGTTAGTCAAGATTGAGTCAGATAAGTTGTATGGGCGAAGAATTGTAGAAATAAATAATTTAGAAAATAAAAAAAATATTTCGATTGCAATTTCATTAATTTAACATTTTTCAAAGAATCAAGATTAGGAAATATTATTTTTAAAAAAATTTGGGAGTGTGGACTGTTTATTGATTCCGAAGACTACTATTAAGGGACAACTCCCGATGGGCTTATTGGACATGATTCTCTAAATTGAAAATGTCTTATTTCTGATTCTAATATGCTACATTTGGAGGCCATAACTAACACTAACAGATCAAATTTTGTTTGATACGAGAAGGACAAAAATAAAAAAGAAACCATTATTACTATTATCAGGTCCAGAGATAATTACGTATAACTGGTAGGCAATTTTGTGTTTTCGTAGTATGGACACAACTTTTTCATGTTTTCGTACTTAATTTCATTAACCATGTGGTTCAGTGTAGGAAAAAAATAAATACTATGATTACTTTTGGGCAGCAAAAATGCAGCCAAGACTTTACTCATTTCATTTTTAATGTTTATTACCAGAAATGATTGACCCTCGAGTTCCTAGAGAAATGGCAGTTCGAGAAAGAGTTTAATTAAGTAATATGTAATAATAAACAATAATAATTTCTTCAAGTTGGTACTTTTTATTTATTTGTCTACCTACTTTATTGTAAACTCGAAATATTTTTAATTTAATGTCCTTATTCAATAAAGACTAAATTAATAAGTAAATAATCGATAAACACTGAATAATCACAGACATTAACTTTTTCATGAGAGGTATTATCTTTCTAGGTTATCGATATTATTTTCTCCTCCCTAGGCGATAATAATATCGATAACACCTCTAAAAGTTACAGCCTATATACACATCCCGCTGCTGGGTACAGGCCTGCTCTCATTTCTGAGAGGGTTTTAGGGCAAGGAAAGGTCCGCCGCGCTGCCCCAATGCGTGTTGGCGAACTTCACATGTCTTCGAAATATATTTTTTTTCTTATTTGTCAGACATGCAGGTTTCCTCACGATGTTTTCCTTCACCGCCGAGCACGTGGTAAATCAGCACATAAAATTGCAATTAACAATTTCATTGGTGCCGGCGGGGATCGAACCCGGGTTTCTCGCGTACCTACTGTTAAACTTATAGCGAGTGCTAAACACCTGAGCTACCACGGCTCCAACACCCCTAACATCACTACGATATGCCCCTGACCCCCGACCCGTATCATGTGATAGCGCGAGAGGGAGGGAGAGTTGCAAGTCTTGAAGGCAATTGCCTACATTTTCTTTCTGAAATATTGTTTGCGGCGATAACGTTTTTACCCGTTCTCAAGTCGACGTGTATATTTTTTTTATGTTAGACCACGCATAACTTTTTACATAGTGGACCGATTTTGATAAATTTTTTTTATTAGATAGGATATACCCCGAAATTGGTCCCATATAAATTTGAAAACAAAACGTCTACCCTAAGGGTGGTAAAATAGGGGTGATTTATTGTTTACTTACATATTTTAATTTAGTAATCAGTTTAGTTTAATTTAAAAAAATAAAAACGCTCGCGGAAGTTTTTAAGTCAAAAATATAGATATTTAGATGCTTATAACTTATATTGTATACAATATTTCTTTAAAATAAAAACGTTCGGGCCTATTTTTTGTCATATCTACATTTCCAAAAATTATTAAAATTGGACTATATTTAGGGAACGTTATCGCTTTTTGTATGAAAATTTACAGCTTCACAATCCTCTTAAGAAGAGCGGAACAGTATTTTTTCAACTACTCTAAGTCATTGCTTGACTACAATCCCACCAGATGGTAAGTGGTTGCTGTGGTCCATAGACATCTTCATCTATCTGCGTTTGCAAATTAAAATGCACATCAGCCGTGAGGACTAAGATGGAATGCCTCGTTTCTAGTAAAAAGGTCTCCAGTTCTCTACACTCACTATACGAAACACAGCAGCATTAAGCTGTTATTTTACGCTGGTATTCGATTTACCTATTCTATTCTTGTTTATGTACACAAGTAAATCTCAATCTCAAACGTATCATCATATAAATTGTGTAATGTATTTAATTGATGGGTTTAATTTAATTTAAAGTTTTCTTCTTTTAAGAGCATTTAAATAAAAAATTGTTTTAAAAATGTGTTTTTTTACTAAGTACTTATTAATTTTTTTTTAATTATCGCTGGACAGGTTCCTAAGTCTGTTCATTTCATTCAATGCGTCATTAATGGTTTTTGATTACCATCATAGATTCCCCATCTTGCAATTGTTTTATCGCCACCAGTTGACCCTTATCGGTCCCTACAACATTTGTTCGAGCACCACCAAACTATCTCTAACATTTGCCGAAGTGTACTCTTTAAAATTGGTGTGGCGGCCGTTTTGTTTTCCGCCATTTTGAATTTTTTGACAACTCCCAGAATTTTCTCATGGTAAGGTAGGTTGATATTAGTTAAAACACGACCCCTCTAAGTCTTACCGTTTAGTCGGGCAGTAGTATAGACCATCTCCCCGAGGAGCTGAACGCGGAGGTCAATTAATTCGTATTCTTCAATATTCCTTTCATTTGATATCCATAACATGGGGGTGTATAAAAACATAGTCCGTCATCTTTGAGTGTCCATGGTATTGGATGTAGCACTCTACATCCAATACCATGTACGTCATTTTATTTTCATATTCCTCTTAATAAACTCGTTCATTTGATACCCATATCAAGGGAATGCAGAGATAACTAGTCCTCCATCGTTATGCGGTCCGCGATATTTAAAATGACGTCACTAAACTAACTATGCATTGTCATCCAAAGTAAACATGCATGCAAAATTTTAGCTGAATCGGTTGCGGATAACTGCTTTAAAATGCAATTGCAAGATTTTACCCTAACAAACATACAAACATTACAGGTTAAATAAAAGCTTTTAAAAAATCAACAGGCAGGTGTGCGGTGAATATAATATTTATATTTTTAATCTTGCTGTACAAACGCCATTGTAAATTAAATATCGATTTACATTAGATAAAAATATCATTAAATCGCCATAATAATGTAATGTAAAAAGCGTGATTTGTGTTGTGTTCGACATAATTTCGGCGCAGTTTAAAATAGTATAATAGATGTACAGATATAATAGCAGCTTGTTTTAAAAACGATTAGCTCTTCCTACCTTAATGATGTTTTTAACTGACTTCAAAGCGAAATATATAAAATTATAAAATGGTTAAAGCACAACTACTGAGCTGTGAATATGATGAAACAAATACTTAAGTTATTAAAATAAGATTAAAAGATGTAATCTTTCAAACTTTTATCTGGCCATACACAATTCATAGCTGAAAATATAGCAAGATTTGTCAATCTAGGAGCTGATTTATGGAAAATTAAATAAAAGTTAGGTTATGTACATCCACACTGCAACAATTACTCAAATGACAAGATTATCTCTTATTTTATAAACTCTCATTGCTGGACATAAGCTTCCTTGTATTGCTAGTAGTAAATGAATAGTCAAAGTGACATCATTTACCTTCGAGAACACACAGACAAGCAGGGTTTATTCTCACAAATGACGCCTTAATCTTTAAAGCGAATGATTATCAACTTGTAATAGGTGCGAAAATGAGGTAGGAATCGAATCCAACACCACTAACTGTGAAAAGCGCTTTTTTCAGCACGCATTAATACGTCGAAAATACTAGTATCTACCTAACTTAACCGGATAGGAACATGAGGTTAGTTGATGATTTCAAAGAAAAACCCATTTTTTAGATAATTTAATTAAAAAAAGTTAAAGTTAAAATTACAGCATATATACGTCCCACTGCTGGGCACAGGCCTCCCCTCATTTGTGAGGGGGTTACCCCCAGATACTTTAATTGTCTTCAATTATTATCAATATATCGTCAAGTTAGGTGACACTATATGTACTCGTTTGCTACCGTGCCTGAAAAAGGTACCACATAATTGACATAATATGGATCTTTATGATAGATGCCTGTTGCTATTCCATAGTCAACTCAACAGTCCATGATGTCAATATCCAATCAATAGGCGGTGGTGTCATATTCTTAAATAACACGGCCGGATCAGTCGTGTGGGCTAGATTCACGGTGTACAATAACGAAGCAAGGATTAATAAAAAAAGTAGGACCAGTATATAATATCACGGAAGAAAAGTTGTGCTTATCCAGGAAACAAAATGGTGAAAGAAACGATTAACTAAAGTCAAAAATCGAAACAACAACTAGTGAGTAAGAAGTAAAGTGTAGTAGGCACGTCGATCGATAAATGTGAGATCGATAAATTTAAACATCGGTTATTTGGAGATAACGAATGGACTTTTTAGATGAACCCAAAACACTGAATAAATTTATTTATCGACCAAGAACTCAACCAATCGGACCGATTCACATAGAAGCCACTATATGTAAGATAATATACCTATGGTGTTTTCGGATTCATGATCTTTATTCAAGGTATGTGATAATATTTAAATGAATAACACGCATCTATAGTCAATAATATCAAAAAAGTTAACTTAATACTCAAATAACAGATTACATTGCGCTCTTTTCAAATCGAAAAAAAAATCGGTCTTGTAGAGGATAAAACGACGTTCCGGGTAAATACTTTTGAAGTTTCTACTGTCAAGTTTCAAAATGAGAAGATAAACGTAGTGATTATATTCTCTTTGTGAGAAGACTCCAAGGAGAAGACGTTTCTCAGAGACGTTTAGTATAAATAGCATTCAGAAATGAGAATAGCGTTAGTCGATTCTTTAATAAGTTATAGTTCGGCCGTTCAGAGAATTCGTTCCTGACACCTATCAGTAAGTCACGACTAGTGATGGGCACAACATAACACTGAGTTCGTTACCGTTCCTCCAAAATGAACCGCCGCGTTATTTTTAAGATTATTTTCGTTTTAAATTGGCGGAATCATCTAAAATTTATATTTTAGTAATTTAAGTGGAAACCAAAAAAAGATAATTTTAAAATAATAAAATTGTTTTATTTATTCTTTGTTACAAAGTTACAATCTGTATTTCTATGCAATAAAGTACATTGAATTGAATGTGCGTACAGAATATTAACAGACTCCGATTCGCTTGAGGAGGTGGTGTCTTCATCATCATCTTCGCCTACATGTATAATTATATTATTATCAATAACAGAATCAATCCTGATATCTCGGTCAAAATGTTCCACAATCAGGTTTTTGGTCTTCTCAACAACCTTTGCCCAGTCATCTCTTGTGACTTCCCCGCAGGCTTCTTTTAATATGGTCATCATCTTTTTCGTGCTGAATGGCGGGGAAGTATTGTGGCGGGCGGCGTAACCTTTTATTCGAGCCCAGATTAGCTCAATCGCGTTATATTGGCAATGATACGGTGGAATTCTTAGAACGCGATGACCGTACTCCAGAGCCAGTTCATCGATTTCGTATCGCACATTGGCCGCTTTATTTTCTTTAACTAATTTAATTAGCTCTGGTTTTAGCATCTGCATATTTGCATCAATGCCTTTTCCTTGTAACCAAGCCACCATTTCTTCTTTTTTATTAGCTTGGGTAGATGGTTTCTGTATTTGAACCGAGTGATAGGAGGCATTATCCATGAATATTACAGAAGGCTCTTGAAGGCTTGGCAAAAACACGTTCTGGAAGCACTCTTTAAATGTAGTGGCATTCATTTCCTCGTGGTAGTCATTTGTGGTTTTTGATTGAAATGCCAGTAACGCGTTCTCCACCAAGCCGTATTTTGCAGAACCTGCATGGCATATTATCAGACGGGCCCCCTTACCCATTGGTACTTTCAATGTCGACGCTTGTGTATCATCCGTCCAAGAACGGGAAACCGTGTGATTGGCGTTTAGCCATGTCTCGTCAATGAACACGACATTATCCCAGTTATCAATATTTTTTGTTTCTCTCAAAAAACTTATCCGTTTTAAAATTATGTCGTATCGTTCTAATAAAATTTTTCTTTTGTCTGTTTTTTTATACGAAAAACCAATATCTTTTAAGATTTTCGTTAAAGCAGTTTTACCCCCGCTAAACAGTCCAGCTTCTCTTAACGATGCCAAAAGCTTCTGCCTGTTGAGATATTCATTTCTGGAATAGTAACCATATACATGATTTCTGATTGCATCGGCGTCAAAGGTGTCAATATCTGTCACGGGTTTAGTTCTACGTTTCTTCTTCGGAGTACGTAAAATATTATCTTCCGTGCCAGTAGAGCCGAACTTTTCTTTATTAATATTTGTTATCGTTCTTTTGCTAATTCCAAGCGCCTGAGAGACGCGTTCTTGTACTTGTTCGACAGGTAACAGGGGTCCGACATTTTGCCGCTCCCGCTCAAAGTAATCTTGCAGCTTGATGATTAACTCATGGGCTCCACTTTTCAATTTTTGTTCACGTTTAGGCATTATTATGCACCAAAAGTAAAAAAAAACGCAATTTAAACACAATCGAAGTCCGATTTAGCGCTGATGTCAGTTTGAAAAGCAGAAACAGTCCATTAAACGAAAGCCGGGTAATGAAATAAAAACAGATCGAAAACACTTGAAGAACGTGGTCTATGCGCACGAAACGACAACAGACGACTGTTTTAGCGTCACAAAATGGCGGCCCATAACGCCATTTGGGGTTACCACTTTCAACCTAAATATAAAAATGCTACTTTCTTTCGCGCGTTCGGTTTGGTCGTAGTTTTATTTTTATATTTAATAAAAGTTATCTTATAGTCCATTATTTTCAAATTCTTAAAAAGAAAAACAAAACGTATTATTTTATAAAGTATAACTGTATAAGAACAGATTACGATACTGTTATTGCCTGTTATTGTTAGCACAGCACTACAAATATAAAGCGCTAACATAACCTTCTAATAGCGCAGTATAGATTTAGAAAAATATTGTTTACCAAGTTATTTGACACTCACTTTGGCACAAAATTATAACATTCATTGATTATTGATATAATAATGTTGTTTTAATGCTCATCAATTGTTAAAACGGTAAACAACCAGCAAAAATATTTTTATCGTAACTGCAACGCCATTACAAAGTTACGTCGTCAGTTCAATCGCGACGTGTCAGGAACGCATTCTCTGAACAGCCGAACTAAAATCGATGTATTGAAATAAAAATGTTTATGTCTAATTTTCCTCAAGCAAATGACGAATATATATTATATATTATATAATTATATATATTATATAATTAAAATAAAATATATAAATAATTGGGACAGTTTTTTGTATTTTACGTAAGTAAATCAGGCCCGAAAATCCCATTCTCCTTTTGTGCAGAGATATTACTATGTCCCTTAATATTTATTGATAATCTTATGTTAGGAGGATAGGAATGTATGTTTCCTGAAATCTAAAAAAAATCGTTGTAAAGTCACTATATATAAAAGGTGAAAGACATAAACTAGAAAACTTTAGTCCGATAGACTCCTACCATTATTTTGAAAAATAATATAAATAGCTATATACAATAGATTGTATTCCTTCTTTGAGCAACAGAAAATTTTTACTTTAGAACAAAATGGATTTCGTAAAAACAGATCTACTTTACATTAGCTATTTATAAATTAGTTCAATATGATACAAGGGTTCGCCTATCACAGAGGTAACTTTCAATAAATTCCTAAGTATAAAAATAGATAAAAATATGAAATGGAAAACACACGTTCAGACACTATACAAACGTCTAAATAGTCACGTATATTTGCTCTGAGAAGACTTTCAAAGGTATCACACTATAAAACTGCATTAAAAGCTTATAAAAACTAAGTTGCGTCAATATGAAGCTATAGTATAATATTTTGGGGCAACTGTTCGGATAATGAAACTATATTTAAAAGTCAGAAAAAATGTATGAGAGCGATATACGGAGTTAAAACCTGATAGTAATATGGGAGCTAGCAACGTTGGGAAAACGGGTATTTTAGGTAGGCTAGTTTTTAGATATGTCTTTTCACTCACTCTCCTGGCTAGTATTTTTTTATTAACCAAAATAATACCGCATCACTTTTCAGTTTTAAATAAGTCTGGCTGGTGGGTTGAAGGTAGAACAATTATTTGCAAATTAATTATAGTATTGTCTATACTTAAATAACATTGTATTAAAATTTCAGCCATAAGTACTAAAACATTTAGATTTTTCTTAATTAAAATTAGCATCTGGCATATGGTACGTAGGTGACTTAATAAGTTTTGAGATACACAAAAAGTATCCTAGATACTATTAATATTTATTTTACATATTCTCAAAATACGCTCCATTATGCTCTTTACAAAGTTCCATTCGCCTAAACCAACTCTGAAAACACTTTAGCCAGTCTTGATCTGACAGGTCGGAAATCGCTTCTTGGTAGGCAGTCACGGCTTCTTCAGCACTTGAAAAAAACTTGCCTTTTATTTTTTCTTTGACTCTTAGGAATAAAAATAAATCATAAGGAGCTAAGTCAGGGCTGTAGGGTGGGTGACTTAGAGTTTCAACACCAGATTCCTCAATAAATGCTTTTGTTCTAAGGGAGGTATGTGAAGGGGCATTATTGTGATGCAGCGTGATTCACCGAAGCCCAGTCTTTGGTTTTCTCTCCCGCACAGCTTGAAAAGCTTTGGGTAATGCAACTGTAGTATATCATTCAGAGTTGACTGAACTACAATTTTCCAGCATTGGCGTAGACAAATGTCCGCTCCGAGAAAAAAACTAGCCACCATTTTTTTGCCGACGTTGTGAGGTCTTTGCAGTTTTGTCGGAATTATCCTTCTGAGTAGACCCATACCGATGATTGCCTTTTATTTTCCGGGTCATATTGATAGATGCATGTCTCGTCACCAGTAACGATTTCTGAAACACGCCTAGATGCCCCGTTTTCAAAACGTAGATGCATTTCATGGCACCAATCCACACGAGTCTGTTTTCGCTTTCGGAGAGCAAACGAGTGATCCATCGACAACAAAACTAGTTCACTCCATGATGTTGATGTAGGATGGTATAAATGCTCCCCGAACTAATGCCTACAATCTTTCCGATGTCCGTATATGTGATTCGTGGGTCTTCTCGTGCCAACATTTCAGTAGTCTATACATCTTCTGCCGTTACTGCCGTTTGCGGGGCTCCGGTTCTTTGGTCATATTTAAGATTAATTTTACCCGTTTTGACTTCAGCAAACCACCTAAAAAATGTTGCGCGTGATGGAGCTGAGTCCCTTAAAGCTCATTGTAACCGTTGTAAAGTTAATTGTTCAGTTAAACCAAATTTAAAATCATAAATATATCATAGCGCGCAAATGTTCACGGTTAAAATCCATCGTTTTAAATGAAAAGCGCGGGAAGCGTTGCAGGAAAATTAATAGAACTTTGTTTTTTTTTTAATATTAAGCAATTGGCTTATGGAGTTCTAGTTTTAAATAAATTTGCTTTTAAGGAACGTGCGTAAACGGTGCCTTCCATTTTTAAATTTCGAGCATCTATAAACTTATTGAGTGACCTACGTACGCAATGATAAAAATAACTGGCAATAACATATTTATTATGTTTTGAAAAGCTAAATACATTTAATGAAAGATAAGAAATCCGGTATGCTGGCCGGGAGAGTGAGAGAGAAGGCATAATATCTAAAAACCAGCCTAACTTAAATGCTCTCTCGAAAACGTTGCTAGCTCTTAGACCATAGTTGCAAACCGTACTTTAAAGAACATAAAATTTTGACATTTCCTGGCTTATACATAAATATAAAGCAACACGGGCCGCCGCGCTGCGCCGATGTACCGGACATAAATGAAGTGGTAACATTTAGTTTATCTCGAGCGAAAAAAGAAAAATTCAACATTTAAAACATAAAATTATTATTAGTGTACCAGGTGGTACCAGGAGAAACAGCACTACAAGCATATTTTTGTATATTAGAGATGGCTCCTGTTATCAACAATCATTTGCCAAACAATATTAAGGAAAATGAAATAGAACACTTCAAGAAAAACTTAAAGCTCTTTGTTGATTGACTTCGAAATTGGTAATAGTTTGAGATTGCAGTTATTATTACTTACTTATATTATTGTTATTCAGACAATTTATTTCCATTTAACTATTTGTATGGCAATTAATGGTAGATCATATAGTATACAATAAGCAATTGTTAACATCTTTTAATGTATTCCTTGTAATCAACAAATAAACGTATTATTATTATTATTATTATTATTGGGCTATTTATAAATATTCTCATCTGGTTGGGCTGAATAGATATATAAAAGTAAGCGATTTATCCTTAGAAATGACGTCCTTATATAATGAGTCATCCGATCTCCCCAGGAAGTAATTACGAAGGCACTCTTCACGATAAAAATTGTGTTTGCAGTTAAGTTTTCTGATGTTAGGTCATTACAGCCACGACGACATGACAGTTACAGAATTACGAAAGAAAAAGCTCTCGACAATAATTACTCCCTTAACTCGTTTACAAGTGTTATATCGTCTTGCAACCATATAATGGCGGTTTTAGAATAGTCACTATCCTAAATTGGGCCATGGGTGGTAAGAGGGGAACAAACCAGGAGATGAGCACCAACGTCAAATAATAACTAGAAAAGAATCTGCGATTATCAAGCGTGGCAACTATGGTAAGGATCCTTCTTATGAGACAATCTATGGTGAGACCTGTGTTCAGCAGTGGAGTTTGATAGGCTGTAATTATGATGATGATGATGATGATGATGATGACGATGATGATTTAATGCGGGGATAGATAACACATGAACGAAAACGGATAATAGAAACCGGATGTTAGTAGTCTCAAATTGGTCAAGAATTTCACATCATTATTGGGTTTGTTATATATTATACTAGCTGTGCCCCGCGGTTTCACCCGCGTAGATCACGCGTCTGCACCTTGCGACATGCGAACTTCGAGAGTAACATCACGACGGACGGTTGCTGAATTAACAAAGATTTAAAAAGTGAAATATGTTACTAAAATTACTGATACGAATAATGTGGCCTAGTTGGTACCGGCGTTACTATTTGACATTTTAACATGAAAAAGTAGTTATTGTGACCTAACTGTAATAGTTAAACATATGCTATCGCAGACTTTTTTGTAGATATTGATATCCTCTATAAAACTGTAGTACATCACTTTGCTCTATTATCAATAGTTTCCACAGCGTAGGCGTTATAAGGATTCTTTTTGGTATTTTTTTCACACCTTGAGTTACATTAACGAAGTTTTCATACGGATCCCTAACTTTTTTGAAAATATTATATAGTCTATGTTCATCAGGGATAATGTAGGATTCTAATGGTGAAAGAATTTTTCAAATTGGTCCAGTAGTTTCGGAGCCTATTCAATTCAAACAAACAAACATACAAACAAACAAACAAATCTTTCCTCTTTATAATAGTAGTGTAGATGTAGATGTAATGTTATAAAACAATAAAAAAACCATTAATATAACTTATCAAAATTATTTGGCAGGTATGATTCTTTTTCAAGCCATTCTTTAATAGATATCACATCTTGTAAGTCGTATTGAGACATCTGTAGAACATATAGTAGATTAACTAAAAATTATTACTTACGTAATACATTTTTTGTGTCTTATTCAGAGTCATATCTTATTCAAATACAACTTTGATTTAAAACCATTAAATCTTGGCAGCACTACAGTCCATCATTGGTCCTCTGCGGCTTAATGCTGATGTGTTTTGTGTGTTGAGTGTCGAGCACCAGATACCCTTTTTACTGGAAAAGAGGCATTCCATCTTGATCCTCAGGGGTGGCAACGCATCTGAAGTCGGTGCATATACTAATGTACTTAATAGTATACAAGAATAAAAACCCCGGCTTTACAATGTGAAATTATTTTATTCTCTTTAGTTCTTTGAAGTTAGCTTTTATTTTTTATAAAGTTTAATTTTTTGACATTTTTAATGGACTAAAGAATATCACTAGCTCAAGACAACTAGAATGAAGTCTAAATAGTTACATTAAAAACTTCATCTCTTTTGCCACCCTTACAGTTTTCCGATAGAATATTGCTCCAAATTTATATGGAGCTACCCCTGAAGAGTAATTACTTGACTAAAAAGGTGTCACTTAACACAAATACCAAAATACATACAGTTGAATTGTAACCCTCCTCCTATTCAAATTACTTCAAAAAAAGGAGGAGGTTCTCTATTCGACTGTATTTTTTTGTGTGTTACCTCAGAATTTTTTTCTAGGTAAACCGATTTTGATGATTCTCTTTTTATTTGAAAGCTGGTGTTTCTCATGAGGTCCCATATAATGAAGGATTTAATCAAGGTATGACCAGTAGTTTTTGACTTATAGAAAGTTTTCACAGCTGATTTAAATAAAAAAATTATAAAATCAATTTTTTTTTAGATGTAACTATGAACTGACCAACTGATGGTTCTTCAAGTGATTAAAATACATAATATATAATTTTTTATCGCTCACCGTAATTTATGAACCTGCCAATTTTTCACTTAAGAGATATTATAATTTTAACAAATACTAAAAGGAGACGCGTGAATGCGATATGATATCACCGAGTGTACTGGTCGAATGGTCAGTGATCACTCGTGTTTGATCATTTAGTCCTTGACTCAAGGACATGCAATACATGGTTAAAAAAACAGTACATTGTATAATTGGTTACTATAGACGGCGTCATCTGCGAACGCTCGCTGGTTTGCAAAATGCCGAAAGCAAATTGATTAATCGTAGCTCTGTCATAATGTTGGCCAGAATGATACATAAAAAGATGATCATTAAAAAGTTAAAGTAACAGAAAAATGCCACGCAGGGCTTACAATTATTATTATACAATTATTTTCAATGCACGTACGTTTTTGTATTTCTGGCGATGTTACGTTAAGGTAATAAGGGATGAGATAATTTAAGTTTGAAGTAATGTATTATATATTATTACTAGCTGGCCAGGCAGACGTTGTACTGCCCTTTCCGACGACCTTTCCTATGAAAAAATCCTTAAATTCGCAATAAAGAAGTATCCTATCTCTCAAGTTGGACCAAACTGCACACGGTGTGCAAAATTTAATTGAAATCAGTTGAATAGTTTAGGAGTTCATCGCGGACAAACAATATGACACGTATTGTTTATATATAAAGATATTAAGGTATAAATTACTCCATTTCATCCCGTAAGGGTGGTAAGAGGTGATAGAGGCAAATAAAACAGGAGATAGGCAGCAGCGGGTTCTTGATAACTCTACAAATACAAAGTAAGTACTCTAAATAATACAAAAATGCAGTTGCCAATCATGCGGTTTACAAACTGCATTGCGGTGGATAAATTATGCCAAATATCTCCACTATGACGCAATATATGAAAGAGGCCTGTAGCTGGTGGAAGAAAAGTGGAGATCTTCCGCCGGGCAAGGTGTTCTGCCCGGGGAGCGGCCAACGCTCCGATTGGTAGTTTTTTTTTTGCGCCCAGAAGCAATTGGAAAATGGCTACCCCGATACGCAGAGAGACGGTAAATGCTTTATGCATACCACGACAGCCGGTCTGTCATGGTTATGCGGGACTTACTGTGACTAACCTACGTGGGACCTAAGTGATACCCGCTAAAAACCGCCTGTTGGACTGACAATTGGCCGATTAAGCCGCTTTGTCGGACCGCAAGCGACCCTCTTTTGAGGCAGACAAAGAACCGCTGAGGAAAAGCCTACTTAGGCAAATTTAAGAAGAATCGGCCGTAGCCGCCAGAAGGCAGTTCAGGTCGATTGAAATTTTATTTGGCGGGTCCGAGAGAGTGTTTCTCGGCCCGCGGACTCGATAGCGAGAGGGGGGTGGGGCTGCATAAGTAGCTGCCTCACAAATAAAATGATTGGAGTGCGACTCTGAGGCTTTGAAGAAGTTCTCAGAGAGTTTTTTAAAAATTGTTGAATTGTAGGGAGCTCTAAGTCCCGATGAAGGTCGGCATTACGGACATACCAAGGTGCGTTCGCAGCTCGACGACAGAAAAGGTTTTGAACTATTTGGAGTTCATTAATAATTTTAGGGTCAGCGTGGGCAAAAATGGGGCCGGGTGTAAAGGGTACGCTTGTTTCTGAGGGACATTTTACTGTGTCGGCCCAACATACTGTTGAGCCTACTCAGGTAAAAACGGGCGTGACGGGTTACCCTTTTGAAGTGGGGCCTGAAAGTGAGCCTTGTGTCCTAGGGTGACACCTAAATATTTGGCAGACGTATGCCAGGGGACAGGGGTCCCTAGCATACGTATTGGTGAAGTGTTTTTGAGACGGCGTCGTTTATAATCGAAGTGAACGGCGGAGCTCTTCTCCGGGTTCACATCGATGCGCCATTTTTTGAGCTCCTAGGTCATCAACTGACTTTTGGATCTTGTTCCGTATGAAAGGTAGCGAGATACCTTTACAGTAGAGAGCAGTGTCTTCTGCGAAGAAGAAGAGCTGAACACCTTTCGAAGGGATGGGAATGTCGTTGGTGAACAGGATGTACAGCAGAGGAGCAAGTATTGAGCCCTGAGGGACACCAGCTTTGATGGGGTGCTGGGAAGATAGCGTGTCTTAGTGTCCAAAACGAAAGGTACGATTCTTTAGATAAGAGGCCACGAGACGTACTAGACCATCGGGGAGACCTATTTTGTATGATTTGTAGATAAGGCCTTCATGCCAGACTCTATCAAAGGCTTTAGCTATTCGAAAAAGACCGCGATGGTCTTATGACGACGAGGATAAAAACCGCTGAAGATATATTCCACAATACGGTGAACTTGTTGGGGACAAGAGTGTTTCGCTCGGAAACCGAATTGATGGGGGATGATAAGAGGGTCACCGTCTGTGGGAAACAGATGGCGCCTCATGCGAGTTTAGATGACTCTTTCGAAGAGCTTGCCCATGGCCTTGAGGAGGCTAATGGGGCGATGACTGGATGGGAGGTTGAGAGGCTTTCCTGGCTTGGGAATACCAACCACAGTTGCCTCTTTCCACGTAGTGGGAAAATAACTAAGATTGAAGCAGGCATTGAAGATAATAGTTAAAAGGGTTAACACCTGCTCAGGAAAGTGTTTTAGGGCTTGGTTGGAGATGCCATCCGCGCCCGGAGCCTTTTTGGGCTTAAGATCTTTGATGAGGGATGATATCTCATCATTGGACACAGAGATAGGTCCGGAGGCTGTAGGGGGTGAGTTCCGGCGGCGGACCTCATCCTCCACTGCCTGGACGTGTGAGGGGTCGACGGGTTGAGAGCTAGGAGAGCATTGTGCGGCAATGCTGTCTGCAAAGCACTCGGCCTTTTCCTCGTCCTCGAAGGCAACCGTACCGTCGGGACGGGAGAGAGGGGGAGTGTGGGTGATAGCGTCTATGCGGAGGGCTCTTGCCATCTGATAGTATGCTGTATGAGATGGAGAGATATTCTCCATGAGCTTACTCTTTTTGAGGTCTCGAAATTCAGAGAGGCGGAAACGGAGTTCTCGTTGCAGACGATTGGCCGTGCGCCTATATTCGGGGGTGGGATATTTTGCTGCTCTCCGGAAAGCAGCTTTCTTGGCTTTCAATAGATTGCTAATATGTAGGGGAAGCCCTCTATTATTAGCAACCGGGACGACCCTTTCGTTCTCCTTAAGGGAGGATTTAATAAGAGAGTGAATTGACCGCGGTGTCGATTTTTTCTGGACTGTCTAAGTCCGACGATAGGGAGATGGGGGAGTCCTGTGAGTCCAGAGCTTTAGCTAGGGATTACTTGAATCCCTTTCAATTAGTGAAGGTTTTCGTGGGTGTTGGAGGAGGTGGCTGATGGCCAAGAATGAGGGAAACCGGTTGGTGATCGGATCCTAGATCGTCTAGTGTCTCGATTTCCCTAATGTTGAGAGAAACTCCTTTGAGTAACGCAAAATCTAGTACATCGGGGGCGTGGTCGGTGTTATCGGTATAGTGAGTAACACCGAGGGGACTGTGGACGGTAAGGTCAAGAGACTGCGTGATATCGAGCAGTTTCTTGCCATTAAGGGAGGTAGTACGGCATGTCTATTCAGTATGCTTGGAGTTAAAATCTCCAAACATAATGATTGAATTGCTTATAGATAAAATAGCCTCAAAATCATTTTTGAGGGGAAGGGTTCCAGAAGGGATGTAACAGGAGGCTATGAGGATGGACTGATGTCCAGTCATAGCTAACCTGCATACCGTGGCTTCCATGTTGGTAAGCTGCGGAGTAAAAATGGGGGAACAGTGAAGTGTCTTCTTGTAATAAATGGCCGTACCGCCACCTCGGCGGTCGGGTCTGTCATTACGAAGAAGAGAAAAGTTTTTAATGGAAAGGCCTTTAGTGTCCTTAGTTTTGAGATTAGTTTCCTGTAGGAGGAGCAAATCGGCTTCACGATTTCGAAGAAAGAGCTTAAGCTCTGGGAGGTTATTTCGCAACCCGCGAATATTAAAGAATACAAGCGATAAACCCTTGGGTTTGATACGACCGTGAGACCTTGGTAGAGCAAACTGCTCTGTCATTGTAAAGTTAAGTTAATTAAGTTAACTTAACTTACAACGAGCACAATAGATTATGATGCTCTGCAAGAGCGAGGAAACGTTCCTGAGGGGTCGATGATCCTAATAGCGGAATACTCCGTTTTTAGGTCATCAGCCATTGAGGGCTGTGATTGTTGTGGGGCGGAGGATGTCCGCGGTGGGTCTGCCTTTTTGGGGCCCCTGGGAAAAACTGGAGGCTGCATAGGCTGAGAGAAGCCCAGAGGGGGATGAATAGTGCCCTGAGGAGGCCTAGGGGGGCTAGGGGGGCCTATTTTTAAATGGGGAAAAATTGAGTCTTGTAGATACCACCATTTTTCTTGGAATCACACTAGACGCGAAGCTTCAATGGAGCCTCCGTATATCAAAACTAGCAAGCAGACTTAGTTCTGCAGCATATGCCGTAAAAAAGATTAGAAGTCTAACTAGTGTTGAAACAGCTAGACTAGTTTACTTTAGCTATTTCCATAGCATAATGTCGTATGGTATTTTGCTATGGGGACACGCAGCTGACACTGAAATTATATTTGTTTTACAGAAGAGGGCCATAAGAGCAATTTATGATTTAAAGCCTAAAGAGTCGCTGCGACAAAAATTTAAGGAAATTAATATATTAACTTTGGCCTCTCAATACATTTATGAAAATGTAATGTACGTACACAAAAATAAAAGTAGTTTTACAAAAATAAGTGATATTCATTCTGTAAATACTAGGAACAGACACAAGCTAGTAGTACCAGTTACTCGACTCCATCGAGTCAGTAATTCATTCTTGGGGCGATGTATACGCTTTTACAACAAAATTCCAGAAAATATACAAAATTTGACCTGCTCAAAGTTCAAAAACTTTATTAAACTAAGTTTGTATAAAAAGGGTTATTATAATATTAAAGAATTTATAGATGATAATAACCCCTGGAAGTGAGGTGATCGCTCCCAAGCTATTTCTAATTTGTTGTGTTGTTAATTTGTGTAACATACATGATTGTAAGCTGTTAAAAAGAAAAGTCCCGCTGGGTTTCTTGTTGGTTCTTCCCAGGACATAGGTTTTTTCCGAACCAGTGGTAATTATACAAAAGAGTGACTTTCAATAAGTATTATTTATAATCTATATTGAATAAAAAAGTTTCTGTTTCTGTTTCTGTTTCTGGGGACCCTGAGGGGGCCGAGAGAAGCCCTGGAGGGGCTGAGAAAGGGGCTGAGAAAGGCGCTGACGGGGCATTCGTTGATAGAGTGCCGGATATGAACGGTCGTTGACGGGCGGTGGAGCTTGACTACTGGGGCGAGGATGAGGTGCGCAGGGGCAGCGTCTGTAGTTTGCCGGGTGGCCTGTATGTTTACACAGGACGCACGCGGGTGGGGATTCGGCGTTTTTGGGCCGAGGACACTCTTTAGTATTGTGGGGTTCAAGGCACTTAACGCACCTGGGTGGGGCGTAGCAGTTGGCCGCCGCATGACCATATAGCTGGCAGCGGTGGCACTGCGCCGGAACCCGCGCCTATGTGTGGGCTCAACCCTCACCCTCAACAGGCCACACACTGTGCGTCCCTGCCGGAAGATGGCTTTTGCCTCCGGCACGTTTGAAAGGATGACGACGGCAAGCGACAACCTCTGGCCCGTTCTGCTGTGCATTTTGTGCACGGCTTCTACGGGGAAACCTTGAGACTTAAGGTCCTTAAGGATTTCCTCGTTGGAAAATCCGAAGGGGACGCCGCGGATGACGGCCCTGACTTAACGATCTTCCGAAAGAGCGTATGTATGGTAAGATACACGTTCGGCTGTAAATAGCCTGGTGAGACGACGGAAGTCATCGATTGAATTGGGGATAATTTTAATAGTCTCCCCGAGGTTGATGGCGTGGTCGTACTTAATGCCTGCGTCGTAGCAGGTTTTGGACAATTTGGTGAATCTTGCCTTGTCTCTTAGGAAGACAGGGGGTGGGACTTGCTTCTTAGCAAGTGTAGGGGCACAGCGGGAAGCTGGCTTTGAAGGTGAAGCGATGTCTAACGACATTAGGGGAGCTTTAGCAGCGGCGGCGGAGACTGCGGGGGCAGAGACGGCAGCGGGAGCTGCGGGTTTTGAGGCAGCGGCGGGAGCTGCGGAGTTTGAAGGAGCGGCAGCGTGTGGTTTTTCGCGGCGCGCTTACGGGTGCGTTTTGGCGTCACTGTGGTGAACGATGAATCACCGGTTCCTTCGGAGTCAGAGGACTCCGATGAACCGGTACCAGACTCGGTGGCGGGCCTCTTCCGGGAGGCTGACGCAGAGGACCCGGAGTTGGAGTAGGAGCACTCCATTTCCAGGGGGGCGAAAGAGTTTTTGGACTCTAGAAAGACCGCTATAACGGGCGGCGGTTGAACTGCATGAGGGGCATAAGAGGCAATAGTTGCCAGGACTGCGGCGAAAGCCGAATCATCCAACCTATTAAGGCCTGCAACAATGGACCCAATAAGGTCTTGGTTGGACATGATGCTGGGTAGGGGAGACGTATTTGAAACGGAAAGGGCTGGGGGATGCTGTTCTGAAAAGAACAGAGACGTTCTGTACCTAAACAGTAAGAGAGGGATCACCGTTCTCAAAGGAACGGGACGTTCTTATTCAAGGAGTAAGTGCCCCTGTTCTCAAAAGAACAGGGCTTTGCTCTGAAAAGAGCTAGTAACTCCCTAGAAATAGTATACACGTACACGTTATACCATAAATCAATAACGAAAACAAAATTAAAAATAGTTCACAATAAGAAATAACAATAACAAGCGGAGGTCAGTCAAACCTCCCCGCCCGAGGACAGGGGGGCAAGAACTGTTAGCGTAAATGACTCACCAATGCGTCAACGCTGTACAGCGCGAACAGGACTGCGGAAGCGCGAGAGCGAGCTAGCACTACCGTACGGGGACGAAAGCGCGGACTACCTGGACACAACCGCTCGAGAGCGGTGCCACAGGCGGAATGCCGAGTGGTGATTCGGAGCTAATCTGTATATACTGCTTTAACTTCGAAACTTTGTTAGCGCGATTTAGGCTTCGATGTGTTTCGCTTGTGGCGCGACGACAGCGCCGCCACATCACCCCCCTGCTCAGACCGGAGGTCGATAGTGCAGTCCCATTGCCGGTGCGTCCTTAATGCCGGTTGGGAATGCATGCTGTTTTCGTAAGGGTAAGTGACGCCAGTGCGAACGATATGCCGGTGTGTAATGCATGCCATACTACGCATTTGCAAGTGATGCCGGTGAGAACGATGAGCAGGAGCAAGTGCCAGAAGTCTGCCTTATAAATCTGCGGTGAGTCGAGATAAAGATAAGTTGGACTGGCTTGCAGGAGCTGAAGACAGCAGAGAATGATTCTTGGGAGTGAATGGTAGGGGTTCTTTTATAAAATCCTAGCCTCCTCCTCACCCTCCTATTCCGGCTCTGCCGAGTTTCTTTTCCTCGAGATATGTGTGAAGAGAACAAAACTGTCTCTCGGTTTGGTCTGTTGTCTGTCTGTCTCTTGTTCTTTTGATTACTGCTCCAGTCTCGAAACGACTCTGGAATCTTTAGGGTCGCAATGCACACATCATATCTTCATGGGTGACTTCAATATTGACCTCACGGTTCCCACTTCTAATCGTTCTTCTAATTTCCTTCATATTTTCGAGTCAGTTGGTCTTCACGTCCTTTCGTTAAAGGCACTCATCACAACTTTGACGGGGATGACACTTGGCTCGACTTAATCCTTACATCTTCTCCTTCCCTCATGTCCTCCCATGGTAAACACCTTGCTTCTGACTTCTCCCATCATGACCTCTTATATATATCCTTTCTTATGTCCTAAAACCTCCTAAATTGCTTCCTAAAATCCTTCACAGTCGATGTTTTGGTCGTATGGATTTAGAAAAGTTGTGTTTAAATGCGTCTAAATTAAAATGGAACAAAGTTGTGACCGCCCGCATTGTGGACGAGAAAGTCGCAGTGTGAAATGACACTGTGAAGGTGAAGCGACCACCTGCTTCATGGATGACGATAGGTGGTCGCTTAGCCATGAGGCGTAGAGACCAGGCTTTTCAGCGTTTTAGAAAAAAATTGGAGTAAGGAGAAATGGAACTTCTATAAAGCGGCATGGAATCGATGTATCTAATCAGATGATACGCAATGCTACACAAATGTCCTTTGAAATTCAAAACAGACTCGTTTTGAATTTCAGAAGACACTTACTTCATACGCTGAGGGCTGCAATAACATCAGCCGCCGTATGATAATTATACCCTTGACCATATTCTTCCAGTTATTTCCCATATACCGGATCTTTTCCCCAGATGCCGGAGTTTTCCCGTCACTGTGGCGGACGGCCTACGTTATTCCCTTGCGGGAAACTTCCAATCCGACTTTACCCTATAACTTCAGACCTAATTCCATTTCTCCTTTCTCATCCAAACTACTGGAGGCCTGTGTACATAGGCAAATTTCTCTGTTTTTCTTTCTCTGTTTATAAGAAGAATTTATTAAGCACTTTTCAGTCTGGCTTCAGGCCCGGTCACATCACTGTTTCCGCTCTTCTGAAGGTCATTGGTGATATTAGGGCGGGCATGGAGGACACCAAAGTCACTGTGCTGGCTTTGGTTGACTTTTCGAACGCCTTCAATACCATCAGTCATGACATCCTACTTTCTTCCTTTATCATTCTACGATTTTTTTTTTCGAAAAACTGAATTGGTTCTCAACTTATCTTCGGGGACGTTAGCAGTCGGTCCGCTTTGATGAGTCTGCATCAAGCTAGTGTGACATAAATGTTAGTGTCCGTCAAGGCGGTATTATGTCTCCTTTGTTATTTTCTTGGAATCTTAAGTATATATTAAAAGCCGATGAACGTTTCGTTTATTTAATTTTATCCTCCTGTGCCAACTCTACCAAAATAGGTAAACATTTTGACAGCTTCTTAAAAGCTTTGCCTCTGTACGATTTCTTTACTCATGTGGTATCATCCCAACCATTATATCGTATCTGATAGACAACAAATCCTTGCAATAGAACACCGATTCCTACAAATGAAGATTTGCGAGCCTATTGAAATTAAAAAACATCCTAATATTAATAGGGAAGATGGCTGAGTGCGACCATCTGCTAAGGACCCCATAATTAAAAAAATTAAATTCAAACCCAAGCATACTACTGCATTTATTCTATTCTATTCTACTATGATATCAGGTCGTCAAACACCTCAGATCCCACGTGACCATGGGTGCTGTAAATTTCTCAAAACATCGGGAATTACGATCAAATCCTTAAAATAAATTTTATTCCTTATAAATTTTATTCACAGTGAACGTGGGAAGCACTACGCTCATGAAAAGGAGTAAAAAATATTCGCCTTGTTGTGGCGGTGTAAGATAATTTACCACCTCATATCGTTCCGTCGTATAAACTATAGCAAATATCCATTTTGGTAGGCTGACTATAATGAGTAACATGATACTACTGGGCACAGGCTGCAGAGAATTTTTGGCCAAAAAAGTGTTCGCTGCGCTGATTACAACACGGGATGAACTCAACTGGGAAAGTTCTCAGATATGCAGGTTGCAATTAAAAGATATGCTAAAATATAATATATAATGTTTACGTACCATGCAATTTAAGTTTTAATCAGTTTGTTTACCGCCTTTGACAAGTAAAATAAAATAAACCTTTGTTTTAATAAAATCTGCTTTCTTTAATTAAAGTATTTATCCGCAAGAGCTTGTTCATTCATTTACATATACTCATATGAGCTATGAAACCAGGACTCTCAAAAATATCTTAATATGTCTGAAAATATGAAAGCTATCTTAAATTACAAACTGATTTTTAAGTCTCATAAAAGGTAAAAAAGTAAAGTAACAGCTAATATACGTCTGACTACTATGCACTGGGCTCCTCATTACCTATAGTGTTTGTGGGCAGAAAAATAGAGTATGCTGCAATGCTTCAATGCATATTAATGGTTTTCACATCTCCACGACTATTTTAATTACTCAGATATCTACGTTTTACCTCGAAGTTATTCTTCACCACTTTAATGGACATGTGTTAAGTCAGCACGTGATTTTCTATAACAGATTCATCCTCGAGGGACTCGTACACGGTTTGCTCCGGTGCCATGATGAAATCTCACATCGAGCTACACGGCCCTCATATGTGTTTAAATACAATTCATAAAAACTGAAACTAACCTTGTGCATGATTGTTGAACACATCTGCCTAGTAATTACACATCCAACAATGCCACGAACGAATTTTCAATTATTTACATCGTATATTCAGTAGCATTCTATTATTTAATTTTATCAGTGACTTACCATTTCAGTTTATTTAGAAGTAAGTAGATGGCGCTATTATTATAATAGAGGTGTGGTCACGGGAAAATAAACTAAGATATAATTTAAATTTATTAATGCATAATTTGACATTTAATAATAATTTAAATTTGACATTTAATTGTAAGAATAAAAATGATAAAGGAGACGGTCCAAAATTGTATGAAGCGTAGGCCTAGTTTATGTACTAGTATGGAAATAAATTAAAATAAAATATTAAACCACTTTTGATCATTCAAATTCACGAATTTGCCTTAATTTCAGTGGTATTAATATTTTATTCTCACCAATAACTGCAATGGATTGAAGTCGTTTTGATTTGACGTTAGCTGTCATCTCTGATATCTCTGATATCACCTATAGCCTATCAGGTAGATTTATTATGTAAAATAGCTAAAATGTCTCGACACTAGTAGGAAAGTAAGGCAAAAAATATATTTCTTGATCAAAACACAAATAACGTGTAATAAAGATTGTGTATGTGCTCTTTTGATCTTAAAACAACTAACGTTCTTGTTGATATTTGTAAAACAATGTAAAAAGTACTACCTAATTCCAGACAAGCAGATTGTTGCGATAAATCAACGGTGTCCACACACAAAATTATTTCATTGCATTTATTAGTGTGTACTAATGCACACTTCAGTGCCAGGGGCATCCAGGACTTTTTTGTTTTACATGGGGAAATGGAGCCTAAGTGTTGTAATTTTGTGCCAGATTGCTCAAAGGCGAGACTATATGTGAATAGCGGGTAACTCCGTTTCTCTACCCTAAAAATTCACCCTGAGATATTACTTTATTGCACTAATAATAAAGAATATATTTAACTTATTTTACTTTAGAGTGGCTGTTTTAAGGTGGATAAACAGAATAATCCTGAATACTAATTTCTGTTCAGGTATATGTGTCTATCTGGGCTGCTGAAGTGCTAGAGTACAATCATAGATAATATAATTTATTTGTTATAATATGGTACATTACAGTTGTTACAAAAGAATTCGCATCATAAATACGTTTCCGGCGTACAAATATTTTCATATAACAGGTCTTCAGCGTGTCAGAGTATGCATTGAGCCTTGACAGACATTTAAAGCCTGGAAAATGTCATAACAAAGGTTAACAGTCCTATGAATTATAGAAAGTGAAACATTAGGTCAATCATGTTTTGGGTACTTAAGGTAATATAAATAAAACAGTTTAATTTTTTAAATTTTTATTTATTTATCCTACTTCAAAATCGTTTCTTACTAAAATGCCATCCAGAATTGAGGCCGTTGCGGTTAGGGAATTTTGATACCGAGCCCAACACAAATACCAGACAACGGTCATTATGTGGGTACAGCAACCCACTGTCTGTTGTCCAGAAGTGCAACTGCAATAATAACCTGCAATCACCTCATCCCAACTTGACCCTTGTTTCGCCAACAGTATATATGTATAATAAGCTCTGTCCGAATGATGGCGAGATTTTATACGGCCGCTTAAAACAGAGTCTTGTTGGGGTGATATTAATTGGGTCACAACTTATCTGCTACCCAGTCTTCGTTGACACCAAACATACAATATACTGATAATATTGGCATTAGGGCGCTGGAGCTCATTTTCATGATTTGTGCCGACAGATAATTCTTGTAATACGTTTGCAAAACATCTCTCTTACAAAGCAATAAGGACCGTGGCCGAGCTCACTTGACTACTCTAGCGCCATCTATTATCTATCTACGGAAGCGGTTGCGATGTATATCGATATGAAAATTTGACGCGCTAAATACATCGTTCTTTATTTAATACATTTCCATAGATGTCGTTACATGGTACCGCTAAGTAAGATTGACGAAGTCATTGGGCTCTAGTTGTGAACATATTGGTGCATTTTCATCCATCTAGGACAAAACAATATTACTTTAATAAACTATCTATATTGCAGAAGCGCATTTTAAACAGTGCAACATGATTTAACAGGTGAACCGAAAGATAATTACATCATATTAAGATTTTGCATCCATTATGAACTTATGTAGAAATTAATAATTATTAACAGACTACAGATAGAAGCATGTCATTCAAATGCGTTTAATAGCTTAAGGAAACATCTTTCTTTAGTACATACTGCTTACTGATTCAAAATGTGATTCTACAGAATACAGATGTCCGATATCAACGAAATCGAAATCTCACGTAAATAATTAAGTCCATTAAACAAAAGCAGAGTCAAAAAGTAGTAATCCAAAGTCCAAACAAAAAACCAAATCACCAAAGAAATCCACAATTAAACACATTCACGAGTTCAGAACAAGTTCAGAATAAATAAATAAATCATTTGACAGAAATTACATTTGACAAATAACCGTGTCTTTTTTACTTTTTTATGACTGGAACGGCACCATCTTGTAAAACCATCAAAAACTTGGGATTGCATTTTTATTTTTTGCAAGGTATTTAGTTTGATTTATTCTCTCATTTTATTTTTAACAAAATCCCTGAATTTTTCTCTTTTTTACGGTATACTGTACATAGACTGGTCCAGAAATGGACCGTCTCCTTTCATTTGATTGATATTAACAATTTAATTTATAAGTTTTTGACAAGAGATAGGTAGTACATATCACAGATTAGTTTAAGACTTATTTATATTTTAACCCAGCCAAATTTTTGGCTACCTTGAGACCTGCTTTTATTGAGCAGCAAAATATTTTTTCAAAAGTGTTGGAATCAGTTCCAAGTAATTTAAATTAGATAATAAGACAAAAGAGGAAATCCCTAGCAAAGATAATTTAAAAAAGTATTGGTAAATCCAATTGTGCATGTCCTAAGCGCATTAAAATAATTACGTATAACATGATAACACGGATTTTCTTTAAAGTAGTTTTTAAATATACACAATTTTTCACTAATAACCTTATTATACTTCCAATATTCCAATAATTTTATGTCAAACTTCAATTTAAAAAAAAATTGAAAATCCAAAAGTGCACGACTCATAATGCTCATATGATCACCATTCAGGTCACCCCATAAACTCCATGACGTATTTTAAGTGGAAATATATACATCCTACTTACTTTTAGTACGTACTACTATTATTTATTCTGTGCTTTTAAAATATTGTAATAATAATATCGGATTATCATAATAATCAAGTATGTATGAAATTTGGTTTTTCGGATATTTTGTATTTGTACAGCGATCTTTTTGAGCCTCTGCAAACAACTGATACGGTATCCACTCACGATCGCGGTTGACGCCGAAGTGACAAGCTGAAAGCTGACAACTGAGTGAGTGAGGCAGTAGGCAGTGGTAGTCTATTTAGTAAAATAAATGGCTTAGCTTTCCATTGACTCCCGTTGAGTTGGCGTTGATACGTATTTTTACAGAAAAGTTACACTATTATAAGTACACACACAAAGTTACAACATGCGGAAACGCGTAATTTTTGAGAAAAAAGTTATTGAAAATCAATTTTTCTTGCATTGTTTATATCTAATCCTACCATAAAACTGACGCCATTTTGTAATGTCATTGTCTTTAGAAAAGATGTCGATTCTTTCCGAAAAAGGTCAATTTTTAAATCGATTCAAATCGTAAGGTGATGTATCGTTTCACAAAAAATCGATTTCTAAAACATCTATATTTTTTATGTTTGCATTTATAATGTAAATACAATTCCATTTTATGAAAAACAAGAAAGATACCATAATAAATGATCTCTTATTGAAATTTGTTTTATTTTAACAGTACCAATTAGGGCAGATAACAAATAAAATAGATTAGGTTCAACTTATGTAAAAGAACCGAATTGATTGACCCCGACTCCACCTGGTACGAGTCTGTCCTACCCTTGAGTGCTTTTAAAGAGCCGGAGGCGCGTAGGGGGAGCAGCCTCCGCCTGCTGTAACAAATCGTAGGCATCGGACGAGGAGGGATGCCTGCGATTTGTTACGCTAAGTCGTAGAGGCTGCTCTCCCCGCAGCGCCGGAGACGTAGCAGTCTCAAAATAGATACAGAAATCCTTCTGAATCAGTCCCTCTATATTTTATGATAAAGGGGATTTTTTTCTCATAAAATGAATTTATATTTACATTATAAATGCAAACATGAAAAAAATATAGATATTGTAGAAATAGATTTTTTCGGAATCGATACATCAGCTTACAATTCGAATCTATTTAAAAAATCGATCTTTTTCGGAAAGAATCGACATTCCTACTGACAATAACAATAAGAAATGGCGTCAGTTTTATTGTAGGATTAGACATAAACAATGCAAAAATAATTAATTTTCAATAACTTTTTTCTCAGAAATTACGCGCTTCCGCATGTTGTAACTTTGTGTGTGTGCTTATAATAGTGTAACTTTTCTGTTAAAATACGTATCAACCCCCAACTCGACGGGAGTCAATGGAAAGTCGTACCAAATAAATTAATACAAGGCTGCTAAAACACCGAAAATTTCGGCATTTCGCAGCCGAAAAAAAGTAATTATAACTAAACAAAACAAAATTAAATTTCCATTTACATTCAATGGCTTACCACATGATAGATGAAGAGATTAAAAAATAGATTGAGTTAAACAATTGATATTTTCAAAAGTTATCGTGTTTACCACTCCATGCGGACTTGATAAATCTACACCATAAGCCATTAACACCACTTTTTATGTAAAAATAGCAATAAATCGATTTAAAAAAAATATTAATAAGTTTAAAGATTATTTATCTTTCTAACAATGTGCTTTTTATATCATTTATATGTTCAATATAATTGTTAGATACAATTTTATGCGACAAAACGTTGGAATCTTGATTTTTAGGCGCTAGTAGAACATACCTACTCGAATTGCGCTTAAGACATGCAATAATGATAAAATAATAGTGGATATAAAATCTCTGAACTTTTTAGCAGCCAGTGTCAAGGAATTAAAACAGTATTAAAACCAATTGAAAAAATATAATATTAATAACTGTACAATTTTAAAAAAGGAGAAAGATGTGTACAATATTCAAAAACTGAAGGAAGCCGGACTAACTATAACATCCGGACGTCAAACACCTCAGTCCCCCCCCCCCCCCACCGTGACCATGGATGCTGTAAAGCATCCGAAACGTGGGGAATTAAAAAGTTAAATTAAACGCGATAAAATGCGTAAAAATTAATTTCACTTAAGAGAAGAACGCTTAATATCAGGTTATGAAATATTTTGTCAAATCAATTAATAAATACAATGTTAATATACCTAATTAGAATCCTAATATGCCATTAATTAAAATTACATCTTAAATACAAAGTACATAGTCAAGGAAATTAAATTGGCGTATTATTAATTGTCATGTCATCGATAATTTTATAAAAAATAGGCAACAGACCTGTCATACAAATATGTCAATTTCATCGTGCTGAGTGAGTTCCCTATGTTTAATGCGAATGGAATCGCGAGTTTTATCGCGATAAGCCATGGTGAAATTGAGTGACTGGAATTAGTCCGAAAAATTTCTTAGAGCACTCCCCGTGGTAGATGCGGTAAAACACGCAGAGATGCAACATCTCTTCACACTGATAGTGAATCAAGTCGATCAGAAAGAGCTAGGTCGTCGACGATTGGAACCGCTCTGCGCTGGATGCGATCAATTGGCAGGTGCTGGCACTGGGGAGCCCGGCCTAGAGATAGTAACAGTATTCCATGTCAGGCCTAACCTGCGTTTAATTTGCAGCCGGAAACTGAGGAGATATGAGAAATGGGGTTCTTTTCAGTGGTAAACGCGCAAACTTTTGTCTTCTGAGGAATGAACTGGATTAGGTTTAGGCGGCCGCTATCTGAGACTTTGTATAACAATATCTCGACTTCAGACAAGTATGTTCCGGTACTCAGTGACGTTTTCCCAAGAAATATTGGCAAGTCCGGTTTATAAAGCATCATCAGTGGTCTTGGCCGCATAATAATGAATGTTACCGGTTTGCAACACATATATCAATGATATATATTTTGCAAACAACAAACAAACAGAAGAAACAGTACTGGCGATAGCACAGCATAGAATACCACCGTTAATAGGCTTGTAATCAGAGCATGCACCGTCTACTACGAAAGCGAAAGAAAATGCAAAGGGATGCAACATCTCTTCGCAGCACCAATGAATCGAGCCGATCGGTAAGGACTCGGTCGTTGACAATTCGAGCCGCTCTACGCTGGATGCGGTCAAGTGGAAGGAGCTGGCACTGGGGAGCCCCCAACCCAGGGATGGGAACAATATTCCATGTGAGGCCGAACCTGCGCCTTGTAAAGTTGCAGGCGTTGTGCCGGCATTAAATACTGTCCCGCGCTCCTTAGCACGCTAAGCTTTTTGGAGGCCAATTTGGCCTTCTATTCCAAGTGACCACGAAACCGCATATTCACCACAAACTGAAATCCACTCATTATGAACCCTATAAACATTCCAGTCCCATCTTTTACAATTCTTTTTAAAAACTCTAGATGATATCGTGCAGGTGATAGTCCATACGAATCAAAATATTGATCGATGCCATTCGTATCGATGTATAAAGCTATCCAATGTGAGCCTGCTTTATCATCTGTATCCAAATTGCATATTATATACGTTGGTGCGTGGATGTACATGGGCAGAGTATTAGCAACATAAACATTATTTTCTAGACTGGGATGAATCTTTTTTAGGTGTTGTTGTACATCTAGTGTATCCATGATATAACTACTATTAGTAGATTATTATAGTATCAATATATTCAAAAAAAAGTTTTATGTATGAAGAAATGGTGTTTTGAAAACAAAGGGAACAGTGCGACTCGAACAGCAACCAAAGGCTGCAAGAACGAGCTACGCTTCCGCTGCTAAAGCAGATTTGGGTGTGGCCTTATCGTGTGCACGTTCAGGTCACATTACGAAGGAAGTAGCAGACGACATCCTCGTGGCAATACAGAGGAAGATGATCAGCGAGGCCTGGAGTAGCCGGGACCCTGATGCGTCGGGCGCAGTTTTTAGGGGCAAACTCGTTTATACGGAGGGTGTCCTGAAACTGTGGTGCGACGATCAGAAGGCTCTGGATTGGTTGAAGGGGAATATTGCTACCCTCGGCCTTAAATCCAACACCTTGCTGACGATAAATAAACAGTCAGAGATACCACAAAGAGTCAAATGTGGTATCCTTATCCCTGATGCCCAAGTTGCCTGGAAAGACTCACGCAACATTGGTCGCGTGCTGGCGTACCAGAACCGCTGGGTTAACATCAGGGACTGGCTGTTACTCAAGGCTGATAAGCAGACCGACGGGTGGTTCCTCGTTGTTTCGGTGCCGGAGGATCATATCCCGACCCTGATGAAGGCCGGACGCCATCTCGCATGTGTATGCGGGGCGGTATACGTAACATTCCAGGGTCGTGGAGGTAAACCATTTAAAACATAGGTTCTGAACCAACTTTTATAAACAAACGCTGTCGCACTATAATGGACCTCGCACTTGCAACAGAAGGAGCAGCTAAACTAATTACGGGATGGCATGTGTCGAAAGAGGCCTCATGCTCAGACCGTAGATGGATCTGCTTCGCACTACAGGTCGATATCTCCTCTACACCACCATAGAGAAATCCCCGCAAGACGGATAAAACAAAATACCTAAATAGGCTGACGTCTTCGCTCGCGGGTTGTGAGGGGATAAATACTATAGCAGATCAGTCGCTCCTAGAAGAACAGGTAGCAGCTGTTACTAAGGCTATGATAGATAGCTACCATGAATCATGTCCAGAAATCACTCCACCAAGGCATGCCGAGGTAAAGCAACCATGGTGGGGTAAAGAATTCAATAGGAAACGTAAGAAGGTAAGAAAAGCCCTAAATAGGGCCATGAATACCTCAATGGATGAAGACTGGCTACTATATAAGAAAGCTAAGTCTGAATACAAAAAATGTATCAGGTATCGACGCTTGACTGGGTGGCGTAAATTCTGTGGCAACATAGAAACCTGCGAACAAGCAAATAGGATAAGGAATATTCTAGCTAAACAGAACACGTCGGGATCCATGTCTCTAAAAAAACCCGACGGTAGCTACTCAACATCGCAGGATGAAACCCAACGCATCCTAATTGAAACGTACTTCCCAGGTTGGTGCGTAACCCAAGAGGCACACCGGCATGACGACATACTGACACCAACAGCAGAAGACTGGAATTTGGCACAGAGAGTGGTAACAATGGACAAAATCCATTGGGCCATTCACAGTTTCCTCTCCTATAAGGCGGCAGGACCTGACGGCATATTCCCGGGACTCCTGCAGTGGGGAGGTAAAACCCTAATAGTCAGACTTGTTGCCATAATGAGAGCCTGCCTGGCTCTTAAATATGTTCCTAGGGGATGGAGGGAAGTGAAAGTCACATTCATACCCAAACCAGGTAAGAGCGACTACACTGACCCTAAATCATACAGGCCCATTAGCCTCACATCCTTTCTCCTAAAGACAATGGAGAGGATGTGTGAAAGGGAATTAAGGGGGTCGACGCTAATGAACTTACCACTATACGACAAGCAACACGCCTAAGCAAATCAATAGAATCGTCACTTCACCAGGTAATTACAAAGATTGAAGAGGCCATCCAAAACAAAGAAATATGTCTAGGTTCCTTCATGGATATAGAAGGTGATTTTGACAGAACGAACTTCTCCAGTATAAAAGGTGCACTCAGTAGACATAAAGTTGAACCGGCACTGATCGACTGGATAGTTTCAGATACAGGCGGTACTACAAGCTCTGAGTTGCAATGTGGTGAACTCGGGACTAATATATGAATGCCATCAAGGATTAAATGAGGTATGTAAAAACAACAATGTGACTCTGCAATGGATAAAGGGACACAGTGAATCCAGAGGCAACGATGCAGCAGACGAACTGGCCAGAAGAGGATCGGCTCTGGCCACTATAGGGCCGGAACCAATCATACTAATTCCCTTTGGTACGTTCGTTCACTGGTACGTAGACATTTCACTAATCAACACGCTCAGCTTTGGAAAAATCTAGTAGACTGTAGACAAGCCCTGCCTGAAATAAACAGTCGCTTAACCAAAGTTTTAATGAGACTGCACAAGCCGCAGATCAGAATAGTAACAAGTGCTATGACAGGACACGGCACCTTTAACAAACATTTATTTACTATAGATGTTACAGATAGTCTCATGTGCAGGGCATGTATGGGGGAGGAAGAAACGGCGGCCCACGTGCTACTGATAGTCTTGGAATGCCTGGAGGTCGCTACGTACAAGGCTAAACATCTCGGCACGCCGGGATCACTCCCCGAAGTTGCATGCAACATCATGGGACTGTTGAGCTTCTTCGGGGAGATCTCATGGCTCGAATTAACATTAAAAACAAAAACATTATTCCTGCCCACACGCAACATACGCGCATAAACGTGGAGTTGTGGAAAACAGTCCGTCGTAAACTAAACTAAGATTTAACTGATAGTGGGATTTTCTTGCGTTGTCAATATCTTATTTCACAGAGAGTGCTAAGTTGCTTCAACAAATCAATTGTGAAATTGTTCAAAAATGTTTGGCTTTTAAAACTTCTAATATACAATGGAGGTACGCTAAGTTCGCTTTCCATTACATGTATTGCAGGACTTTTAATTAAACCACAAATAACCTTTAACGCCTTATTTTTTATTTTATCTAATTTTGATAAGTAAACATTAGCTTTATTTTAATTAATGAAAACAACCGTAATCGATTCTGCTTCTTATTAACGAAATATACAGCTGACGAATATGTTTGGGATAAACTCCCCACGATGACCCAGATAACACCATTAGTAGATTTAAAAACTTATTACATTTTTCTGTGATCTCATTAATGTGTTTGTTCCTCTTGATAAAGAGTAATTACTCTTTATCAAGAGGAACAAACCACAGAACACAATTGTGTTCTGTGGTTTGTTCCTACTCTAGGTTACTATCTAGCCACAAGCCCAAGTATTTGAAACATTTTAAAGAAGTCAATGAGCGTTTGTTAAATTTTACCGTAGGCTGAACTTGTTTACATCCTTGACTAAACAGGCACGACTTTGTTTTTCAGTTAACAGCTGTAAATCTAGATCTTTTAATATTTCTACTATACAATATGACGCATTTTTGATCTTTGACTCACAGATTTATAAATCTTTGTCTATTATATAAATTTTAACAGTGGTAGAGCCACGCGGCAGCTTTTGCTGTCGCACGGATGGGCTGGCTCGAACTGAACCTCACAGAATATCAGCGTGAAGTAGAGGTTTACCTCTGCGTTTCGCTTGGTGAGTGCAGGTGGCCTGAGGCCCTATTTCCTGAGCATCCATTCGCTGAGCATCCATTCCCTGAGCATCCACGACCAAACTACTCCACTCCTGAGCATGGGTGCTCAGGCTGCCCCGCGTATTCTGGGGAGGGGGGGAAAAATTCCGCTCGCGACTAATACTGCTCGGGGCAAGCGGAGCAATAAGACCAAGGCGACCCCTGTCACGCTAGCCGTGAACTTTTGCAACATCAGGGGAATTCATTCCAACCTTTACGCTGTCCATTACCATCTAGAGACGGCGAAGCCGGCCTTGCTCATTTTAACCGAGAGTCAGGTGTCCTCTCCGGCTGATATTTCATATCTCTCCTACCCGGTGTACAAATTAGAACACTCCTTTGTGCCCGGGATGGAATTTGCGTATACGTCAGAGAGGACATCTGTTTTCGACGCCTCGGCAGTCTTGAAGGTACGGATCTGTCCATCCTATGGCTGCGCGTAGACAGCGACGACCATCCCCGCATCTACGGGTGCCTCTTTAGGTCCCAAAGCAAAAATGCCGACCCAGACCAACTCATCTACCACGTCCAAATGGCTGCAGACTCCGTGCTAAATTAGGTTCCATCCGCAGAGATCGTGATACCCAGTGATTTTAACGCCTACCACGCTGAATGGCTTGGTTTCCTTTTAACCGATCATGCGGGTAGATCTGTGTATGACTTTGCTTTAGCATGTGGTCTAACACAACTGGTTACTTCGCCTACGCGGATCCTAGATGTGGAGGATCATGTACCTTCCCTGTTGGACCTTCTGCTGATCTATCATCCGAACGGATATCAGGTCTCCGTCGATGCCCCTCTAGGATCTTTGGAGCATTGTCTGATCCCGAGTACGGTACCACTCACGCTCCCATCGCAGTTGCGATCTGCAGTTTGCCGCTATGTTTGGCTCTATAGGTCGGTCGATTGGGACGAGATGCGGTTTTTTTTTTGCATCCTATCCTTGGGCGGGTTTGCTTCTTGCCGGAAGATCCCAGGGATTTTGCCGATTCTGTTGCTGATGTGGTACTTCAGAGTATGGAATTTTTTATTCAGTCCTCTGTGGTGCCCATCGGAAGCAGATCCCAGACATGGTTTGCTCGCTCCTGTAAAATAGCATCGCGCCGTAAGCAGAAGTGCTACCGGGCCTGGGCTGACATATCAACGTCTCGGGATGTAAACACCAGAGCTCTTAAAAAGATGTATAATTACGCCTTCAAGTCCTTCAAAAGGGTCATTGCCAAGGCAAGGTACATCGGCAGAATTGGCGAAAAGCTAGTTTGCTTTCCTTCGAGAACCCGTGCATTCTGGTCTCTCGCTAAGGCTGTCCAAGGGAACTTCTGTCAACCATCTTTGCACAGAGAGCACGACTCACTGGCCCATACCGCAAAGGAGAAAACCGATCTGTTAAGCTTTCTCTTTGCGTTCAACTCCACTCTAGATAACAGGGATAACACACCGCCGACCATCCCGCGGTGTGAGTGCTCCATGCCGGATGTACGGTTTACACAGCGCCGGTTTGCAAAGCACTCTTCTCCCTGGATGTCAGCAAGTCGAGTGGGCCTGATATGTCTGCTCCGGAGTTGGCACCTGTTTTAACGCGTTTTTTCCGGTACTCCTACTCCCAAGGCGTAGTCCCGAATTCACAGAAGACAGCTTTGGTCCACCCGATCCCTAAAAAATGCAACCGCTCAGACCCGTCCAACTAGAGGCCTATCGCCATCACCTCCTTATTTTTCAAAATAATGGAATCTATTATAAACTGCCGGCTCATGAGGTACCTTGACGATCACCAGCTGATTAGTGACCGCCAGTACGTTTTTCGTCGGGGTCGATCAGCTAGTAATCTTCTGGTCTACCTGCCTCATAGATGGGCGGAGGCAGTAGAGTCCAAGGGGGAGGCATTGGCCGTTAGTTTGGACATAGCGAAGGCCTTCGATCGGGTCTGGCATAAAGCGCTTCTTTCGAAGCTTCCTTCCTATGGGCTTCCCGAGAAATTATGCAAATGGATCACCAGTTTCCTTGCTGATCGGAGCATCAAGGTCTAGGTAGACGGTGCATGCTCTGATTTCAAGCCTATCAACGCTGGTTTTCCACAAGGCTGCGTGCTATCACCAACGCTGTTTCTCCTACATATCAATGATATGTTGCAAACTGGTAACATTCATTGCTATGCAGATGACAGCACTGGTGATGCTTTATATACCGGCCGTGCCAATATTTCTCGGGAAAACGTTGCCGAGTACCGGGACAAACTTGTGTCTGAAGTCGAGTCTTTGCTGAACAAAGTCTCGATTTGGGGGCAACTAAATCTAGTCCAGTTCAATCCACAGTAGACACAAGTTTGCGCGTTTATCGCTAAAAATAACCCCTTTGTCGTATTTCCTCAGTTACTAGACACTCCCCTTGCTGCCTCAGCTAGCATCGGAATCCTCGTCGTTGGCATATGGAATAGTGCGCAGTTTTGTGGTCTCTTGAAAGGGAAGGCCTAATTGGCGTGCTCAGCAGAGCGAGACGGTATTTCATGCCGGCACATCGCTTGCAACTTTACAAAGCGGAAGTTCGACTTCACATGGCCCAACGCGTCTACTTTAAGACTACATCAATAAACTATATGTTGAGTGACAGGCTGATTATCTTTTGAATGCTGCACACGCCGTATATATCTAAAATATCTCATAGTTATTTATACCTTTTTATCAATTTGAAAAAGGACTGGCGTGGTATGAAATTAGGTGGAGATGATACCCATAATCAAGACTACTTTTCAAGGGAAATAGCAACTTTTCAACATTATTATAGATATTAGGTTAAAACAAGACCACGTTTAAAAATAATTAAAAAAAAACAATATTTAACCAGAACTTATATTGCGTTCCCAAAAACTTATTGATGAAAACCTAGTATAAAGATAAAGATGTATGATTGTTTGTTGTGTTTTATATATTATTGTTTCCCTATACTTCATATTATTTTATCACATTAATAATTTAATTTAATCTATACACAATGTTTTGAAGGACCCATTCATTGAATTCAATTCATTTGTCTTCGGTTTTTTCTTTAAATCTGCTTTCCACATGTTGTCGTTTAGGAACATATCTCTGGAAGAAAAATGAAAATGACATAAACAACCTACAAGGTCTGATTTGTCTGTAATTTTTTTTAAATTATATCAACCATGTAAACGGCAATATTATCTTATCGCTACATTCATACATATATCAGAGGTTTGATGAAATTGATGACTTTATCTGACGGTAAACACAGTATCCGTAAAATAATACATAATATTAAGTACAGGGGTAAAGTCATCAGCAGCATTCTGGGGTATTTAACTTTGCTCTCACTAACTCCGCTTCCCAATGTGGTGCAATCTATAAGATTTACCTGATTGGCGCATTAATGCGGTGAATTCCGTCTTGTGAAAAATAGTCGAAGACAGTCTTTTTAATTCATTTGTAGGAGATAAATAAAGTAGAACTAGAAGAAGCTTAATAATTGTTAATAATTTCTGGAAATATAATTATTTCTCAGTCCAGACGGATTCAGGGAAGCATTGCGAGGGATACCAATTTACTGCATGATTTTAAAAATACCTTTAAAATTGGAATTGTGCTAGTACTTTTGAATTTAGGCAATTTAATACCTTTCCGCTTGAATTTGGCTGACCCAGTCTCCATGCTGTTTCTTCATACTAGGAGCTTCACCTCCATACTCAATTGGCAAATATTTTTTATCTATCCATTTATGTAGGCTCTCGCAGTCCGGTAAAAATTTTATCTGTAATTACAATGACATAGCTTTCATTATTTTTTGTATAATGGAATATAATAGAAAATAAGATTGAGCGGTGAAGTCGCGGTGATGTACGATGTTCATGCCAAAAGAAAAAGAAAAAGAAACGCTAAATTATAATAATTTGATTTCTAGTATCGATCAGCTCTTCCGGCTTGATAGTACAAATGGGCGTGCCTCAGAGCTCAATTCTCGGCCCCTTTCGGTTTCTTGTATATATTAATGACTTACCTTACATACTCGTAGTAGGGGATATTCATGATATAGTATTATTTGCTGCTGACACTTCTTTAATTTTTAAATTAAAACGACAATTACTAAAACATGATGAAGTAAATAATGCTATATCTTAATTAGTAAATTTGTTTAATGTCAATAATTTGCATTTAAATGGCACTAAAACGAAATGTATGCAATTCATGACTCCAAATGTCAAACTTAAAAAATGTAAATACTAATGTAATCTTAAATGGGGAGGAACTAAGTCTTTCTGACTGAACCATTTTTCTTGTAATCCCACTAGACGGGAAGCTTCAATGGACCCCCCATATATCAAACCCTGCAAGCAGACTTAGTTCTGCAGAATATGCTGGGAAAAGATTAGAAATCTTACAAGTGTTGAAACAGATAGACTAGTTTACTTTAGCTATTTCCATAGCATAATGTCGTATGGTATTTAAATATGGGGACACGCGACTGACACTGAAATTATATTTGTTTTACAGAAGAGGACCATAAGAGCAATCTATGATTTAAAATCTAAAGAGTCGCTGCGACAAAAATTTAAGAAAATTAATATATTAACTTTGGCCCCACAATACATTTATGAACATGTAATGTACGTACACAAAATAAAATTAGTTTTACAAAGATAAGTGATATCAACGGAAACAGAAACTAACTAATTTATTCTTGGGGCGATGTATACTTATATATATATACCTTTACAAAAATCCTCTTAAAAAATCCTTTATAAAAAAAATTTACCTGCTCAAGGTTAAAAAACTTTATTAAACTAAGTTTGTATAAAAAGGATTATTATAATATTAAGGAATTTATGGATGGTAATAACCCCTGGGAATGAAGTGATCGCTCCCAAGCAATTTCTAATTTGTTTTGTGTAGTTAATTGTGTAATATATATGATTGTAAGCTGTTATTTAAAAAAGTATTTTTTAAAGTAGGTATTTATTTACAGCTTGCGTGCGTATACACTTTTCCATAGACCACTCTTGTTTGGACACCTCAGAAATGTAGTTGCTGCCAGTTCTTTGCTTTAAATCCTCGTGTCTTTTAATTTATATTTGGTTTTTAGAAACAGGTAAAAAGCACAGGCTATTTAATTGCGGCATAAACTGTAGTTTATTCTAAACTAGGAGCCCGCCCCGGCTTTGCCCGGGGTGAACAATTATTTATGTTAGTAGCTATAATTTACATTTTTATTAGATAGATATAATATGTACATATATATAGTATAGTATATAGTAGATATAGTTTATTTTAAAACTTCTTTATACCACATTTTTTGTTCCATTTTTCTGAGGCTTTAATATAAATTGATTCTCCGCATTTTCTGACCTAGAGACACCAATATATAAAATTGTCCGTGAGTAAAACAATCTTCCCTAAGTTAAGTCCAATACATTTGTATGTTTGGCCTTGGGATTTGTTGATAATTTTTATTGGAAACTGTAATCGCTTAAATTGGAAAGGTAAATCTGTAGGGATCATGGAATGCGGCCTAATATAAATAAAAAAATATGAGCCAACTGACCTGCCACTGGTCCCGTAAGACTAATACTTCCAATCACATTATTACGTAGCAATTTTACTTGAAGTCTAGTTCCATTGCACAGATTAGGCGGATTCAGGTTTCGCAATAAAATTATTGGAATACCGACTTAAATTTTTAGGGTATGAAGGGGAAGTCCTGAAGGGTTAAGGGAGTTAAGGAATTCCTAATAATAATGGGGTAATGCACAGCGTCCTCTGTATCTAATGCAGTATCAACAGATTTATATATTTTTTGATTACTTGGTATTCTTTCTAATATTTGTTCATTGATATCATCAACAGAAGAATTTCGTGGCGAAACTATTGTCCTCTCGCACATCCATGTGTACTCTTTTTGAGAAATATTCTCAATTGCTGGGTAAACATTTAGTATCAAATCATTAAGACTTGAGATAGACTTTCCTAACTCATGTATTTTAATAAGGTCACCTTCTTCAGGTATTTTCCCATCACCTACTTCTAATAGAAAACTCGCGAAATGCATACTACCCCCTCCTAAGTGGGCTCTCATGTTTGTTTTTAAGGTGATTGATTGTACAGAGCTCCATAAAGGAGACGTCTGAACGTGTTCCTCTAGGCACAACAGGAATAATTTGACGAAAGTCATCAGCAGACACGAAGGTGACGCCTCCCATAACTTTATCCGAACTTCTTAGGTCTTTTAGAGTTCTGTCTACAGCTTCTATATGTGAGCGGTGGCTCATCGTACATTCGTCTTGAAGAAGTTTGCCCAGCGGTCCGTTTTTTTGTATGGAACTACGGATTCTTTCTGAAGAGGCAGTTTTTCCACCACTAAGTAAAGTAGCGGCTATACCGAAAGAAGCCACCGCAAGAGCATTTGAATTTTGGCCAGTATTAAATTTATTACATAAGTTTTTCCAGTTCCACTGGATGCATCAATAAAAAATAATTTACCTTCTTTATTTTCAACGCTATTTATTATAGCGCCGTTAGTGTGCCACTGATCGGGTACTTGAAAACAAACATACTTATTCAATTCACTACCATCATGTACTAATGTCATCCTTACAGAATCGCTTTTGTTGGTTCCCTGAGGTTGAGACAGGTCAAAGTCTCCTACTGTATTTTAACTTAAAAGTAAAAATTTGTCTTCTATTTGAATTAGACTTTGATTTATTATATCATTTGATAATGGCTAATAAGTCTTCACAGAGATTTTCTTTAAATGTTCCCATTGGCTTATTTTTCTTCTTAAATAAGTCCGTGGGATCTGAAGGTTGACAAAATAATAAAACTAACACAAAGAATTCTCTCAGTTTATGAACCGAATCTGAAAGTACAGCATCAGCTAAGGTATTGAAGCCTCAACTAAGTGGGATTCGAACTCGCGGCCCTCAGCGCTACAACTCATTGCTAAGCCACTCCGCCACGGAGCCGTCAAATATATCTTTCATAGTGATAAATATTATAATTATAAATTGCTCATTATTAAATAAACGTACAAAATCATTAATTATGTAAATAAATAATATAATTTAACAAAGCATCATCTATGCATTCATGATTCGTTTACGCTAGTGTGACCAGGTCCAGTGTGTAAAATTTCGGGACAGAAAATTAAAAAAAAACCGGGAATTTTATTTTAAAATCTAAACAGTTACAATGGCTACAAAAGTAGCTCCTTTTTAGCCATTGTGGTGGCCATTAGTCATATTGGTATTTTTGACACAATGCGCAATGTGTTTTATAATCATTATTTGGGACTGATCAAATGAACGAATAATTTTACGTCCAAACATCGGAAAAACTGTACATTCGTCTGTGTGCATTTTTCTTTTTCGGTAAATCAGAAATTGTTGAACAATAAGTACTTGTTGAAGACTCTGAACTTTCTGAATCACTAATCTTAATTCAATTCTCATGCAGAAATACAATTAAGGGACTAATGCAAAAAGGCAATCTGTATTTTGTTCTTACCATATTATTAAGTTTTAAATAAACATTTAACCGAGCTGAACTGAATCAGGGGCTCAGGAGCTAAGTAGAAATCGTAAATTTCATAAAATGCGAGCAATAAATGAGAGCAAATAATGGTAAGAGATGCAGATGGCTCATGACCACAGACATATCATGACCGTGCTCTGTGGAATTTTAGGGGGAGTATTTTTAGGGGAACTTGTGAGGGGCTGTAATGATGATGATGATTTATAAATGAGAGATTCGTAGAAGATGATATTGTAGACTATAAAAGAACTCACTATGTTACAAATCTCTGTAGGCAAAGCAGGTTTGACCAGTGCATATAGTTTATCATAAAAAGGGGGCGCATTTATTCCGTAAATTTGTTTGACACGTACGGGCATTGCTTCCTGAAATAAAAGAGTGAATAGATTAAACAAAATAGAATAAATGTATTAAAAAGATACTCGTATAAGTACGTTACTATTAGCGGTATTGCTGATTAAAGCTTTTTTCAATCAACATGTAATTAATAAAATGCCCACGCATAAAGTAAGAGGTACATTATTTAACTCAAAGAATAACACATATTTAACTTGATTCCTAAGTGAACACTGTGCAACTAGCATCGATATTTAGGTATGTGAGTGCTATGACCTATGATTGACAAGAAATGGGAACTAAATTCAACTTTAGAGTTTCTGGAATACATACCCGTAGTAGCTTTTTATTATTATTAACTTATATTTCATTGCCGTGAATACCCTCATTTCGGAGATGGTTTACGGCAAGGAAATGCAGGCCGCGCTTCCCCAATTCGTACTTATTTGATGGCGGATTTTATGAGTCTTTCTTAATATTTTTTTTAATATTTCACGATTTTTTTCTTTTACAGCCGAGCACATTTACCATAAAATAATACTTCACGAAAACAAAATCTTAACACACTATTAGCACCAGGAATGCTAAAATTATTTAATTTACCTCAAAACAATTAGCGTTGAATGAATACATTGTGATGTAGTTTTTGACGTGATAGAGTCACGCTGCAGCATGCATATGTATCTGCAGCATGAATGGGTCGGCCCGTCCGGGTGGATCCCGCTCTCACAAAGTACCAGCGTGAAATAGCAAGATAATGCTGCTGTATTTCGTGTGGTGCGTATAAAATGCTGGAGACTCTTTTTACTGGAAACGAGACATTTCATCTTAGTCCACAGGGGTGACAACGCATCTGCATTTTGATTGTAATCGATGATAGATGTATGTCTATGGGTCATTGTATCCACTAAGCATCAGGTGGAATATGTGCTTCTTTGTCACCCATATTCTATAAATATAGTAAGTAAGATTTTAAAAACATTTTTCAGACTTTTTATACAATAGGAAGCAAAGTTACAAGTCGTATTAATTGCCACGATTGCCAAATCGCTTGCTGAGCTCGTTATTAGTTACAAATCGGAAAATCATCTTTCTATCCACGGTTATATATTATGCCTTATATTATGCGTTATATACATTCCACTGTTCAGCACAAACCTCCTTTAAATTCTGAGTGAGTAATTGAGAAGTTACTCCGCCGCGCTATTCCAGATGCAGTGGTGAACTTGTGCTTCATGATAATAAAGATGAAATACACGTTTATAATTTCTTATGTCGTTGTGAAATTGCATAAAGTTACTATTCCGTTTTATTCCGTAATTTTCGGATACCTACCGAAGATTTTACTGATCGATTTTAACGACAATACGAATAAGATGTTTTTAGACAGGCGTTAAACGTGCGCGCATTAATTGTTAATACACTAACATTTTTTCGCTCTAATCTACCAACTTGCGCGAACCTCGGGATTTGCAGTCTATTCGCGTTCTGATCAACACAGTCAGCTTCAGCATAACTTTTTTATCACTATACTAGCTGGTACCCGGCCCGTTGCTGCTACAGAAAAAAATAATTGTCGAAATATTGTTTCAAATTTGGAGGAGTTATATATTGTTTTATTACGAATGATAATACATTCGTTGAAGTTGGGTGATGTATAACCATGAAGCAAATACATAGAGGAGACGTTGTAATTAAATTTCACTATGTAACAACGCGTGACAATTTGCGGGGTGAGGGGATACAAAGCCCCGCCTACTTTACATTATCTACATTTACAGATAAATAGTAAAACTACTCGAATCTTTCCATATCGATGTTGCAATGTAGCTTAGCTACCTTGACGGTAGATGGCGGCATATCCACAAAATGTTATAAAGTATAAAAATAATATTTTGGCGATTAAAATTTCTTTATGTCTGAATGCAAAACGAATATCAGCACCTTCGTATGATTATTTTATCATTACTGAGCTCTACGTACCTTTATATTTTTAGTTCACAGGACACAAAGTATCGCTATCTAGTGTGGAATATATTTAATTATATTTGAAAGCCGACGCAAGGAGATTTTTCTAGAACTATTGCATACCTTAAGCGAAAGCGCAAGGTAATGTTCTACTATCGCCTAAAAATTAAAATACCAACATTTTATCGAATAAAATCGTATCTAGCAATCATATTATACATATAAATGATATAAAAAGCACATTGTTAGAAAGATAAATGATTGTTGAACTTATTAATAATTTTTTTAAATCGATTAATTGCTATTTTTAAATAAAAAAAAGGGTTTTAGTGGCTTATGGTGTGGATTTATCATGTCCCTGTGGCTTGTAAACACTATAACTTTTGAAAATATCAATTGTTTAACTCAATCTATTTTTTAATCTCTTCATCTATCATGTGGGAAGCCACTGAATGTAAATGGCAGTGTAATTTTGTTTTGTTTAGCTATAATTAATTTTTTTCGGCTCCAAAATGGCGAAATTTTCGTTGATTTGCTTGCCTCGTATATAAATTGTTTCTGTAAATGGGGATCTACAGCCACAGAGTAGTTTAGTTTACAGAGTACCTTTGTATTAAGTTTAGTTCGGCTCACAGAACACATTCGGCTTCAGTCGCCGTCGTGAGTGGACATTGTTTCGGTTGTTTTCAGCGGCTCAAAAAGATCGCTGTACAAATACACAATATTCGAATAACCAAATTTCTTAAATACTTGATTATAATAATAATAAGAGATTTTTTTATTACAATATTTAAAAGCACAGAATAAATAATAGTAGTACGTACTAAAAGTAAGTAGTATAATTTTTTTGTCATGGGTGACATTTTAATGCTTTTCGAGGGTGTCGAAACCGATAGGGTTGTCGAAATGTAAATCCAAGATGGCGGCCGCAATAGGTATCAATTTTTTCATCATGGGTGTCATTTTCATGGTTTTCGAGGGTGCTGAAGCCGATAGTGCTGTCGAAATGTAAATCCAAGGTGGAGGCTGCAATAGGTATAAAATTTCATCATAGGTGTCATTTTCATGGTTTTCGAGGGTGTTGAACCTGATAGTGCTGTCGAAATGTAAATCCAAGATGGCGGCTGAATTAGGTACCAATTTTTTCATCATGGGTGTCATTTTCATGGTTTTCGAGGGTGTTGAAGCCGATAGTGCTGTCGAAATGTAAATCCAAGATGGCGGCTGCAAAATATATCAATTTTTTCATCTTGGGTGTCATTTTCATGGTTTTCGAGGGTGTTGAAACCGATAGTGCTGTCGAAATGTAAATCCAAGATGGCGGCTGCAATAGGTATCAATTTTTTCATCATGGGTGTCATTTTCATGGTTTTCGAGAGAGTTGAAGCCGATAGGGTTGTCGAAATGTAAATCCAAGGTGGCGGCTGCAATGGGTATCAATTTTTTCATCATGGGTGTCATTTTCATGAGTTTCGAGGTTGTTGAAGCCGATAGTGCTGTCGAAATGTAAATCCAAGATGGCGGCTGAAGTAGGTACCAATTTTTTCATCATGGGTGTCATTTTCATGGTTTTTGAGGGTGTTGAAGCCGATAGTGCTATCGAAATGTAAATCCAAGATGGCGGCTGCAATAGATATAAATTTTTTCATCATTGGTGTCATTTTCATGGTTTTCGGGGGTGCTGATGCCGATAGTGCTGTCTAAATGTAAATCCAAGGTGGCGGCTGCAATAGATATCAAGTTTTTCATCTTGGGTGTCATTTTCATGGTTTTCGAGGGTGTTGAATCCGATAGTGCAGTCGAAATGTAAATCCAAGATGGCGGCTGAAGTTGGTACCAAGTTTTTCATCTCGGGTGTCATTTTCATGGTTTTCAAGAGTGTTGAAGCCAATAGTGCTGTCGAAATGTAAATCCAAGATGGCGGCTGCAATAGGTATCAATTTTTTCATCATGGGTGTCATTTTCATGGTTTTCGAGGGTGTTGAAGCCGATAGTGCTGTCGTAATGTATTTAAACTACTTTAATAATTCCGTATAATCATGTTATACGTAATTTTTTTAATGCGCTTAAGGTATGCCCAATTGGATTTACCAATATTTTATTTATTTTAATAATTTAGGTGTAAAATTACTTACAAATGAAGTGTGATGCCATCCATAGCATCGGAGCGTCTATCTGAGTAGTTTTTACACAATAAAACACAACACTTCATTCTTTTCTTCTTAATACTACGAAAATACACCGATTTCGATGTTTTCAACACATAAGCGCACAGGACGAAGGCTGACAGTATACTAACTAAAGCCACGCCCACTATGGTGACGTCAGGACCTACTTAGAATCACAGTGCACAGTGACTTATGCCGTCTCCCCTTTGTATTAGCTTCATGTGTATAACTTTCAAATAAGTTTGTCTGTACGATACGCGCGTCACCTATTGTAAGTTGTAATATGCCTATAACCTCCTCACAAGTGCAAGCAATAAGTTGACAAAGTTTTAGCGCAATCTAATGTTCGGTATCGCAGCGCATAAAATACGATCAAACAAAAATTTACTTCTATGTATTAGATAAGAGGATATAACATCGAATCGGGTAAAATGTTATTTGTACGATTTGTCGACCACCACGGTGACCGTGTAGTGGCGGTGTAAGTTTTAGTAGTATCAAACCGTGGATGACGTAAGAGGCGAAACAGGAAAACCAATCAGGAGATGGGCAGCAGCGTCTTTCTAATAACGACTAAAACTAAAAAACCGCCGCTGCTAACCTGCTTGCCAAGCGTGGCAACTATGGCAAATAGCCCCCTATCCATGTATCCATATCCATGGTCCATGTTCAGCAGTGGACTTTAATAGGCTGTAACGGTAATGGTCAACCGCCAAATGATGCGACGACCACTGAAACGTTGTGGTCATAGCTATACTGACCACTGTTGGTTTTTTTTTATAGGAGAGGGGGCATGCGGCTCACCTGATGCTAAGTGACTACCACCGCCCATAAACAACCGCAACACCAGGGAGGGAATTGCAGATGCGTTGCCGGCCTTTTAAAAAGGAGTACGCTCTTTACTTGAAGGTCCCTAAGTCGTATCGGTCCGGAAAAATCGCTGATGGTAATCGATTCCACAAGGAAGTCGTGCGAGGAAGAAAACATCTTCTAAATCACACAGTGGTGGACCGCCAATCATCCAGATGGTGTGGATGGTATCGGGAGTTCTGCCGCGATGTGCATTCGTGAAATTTGGCGGCTGTGATTAATCCGAACAATTCCTCAGAGCACTCCCCGTGGTAGATGCGAAAGAAAATGCAAAGGGATGCAACATCTCTTCGCAGTGCCAATGAATCGAGCCGATCGGAAAGGACTCGGTCGTCGACGATTCGAGCCGCTCTGCGCTGGATGCGGTCGAGTGGAAGGAGCTGGCACTGGGGAGCCCCTGCCCAGAGATGGGAACAGTATTCCATGAATAGAATAGAATAGAATAGAATAATTTTTATTCAATATACATTACATATGTAATTCTTATTAAAAGTCATTTTTTACTGTACCACTGGTTCGAAAAAAAGCCCTCTGTCCTGGGAAGAACCAGCAAGAAACCCAGCGGGACTTTTTTTTAAATAAATTTTACATAAATTATTACGAACTATTTACAAAATTTATTTTAGAAACTGCCTGGAAGCGACCACCTCATTCCCAGGGGTTATTATCAACCATGTATTCATTTACTTACTTACAATAATAACCCTTTTTATACAGTTTCACCTTAATAAAACATTTAAACTTGGTAATAGAGAGAACCTGTACACTATCCGGGACCTTGTTGTAGTAGCGTATACATTGCCCCAAGAATGAATTACTGACTCTGTGGAGTCGAGAAACTGGCATGTGAGGCCGAACCTGCGCCTTGTAAAGTTGCAGGCGGTGTGCCGGCATGAAATACTGTCCCGCTCTGCTGAGCACACCAAGCTTTTTAGAGGCCAACTTGGCCAAATTGGCCTCTTGGAAGAGAAGGCCTTCTCTTTCAAGTGACCACGAAACTGCACGTCACTCGATATGTCGACTCCGAAGATACCGATACTGGCTGCGGCAAGAAGGGGAGTGCCTTGAAACTGAGGAGATACGACAAAGGGATTCTTTTTAGCGGTAAACGCGCAAACTTGTGTCTTCTGAGGATTAAACTGGACTAGATATCATCATCATCATCATCATTACAGCCTTTCATAAGTCCACTACTGAACATAGGCCTCCCCCAAGGAATGCCACAAAGCACGGTCCTGAGCCACCTGCATCCATCGACTTCCTGCATGCCTTACCAGGTCGTCACTCCATCTCGTGGGGGGTCGCCCTACACTTCGCCTACCGGTACGAGGCTGCCATTCGAGAACCTTTCTTCCCCATCGGTTGTCGGTTCTTCGAACTATTTGGCCGGCCCAATGCCACTTCAGCTACCTAATCCGTTGGGCTATGTCGGTTACTCTAGTTCTACTGCGGATATCCTCATTTCTAAGTTTATCACGCAGAGAAACTCTGAGCATAGCACTCTCCATAGCTCGCTGAGAGACCTTGAGCTTCCTCGTACGGCCAGATGTGAAGGACCACGTCTCAGTTCCGTAAGTCATCACTGACAACACGCACTGGTTGTACAATTTCGTTTTAAAGTTTTGAGGTATGTCTGACGAGAAGATGTGTCATAGCTTTCTGAACGCTGCCCAGCCGAGTTGAATCCGTCGATTGACCTCTCGGTCGAAGTTGGACTTACCTAGTCGGACTATTTGTCCCAGGTAAACATACTTGTCAACAACTTCGAGCTAAGGGCTCCCAACAACTACCGACATAGGTGTGACATGGACATTAAACATAATCTTTGTTTTGTCCATGTTCATCTTAAGACCTATCCGTTGGGAGACACTATTGAGGTCATTGAGCATAGTGCTAAGGTCCTCCAGCGATTCTGCCATAAGGACTATATCGTCGGCAAATCGAAGGTGAGTGATGTACTCGCCATTGATGTTGATACCGTATCCTTTCCAGTCCAGAAGCTTGAAAACGTCTTCAAATGCAGCGGTGAAGAGTTTCGGGGATATGACGTCACCCTGTCTTACACCTCTCTGCAATTGGATAGGTTTCGTACTCTGGTTCTGTACTCGGATAGCCATCGTAGCTCTACTGTACAAACACTTCAGCACTTCGATATACCGACAGTCAACTTGGCACCACTGTAGGGACTGCAGCATCGCCCAAATTTCGACGGAATCAAAGGCTTTCTCATAGTCCAAATACGCCAAACAATAGTGGCAAATTATATATTGTGCCAAAGGGTATGTATGTGGTATATGGTGCTAAAGCCCTTTCGGAAACCGGCTTGTTTGGGAGACTGGAATTCGTCAAGTATGCGCGCGAGACGATTCGTAATGACTCTCGAAAACAGCACGTAGACGCGGCTCAGAAAGGAAATCGGTCTGTAGTTCATCAAGAGAGCGTTGTCACCTTTCTTGAAGAACAAGACCACCGCACTTCTGCTCCACACCTCCGGTGTAATGCCACCATGGAGGACGGAATTAAAGAGCTTCTGAAGGACTTCAAGTACCGGTTTTCCGCCCGCTTTCAGTAGCTCCGCTGTAATTCCATCCTCGCCTGGGGCCTTACCGTTTTTAAGGTGCTGGAGTGCCATTCTAATCTCGCTCAGACTGACGTCCGGGATATCTTCGGAATAGTGTCGGATGAGACTCGCTCTTGGATCGTTACTCACACTTGCGTGTGGCTCCAACGATGACGTGTACAGCTGCCCATAGAACCTCTTAATCTCACTCAAAACCTCAGGTGTCCCGGAAACGATGCTGCCACATTCCGTCTTCAGCTTTGACAGTTGGCTCTTTCTGGCAGACAGATCTCTGGCAAAGACTTTGGAGCCTTGATTCCGCTCGATGGCTTCTTCAATACGAGCTGTATTGAAGTTGGGTAAGTCCCGCCGCATGCATTTGGAGATCTGTCTGTTCAGATGCCTGTATGCTGTCAAGTCTGTTGAAGAATGTAGCTTCATCTCCCGTCTAACAGCCATGAGATTAAGAGTGTGATCGGAGAGTTTTTGTGTTCTTCTGCGGCGGGTCTTGCAGAACTTAGCTCCGACCGCATGAACAGTTTCCACGAGCTTGTCATTCATATCCTCCACTTCATTGCAGTCTTCTAGGCACTGAAATCGGTTTTGTAACTCGAGCTGAAAGGTTTCGGGACTTTGGAATAGAGCACGAGGGGGGCGGAGCGTTGACTTCATTAGACGAGACCTCTCCAACTTAACGTTTAGGTTCAGTGTGCCTCTGACCATTCGGTGATCGCTACCAGTTTTCACCCTCGCGATCACGGAGACATCACTGAACAGTTGTCGTCTGGTCGTCATAATAAAGTCAACCTTATTTTTTGTCGAACCGTCGGGGCTCGACCAGGTCCACTTCCTGTGGGGTCGCTTCTGGAAGAAAGAGTTAGTCATAAAGAGTCCCTCTTTCTCCATGAAGTCGGCCAGCTGGTGGCACCTTGGGTTCCGTTGCCCTATTCCAAATTTCCTTACTTGAGCTCACCGTTCTCTCTTGTGCCTAGTTTTGCATTGAAGTCTCCCATTAACACCGTATATTGGGTTTTGGAGGAATGCATGGCTCTAGAAATATCCTCATACATTTCCTCCACCTCCTCAGCGGAGTGTGCCGATGTTGGTGCGTAAACCTGTATGACCTTCAGCGAATACCGTTTGGTGATTCTAAGTATAAGATACGCAACCCTCGTCGACACACTCCCGATCTTTACAACGTTGTTAACGAGAGACTTGTGGACGATAAATCCGACACCTCCTTGGGACAGATGGTCGCCCTCCCGGTGATAGAGCAAGTTGCCGGATTCGAGGATTACCATGTCCTCCCCCTCTCTTCGGACTTCGGATAATTCTATAATACGCCAGCGCAACTTGTCTATCTCTTCTTCCAGCTCCACGATCTTCTCGTCAGTCCTCAGGGTGCGTGCGTTGTACGTTGCCAGGTCGAGTCGTCTAAGGTGGCAACCGAACCTCCACCGGAGATTCTTAGCACCCCCTGCCCCGCCGTTATCATGGTCGCCACCGTAGCCAGGAATAGCGGGGCCGCCGGGGACTGGGGGCCGTTTGTTGCTTTATTCATTGGGGGGTATTTGCCATAGTTGCCACGCTTGGCGAACGGGTTGGCAACCGCAGTTTTTGACGTGACAATGTCTTATAAATCGATGAAGCTGGCGGCACGCACGAAAAAACATGACTCATTCGGCGTCACCTAGGCGTTCCATTTAAAGTGCAAGCGAGAGCGCGGAACGAGCGACAAAGAAGATAATGATTCTTTCGATATTAAATATTACTTATGACGTTGTCACGTTCAACTATCGTCAGTAAACAGACTTTACAGACAACCGATATTTCATTGTAATTTTGGCTATTATCAGGAAGATGCTGCTGCCCATCTCCTGCCTGTTTCCCTTTGTCGCCTTTTACGACACCCACGGTAGGATATGGGGTAGTAGATATTTTTGACCGCCACTACACGGTATACTAGATTTAGTCGCCCCCAATCCGAGACTTAGTCCAGCAAAGACTCGACTTCAGACACAAGTTTGTTCCGGTACTCGACGACGTTTTCCCGAGAAATATTGGCACGGCCGGTATATAGAGCATCACCAGTGCTGTCATCCGCATAGCAATGAATGCTACCAGTTAGCAACATATCATTGATATGCAGAAGAAACAGCGTTGGTGATAGCACACAGCCTTGTGTGGTAACACCAGCGTTAATAGGCTTGTAGTCAGAACATGCACCGTCTACAAACTAATATTCTACCGTTTGTTGTGTATCTGCGGCTACATTGTAGAAAATTATAATGCGATAAAATGGACTAGAATAATATTATCATCAATATTATTACAGCATGTAACAATAATTCTTATTACTGTTGAAGATATGTCTTTCACTCTCTTCTTTTTAAGTCTTTTTAAGTACACCTCAAACTTCCTCCTATAGATTACAATAATGCATGACCTTAAACAACTTGCATTCATAACACTCTGAATCACTTATTAGTGGACGTCACTCTATTTTGTGGAGGTATCTTCATACTATTTCCTAGATTTTCCCTTGAAAACCTTTCTCATCCCATGATTACTAATGCTACTAAAGCCTTATTCCTACTTCTGGATCAGCAGGGCGATGCCAGTTGATCAGTAATGCTATAATATGATATATATTCTTACCAAAAGATATACAAAAAATTCTCTGAAAAATAGAACGTTGATCTTCGGAATTATACGCAACGAGTAACTCTTCATATCTAAAATTATAATATGACCCTCAGGTAGAAATTTTTGAGTCTTGATCCATATATCAGTCTGAAGCGTGAAACTTTTCAAAACATCGTAGAATATATATCTTTCGAGAGTCGGGTCTTCTAGTTGGTGGATTACGATTTCATAATCGCCTGCTTCGTAAGTTGTTACGTTTCTGAGGAAGAAAATGAATTTTATTAAAGAAGAAAAAAAAACTTAACGATACTTTTGATATTAGTCAGTTTATTTTAAATTGCTACGTAGTTTGATGAAGATCCGTCGTCCCATCTGATATCGAAGGTCACCAGAGGTTATTTAAGGGATTTCCCTAGAAATCTTTATAACGAGACATTTACAACCTTTTTTTCATGACATTTTATTAGAGGTGGTAGAGCCATGCTGCAGCCATATTACTGGTATGGTTGTAGCACGAATGGGTCGGCTCTAACGGGGAAGGACCACGCTCTCACAGAATACCAGCGTAAAATAGAAGCTTAATATTGCTGTGTTTCGTATGGTGAGTGTAGAGAACCGAAGACCCTTTCTACTTAAAACAAGGCATTCCATCTTAGTCCTCACAGGTGACAATGCATCTGAATTTTGATTCGTAATCGAGAATAGATGTAGATGTCTATGGTCCACAACAACTACTTACCATCAGTTGGATTGTGTGCTCGTTTGTCACCGTTATCTAATAGGATAAAAGTTTATCATAAGCTTAACATAAGTAATTGGGAATCAGCCTTTTTGCCATTGTTGCCACGCTTGGCGGGAGATTCGGCAACTGCTGTTTTTTTAATTATTTTTTAAACGTTTGAGTAAGGAAGTTGCTGTTGCCCATTCCCCTGTTTCATTTCTTTGTATTATTTTTATTTATATTTTCTTTTTATGGGATTCTCGTACGTTGCCCTTAAATCAAATTAATCTTTATTTAATACATCTATCGAGTCCTTCAGGCTTAACTGAGGACAAAATAGCCAATAGATGACTCTGTAGTCTGCGAACTGCAGAGACTGCGGAGTTACCTTCGTCGTTTCTTCTCCGGACAGAGGCACATCATTTCGCCTAAACGATAATAGAATATAAAACAAGTTAACGTTTGAAAAACGAAATTTTAATGTAATTCTGTATAAAATATTCAAAATGTATTAAATAACACAAGCACAAATCGATTGTAATGCAATAATAAAGATAAATACATAGTAATATAATTGAAAAAAAATGGGTCAAAAATTTTCGAAGTTAATGAGGATTTTCTGGTATAATTGGAGTGTGTTCATGTAATGACTGTTATATGAAGGACTTTGTCGGAGACACATACCCATGCGTGTACATATATATATGGGTTGGTCGGCTGATCGACTGCTACTAGTACTGTTGCACAATGTATAGTCCTATATTACGGACTTATAATAACTAGGTCTATGGAACTAAAGCATTAATATAGAAGCTCTCTATGATGTATAAGCATTATGGTAGTAGAGTTATGACTCGAAGTCCCGAAGTATAATAATATGGTCTATGAAATAAACCAAAAATGTGGAATGTCTCAAATATGTAAAGGCATTATATTGGAAGAAATCAGTCTTGAAAATGATTATTATAGTGGCGTGTATATAAATTGCTTCACAGAACTAACTTAGACTCGCTAACCGATGTGTCCTAGACATATCATCTTAATGCCGGTGGTAAGCGGGTTTGTTGTAGCAATACGACTTGCCCGTGGATTTCGCACACCCATACGTTTGTGGACGGCGTCATTTTTTATAAGAGAGGGGGCAAACGAGCCATGAACAACTGCAACACCAGGGGAATTGCAGATGCCTTGCAGGTCTTTTAAAAGGAGTAGGCTATTTTCTTGAAGGTCCCTAAGTCGTATCGGTCCGGTAAAATCGTTGGTGGTAATCGAATCCACAAGCAACAATGATATTATATATAAAAAAATATCATTGACAAGCAAGTTGTGCGAGGAAGAAAACTTCTAAATCGCAGTGGTGAACCGCCAATAATATAGATGGTATGGATGATATCGCGATTTTTGTCACAATGGTGAAATTGAGTGGCTGGAATTAGTCCGAACAATTCCTCAGAGCACTCCCCATAATAGATGCGATAAAATACGCAAAGAGATGCAACATCTCGCAGTGTCAGTAAATCAAGCCGATCGGAAAGAAAATCGGTCGACGACAATACGAACCGCTCAGTGCTGAATGCGGTCAAGTGGAAGAAGCTGGTACTGGGCAGAGATGGGAACAATGTTCCATGTGAGGCCGAACCTGCGCCTTGCAAAGTTACAAGCGGTGTGTCGGCATGAAATACTGTCCCGCTCTGCTGAGCACGCCAAGCTTTTTAGAGGCCAATTTGGCCTTCTCTTCCAAGTGACCTGCATGTCACTCGATATGTCAACGCCGGGGATTCCGATACTGGCTGAGGCAACAAGGTAAACTCGCAAACTTGTGTTTTCTGAGGATTGAACTTGACTAGATTTAGTAGCCCCAAGTCTGAGACTTTGTTCAACAAAGTCGCGACGTTTTCCCGAGAAATATTGGCACGGCCGGTGTATAAAGCATCACCAGTGCTGTCGTCTGCATAGCAACGAATGTTCGGTAACATTCATTGCTATGCAACATATCATTGATATGCAGAAAGACAGCGTTGGTGATAGCACGCAGCCTTGTGCAACACCAGCGTGTCAATGGGCTTGTAATTGGAGCATGCACCATCTAGTACGACTTTGATGCTCCGATCTTTTTTTTATAGGATAGGGTGACAAATGAGCACACAGTCCACCTGATGGTCTATCCATCATCTACATCTACATCTACGAGTACATCTATCCTCAATAAAAAATCAAAATGCAGATTCGTCGTCACCCGTGAGGACTAAGATGAAATGCCTCTTTTCCAGCAAAATGAGTGTCCGGTTCCCCCTTGAATACCACTGACTCCGCCCATCTATGAGTTAGGTAACCTAGAAGATCACCTGGTGAGCGACCTCGATGGAAACCGTACTGGCGGTCACTAATCAGCTGGTGATCCTCAAGATACCGCATGAGCTAATAATAGTTTCTATTACTTTGGAGAACAAGGAGGTGATAGCGATAGGCCTGTAGTTGGACGGACCCAAGCGGTCACCTTTTTTAGGAATCAGGTGCACCAAAGCTATCTTCCATGAGTTCGGGACTAGTCTACTAATAATAATATATCTCTATAAAGTTCCCACCTTTTAATGATTGAAGGCAACTTGTTGGTGGGTGAGACAAACATGATCGAAAAATGCATATACTCAACGTCAGTGACACAAACCCTTTCTGATGGCGAATTATTACTATTATCTTATAACTGCCTATTGGCTACATCTGCCATTGTATTGGTTGGTGGAGCATATGTGTCGAACTCATGCGGGTGGTAGCTGGCGGGAGAAACTGAGGAGGCTCTCAAGGCTGCGGCCGAAAGCCGCGCAACGTGGAACCCCATTGCCTTGAGGTGAGCGGTAGACTTATGACACGCTCTGCGGCCAATTGGCCGTGCTGATCATGCAAATGGTGGTGATGTCTTACACTTACATCACGTCTGCAGGAAGGGCGATCTGGCAGGTGGTGGCGCTCATGGTGGGCTTTTTATGGTCAGTGTGCCTATTGTTGCCTAATCAGTGTGACGTACAATCGCCGCGGCTGGATTTGGTCGTATTTTGTATGGCGTTTATACCCATTTACATGCTCGACTTTGGTCTATGTTTTTGCTTACGCACCACCAAGAGGCCAAGTCCTCTTTTACTGGTACGCCAGTTATTTTACTGTGGACTACGGTCCAGTTCCCAGCTTAAAGTTCCCTTCGGGGGGAGCGCGTTAGGTAGTTGGCGATCATCGCACACGGCGTGTGTGGAGCCGTGTGCCTCCCCCACATTTTTTGAAATGTGGGAGACCGAAGCCCTTGTACCTGGTATTTGATATAAATATTGTGAGCCTTTCCCAAGCGGGAAGGGATTAATTAATAAGGAATTGACTGATGTGAACCTGATACAAGTGGCATAGGGACGATTTAATTTTCTTAACTTTTTTTTGAGCCCTGTCTTTGTGAACGAGGTTCTTTTAATAAGAGACTACCAACAGCTTTCGATTGCTCTATTCAATGTTCATTCTTCCAAGTGACTAAGTTACTATACAAACACAACGTAATTAAGGGTCCTAATTAAGATGATCACGCCATGAATTTATTAAAGGGCTTATATTTGAGCCTTTAGAAAGATCAATATATGGTTTATATGCTAGTGACGTGCATTTCATATATTTTATATTACTTATAGATATAAATTCTACAGAATTAAATAAAGAGGAGGTGGGAGTGTTACAATGTCATTCGGTCAAGTTATTGACAAATATTACTTTAAGTTTAAGACCAAAATTACTAATTCACAGTACACGCTGACTGCGATTAAATTATTTTTCTGACTTACAGTGCTATACAGGGAAAAAATTACTTGTACACACGTGCCTAAAATCTACTTCGTTACCGTTCTCGTTATCTCTATAAGAGACTTGTACAGATACCTTCATTATTATGACTATATTTCCCCAATAAATCTATATTAAACCATTATAGTAACAACGGAGGTTACTTTAGGAGTAGAACTATAAAAGTGTGCTGTAGCAACAGCATTTAATAAGTATTTTATAAAATACAAGGCCATAAAAATCGCAGTCATTTTTACCTGGTACAGATGACCTGCAATACGTGAACTCATAAACAAAAACACTATTTGTGTCAGAAAATAATCCAAAGCAACAAGCATGCCGCTTATAGAGACAATGGAATTCATGCAAACATTTGCGTAAACTTAAAGCATATATACGAGCCGGTCGTTTTATGCCTATGAAGTAAAAGTGATAGAATAACTGAGGCTGCTTGTTATCTAAAACCTGCACAATTGCCCGTCAACACGTGTCATTCATTCATTTCTAGTGACCCTATCATTCAAGTATTGATTTGTCTTACGAACTGGATCATTCGGGTCGACCATTTAAATGGATCAATTCGAGTTTCAGCACTGTGATCTGTGAGACCCGCTCAATAACGTCGGTCGTCAGACATTACTACACTCATTGATCGTAGTTACTGTCAATCGTTTGATCTAGAATGTTAAAAACACGTTGCGTCCCGAGTCAAATAAACGAATCATTCACGATTGACACAAGTCTATTGGCCCGCTAGGAATCCGTAACGTGGAGTTTATAGGGACCAGGGAAATGGGAATTTGAAGCCTGATCTTATTAGGCTTTCTATTAGTGTTATAGTTCATTTCAGCCTCGGCTAAGCTCACACTGGTGAATCAAATATTTGCAACATTCTATATTTATTAGTAAAAAACAATAATAATTACGTAATGGAAAATGCAGTCTTCATGTTTTCCGATAGGGGGTCTCTCGACGTGTACACCTCTGACATAACACTTCGCGTGGTGCAGAACTTTTCTATGCATTTCTTTGTGCGTTCCAGGCTGCAATAGCAGCTATGAAGGAATTTCTCCAGTATAAAGTCATCTAGAAAAAAGAAAATCATATATCGTAATGTAATGCATAAAAATTATATGTTAACTGGCGACCAAGTCGGGCAAGGTATCGCCTGAGTATGATCTATTAATGTGGCGTTATTTAGATTTAGGACGATCAAAGACCATTTATTTGAAAAAATATTTTTAATAATAACTCTCCATGTTTATCATCATTACAGCCTTTCACAAGTCCACTGCTGAACACAAGCCTCCCTCAAGGAATCCTACAAAGCATGCTCCTAAACCACCTGCATCCATCGACTTCCTACATGTCTTACCAGGTCGTCACTCCATCTAGTACACTTTATCCGCCGGTACGAGGCCCCCACTCGTAAACCTTTTTTCCCCATCGGTTGTCGGTTATTCGAGCTATATGGCCGGCCCATTGCCACTTCAGCTCACTAATCCTTTGGGCTATGTCGGTCACTCTGGTTCTACTGCGGATGTCCTTATTTCTAAGTTTATTACACAGAGAATCTCCGAGCATAGCCCTCTTCATAGTTCGCTGAGCGACCTTCAGATTCCTCATCTGACAAGCAGTGAAGGACCACGTCTCAGTTCCATAGGTCATAACCGGCAACATGCACTGGTTGTACAGTTTAGTTTTTTAAGTTTTGAGGTATACCTGAGGATAAGATGTGCCGTAATTTCCCGAACGCTGCCCAGCCGAGTTGAATACGTCGATCGTCCTCTCGGTCTAAGTTGGACTTAACTAGTTGGACCATTTGTCCCGGGTAAACATACTCGTCAACATACTTCCCAACTACTACCGGCTTAGGTTGACACTAGGTGACATGGACGTTATACATGATCTTATTTTTGTCCATGTTCATCTTATGACCTATCCGTTAGAAGGCGCTATTGAGATTATTGAGTATGGTGCTTAAGTCCTCCAGCGATTCTGTTATAAGAATTATGTCGTCGGAAATCGAAGGTGAGTTATATATTCGCCATTGATGTTAATACTGTATCCTTTTCAGTCCAGAACCTTGAAAACGTCTTCCAATGAAGCGATTAAGAGTTTCGGGGATATAACGTCACCCTGTCTTACACCTATCTGCAATTGGATAGGTTTCGTACTCTCGTTCTGTACTCGGATAGCCATCGTAGCCCTCCTGTACAAACACTTCAGCACTTCGATATACCGACAGTCAACTTGGCACCGCTGAAGGGACTGCAGCACCGCCCAAATTTCGACGGAACCGGTTTTCCACACGCTTTCAGAAACTCCGCTGTAATTCTATCCTCGCCTGGAACCTTGCTGTTTTCAGGGTGCTGGAGAGCCATTCTAATCTCCCTCGGACTGATGTCCGTAATATCATTGGAATAGTTTCGGATAAGACTTGCTCTTGGATTATTAATCACATTTGCGTGTGGCTCCAACGATGACGTGTACAGCCGCCCATAGAACCTCTCAATCTCACTCAAAATCTCAGGTGCCCCGAAAACGACGCTGCCACACTGAGTTTTCAGCTTCGACAGTTGGCTCTTTAGAGCCTTCTGCTGAAGACTTTGGAGCCTTGGTTCCGCTCGATCCCTTCTTCAATACGAGCAGTATTAATGTTGCGTAAGTCCCAAAGAACACAAAAACTCTCCGATCACACTCTTAATCTCATGGTTGTTAGACATGAGATGAAGCTACATTCTTCAACAGATTTGACAGCATACAGGCAACTGAACAGACAGATCTCCAAATGCATGCGGCGGGACTTACGCAACTTCAATTGCTTGTATTGAAGAAGCGATCGAGCGGAACCAAGGCTCCAAATTCTGCCAGAGATCTTTTTGCCAGAAAGAGCCCACTGTCAAGGCTGAAGACCGAGTGTGGCAGCATCGTTTTCGGGGCACCTAAGATTTTGAGTGAGATTGAGAGGTTCTATGTGCAGCTGTACACGTCATCGTGGGAGCCACACACAAGTGTGAGTAACGATCCAAGAGCGAGTCTTATCCGACACTATTCCGATGATATCCCGGACGTCAGTCTGAGCGAGATTAGAATGGCTCTCCAGCAACTTAAAAACGGCAAGGCCCCAGGCGAGGATGGAATTACAGCAGAGCTTCTGAAAGCGGGTGGAAAACCGGTGCTTGAAGTCCTTCAGAAGCTCTTCAATTCCGTCCTCCATGGCGACATTACACCGGAGGCGTGGAGCAGAAGTGCGGTGGTCTTGTTCTTCAAAAAAGGTGACAACGCTCTCTTGAAGAACTACAGACCAATTTCCCGTCTAAGCCGCGTCTACGTGCTGTTTTCGAGAGTCATTACGAATCGTCTCACGCGCAGACTTGACGACTTTCAGCCTCCGGAACAAGCTGGTTTCCGAAAGGGCTTTAGCACCATAGACCACATACATACCCTTCGGCAACTTGTATAGAAGTCCGAGGAGTACAATTTGCCACTATGTTTGGCGTATGTGGACTATGAGAAAGCTTTTGATTCCGTCGAAATTTGGGCGGTGCTGCAGTCCCTACAGCGGTGCCAAGTTGACTGTCGGTATATCGAAGTGCTGAAGTGCTTGTACAGTAGGGCTACGATGGCTATCCGAGTACAGAACCAGAGTACGAAACCTATCCAATTGCAGAGAGGTGTAAGACAGGGTGACGTTATATCCCCGAAACTCTTCACCGCTGCATTGGAAGATATTTTCAAGCTACTGGACTGAAAAGGATGCGGTATTAACATCAATGACAAGTACATCACTCACCTTCGATTTGCCGACGATATAGCCCTTATGGCAGAATCACTGGAGGAACTAAGCACCATGCTCAATGACCTCAATAGTGTCTTCCAACGGATAGGTCTTAAGATGAACATGAACAAAACAAAGATCATGTTCATGATCATGTAATGTCCATGTCACACCTATGCCGGTAGTTGTTGGGAGCACTAAGTTCGAAGTTGTTGACGAGTATGCCGCTGGGCAGCGTTCGGGAAACTACGACACGTCACGTCAGACATACCTCAAAACCTTAAAACGAAATTGTACAACCAGTGCGTGTTGCCAGTGATGACTTACGGATCTGAGACGTCGTCCTTCACTGCTGGCCGTATGAGGAAGCTCAAGCTCGCTCAGCGAGCTATGGAGAGGGCTATGCTTGGAGTTTCTCTGCGTGATAAACTTAGAAATGTGGATATCCGCAGTAGAACCAGAGTAACCGACATAGCCCAACGGATTAGTAAGCTGAAGTGGCAGTGGGCCGGCCATATAGCTCGAAGAACCGACAACCGATGGGGAAGAAAGGTTCTCGAGTGGCCTCGTACCGGTAGACGAAGTGAAGGGCGACCCCCCACGAGATGTAGTGACGACCTGGTAAGACATGCAAGAAGTCGATGGATGCAGGTGGCTCATGACCGTGCTTTGTGGCGTTCCTTGGGGGAGGTCTATGTTCAGCAGTGGACATATGAAAGGCTGTAATGATGATGATGATGACAACGACTACACGGGGCACTCTCCGTGATATTCGGATAAATATAGTTTAGATTACTCCTGGCATAGCTCTCTTTCTGTTCGTGACGTTTCATTACAATCGGTTAAGCCTTTTAGAACATTAACTTGGAATATATATATATATGTGTGTTATATGTTAATAAAAATGTTGTGACTTTAAATAGCGCAACAGAAGTCCGGTAGTACTTAAGTTTAAATATTTTACTGGGTAATGTGGCGTCTCATTACCCATTATTATGTTTAAAATTGAAAGTCTTTGTCATGAATACATATATGTATACGTCTTTATTATTTAAGCCTTTAATGCTGTTGTTTGGTCATTAGTGGCTTAGAGTATACAGAAGCAAGCTACTTATTTAAACTCTAAGATTAGTGGGATCGAATAGGTCTTTAGCGTAAAACCAAGACATTCTATGATTTGTTATTTCCGTTGGGTCGACATAAACAGAAGGTTGCCTCTAATTTTGGGACTGATTTAATTAAGATGAACTTCTTATTACGATCAATTCAAGTAATATGTCACTTTCGGTCAGTCAATTTCCAAAGTCAGTTTCCAAAATGTTTTTAGTACTATCGACCACAAACATAGTCTTCTATAAATTCTGAGAAAAGAGTAATATCTGCTGCTTCGTCTACCAGGGGAATTGCAGATGCGTTGCCGGCCTTTTAAAAAGGCGTAAGCTCTTTTCTTGAAGGTCTCTAAGTCGTATCGGTCCAGAAAAATCGTTGTTGGTAACATATTTTTTAAGAATTATAATAATGTCAATATCTACATATTCTATTCTTGTTTATGTACTCAAACAAGCTTTTATATTATCATACAAATTGTGTAATGTGTTTAATTGATGGGTTCGATTTAATTTAAAATTTTCTTCTTTTAAGAGCATTTAAATAAAAAATATTTTTAAAAATGTTTTTTTACTAAGTACTTATTAATTTTTTTTATTATCGCTGGACAGGTTTCTAAGTCTGTTAATTTCTTTTAATGCGTCATTAATGGTTTTTGATTACCATCTTAGATTCGCCACCTTGCAATTTTTTTATCGCTACCAGTTGACCCTTGTCGGTCCCTACAACATTTGTTCGAGCACCACCAAACTATCTCTAACTTTTGTCGAGGTGTACTCTTTTAATTGATATGGCGGCCATTTTGTTTTCCGCCATTTTGAATTCTTTGACCACCTTCTCCTCCCACCTCTCCATTAGTACACCATCTCCTCGAGTAGCTGAGCGCGGAAGTTATTTATTCGTATTCTTCAAAGTTCCTTTCATTTGATATCCATAGCATGGGGGTGTATAAAACAACATAGTCCACCATCTTTGAGTGTCCATGATATTGGATTTAGAGTGACGTCATTTTATTTTCCTATTCCTCTTAGCAAACTCTTCATTTGATACCAATATCATGGGAATGCAGAGAAAAGGCTTATGTACCATAATATATCCTCTGTATTATAGATAATACAGAGGATATATTATGGTACATAATTAATTAAAATTAATTAAAACATAATTAGTTAAATGAAGAAAACTAGTCCGCCATCATTAAGCGGTCCGCCATATTTAGAATGACGTCACTTAGCTAACCATGCATTGTCCACCAAACTAAACATGAATGCAAAATCTTAGCTGAATCGGTTGTGGTTAGCGGCTTTAAAATTCAATTGCAAGATTTGACCCTAACAAACATACAAACATTACAGGTTAAATAAAAAATCAAGGAGCAGGTGTGTCGTGAATATAATGTTTATATTTTTAACCTTGCTGTACACACATTGTAAATTATATATCGATTTGCATTAGATAAAAATATCATTAAATTGCCATAATAACGTAATGTAAAAAGCGCGATTTGTGTTGTGTTCAACATAATTTGGGCGTAGTTTAAAATATTAGGTATATATTATTGTTGCACAGATATAATAGCAGCTTGTTTTAAAGACGATTAACTCTTTCTACCTTAATGATGTTTTTGAACTGACTTCATTCCGAAATATATAAAATTATAAAACAATTAAAAATACAACTAGCTGTGGATATGATGAAATAAATACTAAGGTAATTAAAGGAGATGGGGGACGTTTCCGTACGTTCTTGAGGTCAGGTGTTAACAAGATAAAAGTTTGAAAGATAGCAAGATTTGTCAATCTAGGAGCTGATTTATGGAAAACTAGCTGTTCCCTGCGACTTCGCCCGCGTGTTATTTGGGGTTTTTTTTTTTGCGCGGAACCCTAATTCTCTTTCTAAACTAAAAGTAGTCTAAGTTACTCCTTGTGACATCAGCTATATGCCAGGGAAAATCCCGTCAAAATCGGTCCAGCCGTTTCGGAGATTAGCTGGAACAAACAGACAGACAGACGGACAGACTAACAACAACAACAAGACAGAATAGAGGTTTACTTCTGCGTTTCGCTTGGTGAGTGCAGGTGGCCGGAAGCCCTTTTTACTGGAAATGAGGCATTCCATCCTAGTCCTCACGGGTGAAAACGCATCTTCATTTTGATCTGTAACAGAGGATAGATGTAGAAGTCTATGTGCCGCAGCAACCACTTACCATCAAGTGGACTGTGTGCTCGTTTTTCACCCTTATCCTATAAAAAAAACACCTCTAACTTTGAAAAGTGCTTTCTTCAGCAGGCATTAATAGATCTCAAATACTAGTATCTACCTAATATAACCGGATAGGAACATGAGGTTAGTTTTTTTTTTATAGGATAGGGGGCAAACGAGCATGCGGTTCATCTGATGGTAAATGACTACCGCCGCCCATGAACAACTGCAACACCAGGGGAACCAGGGGAATTGCAGATGCGATGCCGGTCTTTTAAAAAGGAGTAGGCTCTTTTCTTGAAGGTCCCTAAGTCGTATCGGTCCGGCAAAATCGCTGATGGTAATCGATTCCACAAGGAAGTCGTGCGAGGAAGAAAACATCTTCTAAATCGCACAGCGATGATGTGAAGGCGATGTGCGTTCTGTTAGTTTGTCCTATTCAGCACTTTTAAAAAAAAAGACAGTACTGAAATTTTGACAACTATTTATTAATTAAAAGTTTTTATTTATACACTAGTTCGGACACAGAATTTCTATTATTACATAAAACTTATACGCGACTTGGATTATAGTAGCGCGATAGCCCTAGTGAAGGGCAGGTTAGACCCGTAGTATATTCTTAGCTTTCACTGATAACCAGCCGGCAGGCAAGAACCGGGTCCGTAGCTGGAGAGCAGTTTAGCTGAAGAACAACCAACTGAACTTTTTTAGGGAAGTCTCGCAATTTTATAGCAAAATTATTGCTGATTGTATTAAATAAGCCCGCAATAATTGCAAGCCGGCATTACTTTAACAAATAGTGATGTGACGGTGTGAATAGGGATGTAACAGTTCGTGAAATTTGGCGGCTTGGATTAATCCAAACAATTCCTCAGAGCAATCGAGCCAATCGGAAAGGACTCGGTCGTCGACGATTCGAGCTGCTCTGCGCTGGATGCGGTCAAGTGGAAGGAGGTCAGTGCCAGTACTGGGGAGCCACTGCCCAGAGATGGAAACAGTATTCCATGTGAGGCCGAACCTGCGCCTTGTAATGTTGCAGGCGGTGTGCCGGCATGAAATACTGTCCCGCTCTGCTGAGCACGCCAAGCTTTTTAGAGGCCAATTTGGCCTTCTCTTCCAAGTGACCACGAAACTGTACGTCACTCGATATGTCGACTCCGAGGATTCCCATACTGGCTGAGGCAAGAAGGGGAGTGCCTTGAAACTGAGGAGATACGACGAAGGGGTTCTTTTTAGCGGTAAACGCGCAAACTTGTGTCTTTTGAGGGTTAAACTGGATTAGATTTAGTCGCCCCCAATCCAAGACTTTGTTCAGCAAAGACTCGACTTCAGACACAAATTTGTTGACGACGTTTTCCCGAGAAATATTGGCACGGCCGGTGTATAGAGTATCACCAGTGCTGTCATCCGCATAGCAATGAATGTTACCAGTTAGCAACAAATCATTGATATTGTGACGCCTCATAATTATTATTAATAAATAATAATTAAATTCAATGTAAAGGCATTTAAAAATGTCTTAGAAATTATATTTTAAACAATTAAAATGTTTAAAATTAAGTATAAAGTTCAAATATGTTCATTGGGAATATTGAATATTATAGTATAGTTAACGCATAAATTGTCTCTAAAAAATCTCTAAATTTATTAAAATCTTGTTTAAGATATTCAAAATATATTAAATTATATAAATACAAGTCGATTATATTACAATAATAAAGATAAATAACATTTGTAATATAATAGACAAAATGGATAGTGGAAGTTGAAGAAGGTGTTCTTGTATTAGTCGGAAAATTTCTAAGTTGATGAAAGTGTTCTTGTAATGGTCTCCATAATAAGGGGCGTTGCCGGAGACACATACCCAAGGTTATACATATATATGGGGTGGTCGGCTGACCGACTGCTAGTACTAATGTTGCACAATGATTAGTCCTATATTAGGGACTTATGATAGTAAGGTCTAACGAACCAAAGCATTAATATAGAAGGTCTTTATGATGCATAAGCATTATGATAGCAGAGTTATGACTTGAAGTCCCATATGAATAAGACATACAATAGTATGGTCTATGAAATAAAGCAAATATGTTGAAGGTCTCAAATATGTAAAAGCATTATATTGAAAGAATTGGGACTTGAAAAGGATTATTATAGTGGCGTGTAGATTGTTTCACAGCATCCGAGACCGAGGTAAACTTGGACTCGCTAACCGATGTGTCCTTGACATATCATCTTAGTACCGGTGGTAAGCGGGTTTGTTGTAGCAATACGACTTGCCCGTGGACATCGCACAACCCTACCGTTTGTGGGCGGCGTCTTAACGCATAGCGTTATGATACGTCGGCTATCTTTCGGATTAGGGTGAGTGTGTTTGGTAGTACTTTTAAGTGCAGCAAGCATACTCAACTTCATGTCTTAGTGCAATAGCGCTATGATATGTGGAGTTTTGGCTACTGACGTCTTAGTACCGTGCTACTATGATACGTTGGTGGTATTTTTAGTTAACAACATTATCAATTTTGTTACCAAAGTCGATAGGGATCATGTGGGTGTGTTGTGAGGGGGCGCCATCCGTATGATAGTTGCATTGATGCTTATTGCTACTTGCAGTATTGCATCTTGTGATGGATCTGCGGGTGTGCTGCACCTGATTCGACGCATCTTGTGGTTCTGGTCGATGGAGGTATGCGGGTGGTGATGTCTACTGGGACTGTATGGGGGACCTTGGGATGGTGTAAGCTTGACGATAGTTGTATTGATGCTTGTTGCATTCTGCAGCATTGCGTCTCTGCGATGGTTGTTTGGCGGGTCGCTCTTCTCAATGGCGCTCTCTGCATCTTGGTTTGATTCACAACCCAAGTAGCTTTGCCCAAGTCGGGTCCCTTCATAGCGGGGCTGCAGACTGTCTGCCCTCCATGATGTTTTATATAACAACATATTAATATATCTCTATAAAGTTCCCACCTTTGAAAGATTGAAGGCAACTTGTTGGTGGGTGAGACAAACATGATCGAAAAATGCATATACTCAACGTCAGTAACACAAACCCTTTCTGATGGCGAATTATTACTAATATCTTATAACTGCCTATTGGCTATATCTGCCATTGTATTGGTTGGTGGAGCATATGTGTCGACCTCATGCGGGTGGTAGCTGGAGGGAGAATCTGAGGAGGCTCTCAAGGCTGCGGCCGAAAGCCGCGCAACGTGGGACCCCATTCCCTTGAGGTGAGCGGTAGACTCATGACACGCTCTGCGGCCAATTGGCCGTGCTGACAATGCAATTGGTGGTGATGCCTTACACTTACATCACGTCTGCAGGAACGGCGGTCTGGCAGGTGGTGGCGCTCATGGACGGCTTTTTATGGCTAGTGTGCCTATTGTTGCCTAACCCGTGTGACGTACATTCACTGTGGCTGGATTTGATCGTATTCTGTATGGCGTTTACACGCATTGACATGCGCGACTTCGGTCGATGTTTGTGCTTACGCACTATCAAGGGGCCAAGTCCTCTTTTACTGGTTCGCCAGTTATTTTGCTGTGGACTACGGTCCAGTTCCCAAATTTGCGTACCCTTCGGGGGGAGCGCATTAAAATGGTTGGCGCTCACCGTGCGCGGCGTGTGCGGAGCCGTGTACCTCCTCCACATTTTTTTTAATGTGGAAGAGCGAAGCCCTTGTATCTGGTATTTGATATAAATATTGTGAGCCTTTTCCAAGCGGGAAGGGATTAATTAATAAGGAATTGACTGTTGTGAACCTGATACAAGTGGAATAAGGACAATTTATTGTTCTTAACTTTTATTTGAGCTCTGTCTTCGTGAACGGGGTTCTTTAGCTTATAAGACACTACCAACAGCTTTCGATTGCTCTCGCAAATATTCATTCTTCCAAGATACGCCTAAAAGAACTAAGTTACTATACAAACACAACGTAAATAAGGGTCCTAACTAAGACGATCACGCCATAAATTTATTATACGGCCTATATTTGAACCTTTAGAAAGATCAATGTATGATTAATATACTGGTCACGTAAGTTAGATATACTTGTATAACTTATAGAAATAGATTCTAAGGAAATAAAGGTATAAATATATATAGAAAGAGTGAAGAGATGAGAAAGGGGGGGGGGGGTCGTTACAATATGCAGAAGAAACAGCGTTGGTGATAGCACACAGCCTTGTGGAACACCAGCGTTAATAGGCTTGTAGTCGGAGCATGCACCGTCTACAACGACCTTGATGCTCCGATCTACAAGGTAGCTGGTGATCCAATTGTCGGACTGAGGTGTATGGCATCCCAATATCATAGTTAACCACGGCTACCTTCAGATTAAAAATTATAAATTTTTGTTCCGAACTACGCAGTATGAACTTACAGTATCTTGAAGTCTTGCAGTTGTATGCTTGGATTGGGATTTAATTTTATTAATTACTAGCTGTTCTCCGCGACTTAGCCCGTGTGTAATTTAGGGTTTTAATTATGTTGCACGGAACCCTAATTATTTTTCCAAAATATAATTAGCCTATGATACTCCTTATAACATCTGCTATCTGTCAGTGAAAGTCCATCGAATTCGGTCCAACCGTTTCGGAGATTAGCCGGAACAAACAGACAGACAGACAGACAGACAAAAATTTTAAAAATTATGTTTTTGTTAGAAGTACCGTATATACTTTCATATGCATTTAGTAAATAGCTGGTATTTTGACATTACAAGCAGACACTTCAATTTTATTTATTTGGATAGATATGATCCCAAGCAATGCAGTGTTAAAGAACCATTGATTTGTCTTGTATAACTCAATGTAAAGAACACAGAACACATAGCTGATGTGAAAAATTGCCGCTGCATCTGCTTGGGATCCTATAATTAATAAAATTAAATCTCGAGATTAAAAAGATCGGATTAAAAATTAATATTCATAAACTGAAGGTAGCCGGGCTAACTACGACATCGGGACGTCAAGCACTTCAGCCCCCCGCCTCCCTCCCCCGTCACCATGGATGCTGCAAAGCACCCGAAACGGTAAATACATTTAATGAAAGATAAAAAATCCTTCTTAAAATTATTTGAATAATTATTATTTACGCACTAATGTATTCAACCTCCACCGGCACTCACTAGTCCGTATACTGGCCGGGAGAGTGAGAGAGAAGGCATAATATCTACAAACTATCCTAACTGAAATGCTCTCTTAAGAACGTTGCTAGCTCTTAGACCATAGTTGCAAACCGTACTTTAAAAATATAAAATTTTGACATTTCCTGGCTTATACATAAACATGAGCACACAACACGAGCCGCCACGCTGCGCCGATGTACCGGACATAAATAAAGTGATAACATTTAGTTTATCTCGAGCGAAAAAAGAAAAACTCAACATTTAAAACATAAAATTATTGTTACTGTACCAGGTCGTACCAGGAAAAACAGCAATACTACGATATAGTATATTAGAGATGACTCCTGTTATCAACAATCATTTGCCAAAAAATATTACGGAAAATGAAATAGAATACTTCATGAAAAACTTAAAACTCTTTGTTGATTGACTTCGAAATTGGTAATAGTTTGAGATTGCAGTTATTATTACTTACTTATATTATTGTTATTCAGACAATTTATTTCCATTTAACTATTTATATGGCAATTAATGTTAGATCATATAACACACAATAAGCAATTGTTAACATCTTTTAATGTATTACTTGTAATCAACAAATAAACGTACTATTATTATTGGGGTATTTATAAAGTATTTTCATCTATTTGGGCTGAATAGATATATAAGAGTAAGCCATTTATCCTAAGAAATGACGTCCGATCATCAGAATCATCCGATCTCCTCAGGAAGTAATTACGAAGGCACTCTTCAGGATAAAAATTGCGTTTGCAATTAAGTTTTCTGATGTTAGGTCATTACAGCCACGACGACACGACTGTTACAGAATTACGAGAGAAAAAGCCCTCGATAATAATTACTCCCTTAACTCGTTTACAAGTGTTATATCGTGTTGCAACCATGTAATGGCGGTTTACGAATAGTCACTATCCTGAATTTGCCCGTGGGTGGAAAGAGGGGAACAAGCCAGGAGATGAGCACCAACGTCAAATAATTACTAGAAAAGAATCTGCGCTTATCAAGCGTGGCAACTATGGTAAGGATCCTCCTTATGAGACAATCTATGGGGAGACCTGTGTTCAGCAGTGGAATTAGATAGGCTGTAATTATAATGATGATGATGACGATGATGATTTCACGCAGGGATAGATAACACATGAACGAAAACGGATAATAGAAACCGGATGTTAGTAGTCTCAAATTGGTCAAGAATTTCAATACATCCAAATACGGACAAAATTAGCAGCCCGTAGTTTGGAAGTTGGGCGGTATTTCACTCCCCTGCCTCGAAAGTCACGTAAAGCCGTGGTTCCTGCATAATGTTTCTCCGGTCGGGATGGATTTCCGTCCCATCGAACAATGTGAATGAGTGAATCGAGAGTTCACAGCCTGCACACACGTAAATATAAACCTATCTTGCGCAGATAGTTGTTTCTGTTGCAACTGGCGGCCGTGCACGAAATGCGATTTGAAGGACATTATTATTGGGTTTGTTATATATTATATGTAATAATTATAAAACAATATAAAAAAAAACATTAATATAACTTACCAAAATTATTTGGCAGGTATGATTCTTTCTCAAGCCATTCTTTAATAGATATCACATCTTGTAAGTTGTATTTAGACATCTGTAGAACATACAGTAGATTAATTTAAAATTATTACTTACGCAATACAATATGTGTCTAATTCAGTCATGTGCCAAATACAACTTTGATTTAAAACCATTAAATCATCGTCGGCAGCACTACAGTTCATCATTTGTCCTCTGCGGCTTAATGCTGCTGTGTTTTGTGTGTTGACTGTCGAGCACCAGAGACCCTTTTTACTGGACAAGAGGCATTCATCTTGGTCTTGAGGTGTGGCAACGCATCTGAATTTTGTTTCGTAATCGAAGATAGATGTAGATAACTATGTGCCACAGCATCCACTTACCATCAGGTGCATTATGTGCTCGTTTGTCACCCTTTATTCTGTAAAAAAACCTGTATCAATCAACACCTGCATAGATCGTTCTCCTTTTACTTATAGGGCAATAGTTTTACATTGTGCTTGCCAGAAAGCATAAAATTGAACTTAATAAATAGCTAAATCTGTCGTAAATTCTGAAGTCGGTGCAAAGACATTAAGTATACAACAATATAAGCCCCGGCTTCACAAAGTGAAATTATTTTATTCTCTTTAGTTCTTTGAAGTTTGCTTTTATTTTTTTTATAAAGATTAATTTTTTGTCACTTTTAATGGAGTAGTAAGAAATATCACTAGCTCAACACAACTAGAATGATGTCTAAATAGTTACATTAAAAACTTCATCTCTTTTGCCACCCTTACAGTTTTCCGATAGAATATTGCTCCAAATTTATATGGAGCTATCCCTGAAGAGTAATCTACTTGATTGAAAAAGGTGTCCCGTAACACATATACCAAAATACATACAGTTGAATTGTAACCCTCCTCCTATTCAAATGACTTGAATGGAAAAAGGAGGAGGTTCTCTGTATTTTTTTGTGTGTTACCTCAGAATTTTTTTCTAGGTAAACCGATTTTGATGATTCTCTTTTTATTTGAAAGCTGGTGCTTCTCATGTGCTCCCATATAATGAAGGATTTAATCAAGGTATGACCAGTAGTTTTTGACTTACACAAAGTTTTTAATTTTACCACTTGTTTGAAGTAGTAATGACATAAAGCTGATTTAAATAAAAAAATATATAACATCTATTTTTTTTAATATAACTATGAACTGACCAACTGATGGTTCTTCAAGTGATTAAAATATATGATATGTAATTTCTCATCGCTCACCGTAATTTCTGAACCTGCCAATTTTTCACTGAAGAAATATTATAAATCTAACAAACAGGAGACGCGTGAATGCAATATGATATCACCGAGTATACTGGTCGAATGGTCAGTGATCACTCGGTTTTGATCATTTAGTAAACCTTGACTCAAGGACATGCAATACATGGTTGAAAGAAGCTCCAATCTGTGATTCGAATTAAACAGTGGTGTGGTTACATTGTATAATTCGTCACTAGACGGCGTCGTCTGCAAACGCTCGAAACAAAAAAAAATTGATTAGTCGTTGAAAAGTACCGAAAAAAAATTGATTAGTCGTAAGTTGTGTATCGCTAGCAACGCATAATCAGGAATTTGCATTTAGAAAAACCCAAAATTAGGGGGCTCTTTAGGTGCTAATTAGGTGCCAAGTTTAAAAATTAGGTGCTCTAAAATTTTCACCGCAACGGACTGTTGAAATTTGCGTTGCTAGCAAAACGTCTCGCTAGCAACGCAATGAAGTTATTAAATAAACGATAAATATTAATAGCAAGGGATTAAGTGCTAATTAGGTGCTGCAAGTATAGGCAATAACATGGCGCCTAATAAAAATAAAGTCGTTATTCAGAACATAGAAGATTCAAAATTCAGGTTTTCTGAAAATCAAAATAGAATCAAAATTGATTTTAGATAAAACCTAAATTAGAGGCTTTTTAGGTGTTAATTAGGTACCAAGTTTAAAAATTAGTTGCTCTAAAATTTTCACCGCAACGAACTGTTGAAATTTGCGTTGTAGGAATATTGACATAGTTTCTTCTGCAGCTTCGGCGTTGCGAGGAGTGAGGAGCCCTTGCGTAGCAAATCACAAGCACCCGTGCTCACCTCCGCAGCAATACCACCCCCTCTTCTGTCCACCCGATAATGATCTGATACGCAATGGCGTATCAGAGTAAAGCCAGAGAGAGGATAAGTGGTAGAAAGAAGATGAGGTTTGAACCAACTCTCAGAAATCAAAAATATGAGCTAAGATGTTATGTTATTAAACTTATTTAAATAACATAACATAAACTCACCACTCATTACAACTTTGACGGGAATGACACTTGGCTTGACTTGATCCTTACATCTTCTCCTTCCCTCGCGTCCTCCCATGGTCCACACCTTGCTTCTAACTTCTCCAATCATGACCTCATTTTCCTTTCTTATGTCCTAAAATCTCCTAAATTGCTTCCTGAAATCCTGCACAGTCGATGTTTTTGTCGTATGGAAAAAAATTGTGTTTAGATGCGTCTAAATTAAAATGGGACAAAGTTGTGGCCGCCCCAACTGTGGACGAGAAAGTCGCAGTGTGTAATGACACTGTTCGTAAGCTTTATGATGTACATGCTCGAGTCAAGATGGTGAAGGGGAAGCGACCACCTGCTCCATGGATGACGGGAGGTGGTCGCTTAGGCATGAGGCGTAGGGACCCGGCTTTCCAACGCTTTAGAAAAGATCGTAGTGATGAGAAATGGAACTTCTATGAAGCTACTAGGAATTGGTGTATCTAATCAGATGATACGCAACGCTAAACGTCGATATATTTTTGATAACATAATTTCCTCCTCCTTTGCCGATATTTGGAAATTCCTTGGGACTCTCGGAATCGGCAAACAGCCTCGTTTTGAATTTCAGGGGACACTTACTTCAAAAGCTGAGGGCAGCAATAGCATCAGCATCGTATGATAATTATATCCTTGATCATATTCCTCCAGTTATTTCCCATATCATAAACTTTTACCTAGATTCCGGAGTTCTCCCGTCACTGTGGCGCACGGCCTACGTTATTCCTTTGAACGCCCATTGATACTACTCACCCGAAGGAACCTTTACCACTGATAACGATTTTTTGAGTTCTGTTATTTAAATATGCAATAATAAGTCTAAGCGCAATATTTTTTACACCGTAATGTTGTAGTTTCCTGATTAATATCTCATGATGAACGCAATCAAAAGGCTTGGAAAGATCATAAAAAATACCTACGGCATCTTGTGAATTCCGCCAGGTATTAAAAATATATTTCATAACCTCGACACCTGCGTCAGTCGTCGAGCAACCCTTTGTGATACCAAACTGATTTTTATGGAGTAATTTATTTTTAACAATTGGTCTAAAATTATCTTTTCAAAAATTTTACTGAGAGTTGGTAGAACAGAAATAGGCCTAAAATTAGCAGGGTCCAATGTACTACCATATTTAAATAAAGGTATTACTTTAGTATGTATAATTAAATCAGAAAATACACCAGATTCGATACTAGTATTAAAAATTATAGCAATATGAAGTGCAATTAAATCTATTATGAACGCAATAACTGTAACGGAAATCCCCCATAAATCTACGGTTTTCTTTACATCAAGGGTTTTGAAATATTTTACAATATCTTGTGGTAATACTTTCCAAATATAAATTCTTTTAAACAAGTATTAACATTCTGTTTGAGTAATGAATCGGCGATAGTTGGAGAATTTTTCAATAACTTTGTTGTCAAAATGCGAGTAGGTAAGAAAGAAAGAAAGAAGAAAGAAAGAAAGAAAGGTTTATTCTCCAAAATGACGCCATCACAGATAACATAAAAAAAACACATAATTTACAAATAATATTGGCTATACAATACAAATTACAATATACTACATATTACAAACTATACAATACCAATACTCATATGTGTCAAGGCGTCATCTGGGAACAGGAGCACACTCAGCATAATGCCATGAATTTTTTTTTTCTCCATGGCGCTGATTTTTAGTGTGTCCAACCAGTGACTTACCGAAATCAGTGCTATATGTATACTCATGACAGAATTATGCACAACAAGGGGGAAAGAGACAGTAACTATCTTAAGTGAGAGGGAGAGAGTAGCGTTCAAGGTCGAATGCCACTTCGACACAGCACGTCCCGTTTATGTTGCTTTCAGACGCTTTTAGAAGGGCTATACGAACACTACAAAAGGGGAGATTATTAAAATACTATAAAGGGCTATATACTACAAAAGGGAAATTATTAGGTACTATATCAGCGAAATATTTCTCAAATACCGGTGCGACTTCTTGATTTGATCTAGTCAATTCATTATTATACAAGGTTTGTCTTTAACGGTTTCGCTATTAATTATACTCCACGTTATTTTAATTTTATTTTTAACGGTCTTAATTTTGTTGCTAATATGTAAAAATTTGGCTGTAGAGCACACTCTTTTAAATATTTTAGATAATTTTTGGCATATTCTCTAAAAGTATCGGAAAGGTTATATGATCTTGGGTGCTGACAGAATAACAGCGTTGTAGATTCTCTGCAACACATGCTGAGTCAGAACCCTTTCATTGTCCTTCTAAAAATATAATTTTTGTATTAGTTTATCTTTTAAATGTTTTGTTACTTTTGGTCAATGAATAAATATCTTTATTATTATGGGGTATCTATAAAGTTTTCTCATCTGGTTGGACAATATAAATATATAATTGTAAATAAACATGGTAAACGTACATAAATATCAATAAAATAAAATAAATACATAAAAAATACATAAATATATAAAAATCCAACCAGATGGAAGCCCTCGGCAGAGGAGACCAGACGGCCGAGGGTTGGGGGGAAAGGGAAAGAAACCGGCGGACGATGCGGGCGGTATCGAGGAGCACCGCCTTCTGCATTTGAGCTTGGAGCGGTCCGTCACGGAGTCCCAGTCGCTTCAGATGACCCGAGAGGCTGATTGGAATTAACCCATTCGCAGAGACGACTACAGGTATAATTTTGGCCGGCAATCCACGCCACATGTCGGTCATCTCGTGAGCCAGGTCCAGATATTTTGTCAGCTTATCTGTTTCGGCTTTCACGAGGTTCTCGTCATAAGGAATGATAATGTCGACCAAAAATATCCTTGACTGCGCCCGGTCCATCAGCACAATATCAGGCTTATTCGCAAGAATAGTCCTGTCTGTGATGATGGCCCGGCCCCAGTAGAGCCTGGTGCGGTCACTTTCGAGCACGGCTTCCGGCAAGTACTTATAATACGGCAGTTTCCGATCCACGAGACCGTATTTCAGAGCGAGCACCTGGTGTAGAATCCTGGCTACTAAGTTGTGCCTGTGCAAATACTCAGAGTTAGAAAGCGCCGAACAACCGGAGATGACATGCCTAAGTGACTCACCGGGATGGCGACAAGCTCGACAGACGTCAACGGTGCCATCCTTTAGGATGTATCTCCGATTATTGTTGGTCTTAATAACCTGATCCTGTATCGCACAGACAAAACCCTCAGTTTCCCCAAAGAGGTCACCGAAACGTAGCCAGTGGAGGGAGGCGACTGTGTCTACGAAAGGCTCATGTAGAGCCTTGTCCCGGTCAGAAATGCTGTGTACTGCCGGATCTTGCCATTGGTCGTTGGCTAAGGATAGAGGGGTAAGTCCTTTATCATAAGAAATAACGTCCCTATAGTATGGATCATCCGCTCTCGTCAGAAAGTAATTACGGAGGCTGTACACTTCGCGATTATGCATGGTAAGCGCGCTATAAAAGCCGCGCCCACCATGTTTTCGCGGCAAGTACAGCCTCATTACTGACGATCTCGGATGATGCATCCTGTGGGACGTCATTATAGTGCGGACTTTTCTGTCCAGAGCGTTCAGTTTGGTCTGAGTCCACCTGAGCATGCCAAAAGTATATATAAGAACAGGCATGATCCAACCGTTATATGCGTGCGTCTTATTCACACCGGACAAAAGACTGTTAAGCACTTTGGTCAAGCGTGCATAAAACACATCGCAAACTGACTGTTTCATACCCGCCTCATCTACACCGATGTTCTGTGACATACCCATGTATCGGTATATTTCAGCCTCGGAAAGGGTCTTTATGTTGATGGGCATAGATAAGTCTATGCCCTCAGAGTTAGCAACCCTTCCCCTTTCAACATGGAGGATCGCACACTTATCCGTCCTCAGCACCATTCCAATAGAATTGCTAAAATCACACGTGATGTTTAGCAATTCCATAAGATGGGAGCGACTGGAGGCGAATAACTTGAGATCATCCATGTAGAAAAGGTGGGTCACCTTTGTACCTCCTTTCCAAAGCTGAAATCCCCTCCCGGAGCCCTCCAGTAAGGAACTGAAAGGGTTCAGAGAGAGGCAGAACCAGATTGGACTCAAACAATCGCCCTGGAAGATATCCCTTCTTATCCTTATGTGGTTCTCCGCAGCCGTCATCCGCTGGCCTAGATGACAAAGGATCGTACTCCACTGCCCCATACACTGCCCGAGGAAACCTCGAACCGTACAATCAACCTTGTACAGCTTGAGGACCCTCTTAAGCCATATATGAGGCACCGAGTCGAAAGCCTTTTTGTAGTCTATCCAGGCGGCGGAGAGGTTCCGACGGTTGCGTTTAACCACCTTGCCAATGACCGCGTCAATAAGGAGTGGTTCCTATGTTCCACGACCACCGCCCCTACATCCATTTGAGCGCGCGACATCACCTGATTTGAGTTCAGGTGACGAGTGATTCTCGCGCTCAAAATGGATGTAAGTGTCTTTTATATGGTAGTGGACACGTTATGGGGCGGTATTTGCTCGGGTCTGTGGAATCTCGGTCTTTAGGAACCAAATGAGTGATCCCAGTAGTGAAGAGGCTCGGGAGCGACTTTTGGTCGAGAGCCTCTTGAAACTGTCGGGCGAGCATAACGTGACACACCACGAACCTCTTCAGCCAGTAGTGATGCAGTCCGTCGAGTCCCGGACTTTTCCAGTTCGGGGCCTTACGGACCGCTTCAGCTACGTCATCCGGCGTTATGATGACGGGGTCCATGAGCGTAATATTCGTACACTGACTCGCCACAACTTCCGTCCAAGGGCCCTCGCTGTGGTTTACGGGCTCTGACCACAGGCCGCACCAGAATGCGATAGTGTCGGCCTGATTCGGTGCTAGGCCCGTTCCACGTACCATTGGCCGTTCCAATGATTCATAGAGCTTCTTCTGATCACTCTGGAAGAGACGATTCTGGTTGAACCGTGTCGACCTCTCGGTATATCGCCGAATCCGCTTCCACCAAGCAACGATTCTCTGCTTCAGGCCATCTATGCGCTCCGTCAGTTTTTGCGTTATATCCGGCTGGGAAAAACTGATATTTGTCCCAGCAAACGCCATCCTGACGGTGCGCACAATTCTTGGCCTATTATTGCCCGACCTGAAGCTTATCAGTCTGCCCATGAGGGCCCTTGCCTTTGCGATACGGTCCTCAATCCTTCTTCTCCAGGCTGGGATGGCGCTACTGTGTCTAGTAGCGCGTCCAGCCGTGGGAAATTTGGCGCCAATAATACGTCAAACTGCCAGTGCGGCGCCAAAAAGAATTGAGTCCGTGTCGCAAAGGTCCCGGCTGGCTTCCAAATAGGTCACCAGCATTGGGTTGAGAGCCCTCACGACAGCCCGATTCCGCTTGCTTAGGAGTATGCGCGGGAGTCGCGGTCGATTTTCGAGAGGCATACTGCGCGTTTCCACAATCGCCTCCTCCAATTTACTCTTCATCTGCTCTAGTTCTTGGGTGACCATTCCATCATCGCCTGAATCAACCAGAGCAGGGAGATCCATGACGCCCTCTATATGTGCCTGCTGGTCTGTGGCCTGAGGAGCCGCATCCCCAGCTATTGCCGGTTCATTCGACGAGGGAATAGCCTCACGCCGTAGTCGTTCGAGTTCGGCGTCATCAAATATTTTTTGAGCGCATGATGTACCGAACTCGGTCTGCCAGGTTTTGCTCGGTAACGGCAATAGATGGCTCCAGCTCAGCAAATAGTCGATGCATTATTATTATTATTATTATTATTATCTTTCATGGTAAAGTTCATATAATCCTCGTCTGCTCTTATGGATCCCAACTATCGCCTACTCATTAAATGCCTTGCGACTGTTACTGGAGAATGTTTTAGAAGTCAATGTTTTATTAAATTCATTAATAATACTCCATATAAATAGTCTGAATTGTTCTTGTAAGAAAGTGCTGGAAGGATTCTAAACCTCTCCAGGCGTTTTTTATTAATCGGAACAAAGACAATTTTCTTAATTTCCCGTTTTTGTGCATATTTTTTTATAGGAGAGGGAGCAAACGAGCATGCAGCTCACCTGATGGTAAGTGACTACCGCCGCCCAAGAACAACTACAACACCAGGGGAATTGCAGATACGTTGCCGGCCTTTAAAAAAGGAGTAGGCTCTTTTCTGGAAGATCCCTAAGTCGAATCGGTCCGGAAAAACCGCTGGTGGTTATCGATTCCACAAGGAAGTTGTGCGAGGAAGAAAACATCTTCTAAATCTCACAGTGGTGGACCGTCAATCATCCAGGTGGTATGGATGGAATCGCAAGTTTTGTCGCGATGTGCGATAGTGAAATTGAGCGGCTGGAATTAGTTCGAACAATTCCTCAGAGCAAGAAGGAAAGGCCAAATTGGCCTTCTCTTGCAAGTGACCACGAAACTGCACGTCATACGATATGTCGATGCCGAGGATAAATGGTAATGAAACTAGCTGTCCACAGTGATCTGAATAATATTATCAATACAAGTTACACTACATCCTGCAATACGTGCAGCTTCAAAGATAAATTGTCAAGATTGTATGATTTAAATAATGAGCAAAATTTAATACACTGATGCAAGAAGCTTCTAGGAGATTAATATTAAAGTCTCCGCATACTGCAAATGATTTATTCTGTTTATTAAGCTTAACTAAAGCTTCTTCCATAATTTTTTTCAAATGTATCATTCCTTGAACATGAGGGTCTGTAAACACTGATAACAATGAGATGCTCAAAGTCAACATATGCCATTTCTACTGTTCGTTCAACAGAGAGGCTCAAAATATCTTTACGTTCTTTACATGATATGGATTTATTAGTAAATATTAAGGAGCCACCACGTAACTTAGTACCTCTATTGAAAGAACTGACCACCTGGTGATTCATCATCATCGTGATCATTACAGCCCTTCATAAATCCACTGCTGAACATAGGCCTCCCCCAAGGAATGCCACAAAGCACGGTCCTGACCCACCTGCATCCATCGACTTCCTGCATATCTTACCAGGTTGTCACTCCATCTAGTGAGGGGTCGCCCTACACTTCGCCTACCGGTACGAGGCTGCCACTCGAGAACCTTTCTTCCCCATCGGTTGTCTTTTCTATATGGCCGGCCCATTGCCTCTTCAGCTACCTAATCCGTTGGACTATGTCGGTTACTCTGGTTCTACTGCGGATATCCTCATTTCTAAGTTTATCACGTAGAGAAACTCCAAGAATAGCCCTCTCCATAGCTCGCTGAGCAACCTTGAGCTTCCTCATACGGCCAGCAGTGCAGTACCACGTCTCAGATCCGTAAGTCATCACTGGCAACACGCACGATTTCGTTTTCGGGTTTTGGGGCATGTCTAACGAGAAGGTCGTAGTTTGCGAACGCTGCCCAGCCAGCAACGTTGAATCCGTCGATTGACCTTTCGGTAGAAGTTGGACTTACCTAGTCGGACTATTTGTCCCAGATAAACATACTCGTCAACAACTTCGAACTTAGTGCTTCCAACAAATACCGGCATATTTGTGACATGGACGTTATATACGATCTTCTTTTTGTCAATGTTCATCCTAAGACCTATCCGTTGGGAGACACTATTGAGGTCATTGAGCATAGTACTTAGATCCGCCAGTGATTCTGCCATAAGGGCTATATCGTCGGCAAATCGTAGGTGAGTAATGTACTCGCCATTGATGTTAATACCGCATCTTTTTCAGTCCAGTAGTTTGAAAACGCCTTCCAATACAGCTGCGAATAATTTAGGGGATATAACGTTACCCTGTCTTACACCTCTCGTCAGTTGAATAGGTTTCGTACTCTGGTTCTGTACTCGGAAAGCCATCGTAGCCCTGTGCTGTACAAACACTTCAGCACTTCAATATAACGACAATAAATTTGGCACCGCTGACGGGACTGTAGCACCGCCCAAATTTCGTCCACATACGCAAGGCAAAGTGGCAGATTGTACTCTTCTGTCTTCTGTACAATTTGCCAAAGGGTATGTATGTTGTCCATGGTACTAAAGCCCTTTCGGAAACCGGCTTGTTCAGGAGGCTGGAAGTCGTCAAGTCTGCGTGCGAGACGATTCGTAATGACTCTCAAAAAAAGCACGTAGACGCGGCTCAGAAGGGAAATCGGTCTGTAGTTCTTCAAGAGAGCGTTGTCGCCTTTCTTGAAGAACAAGACCACCGCACTTCTGCCCCACGCCTCCAGACTCCGGAGTAGTGCCACCATGGAGGACGGAATTAAAGAGCTTCTGAAAGACTTCAAGTACTGGTTTTCCACCCGCTTTCAGAAGCTCCGCTGTAATTCCATCCTCACCTGGGGCCCTGCCATTTTTAAGATGCTGAAGAGCCATTCTAATCTCGCTCAGACTGACGTCCAGGATATCTTCGGAATAGTATCGGATAAGACTCGCTCTTGGATCGTTACTCATACTTGGGTGTGGCTCCAACGGTGACGTGTACAGCTGCCCATAGAACCTCTCAATCTCACTCAAAATTTCAGGTTTCCCGGAAACGATGCTGCCACACTCGGTCTTCAGCTTTAACAGTTGGCTCTTTCTAGCAAACAAATCTCTGGCAAAGACTCTGGCAAACTTAAATACAAGCTGTATTGAAGTTGCGTAAGTCCCGCCGCATGCACTATCATGGGGGGTATATTGCCTCGCTTGGCGAGCGGGTTGGCAACCGCAGTTTTTTATTGTAATTTTGCTGTTATCAGGAAGATGCTGTTGCCCATCACCTGGTCGTAGGAGGCGACAGTGGGAAACAGTCCCACTGTCGCCTCCTACGACACACACGGGAAGATATGGGGTAGTAGATATTCTTAACCGCCACTACACGGCCTGGCGATTACTGAAAATAAATATGGAGTTGTAATCTTTCAACCAATGTTCAGTAATACATAAATTATGTATATTGTTACTATTTAAAAATAATTCAATTTCTAGTTCTTTGCCTAACATAACTTCTATATTGTGATGCACCAGGTTAATACAATTTTTATTATTGCTATTTTGTGATATTATACAGTTAAGTATTGGTGAGTTGTATTTAAATTATCTTTGCTAGAGATTACATCTATAGTCTTATTATCTAATTTAAATTACTTGAAACTGATTCCAACTCACTTAAAAAATTATGTTGCTGCTCAATAAAAGTCTTAAACCAATCTTTCATAGGTAATACCTATCTCTTGTCAAAAACTTCTTAATTAAAATTAAATTATTAATATCAATGAATCTTAGTTAAATTTTATACGTGGCAGAGCCAGGGTAAAGCTATATTAATAGTATAGTATAGTATAATAATAGTATAGTTGTAGCACGAATGGGTCGGCTCGACCGGGGAAGGACCACGCTCTCACTGAATACCAGCTTAAAATAACAGCTTAATGCTGCTGTGTTTCGTATGGTGAGTGTAGAGAACCGGAGAACCATTTTACTGGAAAAGAGGCATTCTATCTTAGACGCTTTTAATTCGCAACCGAAGATAGATGTGGATATCTATGGGCCACAGCAACCACTTACCATCAGGTGGCCTGTGTACTCGTTTATCACCTTTTCTATAAAAAAAAATCAAATGAAATTTATCATTATTATTCTTACAATTAAATATCAAATTTAAATTATGCATTAATAAATATAAATTATATCTTAGGTTGTTTTCCAGTGGCCACCCCTCTATGTAAGGAAATGTAAAGAAGATAACTTTATGCACATTTATATTATTGAGATATTCAATATATTTTTCTTCACGTGGTAGAGCCATGCTGCAGCTATATTAGTAGTATAGTTGTAGCACGAATGGGTCGGCTCGACCGGGGAAGGACCACGCTCTCACAGAATATCAGCGTCAAATAGCAGCTTAACACTGCTGTGTTTCGTATGGTGAGTGTAGAGAACCGGAGACCGTTTTTACTGGAAAAGAGGCATTCCATCTTAGTCCTCACGGGTGACAACGTATTTGCATTTTGATTCGCAAACGAGAACAAATGTAGATGTCTATGGGTCACAGCAACCACTTACCATCAGGTAGACTCTGTGCTCGTTTGTCACCCTATCCTATAAAAAAATTGATTCTTGTTCATATTGCCCCTTCCCCAACAAAAATTATTAATATACTATTCAGGCTAAATTTACTAGTTTAAATTTTATTCATAATATCACTGAATGATGCTCCAGACATGCAGTAATTACTTATCTGTTGCCCTTTTAAACAGTTATTTAATGATATTCCCAAATTTTTGCCTATGTCATCACTATACACATTAACATTGTTTTTAATTATATGAATAACTCTTTAAATTTATCTGCTTTTTTATGGCACTGTCATAGAGTTACGGTACTGCTTGGCATATTATTAACCCACACTGTCCCTAAAGCACCTGGCATTGAGCGCTGATATTCATTTTGATATTTAATAAGGAGTCAAAACGTTCCTCGTTATATTTAGATGACTTTACCAGAATATCCATGGCCAGTATGTGTTCTTTTATCTCATTCTTTGCTGATTTATATTCATTTAACATAATTTGAAATGAGGTTTGAAGTGATAAAATTTCTGAATTAAGACACTATGTCTCATTACAATTTTTCATGTTTTCCACCTCTATTGAATAATTTTATTTTTTAACTCTTGCTTTTCCTTACACCATCGTCATCATCATCATTGGTCGTTTTCAGTTCTGAGGTGTAGCCGACGAGTAATTTCTAATTTCCCGAACGCTGTCCAGACGAGTTGAATCCGTCGATTGACCTTTCGGCCGAAGTTGGACCTACCTAGTTGGACTATCTGTCTCAGGTAAACATATACATCAACAACTTCGAGCTTAGTGCTCCAAACGACTACCGGCATAGGTGTGACATGGACGTTATACACGATCTTCTTTTTGTCAGCGTCAGGGAAATCATGATACATCTTCTCGTCAGGTATACCACAAAACTTGAGAACGAGTGTAACTCTTGTACAATCAGTGCGTGTTGTACCAGTGATGACAAATGGATCAGAGACGTGGTCCTTTACTGCTGGCCGTGTGAGGAAGCTCAAGGTCGCTCAAGCAGCTGTGGAGAGGGCTATGCTCGGGGTATCCCTGTGTGATACATTTAGAAATGAGGATTTCCTCTGTAGAACCAGATTGACTGACAAGCCCAACGGATTAGTAAGCAGAAGTGGCAATGAGCCGGCCATATAGCCGAAGAACGACGGGAAGAACGAAGAACCGACAACACTGATGGGGAAATAGGTTCTCGAGTGGCGGCCTCGTACCGGTAGTCGATAGATGCAAGTGGCTCAGGACCGTGCTATGTGGCATTCGTTGAAGGAGGCCTATGTTTAACAGTGGACTTGTGAAGAGCTGTAATGATGAATGATGATGATGACTTACCTATAGCAAACTCGACGGCGTCGCTTTTACGTTTTAAATAGATAGTTGTATCAAATAGCTTTTTCGTGAAAAATATTGGAGATGTGTTTCGTAAGTATTTAAACGCAAATCCGCAGCATCGCTCAAGAAGAAACGCCATGGAGAGTCGGCCAATTGAAAAACACTATGCGAGCACTTATTTCCTGAACTACCACGGCCCTCCTTCCGTTATTAATTTGTAAATTAATAAATAACTTAAAATCCCTGTGCTCTCGATTATTGAAAACCTCTCATTATCTTCCTGATTTGAATATTTTTCTATATAACATAATACTAATCACCTCGATATTAGTCATCAATTATGCATAAAGTAATAAAACTTCAAAACAAACAAATTACCAGCAAATATTCTATGCGAACGAAGTCGCTGACACAGCTACGATAAAACTTTTTTATCCAAACCTTTTGGACTAGCAGTTTAGTTTTTGCAAGTGTTTTTGTATACGTAAAAAATGACCCTGTGGGTTCCAATAAGACAATATACCCGAACTTCATGTTCATGCTGGGTAGTAGTGGAGCGATCAAAATGTTTGTGGATCCATTCGGGCAAATAGTACTAACATAGTTATGTATGGAACACATGCATCATGTATATTGTATAAAATACCAGTCGTTGCAAGTGGTCGCCCGAAACATATGTTTTAGGAACGCTATAAATAATGTTATAGCTTATATCGTTGTAGCTTTAAAATTGAATTTTTGCGTGAATTCGTTTTGTTTATTCATTTAAAAATAAATTAATTATCGTTGTGGTATATTTGAATCAAAATTGCTTATATTCGAAGGCTGTTATAGCATTTTATAGATTGGAATAAAAATTCCATACTTAGGTATAAGGTTTACTCAGACGTAAGTGGCTCTCAGAAATGAGAGCGGGCATGTGCCCTGTCCAGCAATAGGGCATATAAAGTCTGAACTCAATTTTTTTTGATCAAGATGAAATTTGATCAAGGTTTCACCAATAGTTTTCGAGTTATTATGTTTAATATATACAATATTAAATCCTATAATAAAAAAAAAACTAAAACTAGTAACTTAATTATCATACAGTCCTACTTCCCGCAGTATCGTGCCAAGAACGCTGGCTGCGTTTCTCCGATGAATGGCTATACTTAGCCTTTGAGCGAGAAAAGAACCAGCCCTCTTATCACCAGCAGCAACGACCAGCCGCGGATGGAGTTCCTTTAGGAACTTCACCACACGTGGACCCCACGGACCGATAGTCTCTACAGCTAATGACACAAATATGTAGTCATCTCTCAGAGACTCATATTTGCGCCACTTACCCAGTTCAGCTACCTCTGATGCCACCCCGGCTCTAAACGAGATACCCCTGAGATGAGAGTCCGCCAGAGTATCTACGCAAGTAGTATCCCCACCACACACCATTTTTCGTTATCTCTTAAACCATATGTCCAAATAACATGCTATAAAGCGCAAAGTTTATCTTCATAAAATTGTTTTGATGATGAAGTAACTTTCGTTAGTAAGGATTTATAACGCCTAATAATAATGCTCATATATAACTTTTTAATTTTCAATATTTTTTTTATCACAAAATGCCTTATTGTGGCTTATTTACAAGAAATAGGCCTTTGGTACCGCGGATTTTTTTAACTGGAAGATAATTTTACTTACGTATCACTAACCATTGCAGCAGCGAAAGCAGTTCGGGAGTGCTTTTTCTTCCGACTTGCGTAATAAAAATCAATATTTAAGGCTTGCTAAGAGGTGTAGCCGACACTATTCCTCGTGAATCTGGTTACCATGTACAAATTAGGTTTTTTTTTATTTATCAAATAAGACTGGTAGTTCCAGAAATTAGCGTGATTAAAGAAACACGAACATCTCCCGCTTTATTATATTAGTAAAGATTCTATCACATTCTCTCCTATATATTTATATATTTGTCTCTTTTGGTGTCGTTTTTTCGTGTCATTGAGATTTAATGCCTCCTTTCAAGTAAAAAGGGTATCCGGTTCTCTACACTCACCATACGAAACAAAGCAGCGTTAAGCTGCTATTTTAAGCTGGTTTACTGGTACGCTCTGTGAGAACTTAGTCATAACCCGGTCGAGTCGACCCATTCGTGCTACAAAATTAGTATAGCTGCAGCTTCAGCTATCACGTATCACGTAGGTAGTACGTGAAAGACCTAAATTCGATACTCGCCGAAACTAAAATTACAATTTGATTCACCACGTACTCAGTGGTGAAGAAAATCATTGTTAGCAAACCTTAATTTGAAAAATAGAAAGTAAATAAAAGAGTTCGTTAACACCCAGTAGGTCAGCGCGATAAATTCTTCCCAGTTCCACAAAAGCCCTTTCAGAATTTTATATGAAGATGCACAGCAATTTGTGTAGCTTTATTTCTGTTTTTTACGACAGAAATAAAGTTTCATACGTATCTGAAATAAACATCAAATCACCTTGATAAAGTGCATACATAAATAATAACAGCGTTTTCTTAGATATATTAGCTAAACAAAATTAGTGTGAGATTGTCGAAAACAACGTTCGCAGTTTACAAAACAAATAACTAGTCTTCTCGACAGTATACAAGTCTTTAGAAAAAACATATTATTTTCTTGTTTACTTTGTTTTAGATATAATTACATTATTTTACATCATTTGATTACGATTTTTAAGATTAGATTAAAATCCAAGACTCGTCACCATTACACAAATTCGTACCTTTTCAAAATAATTACCATAACTTTTGTTAATGTACCGATTAAAAACAAAAACTAAAGTTTACTGGAAGACACGCTTTTTTGAAAAAAAAAAATTGTTCTTTAGACGTGATGCGTTCAAACAAACTTATAGAAATAATATCGACGCTGGAAAGGAAAAAATTACTAAGCGACACTTTGGTCGATATTGAGTTATATATATCATTGGGATCAGCTTTTTTTTCTGCGTCGATTGGTTCTACTTTCGTGCTTCTACGATGAATTTAATGTCGTTTAGTTATTTTAAAATTTGAGGATTTTTTGAAGTTTTCGGCGACCAAACGACGATAATTTTCGTCATTTAAAAAAATATTGCGTTTAGGACAATTTTCAGTTTATCGTATTTCTACTTAGTAAATTTATCCTGTTTCTGATATAAATTATTCTGGTTTTAAGTTACTTTTTCCTGAACTCATGAAAAATTAAAAATTTATTTGGGTGTCTTTTCCTACGTAAAAATTTTATTTTTTTGTAACCTCTTACCCTTTTACCTGTCCTTAATATTAGCTATTTGTCATTTAGATATTTTTTACTAGGTCTGATTAACAAAAAAGATGTCGTTTAGTGAAATTTTCCTTCCTGTAATTTTGTCGCTTAGATGAATGTGACCTGCCGTTTTCTAAAATATTTTGGCGTTAAGATATCTCTTCCAGAAGTATTTATTTAATAAAACGTTGATCTTGAATTGTCGTGTAACTAGGTTGTGATTTAATATTGAAGTGGTCGTTAGGAACAAAAAATTGAATCACCGTGTTACAAGCTGGCGCTTGGTGCATAAGTGTGTGACCGCGCGTCCCAATGACTCGCCGGTTGGTCTAGAAAAGCGGTAATTATTTTCATTTAAGTATTAGATAATATTATTTAGTTGTGTGCTAATGTTTGACTTACTCACATTTTACAACTGCGAAAAGACCTGCGTTTTTCGAAATTAATAGACCTAGCTTTAATAAATGCAGGTATTAGTCCCAATTACCTCGTTAGAAGATAATATACCAAGGATTAGTTAATGTAATTACGAGAGTGGATTGAAAAGTACTCGGCCTAACACAGATCCATTCAATTCTAAAAATCAAATCTACCCACATTATTTAGTTCAGTTCAGACTAGTTCATTGTGTGAAGTTCGAAACGTGTGCGATAATTAGTTGTGATTTTATAAATTTATTAACAAAGTAATCGGACATAATTTCCGCGAATGGAGCAAATCGAGCAGCGTGCCGTCATTAAGTACCTCCATAAGAAGGGGCTATCATCAAAAGCCATCCATGATGACATGGTCAGTACATTAGGCGATTGTGCTCTGTCATATTCATCCGTCAAAAAATGGATAGCAGAATTTAAGCGTGGTAGAGAGAGTGTGAAAGATGAACCCCGCTCTGGAAGGCCTTCGACGTCAACTACAGACGAAAATATTAAAAAAGTACTTGATTTAATAATGGGAGACCGCAGATTAAAAATTAGAGAGATAGCCGAGATTATAGGCATCTCTTATGAACGAACTCAAAACATCATTGTCAACGAGTTGGGTTTCCACAAGGTGTCTGCGAGGTGGGTTCCGCGACTGCTTTCAGTTGAACAAAAAAGGACGCGATTGACTATTTCACGCGACTGTTTGGAGTTATTTGAAGCCGATGCAGATGATTTTTTGAATCGTTTTGTTACTATAGACGAAACATGGGTTCATTACTGTACACCGGAAACAAAACAACAATCAAAACAGTGGAGAAGACCTGGTTCACCACCCCCTAAAAAGGCTAAGTCGATTTTGTCGGCAAATAAGGTGATGGCTTCAGTATTCTGGGACTCGAAAGGTGTGATTATGATTGATTATCTTGAAAGGGGTCAGACTATAAACTCTGATTACTACTGCACCTTACTACGTCGTTTACGAGAGGAAATAAAAGAAAAACGTCGAGGAATGCTCAGAAGAAAAGTCCTGTTTCATCAAGATAACGCCCGTGTTCACACGTCAGTACAGTCAATGGCTGAAATTCACAACTGTGGCTTTGAACTGTTACCGCATCCGCCGTATTCACCTGATCTGGCACCATCAGACTTCTTTCTGTTCCCTAACCTAAAAAAGCACTTTGGAGGTCAAAGATTTTCAACAAACGACGAGGTCAAAGCAGCTGTAGACGCATATTTTGACTCTAAGGAAGAATCATTTTTTTTTCAACGGTCTAAATGCTTGGAAGGGGAGGTGGCAAAAGTGTATTGAACTTTATGGTGATTATGTAGAAAAATAAAAATATAACTGATTTAGTATGTGTTTATTTTCTTGGTTAGGCCGAGTACTTTTCAATCCACCCTCGTAACTTTTATTTTGATGATAACATAATATTGTTTTTCTTTGCAAGACTCCTTACCCATACAAAATGTTTCTGAAGATTATAATGTCGTCTCATTCTAAGAAAAATGTTTGATTATTTTGAAGTATTTCAAAGTTGTTTCTCGTCGGATGATTCCAATGTTGTTGCTGATTTTGTTGCTAATATGGAACTTCGGGGAATGGCCCTTTTTATTCCATCATCTGTAGTGCCCCCTCGGAGGTAGATCCCAGCTATGAATTGATAGCTCATTTAAAATTGCATCTTCCCATAAGCAGGAGTGCTACCGGGCCTGGACTAACGCGTCGGTGTCACACCAAACACCAAGAAGAAAAGAAATATAATAAAATTAAGAAAGTTCCGCTTCTAGCTCCTACAAAAGAGTCATTGCTAACGCAAAGCAGTGCACTGATTCATGCGTAAATCTGCAGAATTGGCGAGATATTAGTCTCGTCTCGTAGAGAATTCTAGTCTCTCGCCAAGGCTGTCCAACGGAACTTCTGTCAGTCATGTTTTTCATCTCTGCACATTGAAAACAACTCACTGGTCCATGCCGCAAAGGAGAAAGCCGATCTGTTAGGGTCTCTTTTTGCATCCAACTAGACTCTCGGTGACGGGAGGAACACACTGCTGACCATTCTGCAGTGAGAGTGCTCAGTGCGCAAAGCACTCCTCTCCCTGAATGTTAACAAGTCGGGTAAACCTGATGAAGTTCTTCATATTGTGCTGAAAATATGTCCTAGCTTTAGTGCACCCGATACCTAAAATAGCGACGGTTCAGCTACAGGCCTATTACCTCCTTGTTCCAAAATCATGGAAACCATTATAAACTGCCAGCTGATTACGTACCTTGAGGTCCACCAGCTCATTAGTAACCACCATTACTGATTTCGCCGCGGTCACTCAGCTGGTGATCGTCTAGTGTACCTGACCCCCAAGATGATGGATGCAGTAGAGGCCAAGAAGAAGACCTTGGCCGTTAGTTTTGACATTTCAAAGGCCTTCGATCAAGTTTGCCACAAAGTGTTACTTGCAAAGCTTTCTTCCTATTTGGTTGCCAAGAAATTGTGCAATTGGATCACCAGTTTTCTTGCATACTCCGACTGCAAGCCCATTTATGGTAGAGTTCCACAAGGTTGCGTGCTAACACCTCCACTGTTTATGTTGAATATCAATTATATGTTGCAAACCAGTAACGTATACGGATGACAGCACAGGTGATGTATTTTACATCGGCCGTACCAATGTTTCTCGAGAACACGTTGTCGAGTACCGGAACAAACTTGTGCCTGAAGTCAAATCTTTGTTAAATAAAGTCTCGGATTGGTCTCTGAAGGCATAGGTGAACACCCAATATTCACCGCTAAAAAGAACCCCTTTGTTGTATCCCTTCAATTTCAGGACTTCTTCATTCTCAGCGTTCATTTATCGAATGATATACAGTTCCGCGGTCACTTGGAAGGGAAGGCAGAATTGGCTTCTAAAAAGTCTTGGCGTGCTCAGCAGAGCGGAACAGTATTTCATGTCGGTACACCGCTTGTAACTTTACAAGACGCAGGTTTGGCCTCACATGGAATACTGTTCTCATCTCCAGGCTGTGACACCTCATTGCCAGCTCATTCCACTTGATCACATCCAGCAAAGTGCGTCTCGAATAGTTGATTATCAAGTTCTTTCTGATCAGCTCGATTCATTGGCGCTGCGAAGAGACTTTTTAGAATTATTTGGATTAATTCCAGCCACCAAATTTCACCAACACACATCCTGACAAAACTCACAATACCATCCTTACCATCTGAATGCTTGGGGTCCATCACTTTGCAATTTACTTGGAGTTTCTTTTCTTGCCACAACTTTATGTGCAATTGTCTACAGCCGGTGGTTTTCCCGAACCAATATGACTTAGGGACTTTCAAGAAACGAGCTTACTCCTCTTTAAAATGCCGGCCTTCAATTCCCCTGGTGTTATGAATGCTCGTGCGTGGCAGTTGACACTAACCATTAGGCGAGCCGCATGCACGTTTGTCCTCTCTTCTATGTAAAAAAAAGTTTATAGTTCGTTAAATAATTCAAAGTAATTAGCGTTACATTGTACTTGTGAATTCTTTTTATTTTTATAAAGCCGAAGGTCTCTGACGAAATTTGTATCTTGTGGAGGTACTTTTAATTTAAGTTTAGAAGAGTGTTTTCTTTCGGGAACGTGATTTTGAATCACGAAATTGAATATATATTTATTTAAAAAAATCATGTTTAATAAACAAATGCTGGTGTTTTTTCCTTTTTAAACCTAAAATCCGCATTGAATTATTAGGGGCCATACCTTACTTTAATTTGTTCTCTGATAAAAATATCACAGACAGAAATTGATTAATCATGAAGTTGTAAGTAACTTTTACCAGATCATAGAAATGTTCTTTTTATTATATAGATATTTTTTCCATGCTCAAATTCTTCAAAACTGTCTGATTATGAGTTTTTTTCGGGTGTTACTTCTAAAGTCAGTTGTCGGTAGGTCGACTTTTCCCGTTCGTGATTTTTTGATTTTTTTTACTAAGCGACACTTACTTCGGAAATGGTAAGCAAATCGGGAACTTACTTAAAGTAGGTAATAAAGTGTCCAAACAGCTTTTTAATCATGTAAGAATCATTACAATAGGGTAAATAGTACAATGAATATGAATTTTTTTCCAAAATTTCAAACTTTAATCAGCTCTCCTGTAAAGTTGCCTATATGTCGCTTGGTAATTTTTTCCTTTCCACCGTCGAATAAATTCTTAAAATTATAGAAATGTATTAAAGAGGCAGAGGTAAACAAAATATGTGTGGTAAGTCATCATCATCATTACAGTTAACAAGAAAACTATAAGTTTGTGTTTTACCATATCATAGCCGACATCGATTGCAGCTATTACTTTTTAATACTGCAAGCAACTAACTGCGCTGAAGTTATTAATTAGACACAAGTATATGTGTAAGCACTCCCTGTGTGGTCACAATGTATAGTTTTTTTATACTGTGTGCGGTATACGAATATCCATTACCCCATATCATCCCTAAGGTGTCGTAAGAGACGACAGAGGGAAACAAATCAGAAGATGTGCAGCAGCGTCTTCTTAATAACGACTAAAAATAAAAACTTCGACGGCGAACCCGCTTGACAAGCATGGCAACTATGGCAAACATCCCCCAATCCAGTGGCGGATTTACCAGCAGGCTGAGTTCGGCTGAAGCCTAGGGCGGCAGATTTTAGTGGCGGCGAATTTGGGGCTAAAACTTTTTCAGTTTTCACTTGGTTGATAAATTTTCCTACAATTTGCGTTTGGTTGTGGCGCGGAAACGACTGACATGACCGTTCGCTAAGTGTGTTTTGATCGAAATGCCTGCCCTACGTAGTATATTTATGTAAATGCTGATGAATTGACTGAACGAGTGAGGCGCGGCCGCCGCGGGAGCCGCAGCAGGATCATACTGTTGAAGACGTACGCTGCGTGTTGGCATTGAGTTCCAAATAGATAGATTTATTTACTTCAAAACCAAAAAAAAATCTACCCCGGTTGAATCCTGGTGCGATTTCTAATACGTATTATCATTTCTCTGGCATAATTTTTTAAAATTACTTATTGGAACAACGTTCTGAAGAGGGTTCATGCCGTAGTATGATAATGCCGCAAATGCGGTGTGTGTATAATGGCTAAAATTCAAAGCCAAGCAAGCACCTTTTGCTTTTTTCGTTCCTTGCTCTGTGCTCTCTTAAAATTTAGTGGCAACTGCGACTGCTGAATGTTGCACAGAAGCTTGTCGCTTCTTCAGTTCTTTGTAGCTGAACGAGTATTTACAAGAAAACGTGATCGAATTAAGCGTGTCGAAGCAGTATGCATTATGCAAAAGCCGTGGGAGAAAATACAACCGGAAAGGAAAAAAATATATGATGATACATCTGATAAAGAAATGAAAATGACCTCGAGTGATACTTTTAGTGCTAATACATTTCTCGGCCTCATTGATAGACTCGTATCTGAATTAGAAAAACGGTAGGTGTTGGTTCAAAAAAACTCTTGATTTCGGACCAAAATCATCAAGATTGACCCTTATAGAAAAAGCCCTTTTCTTGGAAGAAATGTATCCTAATGATTTGGAGGCTGACTTAGTTCAAGTATTCATACATTTTCAATGCCACCTTTCTTCTGAAAGAATTTTGGTGAAACCAGATTCTGGATCATTGAAAATTTTATCTTCGTTCCTGCGGAACCTGAATTTGAATTTCAAAATGTTTATCTAAAGTTGGATATAGCAGTCCACATGGATTTATGTACACCAGTGACAAATTTTTCGGGTGTTTAATTTTAAGTAAGAAAAGCTTGAAGCTTACTTTACTTTGAAGTTACTTGCAACATCAAAGGACTGTTGAACTTCTTCGGGGAGGTTTCATGGCTCGAATAATTACATTATTCCTGTTCACACGCAAAATATGCGCTTAGGCGTGGAGTTGCGGAAAACAGCCCGTCGTAAACTAAAAACTACCTAAAGTCAAGAAAAGCTAAACACCTTAGCTATTTTGTGCACAGAGTCAGAACTCAAAATTAATGAACAAGATTTCATCGGACGACTGATGATTATGTTGCTAATAGAAAATTACGCAAAAAGGAATTTTAAAACTTTCTACTTGTAATTGAATATATTATTTTGAAAGAGTAAGTAACCGCAATAAAAATTATTTAATAACGTTTAACGTTTAAGTAGTATTAAGGCATACCTTACCCTGCCTTATTAGAAGTACATGATTGAGTTTTTATTAGCTCAGAAATATAGCCAAAAGCTATTTCTTGTGCAATCTTAACTAAATCGTTGAGTTGTAAAGATAATCTGGGAGCTGACACATCGATTGACTAGTTAACAATAATTATCTTAATGGCGAGTAAAGGGTGGTGTAATTTGAACCATAATGCACAAATCATGAAGTTACAAGTTCATTGAAAAAAATTGTAATTAATATGATTGTGAACTAGGGCATCGAATTGTAGAAGATCGGTAGGGGCGGCAAAATTAGTATAGCCTACTTGCGGCAAATGTGTAAATCCGCCACTGCCCCAATCTATGATCAGCAGTGGACTTTAATAGCCTGTAACGGTAAGTATTGTATAGTTAATTGTATTTAAAATGTAGATTACAAAAAATGATACCTGTTGTTGTGTTCATTACGTTGGCTAAATCAGGTTTATTCCGAACTAAACTTACTTATTGTGTTTATGCATTTCATTTTAAGTTAAAGTCAAGGGGCCAATGATAGTACTTTTTAACAATTTTGAAAGTTACACAAATTCAAGGATGTCCCGATTCCGTACCCTAACGGAAAAATCAACTCTGCACATCCTGACCCTTAATGCGCAAACGTACGAGTAACACACATCTGAGAAACTATGTACTTATCCCAGATGAAGTGAAATTCTCACAGCTAAGCAACTCCTTCAATTAATTACTTACTTAGGCCTAAACAATGAATTACAACCATAGCAGCGATCACAATAGATCTTACTGGTCACAATGATACTGATATTATTAGATCGGCATAGCTGCTTGCATACAAAAAAAAATATTTTATTTGCGACATAGTCACCTTATAGTATAATAACTTTTCTCGATATAGGCTTGCCTATTGAGGAAACTAAAACTAGGGTCCCACGGCCTGCTTTGTCACAGGTCAGACCGCGCCAGGCCAGACCAACAGGCCGTGGGAACCGTCGCATCCGATGAGGCCTGCAATGGCCTGTTGTGGCCCGTCCGATCCATCGGGAATCGGTAAGTTCAAAGGCGCGGCGCGACGGTGCCTGTCGCGACCTGTACGGGCATAGCAGCGATCACAATAGATCTTCCTGGTCACAATGATACTGATATTATTAGATCGGCATAGCTGCTTGCATACAAAAAAAAATATTTTATTTGCGACATAGTCACCTTATAGTATAATAACTTTTCTCGATATAGGCTTGCCTATTGAGGAAACTAAAGCTAGGGTCCCACGGCCTGCTTTGTCACAGGTCAGACCGCGCCAGGCCAGACCAACAGGCCGTGGGAACCGTCGCATCCGATGAGGCCTGCAATGGCCTGTTGTGGCCCGTCCGATCCATCGGGAATCGGTAAGTTCAAAGGCGCGGCGCGACGGTGCCTGTCGCGACCTGTACGGGCGCGTCTGCGTCGGTTACAATCGTTCATTTCAACTGCGGTGGCGCCTGCGCGTTTACGCTGATTATGGAGTGGACGAACGAGCTCATATTCGAGTTTTTAACTCTTTATGAAAATGAACCAGCGCTTTGGAATGGTTCGTCGCCTCAACATAAAAACAAGAACGACTTTTGTTGAATGACGACACCCACCAGCGTCGTTTCTTCTGCTTTCTTTTTACTTGGTTTATCAAACGTTCACCACTGAATAAAACCACAGCGGCTGCACACGCAGATTTGCGCTCCATATCACTTAACATGTTGAAATGTCAGTCGACAGGCCGCACCGGGCCGGCACACGCCGTGGGAATGCTCAGTACGGGCCGCGACAGACCCATTCAGGCGGGGCAACGCCTGGCGCGGCCTGTCGCCTAGCAGGCCGTGGGACCCTAGCTTAATAGATAATTCTTGCTGTAGGTATATTTCTTTTTGTTAAAAAAACATTTGTCATTTGTTATTATTATTTTTAATTTCCATAATACTTGGAATGTCTTTTTTTACATTTTCGAGTAAAATAATTTTAAGTGCTCAAGATGAAGAGTTTTTATTTTTTTTATTTTTCATCATGAGTACCTAAAATCGTGCACTGCAGCGACTACTGCTTCTTCATCTTCTAATCTGTTTTCTCAAATACTCCTTCAATTTCGAAAATAGATAGAACCATAGTTGCGAGGTCTTGTGAATGTGAAGGATGCTCAAGTATTTTGCAGCGGCATATTTATAAGCCGAGGCGTGATTCTCGTGGATTTCATTGTGAGGTTGTTTATTTATTCCGCATACAGAGTTTCCGTAACAGTAGATCCATGATCGAGAAATTCAATAATTATAAAATTCTAATGTTAAGAGTTCGTTAGCCGGACTTAACAAATTTCCTCTAAATATGTTGATGCGCCACATTGCGATTTTTGTTTTGGGATATTTAGCGAAAAAGGGTATTTCGCTCTTAAGACTTAAGACTTAAATCACTAAAATCACAATAAGGTTCCCGCTAAAGCTCCTCAAAGAGTGTAAGCTGCTTTCTAATTTATCCCGTAAGATCAAAGGCAGAACTAAATGCAGTATGTGTGTCGAGAACTATAAACTCTCGGAGTTCTCACAGCAAAGTAATAAAAGCGATGATAAAAATAAGGAAAAACCAGGAGTAAAGGTAAATACCCCGTGTAGTGGCGGGTAAGAATACCCACTAACCCATATATTCCCGTGGATGTCGTAAGAGGCGACAAAGGGAAACTGACACAGAAGATGGGCAGCAGCATCTTTCTAATAACAGCAATTATAATAAGAAACTGCGGTTGTCAACCCACTCGCCAAACGTCGAAAGTATGGTAATATACTCCCCATGACGAAAGTTACAAAAAGACGGCCCCCAGTCCCCAGCGGCCCTGCTATTCCTGGCGCCACCGTAGCTAGGTATAGCGGGGCTATGGTAACGGCCAGGGGTGCTAAGAATCTCCGGTGGAGGTTCGGTTGCCACCTACGACGTCTCGACTTGGCAACATATAACGCACGCACCATGATGACTGACGAGAAGATCCTGGAGTTGAAAGAAGAGATAGACAAGTTGCGCTGGAATATTATAGGATTAACCAAGGTCCGAAGAGAGGAGTAGGACACGGTAATCCTAGAATTCGGCAACTTGTTCTTTCACAGGTAGGGCGAACATCTGTCCCAAGGAGGTGTCGGATTTATCGTCCGCAAGTCTCTTGTTATTAACATTGCAAAGATTGTTAACGAAGTGTGTCGACGAGGGTTGCGTACCTTATACTCAGAATTACCTAAAGGTATTCGATGAAGGTCATACAGGTTTACACACCAACCTCAGCACATCCTGATGAGGAAGGTGGAGGAAATGTAGGAGGATATCTCTAGAGCCATGCATTCCTCCAAAACCCACTATACGTTGTTCATGGGAGACTTCATACTGGGCACAAGAGACAACGGTGAGCTAAAAGTAGGAAATTCAGAATAGGGCAACGGAACCAAACGGGCCAGCAGCGGCTGACTTTATGGAGAAAGAAGGACTCTTTATGATGAACTCTTTCTTCCAAAAGCGGTTCCACAAAATGTGGACCTGGTCGAGTCCCGACGGTTCGACAAAAATAAAATTGAATTCACTTCAACTGGCAGCGATCACCGAATGATGAGAGGCACACTGAACCTAATCGTTAAATTGGAGAGGTCACGTCTAATGAAGTCGCGTGAACCCCTCTTGCTCTAATCCAAAGCCCACAAAACTTTCAGCTCGAGTTATAAAATCGTTTTCAGTGCCTAGAAGATTGCAATAAAGTGGACGATATGAATGACAAACTTGTGAAAACTGTACAGCGGAGCTTCTGAAAGCGGTAGGAAAACTGGTACTTAAAGTCCTTCAAAAGCTGTTTAATTCCGTCCTCCATAGTGGCACTACTCCGAAGGCGTGGAGCAGAAGTGCGGTTCTTCAAGAAAGGCGACAACACTCTCTTGAAGAACTACAGACCAATTTCCCTTCTGAGCCGCGTCTACGTGCTGTTTTCGAGAGTCATTACGAATCGTCTCGCATGAAAACTTGACGACTTCCAGCCTCCCGAACAAGCTGGTTTCCAAAAAGGCTTTAGCACTATAGACCACATACATACCCTTCGGTAAATCGTACAGAAGACCGAAGAGTACAATCTGCCACTTTGTCTTGCAAATGCGGACTAAAGTGAGCGGTGCTAGTGTTTGTACAGTAAGGCTACGATGGCTATCAGAATACAGAACCAGAGTACGAAACCTATCCAACTGCAGAGAGGTGTAAGACAGGGTGACGTAATATTCCCGAAACTCTTCACCGCTGCATTGGAAGACGTTTTCAAGCTTCTGGACTGGAAAGGGTAAGGAATTAACAGCAATGGAGAGTACATCACTCACCTTCGTTTTGCCGACGATATGGTCCTTATGGCAGAATCGCTGGAGGACCTAAGCACTATGCTCAATGACCTCAATAGTGTCTTCCAACGGAAAAGTCAAAAAAATCATGTTTAACGTCCATTTCACACCTATGTCGGTAGTTGTTGGGAGCACTAAGTTCGAAGTTGTTGACGAATATGTTTACCTTGGACAAAACGTCAGACTAGGTAAGTCCAACTTCGACCGACAGGTCAATCGACGGATTCAACTCGGCTGAGCAGCGTTCGGGAAATTACGATACATTTTCTCGTCAGGTATATTATCTCAAAACCTTAAAACTAGTTTGTACAACCAGTGCGTGTTGCCAGTGATAACCTATTGATCTGAAACGTGGTCCTGTACTGCTGGTCGTCGTATGAGGAAGCTCAAAGTTGCTCAGCGAGCTATGGAGAGGGCTATGCTCGGCGTTTCTCTGCGTGATACTTATAAACGAGTAAACGATAGCCCAAAGAATTAATAAGCTGAAATGGCAATGGGCCGACCATATAGCTCGAATAACCGACAACCTCGTACCGGCATGCGAAGTGTAGGGCGTCCACCCACTAGATGGAGTGACGACGTGGTAAGAAATGCAGGAAGTCAATGGATGCAGGTGGTTCAGGACCGTGGTTTGTGGCATTCCTTGGGGGAGGCCTATGTTTAGCAGTGGACTTGTGAAGGGCTGTAATGATGATGATGTAATGGAGTAATTTTAACAAAATAGAAACAATAAGCAAAATGACATAGCTTTAATATTAAAATATAAAACTTATATAAAATAATCACAAACCAAAATAAATTGTATTATAGAAATAAGACTATTGTACAAGTCCTAATAATCTTAATCTATGCCAAGAGACCGGAATGATGAAGATTCTGTACTACTTTTGTCTGCACTATTTTTATTCTTTGATTTCTTGTCAATCGCGACCCAAAGTTTCTCGTTTAAGCGCTCCCTGAAAGCAAAAATTTAACTTCAAAATATTTTTTATAGGTGATCAAAAATTCGTGGTTGATCTCTTACTTGGGTTTCGCATACGATGCAAAGATCGTAATTTTATCTTTTGTCTTTATTAATTAATTATTCACTACAGCACATCAAAAGTCCACTGCTGAACATAAACTTATCTCACAGATTGCATTATATTTGGGGCAGATTTTTCCAAATTATATCAGAAACTATGCCAATCTGTTAGTGTATTATGACTTCACTTATAATTATAATGTTGTATGTTACACAAAGTAAAGGTGTGAAATAATTTTCCAGCATTTGCATTTTTAACTTTTTGACTAAAAATTAAAATGCAGATGCGTTGTCACCCCTGAGGACTAAGATGGGATGCCACATTACCAGTAAAATGGGTCTCCGGTTCTCTACACTCACCATAAAAAACACAGCAGCATTGAGCCGCTATTTTACGCTGGTATTCTCTGAGAGTATGGTCTTACCCCGGTCGAGCCGATCCATTCGTGCTACAGCCATAATATACCTGCAGTTTGGCTCTACCACGTACAAAAGTAAGTTTAAAAAATATTATTTTAACAAGTACCATTTTAACTACTTATATATTATAATAGTAAGTTTAAAAAACACCATTTTTACATTTTATATATGTACTAGCTGGCCAGGCAGACGTTGAAAAAGGCAGAAGCCTTTTTCGACGACCCTTCATATAAAAATTCCTTAAATTCGTAATAAAAAATATTGAGTGTCACTTTTCAGGATAAAAACTATCCTATCTCTCAAGTTGGACCAAACTGCACACAGTGTACAAAATTTTATTGAAATCTGTTCAGTAATTTAGGAGTTCATGGCGGACAAACAACGTGACACGTAATTTTTATTTATAAAGATAAAGAAGATGTAATTTTTTTAAATATTATAATATTACAAATGGCATACTCCAAAATAATTTAATTTGAAATAATCAAATATCAAAATAATTGTTGTATAACATGAAATACCACATTGTAGTTAACCTGTATGTCATTAGAAGTTCCACGATGCTTTTATTCAATTCCTCCATTTTAGGACACGTTCCGCCGTAGTCTCCTGGCAACTCCTCTTTATCTAGATATTTATACAGAGTCTGAGAGTTTGGCTGATGAAAATGAATCTGTAAAGACAGAAGAATCATTTTTGCATTCTCTAATGATAAATAATCATATCTGCATGTGTAAAACCCAGTTTGGACCGTAAAGTCATTCTGGGTACGAGCACGCAGTGGGTAAAATTTCGCAATAGCCCGAACTCCGACCGAGGTGATGAAGCTGAAGCCTATGTTCACGGAACTCAGTGTCAGTGGTGCCAGTGTCTCCATGTACACGGTAATTACCGTAGATGCACCGTAATTTGGTCTTAACCTACCGTGAATGTAATATGGTATTACCGTGTCATATGTCTCCATAATACTATTGTATACCGTAATGTGCTCAAGTGCCGAGTGCCAGCGCATTTTCTGCCAAGTCAATGATATAAAAACGAAACAGAAATAAGCTTTTAACCAAAACACACTACTACCGATATGTTAACTAAAATTAATAAATTCATTTACGAAAAACCGTTTGTCATGCTAGGAGAGTCAGACTCAGAATAATATTGTATTATTTTAGCATTTTTCAAAAAAAATCTTAGTAATTAATTCAAAGCAAATATATTTGGATTGGACTTGATTTTGTTCATAATGTTGTATTTTTCTGCGAAAAGTTACACGGTAATTTACACGGTACACTTATAGTTAATCTACCGTAATTTTATCTAGAAACACCGTATTTTTATTTTTTACCCTTGCAACACGTAACTCTCGATTTACATACGGAGACACTGAGTGGTGCTCATGTCGCCGATTCGGAGAGACATTGCGCGGTGGCGACGCGTAAACTGTAAATATTTCCTTTAATAACGGTGCCGAGGAAAAGTGTGTTGAAGGTAGATGCACGGATCTGAGCCAATAATTTTGTTTACTGGAAATGAGGCATTCCAGCTTGGGCCTCACGGGTGACAACGCATCTGCATTTTGATTCGCAAACGAGGATGGATGTAGATGTCTATGGGCCGCAGCAACCACTTACCATCAGGTGGACTGTGTGCTCGTTTGGCACCCTATTCCTATATAAAAAAATACATTTATATAGTTCGGTTATTGTAGTATATATGTAACTGTTATCATATTATTCTCTAATATACATCGACCTGTGTTTGATAATTTAATAGTTTTGCTGATTAGGGTAAGAGTGCGAAGTTAAGACTACGCACGAATTAAGATAACGAACCAGACTTCAATAAAAATATATTTATTTATTTCGACAGAGTTACAGTAAGAATATTATTGTTACAATATTCAATATTAACTGATTACAAATGTCTATTTATAATTAAGTTATAAGCAACAAAACTATTTACTAAGCTTATTTACTGCATACGCTTGACTCAGATGTGATTGCTGATGTTGTGCGAACGAATGAGATTTGGCAGGGACGCTCAGCCTTAACTCACGCGTATCTTAATCCATGGCTCGTAGTTAAAACCCAATACTAGAAAAATATCTAAAATCATTCTTTTCAGAAGACAGCAGCCGAAGAACTATGTAAATCAGGCACCATAACGAGCCCTTATCTTTTATGAACATATAAATAGACCTAAAAAATCTATTTCAAGAAACAAAAACTAGAGAAACATGCTGCAGAAGAAGTTGGTATCAGTTGCTTTAAGAAAAGGCTAATTTGTTAAAGTTAAAGTTATTATCGTCGACAGTAGGAGAAATCGGTGACTGTAAACAGACAGGAATTCCAAAGTCACAGAGTTATGAGTTTTGACCACGCTAGTTATACTATTATGTTCCACATTATATTGCTGAATAGAACGTAATATCATTCTCGTGCTTACCAATTCGGTTAGTTCCTTTTTTAAAAATGGTTTCATAAGACCGTATATCGTGTCCATGACTACTGGCGTGTTTACTATATGCACTTGCTTAAGCCTTATCGGTACCATCTCCTGAAATTCACACAAAAGCGTTAGGAATGTAACAAATCTTAATATGTTATACAAATGAATTTTATGTTAAATTTTATGGCAAAATAGACTGGTATAGAATGCCTCAGACTCGAATAAAATACCACGTGTTTATATAAAGTTTTAAATAAGTAAATAATAGTTTTGTATAGATATAGTGACCGCAACCCCGGTCGAAGAGAACAAGAAACCCTTTTTTACTTCGCCATACGAAACAAAACATTATTATGCCGCCATTTTACGCTTGTACTCTTATGTGAGACTGAGAGCGTAGTATTTCCAAAGTCTAGCCGATTCCTTCGTGCTGTAGTGAAAATAAATACAGCTACAGACTGCTTCTACCACCTTAATTAACACTAAGATCCTAAATTGAAACCCGAACACAAATAAATATATGAGCAAAACACTAAATTTTCCTTCAGTATGTCTGTCGCAAAATTGTTTCTTTATGAGCTGATGGTAGATAATAATAATGATAATGATACAAAATAAGTAAAATAGATTTAAATTTGAAAATAAATAACGAACCTGCTGGTATTTAGCTACTTTTTTTGCTACAGACATGCTGTATTTTGTGAGAAACTTGAGTGATATATCCTTCACGTCCATAATAACGATATCAGATTCTTCAAGCTCATCGTTAGAAAGCAACCACGCGTCCGTAGACAGAAAAAAAAGTTTTACGTCAAGCATATACTCATATATATTTAATCCAGGATCGTTTATTTGGTATACCCAGAGATTTCTTTTTCCAGATAATTTGAGATATCCAATATTTCTGGAAAAAATAATAAGGTTTTATGCGGTGTATTAAGAAAAATGCGAACTACATTTAAAACATGCGAACTGTTGAACAAAATCAGCTGCAAATTATGATTGTCCCAATACATACATAATATTCTAAAGCTGAGGACATCCTCAAATATAAGCCTATAAGAACGTCTTCAAAAATCCTAATTTTTATTTTGTATATAAAACCGTTTTAACGCAGACTAATGTTTCATCCATCCAGAATGGATGGATGGATAAAATGCAAAAAAAAAATTACACCACAGGCGGATTAAAAGTCCACTGCCAGAGGCGGGTTAAATGTCGACAGCGCCCTAGCCTAGCACACATCGGCACCCGTCTGGCGGTCAAATGTTATAAATTATAACTACTTATATTGATAATAAACTGTGTTATAATTTATAACAATCTTAGTTGCAAAATAATTAGGACTTGTAATAGGTGGGCGCGAATGAAGAATGTGATGAGTGAGTGAGGGCGATGTAGGAGTTATCGAGTAGACGTGACGCCTTTGGAAGCTCTACATCTCTAGAGAAAGTATTATTTTTATGTTGTTTATTTTATAGGCATAGGATGACGAACGAGCACACATTCCACTTGATGGTAAGTGGTTGCTTATACCCCATAGACATCTACTTTTGTCCTCAATAAAGTATCAAAATGGAGATACGTCGTCACCCGTGAGGACTAAGATGGAATGCCTCTTTTCCAGTAAAATGGGTCTCCGGTTCTCTACACTCACCGTACGAAACACAGCAGTGTCAAGCTGCCATTTTACGCTGGTATTTTGTGAGAGCGTGGTCCTTTCCCGGTCGAGCCGACCCATTCGTGCTACAACTATACTACTAAGATAGCTGCAGCATGACTCTACCACGTATAAAAACGTGTAAGTAGGTATTTAAATTATTTTCGTTTAAAAACTTACGCGCGCGCCTTTTTGTAACCTTGCGCCCTTAGGCACGTGCCTCGTTTGCCTTAAGGATAATCAACCACTGTCCACTGCTTAACATAGCCCTCCCCACAAATTGCATCTTATATGATATTTGCCAATATGATTATAATTGTGATATTTTGAATATTTGCCACAGTTGACACTTATTCGACTCTTGTCCCTCTGTAACAGGCGACTTTTACGACATCCAAGGCACGATATATGGTAGTGGATGTTTTTACACAGCTACTGCACGGATAAATATATCATGTGTTTATTATTACATATATTTTTTGTTCAATATCCCTTTACATTTTAGTAAAAAATCAATAATGAATCCATTGTCTACCGACTTCAAAAAGGAGACGGTACTTAATTCGACTGTATGTTTCTTTTAGTGTGTTACCTCATAACTTTTTACTGGGTGGACCGATTTCGATGAATCTTTTTTTATTTGAAAGATGGTGCTTCACATGTGGTACCATCACATTGATCAAGGTCTGACCAATAGTTTTTGAGTTATTTTTAATAATTTATATTGAAGTCGCTTGAATTAATTTGATAAAAAGGGTTCAAGATCGGTTTCGAACATAATAAGAAATAAAAAAATATTTTTATCTGCGCCGCCACGTGTTTTAGACCCGCATGAAATTTGTAATTTATGTAAGTACTAGCTATTCCCCGCGACTTCGCCCGCGTGTAATTCAGGTTTTTAATTATGTTGTGCGAAACCCTAATTGTTTTTCTAAAATATAAGTAGCCTAAGTTACTCCTTATAACATCAACTACCTGCCAGTGAAAGTCCAGTCGAAATCGGTCCAGCTCTTTCGGAGATTAACCAAAACAAACAGACAGACAGACAAAAATTTTGAAAATTGTGTTTTTGTTATAAGTACCGTATATACTTTCATATGCATTGAGTAAAAAGCTGTTATTTTGACATTACAAACAGACACTTCAATTTTATTTATTTGTATAGATATGAAACGCCTCCGCAATACAATAGAAAACTGGTGCGAATAGACTACCGTAATTACGTTTTTATAAATAAACTATAACTGTATAATTCCAAGACATAATTAATTACCATATTTATGAGCACTGCTTTCACGCAAATCTTTTGGTTAGGTGAAAGTAAGCTGGTAAAGTCTTGTTCAACACTAAAACAGTGCATAATGTTGACGAATTCACTTACTGTGTTTGGTTGCACTGTTCAGTAACGCACTTGATATAGCAATGCAATATCAAGTCAATACAGTCCTTCAAATTGTAATAAATATTAGGAAATTCTAATACAAAGTACTATAATATAGTGATTTCAAACGTGTTTCAGAATAATTTATATTTTAAAATAGATTAAGGATAACAAACGAGTATACAGTCTACCTGAGGGATAGTGGATGCTATGGCCCATAGCCAAGAATGCTGATACGTTGTCATCTCTGAGGTTCTCTACACTCACCATATGAAATATATTATACTGCTATTTTACGCTGAGTATTCTGTGAGAGCGTGATCCTACCCCGGTGGAGCCGACCCATTCTTGATGCAGCCATAATATAGCTGCATCATGACTCCACTATGTTAAAAACGTAGCTAACGTAAAAATATAATATAAAAACGAATCCTATTGCGAGTGAGAAGACAGATGTGCACATCGTCGTTGTAGCTAACGATTCCAGAGTAAGTCTCGCCGTCAGCATCATAAAAACGGCAACGGTGAGGATGGAATTTCTGTGGAGCTAGAAAGGAAGTAGCAAAACCGTACATTAAGTCTTTCATAAGCTGTTTAATTCCATCCTCCATGGTGGCATTACTCCGGAAGCGTGGAACAGAACTGCGGTTGTTTGTTCTGCAAGACAGGCAAAAACGCCCATTGAAGAACTACAGACCGATTACACTTCTCAGCCGCCTCTACTTGCTGTTTTCAAGACATTACAGTCTCGCATGTAGACTTGACGACTTCCAGTCTCTCGAATAAACCGGTTTCCGAAAAGGCTTTAATAGAATAGACCACATAAATCTTTCAAAAATCTTTTACAGAGGACCGAAGAGTATAACACAATTTGTCATTTTTCCTTGTGTACGAGTATATGGACTATGAGAAAACCTTTGATTCCGTCGAAATTTGAGCAGTGCTACAGTCCCTTCTGTAGTTCCTATTTTCGGAATATCGAGGTGCTGGAATGTTTGTACAGAAAGACTACAATGGCTATCCGAGTTCAGATCTAGTGCGAAACCTATTCAACTACAGAGAGGTGTAAGATAGGATGACGTTTTATTCCCGAAACTTTTTACCGCTGCGTTGGAAGATGTTTAAAGCTACTCGACTGGAAAAGATAGGGATCAACATCACAATGCTCAATAACCTCAATAGAGTTTCCCAATATGTAGGTCTTAAGAAGAACATGACCTAGTCAAATGTCTTGTGTAACGTCTATGTCATATCTATGCCGGTGGTTGTTGGGAATACTACGCTTGAAGTAGTCGAAAAGTCAACATATTCAATGTTTACCTGGGACAAATTCTCTGACTAGGTAAGTTCGAATTTGGCCGAGAAGTCAATCTAACTCGGATCGGACGGATCTAACTTGGCTGAGCAGCCTTCGGGAGATTACGACACATTTTCTCGTCACATGTTCCTCAAAACTGGAAAAGAAGAGTTTCAGAGTAAAAAACTTTGTAATGAAGATATCCGCAGTAAAACAAGAGTAACCGACATAGCCCAATGGATCAGTAAGCTAAGATGGCAATGGGCTGGCAATATAGCTCCGGTAAGCAAAGTGAAGGACGCTTCGTATTAGATTATGTGATTATGTGACGACTACTAAATAATCTTTAATAAATCGCCAATTTAGTCGATAAACTTCTGTGTAGAACTTGCCTTGCAGACGCTGCCACTCACATCTACAGCAAAATGTTCAGCCCTCCTTTCTCAATGTTTAGAGCAAAAAAATGTTTAGAGCTCCGATTGTGTTTTGAGCTTTTCGATACTACATTTGGTAAATCTGTTTGATAGCAAACAACATCTTTGTAATTCGTATGTTGAATTTAAAAGAGGACGGGAAAGATGAAGCGAAGACAGATCGGCCGCCAACTGCGTACACTCAAGTAAATGTTTGAATACTCGAATTCAAATAAGTTTTTCTTCAAGAAAACCGACTGATTTTATGTAGAACGTGAACGAGAATTAATTGGATTAGCAGCAAGGCAATCTATTATTTGCGATCCGATTTCTCACGATAAGCGTTGTTGGAGATGGGTGCAGTACAAACGAGTGCAGTAAAAAATGAACGCAGGATAGAAAAACGAACGTTTTCGAAATACTGACTGGCAATGAAACATGGCAATGTAACATAGTGTCAGTCAACTGTATGGTGCTTTGAAGCAGAGTCCAATTCAAAGAAATGTAGTTGTTTACGGAGCACACAGAAACAAAAATGATCGCCTAGTTTTCCTATTGTGGTGATCGATGATATAGAAAAGGATAATTCCGAGTAGTATGTGACAATTGATGAGAAAATGATCTCTTCGTTGTGCTATTGTGGTGATAGAAGATAAAAAAGGATAATTCTGAGTAGTATGTACAACTGATTAGAAAAATCTCCTCGTTTTGCTATTGTGGTGATAGAAGATCAAAAAAAGGTTATTTCCAAGTAGTATGTGACAATTGATAAGAAAATGATCTGTTCGTTGTGCTATTGTGGTGATAGAAGATAAAAAAGGATAATTCTGAGTAGTATGTACAATTGATTAGAAAAATCTCCTCGTTTTGCTATTATGGTGATAGAAGATCAAAAAAAGGTTAATTCCGAGTAGTATGTGGCAATTGATAAGAAAACGATCTCTTCGTTGTGCTGTTATGGTGATAGAAGATAAAAAAGGATAATTCTGAGTAGTATGTACAATTGATTAGAAAAATCTCCTCGTTTTGCTATTGTGGTGATAGAAGATCAAAAAAAGGTTAATTCCGAGTAGTATGTGACAATTGATGAGAAAATGATCTCCTCGTTTTGCTATTGTGGTGATAAAAAAAAGGGTAATACCGATAACAATTAATGAGACACGCGACCAAAGTCACTTGTCACACTTTTATAATGACAACGCAGCGCCGCGACACGTCTACCAGAACACACGACTTTCATTCAAAAATGTGTCCATCCTTCCTCACCCGTCATGTTCCCCTAATATAGCACCTTGTGATTTTTCCTGTTTAAAAAGTCAAAGAAAAACTAAGAGACAAAATGTTAACCTTGAAAAAAGAACGCGCTATGATCTAAAAGTTTGCTTGAAATAAGAATTCTAATAAAGTTGAAGTTATGACGTGTAATGGCGGCGTAACAGGAAAATAGCAGCAGTATGTTCTTGATAACAACTCATAATAATAAAAATTGCGGTTGCCAACCCACCCAAGCCAGCCAAGCGCGGAAAGATACGTTATAATGAAAGTTATGGAACTGATTAACGGAACACATTGGTCGTTTAATTTAACATTAACAAATTTTATCCAATAGCATCACACTACATAATGTATCTATAGGAGAATAAGGAGAGTATTATTAGTATTCTGTTTGTGCTCCACACTGACAAGATTAGTATGAGCAAAGTCGAGGTTTCACGCCTGATAATCTTGTCCAAAGCGTATAAGTCAGTAATAATTCACGTACAGATTTGCGCTTTATATAGGTAGAGATTTCCATCAAAAATAAGTGACACTGTCTGGATGTTACTCGAGGTCAGACCAACTCTTCCACATTACCAGTAGTTTACACCATTAGTTATTTTCGTTAGTTCACTCTGTGCAACATAAACTATCAGGAAAAATAATTTTCCGTCCCGGTAAATACGTTATATCGTTAACTTAACATTATAGTAACAAGACATGTGCCAGCGCCATGTGAAGAGCTATAGCTTTCCCCACTAAGTTGCGTCTACGTGATATTTATAGAAGTCGTTACAAAACGTTTCGAAACCAGACCCTACGACTTCCATCCTCTTAAGAGGGCGTACTAAGCCAGCAATATTTACGATTTCACCCCCGCGCCCCGCACAGAGAACGCGGCGCTGTAGTACGGCGGACGGCGGTACTACAACCATAACTGCCATAACTTACTCGGGTCATGTGCGATCACGCTTAGCTTAAGCGCAAATGAAAAACATTCTGTTTAGTTCTTCTAATCATCTTTGCAATAGATGAATGGTTAGATACCCTTACCTCTCTGAACATGGTCTTTCCGCGTAATTCCCCTTGCCAGAGACAGGCTAAAACAGCCTCGAGCGCGTCGCGTGTAGAGCATTTTTGTATAATATGCCGAAATATATTATTTTGTATAAAATAACGAACAATAACAATTACAGCCCTCTCTCACGGAAAACACACTACAAATAATAACAAACACTAAACCACATCTTCCAAGCCGGCTGGTCCCCGTGGAAGATTACGACCGAAACCCTCCAGAGGAAACATTAGCAGGTTCGTCAAAGACTACTAAAAACAAGTATCATAACCACCTATATATATCGACCTACAACGTTAAAACCCTATCGACTTATTCACGACTACTGGAACTAACAGAATCATTAAAAAACGTAAAGTACGATATTATTGGTCTCTCAGAAGTCAGAAAACTCGGTAACAAAATAGAAGAACATGATGAGTTTATTTTCTACCACATTGGAGAAACGCCGGGATTATATGGAGTAGGCTTTATTGTCAAAAAACAGCTGAAAAAATACATAAAAAGTTTCAATGGACTGTCAGAAAGAGTGGCCCTGCTAAGAATGCATACCAACAATTTAGACTTAAGCATCATTCAAGTTTACGCCCCATCAGAGGCCTCGAAGGAAGAAGAACTAGAGCTATTCTACAGTACTGTCGACAAAGCCATACAACTTTCAGGAAATAATATAATAGTCATGGGTGACTTTAACGCCAAAATTGGTCAACCCAAACCAAACGAAACCATTACGGGAAGTTACGGCTATGGTAATAGAAACTGTAGAGGAGACAGACTCATCGAGTTTGCGTACGAGAACAATCTAGCTATTATGAATACTTTTTTCAAAAAGAACAACAAACAGAGATGGACTTGGAAATCACCCGATGGTAATACAAAAAACGAAATAGACTACTTTTTAACAAACCTACCGAGAAACGTAAACAATATACAGGTCTTAAACATCACTTACCCTTCGGACCACAGACCTGTTAGGGCAGCGTTCAGTATTCTTTCAAGGTTAAAAAATCGTAGCAAGTTTGGTAAACGCCCCCAATCCCAATTAAAGAGCGATGAAGAAGTGAAAACCTACATTGAATCGCTGAACAGCTGCTCAGCAAATCTGTTAGACTACTGGAATGACAAAGACACCGTCCAGAATTGTTATGATAAAATAACACACGCAATAGATATCAGCCTAAAAAAAGCACATGATCCAACATCTAATATAAACACAGACAAAAACCAAATAATATCAGCACGCACAAAAGCACTAATCAGCAGAAGACAAGAACTACAAAAAACAAAACCAAAATCAAGGGCTATGAAAAATGAATTAAAAGCACTTTACAAGCTTATAAGTAAACGAATTAACCAAGACTATAAGGCACACCGCACACAAACCATAGAAAAATGCCTTCTTGCCACAGGGAGCGCCAAAAAAGCATACAAGGAACTGAGAACACATAAATTATGGATCGAAGAGTTGAAAAGTAATACAAACAACACACGAAATAGAACGGAAATACTCAAAATAGCAACAGATTTTTACAAAAATCTTTATAGCACACCTAAGCTACCAGCATATAAATTACCGAGTAGTAGTGCAGACGAGGCGAAATCAACCATTGATGAAGACGAAGTGGTTAAAGGAATTAAGGCACTAAAAATAGATAAAAGCCCAGGGCCCGACAGAATCACCAACGAGGCTATAAAAACAGGACACAAGTATCTAGTTAAACCTCTAACCAGACTGTTCAACATGATACTGAATTGCAAAAACACCCCACGTCAATGGTCAGAGTCGGAAATAATTTTGCTCTACAAAAAAAGGAGACCCAAACAATATTAGTAATTACAGACCAATAAGCCTGCTACCTTCACTATACAAACTTTTCTCCTCCATACTTGAGAAAAAAATAAAAGAAACCACAGAAAACTTCCAACCTATAGAACAGGCGGGCTTCAGACGAGGTTTTTCCACTGTTGACCATATACATTCGCTAGAGATGATAATAGAAAAATTCCAAGAGTTCAACAGACCACTCTATGCTGTCTTTATTGATTACCAAAAAGCCTTCGATACTCTACTCCACTCATCGATTTGGGAAGCTCTACTCTCTCAAGAAGTGGCATTGGACTATATACAAGTCCTAAAAAACATCTATGATAACAGTAATAGTAGAGTGAAGTTGGAGACCACTGGGCCAATCATACAAATAAAAAGAGGTGTAAGGCAAGGAGACCCAGTCTCATCAACAATCTTTATAGCAGTGCTAGAGTCCATCATTCGCAAACTAAACTGGGAGAAAGTCGGCATAAACGTAAACGGTTGTTACCTGAGTCATCTCAGATTTGCTGACGATATAGTTCTGCTATCAGAAAGCACAAACCAACTACAAGTGATGATAAACTCTCTACATGAAGAAAGTAGTAAAGTAGGCTTAGAAATCAACTTAAATAAAACTAATATCATGACAAATCACACTAAAATACCTATATATCTCAAAAATCTGCCTTTAACCTATGTTGATACATACATTTATCTGGGTAAACAAATTTCATTTAACCAACACAACAACGAACAAGAAGTAGAGAGAAGAGTCAACATTACTTGGAAGAAGTTCTGGAGCCTCAAAGAGATTCTAAAAAGCAACTTGCCCATAAGGCTAAAAAGCAAAGTCATGAACAACTGTCTACTTCCCTCACTAACATACGCCTGTCAAACATGGAAATATACTAGGAAAATAAAAAATAAGATCATAACAAGTCAAAGAAGTATGGAAAGAAGCATTTTGAAGATTAAGAAGATCAAAAAAATCCGCCACACTACCATAAGACAGAAAACAAAAGCCATTGACGCTCTCAGCTACTCACAGAAGCTAAAATGGCGATGGGCTGGACATGTAGCCAGACTTACTGACAATCGCTGGACCATAAAGACCACATCATGGGTAGGGCCATTGGGCCAAAGGAAAAGGGGTAGGCCAATTGCGCGCTGGGCAGACGACATTATAAAAATAGCAGGTACCCACTGGATGCGAGTAGCAGAGGACAGAAAACAATGGTCATCTCTGGAGGAGGCCTTTACCCTCCGTTGAGAGGGGTTCTTGCAATTGTACAAAAACAAAAAAAAACTTTCATTATGCATTGTTATAATTGTCTAAGACAACTACTAGAAGTAAGAAGATAAATTATCTTGTTCTATATTATTCTATTACATATCTATCTATCAAAATTAAGTATATTCCTTACTAAATAAACGTTATATTCCTAACTATTAAAAGTAATATATACCAAAATACTAAGTTTTTTTGTAACACTAGATTAATTATTTTTTTTTGCATGCACACTGTTTTAAAATTGTAAATTTCTACTTTGAAGCAAGAAATAAAAGGCTTTTTTATTTTTATTTTAGTTTATTTATGCCTAGTTATTTTGTATAATAAATTTCAAGAGGTTTTTATTTAAGTACATTGTTGTGAAAGCTTTGATTTCATTTATTCTGAAATGTTATAACTTTATTTCCTAAATGTGTTCATTGTCTTATTTAAAATGACCAAGTTTATATAAAATATATTTATGATACTCGTAGCATGCATTAATAGCTGCTGTTTAGTGGCGGCGTAAGAGAATCCTCTACCCATATCATTCCGTGGTTGTCATAAAGGCGATAGAAGGAAACTAAAACAAAAGATTAGGCAGCAGAATTTTCTTGATAATACATAAAAATGATAAAAACTGATGTAGCCAACCAGCGTGCCAAGCGGGCCAGCTATGTCTAAGTCCCCCTTTAAGGCTGTTTATGAAGAGTGCTTTGTTCAACAGTCTACTTTTGATAGGCTGTTATAAATTAATGTTCGTTAGTTGTTCGCTACAACATCCGTACAAAATCACTGCACGCTAGCCACCATGCTGCGTTGTTACCTTGAAGAAAGAGCGGGAAATACAACTGCACAAAGCATCAACAGTGGCAGGGCCTACTTACTTCGTGTTCATGCACACTATATATTGCGATGTACATACGCCAGAGGTGTGCTAGTGGGCTATGCGACGCTTCCTAATACTCGCCTGCTTTCGCTGTATGGGTGGCAGTCAGATTTAATAAGGGATTTTAGGAGTCAAGATAATCAATATATGCATTTAATCGATCTTATAAACTGGATCGATCCTGAAATTTTTTTTTCCTTTTCGGTAATATTACATTAATTACATATAAAATATCACAACAAAACATTAAAACTAAACTCAAAAGCTTTTTCCCATCTAAATTATAATTACCCACTATATCTACTTACTTAACAATAACATACCTACTTGCCTAGTTCTTACTTTTACCTTGCTACTACTGACTTTAACTAAGTTATTAACTTATCTTCTTAGTCTTTATATTCTTACTATACCTACTACCTAGTCACATACCTAACTACATACTTAGACTGTGTTTTATACATAATATGCTGACTTAACCCATTATAATGTACTACGTTATACATTATAACACAATGACTTAAATTTAATTATTTAGCATCAAGTCAAAACTCCGTGGTTTTTAGAAATGTTAATTAGACCTATATCTATATTTTTTTACTGATAAATAAATTTAAAAAAAGCTTGTTACAAATTTAATAATGTTAAAATCGATAACAGAAAAGTTTTTACAATAAGATATCGTTTAAAGGTGTATTTTTTTTCTCGTAATACAGGGTATATTTTTCAGAGTAGCCAAATTTTATATTAAAGCTTAAATAAATAAATTATTAAAAAAGGTCCTTGAAGTATAGGACGACCCTCCACTAGATGGAGTGAGGACCTGGTAAGACATGCAGGAAGTCGATGGATGCAGGTGGCTCAGGGCCGTGCTTTGCGGCATTCCTTGGGGAAGGTCTGTGTTCAGCAGTGGACTTATAAAGGGCTGTAATGACGATGATGTTGATGAAATATATTACATTTTTTGAAAATACAAGTTAATAAGGCTTCTACTTTTTTTAAATTATCCCAAATTGAATGTGATTTATGGGCAGCAACTAGTCCTACACGCGCTCCTGTGTGTGTGATTCAATTCACGTTTTCGTTTCTCAAGTTTTTACCTACTGTTTACTTTCCTAGTGACACGCTTACAACTAACGCTTAAGATAATAACTACATGACGCGAATTATGATTCCAATTTTCGTTTTACACTTTTAACGGTCTTAGGATAATTATAATAAATAAAATTAAAAATAATATTTTTGGTTATCAACGACTTAACCGATGACTATCCCTAGTGTGACGTATTTAAAAAATTGGAATAAACTATTTAGTAATGCGCCTAACCGAGGGTTTCCAAAAATTGTCGAACGGTTGAGCAGACCGGGCCACATTATTTATGCATAGACGAGCACGTTTTCTTAAAATATTTTTTACACTTATTACCTGTTCTTGGGCATTTTAACTTCCCACCTCTTTTACGTAAACACGATTGTTCATACACAGATAAGAGACTAACGGTAAAAGTTCCGGCGAGTTTGCAAACCATAATATAGGGCCTCCATGCGCAATCCACCTATCTTCATATTCACTATTTAAGTTATCGCCCACTTCACTTGAATAGTTTGATTATCTGTCAATTGTTCTTCAATTGGTTGGTAGATTACAACACGTACGTTAATTTCTTGCCGCGATAAAGACTCACTTTAGTATCTTTGCACACCACGTAATCTTTCATTGCTTAAAATGTAATGTCGCACCATTTCATAGTTTAATAGTATCCGCAGTTCCAATATTTTCGTTTCGTCATTAGTAACGAAACGTACGTAATGAGGTCACGGTCAACAATATTAGCTATCGGCTGGGCGAGTGGACGTAGGTACTTAAGGTAGGAAAACTTGATTTTTAGTAAATTGATCTTCAAGACTTCGATTCTATTGATTTCGATTCGAATCGTTTTTAAAATCTATTTTAGGAAGAATGTCATCTTTATATCGCTAATTTCATATTTCATTGCTTCGTTGGTCTAATAATCGTAAACCCGATTGCTAATCCGAGATCCCAAGTTCGAATCACTACTCAGTCACTGTTTGTTTTTACTTTGTTTTCTAATGTGAAATTAAGTTTAATGTCCCTGCTTATTTATTTCTTTCCGAAATATGAATAATTGCCAATAACATTAGTAATTTAGCAAGCAATACACACAAAGCTACTCTATAAGTAATAAGAATCAATATTTCCAAGCGAGTCTAATCTGTTGCGCTTTGTTGTTTGCTATGGCAATAGGAATATGTTCCTATCGACCTATGTACATCATGTAAAACACGATCTTTTTTTGGCACGGGTGCGGTCCACAAAAACAAAGTCTTCTCATCTCAACGGGGCAATTGCGGCTGATTCATGAAACAAAACATACTTGAAGCCTCACGTGACATGAGACGAACGAGAATTGATAGCACAGAATAAAAATATAGTAAGCGCCAAATGCAATTTATTCAATAACAGAAACAGAAACAGAATAAGTCGAAAAATGAAATTATTTTTTTAAAAGACAGCGATAAGTAATATATAAGTATTTTTTATATAGAATAAGGGTGAAAAACGAGCACACAGTCCACCTGATGGTAAGTGGTTGCTTAGACCCATAGACATCTACATCTATCTTCGTTTGCGAATTAAAATGCAGATGCGTTGTCACCCGTGGGGACTATGATAGAATGCCTCTTTTCCAGTAAAAAGGATATCCGGTTCTCTATACTCACCATACGAAACACAGCAGCATTAAGCTGCTATTTCACGCTGGTATTCTGTGAGAGCGTGGTCCTTCCCCGGTCGAGCCGACCCATTCGTGCTACAACTATACTATTAATATAGCTGCAGCATGGCTCTACCACGTATAGTGATGTCATTTATTACATTTTTGGTTAATAATATGCACCACGATCAGAAAACGTCGTATGAAAAAGGAGGAAATTTGTGATTTTTCTATCGCAATAATTTTATTCTATTTTGTTTTTAATCAATGTAATCCCCCGCAATTACGATGTAATATACATATTAATATTTTTTATTACTTTGAACATGATTTAGCCATGTAAAATGCGTAAGTGTCATGGAACACTCGGTTGGAACAAAGTTCCTTTCGTAGTATGTTATTATTGATAAACGTAGATATTATATTATTGATTAACAAATATAAATGAATTACTAGCGTCTATTGAAATGAAGCGTCATTTGAAATAAAATAATATTTCTTTCATGGCAAGATAAGAAAAAGTGCGAGGTAGATGTATATTATTCCATCTCACTTCCTTATTTCGCCGCCAAGGCCGTCTACACTATGACACAAGGGGTAGTGACGAAAAAATCCGCAATTTTGCCGCCTAGCTCCCATCCCCGCCAAACCCGTACCGGCCGATAAAGAACTTCGTTTTAAAAATCGGGCCTAAGATTGGTAATTTGTTTTTATAGGGAATAAACTAATAAAAAAGCCGGTTTTTGAAAACCACAAACTTTAACGTCTCCTAAATACATACATACTAAAAAAAATGCAATGTCATAACTTTTTATAGAAACAGAAACGGAAACTTTTTTATTCAATATAGATTATAAATAATACTTATTGAAAGTCACTCTTTTGTACAATTACCACTGGTTCGAGAAAAAACCTCTGCCCTCGGAAGAACCAGCAAGAAACCCAGCGGGACTTTTTTTTAAAATAACAGCTTACAATCATGTATGTTACACAAATTAACAACACAACAAATTAGAAATAGCTTGGTAGCGATCACCTCATTTCCAGGGGTTATTATCATCTATAAATTCTTTAATATTATAATAACCCTTTTTATACAAACTTAGTTTAATAAAGTTTTTGAACTTTGAGCAGGTCAAATTTTGTATATTTTCTGGAATTTTGTTGTAAAAGCGTATACATCGCCCCAAGAATGAATTACTGACTCGGTGAAGTCGAATAACTGGTACTACTAGCTTGTGTCTGTTCTTAGTATTTACAGAATGAATATCACTTATTTTTGTAAAACTACATTTACATTTTTGTGTGTGTATATCACTTCATCTCCTCATTTTAATATGAATACGCCAGGACTATAAAACTGAAGTGTGTGAATGTAATATCTAAGTAGCTGTTATTGAGCTGAGGGGGTTATAAGCATGCCATTAGGACAAGAACTTTTTGTTCGTCTGTCCGTCTGTCTGTCCGGGCTAATCTCCGGAAAAAATAAACAGATTGTAATGAATCATCACAAACAGATATAAAGCAACGCCAGGAGTGAAAAGCGAATTTAAAATAGGAAAATTAATTGAACTAATTTGATTATCTTAAATCTAAGTAACGCCACATTATATATTCTATATTCCTATATAGAAAATATAATGTGTTAAAGATTCTACTCAAGTGAAGCCGGAGCGGATCACTGGGTTTTTTGTAGAAAAAATGAAGTGTCGACCACCGCCCACAAACAAGTCAACACTAGGGGAATTGCAGATGCGTTGCCGGCCTTTTCAAAAGGAAAAAATATAATGAAACTTACATAATGCTTAAAATCTTTTGCATATGCGGTGATAGCGGGTCTCTGTCTGTAATAAAGGAGGAGTTATCTGCTCTAAAGGTGAAGAACAGATCGGCCGCAACCTTTGCCTTCTCCAGATCATAGTAGCAGCTGTGGGCGAATCGTAGTAGAAGATAGTCATCTGTAAGTAATAAATTAAAAAGTGAATGTTTAATACCATAGTGGTGAAAGATATAACAAAATATGATATTAAGGCTTTAAGAAGCCTGAATGACCTTGACGAAACGGCTACCGCAGAGATTTGAGCCGACGTGACCATCTAGCGACTACGTTCAGCACGGCTAGCATGGGCTGGGGACAAAAATTTTATCCACCGATTATATCCACTAACAAGAGATAAATTATCTTGTCCCTATGCCAAAGCACGGCAACGAGGAGAAGTATATCCCCGTTTCACATAACGAGTAGACATATATCTCCCGTCCGTAGCATGGAGCCAAATTAAAGACAAAAAATTATGATTTTTTGACTTTTGAAGGGGACAATTCTATCTTAGTTCATTGGACGTGGGTTTAAGTTTATATTCATACAAAAAATATATCTAAGTCTAAGTCTATCTCCCACTTTATCTACTGTGGATTTTATATCCACCAGTTTGCCCATGCTCGAAGGGTGGATAAAACTAAGCGAGGGGATAAATATTTTCTCCTTTCCCCGGGGATAAAATTGTCTCCGGCCCATGCTAGCCCTGCTGTATTACTTAGAAAAGTGCAAAGATTAATAGACTGCAGAAGTGACAAGTATATAAGTGATATACTGCCTATTATGCTTGCGCATCACTGAGAGTTATGTCGCGGTTAAGCATCTTCAACTACATTGCATGATGTGGTGCTGTAGCTTCGTCCGGTAGGCATCATGAGCTATCAAGTGTTTTAGTTTTAAGTACGTAAGAATTTTTATTATATTTGTTGAATCGTATTTATTTGTGTTCGTATTAATAGCTCTGGGTCTAAGCGCTCGCTGTAAATTTCGCTCAGGTTTGAGCCCCGGCAGCACCAATTAAAATTTTAATTGCAACTTTAAGTGCTGATTTAGCACGTGCTTGGCGGTGAAGGAAAACATCGTGAGGAAACCGGCATCTTCGAAATTTTTTTTCTTTATCCTCAGACATGTGTTGTTCACCAACACGCATTGGGGCAGCGCGGCGGACATTTTCTTGTCCTAAAATCCTCTCAGTAATAAGAAAAGTCCTGTGCCCAGCAGAGGTACTTATATCGCCTGTTACTTTACTTTTGTATCGTATTTATATGCAATATTCACATTCGTTTCAGATACAGAAGGCTACCTAATGCTGAAAAAAATATCATGTGGAGGCCACGAAAACGTAAACACTTTGTAGTGATTGTCATTCATTTCATACAACACATTTTCTATAGAGTTTAGAACGTTTCAAAAAGGGCAAAATAAAAAATAATACAAAATATTAAATATTTTCGATTATTTTTGCAATATCGTAACAGCCAGGTCAGCGCGCGATTCAGATCCGTTTAGAGTCGCTAAATTTCAGTCAGTCAAATTTGATAGGAGTGACAGAAAAAACGCTACGTGATATAGAAGGGCAAAATAAATCAATTTAATTAAAGTAAAATCACTTTATTAAAATCAAAATATCCCAATAGCTTTATTAACGAGTGACACATAATTGTATTTATTATATTCAACATTATTTTATGGAAATCTAAGAAAGTTGAAAATTTAAGTATTTACAGAAGCTCCTATGCAATTATTTTCTTTTGAATGAATTTTATAGAATCGTTTTTTGAAAACTGGCACCTGGAATATGCTCAATTGTAAGTAGGTACATTTTTTTTTGATAACGATGCGAAATCACAAAATGAATATAATATTATATTATTAGTCCCGTGTGAGACCTTTATGTATATAAGAATATATACATATTCCCATCACATGTAACGCATTTTTATGGTTGGTTCAAAAAATAATATCTACATGCAAACTTTATTATAGGGTATATTATATATTAGGGTATTATAAGATACTATTTTATATATATATATACAGGGTATTTTTGGAACGCTCCCGAAAACTAAGACAGGCAACAGCACCAAGTATACCTTTGATCATGGGTCACAAATAAATTTGATCAACTGATTTGAAAAAACGTAACAACAAGTAACAAAATCAACACGGAACTGTTTCAAAAACTACAATTAAACTGAAACGTACTGCGTCACAGCGTGATGCGACACGAGCCGGGCGGGTTACATTATTTCGCACCGAGCTAGCAGGTCGAGTGGAGGGAGGTTACAGTCGCGTTCTAAAGTACTACATGGTATTGGGATATTGTTTTATAATATTATAGTAAGTAATTAATTGTTTTATTGTAGAATCATAATAGGTGCCTTACTTGGAATTAAAAATGGATAATGTTTACTTGAGCATTATTTGTTATTTATATCGTAAAATATAAAGTAGTTTGTAACAAGAAAACTTAAGGTAAGGGTGGCACGCCGTCCATTATGTCGTCTTGGGTCACATGGAAGCCAGATGTTGAAGGTGTGTTGGTGTTACTGGATGCTACTTCATCATCACTTTCATCTTCGCTTGAGCTTCCGTCATCAGGTCGATCACATGGTAATTTTTTCGGTATTCTTCCTCAACACTTTTAAATTTACTGCACAATTTTCCCCATTCACCTTTTCCTATCATATTTACCTTTTCGTTCACTAGTTTAGTCATAAAACAATAGATATAAATAATTTTTCTTTCCTTCCTTTTTAAAACATCGTCGCGAGTCGCAAAGTAATCTGTGTATGCGACTGTATTTTTGGAGCGAACAAAGCGCGGGAACCAATAGCATGCAGGCACAGTAATACTGGCGGATTGGTCCCCCGTCGCGCCCCCTTCGTACCAATATGTGATAAATCGCTGTGCCCAAGTTCAAGGCCAGCGTTCTTTTTTCACCGTTCGCGCGTACATTAACCTCCATTAGTCAGGTGATATCAATTCAGTTTTCACTGCTGGTTTTAGGTTTCAGTATTTTCAGGATTTTTTTTATGAAATTATCGTTTCATTTAGCTGTACTAACATGATGGCGCGTGAATAAATCTAATAAAACGTTGTAAAAATATGTTTTTTTTTTTCATCAGGATCAAATTTATTTGTGACCCATGATCAAAGGTATACTTGGTGCTGTCGCCTGTCTAAGTTTTCGGGAGCGTTCCAAAAATACCCTGTATATATATATATATATATATACACAGTCAGGTCATAAGTATTGTCACACAGTAAAAACTTTTATTTTAGAATGCTGGCCACAAAAAGTTTATTGAATTCGAATTTCGAATTGTTCATGAAAATAAAACTGTATACTTTTTAAAATTTTACTTATTTTTAAATATGGACTGGACGCTTAAAGAAGACCGTGTTGCAGTTATTGCGTTGCATAGTTGCGGTTACGCGCGTTGCGGTTATGATGGTTTGTCTATCATTTAAAGAAAACATAAACCCAAGAATGTCTTTATATAGCACATAGGGAACCACCATTTTTATTTTATTTAAATTGTTTGATTTAATATTATAATAGTGTACCTAAATATAAGTATCTGTATCTAGATTTCCTTCCCAAATAATATTCACTTAAAGTCATACTTATAAAAACAGCCTCTTATTGTAACACATTGTTATAAAATTCAGTATCACCTAATTAATAATAATATGCAACAATAAAATTACATAGGTATTAAAAACTATCGAACTCAAAATAACGAGGGCATGTTACTCGTTCCACATCTAAATTATACAATAATTTAAAATTAAAAATGTTGTACAGCCGACTTCAATATAGGTTATTTAGGAATAACTCAATAACCATTGGTCTGACCTTGATCAAATTCATATGGGACCACACGAGAACTATCAGCTTTCATATAAAAAAAGAATCATCGAAATCGGTTCGCCCAGTACAAAGTTATGAGGTAACACACATAAAAAAAAACACACCCGGATTGAGTACCGTCTCCTTTTTGGAAGTCGGCAGAAAAGGCATTTTTCGATTTCAACCTATGTGCAGATATTAACTAAATTAAGTATTTCTATTCATAACAATATTTATAATTGAGTAGAAACTATTAAAAAACTAAAATATATTTGAACGAAGTCGTTCCAACACCGTCGCGACGCGCAGTCCAAAAGATACTCTGTGGCGCAGTCTCACAGAGTACTTTGAATAATCGCAGTCTACTCTCGACCACAGAGTATCTTTTTATCTCGACGATGTACGAAAACGGACTGCGACAGAGCTCGCGGGAGATTACAAGGCGTTAGCGTTTCTATTTAGTTTGTGCAAGGCGTGCACGCGCGTGTTCAATTTCGGGGAAAAGTGATATGTTGCCGAAAAAAAAACGGGAATAAAAATAAAACTCTTCAATTAAAAATTTTAATATTTTTAAGATCTTTTTTTAGTGTAAAAACTATTTAAAGAGCTTGTGCCTTGTAAAGATAAGTACTCTTTGGATTTTTATTCTAATAAGGGATTGAAAAAATACAATTTTATTCAATTAAAAACGTTTATCAAATTCTCTTCTGTCATCCTATATTTTTCTTTGCGGATTAAATGAACAGTTATTGTGACTTTTTACTTAAATATTCAAGAATTTAGGCATTTCACCCGCTCTAAGGGCCTTAATAGGGGCTATTACCAGCCTTTTAATGCCAATTTCAACTTTAAAAATTCCTGCTATTTTAATTAGGGCACAATATTTTTAAACATTTGTTTTAATCGGTAGGTTATTTATGGACAAATGTAATGAACATTTATTTACAATCATATTATTTCAAGAACAATTTTAAAAACAACGATAAGCAAAAAAGGCGTTATGGCTCAAATTCCAGCCACCTCGAACCGAATGTCGTCCTTTTGTGTACCTAATGCCAGCCTAGCATAGGGCTATGCCTTGAGTTTTTGTAGGTACCTATTGTAGGTAAGTTTTAGGGTTACAGAAATAAATTCGTAACAAATTTTAGTTTTGAATCTGCACGACACAAGCATGGAATATATATTAAGACAGACGACAACATTGTTTTATTTTAATGTTTTCCTACTTAACTTACATGTTTTAGTTTAAAGCAGTTCAATAAATTAAAGCAAATTATGATAAGATATTATGTAGTACATCGATTTCTAATAATTTAATCATCCAAGTTTTCAAATGATCATCGTCATTACAATCTTACACAAGTCCACTATAGAACATCCTCCTCCATAGGCTGCCGCAAAGCCTGGTCCTAAACCACTTTCCTAGTCATGAGTTTTTCAATTATGTTAGAAGTTATAATTAGTATTAGTAAGTTATAGTTTTTGCTTGTATATACTATATTTATTGCTTGTTTTATCTTTTTTCTCAAAAAATAATTAAATACATAAGGTGTTCTTAATATACACCGAATGTCAGATAGAAAAGCTTCTTTTGCTAAACTTTAAAATCTAAAACCAATTTTCAAATAGACGAATTGACCATAATTCCCTTAACAATAAAATAAGTTATGATCTAATTAATGGTATTAATTCCTGTTTATGATAGCCCTGATTTATATATATAACGTGGCTGAAATTAGGTACTTCTTATTAGGTACGTCAAAACAAATAACAGCCGGGCGGCTGATATTATATACTCCATACATTTCGTATATCTAATTACAGCCCCATTTCCACTAAAAGAAAAAAAATAACTTGTAAATTTAAACAAAAATAGCTGCATTATTCATACAAATCAAAAAACCTATATTTGAGATAACGTAAAGTAAGCACAATTTTACCGGGATCATCAAAAAATTAGGAAAATGAGCGTTTTTCGTTGCGTACGTGTTTTGATTTTTAATTTAACACTGTTAGGTTCAAAACTGTGAGGTAATATTTGACATATATACTTTTCTCTAGTTACGAAGAATTTTTTAAGTGACAATATTTGTAGTTAAGATAAGATTACTAGAAATCTTATTTGCGAAGTAAAAAGGCGAAAAGGCTGGAGTTAGGGGCATGGCTGGTATTAGGGGCATCCACCCTATTAAAAATAACTGCCTCATATTTTATTTTATTTGTATATTGCTTTTCGCAGAGTGGCAACCTCATTTGCACATGATGCCTGCCGAAAGACTGAGTCGTCATTTGAACAAGACCAGAGAGTCGAGGTAAAAGAGTTAAAAAAATTTCAGCAATAACTTTACGCTTTTATTTGGTGAATACCTAATAATAAAAATCGAAATGTGTGCACATTTACAACAAACTATTTTGAATGTTATCTGGTTTATATTAGAAAACATTTCTGAGTTCAAAGAATCTAACATATTTATCGCGAAACTTTTTTATTAGTAAAAATCAACAACAAAAGATAACAAATCCAATAAAACATGTACCGACGAATCAAAGATATTATATCACTTCGAGTGCGATTCAAGTGCTGGATCAAATTTACAAAACAGCGGCTGGAAACAAATTATTTGTGATTTTGAAAATTTCTTTATCATCGTTTTAATTTGAAAATGGATGAAACGAAAACGCTACACTAAAAAGAGACAAACGTATACATGTATAGAATTTAGCCTGCAAGATAATGATTTATAGAATACAGTGTAGTACACAGAAGACAGTAGTGTAATGGCATGGTGCGGACCGCGAATAGACATGGGACGAGTACTCGGTTTGGATTCGGTACTCGGCGGATTCGGCCTTTTTTTAGGGTTCGGCCGAGTACCGAGTATTAACGGCCTAGTACCGAGTACTCGGCCTTAATTATATCCCAGACAAAAATTGACAAAAAGCCAGTTTTTATCATTATTATTATATTAGACACATTAAAACATCAAGAACATGAGAAGCAGCAGAAATATTTAGAACTTACATAAGAATCTATAGTAGAAATTATTATTACTAATATTTAAAATTTAAGAGAGGAAGATTGTAATGCAAAAACGCTTGTTTTTCGGCCCTATTTGGGTCTAGTTTTTAAGGGAAATAACCGCACGCCGCCCGCTACCGTTTTATTTAAAGCCCAGTATTCGGCAGAGTACTTGGCCCACTCTAGGCCGAGTACCCGGTGGCCGAGTACTCGACGAATCACTACTCGTTCCATGTCTAACCACGAACTCAAAAGATTTTGGGTTCGAATCCGCCAATTTGTTATTCTTAATCTTACCAACAGTGGTCAAAGAGAACCTTAATAATGTTAATAGCAATTGCTAGTATTTTTTAAATAGTGTTTCCTATTATTTCGATCTCCTTTTTGTACGTTGCTTTAAGTACTTTTTAGCAGTGGTAGAGCCACGCGGCAGCTTTTGCTGTCGCACGGATGGGCCGGCTCGAACCGGGGTGGTACCACGACCTCACAGAATACCAGCGTGAAGTAGAGAGGTTTACCTCTGCGTTTCGCTTGGTGAGTGCAGGTGGCCGGAGGCCCTTTTTACTGGAAATGAGGCATTCCATCTTAGTCCTCACGGGTGACAACGCATCTGTATTTTGATTCGCAAACGAGGATAGATGTAGATGTCTATGGGCCGCAGCAACCATCAGGTGGACTGTGTGCTCGTTTGTCACCCTTGTCCTATAAAAAAGGATGGTTAATATAAATTTAAACTATTAAAATAAATATTTAAAATTTTTATTAAATAAATTAATTTGAATAAAATTAATATACCAATCCACGATTTCATAAAATCATACCATCTAGCGTCTATCGTACGTGCTTAAAGTTGCGTTGACTGTTTTTTTTTATAATAAAAAATACCTAATACAATTATTATTTCTAATGTCATTGTGTGCGCGATAAAAAGACACGAGATACGAATTACTTGTTTACTTTTGCTAATCGCCCGCAGTCGAAACGACAGTCGCTAAACTCTGCTTATTAATATTTTTCTTCGTCTCGTGGATCTTATACAGGTTCAACAAAAATATACGTCCGAAGTTATAAGTATGGTAAGCATAGCCTTAGATGTTGCCGAGTTATACAAACGTGAATCAAAGCGGATACTACTAATTGACCAATGACATCTTGCGAGGCCGGCACTACCTGCAATGTAGGTAATTGTTACTTTTATGTATTTTTACGTAATAAAACACACACAGCTGTATAATATTAATACCATAGAATTATTACGTACGTACTGAGTAATAATTCTATGATTAATACTTTAAGTGAGCAGTTTTTGTTCATGCCACTCTATATATCTGATATTGATTTCTTGGAAACGGCTCCGAGGATTTGGATGAATTTGTATTTAGATTAATGTTTCGCTTTTCATTTTATCTAGGCTGTTGCTAAACCTGATAAATTTATATACTATTAGTTTTTTTTTGTTTGTTTTTTATAAGATAAGGGTGACAAACGAGCACACAGTCCACCTGATGGTAAGTGGTTGCTGCGGCCCATAGACATCTACATCTATTCTCGATTACGAATCAAAATGCAGATGCGTTGTCACCCGTGAGGACTAAGATGGAATGCCTCATTTCCAGTAAAAAGGGCCTCCGGCCACCTGCACTCACCAAGCGAAACGCAGAGGTAAACCTCTACTTCACGCTGGTATTATGTGGGGTCGTGGTACCACCCCGGTTCGAGCTGGCCCATCCGTGCGACAGCAAAAGCTGCCGCGGGGCTCTACCACTGTTGTTGTCGTTACTGTTTTGTAACGACGTACGAAGCACGTTCACCCAGTATACTGTGTCTGAGGCTGTGATCTATAGATCGTACTTTGACTTTGCTCAGACTTAACTTACGAAAAACTTAGCTGAGTGCTTAGCATAATCTTTGATTCTGAATTTATAGTTCTATCGGGCTAAGATTGCTATATATATGCTAAGGCCCAGACAGTCTAGATATTAATGGATGTTGGATGCTTCATTCGACGCATTATGTTTTTGACTTTACTGTATAAATAAATATATATATATATATATATATATATATATATATATATATATATATATATATATATCTTTATATATATAAATTACGTGTCACGTTGTTTGTCCGCGATGGATTCCTAAACTACTGAACTGATTTCAATGAAATTTCGCACCTGTGTGCATTTTGGTCCAACTTGAGAGATAGGATAGTTGTTATCCCGATAAATGACCCTCAAATTTTTTATTGCGAATTTAAGGATTTTTATAGTAAGGGTCGTTGGAAAGGGCAGAACAACGTCTGCCTGGCGAGCTAGTATATATATAAAAATTACGTGTCACATTGTTTGTCCACGATGAACTCTTAAACTAATGAACTGAACTGATTTCAATAAAATTTCGCACACTGTGTGCAATTTGGTCCAACTTGAGAGATAGGATAGTCCTTATGCCTTTAAGTGACCCTCAATATTTTTTATTGGTAATTTAGGATTTTTATAGGACAAAGTCGGAGAGTATATATATATATATATATATATATATATATATATTTGAAATCGAAAACAGTCCAAATTGTATTTCATAAATAAGTTATTATTACATGAAACAGAAAACGGGAACGGATGAGATGAGTGCAAAATCAGAAAAAAAGAAAAAAATAAGATTTTAAGAAATTCGAAATAAGATTGAAATTACGTAAATAGAAAACGGATTAATACTATTTAAAACTAGAAAACGGCCTAAAACTATCTATTTATTTTTATAATTAATTAGAGTAACATAAAAACAACTATTTAAAATGAATATGTACGGTAGTTTTGAATAATATCCTGAGTTTTACGTATATAAGTCGTCGATATCGTTGATTTAGGCGTTGCTAAGCGCGCACTTAGCACGACTTCGAACTTAGCTCTAGAAATACCGACATTGTCTTAGCTCGAAAGTAAAGTCTGAGCAAAGTCAAAGTACGGTTTATAGATCTCAGCCTTAGATTGCAACTTTTCTTTATTCTCCTACATTTTGGTTTAGTATTCCGTTACAAAAACGGAACACTACAAAACACACAAAAATAACAATTCTATGAAATTACTTTGGTGCTCATCCGTCAGTCATCAGACGTCTTTTAATCATGAGCGCTTATTCCAAAACCTTATAATAGAAGTAATCATTTAAAATTTAGCGCAGAAATACTGCGACGGCTCAATTATAGATGTAAATAAACCTAGCAAGCTAACAGCATAGCAAAGTGGCGAAGCAATCAGCTTTGTAGCGGTTTCTAACGGTTGCCTTTGAGCAATCAGTTTCAAAATAGGAGGTTCAGATGCCTGGGTGATCAGTAATCGATTGCTGAAAAAAGAATTTGAAAGTTCGAAACCGTTCTCGAGATAATCGTGGAACAGACGGACAGACGGACGGACAGACGGACGGACGGACGGACAGACGGACAGACGGACAGACATCGTGAAATCAATAAGTGTCTTCGCAAGCTTCGCCACTTAATAAACCTAGCAAGCTAACAGCATAGCAAAGTGGCGAAGCAATCAGCTTTGTAGCGGTTTCTAACGGTTGCCGTTGAGTGATCAGTTTCAAAATAGGAGGTTCAGATGCCTGGGTGATCAGTAATCGATTGCTGAAAACAAAATTTGAAAATTCGAAACCGTTCTCGAGATAATCGTGGGACAGACGGACAGACGGACAGACGGACAGACATCGTGAAATCAATAAGTGTCTTCGCAAGCTTTGCCAATAATATAATTAAATAATACAGTATTGAATTTTATAACGCGGTAAGTTTCGACATGGAAAAAGTTTCTTTGAAAGGCAACGTACTTAATACAATTTATATTTTTTTTTATGATTTTCATAATATTAGAGAACACTTCTACACACAATATGGAAAATAAGTTACGAATACTTATTGAGAAATAGGTGTAAATTGAGTCAACTGATTTGAATTGAAATATTGTAGCGCAATCGATTTTAAAAATTATTTTATATTTTTAAGAGACGTGGAAAGCTATAAGTAACATAGTAAGAGTTGAAACGCTATTTGTGCAACTGTAGTATTGAATTAGAATTTTTTTTCATCAAGAAATATATCAAATTGCAATGACATTAAATAACTTATTATTAATGCAAATAGATAATTGCCAGGCGGTTCATATCGAAATTTATAAAATGCTAAAAATAATTACGTACATCTAGGTGAAACAAAACATAGAAGACCCGCCCGGCCTGCTCTTTCCCTCCAATGTACGTACTTAATAGACTTCCAACGTAGTTCAATAGATACATATGTACCTAGATTAATAGGTGATTGTAACCCACATACCCTAAAAACAACACCACAAAAAACAAAAAGTTTAGTCGCGACGCGACGGATGTTTTCTCAAACAAAAATTCCAGAAGTAATCTAACTGCACTAAACTAGCTCATTAAAGTTGAATCAGTTATTTAAGTACCGTAACTGGAGTGAAACATCTGCGATAGTGATAAGGAGGCCCCGTCTCCTCTTTTTACTGCAGTGAATATGATAATATGATTACTCCACTGACAGACATAGTTGACTGCCATATTAATTTGGTTTAGAGATCAAATACACTAGTAGTGAGAGCACCTGGGCAAACGCTACAGACCCTGGATTGTTGTATCACAAATTGTTGGTTTCCGATATTGATATAATATTATTGTAATTATAATTGAGAAACTTAGACTAAGTTGCAGTAGGCCTACCTTTATAGGATCATATCATTTTTGGAACGAAGTTCCTTATCGTAAGGTACGAATTTGACGGATGGGGGCTTGGCGAGAAAAGTGTAAGATTTTTCCGTCACGAGTCACGACCCCACTTCTACAGTGTGAACGAGATGGAATAATTAATAGCCATCTCCCTAGCACGTTTTTTTATCTTGCCATGAAAGAAATATTATTTTAAATGACGCCTCATTTTAATAGACGCTAGTGATTCATTCATTTGTATTTGTTAATCAATTATATAATACGTTTATCAATAATAATATACTACGAAAGGAACTTCGTTCCAACAGTGTTCCACGAAACTCTTGCATGTTTTTTTATAGAAGTTAGAGTGACAAACGAACACACAGTCCACCTGATGATGAGAGGATGCTATGACCCACAGATACATTAATCATTTATTAAGACTACCCGCAAGTTTGAACGCCTCGTTACCAGCAAGAATGTTTTCGGTTCTACACTCATCATACGAAACAAAGCAGCATTATTACAACAATATTGCTGCAGGATACAACGTGGTCGATGGCGCAGTTGATATCTTCAAAAAGTAATAGGAAGTGGTAGCTTTGGTACATCATACTGTTAAAATATTCCGAAGTCTTTCCTCCGACATAATAATTCTTGATGTAAAAATCAGTTCCCACGTTTTCAATAAAAATTATTCGCCAGGACTCACGCTGGTGAATGCGTGTTCATGGAACAATATCGTTGGTTAAAAAATCAAGATGGTAACACGTAAGCCGCATATATTAATTGACGTAGTCGAGTAAATTAAATAATCCAAAATGACCCACCAACGTTATTTACAGATGATTATTATCACAGCAATATGTTAAAAGATGTATGACAGATACAATGACGTTGCTTGAGATCGGAAACATATTGCATTATTCATAAACTTTTTTTTTTCAAAATTGTCGTCAACATCAATTAGACCAAGTTATAGTATTATAAAAAAATGCAGTATTCCATTAGCTGATTGAGTCCTGTAGATTTCAAAGAAGGAGACTGAAAAAATCCTAGAAAAACTTATGGCTTCAGATAGACAACCTACTGATTTAAAATACCAGACAAGATACGTAAACCAACAACGGAAAGCAGCGTCTAATGTGCGAGATATCTATTACTACAATCAGGATTATGGAAAATCTATTATTACCCATTATATGATTATGTAAGACCTTTATCACGGCTTTATTATAAGTTTTTATAAGCTAGAATAGTCCCTAACCAACTTTAAATCGTTATAGATCCTAAATGGTCATTCAAAATGAAAAATTACTAGACAAACCTAAATATGATTTTCAAAGACCTAATCAGTGATACCCCCTTGATATGTATTTATGTAGTACGTCGACTTTTATTTATTTTAAGCAATATGGCGCCTGGTTGTCACCATATTGAATTTTTCACAAGCTATCATATCTTTAATGACACAAGATTAAGACAAATCAATTGACGAAAGAATCATGAATCATGAAATCATGAGCCCACGCTGCCCACACGATTGGTGTATAGGGCGCAACAAAGTAACAAACATACGTATAAATATATATATATATATATATATATATATATATATATATATATATATATATATATATATATATATATATATATAGGCTGATAAACACATTACCCTCCGCAGTCGGTTGAAAAGGAAACTAAGTAATGGCACCAAGGCCATTTGAAGACGCATTTGTTTTTGAAACGAAGAGTCATAAAACTTTGAAATGAAAATAAGGTAAGTAATAAATAAATAGATCGTAGCAAGATGGGGCAAGGTCGTCAAAATAAAACATGGAATCTTCAGTTTTGTGACGCTTTTTAAATTGTTGTGGCCGTGGAAGGAATAGCTGAAATCTTCCGCCGGGCAACATGTTCTGCCCAGGGAGCGGCCCACGCTCCGAATGTTAGTTCGAAGCTATTCTATATTGCTTTTGCTTTGGAACTTTGATTACGCAATTTAGGCTTCGATGTACTTCGCCTGTGGCGCCAGGACAGCGTCGCCACATCGTTAAATAATTAAGATATTTCTTTTACTGTATGGTAAGAATACTCAATACCCCATATCGTCACGTGGGTCTCGTAAGAGGCGACAGTGGGAAACGAAAACAGGAGATGGGCAGGAGCATCTTCCTGATACCAGCTGAATTAATAAAACTGCGGTTGTCAACCCGCCTGTCAAACGTGGCAACTATGGCAAAAACCCTATGAGGCAATTTATGGGGGATGCCTATGTTCAGTATAGTGTTGTAAGAATCAATTAAATTAATTCGATTCAATTAATTGTAGGTGGTAGAGTCACGCTGCAGCTATATTATGGTGGAGTGCGAAGTCAGAAGTCCTCCACGTGTGCCTGGTAGTTGCGGGTCCCTCTCGATACGTCTAGAGGGAAGAGCAGCTACTGGGCCGGTGCACCCTGGGCGCGGCAGTAATCTTCCTCGAGAAATGAGAAGAAATTCTGATTCCTTGGGGAATGTTACTGCCGCGGCTAATTATTCTGACATGGGTGGGGTCCGTCTCGGACCAACGGTGCGTTCCTCTGCGTGACCCTCTGATCAGCAGAGGGCATAGCAGAGGAGTGAGGGCGGGCTCGGTGTGCACTTACCCTGCCTCCGGGCAGACAGTGAAGGATTCATCCTTTGCTGTCACCGCCGGTCTCGTAATCCCATCGAAGTGTCGTGGATCATGTCTCGCGGCTTTGATAGGGACCGAGGGTCTTGGCTTAAACGCCCGGACCGCGAGGGAGAAAACCTCTATAAAAAGTTACCCCGAATCTCAAGCGGCAACGCACCGCGAGGGGATGGATGGCTGACGGGGTTCTATGAACAAATCAGTCGCTAGTGCGCTCCTCGCCAGGGTACCTGCAGACCCCCTGGCGAGTAATAAATCCTCTAAATCTGCTTACCTTGGTAAAGGGGTCTCTGCCAAGGTGGACCTTTAATTCCTCCATACTCGTGGGTACAAATATGGAAAATAAAGAAAAACAAAAACAAAAAACCAAAACCGCCGGCAACGGCAACGTAGAGGAGAGGAGGAACGATGCAGGGACAGAGTCCGACGCCGCATCGAGCAGCGTGGGAGGCTCAGAGAGCTCCCGACGCGTGGAGCCTGGGACCGCGGAGACCAGTAAGTTCTTCCGCAAGCGGTCCAGGCGGGATGGCGACCAGGGGTCGTCGGCCGGTGAAGAGGAGGCTTCGGCCCGGAAAATCCCCACCAACAGGCGGGGCGGGCTGAGAGGCAAGGGGAGGGGGCCCTCTGACAATCAGAGGGCCGATCAAGCGGCAAAGCATGCCGAGGAGGGGCGCCACCCGGGCGATACGGCTCGGGTATCAGGCGAAGAGACGGATGCGACTGGCGGCTCCGAGGTGGAGCGTAAGGCCAGATTCGTAAAGGAGGTGGAGGCCGCGATCAAGGTCGTGGCCCACAAGCAAAAGGCCTCCTCAAAGTTAAAGGCCATTCCCGCGGCCTCCGCCTCCATCATGGCGGCTGCGGAGGCCAACTTTGTTGGGGCCGAGCCTAATGCAAACGAGGTAGCGGAGCTGCGGGCGGACGTGGCCCGCCTGACGTCCGCCATGGAGACTCTCCAGAAGGAGAACGAGAAGCTCCGCGCAGACCTGGCCAGTCTACGTGAGCCTGCCTCTCGCGCGGCGCCCCAGACGCAGCGCCCAAGCCAGCCCGTGCCTGTGGAGAACCAGGTTCTGAACCTGGTCCGGCAGGAGCTGGCTGCCTTCCAGCACCGGTTCTCCGTGCTGGAGGGCATCGTTCTGCGCCCCCCCCCCTAGGGGCAAACAAGACGGCGGCGAGGCCGGCAACGGTCTCGTACGCTGCGGCCACAGCTGCCGCATCCAGGCCGGGGCCGTCCAGCCAGCCTTCGGGCGGGGCTGCAGTTGCCCCTCCTCCCCCTGAAAAGCCGGCTCCGGCAAAACCGGTTCCGGCTGAACCGGCTCCGGCTAAGCCGGCGACGGGAAAGAGAGGCAAGGCGAAGGCAAAAAAGGGCAAGTCGGCAGCACAGGTGGTGGCTGCGCCAGCCCCAGTGCCTGCGGCGAATGTGCCAGCGCCAGCGGCAAGCCAGCTGCCGCCGCCGCCACCGCCCCCTCAGCTCCCTACACCTCCCTCGACTGAAGCCGGTTGGCAGGTGGTCGGTGACAAAAATAAGGGGAAGAAGGCAGCCAAAAAGGCCAAAGAGCAGGAGCGGCAGCGCCAGTTCAGGGCGCGCAAGATCGCGGCTAGGCTCCGCGCCCCGAAGACCGCAGCTGTAGTGATTACACTACAGCCGGACGCGGAAAAGAAGGGCGTTACCTACCGCGATCTGCTCGCGAAGGCGAAAGAGGCGGTGGATCTCGGGGAGCTCGGGATCACCGGGGGCCTCCGGCTCAAAGTCACCCAGACGGGGGCCCGTATGCTGGAGATCCCCGGAGAATCTAGTGGCGCGACCGCGGACGCTCTGGCTGCGAAGCTCAGAGCGTCCCTGGACGCGGACGAGGCCCGAGTGTCCAGGCCCGTCAGATGCGCAGACCTGCGCATCATGGGTCTGGACGACTCGGTATCGGAGGAGGAGTTGGTGGCCGCCGTCGCCAGGTCCGGGGGGTGCACTACTGACCAGGTCAGGTCAGGCGCCATACGCCCGGACCAACAGGGTATGCATGCCGCCACGGTGTGCTGCCCTGTTACGGCGGCCAAAACCATAGTGGAGGGCCGAAGGCTTCTGGTGGGCTGGGTCTCAGCGCAGGTTAAGCTGCTGGAGCCCAGACCTCTGAGGTGCTACCGCTGTCTCGTGGGGCACCACGTATCTGTGAAATGCGCCTCGGAGGTTGACCGCAGTGGCCTTTACTTCCGCTGCTGTCAGCCCGGACACAAATCGGCGACCTGCTGCGCCACGCCGCACTGTGATGCATGTGCGGCGACCGGCAAGCCAGCCGATCACCGGGCCGGAAGCAAGGCCTGCGTGCCAACCGCCAAGGCCAAGGCCGCGGGTAGGGGAGGGCCCTCCGCCGCCACCGCCTCTGTGGCCACCGCCGCAGTCGCAACTGCCGCCGCCGCCGCTGTCACTGTCGCTGCCGCCGCCGCCGCGACACCGACGCCCGCAGAGGGGCGCGCCGTGGAGGAAGCTGAAATGGAATGTCTATAACGGCCCCATTAAGCTTCCTCCAGGCGAATATCAACCACTGCGCCTGAGCTCAAGATCTGTTGCTCCAGAGCATGGCGCAGTGGTCGATTAACATCGCTGTGATCGCTGAGCCGTATTTTGTCTGGCCTAGGGAAGACTGGGTGGCGGACCTTAACGGCTCAGTGGCCATCATTTCTTCAGCCGCCGCCGGTACCCCGACCCTTGAAGGTGTCAGGAGGGGTCAGGGGTGCGTAGCAGCACGGTTCGGGGAGTTCGTCGTTGTGGGGGTGTACTTCTCCCCGAACCGATCTCTCGCCGAGTTTCACAACTCTCTTGCAGAGCTGAGAGCAGTCGTCGTCGGAAGTTATCCCCTCCCCGTACTTGTCCTCGGGGACTTCAATGCCAAGAACTTGGCTTGGGGTTCTCGTCGTACAGATGTGCGGGGTAGGATGGTGGAAGACTGGGCTCTGGAGACAGGCCTGGTCGTCCTAAATCGGGGTTCTGTCCCCACGTGTGTGCGGATGCGGGGCGAGTCGGTGGTGGACATTTCGTTCGCTAGCCCCGCTCTGTCGCCGCGTGCCATTGACTGGCGTGTCATGGAGGGGGTGGAGACCTACTCCGACCACCGGTACATCCGGTTTGACGTCTCCACCCAGCCCTCGAGCGCGCCAGTCCAACAGGCCCCGAGTGGTCCGCGTTGGGCGCTGAAGCAGCTGGACCGGGAGCTCCTCCTGGAAGCCTCGATCGTGCAGGCCTGGGTGTCGTCACCGGACAGGCCTGCCGACGTCAATGATGAGGCAGGGTGGTTCCAGGAGGCCATGTCCGAGATATGTGACGTGGCAATGCCCCGCGTCTGGCCAGGAAGCGCCCGGCGTCAGGTGTATTGGTGGTCGCGTGAGCTGACGTCTCTGCGTGAGGCGTGTGTCGCCGCGCGGCACCTGTACGCCAGGCATCGCAGGCTCCGCATTCGTCCACCGAATGCGGCAGCCATTGAGGCGGAGCTGTACGAGGGATACAGAGCGGCGAAGACCGCCCTCCGGGAGGCTGTCCTGCGGGCCCGGGATCGGGCCCGTGAGGAGATGCTGGAGACCATCGATAGAGATCCGTGGGGGCGCCCTTACAAGATGGTGCGGGATAAACTCCGCACCTGGGCCCCCCCGCTGACGCAGAGTCTCCGGCCTCAGCTCGTGGAGGACGTGGTGAGCGCTCTGTTCCCTGCGCGAGGGGAACATCCGCCCCCGCCTATGGCTCCGCCACCTGCGATGCCTGAAGCGGACCACCAGGACGACGACGACGACATCCCGGAAGGGACTGGGGTAGACCTGAGAGTGGCGGTACGTAGGCTCAAGGCCAGGAATACCGCCCCAGGACCCGATGGCTTGCCTGGCAAAGCCTGGGTCCTGGCCTCGGAGGCTCTCGGGCCCCGACTGGAGGGGCTCCTAAGCGCATGCTTGGAGAGAGGCCAATTCCCGCTTCGTTGGAAGACGAGGAAGCTGGTCCTCATTCGGAAGCCGGGGCGCCCTGCGGACTCTCCGTCCGCATACCGGCCCGTGGTGCTGCTCGATGAGGTGGGCAAGCTCTTTGAAAGAGTAATTGCAAACCGCCTCGCCGAGCACCTTGCGGGGACGGGGCCGGATCTTGCGGAACACCAGTTTGGTTTCCGCAAGAGGCGCTCTACGGTGGACGCCATCATGCGCGTGAGAGCCCTCACGACGGGGGATGCAGTGGCCAGGGGGGGGTTGTCTTGGCGGTGTCTCTCGACATCGCCAACGCCTTCAACTCCATGCCCTGGAGCTGCATTAGGGAGGCACTCCGGTATCACCGGGTGCCGACCTATCTCCGTCGTATAGTCGGGGACTATCTGACGGACAGGGCCGTCATCTACCCCGGTCGCAACGGTGAGTGGAACCGGCGAGAGATGTCGTGCGGTGTCCCACAGGGTTCGGTTCTGGGGCCGCCCCTGTGGAACATCGGTTACGACTGGGTGCTGCGCGCCGACCTCCCTACCGGCGTCAGCGTAGTTTGCTACGCTGACGACACGCTGGTACTGGCACAAGGGGGGTCGTACGAGGCGGCGGCGGAAACTATGACACGCGGGGTTGCGATAGTCGTTGAGAGGATCCGGCAACTGGGTCTCGAGGTGGCTCTGCACAAGTCCGAGGCCATGCACTTCCATGGTCCACGGAACAGGCCACCACCGGGATCCTCAGTGATGGTAGGAGGGGTATCCATCGGCGTCGAGTCGACGTTGAAGTACCTAGGACTCGTCCTCGACGGCCGATGGAACTTCGTTGAGCACTTCCGACGTTTGGCTCCCAAACTGGAACGGACCGGGGCTGCCTTCAGGCGGCTCCTGCCGAACCTGGGGGGGGCCAAACGCCTCCTGCCGGAGGCTCTACGCGGGGATCGTGAGGTCCATGGCCCTTTACGGGGCCCCGGTGTGGGCGCGTGGTTTGGCGCGGCTTGCCGTCCACCACCTAAACGCGCCCCAAAGGGTGGTTGCCGTAAAGATGTTTCGCGGCTACCGCACGATCTCCCGCGAGGCGGCGAGCCTCCTGGCCGGATTGCCGCCATGGGATCTGGAGGCGATAGTCCTCGCGCGCCTGCACGAATGGCGCGCGGAGGCACTATGCCGGGGGGAAACCCCGCTGCCGCGGCAAGTTGTCGTGCAGCGGACAGACTTCCGGCATGATCTCATGGCGACATGGAGAGAGCGACTGTCGCAACCCCGTGCTGGGCACGCCACTATAGCGGCGATAAGACCCCTCTTTGAGGAGTGGCTTGAGAGACGCCACGGCGTCCTCACCTTCCGCCTGACGCAGGTCCTCACCGGACACGGTGTGTTCGGGAGGTTCCTGCACCGAATCGGGCGGGAGGAAACGCCCGGGTGCTCCCACTGCGAGGATCAACCGGAGGACACGGTGGAGCACACCGTGGAGGTGTGCCCTGCTTGGGCGGAGCACCGCCGTGTCCTCGTAGCGGCGATAGGCGGCGGCGACCTCTCGCGTCCGGCCCTGGTCGAAGCCATGGTCCGGAGCGAGACGGAATGGGATGCCGTCACCACCTTCTGCGAAGCAGTGATGCTAGCGAAGGAGGTGGCGGAGCGGGAGAAGGAAAGAGCAACAGCTTTCCTTCCCGGCCACCGCGGGAGACGCCCCGGGCGTCGGGGGCTACGTCGTAGCCCCCGGCCACCGTAGGCGCGGGCCCGTGGACGGCGAGCAATGGGTAGCTCGCCGTCCGTCCGTCTAACGACGACAGGCCGTGTCGACGGCGCGTTTTGTTCCACGCGCGCCTCAAAGAGCTGTCAGCAGCGTGAAGGGGCCCGCAAGGGCCGACGCCTGCCGGGGCTGCGGGCTGTTCGAAAGAGATACCGCGGCTCCGGAACGTAAGGGCACTGAAGGAACACGGATGGTTTTTAGTCAGTAAAAGTCTGACACTCCCTTTCGCTCCACCCACAGCGAAAGGCGTCATTAGATGATTTTCCATCCGCAAAAAAAAAAAAAAAGATATATTATGGTAGTAGCACGAATTGTTCGGCTCGACCGGGGAGAACCATTCTCTCACAGAGCACCAGCGTAAAATAGCAACTTAATGCTGCTATGTTTCATATGGTGAGTGTAGAGGACTGGAGACCCTTTTTACTGGAAATGAGGCACTCCATCTTTGTTCTCAGGGATAACAACGCACCTGCATTTTGCATCGAGGATAATTATATATGTCTATGGACCACAGCATCCACTTTCTATCATATGGACTATGTGCCCGTTTGTCATCCTTATTGTATAAAAAAAATCTATTTTTTATATCTATTTTATTCTATAAAGGAAGCCTAAGAAATGCTAGGAAGATATTATGTTACGCTGTTTCCAACTGTCAGGGCACGACGATTTAATCTGTTTCACCATCTCCCCACAACTTTACATATCATACATATTTTACCACAATTATATTTTATACACACACACACAACGCACGCACGCACGCATGCACGCACGCACGCACGCACGTACGTACGCACGCACGCACGCACGCAAGCACGCACGCACGCACGCACGCACGCTCGCACGCACGCACACACGCACTCAGGCACGCACGCACGCACGCACGCATGCACGCACGCACACACGCACGCAAGCACGCAAGCACGCACTCACTCACACGCACTCAGGCACGCACGCACGCACGCATGCACGCACGCACGCACGCACGCACGCACGCACACACGCACGCACGCAAGCACGCACGCACTCACGCACACACATGTGTGTGTGGAAAGTGCCAAAAATTGCATAAATTGTGATAGCTGGGGGTTTTATCCCTGCTGGTAAGTACAATTGAAATTGTATGCCGCAAATTTAGCTACGGCATTTTGATGACTTTTTTTATAGAATAAGGGTGACAAGAGCACACAGTCCACCTGATGGTAAGTGGTTGCTATGACCCATAGACATCTACATTTATCCTCAATAAAGAATCAAAATGCAGATGCGTTGTTAACCGTGAGGACTAAGATTGAATGCCTCTTTTCCATTAAAATGGGTCTCCGGTTTTCTACACTCACCATACGAAACAGCAGTGTCATGCTGCCATTTTACGCTGGTATTCTGTGAGAGCGTGGTCCTTCCCCGGTCGAGCCGACCCATTCTTGCTACAACTATACTACTAATATAGCTGCAGTATGGCTCTACCACGTTATAAAACTAGACTCGCCGGCGAAAGAAAATATACAAGAATACTTTTATTTATTATTACAAAGAAATAAAAATATTACGTGAAGTCCACCATTGTTGTAGCGGCGCCGACTCCCCCTAACCTAGCCCATCCATTGATGAAACATGTACAGATATTGAAAATAAAACTATCGCTTAGTATTTTTGGCTATAATTGTAGATAATATGTATACTATGCTGTAATTATGAATTGAAAATTATGAAATGAATTGTAATTATGAATGAAATATTTCACTTAGAACTAGAACTAGAACTCAATAATTTTACTACGGCGATTTTGTGTTTTAAATCTACCTTGTTAAATTCTACTATTGCTTATTCTGATTATCGTTCTGATAATATTACATAAAAACTAAGATCACAGGTAAACATTCATCTATGCAATGATATTCTTATTTTTGTATACAATATCATTGTATCAATACCATTATTAAACAAACGGACAAGAATTACACAGTTCTATTTTCTTCAAGCTTAGTTTAACTACAAAGAAAATACGTACGTTGTTAGACATCCTGTTGTGTATAATGGCTGCAGTACAAATAGGTCGGAGGCTGACAAAGAAAATTACATTCGTACAGAATACCAATGTAAGCAGCATAATACTGCTGTGTTTAGTGATGAGTGACGAGATCCCAAGGCCGTTTACTGGTAACGAAGTATTCCATCTTAATCCTCAGAATTGCTATCGCATATTATAATATGTAAGTAGGTATAGGTATGGATTCTTATTCGATGGGGCTACAGTAGCCTTTTATTGTAAGTTAAAGCCATAAGTTCTTATTTTTTGGAAAAACTCATTCAAAGGGCTAATATGAACTTACAGGGTTGTATTGGTGATTTTAATGATAATAATTCTGTAAACACATAATCGCTACGGTCGCGAATCATATTTTGTTAAATATACAACCTAACCCTGACCTGCGAATTCCAAAAAACGCAAGAAAATTTGAATTTCGCGAGCCACCCTGGAGCTTCCACCTTAAGAGGACTGGTTGCGCGTATGTCATTATTAATTCTATAAAAAAACTAAAAAGGATAGTTACCTATATCTTTGGGTAGATGAGGTTGTGTGTTTATCCATTCTCTCATTTGTTCGATTGCCTTTGTTGCTTCGTGTGTCTTGCTGTTGTCCGCCATGTCTCAGGATTTTTCTGTAAACTAATGTTTCGTTACAAGTGTATCGCGAACTGCTGTAAAATTTTATTTGTATCTCTAATTATTTGTTTTCAAGTTCGTTATTTGTCACTCCTTAAATACAACGGCAAGTACGTATTACAAACTACTAAATCAGTAGCATCCACTACGTGTAAATCAATTTTATTCACAGTAAAAAAAAATAAAAAATATAGAAGGAGTATCGAATGCCGAATTTGAATTTTGAATCAACTACTTTTAGTTTCGCAGTTTTATCACGTGAATATTTAGGGAAAAAAAAACATAATATTATTTAGAGACGTTATAAAAATATTATTACTTATTTAACTTTTACGTATATTATGTGTACTTCATGTGTAAAAACAATATAGATTAACTGTATTATATTTAAAATACGTTAACGTTAATAATAAAATTAAAAAGGATTGTATTTATGGCTACAATGTTACATTTAAAATACAGATACTAATTAAGTTTGTCTGTTTCGTATGCAACAAATTCAAGGCTATACAGAATAAGATTAAAAAAAACCTGTTTCATGAGAATAGGTATCTAAAAACGAAGCGATCGACTGAGCGTAATTTAAACATTAGTACTGTAAGTGAGCGGTAAAACGAAGTTATAAGTTGACTCGATTATATACTTGTTTACTTACTTTTTTATATACTCTACTACTTACTTTTCAGTTGCTATTTACTTGTCTATTTATTTGATTACTAATTTGATTATTTAATTGACTGATCTCCTGTTTTTCTTGACTATTTCCTTGATTATTAACTTGCTTCCTTACTTGACCATTTACATATTTCTTTAATTGACTATTTACTTGATACATTTTATGATTATTTACCTGACTGTTTACTTGATTCTTTAGTTTACTATTTACTAGAATATTTCGTTGATTATTTACTTGACTGTTTACTTCATTATTTACTTAATTATTTATTTGATTATTTGCCCGATTATATAATATGAATTGAAGTTGTTTATTCACACATTATTTATTTGCTCATTAACTTGTCTAACTACTAGACTACTTATCCAATTATAACAAAATTGTTTCTTTATGACTATTTACTTGATTATTTACTTGCTATTTACTTGGCTACATACTAGATGATTTATTTCATTATTTAATTCATTATCATCTTGCTTATTAAATTGATTATTTACGTAACAATTTAATTGCTTATTCCCTAGATTATTTACTTGCCTATATACTTGATAATTTATTTGATTAATTACTTATTTATACTCTTGCTCATTACTTAGCTTTTAATTGATTATTTACTCGTCTATTTACTTGAAATTTTACTTGCTTGTTTACTTGACTATTTATATATTTAGTTAGACGAGAGTAAATAATCTAAGGCTATATATAACAACGTATTTGTCATGCACGCCGATCGCCACACCCAACCGAACACTCTACATTAAGTTAAGGTCTTACTCTTATCTAGCTATCGTATCTACTTACTTAAAAACATCCCAATATACTACAACTTGTCAACTTTTCACATTTTCATTTTTATTTTTATCGAAAAGAAAAAATAACGGACATTTATTTTGCTAATATCCTCATTTTAATAATTGACACTCGACTATTACCTTTGAAATTTGTCTGAAATTACATTTTTACAAGCACTTCTGTATGTACACGTACGAGCATCGTGATTGCTTGACGCCGACCGTCTGTACTCTGTACCCTCTTTATTTTGCGATATTAGATTGCGACAAATTTTTCCTTCGCATTGTTATCAAAACATACGTTCATTATAGTTTATAGTTTATGTACGGGGTCAGGGTATGCGTGTAATACGATCCCTCAAGTGTAAAATGATTCCTCACTGTATAAGAGTGACTACTAGCGACATCAATCCGAATACGCAACAAACAAACGTCATCCCCGCAACCCTGCCAGCCGCCAGTTGCATCTTCGAGTGTCATGGCAATAAGTATGCAATTCCAAAGATAAGTAAATTCGCTATTCGTAATCATTTAAATCTTGTGTTTTTGTCTTAAAATTTGAGCGCAGTAAAGTTTTTCTCTTAGGGGGATCATAATGCACGCATCTCCCCTAATAGTAATTTGAATTGTACTGATACAGTTCATCTGATAAAATAGGTAGTCTTATTGCTGATTGTGTGTTCCTATCAGTAAATTCAAGTACACATTGTTTCAACTCTTCAGTTTTTTCTATCACCAAGTTTAACAAAGGAGGCGGTTGTCAGGTCAATTGTTTTTTCTACTCTTTAATGTAGGTATGAACATGACATCTTCGAGTTCAGATTTAGTTGATTTTTTATTTACCTACTAGCGACTCGCATCGCTATGCACGGGTAGCACGTAGTATCTTCAGCCATATGACATGCGTTGTGCCAGCATCTTGAACGGTCAACAATCACCAGCAATATATCACGTACAAGTATATTGACTCATCATGCCAAGCCTCTTAGAACAGTAGAAACCTTTTAGAAACTACTGTTAAAAATATTTACAAATCATATATCTTTGACTTCCTCGTGAATCAATCTAACTATTGATGCAAACATAATGAAAATGCCCACAGTTTCTAAGATTAGCGCGAACTTACATACAAATAGAAGCGGGGGAGGACTTTACACACACACTCACACAAACACTCACGCCTGTCACCCAGAGGGGTAGGCAGAGAATACGGACTTCCATTTGGCGCGATCCTGACACACCTGTCTCGCCTCCTTTACATCCATATATCTAGGCATACACGCTCGTCGGTTAAGGGTACTCCTAATCTGGCCCATTTTCAATGTATCGCCGATTTGGTCGATAATCGACCTTCGTCTAGCGCGTCCCTCCCCGACTCTGCCATTCACTTCTGCAACATAAACTTGCTTTGTCACTCTTTCCTTGTTCATTCTTTCTATATGACCAAACCACTGAAGCATTCCTTTCTTAATCCTGGTCACAACGTCATCTTGCAAACCACACTTTTCTCTTATCACACTATTCCTCACCCTTCATTCAGATCCAGCCCTAGTATACTCCATAATGACCGCATTTCTACAGCATTTAATATACTCTCATGCTTCTTCTGCCAGACCCAACTTTCACTGCCATACATTAAAGAAGGGACTATCACAGCATTATGAATTGCCATACGTGCCTTACTTGACACATTCTGACTCTTCATAATAGCGTGTAGAGCCCCATTCACTCTATTTCCTGCGTTCACTCATCGTTTTATATCCTTATCATATCTACCATCCCTGCTAAATAAACATCCCAAATATACAAACTCATCCACTTGCTGAATCAACTCCCCTTCTATTCTTATTTCACATAACGTTTTATTTTCTTCTCTTTCAAAAACCATCACTTTCGTCTTTTTCGTCTTTTCTTCGGCGTTCACTTTCATACACCTTTCTTTTAATGACCAGTTCATTAAAGTAACCATCATTTTCAACTTGGCCGCTGACGATGCAAATATGACTTGATAATCAGCGTACAAAAAGCATTTGACGGTAAACTCACCCATTCTCAACCCACATTCTTCAACTTTCAAAGTTTGCCAACAACTGTGCATAAATAGGTTAAACAGCCACGGGGAAGCTACACAGCCCTGTCTGACACCTTTTTGAATGCCAAACCAGTCCCAGTAGACCCTGTTGATCCTGACACAAGCACTAGAGTCCCTATAAAGAGACCTTATTGCCTGTATCAAACCAGCGCTCAATCCAAATGAGTTCAGTGTTTGCCATAATAACACGTTCCTGTCCACTCTGTCATAAGCCTTTTCCAATTCCATGAACGTACAAAAAACTTAAAAAAAAGTTTTTTGTGCGGAGGACTTTAATTTATAATATGTATAATGCATGAATAAACTTCGACCAAATCCGATCATGAATAAGGTTGTTTTTTAAATCGACTAATTATTATTCCGTTCATATTAAGCTAAACTGTCCATGTCCAAGATGAGAATCTCCTATAGCAGATAAAATTGCAAAGTCGCCAAGTTTTCAGACACAATAGTAAAACAATTAGCAATGACCTATGTATATGTAGTGCAGGGGACTGCAAAAGGGTTAAGAGATAGGTTAGCAATAAAGATTCTAAAGTTAAAGATTCCAAAACTGTGTGGAAAAATTTGAAAAACGTAGTATATTTCAAGAATAAGACTGAGGAACTTCCTCATCAGTTTAATGACCCTGATTTGATAAATAGACATTTCCTAAATATACCAGCGGGTGACACGGTACCAATTACTTATATTTCGTACTTTAAACACAATAGGCACAATTCTAATAATCTTACTTTGTTTACAGTATCAGATGAATTAATATTAAATACTATTAAGGAACTTAAATCTAATGCCGTTGGTATAGATAATATCTCACTGCAGATGCTTTTAATGACTCTACCTCAATCATTAATGACAATTACCACTATTATTAATAAATCGATCCAGAGTGCTGTTTTTCCAGATTTATGGAAACTCGCAATTGTCAAACCTTTACCAAAGAAGACCAACCCTCTTTCGATTAAAGACTGTATTTCCAAAATACTAGAAAAGGTAGTTTGCAAGCAGATTACAGAATACCTTGAAATCAACGGCGTACTGCCTGTTATGCAATCTGGATTTCGTAAGGGTCACAGCACTACTACAGCTTTGCTTGAGGTAATCGATAATCTACTTGCAGCTCAAGATATGTGTGCTCAATTTTGGTGCTCTTAGACTTTTCCCGAGCGTTTGATTCAATCGATCAGTCATTACTCCTGGCTAAGTTGCCATTTTACGGCTTTGATGCTAATGTGGTCGAATGGTTTGACAGTTATCTCACTGGAAGGCAACAACGTGTGGAAATCATTAAAAGTGACAGTACTATGATTCAATCAGTCCCCCAGAATGTTACACGAGGTGTCCCACAAGGCTCGATACTTGGGCCTGTTCTTTTCACGCTATATTCTGCTGATATCGTAAAGAAAATCAAACACTGTCATTACCAACTATATGCTGATGACCTGCAAATGTACCTTTCCTTCATACCATCACCGTCGGGTTTTCATCAAGCTATTCATAAAATAAATTACGATCTAGAGGCTATTTCTGCTTGGTCAAAGTTAAATTCATTGGTTCTAAACCCTGACAAATCAAAGTTTATGTTAATAGGGTCAAAAAATATGATTGCTGAACTTGTAAATGTTCCAATAGATTTAAAAATTGGAAACAGTCCTATTGATCAAACTTCCGAGGCTAGAAGCCTTGGGATTAAGCTTGACAACCACCTGCGTTTCGAAGCACATGTCAGAGAAAGTGTACAAAACTGTTTTTATAGATTAAAAATCTTATATAAAATCAGACCATTCCTAACAGATCAAATGAGGATAAGACTATGCGAGTCTTTGATACTGTCCAAATTAAATTACTGCGATGTGGTATTTTCTATTAAGTAGGACTCATACAGCGTGTGCAGAATGCTTGTGCGAGGTTCTGCTTCCACATGCCACCACGTACGCATGTTACTCCTTTTCTAAATAATGCAGGCCTATTAAAAATGTCATCGCGTCGAAAATTACACCTTGCAATCCTATTATTTGGAATAATTACATCAAAAACTCCTCGTTACTTATAAGACAAATTATTGTGGGTTAGAGAACAATCAAAATATCCTAAACGTAAATGTACTAAAGTCTTTGTTATTCCGAAACATAGAACAATGGCATTTAGAGGGTCCTTCAGGTATGCAGCTTCTCGCTGCTGGAACTATCTGCCGCCACCAATGCGTGCTCTAAAGTCTATAGGAATATTTAAAAAAAAACTGATATTAATTTTAAAACAAGACCGAAATCGAGGGATTTTAAAATGATTATTACTTAATTTTAAAAATCTACTTTATTACGCGATAACAATTTAAAGGGCCTCCATTTAATGCTAAAAAGATATAATGAGTGTAAGACTCTATACTCTATACTAAGTATTTTTTTTATCTCCACACTAATTTTCAGTTCACTTACCGTTTCGTTTCTTTTCGTTGATACTTAACTTAACTTAACTTATCTTCACGCACAATCCCTGACGAGGTAGCCAGAGAGAACAGATCGCCAAGTGTCACGATCCTTACATACCTCTTTCGCTTCTTTCAGATTCATTATCTTCTTCATACATGCACGTCTAGGTATCCGAGTACTCTTGACCCTTCCCTCTTCGAGCAGTTTGCTCACATGGTCTTCGAAAGTTAGTCTCGGTCTACCTCGACACCTTTTAATATTAACTTACGCGCTATATATTTTTTTCAACATTCGGTCTTCACTCATTCGCTCAACGTGCCCAAACCATCGAAGCACGCCCTTATCAATTTTTGTGATAAGGTCATTTTTCAAACCTGCCATATTGCGAATCTCTTCGTTTCGCTTTCGGTCGGCCATGGTAACGCCGCACATTTTACGAAGAGATCGCATCTCCACTGCATTCAACTTGCTTTTATGCTTCTTCTGGCATACCCAGGTTTCGCTGCCATATAACAAAGTCGGTACCAACATTGTGTTATGTATTGCAAGGCGTGCACTATTCACTACGCCTTGCCTTTTGACTAACGCAGTCAGGGCACCATTGACTTTGTTACCGGCAGCGACACGCCTGTCCACATCTTAATCACATCTTCCATCCCGGCTAAAAGCACTCCCCAAGTATACAATTTCATTTACCTGTTCTAGACATTCCTGATTTACCCATATTTCACACTTCGTTCTCTCTTCGTCCCTTTCAAATACCAGAACCTTAGTTTTATTAGCATTCAAACGGAGACCTTTAATTTCACATTCCTCTTTCATACACGTGACTAATGCCTGAAGTTCTGCCTCTGATTTATTTATTTATTTAATTAGATTACCAACGATTGTTACATTACTCAAAATCTTAATTGCTAAAGCTTAGTATCTAGGACATAATGCACAATCACTTAAAGGTAATCATCGCTTACACAACAAAACATTAAATAATAAGGCTAAAGACTAAAAGCTACATCTCTAAAATGGTTTTTTTAAATTTAGTGGTTGTCATACAATGTACGTCAAGGATTTGGTGATGGTCACAATATTTGTTGTAAATATGGCTTATTCTAGATATCGGGGAATTCGATCCTAGTAGCGTCCTACGGAATGGGCATACTAGAGGCTTAATAGGAGCACGAGGTATTCTCCGCGGCACTCTAAAGCAAAATTTTGAGAGAAGTTCTGGAGAGCATATGTAGTTTCTAATAACTTTATAGAAGAACATTAGGTCGGTTATATCTCTTCGCTTGTCCAGTGATGTCAACTTGAAGTATTTTAAGGATTTGGAGTACGAGATGATGACTGATGGTGCAATAAGCACTGCATCATCAGCATACAGCAGACAATTTACTTTTATGTCACCCAATTTCACACCCAAACAGCTATCTTTCAGCTTCTGTAAACAGCTGTCGAGATACAGTATGAACAGCCAGGAAGACATGACACAACCCTGTTTTACGCCCGTTTGGACGCTAAACATGGGTGACAGGTCATGCCCTATCCGCACACAGGCTTTACAGTCACAGTAAAGTGACTGCACAGCCCTTAGCAATCGACCATCCACACCGCACCCCGGCAACAGTTCCCACATTTTCTTCCTTACAACCTTATCAAATGCTTTCTCAAGATCCACAAAAGCACAGAAAATCTTCTGGTTAGCAGCCAGAAGCTTTTCCGCGATCATGCGTAGAGAAAACATTTGATCCGTGCATCCTCTTGCAGGTCTAAATCCGCATTGTGCCTCCCATAGAAATCTTTCCGATTTCTCTTGCATCCTACGTGTCAAAACCTTCGAGTAAACTTTACTTGCTAAACTGGTCAAGCTGATCGCCCGATAGCACCCGCAGTCAAAATGTAAACCTTTACCTTTATATAAAGGCACAATGACTGCGGATCGCCAATCATCCGGGACATCCCCTGTCCGCCAGCACAAATTGCACAGCAGACAAAAGCTGTCCCAGACGCGAGGCCCACCATACTTGACCATTTCAGCAGTAACTCTGTCTAGTCCCGCAGCCTTACCACATTTCAAACTTCGAATCGCACGTTCAATCTCTTTCATACTGATTACCTCAGTGTCATCGAGGTCCGGGTCTGGCGTACCAGTCACAGCGTCATCCCCGGATCCCTCACTAAGATCATCACACGCATACATTTCTCTATAAAATTCGCACCATCGCTGCATGACGTCCGATTTTTCTGTGAGGACGTCATTAGTTCCCGAAAGCACTTTGTCCATTCTTAAGGCCGTCGCACCACTTCGGGTCCTTCCAAACTCTTTCCAGAAGAGTTTGGAGTTCTCCTTAAAGTTGTGCGACAACCTTTCATCCGCTTCCATTCTACACCTTTCACGCACTTCCTCAATCAATGCTTTCGTGTGAACTTTCTGCAGCTTATATCTTTCTTTCATCTTCTCTCTCATATCCTTATCATTACTAGAGGCCAAGTAGTCTAACCATGCTTTCTTCTTCTTCTCTACAGCTTCTTTCACTTCATCATTCTACCATGCATCTCTTCTTTTACTACTGCCTCTTTTTATTGTTCCACACACTTCTTCCGCTGCACTTACCATTCCATTCCTAAGGTTAAGGTAAGGATGGTGTCAAGCTTTTCGGCTACCCTCGCATGATATTTGTTCCTAGTATCCGCTTCCTGAAGCTTCCAGCTTCGGATGCGTCAGACCGACTGTGGTTCTGTCACTGCCGTCCGGTAGCGCCAACCCGCGAACAGACCCCTAAATCTAGTAACCACTAGATAGTGATCCGTTCCCAGGTCAGCACCCCTGAACACTCGCGTATCCATCACCTGTTTTCGCAGTCGGTCATCCACCAGAAATAAATCGATCATACTTCTCTCATTCTTTCTTTCTCTAGTATACATATGGATTTTCTTGTGATTAAACATAGTGTTTGTCACAAGAAGACCCTTTTCCTTACATATCGCCAGTATAACCTTGCCAGCATCATTAACCCTTTTATCGCCAAACTTTCCAAGCACCGACTCGTACCCTGGTCGAGCGGTACCAACCCATCCATTCAAATCACCACACACAACAATTCTTTCGTTTCCGCTAGCCAAATCTAGAACTTCTCTTACATTCTCCCAAAACTCCTCCAGCTCAGCCCTGGACGACGAAGCTACCGGCGCATAAACAGCCAAAAGGAATAACTTCGTCAGTCCCAATTTAAAGCGAACCCAGAGAAGTCTTGAGTTCACAACCTTATATTCAGTCATAACATCGACCAACCGAGACTACAGCAGCACCCCCACTCCCTGGCGGGCGCTCTCGCTCTCCGGGACTCCGGACCATAGAGCTAACGCCCCGTCAGGGAGCTCTTCAGTACCACTGCCCTTCCGTTTGGTCTCCGACATACACACGACATCTAATTCTCTTTCTTTCATTATTTCAATCAACTCATTCGTCTTATCTTTCATGCCTCCTCTAACGTTCCACGTGCCAACTCTGCACTCTGTCCTCCACCTTCCGCCGTTTCGGGCTGTGCGTGACGGGTGGCGGTCCCCATCGCCGCTTTGCGCGCTGCATTCCACACCAACGGGGACGAGCTGGTGTGCGTCGCCTTGGGGGGACGCCCTAACCCTCGTTTGCATGGGTGCGCAGCTGTGTAGAATTGCAACCCGGAAAAGGGCTGGCAGGGGTCGCGACGAGCACGCTTCTACAATGACCCCCCTTTTCGTTGATGGTGTGGTTAAATCTCTTGTAGATTTCAATTAAATTCAAATGTTTAGTTTATTTTATTAAGATTAGACGATATACTTCATGTTGTTGAGCTGTTGAGCACTTTATCATGTAAGTGTACATGTAAATGTGTATGGGTGTATATACCTAGTCAGGTCATAAATTCTGTCACATGTTTAATATAAAATAATTGAAACAAGTTTATTCATTATGTAACCATTTAAATACCAAAATGAACTTAACAAAACATGGATTCTTATGACACTAAAGTTTATTCAAAATGACCTCCGTGATTTTGATTACAGGCCTTCAATCTGCGCGGACAGTCATCTATCGCAGCACGAACGAGGTCCATGTCAATATCGGCGGCTGCCTTAATCAAGGATGTCTTGAGTGACTCCAAATTGGGATGAGACTTTGAGCACACCTTTTCCTCCAAGTTTTGCCATATCTTGTAATCTAACGGATTCAAATCTGGACTGGAGCAGGGCCAGTCTTCGTGCCGGATGAAATCGATTTCACGCGTCGCCAGCCAGTCTTGTGTGCTTTTCGCTCTATGAGGTGGCGCCGAATCTTGTTGGAATACCCAGTGCCTGTTATTGAACATGGTATGAGAAACAGGTTCCACAAGGTTCGTCAGGACTGTATTTTGATACACAACTGCATTCGTTTTTACACCTTTCTCACAAAAATGTACCTCTGTTAAGCCCCAATAAGAAACTCCCAACCATACCATGAGCGAGGATGGAAAATGACCTCGTTGGACACGCGGAATACGGTTGCTCGGTTCTTCACTACTGTGTGCGTACACCTTATCATTTTGTTTGTTGTAGCTCTCTTCTACGGTAAAAAATTTTCCATCCGAAAAAAGAATTTCCCGATTCTTTTTTCCCGCGTACCGCTTCAACAAAGCGCGGCATCTCTTCAGTCTCAGGTCCATTAGACGAGCATTCAAACGATGTCCTATTTTTCTTCGATATGCCCGAAGCCCTAAGTCTTTATTTAACACCCTTTTCACCGTGGTTCTGCATAACCCCATCTGAAGGGCCAAAAGTTTCTGCTTACGTTTGGGATTTCTTTGAATTCGCGCCTTCACAGCTTTTATCACTGCTGGAGGCCTAACAGACCGAGGGCGACCACTTCTTGACCTGTCATCTACACTAGAGTCTTCATTGTATCGTTTGATGGCACGATAAACGAATCTTTTGGTTATATTAAAATTTTTCAGTATGTCAAAAATGTGAATTGGCGCGTAACCGCAACGATGCAACGCAATAACTGCAACACGGTCTTCTTTAAGCATCCACTCCATATTTAAAAATGAGTAAAATTCTAAAAAGTATACAGTTTTATTTTCATGAACAATTCGAAATTCGAATTCAATAAACTTTTTTGTGGCCAGCATTCTAAAAGAAAAGTTTTTACTGTGTGACAATATTTATGACCTGACTGTATATATATATATATATATATATATATATATATATATATATATATACATACTAGCTGACCAGGCAGACGTTGTTCTGCCCTTACCGAACGACCTTTTGCTTTCCGTGTATGTTTATGATTGCTTAAACAATGTACGAGTATTATTATTTCCAAATAATAAATCTTATTATGCTGATTCTGTCCCCAAACCGAATGGTTTTAGCTTTAGGTAATGTATTACCGTCCATGAAGCCAATATTAGGCTCTATTTGAAAATCAGCGCTGCTGTCATTTAGTTCAGCAGCTGTTAGCTGAAATAGGGACCTAATTTGACTTTACACAAATCCTGTTATTTTATATCTCGTGTTATTTTATTTTTTCTTTGTGATGTCAAATATTTTTTTCTTTATTTGTTTCTTTCTTTCAATAACAGTATATTAATCACCGGACGTCTCACACCATTGATATGTGGCTAAATTTCTTCTTCGGACCATTATGGTTCATGGCTGGATATTGTAAGCCTCTGGCTGGTAGTATTTGCCATAATTGCTACGGTAGGCAGATGAATTGGCGATCGCAGGTATAGATGTTTCACCCCTATGTCAGTGTTCCTCGCCGCCGTCGCCGTGTTTGACAGATGATCAGAATTCGTCTAAATTCTCCCAACATTTTAAATGATCTCCAGACTCCCGACAAAACTCAATATCTTCAGACAAACAGCATCTATTCACATAAGAGCTACCTTTGATTTAATAAAAGCTGAGTTAGTAATTAGACTTAACTTTGAAGTAAATTGTTTGAATTTTAAAATCTTTTCTGAATACTAATAAAGGATCCAAATTGGTGGACTCTAGTAAAGTCTAATGCCAAATATATTATGTGGCAACCTAAAAATTAAGTGTACCTACTTAAATTAGTTACGTGTCAACAATGTTACGAGTATGTCTTTTTATAGCCTATTAATTTTTCTATTTTACATATTTATTTATAAGTAATATTTCTTTCTCCTGACAACAAACCCGTTTGACGGCTCCGTGGCGCAGTGGCTTAGCAATGAGTTGTTGCGCTGGGGGCCGCGGGTTCGAATCCCGCACGGAACGAGTATGGCCTACAAATAATTTTTCCGGGTCTGGATGTTTGTCTTTGTGCAATTTGTGTTTGTAAACTGCCTCCACGATACAGGCTTGGTGAGTGCAGGCGGCCGGAGGCCCTTTTTACTGAAAATGAGGCATTCCATCTTAGTCCTTACGGGTGACAAAGCATCTGCACTTTGATTCGCAAACGAGAATAGATGTAGATGTCTATGGGCCGCAGCAACCACTTACCATCAGGTGGACTGTGTGCTCGTTTGTCACCCTTATCCTATAAAGAAAAAGGAGACGCTACTCAATTCGGCTGTATGTTTTTTTAGTGTGTTACCTCATAACTTTTTACTGGGTGGACCGATTTCGATGATTCTTTTTTATTTGAAAGCTGGTGCTTCTCATGTGGTTCCTTATAAATTTGATCAATGTCTGACCAATAGTTTTTGAGTTATTTATAATAATTTATATTGAAGTCGGTTATACTAAATTTTTAATTTTAAATTATCCAAGATAGGAAAGGATATCAATTGCCCTAAATATATAATAAGCCGTTATTTATAATATCAACAGAAATCTGAATATATTTTTATGCACCAGATAATATTTTCTATACACAGTGCCAGAGACCTGGACATTAAAACCTATAAAAGTCCAATGATCAACAGATTGCCACACACGAAGGATTTATCCGGAGGTAGTTGCCACGCTTGGCAGGTAGATTGGCAACCACAACGCGAAGATGCTGTTGCCCATTTTAGTTTACCTGTGACGCTTTTTACGACACCCACCACGGGACCATATGGGTTAGTGGATATTCTTACATCGCCTCTTCTTACATCTGTGACCCCCAATCTATAAATATATAATATAGCTAGCTGTAAGCATCATGAACACTTATTGAAACTCATTTTTATTTACTACTGGTTCGGAAAATACCTCTGTCCTGGGAAGAACCAACAAGAAACCTAGCGGGACTTTTTTTAAACATATTGCACTTAAGAATAATTTTGCTTATACAATTTTTAAATGAATTTTTATAGAACCCTTATTCCCAGGGGTTATTTTCATTCATGTATTCTTTGATATTATAATAACCCTTTTTGTACAGTTTTTCTTTAATAAAACTTTAAAACGTGTTTATTGACAAACTTTGAACATGTTCTGGGATTTTGTTGTAAAAGCGTATACATTGCCCCATAAATGAATTACTGATTCTGTGGAGTCTAGTAACTGGCAACTAGCTTATGTTTGTTCCTAGTGTTTAAAGTATGAACATCATTATTCTTATTAAAGCTATTAATGTCTTTATGTACATACATTACATTTTCATAAATATATTGCGATGCCAAAGTTAATATGTTAATTTCTTTAAATTTTTCTCTGAGGGACTCTTTACAATTTAGATTATAAAATCGCCCGTACGGCTCTCTTTTGCAAAACAAATATAGCTTCAATATCAGTCGCATTACCCCATAGCAAAATTCCATAAGACATTACGCTATGAAAGTAACTAAAATACACTAATCTAGCTGTCTCAACATCTGTGAGACTTCTAATCTTTCTTACAGCATATGCTGCAGAACTAAGTCTGGTTGCTAATTTAGATTTTTACATTAAAAAGATAAAGATATGTATTTCATTTCAGTTTATTGTACACCATTGTAGGTAAATAGACCATAATTAAAAGCCTGGTGTATTTATTATTGTTCTCACAACTTTTTTTAAAGGTAACCCCCACACTAGGATTTTCTTCTGTGTCGTGGAGGCAGTTTACAAACATAAATTGCACGAGCACAAACATCCAGACCCGGAACAATTATTTGTAGGCCATACAAATACTTGTTCCGTGCGGCATTCGAACCCGTATAAATATTACCTTATTTAGTAATCTAAGACTTGTAGTCTACTAGATATAAGGAATTATTACTATATGTAATAATATAACATTAATTATAAGTTAGAAGTAAATTTATTAAACAGTTTAGTTATAGGTTTAAGAAAACTTGAAAATAATTATCATATATAATACATAGTCTTTTTTTATTAACTTTCTACATGCATACCTATATTCCATAAGTTTTGCCTCTCATAAAAGTCATTCGATTCGCTTCAATTTATTTCAACCAGTCATAACAGTAACACAATCCAAAATAAGATTATAAAGCATAATAATCGACTTACCTTTTAAAAATCTGCTGTGCGTTATATATCCTTCACTAAAATTATACGAATATCAATTAAAAATTTCACATTTACGTATGTTTTATATGAAACAACAAAAATAACATTTAACAACGTCAAGACCGCAGCGCGACCACTTTGTGACTGGCTGGATCGCCAGCTCAGCCCCATTCCCCATAGAGAATTTAATCACTACGTTTGACGCTTGACAATGACATCACAGAGTCTGACATTCACAATCTTGTAGTGTACAACAGCTCAAGAGTTTCATTCAATTCAAAGTCAAACACATCAAAACATTCAAGTTCAACCATACGATTTTAAAAGAAAGGCATTGTAGCTATACGTATGCGAATTAGTATTGTTCATAGCTTCATAGTTTAGGCAAAATTAGAATTAGATATTAAAATTGATGGTCCCAATGTTTTTTCAAAGTACTATATTATGTAGGTACCGAATTAATTCTTTAAACAGTTGTTTAGAAAAATCAAAAAATGTACAATTATTCAGAAAAATGGTTTGGTAGAGTCATTTTATTCCCGCTGTAATCAATCATATTAAATTCATTAATGTTATAATATAGCCCATTTTATGACTTTATAGAATTTATTATGTTCAAAAGTAGAGTTTTGAAGTGTTGTTACAAAATAATGAAAAATCTAATACAACAATTGTTTAAAAGTATACATAATATACATTTTAGACGGGGTAGAGCCATGCTGCAGCTATATTAATAGTATAGTTGAAGCATGAATGGGTCAGCGCGACCGGGGAAGGACCACGCTCTCACAGAATACCAGCGTAAAATGACAGCTTAAAACTGCTATGTTCCGTATGGTGAGTGTAGAGAACCGGAAACCCATTTTACTGAAAAAAGGCATTCTATCTTAGTCCTAACATATAAGAAATCCTATAAAAAAATATTTTTATTACAATTATTGTAGGTATTATAAATTAAAAATTATACATAAAAAAAACTTCCTCCACCGCTCCTACATCGGAAACGCACATCCTACTGATAAAACAAACAAACAGATTATCATCACATAACACAGATAATGGTGATGATATTCTTCTGGCCGACTTAAACCAAAGGGACGACTTCCGAATATAATCAGAAGATATCGAATATAAGGGATATTTTAAAGTTTCATTAATATACTTATAATACAACACTGAGGCACTAATCGCGCGCTTTTGTTTATTTAGCACATCCCGAAGCATTAACGACAACCCCGACCACTAGGGTTGCCAGGCGTCCTTAATTTTAAAGGATGTCCTCTATTTCAAATCCAAAAATTGATCTTGTTCGCTTTGAAATCTTTAATAGTGGACAAGGCAATATCGCTCCGTCTGCTAGTTAAGTTCAAAGAATCTAAATTACCTCAAAGTGATATATAACTGCGATATTTAACATTGTTTTTATATTCGTAGGCGCGTCTATAAAATACCGGTTGGATCGAGGGTGTGCGAGAGGTTGTGTCACTTTAGTGGAGCGTCATATCGGTGTTGGCAAGGTGAAATTGAGGGTATATTGAGAACACCTCCTCCCCCCACTCGTTTATGCACTATAAAATTCACTGTAAGCGACGTGCGCTATCTTCTAAAACACTCTCTGAGAACTTCTTCAAAGCCTCAGAGTCTCACTCTAATCACTTTATTCGTGAGGCAGCTTCCTAGCTCCCTCCCCCCCCCCCCCCTTTACCTAAAGAGGGTCGCTTCCGATTCGGCAGAGAGGCCTCATAAGCCAATGCCAGTCTCACAGGTGGTGTTTAGTAGGTCGGCACTTAGGTTAGGTTAGTCCCCCCCCCCCCCCCGAACGGGTTCCCGCCTTGTCGTGGCGGGGGGCCTTAGTAGCCGTGGCTTGGTCAACCGGCGGTGAAAAAAGTGGAACCCCTTGGCTGGTCCGAGGTGTAAGGCCGGCCCGAGGTGGCCACTCCGAGTGGGCTTGACGAGCCCACTTCGGATGTGTGTTGGTGGGCTGCAGTGAGAGGGGTGTCCGCTTCCTCTACCGCTGCAGCCGAGGTGGAGTCGCGGAGGAAGAGGAGTGTCGGTACTGCGAGGCGCCGCTCTCCCTACCCTCCGCGGCCGAAACTTGGTAGGCGGCGGAACCCGAGACCAGATCCGCCGCTGGGGTTGGGAAAGCGGGCGCTATTAAGCGCTCGATTTTCCTGGCCCCATGGCCTCCGCGTATTGGACTCGGGGGGGTCCGATACGTAGGTGGAGTTGGAGGCTGTGGAGGGGGGTAGCTGAACACCTTGCTACCCCGTGCAGGAGACGAGGCCCGGACAAACCAGGCCAGCACTAGTGTGGGGCTGCGGAAGAATTTGGATTCCCGCGGCCCCGCGCGCACGTGCGAGGAGGCACCGTGGGGTTTTAGCCGGTAGGAGTCCGGCATAACCTTCCGGTTGCCCCCGCAGCCGGAGGTATCCATGAGGATTTCCCCACGAAAAAAAAAAGGTTAGGTTAGTCGCAGTGAGTCCCACATAACTACGACAGCCGGCTGTCGTGGTATGCTTAGAGCATTCACCACCTCGCTTCCTCGCTCTCTGGAGAGTAGCCCTTTCAATTGGTTCTGGGCGCAAAAAAAAACGTGCACTAGATATTCCGATTGCGTCCTTCTACGAGTAAAACAGTGAAGCCATTCTACGAGTGCTACGATAGGAAGATGGTGTTACTGAAACGCTGCTTCTGTGTTACACTGAGAAGTGTAATGTTGCTGTTGGTTTACATACTTTGGTGTTATCATTTAATTACGTCTACTACTGTTACATCAGTGTATAATTGTGATAGGGACATATTACGGTATGGTCGAACTGTAATTGCTCTGTACTGAATGTATAAGAATAGTGCGTTACGCTGTCTTATTTCTGATAATGAATAATTGCGTAAGCAAGAGGACAAGTTGAACATCCGGTCTCACACTTTTATTATTTTTAACAATTAACTTTTCCTGTTGTATTACAGATATCACAAGTGGGATCTTCTGTTGCATTTACAATATCAGAAATGGGATCTGAGATATAACTTCCGAGATATTAAAAAATGTTGCCACAGATACCATAACAAGATTTTATTGAAAGCAATATGATAGCCTTTATTTTCATCCTTTGTCCTTTATTAAATCTTATGAAATCCTCTGAAACATAAATAAAATAAAATAAAATTTATTTCGTTTTAAAAAGTACATACTTTAAAATCTAGTAGATTGGAACCTCCATTTAAGCAAATAATGCCTGTGGTTGGAGGATCCGCCCTTCCATTACTATACCCATGTTACAAGGCAGTATGGGCACAGAATAAATAATAGATGGGTAAACATATTCTACATCCATATTAATATTATACTTAAATTCTAAAATTAGGACAATCAAACGTTAGAAACTAGTCTACTTATAAATACTATAGGGTATGTGAATGAAAGTTTATTTACTTATGTATACGAATGTATGTATGTATGTATGTGTATGTGTGTGTGTGTGTGTGTGTGTGTGTGTGTATGTGTTTGTGTGTGTGTGTGTTTGTGTGTGAGTATGTGTGTGTTTGTGTCTATGCTTGCGTGATTTAAAATGAGTGTGTCTGATTACAGTGTCTGAATCTGTACAAATTATGCAACACGATTCAGTAGCTTCTCAGGGGGCTCAGTTTCGTCATGTCTTACGATGAATCCATTTTAACAAAAGTTTGTTTACAGTTGTGATAGGTTTTGTCGTATATATATATATATATATATATATATATATATATATATATATATATATATATATATATATATATATATATACCATTTAGCAAGAGTAGCATTTGCTACGGACCCCGCATGAAACTTATTAATACATAGTATATTTAATTTTTCTTGATATCACAAAGACCTGTAACGTTACACTTTTTCCGACCAAGACAATCCACGTCAGACAATCGGTAACCGATTATCGGACAATCGGAAAGTTGACGGTGTTAGTTTTAATAGATTTTTCTAACGCTTTTAATACCGTTGACCATGATATTCTCATAGCCATCTTGTCTTACATAGGTTTTCTTTATCAGCACGGAATTGGGTTTCCTCCTATCTTTGTGGTCGCCAGCAGGCGGTCCGTGTCGACGGTAATGTGTCCGATTGGTGTGAATTAACCACTGGTGTTCCGCAAGGTGGAATTCTCTCTCCATTACTTTTCTCTATATTTATTAACATGATTACTTGCAACTTTCGTGCCTCTTACCATATGTATGCCGACGACTTGCAACTGTATGCTCATGCCGATGCTACTACCATGAATAATGCTGTAAACTTGATTAACTCCGATCTTAACTGGATTCTTAATTGGTCAAGAAGGTACGGGGTCACTGTTAATCCAAGCAAATGCTAAGCTATAGTCTTAGGCAGCGCACGTCACTTAGGTAAACTTAATCATACATCATTAGATCCACTGATTTATAATGGCGAGGTAATTCCGTACAGCTCTTATGTTAGAGACTTTAGATTAAGCTTGGATTGTTCTCTTACTTGGCGCAGTCATGTTTTGGAAGTTAGCCGTAAGGTTTGTACTACTTTGAGACAATTGTATAGATTTAAAAATATCTTACCGCCTTGTACGAAGAAACTTCTAATTCAATCTCTTATTTTTCCTATGTTTGATTATGCCGATGTGTGTTACTTAGATGCAGACAATTACTTGGTCAATAAATTGGATCGACCTCTCAACAACTGTATCCGTTTCATTTACGGCCTTCGAAAGTATGACCACGTCTCTTCCTATCGCTCCCAACTTAGATGGTTAAATATCCCACAACGCAGGAACCTTAGAATTCTTAGCACTCTTTTCACTATTCTTAACGATCTATTAGCCCCGGAGTATGTATTTGAAATGTTAGTATCAATACCTGGGTTCTTCCCATGATTGCAACCTTCGCTCTCGTAACAATCTCGTACTCCAAATTCCCTCTCACCGTACTGGTTTCCTCTCAAACTCTTTCGCTGTTACAGCTGTACGACTCTAGAATGCGCTTCTCTTAGCAATAAGAAAACACCTAACAAGTGGATTTTTAAAACAAAAGTAAAGGAACATTACTTGGGTTCATCTGACACATAAATAAATAATCTATAACATATAATCTATATATTATATCCTTATATATTGTCGTGAAGCGACAATTAAAAGAGAAGGAAAACCTAACCTACGATCAGCAAAACAACCAAATAGACCAAGACAATAATATATTTAAGTTTTTAAAAGAGTATTTACAATTTTATAAAAAAAATGAAATATGAAGATGATGGATGATGTGATTTACAAATTATATTTAAAAAAAAAGGTAATAAAAAAAAGATTTATGTCGTAGCTGAGTCCGAAGATCCCAAGCGTGCTCTCAGCGCCTGGAACGAGCACGCACGGCGTAGGTGGGTAGGCGTGGGCGTCTCTAGGCGACGACCTCAGGTGAATGCGGCGATTGCAGGATCGGCGACTTCAGCCCAGACAGGAGCTTGCAGGATCCTCAGCGACTTCAGACAGCGCAGTGGCCTGCAGGATCCGGTGACTGCAGGCGGGACAGAGGTTTGTAGGTTCCGGTGATTTCGGGCGGAACAGAGGTTTGTAGGTTCCGGCGACTCCAGGTAGAGTAGAGACTTGTGGGATCTCGGCGACTTCAGGCAGAGCAACGTTTTGTAGGATCCGGCGACTTCAGGCAGAGCAACGGATCGTAGAGTCCAGTGGCTTCAGGCAGGATAGAGGCTTGCAGGATCCCGGGGCTGAGCGGCCCCGGGATAAGGCCTTTAGAAGATGCTTCCGATACGAGAACTGAAGCAAGACTGAATTTCTTCACCGATTGTTCGGCTTTTATATCTTTCTAGAGAGAACGGAAAAATTATTTAAATTAAACGCAAATTTTTTGTAAATGGTCAAGAGGAAAAAGTATTTATGTGGAATTATCGAAATAGAAACTACAGACCGGTAACAAATTTGAATATAATTTCCATGGAGACCAAATAAACATCAGTAACAGAACATGTCAAATTTTAGTTTTAGGCTTGTTATAAGAAAATGGAAAGATTTAAGTGGAAAAGGAGATATTATTGAAATAGGAAAAAAGGTAGCGCAACTACCCACACAAAGCCCGAAATTGTAGAGTTACGGAAAACTAACTAAAAGATCGAAAAAAGGTAGACTTCATTGACACCAATTTAAAAGTGCTGATAATGTGGAAATACGAAGTAGAAATGATTTGTGATTGTGTTCTTATGGTTTGAAATCGTTACAGGATCCTATGGAAATAAAGGTGATGTAAAATATCCCGATTTGAAGTGAATGCAGAGAATTGAAACAGAATGGAAAAATGGATTTAAATTAATGTAAAATGATAAGTAAGTAGCATAACACTACAATATATTTAAGTGTGTGTGTGTGTGTGTGTGTGTGTGTGTGTGTGTGTGTGTGTGTGTGTGTGTGTGTGTGTGTGTGCGTGTGCGTGTGTGTGTATGTATGTGTATGTGTAAAATTTATCAATTTTAGGTTTTCATCCTAGCCCACTGCAGTACACACATCTCTCACTAACTTTCCGGTTGGCTGGTAGAAAATGCCATATGGCATTAAGTCCGCCGTTTGTACCTTTAGTACAATAAAGTGTATAAATAAATAAATAAATAAATTATTTCGTTGGCGAAAATCAAACACAGAATTTCATACGATAAACGCACAAGTTTCAACGCCCATCATGCCGAATGGTTCGGTTCTCGTATACCGATCCGACCGGAAAGTTCTGTTTACGACTTTGCCTTGGCATATGATTTGACACAACTAGTCACTTCGCCCACCTGAATTCCAGATGTGGAGAATCATGCAGTTTTCCAGTTGAACCTTCTGCGAACCTCTCATCTGGACGGCTATCGAATCTCCGTCGATAGCCCTCTTGGCTCTTCGGATTACTGTCTGATTCGGAGTACAGTGCCGATCACTTGCCCAATGCAGGCGCGATCGGGATGCTGCCGCCATATGTTGCACTATGGGTCATCGGATTGGGATTGGATACGGGTTTTTTTTTTGCATTCTACCCATGGTAGCGGATTTGCTTCACGTTGGACGATGATCCCAAAAAATTGGTTGCCGAGTCTGTCGCCGATGTGGTGCTTCAGGGGATGGAACTTATCATCCCGTCATCTGCAGTGCCTATCAGCGATAAATCCCAGTATTTGTTGGGAACCTCCTGCAAAATTGCTTCGCGACAAAAGCAGAAGTGTTGCAAGGCCTGGGCTGACACAGAGGTGTCCTGGGATAAAAACACGTTTTTTACGTGGTAGAGCCATGCTGCAGCTATATTATGGTTGTACCACGAAAGAGTTGGCTCGACCGGGATAGGACCATGCTCTCAGAGAATAACAGCATAAAATAACAGCTCAGTGTTTCTGTGTTTGGTATGGTGAGTGTAGAAAACCGGAGACCCTTTTTACTGGAAACTAAGCATTCCATCTTAGTCCTCCGTTTGATAGATGTAGATGTCACTTACAACTGATCAGGTGGACTGTGTGCTCGTTTTCCACTCTTATTATATTTAAAAAAAACACAAGCGTACTCAAAACGAAGTATAACTCTGCCTCCATATCTTTCAAAAGAGTTATCGCTAAGGCAATGTCGGAGCACATTGTAGAAGTTTGCCTTATTTCTGGAACTCTTGCGTTCTGATCCCTCACCAAGGTTGTCCAAGGGAATTTCTGTAAGACATCAGTACCATCTGTGCGCAGAGAAGATGACTCGCTGACCCACGCCGCAAAGAAGAAAGCCGATCTTTTGGGTGCTCTTTTTGCATCCAAATCGACTGTCAAAGACGGGGGAACATAACACCGACCACCTCACGGTGTGAGTGCCCCATGTCGGATGTGTTTTTTACGCAGCGCTCGGTGCGCAAAACACTCCTGTCCCTGGACGTCACGTCAACATCGACATCGACAAGTCGAGTGGACCTTATAGAATCCCCCCAATTGTGCTGAAGACGTGTGCTCCAGAGTTAGCGACGGTTCCTACGCATCTTTTTCGGCTTCTACTCTTTAGGCGTCATTCCAGATTCATGGAAGATAGCCTTTGTGCATCCGATCCTTAAAAAATGTGACCCGTCCAAATACAGGTACAGGCCTATCGTTATCACCTCCTCGTTCTCCAAAATAATGGAGTCTATTATTAACTGCTTGCTTATGCGGTACCTTGAAGAGCATCAACTGATTAGTGACTCTCAATATGGTTTTCGTGGAGGTCGCTTAGCTCGTTATCTTTTTGTCTACCTGACTCATCGATGGGCGGAGGCAGTCGATACCAAGCGTGAGGCCCTGCCGGTTAGTTTGGACATAGCGAAGGCCTTCGATCGGGTTGGACACAAAACGCTTCTTTTGAAGCTTCCCTCTTATGGCCTTCCCGAGAAATTATGCAACTGGGTCACCAGTTTTCTTACAGATCAGATGATTAAGGTCGTAGTCGACTGCGCATGCTCCGTCTCCAAGCCTGTAAATGCTGTTGTTCCACAAGGCTACGTGCTATCGCCTACCCTGTTCCTTCTTTTTTTATATAGGATAGGGTGACAAACGAGCACACACTCCACCTGATGGTAAATGGTTGCTGTGGCCCATAGACATCTACATCTATCCTCGTCTGCGAATCAAAATGCAGATGCGTTGTCATCCGTGAGGACTAAGATGGAATGCCTCTTTTCCAGTAAAAAGGGTCTCCGGTTCTCTACACTCCCCATACGAAACACAGCAATGTTAAGCTGCTATTAAACGCTGGTATTCTGCGAGAGCGTGGTTCTTCCCCAGTCGAGCCGACCCATTCGTGCTACAACTATACTACTAATATAGCTGCAACATGGCTCTACCACGTAAAAAAATATCAATCTGCATATCAATGATATGTTGTATACTAATACTACTAACAATCATTGTTATGCAGATGACAGCATTGGCGATGCTTCATACACCGGCCGTGCTTATATTTCTCGGAAACACGTAGATGAGTGCCGGAACAAACTTGTGTCTCAAGTCGAGTCTTTGTTGAACAAAGTCTCGAATTGGGGGCGACTAAATCTAGTCCAGTTTAAGCCCGAAAGAAGGGTTTGCAAAAAAAACCCCTTTTGTCGTATATATCATATATCCTCGATTTTAGGGCACTTCCCTCGTTGCCTCAGCCAGCATCGGAATTCTTGGCGTCGACATTTTATCAGACGTACATTTCTGTAGTCACTTGGAAGGGGAGGCTTAACTGGCATCAAAAAAATTTGTTGTGCTCAGTGGATCGAGACCGTATTTCATGCCGCATCACTGCTTACAGGTTTACAAAGCGTAGGTTCGGCCTCATAAGGAATATTGTTCTCATCTTTGGGCCGTGGCACCTCAGTATTATATCCTTGCACTTGACCATATTCAACGAAAAGTGGCCCCGAATACTCGATGGCTTGATCAACTGACCTTGCGTAGAGACGTTACATATCTATGCATCTTCCACCGCATATACTACGGGGAGTGCTCAGAGGAGTTGTTCGGATTAATTCCAGCTGCTGCATTTCACCATCGTACAATGCTACAGAACTCGAAATTCCATCCTCATCGTCTCGATGGCTGGCGGTCCACTACTGTGCAATTCACGCGGATTTTTCTACTTCACACGACGAAACTGTGTAATATACTGTCACCAGCGGTTATTCGGGATTGATACACCAACCTATGCTCATAAAGGACACTTCACATTTATTCAAAACAACATGCGAGGAATTTATCAAATTAATTGCATCCAGCAAGCAATGCATCAAATGCATGAAACGGAAATAATCAAATAATGACAGTAACGTGAATGGAATATTAGATCACCTGCAAGCGACTACTGCATCGCTGCAATCGTCTAAATACCCTTTAAGAATAATTTTATGGATATGTCCAAACAATACCCACATTTTCAGATATAGAAGCAAAATCTAAGGATCTGACGGGAAGTCATGAGTATCAGCAACAGATTTCAAAACGACCCAAGCGAAACACAATTATGACCATTTTAGCGGTTCTAGTACACTTGAAACACCTGGTGAGTAGATTGAAATTGAGGTGTTTGTTGTCATTACTGATAACTTACTATCTGCTTTAGATAAATGCATTAAAGCATACTAAAATCTAAGTGTCTTTTTGAAATATTTCGACACTTAAAACCTAGTACAACAGAAGAGATTTTTAAAAGAAACTCTAATTGTAGTCAGTGCTTATGCTCATGATTTCAAAGACTGCATAGTCGGCGAGATAGTGCAATTTGCCGAGCTGCTCAAAACGGATGTGGCTGGTGCGATTGACAATACGAAAACCATGCTTGTGTTTTAAGAACCCATAGCAGATCAAGGACCCCTCGATATAATTTGCTACACTGCTACTTGCTACTTGCTGGCACTGAAGAAAGGCAGAACGCGATATGAATTTTCTGCTTCCAAATGTGGTTTAATTACGTCTGGGCAACCATGTTTCTACGTCCTTTATTTAAATGGCATGAATCCTAAGATAATGATTTGTGAGTTTTGAGAGTTGTCCAGAATATATACAACTTCCTGACAGAGTAAACCACTGATACGATATAGAAGATGAACATGAAACGGGAGCTTGCAACTCTACCTATCCCCAAGGCTGTTGCTAGCACTTGAGTCACCTTTAAATTTGTCACTCTACTAAGGGTCGCAATTATAATTTGCATTCGGTCTAACTATGACATAGTTCGATTTAATATGTCGGAGGATCACCCGGAACCCGCAAGTTAAAATACGGTGACAATCGCAACAGGGTTATGTATATTCTTATCTCTCCAGTGATATATTATAACTAAGTATGTCCGTGTAGCGGACAAAAGTGGGGCGGAGTTATTTATTATAAATTTACAATAAACACGTCTAAAAACGAATAGTTCTTAAATATTTCAAAGTTAGAGATAAAAAAACAACATGTTAATAATATGAGCATAGAAAAAAAAATTAGCAGACGTGAGAGTATAAAATACAAATTAAAAAATAAAAGCATGACTCACATTTTACCAGTAGTCGATACACAAATCTCAAAGTTTAAAAATATAACAAGCGCTATTCCATCTGCATTTTCAGGTGACGCTTGTTTACTTATTAACTTATTACTATATTACTATTACTATATAGCTAGATACATCAAAACGATCTAGTACTGTTCCCACTACGTAGATTATCTGTGCTGTGATTAGGTGTAAGAAGTGATGCTCTTAAATTAATTATTTCATATTTAAGTAAGAGAACGCATAAAGTAGTCATTAACAGTATGAGTTCTTCCGGGTCGATGGTACAGAAGGGCGTGCCTCAAGGCTCAATTCTCGGCCCCTTTCTGTTTCTTGTATATATTAATGACTTACCTTACATAGTAGGAGATAACCATGATATAGTATTATTTGCAGATGACACTTCTTTAATTTTCAAATTAAGTCGACAATTGATAAAATATGACGAAGTAAATAATGCTATATCTAAATTAGTAAATTGGTTCAATGTTAATAATTTGCATTTAAATGGCACTAAAACGAAATGTATGAAATTTATGACTCCAAATGTCAAACAATTAAATAGTAATGTAATTTTAAATGGGGAGAAATTGAGTCTTGTAGATACCACCATTTTTCTTGGAATCACACTAGACGCGAAGCTTCAATGGAGCCCCCATATATCAAAACTAGCAAGCAGACTTAGTTCTGCAGCATATGCCGTAAAAAAGATTAGAAGTCTAACTAGTGTTGAAACAGCTAGACTAGTTTACTTTAGCTATTTCCATAGCATAATGTCGTATGGTATTTTGCTATGGGGACACGCAGCTGACACTGAAATTATATTTGTTTTACAGAAGAGGGTCGTAAGAGCAATTTATGATTTAAAGCCTAAAGAGTCGCTGCGACAAAAATTTAAGGAAATTAATATATTAACTTTGGCCTCTCAATACATTTATGAAAATGTAATGTACGTACACAAAAATAAAAGTAGTTTTACAAAAATAAGTGATATTCATTCTGTAAAACAGAACAGACACAAGCTAGTAGTACCAGTTACTCGACTCCATCGAGTCGGTAATTCATTCTTGGGGCGATGTATACGCTTTTACAACAAAGTTCCAGAAAATGTACAAAATTTGACCTGCTCAAAGTTCAAAAACTTTATTAAACTAAGTTTGTATAAAAAGGGTTATTATAATATTAAAGAATTTATAGATGATAATAACCCCTGGAAGTGAGGTGATCGCTCCCAAGCTATTTCTAATTTGTTGTGTTGTTAATTTGTGTAACATACATGATTGTTAAAAAGCTGTTAAAAAAAAAGTCCCGCTGGGTTTCTTGCTGGTTCTTCCCAGTACAGAGGTTTTTTTCGAACCAGTGGTAATTATACAAAAGAGTGACTTTCAATAAGTATTATTTATAATCTATATTGAATAAAAAAGTTTCTGTTTCTGTTTCTGTTTCTTAGTTTGAACGAAATGATAATTAATTTCGAAGGAAATATCAATAAAAATTTTGCATCGGTGTCATAGATAAGGAGTCTACGCTCGTTTCACTACACGCAACTCCTCCGCTTCGAAAGATTGTGTCAGAGTGAGAGTTGAGGGCTACGTCCGCTTCGGACAATTCGCAAAGGAGAAAAATTTAGATTTCATTGGGCCATAGCATCCACTTACCATCAGTTGGACTGTGTACTAATTTGTCACCCTAATTCTATAAAAAAAAGTTGGACTATGAGCTCGTCTGTTATTGTCAATCTTATCCGATAAAAAATAGTTGCTTCACAAGCAATAAAAAAATGTATCGGATCTCCGCCCTAGTAAAAATCATTGTACACATTGTATTCCAGACATAAGTATTCCGATGGATTATTGTTGTGGGGATCGGCAGCTGCTAATGTTGAGAATGCATTGTATGCAGGTACAGTTACGCTTACGTCCAATGTCGACTTTTTACAATTCCCAGTCAGCTTATTCGCATGTTAAATGTATTTACAGCTTAAGTTATATGTCTAGTCTAGTGCTTATAGTTGTAACAAATCGCAGGGCCAGCCGCTGAGAGTAGCCGATGTCGATCTTAATATCAGATGTTTTCGAACGGTTAGCTCTACGTGGCTCTGCTGTGTTTGATCAAATATATTATTGGAAAGCATGACTGTAACGAATAACAACTAAATGAAGAAATTACAAAGAGGTTCATAACCTTTTTGATGAATGCAAAAAATACAAACAAAAACAAATAGACAAATATAACGTCTTAATAACTACGATGACATTCATATTGAACTCGTTTTAAAGTTGACTAATATTAACAGTGGGTAATAAGAGAAAAATTTATGGTACAATAAACGGCACAAGTATTAACAACCAAATAAATAATAACGTTCCACCAAGATATAGATAAACGTAAATTTAAATAGACTGCATTCTAATAAGTTTTTTAAAATCCAAATATTTAAAAAATCCAGTAATTACTTTTTTTATTTGTTTGGATTGCCAACATAAGAAACACCACAATGTATGTTTGGTTACATAACAGTACTGTAAATTTTAGATAATTAACTGCTCTTATAATTATAGGCAATCGCAGCATGCGTTCGTTGGGTTACATGGTATCATGGTGAATGTTAAGGTCGGGTACATTTTAGGTAAACTCGTTGTACAGACGAGATACACGGAACGGGAACATTAGGGGAGTCCTTTTAGATAGATCCTTTTAGATTTACTTAATTGTTTATTATTAGTGTGGAATTGACTTAATCGTGCACTACGCACAAAAACTTTCCCATATACCTAGTAAAAAAAACCCAACAGAATTATGAAACACTGACCTTAATGGTCTCTTTCCCGCTTCTACAAAATATTAACATGGCCGATTATTTTATTTCAAAAATATTGACTTTTAAATAATAAAATAAAATGTTTAAGTTCTTTCTCTCTATAAGTGAGTTTTATTTTTGCCTGAGTGATTGACTGTATAACATTTGACCCGCTAGCTAACCTTGGGTAGCAGTGGCGGATCCAGGATTTTGGTTAAGGAGGGGTCAAGACCCAGCTGAGGAATCAAGGAACATTAACACTTAAAATTAACTCCTCGGAAAACTTTTTGCGAATATTTCAATGCTTCGAGCAGGCTGCCAGATGTAAGTGCTCGTATGCATCTTGGTGTATACATGGCAGAAAAAACGTTCAACCTGTATTCCGTCATTGTCGTACGACAGGATGATTTTATGCGAAGAAAAGCCGGATCGTCACATAATATGTAGATAAAGCGACAATTTGTAAACAAAAATCAATTTGGGAAAAACGATTTTCAGCGCAAGCAGAGAATGTACTAACAACTGGCTTTAGTTCCGGCCCGGTAACAACAGCAAACAAAAAACGTGTGTGTGTAGTTATGTACGCACGTAGGAAGTTATACTTCTTTAGCGTAACAAAACAAACAATTTGAGGGACAATTACCCACTGAAGTTGTCGCTTTTATGTGTCAGTGTGCGCACGCATCGTAACAACTTCATGGTGTCGTTTCTAGGTGTCGATAGCGCACATCGCGCAATCTAAAAATTCACTCTCATAATTTTTCCCAAACGCCCCAAAATGTCAGTGAGCGGCAGACTTACGGTATTATAATAAGCTTTATGTTTTTTTCAGTTAATCCCCTATACCTGAGGTACATGAAATGGGGACTCTTTAGTTTGACCGGCGGTCGATATAGGGACGCTCACGTGTTAAAGGTGTAAAAAATGACCAAGAAAACGTGATAGTAATAAGTCTGCCGCTTTGACATCTTGAAATATTCAATAATAGTTACTGAAAAATAACATTGGCAGACACCTATGACGGTCGCAAGGTTGGCAAGTACAATTTTTTCTTTATAATTTACGTTATTTCAATAAAGCTTCAATTTATATATGTTGTTAATAATATTATTTGACATATATATTTTGCATGGCAGACATATATTATGGTTCTATCACCCAGGCAGACAACGAACTTTAGTGGCGTCCATAAGCGCGTACTATAGCACTCGCTCTATCTAATCCAGGCTTTTTTAGGGTTTCGTAGTTACACAACAAGGAACCCTTATTATTTCGCCATGCCCGCTCTACCATCATCGTCATGCTCTACCACGCGTAGTATCCTCTTATAAATACTTCTTAGTTCCTATCTCTGCTGCTGAGGCTGCTTAGTGCTTAGGGATTTTTAACTTCCTAGAAGGGGTGCTGAACTTGACTAGGGAGCATATAGTGCTCTTGGATGTTTCCCTAATGGTGGTATTTGTCTAGGATTCCAGGATCCACCTACCACCTAGCACCTACTTGTAGCAGTGAGCTAACAGACCTAGCCTAGCATCCTGCCAACAGCCATCATCACCATCAGTCCTGGTATCATCGACTTCCTCCGCTAGCTGGCTGTCTGCGACCATACAAGAACAACGCCTTGATTTCGCTCGCTACGTCAGGCCAATGATCCCTTTTCTAGAATCTAATTATTGTTGTATGTGCGCGGAAGTAAGGATAATATAATAGTTTACTATAAATATTGACTGTTTTAAGAACCCACCTACCTTCTGAACCAACCTAACGGCACACTCATTACATTCATTCAAATTACTGGTAATCTTGTTTAGACAAAATAATATTGAACGTCACGGTCTTCTATTTACTTAAGGCATTAATTTATTTGCGATATTTGATTTCTATCATTGGCTTCATTTAATGCTTATGGGCACCATAAAAAAATGTTGATATATTTTTTGCGTTCGAATAGACATAAAATTTTATAAATGTATACACAGTGAACGTGAGAAGAACTACGTGGGGAAACTCCCTACCCCTCCCCCTTGTGGAAATGTATAGTGTATGAGTAATATTTTTTTGTCAATTCATAACCTCACTTTTTTACACAGGAATATTGACTCAGAGTTACTTCTGCAACGGCTGCGGTGCTGCGGGAATTGCAGCTCCTTCGCTCTTGCGTAACAAACACAGCCATCCATGCTCACCTCCGCAGCTTCGGCTTATTGGTCGCATTCGGCGACCAGTCTCAGCCGCTACGACTCACACAGATGCCTGCCATTTGCTACAGCGGGCGGAAAATTTTAACTTAAGACTTCACACTCACCGTGTTTTTTCGCAGTTTTTTACTCATGTGTGCTCAAGTGAGCTATGAAACCAGAACTGTCACAAAAATTTTAATATGTCCGAAACTATGAAAGCTTTCTTAAGTGACAAACTCTCATTAAAAGTAAAAGCACAGATTAAATAACGGAATATAAAAAACCACTTGTTTTTTATGTTCCGTGGATTAAATAATGTTACTGCGTAAGTAAAAGAGTAAAGTCGCAGCTTACATACGTCTCACAACTGTGCACACTGCACAGCCCTAAAATAAAGGATACCAAAGCCAAATTAGTGGTTGTTAGAATTTTTGTCCGTCTATCTCCCTGTCTATCTATGTATTCATAATTTACGCAAAAACTACTGTACGCATTTCCATGAAATTTTATATGTAGGTAGTTAGTTAGTGACCCGGGGCAAAACTTCTAAAAAGGAGGGTTAAGTATTTCTAGATATAAACGGGATAACGTAGTGTTTTTTTAAAGAAAACCATATTTATAAATAAATTTACAAATTCCATTTAACCGTTGTGTAATCATTTGAAACTATGCCGATTCCTAAGCTCGTATGTGGTTCATAGTCCTGTAACAGTTTCTTCTTTACAGTTTTTATGATTTTTTTATCTAAGCAAATACGAGAGCTAGCCGTAAGATTTTGTGGCACGGAAGCAAAACATAAAGCTTGTAAACTGCTACTTTTTTACTTTTAATGGGCTGTTATGCATATTTTATTTCATACATATTATGTTCGTAGGTGTTAAATTTTTGTTTTATTTATTTAATATTTATTGAACCTTATAAAAAGTACAGGATCACAAGGCGAACTTAATGGTAAACGCATTCTCTACCAGTCAACGTTAGGGTATAAGATAGATCATAAGAAAAAATAACATAAGATACTTAAACTTAACTTAACTTAACTTATCTTCACGCACAATCCCTGACGGGGAGCCAGAGAGAACAGATCGCCAAGTGTCACGATCCTTACATACCTCTTTCGCTTCTTTCAAATTCATTATCTTCTTCATACATGCACGTTTAGGTATCCGAGTACTCTTGACCCTCCCCTCTTCGAGTAGTTTGCTCACATGGTCTTCGAAAGTTAGTCTCGGTCTACCTCGACACCTTTTAATATTAACTTTCGCGCTATATATTTTCTTCACCATTCGGTATTCACTCATTCGCTCAACGTGCCCAAACCATCGAAGGACGCCCCTGTCAATTTTTGTGATAAGGTCATCTTTCAAACCTGCCATATTGCGAATCTCTTCGTTTCGCTTTCGGTCGGCCATGGTAACGCCGCACATTTTACGAAGAGATCGCATCTCCACTGCATTCAACTTGCTTTTATGCTTCATCTGGCATACCCAGGTTTCGCTGCCATATAACAAAGTCGGTACCAACACTGCGTTATGTATTGCAAGGCGTGCACTCTTCACTACGCCTTGCCTTTTGACTAACGCAGCCAGGGCACCATTGACTTTGTTTCCGGCAGCGACACGCCTGTCCACATCTAAATCACATCTTCCATCCCGGCTAAAAGCACTCCCCAAGTATACAATTTCATTTACCTGTTCTAGACATTCCTGATTTACCCATATTTCACACTTCGTTCTCTCTTCGTCCCTTTCAAATACCAGAACCTTAGTTTTATTAGCATTCAAACGGAGACCTTTAATTTCACATTCCTCTTTCATACACGTGACTAATGCCTGCAGTTCTGCCTCTGATGGTGCAATAAGCACTGCATCATCAGCATACAGCAGACAATTTACTTTTATGTCACCCAATTTCACACCCAAACAGCAAACAACTTTCAGCTTCTGTAAACAGCTGTCGAGATACAGTATGAACAGCCAGGAAGACATGACACAACCCTGTTTTACGCCCGTTTGGACGCTAAACATGGGTGACAGCCCTACCCGCACACAGGCTTTACAGTCACAGTAAAGTGACTGCACAGCCCTTAGCAATCGACCATCCACACCGTACCCCGGCAACAGTTTCCACATTTTCTTCCTTACAACCTTATCAAATGCTTTCTCAAGATCCACAAAAGCACAGAAAATCTTCTGGTTAGCAGCCAGAAGCTTTTCCGTGATCATGCGTAGAGAAAACATTTGATCCGTGCATCCTCTTCCAGGTCTAAATCCGCATTGTGCCTCCCATAGAATTCTTTCCGATTTCTCTTGCATCCTACGTGTCAAAACCTTCGAGTAAACTTTACTTGCTAAACTGGTCAAGCTGATCGCCCGATAGCACCCGCAGTCAAAATGTGAACCTTTACCTTTATTTAAAGGCACAATGACTGCGGATCGCCAATCATCCGGGACATCCCCTGGCTGCCAGCACAAATTGCACAGCAGACAAAAGCTGTCCCAGACGCGAGGCCCACCATACTTGACCATTTCAGCAGTAACTCTGTCTAGTCCCGCAGCCTTACCACATTTCAAACTTCGAATCGCACGTTCAATCTCTTTCATACTGATGACCTCAGTGTCATCGAGGTCCGGGTTTGGCGTACCAGTCACGGCGTCATCCCCGGATCCCTCACTAAGATCATCACACGCATACATTTCTCTATAAAATTCGCTCCATCGCTGCATGACGTCCGATTTTTCTGTGAGGACGTCATTAGTTCCCGAAAGCACTTTGTTCATTCTTAAGGCCGTCGCACCACTTCGGGTCCTTCCAACCTCTTTCCAGAAGAGTTTGGAGTTCTCCTTAAAGTTGTGCGACAACCTTTCGTCCGCTTCCATTCTACACCTTTCACGCATTTCCTCAATCAATGCTTTCGTGTGAACTTTCTGCAGCTTATATCTTTATTTCATCTTCTCTCTCATATCCTTATCATTACTAGAGGCCAAGTAGTCTAACCATGCTTTCTTCTTCTTCTCTACTGCTTCTTTCACTTCATCATTCCACCATGCATCTCCTCTTTTACTACTGCCTCTTTTTATTGTTCCACACACTTCTTCCGCTGCACTTACCATTCCATCCCTAAGGTTCCGCCATCTTCTTTGCACACATTCATTTCTGCCATCGATGGTGTCAAGCTTTTCGGCTACCCTCTCATGATATTTGACCCTAGTATCCGCTTCCTGAAGCTTCCAGCTTCGGATGCGACAGACCGACTGTGGTTCTGTTACTGCCGTCCGGTAGCGCCAACCCGCGAACAGACCCCTAAATCTAGTAACCACTAGATAGTGATCCGTTCCCTGGGTCAGCACCCCTGAACACTCGCGTATCCATCACCTGTTTTCGCAGTCGGTCATCCACCCGAAACAAATCGATCATACTTCTCTCATTCTTTCTATCTCTAGTATACATATGGATTTTCTTGTGATTAAACATAGTGTTTGTCACAAGAAGACCCTTTTCCTTACATACCGCCAGTATAAGCTTGCCAGCATCATTAACCCTTTTATCGCCAAACTTTCCAAGCACCGACTCGTACCCTGGTCGAGCGGTACCAACCCATCCATTCAAATCACCACACACAACAATTCTTTCGTTTTCGCTAGCCAAATCTAGAACTTCTCTTACATTCTCCCAAAACTCCTCCAGCTCAGCCCTGGACGACGAAGCTACCGGCGCATAAACAGCCAAAAGGAATAACTTCGTCAGTCCCAATTTAAAGCGAACCCAGAGAAGTCTTGAGTTCACAACCTTATATTCAGTCATAACATCGACCAACCGAGACGACAGCAGCACCCCCACTCCCTGGCGGGCGCTCTCGCTCTCCGGGACTCCGGACCATAGAGCTAACGCCCCGTCAGGGAGCTCTTCAGTACCACTGCCCTTCCGTTTGGTCTCCGACATACACACGACATCTAATTCTCTTTCTTTCATTATTTCAATCAACTCATTCGTCTTATCTTTCATGCCTCCTCTAACGTTCCACGTGCCAACTCTGCACTCTGTCCTCCACCTTCCGCCGTTTCGGGCTGTGCGTGACGGGTGGCGGTCCCCATCGCCGCTTTGCGCGCTGCATTCCACACCAACGGGGACTAGCAGGTGTGCGTCGCCTTGGGGGGACGCCCTAACCCTCGTTGGCATGGGTGCGCAGCTATGTAGAATTGCAGCCCTGAAAATGGCTGGCAGGGGTCGCGACGAGCACGCTTCTACAATGACAACTTCTACAATGACAGATACTTAAAGATACATAATATACTGATTAAACTAAAACAGAGATGAAATGAAATAAAAGTTTATTGTTTCCAACATATTTATAAATTAGTACAAGTTTGAGGACTTCTTTTAAGTATAAAGGTATCTGTGGTAGAAGGTCCTCATTCTCCCTGAGCTACGTACATTCAATATAAAATTAAAAATTTTGTATAATATAAATTATTAAGAAATCTATTGGTCAGACCTTGACCAAATTTATATGCATGAGAAGCACGAGCTTTCAAATAAAAAGAGAATCATCAAAATAGGTTCATCTAGCAAAAAGTTCTGAACTCACACATAAAAAATACGGTCGAATTGAAAACCTCCTCCTTTCTTGAAGTCGGTTGAAAAGTGAAACATAGCATATGCATGTGCATAAGCGTGCGTGTGTGTGTGTGTGTGAGATGTGTGAGAAAAAGACAGTGAGTGAATGTGTTTCAAGGATAAATTCTAATAAAGCTTCAATTTGATCGTAATTGTCTTAACCTTTCAAGCGTCGGAATATCCGTATACGTGTAGGCGATTTACTTGTCATTTTTTTTAATAACTGTCTTTATGGCTCTGGGTTCTAACCCTTCTGAGCCTGAAGTTATAATGTATAATTATCCTTCATAGTACCTTGAACGTTGCGTGTCGTGTCGATGCGTTACATTGTGCAGCCTTTAGGAGATTTTGATGGCAATTTGAGCCAGCAGACAGCTGACAGTTGGCGACGGTAGCTCAAGGCGCCTAAGCAGACAGACACCATATTTTGAGAATCACATCACCATCAGAGCACTTGTTTCACCGTTACCACTAATAGTTCACATGCAAAAGCAAACACTTAATACACAAAATCACACCACTTTTACATATCAAAATCCACTTTAAACCATTATTTAAACAATAATACAGAAGCAGCAAACCACCGCCGGTCAAGTTCTCGCCAAAACTCTATATACTTGTCAAAGTTATAGACCCCGCCAAAGAGTATAGTAATGAGTAATATTTAGAAGGAACCACTTAGAACAATAGAGACTGTTAAGAACTTAGAGTACAAATACGTAAGGTATAGAGCGCGCGTATCGCTTAGTGCCCATTATACCAAGCGTAACCAGATGTTCTATAGATACTGATACATAGTTGAGAGTGGTTTAATAGTGATGTGCCAAGATTGACGCCTATGTGTTTTTGTACTTAAGTTATTAATTTGATTATGTAAGTATTTGTAAATATTAGGTAAGCGATAACTATAAGGTTATGTTTTAGCTCAATAAAACAGAGGTACGAATTTATGAAACGATGTTTATTAATCAAACACAAAAGGCTCCGTGGCGCAGTTGGCTTAGTAATGAATTGTTGCACTGGGGGCCGCGGGTTCGAATCCCGCACGGAACAAGTATTTGAATAGCCTACAAATAATTGTTCCGGGTCTGGATGTTTGACCTCGTGCAATCTATGTTTGTAAACTGCTTCCACGATACAGGAGAAAATCCTAGTGAGAGGGTAACGTTTTTAAAAAAAATCTAATTAAATTACTCCCCCTTATAACCTATAACCCCTTACAACTTCTCAAAACATTTTATTTATGGGCAACGTCTTGCTATCGTCGTTTCTCTAGCGCTCACTTGACCTTCATATAAATAATGCGATATTTCAATTGTTGATAATTTTTTTATTTTTGGATAAGAATATAGTAATGACTTCGTTATATTTACCTTCGTTTAAAATAAATATTGTCTTTTGCCTGACCATATAGGTCTTAGGTACTCTTTGGCTTGACCATAGGTCCATAGACTTAAAGAGTATATTGGCGTATAGATAACCTGACAGCCCGAAAACCGGTTTCCCCGGAATTTCTTTTTTAACATATACTTAATATATATAGGTAGATACTTAACTAAGTATATACCTATTTATATTTTATATATTTATAAAATATTTTGATGGGGAAATAAAAAACGAGAACACGACGTACATAATGGTTGCTTTATTTTTGAAATCAGTATTACTTTTGATAATTACAAACATTTAATAATTAATAATTAAACACATTATAGAAGTTTATTTTAACATTCGACTTAAATATGAATGTAAACTTAAATTTAATTAAGGAAACTCGTAGGAATCAGTTAAATAATATTGCTCTGTTTAAAGGCCAATATGTTTATGATTCTTCATCATGCTTCATGTTTATATTCTTTTATCTGTCCCTGAAAAGTATAAAGTAATAATAAACTTATTATCATTTTAGCTGCATCAATTTTAAAACATTCTCTTACCAGAGTAAAGTGCACCATCTGTCTGAAATTACAGATGCACTCTCAATTCTCTCAAACTTGGTAGATATGTTAAGAAAATGGTCACTCATTCATAAGCTGACCGCGACAAGTGCATTTTAATCTCGCAGTTTTATTGATCCGCGCAGATTACTTAACAACGAGTTCCTCTTCTCTACGACTAACGCTGTAGGCGATGAACCACGCTATTTGAGCCCTCAGCACAATGTCGTCGGCCATCAAACATGAAGCGGGTATCGAGTGTTGTGAGTATGAAATACTATGGAATTTGTACTATCCTGGCACATTGAACCGCGCGTATGTGGTGCGTCAAAAGCATTACTAAATATTATATTATATCTAACTACGCTAAAAGTTTTATCATTGTGACTTGGGAATATAATCCGAAGCTCCGCGCAACCCGTTGGGGAAAATAGCGTGATGCTATGAATATTGCACTATGAACGTGAGGTGCGGGTTGTGAAGTAAGGTTATACATATTTTTGGTTGATAAATAGATACTTAGTTGGGTTCATAATGGTTTAAATAGGATAATCTCAACATTTTTTATCTTTAATGTACTACAGTTTTATAATGTATAAAAATCTGTCTCTATTTTTTTCAAAAGTTTTGAAAGTAAAATTTTTGAAGTGTTATTATTATAACAATATTATACTTAGTGGTACAAATAATGTAAAAATGGCTCCTTTTAAAAAAACATTTTTTTTTCTACTTTTTCTTTTATACTTCTCAAGTAAATATTTGCTGCAAATCGTTGAGTTTGTCTTTGGCTTCCAACAAACCCATCCAATTAACCTTAACCATTTTTTCTAATTATAGGATCCGAAGGGAATCTGCTTGACAAACGGAAAAATAAAATTAAATTTATAGAACGCAAACCGAGGATTTATTTTCTTATTTTGTGGGCAAGTCTATCGATTCAATATAAACATTCATGATAAATATCGACATTAATTTTGATATGGTTTAGTTAATCCCTAGCGGAGATGTAAAATATATTGTACGAAAATGTATTTACCAAATTCATGCATATTATCAACAACGTCACCTTTTTCTTTGCAAAATATCAAAATTAACAAAATAATTGAAAGCATTCTATATTTTAAACAGTATATAACATAAATTTTAACAAAAATATACGCGTCATAACATTGACGACGTCTTGAGAATTTACCTGTGAAATGTGCAATTATCAGGATTATTTCTGTTATTAACACCACAGTCACTCACAGAACAAGTAAACATTTTGGAAAACGGTTATTTACTAAAAATAACCACTATTATACTCTAAAAGATTACAAAATACTAGGAACTTATTTCTTGCGTGCCGACTTGCGCCAACTTATCATTCAAAATCGGTTACAGAGTATGACATTTGGTAATCTTTTCTATCTTGCATTTTGCCATAATGAATTTTCTTCTTTGTATGTCTATACGCTAGTATAGTTCTAGCAATTTGGGACAGTTTATTCGTCCATGCCTGGTGTCCGTACAAGATATGTACAGACTACAGAAATAAAGTTACGGCGTTCTTCGAGCGTAAGTAGAGAATACATGAGTAGTTAAGATGTACCATTTCTGGTTCACTGAGTCCGAACTGGTAAAACTCACCATCCTCAGCCCTCATCGGCTGACGGTGGATCGACGGATCCTAAATAAAAAGGTTTTGACATGCTCTGATCCCGAATCCGCGGTCCGTTTTTGCGTGGGATGCGCGGTTCCGGAGATGTGCAGATCAATTAGCTAATATCTAATTGATATCTGATGGGCCTGCACCCTCATTAGCGTTCCATTATTCAGCCTTTCCTCTTTACTATTGTTCCTTGAACACTGTCATTACCGCTCTTATCTATTAATCGTTGTACACGTTGTACAAACTGCTATTGTATTATACTTCTTTGTTCATTACTACCACGCTATTCTGAATCATCAATAAAACACACTTCTAAAGTTTATACATATATAACTGTTTTACTCATAAGAAAATCTATGCATTAAAAATGTAAATATTAATAAGAAATGGTGTTTTGAAAACAAAGTGATTGTTTGATTTTCAATAAAATATATGTAAATAAAAACTTCATCTTTTAATTTAAACTATCCTTGTGTTCGAGGAGAAAAAAAAACAATAGTTTCAGATCAGCAACGATTAGTTTTAATAAAGTAACTTTTTTTTTGTACCACATCGCATTTTTAAGGATGAAGTAGAACCTCTACAGCACGGCTAGCATGGGCTGGGGACAAAAATTTTATCCCCCGATTATATCCACTGACAAGAGATAAAATTATCTTGTCCCTATGCCGAAGCACGGCAACGGGGAGAAGTATATCCCCGTTTGACGTAACGAGTAGACATATATCTGCCGTCCGTAGCATGGAGCCAAATGAAAGGTAAAACATTATGCTTTTTTGACATTTGAAAGGGACAATTTAATCCTAGTCCATTGAACGTGGGTTTAAGTTTATATTCATACAAAAAATCTATCTAAGTCTAAGTATATCTCCCATTTTATCTACTTTGGTTATTATATCCACCGGTGTATCCATGCTCGAAGGGTGGATAAAACTCAGCGAGGGGATAAACATTTTCTCCTTTCCCCGGGGATAAAATTGTCTCCTGCCCATGCTAGCCCTGCTGGAGAGAATTGGTAGGAATGATCAATCATAGTGATTTCTAAGAAGACGTGTCCACTCCTGCAGGGAACAGTGTCGGTAACGATGATCAAGTGGATTGTCTAACGTGTCACATATTTATCAAGAAAAAGTATTTAACTAATCATTTTAAAAGTAATGTTCACAAAAATAATCTTTTAAATTCACATAATTCTTTATTAAACGTTAGTCTTATCATCATATGAAGATTTTATATAATAACCAAAACTATTCACTTCATGTTTCTGAATATTATGTGTGATAGGTTTGGATGAATCGTTAGAACATGATTCTATTGGTTTTAAAATGCTTTAAAATCAGCATAAACTACGAATGGTATTTAACTTTTTTTTTCATAACTATCAAATTTAATTTTATCATTTGAAATAGGTTGAACAAACCAATTCTTTTTTAAAGTTTCGTTGTTTGGTAATTCTGTACAAATGTCGGCACAATCCTATTATTCATGGTTATTTAACCTTTCCTGAGATGGAAAATTAAGTAGACATGCTACGCAAATACACATGACGGGACCGTCTTTTGAAATTTGTTAATTAAATAATATTATCATTTAATTTCTCTACTTTTGCTATGTCAGAAATTTTAACTGGAAAGGAAATTACCATCAAATTAAAGTGTAATGAATGACTTTATTTACATAATACTTATTTTGTACACACCAACACAAGTGTCTATGACTACTTAAAGGGAAAACTCGATAAATCTTTGTTATAAGACTTTTTGAAAATAAAGGAATTTTTATTTTATTTTATTTTATCTACAATATTAAAAACTATAATAATAATAAAAAAACTAAAACTAGAAACTTAAATATCAAATAGTCCTACTCACCGCGGTATCGTGCCAAGACCGCTGGCTGCGTTTCCCCGCTGAATGGCTACACTTAGCCTTTGAGCGAGGAAAGAACCAGCCCTCTTATCATCAAATTTAAGTTTACTTGCATGTTAAGCGTAGGATGATACCCAATCCGCGTTTTTGTTGACGAGATATAACGCTGAGAGTAACGCCCATTTAAAACAAAAATAATCTTCGTTTTTTACATTTATAACAGCCTTTTTAAATTAGATGTCACGGGGAAGATCTGTGTATGAAGTACCGCGTAGGGGTTAAATTTTTTTTATAAGATAAGATAAGATAATACCACTCCCCGTGGTAGATGCGAAAGAAAATGCAAAGGGATGCAACATCTCTTCGCAGTGCCAACGATTCAAGCCGATCGGAAAGGACTTGGTCGTCGACGATTCGAGCCGCTCTGCGCTGGATGCGGTCAAGTGGAAGGAGCTGGCACTGGGGAGTCTCTGCCCAGAGATGGGAACAGTATTCCATCTGAGGCCGAACCTGCGCCTTGTAAAGTTGCAGGTGGTGTGCCGGCATGAAATACTGTCCCGCTCTGCTGAGCACGCCAAGCTTTTTAGAGGCTAATTTGGCCTTCTCTTCCAAGTGACCACGAAACTGCACGTCACTCGATATGTCGACTCCGAGGATTCCGATACTGGCTGAAGCAAGAAGGGGAGTGCCTTGAAAATGAGGAGATACGACAATGGGGTTCTTTTTAGCGGTAAACGCGCAAACTTGTGTCTTCTGACGATTAAACTAGACTAGATTTAGTCGCCCCCAATCTGAGACTTTGTTCAGCAAAGACTTGACTTCAGACACATGTTTGTTCCGGTACTCGGCGACGTTTTTCCGAGAAATATTGGCACAGCCGGTGTATAGAGCATCACCAGTGCTGTCATCCGCATAGCAATGAATGTTACCAGTTAGCAACATATCATTGATATGCAGAAGAAACAGCGTTGGTGATAGCACACAGCCTTGTGGAACACCAGCGTTAATAGACTTGTAGTCGGAGCATGCACCGTCTACAACGACCTTGATGCTCCGATCTACAAGGAAGCTGTTGATCCAATTGCACAATTTCTCGGGAAGCCCATAGGAAGGGAGCTTCGAAAGAAGCGCTTTGTGCCAAACCCGATCAAAGGCCTTCGCAATGTCCAAACTAACGGCCAACGCCTACCCCTTGGTCTCTACTGCCTCTGCCCATCTATGAGTCAGGTAGACTAGAAGATCACTAGCTGATCGACCCCGACGAAAACCGTATTGGCGGCCACTAATCAGCTGGTGATCCTCAAGGTACCGCATGAGCTGGCAGTTAATAATGGATTCCATTATTTTGGAGAACAAGGAGGTGATGGCAATAGGCCTATACTTGGACGAGTCTGAGCGGTTGCCTTTTTTAGGGATCGGGTGGACAAACTGTCTTCCATGAATTCGGGACTACGCCTTGGGAGTAGGAGTACCGGTAAACACTCGTTAGGACCGGTGCCAACTTCGGAGCACACGTCCTCAGTACAATTGGAGGGATTCCGTCAGGCCCACTCGACTTCTGGAAGTCCAGGGAGAGGAGTGCTTTACGAACCGAGCGCTGTGAGAACAGCACATCCGGCATGGAGCACTCACACCGTGGGATGATCGGCGGTGTTTTCCTCCCGTCATCAAGAGTCGATTTGGACGCAAAAAGGGAGCCTAAAAGATCGGCTTTGTCTTTTGCGGCATGGGCCAGTGAATCGTCCTCCCTGTGCAGAGATGGTATGAAATTCCCTTGGATGGCCTTGGCGAGAGACCAGAATGCACGGTTTCCCGAAGGAAGGCGAACTAGTTTCTTGCCAATTCTGCCTATGTGTTCTGACTTTGCCTTGGCAATAACTCTTTTGAAGGACCTGGAGGCGAAGTTATACTTCTTTTTAAGTGTGCTGGTGCTTACATCCCGAGTCGCCGAAGCCGCAGCCCAGGCTTGATAACACTCCTGCTTACTGCGTAATGCAGTCTTACAGGAGCGACCAAACCAAGGCTGAGATTTGCCTCCAATGGGTACCACAAATAATGGAATAAATAGTTCCATTCCCTGTAGCACCACATCAGTGACAGAGTCAGCAACAGCGCTGGGATCATCCGGCGAGAAGCAAACCCGCCTGGGTAGGATGCAAAGAAAGACCGCATTCCGTCCTAATCCGCCGACCTGTAATGCCAAACACGGCGGCAACCTGCAGAACGCAACCGCGAGGGTAGCGTGAGTGGCACCACATTCAGGATCAGACAATGGTCCGAAGAGCCTAAAGGGGCATCGACGTAAACCTGATATCCGTCCGGATGAGAGGTCAGCAGAAGGTCCAACAGGGAAGATGTATGATCCTGCACATCTGGAATCCGCGTAGGCGAAGTAACCAGTTGTGTCAGACCATATGCCAAGGCCAAGTCATAAACAGATCTCCCCGCATGATCGGTTAAACGTGAACCCAGCCATTCGGCGTGGTGGACGTTAAAATGGCCAAGGATCACGATCTCTTCGGATGGGACCTGTTGTAGCAAGGAATCTGTAGCCATTTGGATGTGGTCGATGAGTCGGTTTGTTTCGGCATTACCGCTATGGGACCGTCGCTCGCGTCGGCTCGCGGCGTCGTCGCTCTCTACGCGTAGCCAAAGGATGGACAGGTCCGAACCTTCAAGACTGCGGAGGCGTCGAGAACAGATGTCCTCTCTGACATACACGCAAACTCCAGCCCGAGGCACAAAGACTCTGGATTCCACAGACAAACTGTGTAAACAGTTTTGTGGGAATATGTTTTACTGTATGGCTGTGTCGATTTGTTTAATAAAATAAAGGAAAAAAGTTTGTACCCCGGGTAGGAGAGATACGAAGTATCAGCCGGAGAGGACACCTACGTCTCGGTCAGAAAGAGCAAGGCTGGCTTCGCCGTCTCGAGATGGTAATGGACGGCGTTTAAGTTCGAGTGAAGTCCCCTGATGTATCATGAATGATTGTATCATGAACACTCTATTAGAAAGAAATGCAGCGCCTAACTCGGTGCCTTTCATTCATTTCAAGGTCACTGAATTAGGAACGATTCTCTAGTATGAAGTGCGCACTCCCTATATGTTACAACCTCCTTGATAGGTGTATAGGTGTGGCTAAACGTAGTGATTATATTCTCTTTGGGTGTGGCCAGTGGCAGTAACAACCTGAGAATATATTATCAGAATTCAAAACGCAAGAGGCTTGCGCACTAAAACCTTTGAGCATAGAAAATAGAGGAGCTTGTATAACCAATAAAACATAACAATAAACAATATATTTATATTTGTATAACCAATAAAACATATAGACGCTCTGGGCAGCTCCTCTATTTTCTATGCTCAAAGGTTTTAGAACAGATGTCCTCTCTGACATACACGCAAACTCCAGCCCGAGGCACAAAGGCTCTGGATTCCACAGACAAACTGTGTAAACAGTTTTGTGGGAATATGTTTATATATATTATATTCTATATGTTTTATTGGTTATACAAATATGGTTATATATTTGTATAACCAATAAAACATATAGACGCTCTGGCCAGCTCCTCTATTTTCTATGCTCAAAGGTTTTAGTGCGCAAGCCTCTTGCGTTTTGAATTCTGATAATATATTCTCAGGTTGTTACTGCCACTAGCCACACCCAAAGAGAATATAATCACTATGTTTAGCCACACCTATAATACTTACACCTATCAAGGAGGTTGTAACATATAGGGAGTGCGCACTTCATACTAGAGAATCGTTCCTAATTCAGTGACCTTGAAATGAATGAAAGGCACCGAGTTAGGCGTTGCATTTCTTTCTAATAGAGTGTTCATGATACAATATTTTGAGAATATTATTAGTATACATACTATACATCAACATTTATGATATATGTGATGATACAAGAATAGTATCATCACATATTCATCACGAAAACGAAATTCGTATTTTTGCAATATGGAAAGTGCTGAATAGTGTTATAATTAAACTCCGATTAATATTTTGATTACATGATTGCTTCGGTACAGTATCAAACCTTATGGTAACTAGTGGCGGCGTAGCGTGGGTTGACACCCAGAGCGGTTTTCTATCAAGCACCCCACAAAATAAAACAAAAAATGCTATACACGCTAACGGGACTTTATTTTGCTACAATATTCTAATATATTATCAAAGTTTACTTTCTTGTCATTTTCGATAGATAAAATGGAAAGATTGGTTAGTCCCGCTTGGCTCATTGTGGACTTTAAGTTAGATTTTATTAACTTGAGTTTTGATAAGCTTCTGTCACATGAAACTTAATAGTAAAAAAAATCTAAGACGTCAGCGTTAGGTTCGGAACAGATTCAGAATAGCCCAATTTTACAAAAAAAGCTCCAATGAGTTATATTGAACCGCTTCTTGGGAAGAAATGCTGGCAGCTTTTAAGTCGTGTAGTCTCTAAAATTATATATCCTGCAGAAAAATCATCGTAGATTTTTGTCAGATTTTGAACTATTATTTGAAGATCTTCATCTGGTGACGTTAGCAGAGTGTAAAGCTGAACAAGTCCAAGTTCCTTACATTATTGTCGCAGCGACTCTTTAGGCTTTAAATCATAAATTGCTCTTATGGCTCTCTTCTATGAAACAGAAACTTTTTTATTCAATATAGATTATAAATAATATTTATTGAAAGTCACTCTTTTGTATAATTACCACTATAAAACAAATATAGTTTCAGTGTCAGCTGCGTATCCCCATAGCAAAATACCATACGATATTATGCTATGGAAATAGCTAAAGTAAACTAGTCTAGCTGTTTCAACACTGGTAAGACTTCTAAACTTTTTCACATCATATGCTGCAGAGCTAAGTCTGCTTGCTAATTTTGATACATGGGCGCTCCATTGAAGCTTGGCATCTAATGTGATTCCGAGAAAAATGGTGGTATCTACAACACTCAGTTTATCTCTTTTTAAAATTACATTAGAATTTAATTGTTTGACATTTGGAGTCATAATTTTCATACATTAAATTGTTAGTGTAGTTAGTTAATGGTTTTTTTTCGTGTTACTTAATAATAAGCTTAATTAAAATACAATATGGAATATACCAACTATGATTAGCGATAAAACATGTGTGATTATTGTTCTAGCATACGTCTAAAATATTATTTTATGTCAATAACTATGTCTAAACGTTGGTAATTTTTTTATTTTGTGTAAACATTTATCAATATTAGAAGGAGATAAAATACCTAACTCGGTGCCTCTCTTTCTAAGAAAAATGAGGAATGGTTACAATGTTCCAAGCGCTCACTCCCTATATTATATTATAACCTCCTTGACACCTATTTTACCTATACCTACTATTATTATGTAGCACAGCCATTTTCAAGCCTATCTATAACCAAAATAATTTTACTATTGTAAAAGAATGTATATCTCCCATCATATTTCAAAAACCCGTTAATTAAATTAATAAACGATGCACAATTATTTAAAAATTCACTAAGACTATAACAAGTTAGCATTAAGTATTTACAAACGGGTAGAAAAAATAAAATTGTATCACCTAATGAGTGCAAAATGTGTTGCATACTTAAGCGACCGTTAACAGAAGCGAGCAACTGATAACCGGTAGGAAAATTTAAGAAATAGCGATGCGTCAACGAAGCAGGTAAGGCAGGGGTAACAAGCATTTTGTATTTTTTTTTAAAACAGCTTCGTATGACGAGTACCATAAAAGTATAAGTTGATTACACAGAAGTAAGAATAGTTAATAAAATTATAAGAAATAATAAACAAAGATATTAATAAATAATAAATTAAGCTATTTTGTTTAAATCAGCCTCTTTTGCAATAATTAAAACCGGCGAAGTATAATTTTTACGTATATGAATTTTTCCGTATTTGACCCAGATGTAAGAATAACCTCGGTCTTTTGCTAAGGCCCTTGTTTTGGTAAGAAGTTTTTGTGCTCTGGAGTCAAATGATCATTTACGAAAACGCGTTAACGATTGCCTCCAAATCCAACATCCTTCGCCTCTAGAGTTTTGCACGCGAGCGCTGCCGCTCAAATTCCTCTTAGACATAACGATTTATGAAATTGATTATGATGGCTTTTTCTTTGGTATTAAACATTGGTACTCGGGATATGTAATTGTTTTGAGATTTTTGGAATTCATACCCTCCATCCATACTTTACCTATAGACTCCGCGATTTCAAATAGGTTTTCATTGGGCTTTAGGGGATGCCCTTAACCTCAACATTACTAAGCCGTGACCATTGTCCCTTTGTCTCAATAACACTTTTAAAATTTGCTATCTCCTTGTTGGCCTCAGCGAGAGAATTTTGAATCTTTCTATCTGAGATACACCACGGTCCAAACTGGAGACTTGATCTTGAAAAGATTTAAGTGAACTACTGTTGTACTCACAAGACTCTTTCAGATGGATTAATTCAACTTTAAAAGATCCGGTAACCAGCTTCTTCATCCCACGAATCTCTTTAAGAATAAAATCCCAGGTCGCCAACTTCCCACCAGTATTGCCACCAGGAGTAACCTCGCAACTTGGACGGGAGTGGCTTATGGACACCATATTGCAGTGAAGGCATTTCCAACGATCTCTTCGATCTGCTCCTAAGTTCCAAAAACCTCGCTCCGTTATATCAGCACAGCCAAAGTCGTAGTGCTTTTTACAAACATATCAATGGGCTCCATCATTAAACTCTTTTGAACATGATTCACAGATATTAATCGTTGAAGTAACAGTATAAATGACTACAATTACAAAGAAAAAAGGTTGGTGATATCATATGCTGTACGTCGTAAGACGTAGATACGTAAACAATAGAGTGCAAACCTTTATAGTTCGGCCGTTCAGAGAATGCGTTCCTGACACGTCGCGATTGAACTGACGACGTAACTTTGTAATGGCGTTGCAGTTACGATAAAAATATTTTTATTGGTTGTTTACCGTTTTAACAATTGATGAGCATTAAAACAACATTATTATATCAATAATCAATGAATGTTATAATTTTGTGCCAAACTGAGTGTCAAATAACTTGGTAAACAATATTTTTCTAAATCTATACTGCGCTATTACAAGGTTATGTCAGCGCTTTATATTTGTAGTGATGTGCTAACAATAACAGGCAATAACATTATCGTAATCTGTTCTTATACAGTTATACTTTATAAAATAATACGTTTTGTTTTTCTTTTTAAGAATTTTAAAATAATGCACTATAATAACTGGAAATGGAATGGAATATTTTATTAAATATAAAAATAAAACTACGACTAAACCGAACGCGCGAAAGAAAGTAGCAATTTTATATTTAAGTTGAAAATGGTAACCCCAAAAGACGTTATGGGCCGCCATTTTGTGACGCTAAAACAGTCGTCTGTTGTCGCTTCGTGCGCATAGACCACGTTCTTCAAGTGTTTTCGATCTGTTTTTATTTGATTACCCGGCTTTCGTTTAATGGACTGTTTCTGCTTGTCAAACTGACATTGGCGCTAAATCGGACTTCGATTGTGTTTTGTATTGCGTTCTTTTTACTTTTGGTGCATAATAATGCCTAAACGTGGACAAACATTGAAAAGTGGAACCCGTGAGTTAATCATCGAGCTGCAAGATTACTTTGAGCGGGAGCGGCAAAATGGCGGACCCCTGTTACCTGTCGAACAAGTACAAGAATGCGTCTCTCAGGCGCTTGGAGTTAGCAAACGGACGATAACAAATATTAATAAAGAAAAGTTCGGCTCTACTGGCACGGAAGATAATTTTTTACGTACTCCGAAGAAGAAACGTAGAACTAAACCCGTGACAGATATTGACACCTTTGACGCCGATTGCATTGCAGAAATCATATATGTGGTTACTATTCCAGAAATTAATATATCAACAGGAAGAAGCTTTTGGCATCGTTAAGAAAAGCTGGACTGTTTAGCGGGGGTAAAACTGCTTTAACCAAAATCTTAAAAGATATTGGTTTTTCGTATAAAAAACAGACAAAAGAAAAATGTTATTAGAACGATACGACATAATTTTAAAACGGATAAGTTTTTTGAGAGAAGCAAAAAATATTGATAACTGGGATAATGTCGTGTTCATTGACGAGACATGGCTAAACGCCAATCACACGGTTTCCCGTTCTTGGACGGATGATTGCACAAGCGTCGACGTCGAAAGTACTAATGGGTAAGAGGGCCCGTCTGATAATATGCCACGCAGGTTCTGCAAAATACGGCTTTGTGGAGAACGCGTTACTGGCATTTCAATCAAAAACCACAAATGACTACCACGAGGAAATGAATGCCACTACATTTAAAGAGTAGTTCCAGAACGTGCTTTTGCCCAGCCTACCAGAGCCTTCTGTAATATTCATGGATAATGCCTCCTATCACTCGGTTCAAAATACAGAAACCATCTACCCAAGTTAATAAAAAAGAAGAAATGGTGGCTTGGTTACAAGCAAAAGGCATTGACGCAAATATGCAGATGCTAAAACCAGAGCTAATTAAATTAGTTAAAGAAAATAAAGCGGCAAATGTGCGATACGAAATCGATGAACTGGCTCTGGAGTACGGTCATCGCGTTCTAAAAACTCCACCGTATCATTGCCAATATAACGCGATTGAGCTAATCTGGGCTCAAATAAAAGGTTACGCCGCCCCCCACAATACTTCCCCGCCATTCAGCACGAAAAAGATGATGACCCTATTAAAAGAAGCCTGTGGGGAAGTCACAAGAGATGATTGGGCAAAGGTTGTTGAGAAGACTAAAAACCTGATTGTGGAACATTTTGACCGAGATATCAGGATTGATTCTGTTATTGATAATAATATAATTATACACGTAGGCGAAGATGATGATGAAGACACCACCTCCTCAAGCCAATCGGAGTCTGATTAATATTCTGTACGCACATTCAATTCAATGTACTTTATTGCATAGAAATACAGATTGTAACTTTGTAACAAAGAATAAATAAAACAATTTTATTATATTAATATTACTTTTTTTGGTTTCCACTTAAATTACTAAAATATATTTTAAATGATTCCGCCAATTTAAAACGAAAATAATCTTAAAAATAACGCGGCGGTTCATTTTGGAGGAACGGTAACGAACTCAGTGTTATGTTGTGCCCATCACTAGTCGTGACTAACTGATAGGTGTCAGGAACGCATTCTCTGAACGGCCGAACTATAACTATACGCGTAGGTACGCCTGTTTCGTGTGCTCACTGCAGACCATAGATTACTGTATATATACTACAGATAGATGCGCGATTCAAATTTAATTTTCGTTAGTGTCGTGCTTTGCCGAACAGATGGCACTTAAATCTTACAAAAGAAGGAACTTGAAAAAATAAACACATCTTGCTGGACTCGAACCGGAGTCTTTTGGTTTCAGGACCGCCCGGTTACCCACATGAGCTATTATAACCTTGTAAGTAGTGGCGAAATTTACCTTCGTGTTCTAATGATATTTTAGCAGTTTTTCATCGCCTGAAAATACATTTTCTAAAAATAAATAATGTTCAATAAATATTAATAACAATTTAAACGTAACTACAAGTTACCGCTACTAACTGCGTAGTGCGCATGGATGCGTATGCCTAGACTTAATATATAAGTGTGCCCTCTAGTGAGATTAAAATAAGTCTAGCCTAGCACTTCGGAATGTATCATTTTGTTCGTAAAATAGTGTTCTAAGTTGCATGCCCATGCTGCAGACGTTAGACTAGGCGTGTGTATCTCTTTACGGAACCGACTCACTGATCCGAATCACTGAAGTGATTCAAAAAATTGGTTCAGTAACCACGTTTCAAACGCATCTTTGGATCTGAAACAGTGAAACATTACTTTGCTCTATGATCATTTAGCGCGACGAGTCGCTTGCGAGGCGACTGAGCCACGAGCGAGAGAGTCAGACTCAGACAATGATTAACTTAACTACTACTGTTTCGCGAGTGGCAAGTGAACGGGCAAAATAATTATAATCCATACAAGTAAGATAGAGATAACAAATAAGAAGTGTATCACTCAACTCGTACAGATATTCGCTGTCATTATTAATGCACGTAAAAAGTACCACTAAGGCGCTTACGTATAAAATAATATACGGTCGTTTTTTGTATGTAATGGTTGCATTAACAAGTTGTCATTTTACGTTGATGCGGCACTTGTCAAATTGTTTATGTTCATTAGCGCCTGTTTGGTTCTGTTTAGGATTTCTTTGCGTAGAGATTATTGTGACTTAATTTCTTCCTTTTTCACCATAAAGTTAGAGTTATGAAACTTTCCGAGTAAATTCTGTGTACATAGACATTGTTGTTTTGTATAAACGGACATTTTTGTAAATAATGAATTGACATAATGACATTTTTGTTAAAATATTAAGGAGGATCGATTTTATATACAATCTTAATACGGTACACAATAAATAACCTAAGCACTTATATTACTCAGCATTGTTGCCAAATAACATTTCATTCAGTCAGTAATAAACGCCCGCGATGCAACTTAATTTATTCGGAAAATTCTGTATTTTATATCTTTTGAGTCGATTATCCAAATAAGCCAAATGAAACATAATCAGTGTTTCGGAACATTTCAGTGATCGAGATGCAAATGTCCCAATGGCAAAAATGATACACTTTGCTCACATCCATAACGTACGATATTTAAAACAATATGGTCTTCATTATTTGTCTTTGTGTTCTTAAACATATTATGATAGCAATGATTTTTTTATTTATTGTTTTTCTTAATATAAGTTAACATATTTTTGTTTACTCATATAGATGTTATAATTATTTTTAACCGTATCAAGTTTCTTCCGTGGTTCAAATTCAAATTCGCGCTTCAATCAAATAAAAACACTTGCAAACCTATTTTCATATCACGTTATATTATTTATTAACAAGTCGGATGGTAAGCTAATGTATGTAAAACCTAAATCGTGTATACTAGGCGCTAGTTATAGTATAGGTATCTCTGAGTTTTCATGATTTTGTATTGCCGTAGGTATCAAATTCAAGTACGAAGTTCTCTGGGTATCGATTTGTAGTTAAAAGATCCGTCGCTAAAATACAAAACAAATAATAATACAAGGAAGTAAATATTTTAATTGCTACAGTTAATCTCTGCCTATTAAATTATTATTATTGGTATCTATTATACATAACTTCAAAAGATATGTAAAAATATTTTTTCTTACATTGAGGTAATGTCGAAAAAATCATTTGAGTTTTGGCGAGAATTCGTTAGGCAGCGAATTGTCGATCCTGATGTATTATTATTTGCTTGAATTGGATTTTAATACGTAAAAGTGGAGCGATTTTTTTGTATTAAATGTATGCGCATGTGAACTATTAGTAGAAACAATAAAACAAGTCTCACCGATGCTGATGTAAATCTCAAGTTTTTAAGTGTCTTCAGATTGTTTCGTCATAGACAGTATATTTGCTCAAGCTGTCGTCATAATATCTCAAAAACTTCGCAATATGAGGCATAAACATATTTTTAAATACGAATAATTATAAAAAGAATAATAATTACTTTAAGGATTATTTTAAAATTTCTTGACGGGACACTGGCAAAAGTACAAGTGGTAGAAGTCTAGTACCAAATAAAAAAGTAATTATTCTAATAGATTTTGAACGCATTTTAAGATCTACGATTGCCTGTTGTAAAAAATAAACATTATATATATATACATGACCCCATTTAATGCTTTTTAATTTCCTGGTATGATAAAAGTTATTAATAATAATTTTTAAATAATTTTCCTTGTCTACGTTTCACAGATAATTTACTTTTTACTAATACAAAGTTAATTTAAGCTATGCGATCATTTTAAAATGTAGCAACATTTCCTGCTGCAAGTTTGCGCATGCGCTGAATGGCGATAATTCAGTGAATAATCTTTGAACTAATATTTTTTAACTATGAATTTTTGTCATTAGATTGTATTTATTTCGGTAAACCAATAATTAGTTGTGTCCTCTAAATTAAACTTTTAAATTAAAATAGTAACAAAATATTAATTCTAAAGTGTTTATAGTATACCATTGGTGGCCATTACAAAACCTAAACTTTTATCAAGACAAATGTCCATTACATTTGATGTTTCGGCGACGTTGTGGAACTAATCGAAAGTTGTATTCCCTGTTACATGGTAGTATAAGTTTGTGTCTGTATTTTACAGTGAAATCTTTTACTTGACGTTTATACAGCGCTGTTTGAAAACGAAAAATAGAAACAGTTTCATTAGGGTTGATTTTCTGCTTCTTGGAAAAACTCATTTACCAGGTTTTTCAATAGTTAAATCCGGTTCTTACACCGTTATGATGAAATTTCGTCTATTATTTTTAGTTTTATTACTGATTTAAAGTGTAATTCAAATTGTGCATAAAGTGCTAACTCCGTTTCGTTTGTTACTCTTCATTGAACATAACATTGACAAGTCGACCTATATCACTGGCGCTTTCTTCTATCCATTTATAACGAAATTATCAGATATTGGTTGATAACAGTAGCATAAAACACTTGTTATCAGTCTGTCATTGAAATTCACTATAGCTTTAATTTAAACGATGATTCGCCGAAACAACAAAAAAAATTATGTTTCCAGTGTAACTAAAATGATTTTGAGATAAATTACAAATAGTGCAGTTGTATAGTGTACAAAAATTAAAAGCAATATTAGAAAAGCAGTGTTTAAAAAGTGGAGTGTATAGTGTGGTGTGGCGATTATGTACTGCAGTGTAAATTTTTCAATACGGTGGTGACATGGACTGCAGCGGTGTAACCAGTAAATCTGGACTCCAGGAGTGATCAGGTGTGCTTGGCATAGCGCCTGCACCAGAACCTAGTATTATGAATAAACGAGACGGCAATAAAGAAAAAGAACGCCAGACTGACGATAAAAGAACTTCTGCGTAAGTGTTCTTCTTCACTTCACTTATAACTGTTATTTTTGCATAAGATGTCTACAAAACTTGTTTTAAATTGTACAAAAGTAATAACTAACGAATCATACTTTTTTACTCATATGAAACTAATTAAATATTTATATTTTCTTCCTTTTCTTTGAGCAGCATAAAAATGGATTATGAAGACTTTATGGCAAAGGCATGTGTCTACTGCTTTTGCCATTAAGTCTTCATTATTGCCATTAATGTGTATAATATGACTCAATAACTTTTTCTTTACATTTTATTTATTATTTACACATCTAAGTTAAAGTCAATTGAAAATAAAAGCAAAGCCAATAATATCCTTCATCATCATCATCACTATTACAGCCTTTCATAAGTCCACTGCTGAACAAAGGCCGCCTCCTTTTAATCCAATAATATCCTTAATTAGTTAATATTCATACTATGAAATTTAAGTTTAAATTTTTTTGAGTATAATCTATCTTTTAGATTTAAATAAAGAGATAAAAATGAAGCAAAATTTTACTCATTATATCCTTAATTTAGTGTAGTTTAATTTTTAAATTTAAGCATAACCTGAATTAGAAATATTCAGACTAGGATTTTTAACATAGGATTTTTGTAGGATTATTAACATAGTTACTATATATAATTGCTAGTTGGGAATTGCAGTAATAATATAGTAAATGGTTGCTTATAGTGACAAGTTGTAATAAGGTAAGGTCTCAATTAGAATTTGATGGTAGGGCTCCCTTACTACTTTGGAGTCTCAGGTGTGTTGGTATCAACTTCTTATTGAACTACTTTTGCTGTCAAGCCGCAGTTTAGTCACCGCTTGAACTGTTCCAGTTCAAAGAGCAAGAGAGACACTCAAATTACTGCTGCATAACATTCAATTTCTTCTGACAGAAGACATTAAAACATGAAGACTTAAATAATCTGTTCGTCGCTGTTTAGTTTTTCTTTGATATCACTGCCTATGAGATACCAAGGAGAGCTTGAACCAGGTACTGCAAATTAATGCACAGTTTGTTTTTTGGTGCCTTTCCCTCTGATAATTTTTACCTGAACATTAATCCCTGTGGTTGACTTGTCTAAAGATGATAACAAGAAATTAAAAGCTATAATAAGAAATAATAATATGGATAAAGATAAATAAGCATATGAAAAAATATCCATCTCACATCAGCTTATTTAGTAGAGGTATGTATGTCAAAATAATTTTCATTATTTTGTGTACAATTATAAAATTAAGTTGCTTGGGCAGTGACAATTGTGACTTGTGACAGTGAACTTGCTGAATAGTGACTAAACTCATTAATTGAAAATAGTGACTAAACTCATTAATTGAATGAACATATTGAAAAGCAATAGCAAATTCAACCAAAAGCTTGCCTTAAGTTGTAATTGACATACAAATAAGGGGATTCTGAATAAGAGTGTGATGAAAAGTAGAGCCTGTTTGATTCTTGGAAATATTAAGATTATGAGGCAGCCAAACCATTTCAAAATTGAATACATGAATAAAAATGACCCCTAGGAATGACGTGATTACTACCATGCTGGTTCTATTTTAATTCATATTAGTAAATAATTGTACAAAATATTGTAAAATTTTATGTCTAAAAAAATTATTTCACTGAGTTTCTTGTTGGTTCTTCCCAGTTCAAAGGTATTTTTCAAACCAGTGGTAAATAAATAAAAAAGTGACTTCCGATAAGTTTAGTATTAAATAATAGTCTATAATGAATAAAAAAATGTTTTATTATCTTCTTATAAAATATAAAAAGAAGGAGATTATGACTATGTGGCAGATTGTAATTATTCCAACACTGACAAAGCACATCACAAGAGGGATGCTGTCAAAATTTTAAACAATAATAGACAAGTTTGCTATCAAACTACAGTCTAGTCAATTGACAGCCCTTATCTTGGCTTAGCTTTCCATTAACTCCCGTCGAGTTGGGGGTTGATACATATTTTTACAGAAAAGTTACACTATTATAAGCACACACACAAAGTTACAACATGCCGAAACGTGTAATTTTTGAGAAAAAATTTGTTGAAAATCAATTATTCTTGCATTGTTTATATCTTATCCTAACATAAAACTGATGCCATTTTGTAATGTCATTGTCATCAGTAGGGATGTCGATTCTTTCCGAAAAAGATCGATTTTTAAATCGATTCAAATCATAAGCTGATGTATCGTTTCACAAAAAATCGATTTGTAAGATATCTATATTTTTTTATGTTTGCATTTATAATGTAAATATAATTCCATTTTATGAAAAACAAGAAAGATACCATAATAAATGATCTCTTATTGAAATTTGTTTTATTTTAACAGTACCAATTAGGGCAGATAACAAATAAAATAGGTTAGGTTCAACTTATGTCAAAGAACCGAATTGATTGACCCCGACTCCACCTGGTGCGAGTCTGCCCCACCCCTAGAGTGGTTTTAAAGAGCCGGAGGCGCATAGGGGGAGCAGCCTCCGCCTGCTGTAACAAATCGTAACAACAACAAGCCGAAGCTGCGGAGGCGAGGATGCCTGCGATTTGTTACGCTAAGGTGTAGAGGCTGCTCTTCCCGCAGCGCCAGAGACGTAGCAGTCTCAAAATAAATACAGAAATCCTTCTGAATCAGTCCTTACCCTATATTTTATGATGAAGGGGATTTTTTTCTCATAAAATGGATTTTGATTTACATTATAAATGCAAACTTGAAAAAAATATAGATATTTTAGAAATCGATTTTTTGGGAATCAATACATCAGCTTACAATTCGAATCTATTTAAAAAATCGATCTTTTTCGGAAAGAATCGACATCCCTACTTACAATAACAATAAAAAATGGTGTCAGTTTTATTGTAGGATTAGACATAAACAATGCAAGAATAATTGATTTTCAATAACTTTTTTCTCAAAAATTACGAGCTTCCGCATGTTGTAACTTTGTGTGTGTGCTTATAATAGTGTAACTTTCTGTAAAAATACGTATCAACCCCCAATTCGACGGGAGTCAATGGAAAGTCATACCCTTATCTTTATTAGTTCACTTCTTTTTCAGTTATAAATAATAAATTATTTATGATTAAAATTTGTGACCAATGGAAGTATTAAACAATATTTACAATGTTAATTTTATTATTTATTTAGTTGCTTTTGATTATTATCATAAATATTTTTGAGAGTCATGCTTAGCTCAGATATAGGAGATTTCTATTAAAGTTCATAGTATGTTTATATCTTTACTCCAAGCTGTGTGATCCCCACAGATACAACTAAAATTATTTGTCATAATTTTAAATGCACTTAGTGGTGAAAGAAACAGGGTAAACCAAGATAGTTTTAGAACCTTTTGAACAGTATTTGTGATTCGAAAGCAGAGTTTATTCTCAAGTTAAAGTTCACATTTGTATGAATTGCAATAATTTGAAATTCTTCATGCTCCACGATCACTCCATACACAATTTCTTGCCGCAACATTAAAATCCTCTAAAATATGTGGTCTTCCAGTGTGTTTTATTTCCACCACCAAGCTATAGTTTAGTTTTGTTCATTTTATTGGAATTTAATATAAAAATAAAAATAATTAACAACTTATATATATACGTCCCACTGTTAAGAATATTCTCCTAAGCTCACATTTTTGAGGATGCTATGACCTCTGCTAAGCCTCCTTTCATCTATGAGAGGCTTTTAGGACAAGAAAGTGTCTACTGAATGGCCCTAATGCGTGACAGGTGCAGGTTTTCTTGTGATGTTTTCTTTCACTGTGCTCAACAGTAATGTAAATCTCATGGCACGCAAGCAACCCTGGAATTTAAATATAACTCGTGGACAAATTAAGAGGAACACAAAGAAAACTTTAATTTCTCGTATTGTAATTATCGTGAGTACAGGTCATAACTATTAATAAATGCTATTAAAAAAAGAAAGTTGTGGATTGTTTTTTTAGACTTCCATTAGTTTTATGTAATTATTACTTATTATTGCATTCTTTCATACTGCAAACACTGTTGCCAATTTTCAAGTATTAGTTTAAATTTAGGTTTTGTTTAAATTTTTGCCTTATATGTATTGTCTATGGTGTTAAATGTCATTTGTTACTTTAAATAAACTGAATGCCAGATCTAAACAAGACTAAAGTTGCTAGGGCTGTTACCTTGATTGAACTGGGCACACTTTCAAACATATGGCTCAAACATATGGCTCAAACAATAGGAGTATCAAAATCTGTGGTACACTGAGTTGTCAAGAGGTATCATCAAACCGGATACTATATGAGACTCACAAAACAGGGACATAAACAGAAATTGGGTGGAATAAATTTACACTTGCCTGTTAGAGGCCTTCTTGCCAGATGCCATCAAGTAGCTAGAAGTAGCAAGTAGCTAAGAGGTAATTTTGCTCGCAATCATGAAAATTGGTATGATGAAGCTTGGAGTCAATTTACAGTTGAGTCCAATTTGAATTAGAAGGATCAAAGCATAGAGAAGCCCTGGAGAGAGGTACTCTCAGTGTAACATCATTGGAAAATGGCATATAATGGAGGGTCAGTTATCATTTGTCATTGATAATGGATCACTAACAGCTGCAAAAAATGTAACTGAGATTTTGGAAGAAATTTTAATACCATTTGTTACTAATATAGGAGATAGATTTGTTTTTAGGAGATTTTTTTGTTGTTGTTCATGGTAAAGCATGCCCCCATACTGCTGCTGTAGTTGTCCAATACCTTCGAGACATTGAAATCAATGCTATGGGGTGGTTAGCATGTCCTTGTAGTCACAGCCTTTCCTAAGTATTTTTGAAAACAAGTTGTAAAATTAAAAAGTTTGTATAACCAACTTCAATATAAATAAAATAAGAACATCATCAATGTAGTCGAAGTCAATAAATAATCATTATAAAGGATAATTCAAAACTAATGGTTAATAGTAACCGATCTTGATCAAATTTATATGGGACCACATAAGAAGTGGCACCAGCTTTCAAATAAAAAAAAGAATCATCAAAATTGGTTCATGTACAAAAAAGTTCTGAGGTAACACATAAAAAAATACAGTCGTATTGAAAACCTCCTTTTTTTGAAGTCTGATAAAAATGAAGAAAATGTTTAGTACTAAAATATTTCTTTTCTGTAAAATTTTTCTTTCCTTAATTTCTTTAATTTTTGTCATTTCATTGTTTGTTTTTGACATTTGCAATTTTAAATTAACGAATAATAAGCAAAATGCAAATTAATAAGATTCTTAATTTGTCACAAATATTCATGATATTTTGTTTTATACACAATTTTTGCATATCTCTAAATTTGTCCATGTAGTATATCTTATTGAAATTTATGATTAAAAATGTTGTACAACTGACTTTAATATAAATTATTAAGAATAACTATTAGTCAGACCTTGATAAAATTTATATGGGACCAAATGAGAAACATCACCTTTCAAATAGAAAAAGAATCATCGAAATCTGTTCACCCAGAAAGAGTTATGAGGTAACACACATTAAAAGAAAGAACATACAGTTGAATTGAGTACCTCCTCCTTTTTGGAGTCTATAGAAAAACAGGTAGAATGATTTTAATTTCAATATATTTATTATGTAAAAGAAGTGTGTATAAGCTTATTAATTGTATTCAAGGTTGAATAAAACTACTTTTACAGATTTTAGCGCGTTTAATTAAGTTATTTTATATTCCCGATGTTTTGGTTGCTATCCAGCAACCGTGGTCAAGGGGGACTGAGGTCAAATCACCTCAGTCCCCCGTGACCACTGGAAAGCTGGAAAGCAACCGAAACGTTGGGAATATAAAATAACTTAATTAAACACAATAAAATCGGTAAAAGTAGTTTTATTCAATGTGTAGTGTTCGCGTAAATATAAGAAATCATTATGTATTCAAGGTGTTTGTTTGTCTCTTAATTGCAAAGTAATATAATTTTGTATTTTAAGTGAAATGACTATTTATGTAAGAATATACAATAGTATACAATTTTATTACACTTCAACCATACATATTATATATCATATCAATAATATTATTATAATGCCAATGAATCACAATATGTAAACATCTTGTATCACACACAATACCCTTGATAACACTTCTTGCTAAAAGCAAAACTTACTTATCATTACTAGAAGCAGTACAGAAATGTTTTTGCTACAGATTCCCTCACAATTTGGTTTTGTTTATGATTGCTGTTGTCTTTAGCTCTTATTCATATGCTTGTAGCTAAAATTTGAATGAAATAATACAAATTTGTTATGATGTTAAATAATAATGTTATGTTTGTGTTAAAATCTAGAGTGCTTCGCCCATGTCATGAAAATTGACAAGTGAATTGGTTCAAACTAAAAATATTAATATGAAGAGAGATTAGCAAAAATGTTTTTAATTTATTGTGTTTATTGTGCTTTAATGTGTTGTTATTTTAACATTAATAGTTATGCATAGAAAATTGTAAGTACCCAATAATATAACATAGTAATGTTGTTGGAAATTACCTAACCTGTTCAATAACTGAGTACTTACTGTAGACAAAATATTAAGTATTCAATATTTTTACTGTGAAAATTATGGTTGTAGTTTGAACTAAATTGCTAATATTTTACTATAATTATTGTTCCTAATGTTTTATTATGAATTTTCCTAATTTAAATTTAAATATAAAATAATTTCAATTTACTATTGAATACTTACTGTTTTTTTTTACATTTATAAATATTTGCCTAGTATAAAAATAGAAACAAAATAAAAATGATAAGTAAATGATTTTTTTACAATTACTGCTTTTAAGATGCTCAATAATGAATCAATTTATATTTGTATAATCTGAAGCTATTGAGTTTTAAACTTTGCTAGATAGTTTTAAGTTTGTGATAGGCTTGGAGTGCATTGAGACTTTCACTTTTAGTCTCAATGCCAATAATGGTTGCTGATTCACTGCAATCAGTGTTCATTTAAACAACAATGCATATGTAGGCATTTTATGTGGATCTAAATTTTCAATTTTTTTTTATTAAGTTAACTTTCTGAATTAAGAATATCAATTATAATAAATTAATATCCTAGTTGTATGTGTAAATATGGTTAAAATGCTTGCTTAAAATTTTGTATACAATATGTTCATATGTGGTAGGATAGGATTACTTTTCTGCTTAGCAATCTGTCTGGGTAGGGACCACCCTTTTTATATTTTAATAACTTCACCTGTAAGTAAACAGGCAAATTAATATTTTGTGTTGTCTTTCGTATCTGATAAATATTACCTAGGAAAACATAATAATCAAAATATTAAGCTACTACACAACTTTAAGTGTTAAGTTTTTTTGTCTTGTTAATTCAGTTGTATAAATGTGCTGCATAAACCTTATGGATTGCATTGTTAACCCCCGACGAAAAAGAGAGATGTTATATGTTTAACTTGTGTATCTGTGTGTGTGTGTGTGTGTCTGTGGCATCATATCTCCCAAACGGATGAACCAATTTAGATTTCGTTTTTTTTTTGTTTGAAAGGTGACATAATCGAGAGTAAGAATACTAAGTTATGATTCAAGAAAATCATTTTAGCTGTTTGAAGGTCATCAGCTCTTTGTGTTTTGTCGGTTTTTAATTTTTTTAATCTAAATTATTTTATTATTTCCAAGGCTTATTTGTTTTAAATAACAAGAAATTATAACCCTGACCTGTAATGGGAGTTTAAGAAATTCCAAGTCAGTATATTTATTTAATAATTTCTTATATTTACACAAACCACCACACAAATCATGAAAATGCCTCACATTAAATATAACTATTCTTTTTTTGTATTTTATTGTGTTTAATTTTAAATTTTTAGATAGGACTAATGAATAGATCCATTAAAATTCCCGTTAAAGAACATATAGCTGGTGTGAATCACCGGCGCTTCAGGAAGTCTGCAGTATGTCAACATGTTCAGGATCGTCCCAACCAATACATCAGAATTATCAGACCACAAATACTGAAAAAAAAACACCAATTCCCACCAAGGATGATTTGTGTGGCTATTGAAATTAAAAAACATCATAATTTCAAAAGAAAAGTTGGCTTGGTGCTACTATCTGCTTAGAATACCATAATTAATAAAATTAAATCCAAACCCATGCATACTACTGCAAGACTCCAAGATACTGTAGGCTTGTTCTGCTTAGATCTAACCATGAATTAATTATTATTTAAAAGGTAAAGATAGCCTTCGTTAACTATGGCATCATGAGGTCAATCACCTCAGTCCCACCTGTGACCATGTGTGCTGTAACATGCTAGAAACATTGGGAAAAAAAATTAAAAACAAATCCTAAAAATTTAGTTTTATTAAAATATATTCATTTCCACATTATTCTGATTGCTTTTTACAAATGTTAGAGCCTTTATTTGACATAATATATATATATATATATATATATATATATATATATATATATATATATATATATATATATATATATATATATATATATATATATATAAAATATAAACTAGAATTATTGTATAGTGCTAATGGGAGTTTATTGCTTTTAATAAAATAAAAAGACATCTGAATTTTTAAAATTATGTTATTTAAATTAGTATAGCCATTTTCTTGCTCTTTTCTTCAAAATTTCTGAGTGTGTATACTCAGAACTTCACACAAATCACTTTCAGAGTAGATGCATAAGTCCTTTTTCTACCGACTTCAAAAAGGAGGAGGTACTCAATTCAACTGTTTTTTTTATGTGTGTTACCCTAACTTTTTTTCTAGCTGTACCGATTTTGATGATTCTTTTTTTATTTGAAAGCTGGTGCTCCTCATGTGGTCCCATATAAATTTGATCAAGGTCTGACCAATAGTTTTTGAGTTATTCTTAATAATTTATATTGAAGTTGGTTGTACAAATTATTAAGTGGCGAAGCTTGCGAAGTCACATTGATTTCACGATGTCTGTCCATCTGTCCGTCCGTCTGTCCGTCATTCCCACGATTATCTCGAGAATGGTTTCGAATTTTAAATTCTGTTTTCAGCAATCGATTACTGATCACCCAGGCATCTGAACCTCCTATTTTGTAGAAACCGCTACAAAGCTGACTGCTTCGCCACTTTGCTATGCTGTTAGCTTGCTAGGTTTATTTAAATTATAATATGTGCCCTTTTCTACAGACTTCAAAAAGGAGCCTGTACTCAATTTGTCTGTATGTTTTTTAATGTGTGTTACCTCATAACTTTTTGCTGAGTGAACCGATTTCGATGATTATTTTTTTATTTGAAAGCTGGTGCTTCACATGTGGTCCCATATAAAATTGATCAAGGTCTGACCAATAGTTTTTGAGTTATTTTTAATAATTTATATTGAAGTCGGTTGTATAAAATTTTTAATTTTAAATATATATCTATACAAATAAATAAAATTGAAGTGTCTGTTTGTAATGTCAAAATTACAGCTTTTTACTGAATGCATATGAAAGTATATACGGTACTAATAATAAAAATACAATTTTTAAATATTTTGTCTGTCTGTCCGTCTGTCTGTCTGTTTGTTCCGGCTAATCTCCGAAACGGCTGGACCGATTTTGACGGGATTTTCACTAGCAGATAGCTGATGTCACAAGGAGTAACTTAGGCTACTTTTATTTTAGAAAAAGATTTAGGGTTCCGCGCAAAAAAATTAAAACTCTAAATAACACGCGGGCGAAGTCGCGAGCAACAGCTAGTTATGTCATAAATGAGGTAAGAAGGGATGCTGTCAGTGTCGATGCATGTAGGAACCCATACAAAGGTTCTACTCTCAAAGGATCAAAGTCATGCCGTGGAGGTTTTTGCTAACTTCATTTAAAATTCTATGACACTAAAACAGAGAGAATATTTAAGTGGTTCAGTGATGATATTGGTTAATATTGTATGTGCGTGTACTTTTCTTTTCCGTGAAGGTCAAATTTGTCAACGTCGTTATCACTAAGACACAATTGACATCATTATTTATAACAGGCTTTACAGACATCACTAGATCTCCACACATAGGCCTTCCCCAATGAAAGCAACAAAGTATGGTACTGTAGCTGTTTTTGCGGATATCCTCATTACGAAGTTTACGTAGAGAAATTCCTAGTAGCACTCTCTATAGCTCGCCGAGAGACCTTGATCTTCCATATACCGCCATCAGTGAAGGACCATGTCTCAGATCTATATATCATCACTGGCATAACGCACTGTTTGTACACTCTTGTTTTCGAGTTTTAAGGTGTGTTTGACGAGAAGATGTGTAATCTATCGAACGCTGTCTAGCCGAATTGGAGCCGTCGATTGATCTCTCGGTCGAGGTGGGATTTCCTAGTCGAATAATTTGTTCTTGATAAATATACTCGTCAACTACTTCGAATGTAGTGCTTCCAACAATTCCTATCATAATAATATGTGTGACATTGACTTCAGTTTTACATATGACCTTTGTCTTGTCCGTTTTCATTTGAAGTCCTATCCTTAAGAAACTATTCAAGTCATTGATCATAGTGCTGAGTTACGAAACTTAACAATCAAGTGAACCCAAAGAAGTAATAAATTAACTTTACGAAAGGCCACGGTAGGTAGTAAATCCATTTCTGGCTAAGCCTTTGTTTACTCTTACTACTTACATACATACACACATATAAGATGATTATTCACGCCTCTTTCCCGTAGGGGTAGGCAGAGACCACTTCTTTCCACTTGCTACGATCCTTACATACTTGTTTCGCTTCGTACACTACTTGCACTGTTATTTATTTTGTGCCCTTACCTATTTCTGCCGCTAAGTAGCACTGCTACACTGCTACTCTCTCAACTGGTGGTAAGTGATGATGCAGCCAAAGATACTGATTTACTACTACTAATGTGATAAGTGCTTACACGGATTCAAAGACAGATGCTGGCAAATTAGTTCACTCGTTTGCATGCGTGTTGTACGCATTATGAACGACAAAGCAAACCGTTTTTATTTCTATTGTGTAAAATCGAATTTTGAAGTTGGTCTTAATTTTGTTTTGCAAATATCTTTAATTTTAAGTATGCGTGCTCTATATTCTTGCGCAACATTTGTAAGAAAACTATCGGAGTGAATAAGAGTGCAGAAGTTTCGTTCAAGCCTCTCAAAATGCACGCTGACTAGCGCAGGGTTCATCTACAGTTGCAGCAGTGAAAATAACGCGATATTTAATACTACTGTAGGGAAAGTGAACCCCGCCAAACTTCTAAATGATTTGTTTCGTTTGTCGTAATGCATACAGCAAAGGATTTTTGGAACGAAGTTCCTTATCGCACGATACGAATTTGACGGATAGGGGCTAGGCGAGAAAATGTGTAAGAAATTTCTATAGTGCGAGCGAGATGGAATAATATCCATCTCCCTCACACTCTTATCTTACCATGAAATAAATATTACCTTAAATGACGCTTCATTTTAATAGACTTAGTAATACATTTATTCGTATTTGTTAATAATGTAATACATTTATCAATAATAATATACTACGAAAGCAACTTCCATCCATGTTTTTTTTTATAGAATAAGGGTAACAAACTAGCACACAGTCTAAGTGGATGCTGTGGCCCATAGACATCTGCATTTATCCTCAATTAAGAGTCAAAATGCAGATGCGTTGTAAGATGGAATGCCTCGTTTCCAGTAAAAAAGTCTCCGGTTCTCTACATTCACCATACGAAACATAGCAGCATTAAGCTGCTATTTTACGCTCGTATTCTGCGACAGCATGGTAATATAGCTGCAGCGTGCCTCTACCACGTATAATAATTTGCCGTAGTCTCTCTTTTTATTTGATTACAATCTGGGTGTTTTCAAGGCAATAGTGAATAGGCTTTTGAAACGCTAAGATAGTGCGATTTTATATAATTATAGTGCATCATCACCTCTTACAACCACCTGCGATTGTGGGCAAGTACTGTCTTAGTAAGTTAAAAAAAACAGACATCCTTCTGTTATTTTTTTACAAATTTACAATATTGCAGTTATTTGATGCAGTATTGAGTAACATAAGTTATGAGTATTAGTATTTTATGCACCGATACTTTTCTTTATTTACAAAACAATTTAAAAAAACAGTACAGTAGAACGCCGATTATCTGAATTAATTCGGATAATCGGATATAGACTGGTATGTAATATAGAAGAACGAACTGTCACACATAGAATAAACTTTATTAAGTTTATAAATGCTTTTACAGTTTATAAAGTGTAAAACCAGCTAGACCAATTTCTTCACTGAACATTCTCGCCTTTTCACATAAAATCGATCCTGAAATCGGTTGTCCAATAGATCGTTGCTGCAGAAACTACGTAAAAACAGCATTCTCAAGCTGTTCATCCTTTGCCTTTTTCATTACTTTTCGTAATTACATACAGTACTTGGTTTTAATTTTTTATATCACGCTTAGAAATTTCTATATTCGGATAATTGGCGATTCGGTTAATCGGCGTTCTACTGTAATTCTAATAGACACAGACAGCAGTAAAAAGTGCCGCTTGTATTATGTACCTACTTTTTTGAAGTTCACTCTATTGAAATAAGATGACCGAATGACACGATATTATATAATACAGCTCTATTTTTGTCAACACCGTTTGGTAAACTGTATTTTTTTATGTAAGAAAGACCAACATGATAGCACATAGTCCGACTGGTGATAAGTACATGCTGTGGCCTATAAACACCACTGTAAACAATAAGATATATTAAACCGCGTTAGTAGTTAAGAAAGTTTCCAATTCTCTGCACTAACCATACGAAATACATGGTGTTGATAAGAGAGTTGTCCTTCCTCGGTCAAGCCGACCCGTTCGTATTGTAAGTCCAATATAGCTGTAACGTGACTACCACTTTTTAAAATGACAGCAAAAGTAATGAAATCGTTTTTTATTATAGGATAGGTTGACAAAAGAGCACACATTCCACCTGATGGTAAGTGGTTGCTGTGGCCCATAGATATCTACATTTATCCTCGTTTGCGAATCAAAATGCAGATGCCTTGTCACCCGTGAGGACTAAGATGAAATGCCTCTTTTCCAGTAATAAGGGTCTCCGGTTCTCTACACTCACCATACGAAACAGCAGTGTTAAGCTGCTATTTTACGCTGGTATCCTGTGAGAGCGTGGTCCTTCCCCGGTCGAGCCGACCCGTTCGTGCTACAACTATACTACTAATATTGCTGCAGCATGGCTCTACCACGTATAAAAAAAAATCGTTAAATTACATGCTTATATTTTTACATTCTTAAAATAATTTTTCTGTCAATAGCTCCTTAGCTAGCACGGAAGTAAGGAAGTTTGACTTTTAACTATGAACATTAGCCTATAAGTCATAACTGGCCTTAGTCATTAATTTGTTTGAGCTTGATATCAATATTGTAACTTCAAGTAAATCTTTCTACTCTAGAATATTATCTTTATCTTCTGACAAAACTCTTAATTATTCTGTTTCTTTTTCATGCATTTAATTTGCTAGGTAATTCATCATAAGCGTTAAGTAAACCAAAAAATGTAGGTTGCCAATATTTAAAGTTTAACACTTTCAAAGTTGGAATATATAATAACCATAGTAGCTCAGAAGTTTACCGCTTGCCATAAATGTCATAGTTTGTAAGCAACCCAACTTCAATCCCTGTCAGTGCCTATAAAAATTTTAAGTGTCGTACCGTATGCTCTGCGGTGAACGAAAACATCGTGAGGAAACCTCCATGTGCGAGAAATAAAATATTGTAATTACGCACTTGGGCACTAAAACCTTGGGAGATTGAGAGGAGTCCTCTACTCAGCTGTGGGACGTATGATAAGTCTTAACTTCTTTTATTCTATGTCCATACATAAATATTGTGTGTTGTTATATTATGTGTTACATATTTATGTATTCCCGTAATTTTAAGTTGGCAAGTGCCAGTTATGTATGTTCACATATAATCGCGTAAAAGTATTTTTTATCGCAAACTGTCTCCGGTAGTTCACTAGTCTCATACGAGCACGTGGTTCTCGGTTTTTGCATGAATATTTTCTTTTTCTTCTTACACTTCATTACTTTCCCCCGTATACAGAACTAAAGTATTAGATTAATAAAAGGTCTTATATATACTCAACCAAATCTAAGAAATACCTTTTGACGTTTCACTTAATCATTCCACAATAACTTTTTACAATACACATGATTTAAAATAACCTAATAAAATTATGAAGTTATCTATATTTCATTACATCAATTTCAAACAAAGCAAAATATTTTTTTTCAATTATTAGGTATTTTTTGATCTGGTGGAGTATAATACTAGGTATGCCCATTTTGTGTTAATAGTCATGAAGGCTAACAATAACATGTAAGAATAGTGAATGCTGACAGTTTACCCTGGGAATAGAATCAGGCTACATTTTAACAGTGTCATGCTAAAACGATGCGTACGGTGCGGACATATGTGCGTTCAGCTTAACTAGTGCGGGCGGCTTATCGTTTGTCGTATTTCTTTGCAAAATAAAAAAAAAGTTATTTACTTTTGTGTTTGTGACAGTAAATGCATTCGTAACCTATTCCCTGTTCCGTGTAACTCATATGGTTTATTGCTCTTTGACAGCCTCGTTGGTCTAGAGGCCGTTAATACGACTGCTGATCTGAGGTCCCGGGTTTGAAATCCCGGTCGGGCAAAATATCAGTTATTGGGTTTTTCTGTCATTGGGTGTTGCTAGTATTTCACGGCCGTGCCTCGGAATGCCGTTGGTCCTATGCCTGATCTCTTTCTCAGGTCGTGTCGGATTGCCGTCCCATCGGTCTATGAAAGTTAAAGTTAAAATCTTGTCCCGCACAGATCGTTAGTTTTCGATAAGACTGACCACCGACACCGAAATTAGGGTATTATGGTTCATTGGCAATTGACTTCAATCTGAAAATTGGACTGTGAAGATGTTAATGTGTAGCAAATATTATGTAATGATGTATCTACCTCGATTGTTATTTAAAATTAAACATTTGAAATAATCTTTTTCTATAATATATGTATATAAAAGACGATGACCTGAGTGACTGACTCATCTACCAACAGCCCAAACCGCTTGACGTAGAAACCTGAAATTTGGACAGTGGATGTCTTTTATGACGTAAGCATCCCCTAAGAAAGGATTAAAAAAATTCAAACAATTATTTTTTTCTTTTATTCTTTGTTCTGTAATTTTTAACGATGATGACAAATATCGGACAACTATATTATATGGCCTATTTGTTATTGCCAGGCGGCGTAAGAGAAGACATCACTTTCAAAATCGGAATGTACGTGTCGTGAAAGGCAGCTATGAGAAATACCAGAACGATCTCGTATTATATCGTAGCCTCCAATTAATCGCTGCATACAATTTCCTATAGTAATCTAACAAATAAAAATACCCAGACCGATGATGAGAAGCATCAAAGATGCGAAACTTCCGGTACTGCGGTCACCAATATCTCTATTAATAAATATATAATCCGATTGTGGCAAATATTCACTAAAATATGAAAGGCCACGTTCAACGGTGGACTGTTACCAGTTTTTTTTTCTATTAATAGTAATTTAAATTAACGTTTAGTAACATTTTATTATTTGATGAATTTAATCACTGTCACTTGAAGACCCTATCTTGCCAGAGGTCCTTTATTCTAAAGGTTTCAGAACCAAAATTAATCTAGTCCCTTAATTTATAATATAATATAGGACAAGATAATATGGGGGTATTCAATATTCCCTCTGCTAGTTGAAGTCAAAGAGATTAAAAATCATTTTGAGGCGACGTGCGATGTTATTGATTGTCCCGTGTAGTGGCGGGTAAGAATACCCACTACTGCATATCTTCCCGTGGGTGTCTTAAGAGGCGACAGAGGGAAACTGAGGCAGAAGATGGACAGATATTTTTTGATAACAGCAAAAAGCAATAAAAAACTGCGGTTGCCAACCCACTCGCCAAGCGTGGCAATTATTGCAGTATACCCCCATGAGCAACGACATAAATAAACGGTCCCCAGTCCACGGTGGCCCCGCTATTCCTGGCTACGGTGGCGACCACGGTAACGGCGGGGCAGGAAGTGCTAAAAAATCGCCGGTGGAGGTTCAGTTGCCATCTACGACGACTCGACCTGGCAACATATAACGCACGCACCCTGAGACAGTCCCTTCTTCCAGCTCCAGGATCAGGTCCGGAGAGTAGGGGAGGGCACTATAATCCTCGAATCCGGCAACTTGTTCTATCACCGGGAGGGCGACTATCTGTCTCGAGGAGGTGTCGGATTTATTGTCTACAAGTCTCTCGTTAACAACGCTGTAAAAATTGGAAGTGTGTAGACGAGGATTGCGTACCTTATACTCAGAATCACCAAACGGTATTTGCTTAAGGTTATACAGGTTTACGCATCAACCTCGGCACACCCAGATGAGAAGGTGGAGGCAATGTATGAGGTAAGAGCCATGCATTCATCCAAAACCTACTATACGGTGTTAATGTGATACTTAAACGCTAAACTAGGGACAAGAGAGAACGTTGAACCGAAAGTAGGGAAATTCAGAATAGGGCAACGAAACCTAAGGAGCCAGCACCTGGCCTACTTTATGCAGAGAGAGGGACTCTATGGTGAACTCTTTCATACAAACGCAGCCCCACAGTAAGTCGACCTGGTCAAGCCCCGACAGTTTGACAAAAAAATGAGATTGACTTCATTATGAAGACCAGACGACAACTGTTCAGTGATGTCTCAGTGATCGCGAGGGTGAAAATCGGCAGCTATCACCGAATGGTGAGAGGCACACTGAACCTAAACGTTAAGTTGGAGAGGTGAAGTCAACGCTCTGTTCCCCTCGTGCTCTAATCCATCCGAAACCTTTCAGCTCGAGCTACAAAACCGTTTGCAGTGCCTAGAAGATTGCAACGCAGTGAACGATATGAATGACAAGCTCGTGGAAATTGTCCATGCGGTCGGAGCTAAGTTTTGCAAGACCCGCCGCAGAAGAACATAAAAACTCTCCTATTACACTTTTAATCTCATGGCTGTTAGACAGGGAATGAACCTGCAGTCTTCAACAGATTTGACAGCATACAGGCAACTGAACAGACATATCTCCAAAAGCATGCTGCAGGATTTACGCAACTTTAATACTGCTCGTATTGAAGAAGCGATCGAACAGAACCAGGGCTTCAAAGTCTTTGCTAGAGATCCGTCTGTCAGAAGGAGCCAACTGTCGATGCTGAAGACCGAGTGTGGCAGCGTCGTTTCTGGGACATCTGAGATTTTGAGTGAGATTGAAAGCTTCTAACGGCAGCAGCTGCTGTACACATCATCGTTGAAGCCACATGCAAGTGTGAGTAACGAACCAAGATCAAGTCTTATCCGACACTGTTCCGATGATATTCCGGACGTCAGTCTGAGCGAGATTAGAATGGCTCTCCAGCAGCCGCAGCCTCCAGATGGCCCCAGGCGGGGATGGAATTACAGCGGAGCGTATGAAAGCGGGTGGAAAACTAGTACTTGAATTTCTTCAGAGGCTCTTTAATTCCGTCCTCCATGAAGGCGTACTACACCGGAAGTGTGGAACAGAAGTGCGATGGTCTTGTTCTTCAATGCTCTCTTGGAGAACTACAGACCGATTTCCCTTCTGAACCGCGTCTACGTGCTGTTTTCGAGAGTCATTACGAATCGTCTTGCATGCAGACTCGACGACTTCCAGCCTCCCGAATAAGCCGGTTTTCGAAAAGGCTTTAGCACTATAGACCACATACACACCCTTTGGCAAATTGTATAGAAGTCCGAGGAGTACAATTTGCCACTATGTCTGGCGTATGTGGACTATGAGAAAGCCTTTGATTCCGTCGAAATTGGGCGGTGCTGCAGTCCTTTCAGCGGTGTCAAGTATATTATATATGTATGGTATGTTGGTATATCGAAGTGCTGATGTGTTTGTACAGTAGGGCTACGATGGCTATCCGAGTACAGAATCAGAGTACGAAACCTATCCAACTGCAGAGAGGTGTAAGACAGGGTGACGTCATATCCCCGAAACTCTTCACCGCTGCATTGGAAGTCGATTTCAAGCTTCTGGACTGGAAAGAACGTATCCTTTATGCCGTTGATTTTAATACCGTAGTATTTATATCAACGGCGAATACATCACTCACCTTCGATTTGCCGACGATATAGTCCTTATGGTAGAATCGCTGGAGGACCTAAGCACTATGCTCAATGACCTCAATAGTGCCTCCCAGCGGATAAGTCTTAGGATGAACATGGACAAAACAAAGATCATATATAATGTCCATGTCACACCTATGCCGGTAGTTGTTGGGACCACTAAGCTCGAAGTTGTTGACGAGTATGTTTACCTGTGACAAATAGACTAGGTAATTTCAACTTCGACCGAGAGGTCAATCGACGAATTCAACTCGGCTGGGCAGCGTTTTGGAAATTACGCCACATCTTCTCGTCAGGTATACCTCAAAACTTGAAAACTAGACTGTACAACCAGTACGTGTTGCCAGTGATGACCTATGGAACTGAGACGTGGTTCTTCACTATTGGTTGGATGAGGAAGCTCAAGGTCGCTGAGCGAGCTATGGAGAGGGCTATGCTCGGAGTTTCTCTGCGTGAAAAATTTAGGAATGAGGATATCCGCAGTAGAACCAGAGTGACCGACATAGTCCAACGGATTAGTAAGCTGAAATGGCAATGGGACCGGTCATATAGCTCGAAGAACCGACAACCGATGGGGAAAAAAGGTGCTTGAGTGGCGGACGAAGTGTAGGGCGTCTCCCCACTAGATGGAGTGAAATCCTGGTAAGACATGCAGGAAGTCAATAGATGCAGGTGGCTCAGGACCGTGCTTTGTGGCATTCCTTGGGGGAGGCCTATGTTCAGCAGTGGACTTATGAAGGGCAGTAATGATGATGATGATTGCGCGATGTTGGAGACAAACTACATTACATTGCGTATTACCATTGTTTTTTTTTTAATAATAAATGTTGCTACAGATACTATAACACTATTTTATTGAAAGTAATATTATATCCTTTATTTAATCTTATTAAATACTTTAAAACATAAAATGGGAGCTGCAACCCTCCTTGAAGGTCACTTATCATTTTGAAGAACACACACACACACACATGCACGCTATTTGGCACAGTAGCGCGGCAGAATAAAGACTTCAAAACCCTCTCAGAAATGAGAGGAGGTTTGTGCCAAGCTGTGGAAAACATATAGATTTATAAGCATTATAACAAATTCATTGCATGGTATGTGGTCGAAGTTTATAAAAAAAAACAGCTTATGGCGTGCTCAGCGTTAGATATTGTTATATTTTTTAGGGAAAACAAAGTAAGTATTGAATGTGTTGAAATTGCAGCGCGACTGGTGCGGTGGGCGGGCGCGGCGTGGGCGGCAGCAGCGCGATGCACACGTCGCGGCATTCCGTCACCTCGTCCTCGGGCGTCCTTATGGTCGGGCCCAACTTCCGGGTGGGCAAGAAGATCGGATGCGGCAACTTTGGAGAACTTAGACTCGGTAAGATATTTACTTGTCTTTGAAAATGACTTGTTCCGGTTTGTATAAAATGTGGCACGTTTAATTATTATTTTATTTTAATTTAATGAAACCATTTTTGGATTACCGTACCAATTATTTGATTATTGATTATTTTTAGTTATTATTAAACTCAAACTTATAAGAAATTCGGACTAATACACGTAACATTTTAAAGTCATCATCCTTTCATTCATCCATTACAGCCTATAAAATTCCACTGCTTAGCATAAGTCTCTCCTAACGGGCTAGGTTCATAGTTTCTACGTTCGGCAGGTTGGTTAACAACAGCAGTTCTTTTTATAATTTTAAATTATTATCAAGATGATGCTGTTGCCTATTTTGCCCTTTGCCCTATTTTAGTTTTCCTCTGTCACCTTTTACGGCACCCACAGGATGATATGGGGTTAGTGGATATTCTACACGGTTAATTTTAGTGTTCGTATGTATTTACTCGTTTATTCTTATAATTTATTAGAGAAACCTATGTGCAGTACCTTCATTTAAAATATTCGTGAAAAGCTATTAAATTATGTCAATGATAATTGAATACTATACAATCTGCAATCCAACAAGACAGTTTTTGTCGATACTATACTTCAAAACAAAAATCAGCCCTGTAAAGTCCACTGCTGAACACGGGCCTCTCCCGTTGTATGCAAGATTTGCTTTTAATGGTCACGCTTGGCAGGCGGATCTGCGATCGTAGCAACATACGTCTTGCACCATTGACACAATGATATATGCTAACAAACGTTATATGCTCACAAAACTACCGATTTTTTTTCCAAACCCAGCTGTCCCAGCGGCAGCACACCTACACATTTTACTTGCATTTCACTACATTTTACTGGCCCTTTTTAGTGGGAATGAGGCATTCCATCTTAGTCCTCACGGGTGACAACGCATCTACATTTTATTTATTTAAATTTAATTAATTTTACAGTTAAGTTGTCATGATATTATTCAGTTCAAATATATGTACATGCAACACAGACATAAAATATATATAATTCATATACGAATATAAATAAATACACACATTTACACACACACACGCACACACACACACACACACACACACACACACACACACACATATATATATATATATATATATATATCAATAAATGTATATATAAATAACTATAAACATATAAAGAAAGTTGATTCAACTTTGTAGGTTACGGATATGCTCATATAGTTTTCTTTTAAAAACATTTTGATTTGTGATAGAGGATAGGTGTAGATGTCTATGGGCCGCAGCAACCACTTACCATAAGGTGGACTGTGTGTTCGTTTGTCACCCTTATCCTATAAAAAAAATACATTGCGAGGCTATAGTTGTTGCTTTTTTCTTTAAGTTTACGTAATAATGTACGTGATATTTTTACGTGGTAGAGCCATACTGCAGCTATATTACTGGTATAGTTGTAGCACGAATGGGTCGGCTCGACTGGGGAAGGAGCACGCTCTCACAGAAAACCAGCGTAAAATAGCAGCTTAACGCTGCTGTGTGTCAGTGTCTCTACACTACGGTTCTCTAACCGGAGACCCTTTTTTACTGGAAACGAGGCATTCCATCTTAGTCCTCACGGGTGACAACGCATCTGCATTTTGATTCGTCATCGAGCCACAGCAACCACTTACCATCAGGTGGACTGTGTGCTCGTTTGTCACTCTTATCCAATAAAAAAACATAATAAAATGAAGTGTGAATGGAATGATTAATAATTGAACATTTTCGACGCTTCTGTTTTCGCGTGCAATACATTTACGTATACAATACATACATGCTTATATTGACACTGCTTCTCGTCACCGGTCAAAGATTTTACGTCTGGTGTTAATGAGATGGTTATAAACACCATCCTGTTGGAAGCCATTAGATCTTACGACATCCACGGTAGGAAATTGGGTGATGCATTCTCTTACGCGGACACCAGACAAAGTATAATATATTACTATTGAATACGAATATGATACAATATAGTACATCGTGTAGTAGCGGCAAAAGTGAATCCATTACCCACCCCATATTATTCCGTGGGTGTAGTAATAAGCGACAAAGGAAAACTGACATAGCAGCAGCATTTTTCTGATAACAACTGAACGTCTAAAAATAACTGTTGTACTGTGGTGGTGTGGTAAAATAACCGTCGCCCAATCGTTTTCCAAACGTGATAACTACAGCAAAATCCTTCCCAATGAGGCAATCCAAGATGGAGGCCTATGTTATGCAGTGGACTTTTGATAGGCTGTAAAAAAATAATGATTATATATTGTTAACTCTGTACAGGACACGCAGTCTCAGTGAAATTCGGATTCCACTTTTTTACTCCATAAATTAGTGACATTTAATTAGATCTGGGGTTCCCAAAGTGGGCGCTGCGGCGCTCTGGTGCACCGTAGAGAGCAATGAGCAGCGCTGCGCTGTGAGGCGCTCCTGTTTTCCATTCTGCGGAAATTAAACTTAGGTATTCGCGGGTAGAAAATAAGCATTACAAATTGAGAGCGCTGCATACGTCATTTATTCGCCGATTCATTTTGAACCCGTTTCCGATCGTAAGTAGGTACTTCAGGTAGGTAGTGAATATCCACCTTTAAGTTCAAAAGCTCTAAGAATTCTTCTTCCTTCCCTTTGCACCATTTATCAACTTCATATAGTGAATGTAAAATGTTTGTGCCTATCTACCTAGTATCATTGTACCCTATTTCGACTAGCTAGGCCGCCGAGACAAAATACTAAACCTGTAAGTGCGCCGCGAACTGAAAAAGTTTGGGAACCCATTAACTAGATAATTTTATTACATAAGCATTTTATAAAATAAATATATAAATATATTTTAAGTACTTCATATCAATTATAGTAAGGTAATAAGGTACATAACATTTATGTATGTCATGTATTAAATAAAATAATAAAATATTTAAAAATATCTCAGGCCTGGCACCCAGAGGGATAGGTAGAGACTAAGGATTTTCATCTGGCAGGATCCTAACAGACCTCTTTCGCTTCTTTCATTTATCTACGCATTCATCATGCTTGTCGGTTAAGTTAAACTTTCGTCTACAATGTCGGCGTCTCTTGCCGCCTTTGCTTTGCGCTTCTGCAGCAAAGAATTGCTGTGTCAGTCTTTTCTTTATTCATGTGTCCAAACAACCAAAGCATTCCTTTCTGAATCCAGTAACTGATCTGACCTTCTCCTTTTTGTTTGAGGTTTGAGGAGGAGGATCCCAATTTGAGTGTATGATTTTTTTTGTATGCATATTAGTCGGTATTTTCGTCAATTGTGGATCGATTCTAATGATTTTTTTAAATTAAATAGGTAATACTTCAGGCGTAGGAGTCACATATAAATTTGAAAAATGAATTCCACCACTATATATCTTATTTCTTAGTCCACTCAAATGGGTAATGGGTAATTAGACTTTTAATAAAAACTAAAAGCCGTCTTCATGGAACATTATAGAGTCGGGACTTTAAGACCCACTGCCTGAGCACCGCCATCTAAAGTCTATGCTGAAATTATTAGTCTGCTTTTACATTTTATAAAATATCTTATGTTACTAATTCCATTGCCTGCCTTTAAACCAAAAATCACGTGCATGCTATTTCGTCTACATTGTTTTACAACGTTATACCGTTACTCATGTTCGATCAACCGAACGTAAATGATTAATGTGTCGGAATTAATCTGTTCGAGCTGGAGTAAGTAGCAGCCGCCGATATAAAATATTTACATAAGATTGTAACTTGTAACTGAAAGTTACCTGTCAGAAACGAGAGGACATCCCCATAGATGGTCGTAGTTGTCGTGCAGGGAATATTTGCCATACTTGTCACGTTTTTGCAGGCGGATTAACAACCAGTTTTTTTTTAGCTGTTATTAGGAAGACGATAATGGGAACTTTAGAGTTCAGAAGTTTGGAATTAGAGAACAGAAGAATAGCATAACATTTCCCCGAACAGTATTTTTTTACACGGGTGCAAACGAGTTCACAATAAAATGCAGATGCGTTGTCATGCGGACTAAGTTGGAATGCCTCATTTCCAGTAAAAAGGGTCTCCGGTTCTCTACACTCACCATACGAAACACAGAAGCATTTAGCTGGTCATACTTTACGCTGGTATTCTGTAAGAGCGTGGTCCTCTGTTGAGCCGACTCATTCGTGCTACAACCATAATATAGCTGCATCGTGGCCCTCTACCACATATAAAAATAGTAGATCGGGTATTAATTAACAGGGATTGGCTCGATCGATGGTAGTAGGAGATTTTTTTTATAGGATAGGGTGACAAACGAACACACAATCCACCTGATGGTAAGTGGTTGCTGTGACCCATAGACATCTACATCTATCCTCGTTTGCGAATCAAGATGCAGATGCGACGAATAAAAGAGTGTGGTTCTCGTCTTGCACCATATGAAAAAGCAACAAAACGTTGCTATCTTACGCTAGTATTCTGCGCGAGCGTGGTTGTTCCCCCGTAGAACCACGGGTTTCGCAGCCTTAATGCGGCGTGGTTGTACTACGTATAAAATAAAACTAATATTATAATACAGTGCTATTACTCCGTTGACTGACGTAATAAATACTATAGTATACTTTTCAAGGACGGGCTTATCGTATTTGTAAAAAAAAATTATGCATTTTCCCATACGTAGTGAGTGTGGGTAGACAGGTGGGTGCGTAGAGTCGATATCGCTCGCGCTGAATGAATCAATCATTTTTGAATGGATTCCTGCCATCAGAATTTTAAATGTTAGAATGACTTTAAATAATTAATCTTGCAAAGAGCAATGGCAGACTTTCATACATAAAATTAGTTGAGAAGAAATGGTAGCGTCTATATACCAAAAATATCTTAAAATGTTAAGCGTCAGTTCCATAATAACTCTGTCAAAGAATTTTGTACTGAGAAGGCGTCAAAAAAAGATATTTACATTTGAACCTTTTCAGGTTATGTCCTATGTCACTTGGAAAGAGTCATGCTTCCTGTGGTTGTTTGATGTTAGCTTAATAAATAATACATAATTGAGAGTTTTTAGATTATTGTATCTCTATTATATATTTGCATACCATGAATGTATATTTCTGGCATGGCTCCAGGGCTTTTGCATCATAGTGACATTCTCAGAAGGGCTAGAACCCAGAGCCGTAAAGCCAGTAAAAAAAAACAGTGACTTTTTATTTTAGCTAGTGTTGGCATAACATTAAATGGAATTGTTACATAGTACTATGTTTGAGATAATGTATTATTGTAGGAAATTCTTTGTAAGAGACTTATTCTCAGCCATATCACTTTTATTGTTATTATTACTGATAGTACAGTTATTACTTATAATAACTTAATATAAAAATATTTTGTGTGTTGTGTTGGTAGTGTTACAAAGTGTATACGAAAATAGTATGAATATACTAAATGGCAACATTTGAATAGAGTAAAATGATTTAAGTCATTTGATATTCCCAAAAATGTTTGTTTTTTTCTGTGGCTTTAATTAAAATACATTTTTATTTGAAAAATCATAGAAAAATTATAAAACTCATTTTATATATAACTTATTTCTAGACGCTATAATTTTTTTCAACTACTTTTCTGCCATTGCTTTTTGGTTATCACGCATCGCAATTCTTATATTTGTCTTCAATCGGAATGTCTGTAGTTAGTACTTATATGGAATAGGCTTACTTCGCGTAACTTAGGTACTTACTATCTACTTCTTTTAACGAAATACAAAACTTCAATTAAACTGGCTCATTTGTTGAATTTCATTGTTAATATTAATTTATTCAGCACCTTTTTGGTGTGTCGACAGGCGACTATACACATATATGTATAGTTACAATAACAAGGGTGTTCTTATCGTAAGTTAGTGTGGGTCAAGTGGTTGATTCAGAATGCGAGTGAAGTGTCCGCCGTACCTTTGCCGGCATTTCGTATATCTTAAGCATAGTAAAGTGTCATGCCGGAGATACAAGACTATCTTTTATTTTTCTTTAACAAAAAAAATTATTTTTATGCCAATGTCCCTTTATTTTTGTTCAATAAAAATATTCACATCTTTTCATAATACAACAATATGTCAATTTATTACCATGATTATAAAATATTTGTCTTGAAAAAGAATGTAAAAAGGTCGAAACGGACAGGAGTTCCTCTGGCTAGTGGCTACGTACCACACTCATACCTATTTCTCTCACCAAGCAGCGATACGCGCACTGCTATGTTCCGGTTTAAATGTATACAGTCAGGACAATTCCATCTTAGTCCTCAGGGGTGACAACGCATTGGTAGGGTTTTTGTTTGATGTTTGTAGCAGTTGTTCATGGGTTGCAATAGCCACATACCATCAGGTCGATCTGTAAATTTGTTTTTCACATCAATCTTTAAATATAATAATTTAAAATTAAAAATTTTGTACAGCCGACTTCAATATAAGCGACTTCAAGACAGGTTATTTAAGAATAACTCAATAACCATTGGTCTGACCTTGATCAAATTCATATGGGACCACACGAGAACTATCAGCTTTCATATAAAAAAAGAATCATCGAAATCGGTTCGCCCAGTACAAAGTTATGAGGTAACACACATAAAAAAAAGCAAAAAAGAAAACATACACTCGAATTGAGTACCGTCTCCTTTTTGGAAGTCGGCAGAAAATTACGTGTCACTTTGTTTGTCCGCGATGAACTCCTAAACTACTGAACTGATTTCAATGAAATTTTGCACACTGTGTGCAGTTTGGTCCAACTTGAGAGATAGGATAGTTTTTATCCTGATAAGTGACACTCAGTATTTTTTATTGCGAATTTAAGGATTTTTATAGTACAGAGGTTTGCCGCTAAGGGCAGAACAACGTCTGCCTGGCCAGCTAGTTTTATATAAAAAGAACTTTAGCTTTTTTATACACAGTCCTTCCCAAGACGGTGCGAGTTAGAATGTATTTCTTGGAAGGTTTGTCAACACTCACGCTGGGTCGGTAAGTTAGTCATTTATCAAATATTTGGTCTCCTTGATGGATTACAATACTAAAAGAACACTGACTACGTTACACTTAGCAATATAGACATGCTAATTTTCTTTTATTTTCTGGTCGATTAGTGAGTACTTTAACCTACTACGTCGCATGAATATGATTGTTGGCCCACAAATATAGAGTTAATTTGTTAATAACCTGACTATGCAGCGTCCATAGCTATGAAGCATCGTCTCAACAAACAAAAATATGTGAATATGACCTCAATCAAGTCGTTCTGAAGTTACACGATCTCACAACAATTACGAGAATTGTACCACAGATGCACCAACTATTATGTTATTATTCGCCTTTTTGTTTTTGGTTACGACAAAATATTTTAATTTTCACGCGAGATGTATATAATGTATTTGATGACTATTTGATGTATTTAATTCACTCTTGAGCATTGCTCTAAAAGTTAGTACGAGTGTAGGACTTTATATAACCGCCATAATTGTGCTAAACACAACATCATCATCTATGTATGATATGATTATATATTATATATGATATGTACTTAGTATTTACCACAGGCGTGAAATAATAAGTACATAGATAGTAACATTAGTTGTAACATTAAATAAACATTATCTCTGACTGTGGTTAATTAACTAAGAAAACCTTTTTTTTTTAGTTCAGTTTACATTTAGTCAATCGCTTTTTCCATCAAAAATCTTAGGGACATTAGCGAAATCGTTCTTGTTTTAACAGGAAATGAAATTTGTCTCCTTGTTGTCACTATATGCAGCTTTCCTTTGAATAGGTCACTGAAACCTTTTGTCACAAAAGATTGGCCAACTCTATGGGCATGCAAGTTATATATTTTTGATAAGTTTACCAAGATCTGCTTAAGCAAGACTTCTTCATTCAATAATAAACGATAATATTCAAATATCTAATTAGATTTTATGATAGTGCTGTAAGATATTTCATCACTCCATGTCGTCCCGTTGGTATTGTAAGAGGTTTATGGGAAAAGCTGTCGTGGTCTCCCTTAGATAGCGATGTAAAAATCCCGTGTAAGTATCAGATGTAAATGTAAGGTACCCAGGCAAGCAACGGGCATAAGCGCCAATAGTTCGAAACGTCAGCGTCTGCGTCTATAGAAAACTTTAAAATGAACGGGTACGATAAATCTGTAAGTGACAGTCACTTGACTCATCGTTAATTTCATTAATGGTAATAGTTCACTATAGCGTTATATTTAACGACCATAGAATATCATCTTGATTAACCCCGTTTGTGTGATCGATTTTCCGGGTGCGAAGCGTGGTGATTATAGCAAACACTGTGGTTAATCAGATCAGTCTATATCTCTATTTATCTACCACGACAATAGTCGGAAACTTCAAAGGCGACCAGTTCTTTAGGTTGAAAATCTAAAACTTTCGTTTTAGTTATAGACTTATTTGAATATGATTTTTATTTAAAATGACGCTAATTGATGACGCTATGAACTCTAAAACCTTTTAGCTACCGTTTTGTATACATATTTTAATAAGCTTTCTATTGCTTAGTTACGGTCGACGTATTGAAAAACAATGACAAAATGCCATTGATGTTTGAAGTACGCGCAGCTCGAAGATTGAAGTGTGCGAATATCCGCTTACGACTCTTGGTTTTTTCTGTTCTCCGAGAAGACCTATATGTGCTCTAATTTTGTGTAGATTCATTAACATCATTATAAGTGAAGTCCCGTGGGCTGAGTCACTTTTTGTTAAAAATATACGAAAGTGGTGTATGTTACATTAATTTTTACCAGTGACAGCAGGCTTCGTGAATATTTTTCTTTGAAATTTACATACATAACATACATACATACATAAACACTCACGCCTGTCACCCAGAGGGGTAGGCAGAGACTGTGGACTTCCCTTTGGCACGATCCTGACAGACCTCTCTCGCTTCCTCCACATCCATATACCTACGCATACACGCTCGTCGGTTAAAGGTACTCTTGATTTGGCCCATTTTCAATATATCGCCAATTTGGTCGATAAAATTTCGCCTAGGGCGACCCTTCCCGACGCCGTTCACCTCTGCAACATAAATTTGCTTTGTCACTCTTTCCTCATTCATTCTTTCTACATGACCAAACCACCGAAGCATTCCTTTCTTAATCCTGGTCACAACATCATCTTGCAAACCACACTCTTCTCTTATTAAACAATTTCTCACTCTGTCCTTCAGATTCATCCCTAACATACTCCTTAATGACCGCATTTCTACAGCATTTATTCTACTCTCGTGCTTCTTCTGCCACACCCAACTTTCACTACCATACATTAAAGTAGGCACTAACACAGCATTGTGAATTGCCATACGTGCCTTTTTGGACACATTCTGACTTTTCACAATAGAGTGTAGAGCCCCATTCACTCTATTTCCTGCATTCACTCGTCGTTCTATATCCTTATCATATCTACCATCCTTGCTAAACACACATCCCAAATACACAAATTCATCTACTTGCTCTACCAACTCCCCTTCTATTCTTATTTCACATATCGTTTTACTTTCTTCTCTTTCAAAAACCATAACTTTCGTCTTACTTGCGTTCACTTTCATACCCCTTTCTTTCAATGACCAATTCATTAAAGTAACCATCATTTGCAACTCGGCCGCCGACGATGCAAATATGACTTGATCATCGGCGTACAAAAGGCATTTGACGGTTGACTCACCCATTCTCAACCCACATTCTTCAACTTTCAAATTTTGCAAACAACTGTCCATAAATAGGTTGAACAGCCACGGGGAAGCCACACAGCCCTGTCTGACACCTTTATGGATGTCAAACCAGTCCGAGTAGGCCCCGTTGATCCTGACACAGGCACTAGAGTCCCTATATAGAGACTTCAATGCCTGTATCAGACCAGCGCTCAACCTAAATGAGGTCAGTGTTTGCCATAACACGTTCCTGTCCACTCTGTCATAAGCCCTTTCCAAGTCCATGAACGCACAAAAAACTTTCTGGTTTTTGGCCAAAAATTTCTCCGCAATCATGCGCATGGAAAAGACTTGATCCGTACACCCCATCCCCTTTCTAAATCCAGCTTGCACATCCCATATTTTTCCATCAGTTTCTTCCATAACTCTTTCAATTAACACCTTAGCATACAGTTTACCCACAATGCTAAGCAAGCTGATACCACGGTAGTTTTTACAGTCCTGCTGCGACCCCCTTCCCTTATATATTGGGACTATAACTGCTTTGCACCAGTCTTCCGGTACCCGCTTCAGTTCCCAACATAAATTAAACAAGGTGTACAGCAGGCCTGCCACCACACCCTCTCCAGCCCTTAGCATTTCGAGTGATACTCTATCATATCCGGCTGCCTTACCTGCTTTCATGCTTTTCATTGCTTTCACTATTTCATCTACACTTATTTCTCTACCTCTCTCCACTTCTTCCGGAATTTCTATTTCACTTACTTCAAACGACTCTTCTCTCTTAAACACGCTTTCAAAGTATTCCTTCCATCTCTTTAAATTCGAAACTTCATCATTCAGCATGCAGCCATTCTCGTCTCGTATAGCATTCATTCTAGGCTGTTTTGAATTTCCCCTGGCAGTTCTTACGAGCTTCCAGAACATTTTAATATTTGCCTGGAAGTTATCAGATATTCTTCTATCATTCTTATCTATCCTTTCTTGCTTTTTCCTATCAACAACTTCTTTTACTCTCTTATTTATACGTCTAAAGTCTGCCTTTTTTCTTTCAATCTCATCATTCATACCGCCAGAATTACCAGCTTTGGTTGCTAGTAAATCTAGCCATGCCCTCTTCTTTGCTTCAACTTCCATCCGTACCTCATCATCCCACCACAACGTATTACTTTTCCTTTCATTCGTTCTCTTACTTACACCACATACTTCGGTGGCTGTATCCACCAAAACTTTCTTAACATTATTCCATACATTCTTCAAATCTAAATCATTCATACAAAATTCATTCAACACACTTATATTTTCCCTCAGTCTGCATTTATACTTCTCTTTCACACCTTCATCTTGTAACCTCTCTATTCTTATACGCTGTAACGCAGTGGTAGACACAGATCTCCGATGCCGCCAACGCTTGAATAGACCATTAATTTGGCATAAGACCAAGTAATGATCCGTCCCTACGTTGGACCCCCGGTAAACCCTTGTATCTACCACTGCGCTCCTCGTTCTTCCATCCACAATTATGAAATCTATCATGCTTTTATCATCCCCTCTTTCCCATGTATACATGTGAATCCTCTTATGGCGAAAGAAAGTGTTCGCCACAAAAAGATTCTTTTCCACACATATGGTGAGGAGGTCTTCACCATTCTCATTTATTCTTTCATCGCCAAACGCTCCTAATATCCTTTCATAACCAGACCTCTTCACTCCAACCCTTCCATTAAAATCTCCTAACATAATAATACTTCCATTTTCCTTGCATTTCGTCAACACCAGCCTTACCATGTCCCAAAACTGCTCTGGGATATAAGTGGGCTTAGACATATCTGGGGCGTACACCCCAAGCACAAACAACTTCTTTAAGCCCACTTTCATTCGTATCCACAGCAGCCTTGGGCTTACACATTCATATTCTTTCACACATTAACCCATTCTTTCTGAAAGGATGACACCGACTCCCTGGCATGCCCGCTCGGTCTCATCTACACCAGACCAGTAAGCGGTATACATGCCATGTGCAGTGACATCTCTTCCCTTTCGTTTCGTCTCATTCACACATAACACATCTATTATTCTATCATTCATCATTTCGCATATTTCATCCATCTTATCATTCATTGCTCCACATACATTCAGCGTAGCCAGACGGGCCTCCGCAATCCACTTTTCGCCCCTCCGGGAGACAGGACGTGACGGGTGGCGAACCTCGTCGCCGGTTTTTCTCCCGGAGATTCTTCGCACCCCTGCCCCATTAAAGGGGCGCCGGGAACTCGGGGCCATTTCTTTTTCTTTTTGGCTCATGGTGCGACATAAGGAGTGGTAGATTTTACGCCGCTACCACACGGCGAGGAGCCGAGTCTGTCGTTTCGGCTTTTTCGCTCGTTTAGCACCACCCGGGGGACACGTGTAGGGTGGGCCTAGGGTTAGGTGGTCGAAGCCTACGGACGCGAGCGACTCATCCCCCAAATCTTTGAAATTTATATATAATAAACCCTTTTTTTATAGAATAAGGGTGACAAACGAGCACATAGTCTACCTGATGTTAAGTGGATGCTGTGGCCTATAGATATTTACATTTATCCTCGATTAAAAATCAAAATTCAGATGCGTTCTCACCCCTGCGTACTGAGATGGAATGTCTCGTTTTCTGTAAAAAGGGTCTCCGGTCCTCTACACTCACCTTACGAAACACAGCAACCTTAAGCTGCTAATTTACGCTGCTATTCTAGGAGAGCGTGGTCCTACCCCTGTCGAGCCGACCCATTCATTCTACAACTAATATTGCTGCAGCGTGGCTCCACCACGTGGAAAATGTATACTTTGTATACGTCATGAAACGTAATCTGAGTAGTAAACGAGATTAATGAAGCGAAACACTTTCAATGTAAATATATGTGACGGTCTTGAATACACAATATTACCGACACATTGACTTGTTAATTAATATTAATTACTGCGAATATTTTATTCCTTGCTGACAAAAGAACTATTTTTAGTATTTTTGTGATTTTTGCTCAAATAAGTACCTACAGTATATACTTAATAAGAGGAATATGTCAACTTCTTCATCACCTGCACGAGGTACACCCCGCAGATTAAACGGTCGTGGCGCTTCCGACCTACTGATGTCGGAATATCCATCCAAAAATACCGAACTAAATTCCCAAATGCAAATTGAAAATGGGAAGCAGAATTACCAATCAACCCGCCCGCTCAGCGTGATGAGTGTGGGTAATTCTATCAAAATAATATTATGTATTTCACATGGCGCATTCTTTAATTAGCCTATGGACTATGCAATGTCTGTATTGAATTGAGGCAATGATATAAGAGATAATATTTTTTGAATTATGATTTCTTAATTAAAACTAAAATATCAGTTGGCAACATGTTAATTGATCTCCAACACTTACAGTGTGTAAAATTGGAAAGAGACGCATCTATTACTTACTAGTGATCCGCCCCGGCTTCGCACGGGTGATTTCTGGATGTCGACAACAGCGCCACCTACCGGGTCAGATCTAAACCCTCCAGGGACACATTTAAACACTAAAAATTTCAACAAAATCAGTCTAGCCGTTATTAAGTTTCAACGAGACGAACGGATATAGAGATAAATAAAATTGAAGTGTCTGTCTTTTTTTTTTTTTTTTTTTTTGCGGATGGAAAATCATCAAATGACGCCTTTCGCTCTGGGTGGAGCGGAAGGGAGTGTCAGACTTTTACTGACTAAAAACCATCCGTGTTCCTTCAGTGCCCTTACGTTCCGGAGCCGCGGTATCTCTTTCGAACAGCCCGCAGCCCCGGCAGGCGTCGGCCCTTGCGGGCCCCTTCACGCTGCTGACAGCTCTTTGAGGCGCGCGTGGAACAAAACGCGCCGTCGACACGGCCTGTCGTCGTTAGACGGACGGACGGCGAGCTACCCCTTGCTCGCCGTCCACAGGCCCGCGCCTACGGTGGCCGGGGGCCACGACGTAGCCCCCGACGCCCGGGGCGTCTCCCGCGGCGGCCGGGAAGGAAAGCTGTTGCTCTTTCCTTCTCCCGCTCCGCCACCTCCTTCGCTAGCATCACTGCTTCGCAGAAGGTGGTGACGGCATCCCATTCCGTCTCGCTCCGGACCATGGCTTCGACCAGGGCCGGACGCGAGAGGTCGCCGCCGCCTATCGCCGCTACGAGGACACGGCGGTGCTCCGCCCAAGCAGGGCACACCTCCACGGTGTGCTCCACCGTGTCCTCCGGTCGATCCTCGCAGAAGTGTCTGTCTGTAATATCGAAATAACTGACTTCTATTAAGCTCATTGGATTATTTGCATGCTAGTAAGACAAAGTATAACCTTTTTTTTTAAAAACAAGTGGTAGAATTAAAAAATTTATACAACCGACTTTAATATAAATTATTAAGGATAACTCAAAAACTACTAACCAGATTTTGATCAAATTTATATGAGACCACCAGGGAAGTATACCCTTTGAAACAAAAAAATAATTTTCCAAATCGGTTCAGGCGTCTTCGAGTAATCGGGGAACATACATAAAAAATATTCCGACGAATTGAGAACCTCCGCCTATTTGAAGTCGGTTGAAAATCTGTCCTATCTGTCCGGGCTATAATGTCTGAAGCAATTGTAATAAAACTTCACGAACAGATAGAAAGCAATGCTAGGAGTGATCTAGGCCGTACTCTATCCGTAAAACAGAGTTTTTTATTAAACTAAAAATTGATAAAATAAATGGTTTTTGATTATCTTATATCTAAATAACGCCACATTAATAGATCCTACAAAGCTCAGACAAAGCTAGCTTAAAAGTATCATATTAGTAAAATCTTTCGTAAACAGCAAGACAAAGAAAATATATTTTTGACATGATAAAGAATCGATAACTTATTTCGTCGTTATAGATTATAGTCGACATACTTTATATTATGTTGTAACATTAAGATATAATCTTCAGTTATTTAAGTATAACTTATTAAATTTATAAAGAATCAAAACATAGCGTTGTAAAAAGGCAGAAATCTAGATGTTGAATTTTTTATTGTCCAATTCAGTCTCAGGTTTTCGCAAACGGAATAAACCTGGTCCGTCTTCGGTAAAAATTGAACAGTATTCGGGCTTTAGGCATTGTTTTTTTTTTGTTCGGCATGGCTCTAATATGTTTCTTTATAGGGTAACAAATGAGCACACAGTCTACCTGATAGTAGGGGATGCTGTAGACCATAGACATCTACATCTATCCTCGATTAAGAATGAAAATTCAGTTGCGTAGCCACCCCTGAAGACTAAGATGAAATGCCTCGTTTCCACTAAAAAGGGTCTCCGGTTCTCTACACTCATCATAAGAAATACAGCAGCATTTAGTAGCTATTTTACGCAGGTATTCTGTGAGAGCGTGGTCCTACCCCGGTCGAGCCAACACATTCGTGTTACAACCTTAATATAGCTGCACTTTAGCTATAAATACACGTACCAAACATTTTATTTTATTTATTTATTAATTTTATAAAAGTTATCATACCTAATTTTTTTGTCCATATCTGATCTAAATACTACCCCTTCACTTTTACTATTTCTCCTACAATCCTTAACTCCTTCCTCCCTGCCACATGTAAGTGTACTTACTGTCTGTTTGTTACCATATCTTCCCAAAAACTGCCGTATTATTTACTTAACCTTGTTGCACATATTTTATGAGAAACCTTAATACGTATATTTAAGATTTTTTAATTGTCTGCGTATTAAGGTATTATAGATTTATGATGTTATTCATTACAAGGCGACCTTTAGAAGATGTAAGCCTTGTTGACATGACATGAAAATGACATTATGGTGGGCACGTGCGCGGCCGCCGGCCGTAAATATGTTGCGTTTTTATTGCGAATTGATCCAGACGCCTATTTCAGCGCTGGTCGCTATAACAGACGATATGGTAACAAACCAGCTTGTAGTGTCCGGGGACAATGATCACACAACACGCAAACCGTTGAATTGTGTCTTACCCAAATCTCGACTAACATAACCAGGTACTTATGAGAAAACCAAACCACACAATTACTTGTACAATAAAAAAATGGCCAAGTGCGTGTCGGGACTCGCACTATGTACAGGTAGGGTTCCGTAGCCGTAGTTGCCCGTCACACTCACAATACGTGGGCTTTCTTGATAATGAGAATGAGAATGACTAAAAATGGGCACAAATTGGAACATGGTAACTGAAGGACTTATTTTTAATTTTTATTATCAAGGGAAGACATGATTCTAATGTAAATACCACTTTCAAGTTAAATATTTCGCAAACAGACCACTGAAACGAAAAGATGATGTTCCACACCCCCAGTGTTTTTGAAAGGCCTATCCAACGATACCCCACACGATGGAATAGACGGGTAAAAATAATTCATCCTCCGTTTACTTGTTTGTACCCAAAGTTAAAATGTATTTTAAGATTTTATTTCTAGGCGTGATTCATGTCTAAAACTATGCCAAATTATAGATTTGTAGGAGCTATGTTCTCTGAGTAAAAACGCGGATAGAACTACGGAACCCTGATAAGCATCTAATGACTGTAACTTTTAACTATAGCTTACGGGTGGGATGTAAAAGGGGGTTTACACGGGTCGATTTTCGCCGCATGGCTAAGACAGCAACTTTCCTATTTTCCTTCTGTTTCTTCTCTCTTTGTTTCTCAAGCAACTCTTGAATAATAATAATTGAACTACGAACTATTTCAAGGCCGGCACGTAAAACACCCCCTTTGCTCAACATTTTGTTCGGATATGAAAAATTCCCATCCGATTTTTGTCGAACGATGTAAATTGGGTGGCGATTCGATTTTTACAAGCAACTGGTGACTTGCCGCACGGCTAAAATAGACCCGTGTAAACCCCCCATAACGTTTTAAACATTTCGTTTTATTCTTATCCGACTTCAGAAAAGAAAGAGGTTTACAATTCGACTGTATGTTATTTGTACGTATGTGACGCGATATCTTCGAGTATTACGAATTAATTCCTTAGTTAAATAGGTTATAACTTTAGGGGTGGCCGAGCGAACCTGATATCCGTAGTGTTGGTCGGTCTAAGTTTCTTTATGCAGTTCGAATCCTAAGATAATAGTAACAACAAAGTGGTGGAACAACCTTCCACTGCTATTTCGTGAAAAACACGAAGTTAATAGACCTAAGTTTTAATTTTGAAGAATGACTTCTCAGTATCGTGCAAAGTGCATAGATTATTATTAATAATTATTTTTTAATATACTACACTGGGTACTGTTATCGTGTCGTCCAATGGAAAGTACATAACCATAACTGTTTCTTTTTATTGCCTGTCTTTATTACTTATTTGGTATTAATAACATTATATGTTTTAAGTTATCTCCTTGCTTATATATATATATATATATATATATATATATATATATATATATATATATATATATATATATATATATATATAAATATGCACTCGCCAGGGAACTATGACATATATATTACATGTGCAATGTATGAAGTTCTCCCGGTCATAAGTATATACGCAAATACACTCGTGTAAACCTACACACATGTGTGATAAGATTGGAGTAATTTCGAAAGCAGTGTCTGAGTCACGGGGACAATCAAAATACCCACACCCGAAAACTAACAATTTGTACTTTTGCAAGAATGTTTTGCCTTGTCATGGCGCGAGCGGGAGGAACTAAGTAGCCATGGCTAGGTCATCCACGGTAAACCTACATTGCTGAAGGGAGGTAAACACTGGCTCGTGGTGGCTCACTCCATATGTGCGTTGGTGGGCTGGTGTCCTCCTTCTGCAAGGTCGAGTCGCGGGGGATGGGAGTGTTGGTATTGCGATGTGCCGCTCTCCCTAACCCCGCGGCTAAAATAGATCATAGGGCCATAGACAAGATTAAACGTTAGGCTCGGGAAAGTTGGTGTAGTCGTTTTTCTTGGCCCCTTGGGTAGCCGCCATAATCCTAACTCATAGGTACATCCCCAACTGGGAATTCCAACCCAGAACCACACATAAATTACAAAAGTATTTTCCAACTATTATAGGTCAGTGAAGTAATTTGATAGAGGTATTATTGTTTGAATTTTTTTCATACTGCTCCATCTAACAATGCACTGCCTTTCACTCGTATATTTATAAAGCAACAAAAAGATAAACTAATCTATAAATTAAAAAGTGTTGATGTGATGGATTATGTAGGGCGAAACCATCGATTATCGCGTCGCGTTCCACACGGAGTTAACTTATTCAGAAGTGTTTTTTTTTGTATTATCTAACCTCATCTATACTTATTTAATAGTTATCGTGAGTTCGAATTTAATAATAATCTATATAAATAAAATGATAGAGGGTTGCAGTTGTGCGCGTATCACGGAAAGACTACTAGATATACTTCAATTAGGTTTTCTAAGTTTTATTTCTTAGACACTTGGCCCTTATCTAAAAAAATATTGTGATATCTTCATTTAATATAATGTTATTAATATTTAAGAAACAACGATTTTTATAAGCACCACGTGTTCAGTGATGTGTGTTTTCTTTCTTAATATATTAAGCAACGCGGACGTAATCGCAGGTATCGGTTAATGTAATATTTAAAAGTTAATGTTTGTTTGTTCGTATTTTATGCGCAGCCATACCGTTCATCGTATTGAGTTAAAACTTTGTCAACTTATTGCTTGCACTTGTGCGAAGGTTATAGGCATAGTACAATTAACTTACAGTAGGTGGCGCGCGTATCGTACCGACAAATTTATTTGAAAGTTATATATAATATCATTCAACTTCAGCGAATGTCAGTAAATTTCATTCCTAATTAAACAATATAAAATAATATAATTTCATTCCTAATTAAACAATATATAATATAATATACTCTTCCAAATTTAAAACGATATTTCCAAAATTATTTCTTTCGCGGCAGCAATGCCTCGGGTATCAGCTAGTTAAATATATTTTGACTAAAATCTATGATAATTGATGACATTCGTCGACTTAGGCCCGCCACATACATACGGAATTCCGTTTCGGGATTCCGTTTCGATATTCCGATTCGGAATTCCGAACATAGCAAGTCCGTATAAAACACACACACGTACGGTAATTTTCCGTTCGAAATTTTGCGGGCAAAACGGGATTCCGTATGTGTGTGACCGACCCGTCGGGAATTCCGAAACGGAATCCCAAAACGGAATTCCGTATGTATGTGGCCGGCTTAAGTTGTAAAATGTCGTGATTCTTGAGTGTCCACCTCGTGCATTGCGTCAATGGTTATAAGTTACAAGAAAATAATGATGGGCTGAAATTTTCCTTCTGAAAAGTTGTAAAAAAAGTCCGCAATAGCATGTCTATTTTCTAAGGATAACTCACACTAAACCATTTTTATATAAAAACCGTGCGACGAATTAATTATGGTAGCGGTTGGTGCGAAAATGGCATGTAGGTCTCTCGTCAGGAATTGCGGAGAATCAATTTATTTAAAAACCGCAGAAAACCGGAATAAAATATTTACGAAGTTTCAAAATAAATTATTCCTAACTTATGATAGATTTATTGTTCAACCCGCGCAAAGCTGGGGAAAGCCGCTACTACTTTGTAAATACCCTCTCAATTCAGGCCTTGTATAAACCGGAACTTTACAAAAATAACTTCTTAATTATTCAATCGCAATTATTATTCCACAATCAGGTTTTGAATCTTATTATATCCTAAAAGCGTTCTCTTCATAACAACTGAAAAAACCTGTGATTGCCAATTTACAACTTGCCAGGCGGGTTAGCAACAGTTGTGGTACATAATCCACCATATTATGTTTATCTCTGCTTAGCCAAATGGTTGCTTGGGAGAGAATGCCTTAAGGCGTTAAGTCCGCCATATGTAAAATTTGATTTTTTTGTGCATAAAACTTTAAATAAATAAATAATCAATGAGTAAAGCTTATGTCCATCCGTGGTAGTCTGTAATGAATAACTGAAGCTTTTGAACTCATAACATTCGTGAATTTGTTCATTCAAAACATTCCGTATTGAATGAATAAGGCCAAACGTCCACTGCTGAGCATACGCCTCTCCCATAGATTGGCTCATATGGTAGATAGTTGCCACGATCGGCAGGCAGGTGGGAACTGAAGTTTTTTATTACTTGGTCTCATATCATGAACATGCTTGTGGCCCATCTGCTGTTTCATTTTCCTCAGTCGACTGTCACGGGATCATATTATGGGGCAGTGGAGTCATACGCCGCCACTACACGGCAACATTGCGACGAGTTATAGTTATTTTATTTCACGATGAAGGTTTTTCTTTGGTTGTTGCTTTGTTTTGTTGTTTGTTGCACGGCTGCACATATTGTGTTAGTGTGCGTAGGCTGCGGGCGCTCGGGAGTAGCGCTCCCGAAAAGGAAGAAAGAAAAGTCAAACCTTCATCGCGAAATAGAATAACTATAATAGGTTCACTCGTTATTTATCATCAATGTATTTTTCTTTTATCACAGCGCTATATATATATATATATATATATATATATATATATATATATATATATATATATATAATCTCTTTATCATACTCCTGTACGGTAAGCAGGAAAGTTTTGTGACATTTCATATAGACGAGTCTTACTATATCCACAGCACCGCAGTAAGCGAATTCATCTTTTTCTAAATATCTTCTTTGAAAGAAAAATAAGCAAAATATTACGTCTTTTCTTATCTATAGGTACGTTCTATATATATAAATAAATTTGAACGTCTGTCTGTAATATTGAAATAACTGGCTTATTTTAAGTTAAGGGGGTTATTTGCATGCAATTAAGAAAAATGTTTTTTTTTTTAATTTTTGTCTGTCTGTTTAGGTTAATCTTCGGAATAACTAGTTCTACCGATTGTGATAAAACTTTACGAACACATAGAGAACTCTATGCCAGGAGGGATCTTGGCTCTATTTTATCCGAAAATTTACACATAATTTTTATGACGAAAAATTTAACTGTAGACGTGAAGTCAGATTTGTAGATATTCTAGTTCTTTTTTAAATAGACTAAGGGTGACAAGCGAGCACACAGTCCATCTAATGGTAAGTGTAATTACTTTACGCTGGTATTCTGTGATAGCGTGGCCCTACCCCTGTCGAGCCAACTCATTCGTGCTACAACCATAATATAGCTGCAGCGGGTATTAATTAACAGGAATTAGCTCGATTGATGGTAGTAGGAGTTTTCTTATGGGATAGGGTGACAAACGAGCATACAGTCCACCTGATGGTAAGTGGTTTCTGTGACCCATGGACATCTACTTCTATCCTCAATAAAGAATCAAAATGTAGATGCGTTGTCACCCGTGAGGACTAAAATGGAACGCCTCGTTTCCATTAAAATGGGTCTCCAGTTCTCTACACTCACCATACGAAACACAGCAGTGTTAAGCTGCTATTTTATGCTGGTATTGTGGGAAAGCGTGGTCCTTCCCCAGTCGAGCCGACCCATTCGTGCTACAACTATACTACTAATATAACTGCAGCATGGCTCTACCACGTATAACTATTCTAAATGCTGTAATGAAAACGTCATTAGTTTCCAACGTTGAAAGCTATTCCTAGGATGAATGACTAATTCCGTTTTAGAATAATTAATTTTTTATGAGATAGATTTATAGTCACTTTCCTTTACTCCGACTAACAGTTCTATAAAGTATGTACTAATCAATAGTACCGCATCTAGAAAGATAGACAGAAAGAAACATTTATTTTGAGTCTGTACTTCGAAAGAAATATACATGTGGCGTAATGAATGGATAATATGGTACCTGCGGGTAGAGGACGTTGTGATGGTTCAGAAAAATATGTTTCATGTTTAGTAAAAAGTCCCTCGGTTTTCGAGATAATTCGACATTTTCGAAAATTCAAAAAAATTACAGCTTGCACGGAAGGGCGCCGTAAACAAACTGAAACGAGTGCGCGAGTGTAAACACCACGCTCGCGTTCCTCGCGAGGCCCTTTACCTCGTGCCCAAAAAACCGCCTCCGACGCGAGCGCCGCGAGTGGCGAGGCGAGCGACTCGCCTCGTCGCTCGCGCGAGAGTGTAAATGGGGTATAATGGAGAGGCCTATGTTTCGCAGTGGATTTTTTATAGGCCGTAAGGAAAATGTAAATATTATTTTATAAAAAATAAAAACAAATAATATAATATTATTAACGTACATACGAGGGTGGATTGAAAAGTACTCGGCCTAACACAGATCCATTCAATTCTAAAAATCAAATCTACCCACATTATTTAGTTCAGTTCAGACTAGTTCATTGTGTGAAGTTCGAAACGTGTGCGATAATTAGTTGTGATTTTATAAATTAATCGTAAATAAATCGTCAAAGTAATCGGACATAATTTCCGCGAATGGAGCAAATCGAGCAGCGTGCCGTCATTAAGTACCTCCATAAGAAGGGGCTATCATCAAAAGCCATCCATGATGACATGGTCAGTACATTAGGCGATTGTGCTCTGTCATATTCATCCGTCAAAAAATGGATAGCAGAATTTAAGCGTGGTAGAGAGAGTGTGAAAGATGAACGCCGCTCTGGAAGGCCTTCGACGTCAACTACTGACGAAAATATTAAAAAAGTACTTGATTTAATAATGGGAGACCGCAGATTAAAAATTGATAGATAGCCGAGATTATAGGCATCTCTTATGAACGAACTCAAAACATCATTGTCAACGAGTTGGGTTTCCACAAGGTGTCTGCGAGGTGGGTTCCGCGACTGCTTTCAGTTGAACAAAAAAGGACGCGATTGACTATTTCACGCGACTGTTTGGAGTTATTTGAAGCCGATGCAGATGATTTTTTGAATCGTTTTGTTACTATAGACGAAACATGGGTTCATTACTGTACACCGGAAACAAAACAACAATCAAAACAGTGGCGAAGACCTGGTTCACCACCCCCTAAAAAGGCTAAGTCGATTTTGTCGGCAAATAAGGTGATGGCTTCAGTATTCTGGGACTCGAAAGGTGTGATTATGATTGATTATCTTGAAAGGGGTCAGACTATAAACTCTGATTACTACTGCACCTTACTACGTCGTTTACGAGAGGAAATAAAAGAAAAACGTCGAGGAATGCTCAGAAGAAAAGTCTGGTTTCATCAAGATAACGCCCGTGTTCACACGTCAGTACAGTCAATGGCTGAAATTCACAACTGTGGCTTTTGAACTGTTACCGCATCCGCCGTATTCACCTGATCTGGCACCATCAGACTTCTTTCTGTTCCCTAACCTAAAAAAGCACTTGGGAGGTCAAAGTTAAGTTACAACAGTGGTAGAGCCAGGCGGCAGCTTTTGCTGTCACACGGATGGGCCGGCTCGAACCGGGGTGGTACCACGACCTCACAGAAAACCAGCGTGAAGTAGAGGTTTACCTCTGCGTTTCGCTTGGTGAGTGCAGGTGGCCGGAGGCCCTTTTTACTGGAAATGAGGCATTCCATCTTAGTCCTCACGGGTGACAACGCATCTACATTTTGATTTGTAATAGAGGATAGATGTAGATGTCTATGGGCCGCAGCAACCACTTACCATCAGGTGGACTGTGTGCTCGTATGTCACCCTTATCATATATATAAAAAAAAAAAGATTTTCGACAAACGACGAGGTCAAAGCAGCTGTAGATGCATATTTTGACTCTAAGGAAGAATCATTTTTTTCAACGGTCTAAATGCTTGGAAGGGGAGGTGGCAAAAGTGTATTGAACTTGATGGTGATTATGTAGAAAAATAAAAATATAACTGATTTAGTATGTGTTTATTTTCTTGGTTAGGCCGAGTACTTTTCAATCCACCCTCGTATTATGCTTGCTAACATCCAGTTTCTTATGTAACAAAGTGTAATATTTTGTTTTTCCTATAAAGCTTAGAACAGGTGTCAAGCTCTATGTGCAGTATACTCGTATATATAAAACTTATTTTTCTTTAAAAATTCTTTTATATTCTCATTTTGTGTGTACCATAGACCACATACGCACCCTTCAGCAAATTGTACAGTAGACAGAAGAGTATAATCTGCCACTTTGCCTTGCGTATGTGGACTATGAGAAATACTTTGATTCCGTCGTAATTTGGGCGGTGCTGCAGTCCCTTCATCGGTGCCAAGTGAACTGTCAGTATATCGAAGCGCTGAAGTGTTTGTACAGTAGGGCTACGATGGCTACAGAACCAGAGAACGAAATCTATCCAATTGCAGAGAGGTGTAAGACAGGTTGATGTTATATCCCCGAAACTTCACCGCTGTATTGGAAGACGTTTTCAAGCTTCTGGATTGGAAAGGATACTATTCGATTTGCCGACGATATAGTCCTTATGGCAGAATCGCTGGAGGACTGGCTGGAGTGCCGCCACATCATCTCGTCAGGTATATACCTCAAAACTTGAAAACTAGACTGTACAATCAGTGCGTGTTGCCAGTGATGATCTATGGACTGAGACGTGGTCCTTCACTGCTGGCCGTATGAGGAAGCTCAAGGTCGCTCAGCGAGCTATGGAGAGGACTCTGCTCGCCATTTCTCTGCGTGATAGACTTAAAACGAGGATATCCCCAGTAAAACCAGAGTAACCTACATAGCCCAAAGGATTAGTTAGCTGAAGTGGCAATGGATGGGCCATATAGTTCGAATAACCGACAATCGATGGGGGAGAAAGGTTCTTGAGTGGCAGCCTCGTACCGTCAGAAGTGTAGAGAGTAAAAAGAATCAAATTAAATCAAGGGAACTTGTCCTAAGCACATATTTTTGACAGTAACGTTTTTGTATTGTTGGACGTCAATACAACTATGTTTTGTAAAACAGTACGAGTATGGATTGCGATACGAATTCATTACGTTAGAAAATTCATGTTCAGGTCAGGGACTGAATGAATAAATTTAAGATGTCCTACAGGTTTAAATATATTTTATATATATAAGAATATTTTTAGTCTATAGTTCATTTAAATTTTAGTTATTTCGGTCGGGGTTTTAGTTAGTTAGGTCCCAAAGGAATCCCTTAGAGAAAAATTTAAAGAAACATATATTCACTTTGGCCTGTCAATATATTTACGAAAATTTAATGTATGTACACGAAAACAGAAATAGTTTTATTAAAAATAGTGATGTACATTCTGTAAATAATAGGAACAAGCACAAGGTGTGCAAGGTGTTACTCGACTCCGAAGATTCAGTAATTCCTTCATCCAAAAAGTGTGAAATTTTTATTAAGGAAAGATTGTTTAGTTAGGGTTATTATATATACTAAAGAGTGTATGATTGATAATAACCCCCCGGGAATGAGGTTCGCTACCATGCTGTTTCTAATGTCTTCCCTACCAAAAGTATAAAATAATATATTGTATTGTACTAATTGATTATATTTAAACCCTTTGGGTTTCTTCCTGGTTCTTCCCAGGATAGAGGTTTTTTCCGAACCAGTGGTAGTAGAAATGACTTTCAAGAAGTATTCTTGTAATCTATATTGAATAAAAATGACTCCATTCTATTCTAGACGGGTCGGCTTATCTGGCTTTTAGCGTAAAATATTGAGTTATAATAATTAAGTCAGACTTCACATTTGGGACCGTTTCCAGAAATACGGTTAGCTCCTCGACATAATCGTTTGTGTATTTTATTCAATATGTAATATTCCTGTAAATATAAATAATTAATGGCCAAATACTCAAACGCTACTCAATTTTAAGATGTCGTTAAGTCTCGTGGTGTCACAGTCACTTTGACTTAAAGTGATAGAGACAGCACGAGCCTTAACGACGTCTTAAAATTGACCAGCATTTGATTATTTGGGTATTCGAGGAATAATAATACTAATTTAATGTGAGTCGCGTGATGTTAACAGGTCGATAGGAAAGCCCAACCTCTCCGCTTCGCGTTCGAGGTGTGCAATTAATTTCACGTTTTGTCCATGTTTTCATTTCTATTTGGAGCTTCATTGGTATGGCTTATGAAATTTTCTTATGTGAGTTTATGACATCCTACAAGTTACACAAAGAGTAAATTAGATTTAATTTGCTTTTATTTCCGTGAAATACGTGCGGGGGTTGAAGAATGGGACTTCGTTGGGTATGTTTTGGTTATTCAAAATTTAAAATGACTTGGATGCTGGGAACAGCCTTGTATGACTTCATAAAATTTGATCTTCTAAATTATGCTACAATACTCATAATATGCTAAAATAAAGGTTTTTATTTAATATAGGTAAATGTTTTAATTAAACAAAGGTTTTTAATTTATAAATAAAGGTTACTATCTACATTTATATATATGACATTTTGATGCTGTTTTGACAATATGGTCACAATGTAGGATAAACGTTAATTTGCGGTCAAGTCATTACCCCTAGAGCCCCTAGCTCCAGAAAAGTAATGCTTCACTTAAATGGGATCACCTGTCTAATAATGATAAAACTCGTGTTGTCCTAGTTCAATATTTTCGTCTATTTCACAGCGCCTCCTATCGTATCTTGCCATAACTGTGAACCGTCTCAACAAAACGCACATAATGTGTGAATATGACATCGGTGAAGTCGTTCAGAATCTACATCTACACGGTAAAGATTTTTTTTTATACAAGGCCTAACTTACTGAGAAACACAGACCAACATAGATAGTTGAACAGAATCCTACTTACATTTCAAGTGACACCGAAACCATGCTAGGCACAGACCTTTCCTCTTTCTTTCTATCTTTCTTTCTTTACCAGCCCCAAAAGTACTTCTGAACTCACACATTTGCATAGTAAACCATGTTGATTGCAAATGATTTTTCTTGCAATAAGTTTAGTATTGGTTTTTGCCAATCTTTGTAAGTCTGAGACTGGGAAAATATAAGACCTAAAAGGCATTATTTTTTATGGACATCTGGTGAAGTTTTTTTATAAGATAAGAAAAGGCGCCAAAATTATGTTCAATTTAAAGCGTGAAGTTCCGTTGACCCAGTGGAAAGGTCTTTGTTATAAGTCTACCGTAATCAAAAACTAATTAAGAAATTACCAAGATCATGAAAATTTGTTTCAGACATGTTTCTTTACCGAGTACGTTCACTTTTATTATTATTAGTCTGAGACTTACAATTACTCATTTTGTTATATTCCATAAAGCACACATAATAATAAGTGGACTTTGTAACATATTTAGTCCTCTCAGCATTCATCATCAGCCTTTCTCAATTGTTGTCACTACATCTTCTTTCAGACCGCAACGTTTCCTTATCTCACTATTTCTTATCCTGTCACTCAGTTTAACTCCTATCATAGTTCTTAACGCTCTCATCTCAACTGCATTTATTCTGCTTTCATGTTTCTTCTGCCATACCCAACTTTAACTTCCGTACATGAGTATCGGAACCAAACCCTCATGCACAGCTAAACGAGCCTTGTTAGACACCTTCCTCATACTACTACTCATAAAGGAGTGCAAAGCTCCATTCACCATGTTTCCTGCATTCACTCTTCTTTCGATATCCCTCTCACACTTTCTATCTCTTCTAAGCTTTGAACCCAGATACACAAACTCCTTCACCTGTTCAATTTTTTCATCTCCATTCACAATATTGCAGTTTGTCATTGCCTAATTTCTTTCAAACACCATCAATTTCATCAATTTCGTCTTCTTTACATTCATCTCCATTCCCTTTCTAACAAAAGCTACACTAATAGCCTTTAACCATTTCCTGCAACTCCTCGGCAGAAGACGCAAGTACTACTTGGTCATCAGCATCATCATCATCATCGTCATCATCATCATCATCATTACAACCCTTCACAAGTCCACTGCTGAACATAGGCCTCCTCCAAGGAATGCCACAAAACACGATCCTGAGCCACCTGCATCCTTCGACTTCCTGCATATCTTACCAGGTCGTCACTCCATCTAGTGGGGGGACGCTCTACACTTCGTCTGCCGGTACGAGGCCGCCACTCGAGAACCTTTTTTCCCCATCGGTCGTCAGTTCTTCGAAATGTATGGCCGGCCCATTGCCACTTCAGGTTACTAATCCGTTGGGCTATGTCGGTCACTCTGGTGCTACTGCAGATATCCTCATTTCTAAGTTTATCACGCAGAGAAACTCCGAGCATAGCCCTCTCCATAGCTCGCTGAGCAACCTTGAGCTTCCTCATCCGGCCAGCATCATAGAGAAAACATTTGACGAGTAACTCATTCATTCTCAACCCACTTTCATTCTGTTTTAAATCTGTCAAGCAATTGTCCATGAACAGATTAAACAGCCACGGTGATGCTAAACATTAATGTTTAACACCTTTTTCGATATTAAACCATTCAGTGTATGCTCCGTTTATCCTTACACAAGCACTAGAATCCCTATAAAGGGATTGCAATGATCGTATGAGGATACTGCTCAGACCGTTCACGATACTTTAACGGGAGTGGATAAATGACTATGTACTTATTCTATGACTACTTAACAAAGGTGCTTAATGGGCTAAGTGATACAGACACTAGCACACGGACGTAAGGTGCATTTTGATTTAATACGCGCGACGTAATAATTTTTGTTTAGGCTAATTTCAGTTTCACGGATGTCACTTCCGAGGCGTGCAAAGTATTATGCACATTAGCGACGTTTTAACTAGGTTTAAATTCGCAAGTTTGCTATCAGAGAGTGAGCCTTCTGTTCTTGTACTATTATTTATTCTGTGGTATTACTAGATACGTGGTAGAGCCATGCTGCAGCTATATTATGGTTGTAGCAGGAATGGCTCGGCTCGACCGGGGAAGGGCCACGCTCTCACAGAATACCAGCGTAAAATAGCAGCTTAACTCTGCTGTGTTTCGTATAGTGAGTGTAGAGAACCGGAGGCCCTTTTTACTGGAAACGAGGCATTTCATCTTAGTCCTCACGGGTGACAACGCATCTGCATTTTGATTCGTAATACAAGATAGATGTAGATGTCTATGGGCCACAGCAACCACTTACCATAGGGTGGACTGTGTGCTCGTTTGTCGCTCTTATCCTATAAAATAAAAGATACGAACTAAGCTGTACTATATTTGTATTGTTACATTTTATGGAACTATATAGTCCACCAAATGAATTGTGTAGGCCGGATCTTGTTTCAATGTAGCGTTCATCATTCATCATTACAGCCCTTCACAAGTCCACTGCTGAACATAGGCCTCCCCCAAGGAATGCCACAAAGCACGGTCCTGAGCCACCTGCATCCATCGACTTCCTGCATGTCTTACCAGGTCGTCACTCCATCTTGTGGGGGGACGCCCTACACTTCGCCTACCGGTACGAGGCTGCCACTCGAGAACCTTTCTTCCCCATCGGTTGTCGGTTCTTCGAGCTATATGGCCGGCCCACTGCCACTTCAGCTTACTAATCCGTTGGGCTATGTCGGTTACTCTGGTTCTACTGCGGATATCCTTATTCCTAAGTTTATCACGCAGAGAAACTCCGAGCATAGCCCTCTCCATAGCTCGCTGAGCGACCTTGAGCTTCCTCATACGGCCAGCAGTGAAGGACCACGTCTCAGTTCCGTAAGTCATCACTGGCAACACGCACTGGTTGTACAATTTTGTTTTAAGGTTTTGAGGTATTTCTGACGAGAAGATGTGTCGTAGCTTCCCGAACGCTGCCCAGCCGAGTTGAATCCGTCGATTGACCTCTCGGTCGAAGTTGGACTTACCTAGTCGGACTATTTGTCCCAGGTAAACATACTCGTCAACAACTTCGAGCTTAGTGCTCCCAACAACTACCGGCATAGGTGTGACATGGACATTAAACATAATCTTTGTTTTGTCCATGTTCATCTTAAGACCTATCCGTTGGGAGACACTATTGAGGTCATTGAGCATAGTGCTTAGCTCCTCCAGCGATTCTGCCATGAGGACTATATCGTCGGCAAATCGAAGGTGAGTGATGTACTCGCCATTGATGTTAATTCCGTATCCTTTCCAGTCCAGAAGCTTGAAAACGTCTTCCAATGCAGCGGTGAAGAGTTTCGGGGATATAATGTCACCCTGTCTTACACCTCTCTGCAATTGGATAGGTTTCGTACTATGGTTCTGTACTCGGATAGCCATCGTAGCTCTACTGTACAAACACTTCAGCACTTCGATATACCGACAGTCAACTTGGCACCACTGAAGGGACTGCAGCACCGCCCAAATTTCGACGGAATCAAAGGCTTTCTCATAGTCCACATACGCCAGACATAGTGGCAAATTGTACTCTTCGGACTTCTGTACAATTTGCCGTAGGGTATGTATGTGGTCTATGGTGCTAAAGCCCTTTCGGAAACCGGCTTGTTCGGGAGGCTGGAAGTCGTCAAGTCTGCGCGCGAGACGATTCGTAATGACTCTCGAAAACAGCACGTAGACGCGGCTCAGAAGGGAAATCGGTCTGTAGTTCTTCAAGAGAGCGTTGTCACCTTTCTTGAAGAACAAGACCACCGCACTTCTGCTCCACGCCTCCGGTGTAATGCCACCATGGAGGACGGAATTAAAGAGCTTCTGAAGGACTTCCAAGTACCGGTCTTCCACCCGCTTTCAGAAGCTCCGCTGTAATTCCATCCTCGCCTGGGGCCTTGCCGTTTTTAAGGTGCTGGAGAGCCATTCTAATCTCGCTCAGACTGACGTCCGGGATATCTTCGGAATAGTGTCGAATAAGACTCGCTCTTGGATCGTTACTCACACTTGCGTGTGGCTCCAACGATGACGTGTACAGCTGCCCATAGAACCTCTCAATCTCACTCAAAATCTCAGGTGCCCCGGAAACGATGCTGCCACATTCGGTCTTCAGCTTTGACAGTTGGCTCTTTCTGGCAGACAGATCTCTGGCAAAGACTTTGGAGCCTTGGTTCCGCTCGATCGCTTCTTCAATACGAGCTGTATTGAAGTTGCGTAAGTCTCGCCGCATGAATTTGGAGATCTGTCTGTTCAGTTGCCTGTATGGTGTCAAATCTGTTGAAGAATGTAGCCTCATCTCCCGTCTAACAGCCATGAGATTAAGAGTGTGATCGGAGAGTTTTTGTGTTCTTCTGCGGTGGGTCTTGCAGAACTTAGCTCCGAGCGCATGGACAGTTTCCACGAGCTTGTCATTCATATCGTCCACTTCACTGCAGTCTTCTAGGCACTGGAAACGGTTTTGTAACTCGAGCTGAAAGGTTTCGGGACTTTGGATTTGAGCACGAGGGGGACGGAGCGTTGACTTCATCAGACGAGACCTCTCCAACTTAACATTTAGGTTCAGTGTGCCTCTAACCATTCGGTGATCGCTGCCGGTTTTCACCCTCGCCATCACTGAGACATCACTGAACAGTTGTCGTCTGGTCGTCATAATGAAGTCAATCTCATTTTTTGTCGAACCGTCGGGGCTCGACCAGGTCCACTTCCTGTGGGGCCGCTTTCTTGAAGAAAGAGTTCATCATAAAGAGTCCCTCTTTCTCCATGAAGTCGGCCAGCTGCTGGCCCCTTGGGTTCCGTTGCCCTATTCCAAATTTCCCTACTTTCAGCTCACCGTTCTCTCTTGTGCCTAGTTTTGCATTGAAGTCTCCCATTAACACCGTATATTGGGTTTTGGAGGAATGCATGGCTCTAGCGATATCCTCATACATTTCCTCCACCTCCTCATCGGGGTGTGCCGAGGTTGGTGCGTAAACCTGTATGACCTTCAGCGAATACCGTTTGGTGATTCTGAGTATAAGGTACGCAACCCTCGTCGACACACTCCCGATCTTTACAACGTTGTTAACGAGAGACTTGTGGACGATAAATCCGACACCTCCTTGGGACAGATGGTCGCCCTCCCGGTGATAGAACAAGTTTCCGGATTCGAGGATTACCGTGTCCTCCCCCTCTCTTCGGACTTCGGATAATCCTATAATATGCCAGCGCAACTTGTCTATCTCTTCTTCCAGCTCCACGATCTTCTCGTCAGTCCTCAGGGTGCGTGCGTTGTACGTTGCCAGGTCGAGTCGTCTAAGGTGGCAACCGAACCTCCACCGGAGATTCTTAGCACCCCCTGCCCCGCCGTTACCATGGTCGCCACCGTAGCCAGGAATAGCGGGGCCGCCGGGGACTGGGGGCCGTTTATTATTGTCATTGCTCATGGGGGGTATATTGCCATAGTTGCCACGCTTGGCGAGCGGGTTGGCAACCGCAGTTTTTTTATTGTATTTATGCCGTTACCAGGAAGATGCTGCTGCCCATCTCCTGCCTGTTTCCCTTTGTCGCCTTTTACGACACCCACGGGAGGATATGGGGTAGTGGATATTCTTGACCGCCACTACACGGCAATGAAATGTAATGTAATGTAAATGTAGCGTTGTAGCCGCAGAAACAGATTTTAGTGAAATGTTTTAAAGGTGATATTTTACCAAATTTTTGTTTTTTATTAAATTATCAACAATATTTACTGCAAAAATCTAGTTTACAAATTTGTCATGATGTACCATGTTGATAAATTAAGCATCTGTGGAAAAGTTTTAGTTGGGTTGTTACTATCATTGCGTTTCCCTCTAGCAACTGCTATATTTTTTTTCTAAGAAGTGGGGGTGACAAACGAGTGCATATAGTGTTACCTTACAGTAACACAGAATAAATAATTGTACTACGTACAGAAGTTGCACTTCTTTGATTTTGACTACTTGGCGCCGTTTTAATAGCCTACATTATTAATTTGATAAATCACACACGCAAGCTAAATTAAACTTTATCCCTGCGCGTAAGTGTCCGTATTTGGCTTTGCATCCTTTCCCCTTCCTATTCACAGAAGATATTCCGTAGTTACCTAGGTGTTTCAACAAATAGTAAAAAATTACCGTACGTATATGTAGTACATTTTGATTATTTATTAAATTTACAACTATTTAACTTTACTATAATGTCATACTTTTTACTGTCTCTCAAACAACGGTTATTAAATTTAAGAGTGGATAAGAGTCTAAATCTGATGTACCTAGGTATAATTTAAGTAAATACTCCTACTCGTCGTATAATTAAAGTAAATACAGAGAGGGTATACATGGACACGGATTGATTAAATAAGTATTCGTTAACAATTTTAGTAAATACATAATAATGAAAAAAAAGCTTGTTTTTTCATTATTATGTTTTTAAAATTGTTATGAATGTATTGTATTTTATATAATATACATATAAATTACACTAAAACTTATACAACTATTTTTTACATTCATAAAATTATTGTTAAACACTTTGAAATTCATAAGTACGTAGCTCGCCTAAAACGCGCTAGCCCTGACTGCTGCGTATGTAACCTGAGGTTTCGCGCGATTGTAGGTATTTACATCACGCAGGTAGCAGAAGTGACAGAGCCCTGATGGTAAGTGGATACTTTGGCCTATATATACCTCTATTCTATCATTGACTTAGAATAAACTTCCAGTTGTGTTGACATTTCTGAAGACTATCATTAACACTTTCACTGTCCGGTTTCCAGAAACAATAGTAAGACTATTGTGTCTGGCTGACTGACTATTGGTATAACAGTGCCCTATATGTAGTGCACGGGACAGCGAAAGGGTTAAAATAGATTTTCATTCCAAATTCTAAACAAAGCAGCATAATGCTTGTATTTTACGCTGCGCTGATAAAATGTGACTAGTAAGTTAATTTTAGATAAATCACATGGGGTACGAAAAATACAGAAGAATACACTCTTCACACGAAACACAGTAAGTAGGTAGCATTAATCTGCCTTTTTACGTTGATATTCTGTAATAGCCTGGTTTTTCTCCGGTTGAGCTGACCTATTCGTGCTACAACCTTAATATCGTTGCAACGTGACTCTACCTTGTGAGTTCACTTAATGTTATTTTGTCTGGTGTTTTTTTTATAAATTTGTTTAGCTTTACCGTTAGATACGAATGTATCATCTGACGATATATTTAAAAAGAGCAGACGAAAGCATGATAAAAAATTGTATTCGGAAAATTCCAAAGCTTCGTGACGCTTTTGATCGGAAGTATAACATTCTCTACTCGCAACATCACACGGTGTGAGTTTGTCACTATGTCAGTGACCTCCGATATTCTAACGAGTGAGTCAGCGATATTGTTTAGGAATACCCAGGGAACCTATAAAATGTTCTTAATGTAGGCAATTGGCAATTTAATCACACATATTTTACGCCCTACTGTAGTTATCATAATTTTTTTTATTTGCTGTAACGTTATGATGCCTTATTGTAGCGAAGTCACAACTGTTAATTTTAGAAACGACAGTAGCTTTTTGGTATGGCCTTATATTTTGCTCCGAAATGTCTATTTAAACCTTAACTCTAGGTAATTTCCTTCATCGTGAAGGCGTTTTACAGAGATAAACATCCAGACCCTAAATAATTTTTGTAGACCATACAAATACTTGACAAAAATATATTTTATGCACTATGAATAAAAGAATCAAATAATTAAACTTGTTTATATTTTATATTTTTTATTTATTTTGTATTGGCGACTAAGAGTTTGTTTGCTGTGCTACAGAGTAGCGAGATTGAATCCGGCAAGGAACTTATTCCTCGCGGGATTTAATTCCTTGCGTGATTCAAGCTCGCATATACAATTTGTTAAGGACAAACGTCCAGACCAGGTACAATTATTTCTAAGCCTAAATTATGTATGTGTATTAACGTTAGGCCAGAAAGTAAACATAATTTTAATTAAAATTATGTTTGTTTATTTCTATCATTTAAGGCAATGTGTGCAACGTGAACATAAAAATTACTGCTTGTGAAAAGCTTGTGAAAAAGTGAATGGCCCATGTTTATTAATATTTATCGCAAGCTAATTTTTTAATGTTTTCGCTGTAATGTACTTTATTATTTGGAGGTCTCTATGGATATAAGCGCAAGGGTAATGCAAGTTCCGGCCAACAAATAATTTAATAAAACATTATGAATGCTAATCATAATGTTTCGTCCGTTCGAAAAAGTCATTACAATTCTCATTTTAATATTTACTCAATTAGAAATAGTGATTTGCTATTTTTATGTAAAATATTTAAATTCAAAATTTATTTAAATAAATTGTACACACAACCATTTAATTTAAATATAAGTACTTATAAAACAACAATATTATATATACTTAAAAATTTGAAATACTTTTCATTTTAAAAATTAAAAAAAATTCAAAAATTCATAATGCAATAACGAGTACGTAAGTCTTACATTATATAATTAGAATTGTTTGATGTTGATTTGAATGCTGCGTTTTTGTATAGAATAATGAGACTATAGGATTATTAATATTTTTAACTAAATATTGCTAATGTGTGCTCCATCGATATTTTTTTGTTTTAATAAAATAGTACGTTTACACTAGAATTTACTTCAGTGACGTGGATGCGCTTTACATACATAAATTAAACTGGAAAAACATCCAGAGCCGGAACAACTATTTGTAGGCCTCTTTGTAGGCCGCGCATAGCGCTGAGACCTAACGACTAGCCACTGCATTACTGGTAGTCAATAATCGTTATAAATCATTGCATCGAAAGAAATTATTACAACTTTTAAGAAAGTCAACATTGCAGTAAACGCCTTTAATTATACAGTTACATAAATAAGTTTTTGTACTGTGGTACTTGTACAGTTTCAACCATTTACAATGCTGTATAATAGACTAACTTACTACGAAGAATTTTACGGTGTAGGATCATTTTTCGATTTATCATATCTCAAAGTATCATCATTTGAGTATATTTACATGCGGATCTTAGCAAATTTCTCTCCCGTTTTTAATATCTTTTCATCCCGTAGTAGGGTTATGAGGAAGTCTCAATAAGGGAAAGCTTAATACGGTAAACGAAAAAAAGGTGGAAACTCCACCTATATATTGTAATTTATACCAACCAGAAGCGTCCCAGTCTTCCATGGTTACTGTTGTACAACTGAGGAGGTCTGTCCATGACCTTAATATTACGAAACTACGCTGTTGATGTTGCAGTTTTAGCTACGAAATTAGACATTCTATGAATAGTGTTTCTATGCAATATTTTACCGCATTAGTGCAAAATTTTTCAAGAATCAGTTTTCTATCTCTAAATTTTTCTTTGTTTCCTAGATATTTCGAGTTTCACTAACTTGTGTCATATTTTGGTATATTCGTAACAAAAGTATTAAATCATCATTATCATCATCATTACAGCCCTCACAGGTCCACTGATGAAAGTAGACATCCCCAAAGCATTGCCACAAAACGCCTGAGTGATCTGAATCCATCGACTTTATTCTTCACATCTGACTTCCTGTATGTCTTACTAGCTCGTCATTCCATCAGCCCCCCCCCCCCCTCAGACACTTGGCTTACCGGTATAAGCCTGCCACTCAAGAACCTTTCTTCCCCATCGGTTGTCGATTCTTCGATCTATATGGCCGACTCGTTGCCACTTTCAGCAGCCTGATCAGTTGGACTATGACGGTTACTCTGCTTCTACTTCGAACTCTGACACGCAGAGACCCTCTCCATGGCTCTGAGCGACCTTGAGCTTTCTCATATGGCCAGCGATGAAGGACCACGCCTCCATATGCCATCACTGGCAACACTCATTGCTGTACAGTAACACGTATCAAAAAATATGTCGTAATCCATAATCTCCCGAACGCTGCACAGCTGAGTTGGATCATTTGATTGACTTCACGGTCGTAGTGGAACTTACCTAGTAGGACAATTTGTACAAGGTAAACGTACACGTGAACATTTTCGAGCGTAGTGTTCCTAACAACTATCTAATGAGAGAGCCGAGAGCTTTTCATCCGCTTTCATAAATCTCCGCTGTGATTACATCCTTACCCAGTTCCTTGTCAGTTTCAAGTGCTGAAGAGCCAGCCTAATTTCGCTCAGACTGACGTCCGGGATATATTTAAAAAGTGTCGTTTGAAGATTGCTCAGGCATCGTTACACAGCGTGTGGCTCCAATGGTGATGTGTACAGTGTGCGCGCTGTTACAAAACTATTAAATCACATCAATACGAATGAAAACTTTATCCATATATAACACATTGTTATGTGTAAAGAGAAATAATCATATTTTGGAAAACTGAGAAGATCAGATAGACCCGATATCAAGTAAAGCCGTTTAATAAATCTAAACATATAATAAAAATAAATCTCTAAACGTTGCTTGTCTGTATATGAAGTCTCTTTGTAAAAATAGTATGGAGTATAAGCCTAGCAATAGTTCTACCTATATTTCGTTTTCGTTTAGTACTCGTAACATTTGGTTTTGTTTTATTTTTTACCGCAATCGGCCCACCCAGTCTGAAGAATTTAACGATTTCGATAATCCACTTACCTCCGTTTAGTACAATAAAGAAGCTGACCTAGACGACCTAGCAGACTTTCGTAATGTCTGCATTTACGCCAAAAAAATAATATACGATTGGCTCTTTTACTGAAAAATAATTAGATGTTAGAATATATCCTTAGTTTTTTTTTTCTAAATGGTCCAAAAAAGTCAACACTACTACCTAATTCGTGTTAGGTAGTCATCTATAGTATATAAATAAATAAATAAAATTTAAGTGTCTGTTTGTAATGTCTAAATGACACCTTTTTACTAAATGCATATGAAAGTATAGTATCTACTTATAACAAAAAAAAATCTCTGGCTAATCTCCGAACTAACTGCACCAATTTTGACGGGAGTTTAACTGGCAGATAGCTGATGTTATATGAAGTAACTTGTACTATTTTTATTTTAGTAAAAGGATTAGGGTTCCACGCCAAAACTTAAAACCTATGAAATCCCGTCATGATAAATTCGACCCGGACGAAGTCGCGGGGAGTAGCTTGTTTTAATATAAAATGTTAGTATAAACGCGTGGCCAATGTGTTGAAGCAGTAGCGGCTAGCACCTGGCACCTGGCTGTCCACAGATATGCCGACATAAGACTACGACGGCAATAAGCGACAACACTGCCGTGCCCGTCGCGTCGTAACCTACGAGGGCGGGATGATAAATAACTAGCCTAATAAGAAAACACTTAACTTTCTGTGATAAAATTAATTTTATTTTTCAACATAGGTCTCTGTGAACCTCTACGCACTTATTCCATCTTCGTTCTAAAGCAGTAATGCCTTCCATAAAATGTTTTCTTTCGAGGCCTGCAAAATACACCTCTACAGCGGCTATGACTTCATCATTTGTGGCAAATTTCTGTCCGCCCATAAAAGTTTTGAGCTTAGGGAATAAGTGGAAGTCTGATGGCGCTAGATCAGGCGAATAAGGTGGGTGGGGCAGTAAATCATACTTCAATTCGTTGATTTTTGCCATAGCTTTAACACATGTGTGAACCCTAGCGTTATCTTGGTGGAAGATGATTTTTTTTTCGCCAAACCTGGTCGTTTTTGCTGAATACATTGATGAAGCTTATCTAGAAGATTAGCGTAGTATTCTCCATTAATTGTTTGACCTTTAGGAAGGTAATCTATCATCAAGATCCCATCTGCATCCCAAAAGACGGATTCCATCACTTGTCCAGCCGAATTTACAGCCATGGCTTTTTTTGGAGTCGGGCATCCCGATTGAGTCCACTGTTTTGATTGAATTTTTGATTCTGGCATGTAATGATGAATCCATGTTTCATCTGTTGTTACATATCAACGTAAAAAAATCGGCCTTATTACTCTGAAAACGGTCCAGACATTCTTTTGAGTTTGTACCCGAATCCTTTTTTGATCGTGCGTAAGCAATCGCGGCACCCAACGGGCCGATAACTTTTTCATATTTAATTCCTCACTTAGGATATGATGTACCCGTTCTTTTGAGATACCTTTGTGTCAGCTATTTCAGATAACTTCAATCGTCGATCTGCTAAAACCATATTATGTACTTTCACGACCATTTCCGGATTCGTGACGCTTTTTGGACGTCCGGGGCGGGCTTCATCTTGTACACATGTACGACCGTGTTTAAACTCAGCCACCCAGTTTTTTACTGTGGCATAAGAAGGAGCACATTCACCCAAAACATTCTTTAACTCGTCATAGATATCTTTCCCCTTCATGCCCTTCATATGAAGAAACTTTATCACCGCTCTTTGTTCAATTTTATCCATTTTGAAAACAGTTGACGAAATATTTTTTCAAATGACAAAAAATCAATAAAATTTTCACGCCACCAAATTCAAATTTAGAACACAGGTGGCCAGAGATACGAATTTAAAAATGACATATATATTTTTTAATTTTAACTTTTTAAATAGCAGTGGCTAGTTACTTATCATCCCGCCCTCGTAATAGCTACAAAGCGCCCTTACATTAATTTATGAAAGCAAAGTTATTCCGTCACCATTTAGACTTTACAAGTAATATCATAAAGTTTCACTTACACACAGCTTGTATGAAACAATACTATCATGTGATTATCAGAATTTGTAATTGTGAATCATTGAATTGGTTCGTAGATAAGACAACATTATATAAAGGTATTTGATGCGATAATAATAATATGCCGATTAGATATGAGCGCCGAAGGCCAATTCCACGGCGGCGGCGTGGCCTCAAAGTTTCCTCGGCGGCGGCGGCGTGGCGGCGGCGCGGCGTAGTTCTTAGATATTTTTTTAAAAGGAAAAAAAATCTTAAAAAAACTTAAAGGAAACCATTTTGTTGTTACCAAGCACAGCTTTATATTTTTTAATAAAGCCCTGGGGAGCCCCAGCCCATAGATGGGAACAGTATACCATATGAGGCCGAATCTGTGCCTTGTATAGTGGCAGGCGGAGTGCCGGCATGAAATACTGTTCCGCTCTGCTGAATGCGCCAAGCTTTTTAGATTCCAATTTGGCCTCCTCTTCTAAGTGAACACGAAATTGCACATCACCGCACGATTCCGATACTGGCTGAGGCAACAAGGGGAGTGCTTTGAAACTGAAGAATTGCTCCGATCTGCAAGAAAGCTGGTGATCCAATTGTACAATTTCTCGGGAAGCCCATAGGAAGGGAGCTTCGAACAAAGCGCTTTGTGCCAAACTTGATCGAAGGCCTTCGCAATATCCAAACTAACGGCTAATGCCTCTCCCTTGGACTCTCCTACGTCCACCTATCTATATGTCAAGTAAACCACAAGATCACCAATTGATTGATCCCAACGAAAACTGTATTCGCGGTCACTAATCAGCTGGTGGTCCTCAAGGTACCGCATGAGCTGGCAGTTTATAATGGATTCCATTATTTTGGAGAACAAGGAGGTGATGGCGATAGGCTTGTACTTAGACGGGTCTGAGCGGTCGCCTTTTTTAGGGATCGCGTGGACGAAAGCCATCTTCCGTGAATTCGAGACTACGCCTAAGAAGGAGTACCGCAAAGGATGCGTTAGAATCGGTGCCAACTCTGGATCACACGTCATCAGCTCAATTGGACGGATTTTCAGGCCCACTCGACTTGTCAATGTCCAGAGAGAGGAGTGTTTTTTAAACCGAGGGTTGTGTGAACTGCACATCCGATATAGAGCACTCACACCACGGAATGGTCGGCGGTGTGCTCCCCCCGTCATCGGGAATCGAGTTGGACGCAAAGAAAGAGGCTAGCTGATCGGCTTTCTCCTTTGCGGCATGGGCCAGTGAGTCGTCCTCACTGTGCAGAGATGGAAGAGATGGCTGACAGAAGTTTCCTTGAACAGTCTTGGCGAGAAACCAGAATGCACGGGTTCTCGAAGGAAGGCGATAATACTGTTGTGTGCTCTGACATTGCCTTGGCAATGGCTCTTTTGAAGGACCTGGAGGCGGAATTATAATTATTTTTAAGGGCGCTAGTGGTTACATCCCGGGACATTGAATCGTCAGCCCAGGCCCGGTAGCACTCCTTCTTATAGCGTGATCCTATTTTACAGGAGCAACCAAATCATGGCTGAGATCTGTCTCCTATGAGCACCACAGAGGAAGGAATAAAAAGTTCCATATCCTGAAGTTCCACAGCAGCGACAAAATTAGCAACAACTTTGGGATCGTCCGGCAAAAATAAAACCCGCCCACAAGGATAAGATGCAAAGAAGGATCGCATCCTATACCAATCGGCGACCTATAGTGCCACGGCGACAACCTGCAGAATGCAACCGCGATGCTAGTGTGAATGGCACCACACTCCAGACTAGACAATGGTCCAAGGAGCCAGGAGGGGCGTCGGCGGAGGCCTGATATCTATCCGGGTGAGAGGTCAGCAGAAGGTCCAACAGGGAAGGCGCATGATCATCCACATCTGGAATCCGCGTAAGCGAAGTAACCAGTTGTGTCAGACCATATGCCAAGGCAAAAACATGAACATATCTTCCCGCATGATCGGTTAAACGTTAACTATTTGGCGTAGTGGGCGTTACAATCACCGAGGATCACGATATCTACGGATGGGATCTGCTGTAGCAAGGAATCTATAGCCATTTGGACGTGGTCGATGAGTCGGTCTGTTTCGGCATTACCGTTATGGGACTTATAGAGGCAACCGTAGACGCGTTATGATCGTCGCTCTCTACTCGTAGCCAAAGGCTGGACAGGTCCGAACCTTCAAGACTGCCGAGGCGTCGAGAACAGATGTCCTCTCTGATGTATACGCAAACTCCAGCCCGAGGCACAAAGAGGTGATCAAATTTTTACTCCGGATAGGAGAGATACGAAGTATCAGCTGGAGAGGATGCCTGTGTTCGGTCAGTAAGAGCAAGGCCGGTTTCGCCATTTCGAGATGGCAGTGGACAGCATTTAGGTTCGAGGGAAGTCCCCTGATGTTGCAGGAATTCACGGATAGCTTGAATTTCTTCAGCTTGCCCCGAGCAGTTATTGTCTTGAGCGGAATTTTGCCAGGTGAAATGCAGAAGCAGAACTTCCACTTCACGCCGGTATTCTGTGAGGTCCATTGTTAACACCACAAAACAATACACGTTCACTCGATGAAATATTCGACTCGACTGAGTGAGCGACAAGCGTGTCGAGGCGACAAGGCAAACTAATACGGTCGGGCCGCGCGTGTGAGCGGGAATGGAAGTTGCTCGTCGTCGCGACGGCGCGCCGCGTGCTTCACGAGGCGGCGACGTGCCGACACGAACTCACGGCGATGGCGGTGCGCCGGCGCGGCGCTCATATCTAATGCCGATATGCCTGCAAAACATAGTCAATCTTTTTTCCGAAAGAAAATGCCTAATTGCGTAAGGATGATTTTAGGCGACTGCTATCAAATATAGATCCATATTATATTACGTTGATTAAAATAATATGTTATTGTGACCGGAATTATTATTGAATAAAAAAAAATATATGACACCTTTCTAAAAAGAACAGAAAATCTAGAACAGGAAAAAAAAGATGATCGTAAGCAAATACAACTTTTAGGAAAAAAAGTTTTAGATAGGCAACTCCGATCATCAAGTCTCGAAATCAGAAATGTACCCAAGAAAATGAATGAAACAAAGCAAGATTTAATTGAGAACATAGTAAAATTGGGTCAAACCATAAATGCTTCCATTCAACCGTCAGATACAAAGGACGTTTTTTGTGTCCATTCCAAAACAGACCGAAAGACAACAATTGCTGAATTTACGACAGTTTTAACTAAGAAAAAAAGTCACAATCAAATAAAACGTTCATAAAAAGCAATGCCGCAAAATTAAATACCCACCAGCTACATATCGATGGACCAAAGCAAATAATATATATTTCAGAAAACTAACCCCCAAAGCCAAGAGTATTCTTCCTAGCCAAAGAGCTCGCAGCGCTTCAGCGACATAAGTATTGCTGGACATCTTTCGGGAAAGTTTCCCTTCGCCAAGGAGATGGATCTTCAATAATACCATATATCACCTCAGAAGTGGACCTTGTATCACTCAAAAAGGAAAAGTGACTAGTTAGCCCTATTTTATTTTATTTTTCATGCTTCATTTCTCTGTTAATATATAATTTAAACATAAGTTATACTATCTCATTAATATATAAAGTAAAATGCAACTATTCACACTTACATTTAATACACATCAATCATAAAACACTCATACAAAACACTTCATGGTTATTCATTCATATTATACATAAAGCTACACTACATAATAAACCCAACGCCACACACACGTAGAGCGGCAAAATCATTCAAATATTAATTGAATTTATGTAAAGTTTTGTTACGAATTCTATCCTCTTTTATTACTAGATGAGCATTATTATTTTTGCACATTCCGCAAATTCTTTTATTTCTTTAAATAGTGTGTACGTTTCATCGAGTAAGTCTTTATATATACACCTACCAATTCACGCCAAATGAAGATGTCTCAAATAGCATTGATTCATATCACCCGGCTAGTTCGTGCATCTGCAGTGTTGAAAAAATTAAAACTTGCCTACCTCATAACAACCACTTAATAGTTTTATCTCAAAATATTCGAAGTGTTTTTCGTAACATAAATCAAATAGAAGTACTATTAGCAAGTGTGAACTTTAACGTAGATATAATAGTACTTACGGAGTGTTGGTTGAAAGGTAACTCGGATCCACCGGCTCTTAAACACTATTAATATATAGGCCCTTTTTACTGGAAATGAGGCATTCCATCTTAGTCCTCACGGGTGACAACGCATCTGCATTTTGATTCGCAAACGAGGATAGATGTAGATGTCTATGGGCCGCAGCAACCACTTACCATCAGGTGGACTGTGTGCTCGTTTGTCACCCTTATTTATTTATTTATTTATTTACTCTTTATTGTACACCAGAAAACAAAACAAAAACGAATACAATTAAATCTAAATTAGAAAAATGTACAAAAGGCGGTCTTATCCTATAAAAAAAAAGATACTTTAAAACATAATACTCAAAACGAAGGAGTTGTAATACATATATATGAAAGACTCAATTACTGCTGATATAATAGAACCACCATTTCTTTATGCAAACTAATTGTTAAATTGCCAAATCAGACTTGTATAATATCTATTGCCCACCCCCTCATCCGATTATTATATATATATATATATATATATATATATATATATATATATACTAGCTGACCAGGCAGACGTTGTTCTGCCCTTTCCGAACGACCATTTGCTTTCCCAAAATAATCCTGAAATTAGCAATAAAAAAATTGAGGGTCACTTATCGGGATAAGAACTCTCCTATCTCTCAAGTTGGACCAAACTGCACACAGTCTGCAAATTTTTTTTGAAATCGGTTCGATTTGTTGAATACTTACAGCAACACGTGGTGGTTATACTACTAAATTGTAACTTATATTAAACGTTTGCATTTTTAACATAGCGCCATCTATTAAATATTTACTCAATCCAGTCAACAGATATCGTCATCTGACAGAATCGTTTGGAGCTAACAGATAATTGTGACTGTCAAATAATAGACAAATAATTTTCAATAAAATAATATTGTATTGCGTTGCGACTATAAATTGAGATGTAAGCTATCCTATCTTTTAAGTTGGACCAAACTGCACATTGACCGAAAATTTCATTGAAATCAGTTCAGTAGTTTAGGAGTCCATCGCGGACAAACAACGTGACACGTACTTTTTATATATAAAGATATACAATACAATACATACAACTGGAGATATAAATTTAAATATCTGACGATTATCAAAACCTAGCTTTTCATGGATTTCTCCCGGATCACATGATCCCTACCTGCGATCAGAGCTGTTTAGATCACATAATATTAAAGTCGGAACTAAAAACATTTACAGCTGTTATTCGTACAACCATAACGGATCATTATACTACCAATTTTAGTGTTAATAAAATAAATCAAATATCAAAATCTACATTATCTCAGAAAATTATAGATTTTAATAGCATAGCTACCGATTTAGAAAATACAGATTTCAGCCCTATTTTGGAATGTGAGGATACTAATAAAGTTACGAAACTATTAGTTTCTAAAACTACGAATGTTGTGAATAAACACACTAAAATAAAATTTATATCAAATTGTAAACGAATTATCCAACCATGGATCACACCGGTATTGTAACGGTGCATAAGAAATCGTGATAAACTTCATGCCGAATCTAAAAAGTTTTCTGAAAATAATGCAATAAATATTACCTATAAGCGGTTTAAATTTTTTTGTAATGAAATATTTAAAAAGATCGAAAGCAATTATAAAAAATATAAATTTATTAAAGCTGGAAAGAATATTAAAAAAACGTGCGATGTAATTAGACCGGTTGCCAAGTTAAACTTAAATGCACATTACAATTATTTAGGATTCCTAAAGAGACATCACCGTTTGCAAAACGACATGTCTTTTTAGGACCTTTATCTATACCAATAAATAAAATTGAAGTGTCTAATTGTAATGTCGAAATAACATCTTTTTACTGTATGCATATGAAAGTATATACGGTACTCATAACAAAAACTACTTTTATTTTAGAAAAAGAATTAGGGTTCCGCGCAAAAAATTAAAACCCATGAAATCCAATCGTAATAAATTATGCGCGGGCGAAGTCGCGGGGGCTGTCCAAAGAAGGCCTTTTCCATTTTCTCCTAACATGGCTCATTGGAATATGGCGCGCCTTTCTACACAGTTACTCCACTTTCACAACGGATTTTCTCCGAATCTGACACTTGGTGGCCATAACGGCCAGGAAAACGAGTATTCTGAAGCTCTAACTTTTCAGACCCCCGGGTGCGGATGTTGGTTCAGTCGCCTACCGCAACAGAGAGCAGTGCATGAGACAATACCGGTTAAAAATCTATGGGTTAATCATTTTCCCCCGTGTTCCTACTACTGCTACATCAAGGGTACGGTCCGTCCTAAATCGCGTCTGATATACACGACGTCGAGTCATTGCAATTATATCCGACACCTTTTTCCAATCTTAAGATTAATCACTTTCAAATGTAAATTATTGAAAAGTGTTCATCTTGTAACTTTCTTAGTCTAACTAAATGCTATTTAGCTGTGTCCGTGATTCGATTCGCCGATGCCCTAAATTTAAATTTGACCACGGCCTTTATTTGCGTTACTAACAAGCAATCGATTTGACGCCTTAATCCGTTTAACTGTTAATTCGCTGGGTAAGAAGAGTGAATCACGCTGGTGAACGTAATATGGTGTTTATGTGAAATTTTATGATTTTGTTTAGAGTTGATTTAAATCTTTATTTCTGTATGGATATTATTTAAATTTGGATATTGAAAAAGGAGCTTGCATGTTATCTATACAATCACAATCGCCATTTTAATTGATCGTGATAAACTTGAAGAGAAAGAGATAATGAGTGTAAGGACTGTATTATGTTATACTAGAGCCCAATGACTTCGTCAATCTTACTTAGCGGTACCATGTAGCGACATCTATGGAAATGTATTAAATAAAGAACGATGTATTTAGCGCGTCAAATTTTCATATCGATATACATCGCAACCGCTTCCGTAGATAGATAATAGATGGCGCTAGAGTAGTCAAGTGAGCTCGGCCACGGTCCTTATTGCTTTGTAAGAGAGATGTTGAGGATATGAATAAAAATAAAATAATGAAAAATAAAAATAAAATAAAATTAGTATTTGGGATAGAGAAAACACATCCACTCTGTAGCTGTGTATGACTGCAGACATGTGTTAGAGTCTTGCTGCAGCTACATTATGGTTGTTATTGTTGTAACGCGAATGTGTTTGCTATACCGGGGAAGGACCACGATCTTACAGAATATCAGTTTAATGTTGCTAGGTTTCGTATGGTCAGTGTAGAGAACCGGAGGCCTTTTTTGCTGTAAACGAGAACGAGACATTCCATTCTAATTCTTAGAGGTGTCAACGCATCTGCATTTTAATGTTTAATCAAGGATAGACGTAGATGTCTATGGGCCTCAGAATCCACATAGTATAGACTGTGTGCTCTTTTGTTACCCTTATTGTATAAAAAAAGAATTGGTCAGCTCGAGCAGATTCAAGCACCACCATAATACCGTGAACAGTGGTAGAGCCAGGCGGCAGCTTTTGCTGTCGCACGGATGGGCCGGCTCGAACCGGGGTGGTACCACGTCCTCACAGAATACCAGCGTGAAGTAGAGGTTTACCTCTGCGTTTCGCTTGGTGAGTGCAGGTGGGTGGAGGCCCTTTTTACTGGAAATGAGGCATTCCATCCTAGTCCTCACGGGTGAAAACGCATCTACATTTTGATTAGGAATAGAGGATAGATGTAGAAGTCTATGGGCCGCAGCAACCACTTACCATCAGGTGGACTGTGTTCTCGTTTGTCACCCTTATCCTATAAAAAAAATACCGCTGTGTTTCTTATGATTAGTGCACAACACCGGAGACCTTTTTATACTAGTAACGAGGTATTCCATTTTAGTACTCAAGGGTGATAGAGCCTTTATTTACCATCAGGTGGAATATGTACTCGTTTGGCTCCACATTTATTGTAAAATACCTATCCTTTTGTCACGTCTGCGGTGAAAATGTTTTTTTACTTTCTTCTACATAATAACAGTTGTAATGTTTATTGCAATATGATTTTGTGAGCACACATTAAACGGAGCTTTTGTTAAACTGGATAATTGTGTGGAAATTGTTTTAAAATCAACAAACATATTTTGAGAATGGTAACTCTGTTCGATGAAAAGTAACTATTTATTTTTGAGTTTTATTGTTGTTGCTGTAGTGAAAACTTATGAAAGCAACATAATAAAGTTAAAAAACAGTTCATAGAGTGAAGGAACGTTAACGATCGGGAGTATGGTAATTCGGAGGTCATCTATAAACTTTAACCTTGATTTTATTCGAGCAAAGTATTATTTTCATTAATTTGACATCGTAATAAATCATGCAATATGGTGTGTATGTTCCCAACGGATAGGTTAGTCATTTCTACTAACACCTTAATTCTTAATCGTGCATTTTCTAATACATTTTTTTTAATAATTTTCACATTTTCTTCTGTACCCGTAGTAATTGGCCCACCCGGGTGGGGGTTTTCTTCGATGCTTTCCCTGCCTTTTTTGAATTAACTTGACCACGTCTGTACGGTTGACATTGAAAAGGAGCAGAATCTTAATGATTTCTTATATTTACGACAAGACTACATATTAATGTCCCGATGTCATAGTTAGCCCGTCTACCTTCAGTTTTTTAATATTAAAATTTTTGAAAATTATAGTTATTATATCGGAACGTCAAAGACCTCTTCTTCGAATCTTGGTAAAAGGCCACCATTTCTTCATGGATATTTTTTTTAGTTTTTCCTTATTTAGTGCGGATATTAATCACAGCACGGTGTTCGATTTTTTTCAACATTGTCGAGTCAGTCATTCCCGTAATCATTGACTGAAGGTTACGTAAGAAGTAATGAAGTTATAAAGACAAAATTTCATATTTATATCCTCAGGTAATGTCGGTTAGCTAATGATTTCTTTTAATTACCCACATTATTAGCAAATCACCCTAATACCGAGAATAGAATAGAATAGAATAGAATAATTTTTTATTCAATATTGATTATTACATAATTCTTATTGAAAGTCATTTTTTATTTACCACTGGTTCGGAAAATACCTCTGTCCTGGGAAGAACCAGCAAGAAACCCAGCGGGACTTTTTTTTTCAAACATATTTCACTTAACAATAATTTCATTTATATAATTTTTAAATGATTTTTAATAGAACCAGCATGGTGGCGATCACCTTATTCCCAGGGGTTATTTTCATTCATGTATTCCTTGATATTATAATAACCCTTTTTGTACAGTTTTTCTTTAATAAAACTTTTAAACTTGTTTATTGATAAACTTTGAATATGTTCTGGGATTTTGTTGTAAAAGCGTATACATTGCCCCATAAATGAATTACTGATTCTGTGGAGTCTAGTAACTGGTATTACAAGCTTATGTTTGTTCCTAGTGTTTAAAGAATGCACATCCTTATTCTTATTAAAGCTATTTATGTTTTTATGTACATACATTAGATTTTCATAAATATATTGCGATGCCAAAGTTAATATGTTTATTTCTTTAAATTTTTGTCTGAGGGACTCTTTACAATTTAGGTTATAAATCGCCCGAACGGCTCTCTTTTGCAAAACAAATATAGCTTCAATATCAGTCGCATTACCCCATAGCAAAATTCCATAAGACATTACGCTATGAAAGTAACTAAAATACACTAATCTAGCTGTCTCAACATCTGTGAGACTTCTAATCTTTCTTACAGCATATGCTGCAGAACTAAGTCTGCTTGCTAATTTAGATATATGGGGGCCCCATTGAAGTTTCGCGTCAATAGTAATACCGAGAAAAACAGTGGTATCCACAAGACTCAACTCCTCCCCATTTAATAGCACATTGGTATTCGAATGTTTTACATTAGGTATTGTAAATTTAATACACTTTGTCTTATTGCCGTTCAAGAGCATATTGTTGGCGTTAAACCAATGTACTAATTTCGATAGAGCATTATTTACATCGTCATAATTAATTAACTGCCGTTTGAGTTTGAAAATTAAAGAATACATTGAACATATAAAAAAAAGTCTTAGAAACGCCGCCGAATACATTATGTGATGTGTCTAGGACGCCTCAATAGTGTTGTAAAGAAAGAGATTTTTATTCTAGGCTAAAAAACGATACCGGAGCGTTACGACTAAAAACTGGGTTTAGAATTTCAGCAACGAAATGGTTACAGACTCACATGATGCTGCGATATTGTTCCCGCAGCGCTGTTATTCTGACGGCGCTGGTGACACGAACCCACGACAGTGGACAAACATACATTTTATTCATTTGATAAACAAAGATTGCAAAATAAATATTAAAATAGTAATAATTTTAATATTTATTTTGCTTTACCATCAGGTGGACTGTGTGCTCGTTTGTCACTCTTATCCTATAAGAATGAAGGGTTCCGTACCATCCAACAAGATTTAATACTATGGTTACAAAATAAAACACGTTTCTAGTAGGAGAGCCTCCTTTAATTTAATTTAATTTTTGTTTTTATTACTTCTTGTTATAGTGGCAATAGAAATACACATTCTGTGAAAATTTCAACTGTCTACCTATTGCGAATCATGAGATATAGGCCGCTGACAGACAGACAGACGGATGGACAGCGGACGCTTAGTAATAGGGTCCCGTTGGTTACCCTTTGGGTACGGAACCCTGAAAAGCACCAGAAAACTTTCTACCCTTTGCAATTACACATATAAACATATTAGTAAATAATAGATAGCGCATCACTAACATCGCATTGTATCGTCAGCCTTTTTAAAAGTCTACTGTTCACGTAGGTATATTAAAGCATGGAATTTCAAGTATTTTTGAAAGAATTGCAAAGCCGATATCCTCACATAGTAATGTTATCTTATCACCAGTCCGTGGTATTTGGCTCGATATTGTGGACTTATTTTTAGCTATACGTCGGTTGTCATAGTCTCTCTCGTCCATCATTAAACAAGGTCAACTCCAACGCCAACAAATACCACTTGTGGGTGAGGTTAACAATTGGAGAAAAACAATACTTGCAAGAGAGCCCTCATCGGATGCAACGAATGTTTTTTTTATTTTTATAGAATAGGGGTGACAAACGAGCACACAGTCCACCTGATCGTAAGTGGTTGCTGTAGACCATAGACATCTATATCTATCTTCGTTTGTGAATTAAAATGCAGATGCGTTGTTAGCCGTGAGGACTAAGGTAGAATGCCTCTTTTCCAGTAAAAGGGTCTCGGGTTCTCTACATTCACCATACGAAACACAGCAGGATTAAGCTGCTATTTTACGCTGGTATTCTGTGAGTGTGGTCCTTCACCGGTCTAGCCAACCCATTCGTGCTACAACTATACTATTAATATAGCTGCAGCATGGCTCTACCACGTATACCTTAATTGCCACTTATTTTAGTTTACGAAAGAGTACAAGAGAATAGTGGTATGATAGAGAAATATGTCTAGTAATACGTCTCTTACCTTTGTCTGCCATTAGGTAGCAACTGTATCGTTTCTTAACGTGTAATGGCGGTGTAAAAATATCCACTACCCCATATCATTCAGTGGATGTCGTAAGAGGCGACGGAGGGAAATAAATTAGGAGATGGGCAGCAGCGTCTTCCTAATTACGACTAAAAATAAAAACTACGCTTGCCTACCCGCTTACCAAGCGTGGCAACTATGGCAAATATTCTCTCTGTGGGGCAATCTATGGGGTAGGCTTATGATCAGTCGTGAACATTGATAGGTTGTCACTATAACTTTAACAATTGTTGTTAAGTTTCGGTTTAAAAGGTATTTTAGGTGAGTCCTCTAGAGGTGACGACGTTTTTCTACCTTCTTTGTATAGACTTGGTTACAGGTTTTTTTGTGTTATAGTAGCCACTTACCATCAGGTAGTGTGTTAGCTCATAGGTCACTTAAATATTTAAAAAAAAATTAAAAACGTTTAGGTTTTTCTTAGTTCAAAATAAAGGATGATGAAAGTTTGGGTTTCCTCAGGTTTTATTTACGTAATTAAGTACCATTAGAGCCTGTTAAAATAAAGCGGAGACCACTGCTCTGGATTAGGGCTTTTGTAATATTATTCTATTTATAACTTTCAAAACGAATTTTCTGTAATTTTATTAACCTAGTACGTATGTTTATTTAATTACGTATTTAATGAATAACATTATTTCTCAATCCATCGTGGCAATGTTAAAATGAATGTACAACAATGGAATAAACATTTTAAGGTTGAATTATATCATTGTTAATTTTATACTTGACAGACAGTAGGAAAATTATATGTCAGAGGCGTTCCTCGTATCCTATTTGGACACAATTGGTGCCGGACCTTAGAGTTGTGAGAAACTACCATTATCATAGTACAAATGTTGCCACATGTCACAATTGCCGGTTCCGCTTACAACAACCTTTAAATTGTTACTAGTTTTTTTTTTAAACAATTCTGTTTTGATACTTTATCGTTGTTTTAACTGACTTCAAAAAGGAAGAGGTTATCAATTCGAATGCTTTTTTGTATCTATGTTTCGCAATATCTTCGCAGATTGTGAACGGATTTAGATGATTGTTTTTTTATTAAATAGGTTATACTTCAAGGGTGGTATCTTAAGGGTGGTAAACTTGGACAAAATATTCCACTCCTAAGGGGTAGTAAATATTATATAACTTCTTTTTTTGCAATTTGAAGTCTGTTTTTATTTTTGGTTAAAAGTTTCTGTCACAACTAGTTGTAGCTCCGTAAGTTGCCTCTAATGAAACCAAAGTAGCAAGTTTATATTCTACTTAAAATATTTTAAACTTTCTTTTATCTTTGCAGGAAAGAACCTCTACAACAATGAACATGTAGCCATAAAGATGGAGCCTATGAAATCCAAGGCTCCGCAACTACACCTAGAGTACAGATTTTACAAGTTACTAGGCACGCACGGTGAGTATTGCACAGTAAGAACTGTTTTTAAATTCCAACTAAAAGGAAAGGCCAGTAACCCAAGTAATTGTTTATAAGCACGTTAATTAGCATAACTCAGTAACATGCAATCTCAAATTTTCACTGTTGTAACGAAATTATTTTGTTTTTCATATAACACAAAAATTTTTTGTTACCTTATTGCGTGAGTTATAAACAGTATGGTTGCACTACTACTGTAGAATTCTAACAAAAATCTTACATCTTAAAGTTGTATATAAGTTTACATAAGGCGAATGTGAATGAAAGTGTTGGAAGGGGTAGACCTAGGCGGACGTTTCTAGATCAAATCAGGGACGTCTTGAAAAAAGGCCAGGTCAAGAGTACCCTAAGCCGAAGAGCATGTATGAAGGGAATAATGGAAGTGGAAGAAGCGAAACAAGTATGTAAGGAGCGTAGCAAATGAAAAGAAGTGGTCTCTGCCTACCCCTACGGGAAAGAGGCGTGATTATATGTATGTATGTAAAATTTAACAAGCTGTATCATAATAAAAAATCGGCTGCGATCGCTTTTTGTGTGGCTTTTCATTTTGCTAGAAACACATCACTTACATACAAAAAACATTATTTTATAATAACTTAATATTAATTAGAAAATTCCAAATAACGCTACTCTGTTAAGTAGTATTTTTTATTAACTTTTTTCACTACTCTGCCGATCTTGCCATTCATCATCAACATCATCATTACATCCTATCAAATGTTCGCTACTGAACATAGGGCCTCCCTCATAGATGGTATATTTGCAGTATTTGCCACGCTTGGCAGGCGTATTGGCAACCGTAGTTTGTATATTATCTGAAGTAGTTATCAGGAAGATGCTGCTGCCCATCTGTTGTTTCAAATTCAGCCTCTTACGACACCCACTAGATGACACGGGGTAATAATAAGCTTATTTCATTTCATTTGTGTTATAGAATGTGATATGCTCTTTCAAAAACGTAACAGGGAAAATTCTCCCGTATCGTGGAGTCATTTTAGATACGTAAATTGCACATGGACAAACCACCAGACTCGGAACTATTGTTTGTAGACCATACTAACACTTTTTCCGTGCGGGATTCGAATCCGCGGCCCCACAAAGCCTCAATCAATATTGATTAGCCGTCAAAAAAAGTAAAACAAACAAAAGAAATATTTAGCGCTTAGACATATAAAATAGATTCTTTAACTTCTTAAAAAGAACACTGCTGAAACATGACCTATTCCAATATTTCAAAGGACTTCTTTTGATAACGCTAGGTGACCCCGTTAGGTAAACGTAGTTCTACATATTTCATTATCGTTCTGGCGTAAAGATATGATTACGCCTACTAAATAAATAGATAATTAAGATTCATGTGGCTGCACGACTCACTGCATGACTCTTAAGACGTGGACCGAAATGAAGTGACAGATTGAATGGATGACTCTTACGCCACTGTCACACGGCCCCTTATGTAATGCAAAATACGAATATTGATTTTCAAATCGTCGTAGAGGGCATTCCAAAAGTGTACTACTTGGGAACATGTGGCGGCCGCTACAACGCCATGGTCATGGAGTTGTTAGGGCCCTCGCTCGAAGACCTATTCGTTCATTGCGGCCGAAGATTCCGGCTCAAGACGGTCCTTTTAATTGCAATTCAGCTCGTAAGTGTCATGTGCATTCGTTAGATAGGTGATTGTTTCTCGACACAACACCGTAACCGATATCCAACGCTCCGTTAGATGGTATATCGCGAGGGCACTCGCAAACCGTGGTCATGGTCGTTGTACAGGTCCGCGATTCATTACTAACTACTACACAATGGGCATTACGTTCTCGTTTATTATGACGTACGACCGTGACTTTATTTTTTCTTAATATTTTTATAGCAATGCTCTCGCGTTTCGGCCTAAATATCGCGTGTTTTAAATATCGGTTATAGTGTTGTGTAGTACAGGTGAAAGCGAGAGCAATGCTCGATGTATATGAGTAAGTACTAATTAGTTTCGCTTATTTGTCTCCCTTTCTTCCCAATTCCCTTCCGTACCTTCCGTGACCCCTGCAGCTCCTTCCACAGCGGAAGGGATACCCGAGGTGTATTACTTCGGGCCGTGCGGTAAATACAATGCGCTGGTGATGGAGTTACTGGGCCCGTCGCTCGAGGACCTGTTCGATCTGTGCGGGCGACGCTTCTCTCTAAAGACTGTTCTAATGATCGCCATGCAGCTGGTGAGTATACTTACTGCATTGTTTGACTATGTAAACGCAAAGAGAACAAAACACAGTAAGTACATAATCGTTTTTAAAATATTTTAAGAATTAAGGAAGTACGTTTTCTTGATATAGCTTTGTTTACGTCAAAGAGTAATGAACCTTTATAAGGTAACGTACAATAGACCAAAGTTGTACTTTTATGAGTTGTCACAATGAAATTTTTCCGTAGAAATTGTATTAGGATAGCAGCCAATGACATCATATTTTTTTTTGTAGTCTATTAAACAATTAAAATTAATTGTACATAAATAAGAAAGCCGACCAAGTTTTGAGAGAATACTAAAATTAGCAAATCCAAATTATATGTTGTAGTAATTCATGATTGTGAACTTACCTAATATAAGAAAGTATCACATACCGTTATCATCACCATTACAGCCCATTGCACAAGTCAATTGCTGAACACAAGTCCCCAGTTGCTAAATCCGTCGATTTCTTCTGTGTTTTTACTACAAAAGCTTTTAGATCAAGGAACCATAAAACGTTTGTCAGCCTTCTTTTATTATCTTTCTATATCGCTTACTTTTATTCTAATTATCTTATCACAATGACGTCATATATTCTAGTAAAACCTTATTTTTTCAGCAGTCATTAAGTTATTGTTTCCTTTACTTAATCTGCTTATTTTAGCTACCAACGTAATGTTGTTATCACGTAGTCTGACGTATCGCCTTGTTATTCTAACGATTGTTGTCTCGTCCGAGTGATAATCTTTCTATCATTGTTACCTTATCATAATATAGTTTCTTATCTACCCATGTTTTCTTCAATTGTTGCTATGAATTTCCGTCTTCATCATGTAAAGTATACAAAGTATTTTTTCTTTTTAAGACGTTGCCCTGTTTGATATTTTTAACCGAGTTCAAACACTTGAAAGTCCTATATTACTAAAAAACATACGCGTCAAATGATTTTAATCAATATTCACCGATTTCTCGGAAACGGCTAAACCGAGTCAGATGGTTCTTTTTTTTTTTATTAAAAAAGGGTCACATATTAATTTAAAGGATTTTTTTTACTTATCATAAGCCAGTGCTTGACCACAATCGCATCTGGTGGTAAGTGGTGATGAAGCGTTAGATGGTAAGGGTGAAAAAATAGAATGAAACAGGGTGAAGATTTTAATACAACTATTTAGATAAAATTCCACTCAAAATACTAGAGTAATTAAGCTTCTATTAAAAATAACAAACCGACTTTAAATCTAAAAATTACCACATATAAGTTTCTGAAATCAGTACTAAGAATAAATCTATCGAAGAATTTGTGCTTTGTTTTGTGTACATGTGCACTTTTCATTAAATGTTTAATTATTATAATTATATTCTAGGTGCGTTGTCCTGTGGTATGTTATTGCTACCAAAATAACATTATTGCTTTGTTGTCTTACAAAATAATCTGTTTTATCTCGTTTCTTGATTACTGTTTTGTCTCCATCATCCTTTTTACATGTTATCCATCCTTACGTCACTACGTCGTCAAGGTTATTTATAAACGTGCTTATGTCGTTTTCATGTCATTTTGTTTACTGTTATTTGTATAATGTTACCCATTTTGCTGATTTCTCCATTGCTTTGTCATCTGCTATTTTTTTCTACTAGACATTGTTGAGTCTTAACGTATGTACTCCTTTTTTATTTATTCATCTGTTTTTACATCATATCAAAAGTCCACTGGCGAACTGCTGCCTTTCCCATAAATTGCCTCATAGTTATTTATACGCTTGGCAGGAGGTAGGAGGTAGGCAACCACATTTTTTTATTATTTTCATTTTTTTATCAGGAAGATGCTGCTGCTCATCTCCTGTTTCCTACAGTCGCTTATTACGACGCCCACGCGATGATATAGGGTAGTTGTTTCTTCTTAACGGCGGCATTTATTTAACGTGTCTAGCAGAGCTATATGCATCACGGCATTATGGGTCGGCTGAATCAGGGAACATCTCGCTCACATATACCAGCGTGAAATAACATACATATATGCTGTGTTTAGTATAGTGAGTGACCGGAATCGAAGACCTTTTTTACTCGTTACAAGTTATTTCATCTTAGTCACCAAGAGATACAGCGTATCTGCATTTTGATTTTTTATCGAGGATAGGTATAGATACCTATGAACTACTACATACTGTTACTATCAGCTGTGGACTGTGTGTTTGTTCGTCACCTTTACTTGTATAAAAAATGCTATCGTGACGTTACTGTGTCGTCTGTATTATGGAAATCTGCCGAAACAGTATCGGATACAGCGTTATTAATTCTAGGATAATCAAAGCGTAACCAAACTCGAATTATTTGTACTATGCACAAACGTTACGTTCGACTTTCATTCGAACCCACTACCTAAAGCATATTCGTTATCTGACCAGTGGTAATCTATTAAATAAATATAAGTACCGACATGCAGTTAAACAAATTTAAATGAGTTTAACTAACACTAATCTGTACGCCCTATCGATTCTAGGATATTTGAAACAATGGACTAATCTATCTCCGTTGACGTCATTCGTTCTAAATGTAGTGCTCCATTTCGCTCTGCAGTGAAAAATATTTGTTTATTCCACCATTAATGTCGGATTCCTTAATGAATTCAATAATATGTTTTCAAGAGGCAGTAGAAATTGCCGCAAAGATTTAATGACTTTTACTTCTTTGTTTACGATTGTACAACTTTTCCCGTCTTATTACAAAAAGTAGTTTGTAATTCTCAGGTTTCAACTATCGTCTGTTTCAATAAAGAAATCCCGTGGAAAATTTGCGAATAATTTATGTCAAAATGTAAAATAGGTATGGAATATGGCGCCGTGGCTAAGGGTCTTCTTTCGTGACAAATACTCTTTAAGCCAAATTGTCGATTATCATGTTAGATAAGAAAATCAACAATTTTGAAAGGGTTGCGGTAAACGTAATTGTATCTTTGAATAATATTAACGTCAAATAAAAGTAAGAAAATATACGTTACAGCTTATAAACGTCCTACTACTGGGCACAGGCCTCCTCTCATTTCTGAGAGGATTTTAGGGCAAGGAAGTGTCCGCCGCGCTCCTACAATGCGTGTTGACGAACATCACGTCTTCGAATTACTTTCTTTTTCTTATTTCTCAGACATGCAGGTTTCCTCACGGCGTTTTTCTTCACTGCGGAGCACGCGCTGAATCAGCACTTAAAATTGCAATTAACATTTTCATTGGTGCCGGTGGAGATCGAACCTGGGCGTACTGTGAAATTTACAGCGGGCGCTTAGCCCCTGAGCTACCACGGCACAATTTACAAAGAACAATGGCAGACTTTCATACTTAAAATTAGTTGAGAAAGAATGGTAGCGTCTATAAATCAAAAATATCTTAAAATGTTAAGCGTCAGTCCCTTAATAACTCTGTCAAAGGATTTTGTCCTGAGAAGGCGTCAAAAAATATATTTAGATTTGAATCTTTTAAGGTTATGTCTTATGTCACTTGGAAAAAGTCATGCGTCCTGTGTTTGGTTGATGTTAGCTTAATACGTTCTCAACATAATGTACTTACCTACATAATTGAGAGTTTTTAGATTATTGTATGTCTATTATTTTTAGCAGGGTCTTTGTGTCATACGGTGACATTCTCAGAAGGGCTAGAACCCAGAGCCGTAAAGCCAGTAAAAAAACAGTTACATTTTGTTTTAGCTAGTGTTGCCATAACATTAAATAGAATTGTTACAGAGTACTATGATTGAGATAATGTATTATTGTAGGAAGTTCTTTGTAAGAGACTAATTTTCAACCATATCACTTTTATTTTTAACAGTGGTAGAGCCACGCGGCAGCTTTTGCTGTCGCACGGATGGGCCGGCTCGAACCGGGGTGGTACCACGACCTCACAGAGTACCAGCGTGAAGTAGAGGTTTACCTCTGCGTTTCGCTTGGTGAGTGCAGGTGTCCGGAGGCCCTTTTTACTGGAAATGAGGCATTCCATCTTAGTCCTCACGGGTGACAACGCATCTGCATTTTGATTCGCAAACGAGGATAGATGTAGATGTCTATGGGCCGCAGCAACCACTTACCATCAGGTGGACTGAGTGCTCGGTGTCACCCTTACCCTATTAAAAAAAAATATTACTAATCGTATAGTTATTACTAATAATAACTTAATATAAAAATATTTTGTGTTTGTGTGTTGTGTTGGTAGTATTGTAAAGTGTATACGAAAATAGTATGAATGTTGTCATTTACTATATAAATGGCAACACTTGAATAGAATAAAATGATTTAAGTCATTTGATATTCCCAAAAATGTTTGTTTTTTTGTGGCTTTTATTAAAATACATATTTATTTGAAAAATCATAGGAAAATAATAAAACTCGTTTTATATATAACTTATTTCTAGACGCAATAATTTTTGTCAACTATTTTTCTGCCATTGCTCTTTAAAGCAAATATTTGTTTCAAATTATAAAACGAATACTCATTACTTGCGAGTAGCAAGAGTCACCGTGATTAATAAGAAACTTTCTGGTTTCCCGCGATTGCCTTATTTTGGTTCATTACTCAGATGCATCGGTCCAGTAATAAAATGAGTTGCCTAAATATAATATTTTGTAAATAACCAATCAATGTAGCACGTAAAGGTCTACTGTTTGATATAGGCCTCTACCGTTGAAGGTTGGATCTGCCACAAACTAGGATCGCCCTTTGATGTTACTCCCGTTGCCGGTCTTGATATTTGTATGATTAACGTAAATTGATTTTGGAACGAAGTTCCTTATCGCACGGTACGAATTTGGCGGATGGGGACCCCCTTTCTATAGTGCAAGCGAGATGGAATAATATCCACCTCCCTCGCACTTTTTCTTATCTTGACATGAAATAAATATTATTTTAAAAAACGCCTCGTTTTCGTAGACTAGTAATTCATTTATTTGTATTTATAATCAATAATATAATACGTTTATCAATAATAGTATACTGCGAAAGGAACTTCATTCCAACCGAGTGTTCCACGACACTCACTCACACTGTTTTTTTCTTCTGACATTTACTCTTGTCACCGCTCGGGACCCAATGGGGTGATCGATTATCTTATGTCGCTACCACACGGCTACGACATTCTCTAACTTAGTGTATTATAGCAACAAATAAAATTATAAGGCAATAACGCTCTCTTATATTATAAAATCAGCAGGATTGTGAAACTTTATAAAGCATTCTGTACAAATTTCGTATCAACTTTCCTAGTTGTAACTTTCCTTTTGTATCCTATTACAAAGAGTAAAGCATCATGAGAGTATAATTTTAGAGCTGTCTTTACTACTAATCAATAACACCATTCTTTTTAACATTCCAAATATTTTGATTAATCAAAAAATATAAACTTTAAATTTTTCTGTGTCAAACCAAAATGCAATATTTATAATATATTTATACATAAGAATGAAAATTACATGCAGATAAAAGATAAATTTTAGAGAAGTAAAAATTAAGTAAAAAATTAGTTTTTGCTGTATTTTCAATTATTAAATTCGATATTGCATTTGAGAGACAAAACAGATTCAATGATTAACTAATAATTTATTGTCGATTTATTTCAGCTTCATCGTATCGAGTATGTCCACACAAGACACCTCATATATCGGGACGTAAAGCCGGAGAATTTTTTAATAGGTAGAGCATCAACTAAAAGGGAAAAAATCATTCACATCATTGGTAAGTTTTAACTCTTTTACTTTCTTATTCAATATTTTAATTAACTTTATTTTTAATATGTTGATGTGATTTTTGAATAAGTGTTACTCCCGGACTTGTACAACATCAGTTATCTAAGAATAGATTTACTACTTTCGAGCGTCATCTTTAAAATCTAATGTAAAATAAATTTGAAAAACACTACTGCAAAATCTATTAAACAACTTGAGGGCTAATATTTTAAAACCGGAGCACAACAGACGGTGCTCAGCTGCTTTAGGGTCAGGAATATGTATAGTTCGCTTCACACGGCGCGTGATATCACAAGTTGAGCTACGCCAAACCGATTCGTGCGAGCGAGTACGCGCCATAAGCGAGCCTGCGCTACCCGTTCTGACAGGCGATTACAACCGCCGTACTGCATCACCATGTTAGACCGAGGCATGCGAGATCCATAAAACTTTACATAAACATAAAAAAATCATATAGAATTAAAAATTCAGAGTTTTTTCATAGGTCCAATCTATATAATTTACATACGCGAGAGTATTTCACGAAAATACGAAATGACAAGGAACACAGCGATGTATTCACCCGCACTATTGCGCGATGCCCCGCGTCTTTGATATCACCGTTTTCGAGCAGATCGGATGCGATATCACACTAGCCTGCATCGCCTCGAGTCTTTACCTTGGCACGGCACGTGCGTGAGAAGTCAGCTTAAGAGGCTACTTAGAGGATACTTCTCGGCAAAGAAGGAGACACTTCACTTCATATTGTGGGAACACTTAGTCCATCTGATGCTAAGTGGATGCTGAGTCTTATAGACACATACATCTATCATCGATTTATAGTCAAATAGCAGATGCGTCGTCAGTCACCCATGAGGATGCAAATGGAATTTCTCGTTTCGTGTAAAATGGTCTTCGATTCTATACACACGATAAACACGCAGCAGCATTACCATGCTACTATTTTATGTTGGTACGAGTGTGGTCCTTCCCCAATCGACCCGACCCATTCAAGTTGTACTATTATAAAGCTGCAGCGTGACTACCACGCTTATTCGCTCTCAACTTTAGCTTTTAAAATGCAACTAAAAAGTTATGACGATGTATATCACGAATAATAATAATAATGTAGCAATTAAAGTTATACAAAAATCTTACGCCTGACCCAACACGCACTAAGGCCTTAAAATCTATTTCTTCTTCTTTATCAATTAGTAAGCTACTTGTACAAAACGAAATTGGACGAAAAAGTGTCACAACCAGATCGAAACTGTATTAAGTTCGTAATATTATGTTGCTATATCTCTTAAGGCCGGGTCCACACTTGATCTTGATGTATCGTATCTTGCTGTATGTACACGCCGATGTCATACTGTGTCTGATACGTTCTGTGCTGTGTATTTAGATACTGTTTCATGATACGATGATACTATGTGATACTTGATACGCCGCGTTCCGTGTATAGTCGGTTTTATTTCGATTATAAAAGGGGATACAACACGCCGCAATACGGTCATGAAAGGTTTGGGGAAACACGTGGGAAAGATACGAGAATCGGAGGAAATTTTGGAGCGTCCACATATAAAGAATGTTATGCTTTTTCTGATAGTCTGATACGATATAGGTAGTGATACAATAAGGTCGAAATAGGCGGCCAGACTTAAGATACAAGTACTCGATACAATATGCCTAATATACTAGATGATCAAATGTGGAGCCGGCCTAAAGTGATTTACAAGTCCATAAGACGAAGTGTCAATAGGTTGCGCCCTATATTTATCAACTCCCGTCCTTTCGAAAGGTCAAGTGCGAACATCGCGAATCATGGCTCTTAAATTTGAATCTGTGGATTTGATACATACTTATTTACAATTTTATTACATTCATTACGACGTTTTGTTTGGTTAAGATCTTGTGATCGCACTTCGTAAATAAAATTACATTTAATATAACTATGTTTAAAATATGAGGATCGTAATTGAAAGTAGGAACAATATTACTATAAATAAATTTAACGGATTAGTAAGCTGAAGTGGCAATGGGCCGGCCATATAGCTCGAAGAACCGACAATCGTTGGAGAAAAAGGTTCTCGAAAGGCGGCCTCGTAACGGCGGACGAAGTATAAGTAGGGGGACGCCCCACTAGATGGAGTGATGACCTGGTAACAAATGCAGGATGTGGATGGATGCAGGTGGCTCAGGACCGTGCTTTGTGGCATTCGTTGGGGAAGGCCTCTATTCAGCAGTGGACTTGTGAAGGGAATAAAGTTAAGGCCTCTATACGTTCCATTCTGGACAAAGACCTCTTATTACTGAAGGGGGTTTAGGCCAAAGAAGTGTTTGGTTTTAGAAGTTTTTTTCTTACACTAGCCAGTTTTCTTACGATGTTTTCCTTCACTGCCGAGCACGTGGTAAATCAGCAACACTTAGCCCCTGCCCAAGCAGTACACAAGCGTTGTGAACATCAATATACCAGCCCATATAGAACTTAGAGTTCTTTTAGACTGCCCAAGCAGCACACAAGCGTTATGAACATCAATATACCAGCCCATATAGAACTTAGAGTTCTTTTAGAAGCGTATAACCACTCAACCGTCCGCACCGCGCGACTGATTCTCGCCTGAACTGTCCGCGAATTAAATGTCACTATTTTTTACGACCGCGCGAGACAGTCTTAACAAAAACGATTACTACTGAAAAACTGCTATAGCTACACTCAAATAAAAAATATTCTCAAAAGACTCAAAGAATTCAACATTTTATTTTGTTAAAAGAAAATTAGTCAAGTTAAATAAAGGCTGAAAATATCCATAGCTTAAAAATGGGAATTTAAAAAAAATCGAATTTATTTTTAATTTCGAATTTTACGAGAAAAGTATTATATTTACTGGAGACAATTATTTTATATTATAAGAGTACATGTATTACCTTTAAAATGACACCAATATCAATAACATCTTATATACTCAATATACATAAGTATATAATGTTTACCCAATATAAATTTGAATAAATAAGTAAATAAATGAAAAAAATAGGTTTTAATAAATTCCAGACACTTCTCAACAGATATTTCGTTTATAAATTGCTATCAACATGTTAACAGTGAATCATTATTTAATATTTTGCATTCATTTAACACAAAAAACTGATTAACAACATATAATCAATAAATGATGATCGCGTATAGTGATGCTAAATTATTATATGTAAAGGTTTTGGAATTGTCGTAATGATACATATTTACTAAAGAAAATATCTTCACTAATTAATTAGTTTGATGTACAATAACATTAGAAATAACGTATAAAAACAGAAAAGTTATCACATTTTTGATCGAATTTCTCACACGTTCTCATTCCACAAACAAAAAATGGCGAAATTTAATTTTAACTTTTTTTCCTAAATATTTTATTGCTATTATACAGATAAAATTCACTTTCACAGACGACAAATTTCATATAGCACCAACTATAGTTTTTTACTGTATTAATAACAGCTATCTTTTGCGCTGTACGCGTTTAAACCGATAGATGTCGTTTGGTGCCTAGACAGGTGAGGCAATAATGGTTTTTGGGGACTGTAGTCACCCTGGACGGTTGAGTGGATAAGAGTGTCGAAAAGAGATTGTACCCTTATAAGAGTGGTTTATGAGTTATTATACAGCTCAAGCTGTATAAAGTCTGTATTTTGGGATCTAAGTAAGCTTAGGGTTCTTAATCAGAATATGAAAAATCTACTATACAACTTTAGTATTTTGTAACACTTCTATCTGATTTTATCATTAAAGCTGTATAGAAGCTGTTTTTTTGCATGCTGTCACTTGCTTATTACAGCTTTAAGTGTTATAATAGTATCATTCAAATATTATTTCTGTACAATGGTGTATGTGAACTCCCTTCTAAAACTTATTCTTATGGCGTAATTGTACACTCTTGTAAATACAGTAGTTTTATACACAATATAACTTCTGTCTATGAGAGTGATATAAAACTAAAAAAATAAATAACAGCTATAGTACAGATTAAGTCTGTATAAGTGATATAATATTGCCATTTTGAATGCGTAATTGCGTGTTTAATATATTGTGTTATAGTGAACAAATTAATTTGTTATCAATATGTGTAAAAAAAGAAAAAGATTTGGTGCAGTTTGAAGAAGGATTAAAAGAGAATATTTAAATATTACAAATTATCAACGAAATAATAGTGATACTGAAGAATATAGAAATACTTTAATAAATCAGACAAGCTACAGTCAAGCGTCAATCCTATCGACCGCTAAAAAAGAGGGTGCCGTAACAAAAACATTAAACAGTGTTAATCATGATCACAGTTATGTCAAATGTAACTTAGTTTTCGGCACCTGATTATGATGATTTATCATGCAGCAGCACAAGTAGTTCAAATGATGATAACAGCGAATTTTCAAAAAAAAACTATTTATTTTGCCAGCAAATAAAAAATTGGGCCACAGAAAGAAATATATCTTAAGTAGCTTTAAATGATTTAGCTACAATTGCAAATTGTAGATTTTATTAGCATCTAGTCGCTTTTTTGGCCATCTTAAAACGTCTTTTGATTCCCACAAACTTGGTACAATGAAAATGCAATTTTTCCCTTTCTCTATGGTTTCCAAAATTTTATACGGTTTATTTTAAGTAAAATAAAACCAGTATAAAATACACAACATAGTCAAAATACTTCACAATAAGTTAACTTATGTATTAAATAAAATAGCTAACTCTTGGTTTTGCCGTACCTACGTGACGTAAGAGTATGACTAGAAAACGACATGCGTATGCGCTTGCCAGGAGTTACCTATCAACTAAACACAATAACAAAATAAACAGCATGCTCGTACTGGTACCGTACTGCTGAGCGAGATAAAATATTCTGTCATAAAATGTACCTTCCTTAATATTGTTTGGCAAAGAAAGAGATAGCCTTAATTCTTTACTCCACTTTTTAACATTAGAAAGAAAAGATGTATAGGTAATCTTTATTTGCTAAAGGTAGTCATATTTTTGATTTGGTTTGTGAATTTAACTGAATCAAGTGGGTAGTGATTTATTGCCAATAAATACAATCATTTCGAATAAATCGGTGGTGGTTGGTACAAAAATGAAAAATGTTTTTTCAATTTATTAACTTTGTCTGTGTGGCTTTATATAGTCTCTGTCTTAAAAGAAGTGAAAGAAGTAAGCACTTTTTTGTCCTTGTTCATAAAATAAAATAACAAAATTATTAAAACACGGTTACATCTTAAAATATTATTATTTAATTGAGATAAAGTAAAGAAGAGATAAAAGTGTTGTTTCTAAGACAAAGGTTGTTCATCTTTTGTACATATCTCTAAAGACAATTATCTGTGATGTTTTAGAACGACTATACAGCGTTAGTAATAAAAGTGTTCTATTATACAGCTGATTAAGAACTAATGGTTGTATGATAGAATCCATAATATACATAGTACAGCTACTAAGACTATAAGACCCTCGAAATATCGTTTAGGCTGTTTAGCAAATTGTCGCCATTTTAGGACCTATAAAAACAAAATTTAAATTGTAAATTTAGGAATATGAGATATTAGTTTTAGCCTAAACCATTATTTTTAGTTTGATTAATGATCACTGTGCCCCAATATGCATTAATATTCACAAATTTATTTTCTTATTCTAACCTATAAAATATATATTTACTTACCATATTTAGTATTTTGTCCTTATATTATTTCGTTATTTTGCTGGCGCGGCAATTTTTTTATAGCAATCATATAAAAGTTTACCGTAAATCTAATTTTGCACTTTCTATTCACCAGTTATCACCGTCAAAACTCAACTCCAATGCAAGTAATATTAATATGTAATTTAATCTTTCGCTCACTAAATGTCGCCATCATTCAATAAAGTATATAAATAAATCTATTAAGTTATGTTTGTCATAAATTCATTTGTGATACCGTTCCAACACCAATTTATAACGTTTATCTTTAAAAGATACTTATAAGATAGTATTTGTAGTGTAATAGTTTCCTTGTACACCAAACAACAGCTATTATACAACCCCTTTTATGCTTGTACAGCGCTACTAACGCATAAAACTGTATAATTTATGTCAATTTTTTACTTATAAGAGCTGTATAAGCACTTACACAGTCTTTGTACAGCCAGTAAATGCAGCCTCTAGTATAAAAATGAACTCCAATACAGCTCGTATACAGCTTGCATGCTGCTTGGGTGATCTACCACGACTCAGTAATCTCAGTAATCAATTATCTCAGTAAGGAGTTTCTATTATCATCCGACTTCGAAAAAGGAGGAGGTTCTCAATTCGACTATTTTTTATGCGGGTTCCTCAGAACTTTTTTCTAGGCAAACCGATTTTCATGATTCTTTTTTTATTTGAAAGCGGTCAAGATCTGACCAATTTTTGAGTTATGCTTAATAATTTATTTAATTGACTTCAACTACATTGATGATGTTATCATATTATTTATATTGAAGTCGGTTGTACAAAATGTTTAATTTTACCACTTGTTTTCTATTGAACCGCGTACATTTTGCATGGAATAGATTGATTTAAATAAATCCTGTTAGGAAATTTAAGTACTCCTTAGATCCTTGATTGCTTTAGTAATAAAACTAAGATTTAGGTAACAATGTATTTTTAAATTTGCCCTTAATCTGTTTATGTATCTGTGAAATCTTAGAATTAATTTATTTATGTATCATTATTACAACTGATAGACAATTAGAGTACGATAAAATGGAAAATTGTGACGAAAACAAACATTTTCAAAACAAAATGTTTCTTTAGGTTTTCAATAATAACTAAAATATGTATTGATTGAAGAATAGTTCTAACGAGTCTTATTTATAGAACAGAAATATTTTTTTTTAGTTTCATTCATTATTCTTGTCCAATAAGTAGGTAATTCAATGAAAAGATTTCAAAGCTAGAACTTGAAGCTATTTTCAGACATTTTGTACATACATAACATAAACAAAGTTTTCGTAAAAGTTACTGTCGCTTTTAATGAGATTTTACATATTAAAGTAACATATATCATGTGATAACGCCATAGGGTAACCCATTATCTCACTTCGCACCTTACATATGGACTATAAAAGAAAAATAAATTAAAGACATTCACATAGTAAAATGCATGTGTGCGATGTATATCGCATGGAATGAATTTTCACTGTTTATAAATTTCAAGATATTATCTTTACCTTGCATTTAAACATAAGACATTTGTAAGAAAATACCCAAATTCGTATACAACGCTAGGAGATATGTCCCGTCGCTTCTGAAACAGAAACAGAAACTTTTTTATTCAACATAGATTATAAATAATACTTATTGAAAGTCACTCTTTTGTATAACTATCACTGGTTCGAAAAAAACCTCTGTCCTGGGAAGAACCAGCAAGAAACCCAGCGGGACATTTTTTTAAATAACAGCTTACAATCATGTGTGTTACACAAATTAACAACACAACAAATTAGAAATAGCTTGGTAGCGATCACCTCATTTCTAGGGGTTATTATCATCCATAAATTCTTTAACTTGAATTACTTTGAATTACTGACTCTATGGAGTCGAGTAATTGGTACTACTAGCTTGTGTCTGTTCCTAGTATTTACAGAATGAATATCACTTATTTTTGTAAAACAACTTTTATTTTTGTGTACGTACATTACATTTTCATAAATATAGTGAGAGGCCAAAGTTGATATATTAATTTCCTTAAATTTTTGTCGCAACGACTCTTTAGGCTTTAAATCATAAATTGCTCTTATGGCCCTCTTCTGTAAAACAAATATAATTTCAGTGTCAGCTGTGCATCCCCATAGCAAAATACCATAAGACATTATGCTATGGAAATAGCTAAAGTAAACTAGTCTAGCTGTTTCAACACTGGTTAGACTTCTAATCTTTTTACAGCATACGCTTCAGAACTAAGTCTGCTTGCTAGTTTTATTATATGGGGGCTCCATTGAAGCTTTGCGTCTAGTGTGATTCCAAGAAAAATGGTGGTACCACAAGACTCAGTTTCTCCACATTTAAAATTACATTAGTATTTAATTGTTTTACATTTGGAGTCATAAATTTCATACATTTCGTTTTAGTGCCATTTAAATGCAAATTATTAACATTGAACCAATTTACTAATTTAGATATAGCATTTTTTTATAAGATTAGAGGACAAACGAGCACAAAGTCCACCCTATGGTAAGTGGTTGCTGCGGTTCATAGACATCTACATCTATCCTCGTTTGCGAATCAAAATGCAGATGCGTTGTCACCCGTGAGGACTAAGATGGAATGCCTCATTTCCAGTAAAAAGGGCCTCCGGCCACCTGCACTCACCAAGCGAAACGCAGAGGTAAACCTCTACTTCACGCTGGTATTCTGTGAGGTCGTGGGACCACCCCGGTTCGAGCCGGCCCATCCGTGCGACAACAAAAGCTGCCGCGTGGCTCTACCACTGTTAAAAGCATTATTTACTTCGTCATATTTTAGCAATTGTCGACTTAATTTGAAAATTAAAGAACTGTCATCAGCAAATAATACTATACCATGGTTATATCCTACTAATTAAGGTAACTCATTAATGTATACAAGAAACGGAAAGGGGCCGAAAATTGAGCCTTGAGGCACGCCCATCTGTAACATCGACCCGGAAGAACTCATAATGTTAATGACAACTTTTTGCGTTGAATGAAATAATTAATTTAAGAGCATCACTTCTTACTTCGTACTGTTGAAGTTTCCTGATTAATGTTTCATGATGAACACAATCGAAGGCTTTGGATAGGTCACAAAATATACCCAAGGCATCCTGTGAATTCTCCCATGCATTAAATATATATTTAATCAGCTCAACACCGGCATCAGTTGTCTAGCGACCCCTTGTGAAACCAAATTAATTTTTATGAAGTAAATTATTTATATTAAAGAAAATTAACATTTGATCAAGAATAATTTTTTCAAAAATCTTACTAAGTGTTGGTAGTACAGAAATAGGTCTAAAATTGGCGGGGTCTAATGTACTACCAGATTTAAATAAAGGTATTACGAAATGTATTACGTAGTGTAAATGTATTACGAATTTCGGTATAAAAACAACCTGCTAAAATCGAAACTTAATTTAATAAGTACTACATTGCTCCGGGCCTTATTCAATATCAATAAAAATGTAATAACAAACTGCTTTCAAATATGAGAGAAGAATATAAGTTCGTTAATATATTAAATTATTAATGAAATTGCGTGTGTTAAAGTTTATTATACCGTCAAATAATACTTTGAAGATAAAACGCGTTTTTGTGCTTCTCTCTTCGATATTGCAATGTCTGAAAAGGTACACAGGTGTATGTTTGTAATGTGTAATGTTTATTTACCTAGTTAGTAGTTACAATATACATGTAATGCAAATAAATAAATCTTCAGAAACAAATATGGCGGAAATACTACTGACGCTGTGTTGCGTTTAATTTTAAATACTTTCCGGTCTAAAATTACATGTTGTTTAAGCTTATACAAAGTAAATGAACACTCAGTAAGTTATACGGATATTGTTCAATAGCTTAAAGATTTATTATATCGTTTGACCGTGTAATGGCTGTGTAAGAATAACCGCTATCTCATATTGTCCCAATAGTGTGGTAAGAGGCAACAAAGGAAAACATACCAGATAGATAGGCAGCGGCTTCTTCCTAATACCAACTAAAAATTAAACTTTGGTTGCCAACCCGCCTACCAAACGTAGTAACAATGACAAATATCCCCTTTATGAGGCAATCTGTCATAAACATTGCAAAGTGTAGAGTTGATCTGTATTTCATATAAAAATTATGTGTCAACATATTTAGGATAATAATCTGGCACAAAACTGTTATATTTATATTATATTTTAATAATATATTTTGATTGTTATCTGTTTTGTTGTGCATATAATAAATAAGTAAATAAATCTATGTTCAGTAGTGGACTTTTTGTAACAGTAATAATACCTTTTAAAGCTAAGGTTGTTTTAGTCGTGGCAGTTCAGAGGCTGAGCGCTCGCCGCTAATATGACAGTATGCACTAGCAACCCGAGTTAGATTTCCGCTGCAACCTAATAAATTTTAAACTAGTTAATTGCAAAAGTAGTGAATATCTCGTGATCGGTGGTGAAGGAAAATATCGTAAAGAACGCGCATGTCAGTGAAATAAAATATTTCCGAGGAAATGTGATGTCTGCCAATACGCACTGGATTAATGCAGAGGACAATTTGTTTCATAGTCCTCATGGATATGAGAGGGGTCTTGTATCCAGCCAGAGTGACCCTTTTTACAGATAGCGAGGCATTCCATCTTAGTCCTCAGGGGTGCATCGCATCTGCATTTTGATTCTTAATCGAGGATAGATGTAGATGTCTATGGGCCACAATATCCACTTACCATCAATTGGACTGCGTGCATGTTTATCACCCTTACTCTATATAAAAAAACAACAGTGGGACGCACACTGCAACTTTACTTTTTTACTCAATCAATTCGAAGGCTTTTCAAAACATCTATACAAATATTTATTTTTCTTTTCTAGCAACCGTAGTTATACAATATGTAACAAAAACCCTGTGGTTCCCATTAATTACGTTATCAGGATCAGTATTCAAACGTATAGAAATATTTTTTAAAAACTCGAACAATATTTTTTTATTTAATTAAAAAAAATATTGTATGCAAATTGTATGTGGTTTTATTACCTCTGCATTGTCCGGGGAGTAAGAGGATTTTCAAAGAACCGGCTTTACTTAGCTTTAGCATCAGCTAGTCAGTAAGAGGTAATAAAACCACATAAAATTATTATTTTTAATAAAATTAAAAAAATTTGGTCGAGTTTTTAAAAATAAGTTATTTCTATAGGTTTGAACGTACTTAACGGGAACCACAGGGTTTTTGTTACATGTTGTATAACTACCACTAGTACTCCATTTAATAGTTAATTACTGGTTATTATCATTTATTATTTTACTGGTTATTATCATTTATTATTAGCATCATCAAATAACGCTGGTAATTTGTTTACAAGTGATTCTTAAACTTAATAGATTTGCGCCATCTTAGTCTTCACCTTCCAACTTCAAATGATATACTCTACTTACAACAGTGTACGACGTCTTAACTATAATTTTACGCTACGGAGATAAGAGCGATTCTTGTTTGTGTTTATACAGTCTTCTGAGTTCGTACGAAATTTCGTGGCGTTATTTTTATTTTGCGACAATAGAAAAGGCGCCGACTTGAACATGTATGTAAGCTGAAAGCTGAAGAAGTTATAGAACAAAATTTGTATAGAGGAACATACTTATTTAACGGTTTCATAACATTTGTTCCAATTTTCGCTACCGTTCGCCAAATCGTTTATAGATAGATATAAAATTTCTCATACAAAAATATTACATTAACACAAATGTACGCGCAAGTACAAGCGTACATACTCTAACCTACTATTTTTATAGGTTGATAACGTTGACAAACGGGTACACAGTCCACCTGATAGTATGTGGATTCTGTGGTCCATAGACATAGTCTTCGATTAAGAATCAAAATATAAATCATTTGTCACCCTTGAATATTAAGATGGAATGCGTCGTTACCAGTGAAAAGGGTCTTCGGTTCTCAACACTCACTGTGCAATACACAGCAACATTAAGCTGTTATTTTATGCTAGTATTCCGTGTCAGCATGGTCCTTTCCCGGTCGAGTCGACCCATTTGTGCTGCAACCGTAATAGGTGCAGCGTGGATCTTCCACGATAAAAAAAAAACTGTTGTTTAACTGGGATTTAGTATCGGAGATGTCGTTTTTTTTCACAGTTGCTTACTAACGGTTGGCCCAGAGACACGATCGTGGTATTTTTTTTTCCTGGAAACCTTTTTGATTTTACCACGTTTTCGTTAAGTCTCTTTCTTGTGGGTGTCTGTCTGTCTGTCGTACCGGGTAAATTCTTGCAACTTCAATTTCGAGTTCTTCCCGATGAGCTAGACTTGAAATTTTGAACATAACTCAGAATCGAATGACAATGTAGGAATATGAAAAAAAAACGTGGTATATTAATAAAAAAATTAGTCCAAATTAAAAAATCACTTGTTTATTACTTTATGTTGCCTTTAGGCAGTGTTTCCAGATAGACTCATCCACTTTCCTTTAAACGCCCACTTAAAATCCCCTAGATTGAAACAAAATCCCCTACATCAAATGACTGAAATTATCAGAGACGTGTGATAACTTTTCGAATTCGTTTATTTTTAATAATTAAATTATACAAAAACAAATTAAAAATTAGTACGTGAAAAAATGAAAAAAAAAACTTTTAAGTACAAAATTTGAAATATTTTTTTTTATAAAATTACTACATATTGTTGATTTTAAATCTCTTTTCCTAAAAAAACCTTGTTTTAGTACAGGCGATAGTAAAATATAATAACTTTTTTTATAAGAAATCATCTATAAGGCATGTCTTTAATTGTCATAGATAGTTTATTAATAAACTTTACAATTTCTGTTTTGAACTGAAATCGTTCTTCTTTCATTTTTTTCAACTTAAATTTAAGGAAGTTTTTAAATCCCCCGAACAAATCTCCTAAAAAAATGTATCCCCTAGATTTTTCACCAAGCCGTCTAAAATCCACTAAAATTAGGGGGAAACCCCTCTACACTGCCTTTAGGTCTACAGTTCACAAAGATATAGCATGTAGGCGTATTAAAAGTCATTATATAAATTCTAATAGACTCAACTAACATTTCATGGACATAGAGATAGTTTGAAGCAAATAGAATAGACTACGAACTCTGGTAAGGATTTCCCGTCAACTTATGTTGTACATTCGTACGTAACATACTTAATACCTTTAATAATACTTTTTAATGCATACGTAAGAAGTACGCTCGAATACGCTTCACTCGTCTGGAACCCAATGTAACGGTCCGCAAACACAATATAAATTAATAAAAAATGATACAAAAACATTTTACCCGACATCAGCATATAACGACGAATCCTATTCTTGTTTCTTATTCTAATCTTCGAGAGTGAAATGTTTTAAAATTAAATCGTCAGAACATCGTTGAGAAATAGCAGATTTAATTCTGTTACATAAAACTCGTAATGGTAATCTACAACTACTTGAATTACACGCACAAATTGATATGGTTTGTTCTTGGCACAAATAGCATTTAGTTCGATGAAATGAAATGTTTTAATCAAACACCGTATCACAGAATAAATAATAGTTGACCGTATAATCTTCACCACACTAATGTAGATAAGAAGTAAGAACTCGCCTACTAAACAGCATTTTCATATTTTCACTAAGCGCTGAATTTTTAAGCTTTTTTTTTATAGGATTAGGGTGACAAACGAGCACACAGTCTACCTGATGGTAAGTGATTGCTGTGGCCCATAGACATCTACATTTATCCTCGATTACGAATCAAAATACAGATGCGTTATCACCCGTGAGGATAAGATGGAATGAGGCATTCCAGTAAAATGGGTCTCCGATTCTCTACACTCACCACACGAAACAGCAGCATTAAGCTGCTATTTTATGCTAGTATTCTGTAAGAGCGTGGTCCTTCCCCGGTCGAGCCGACCCATTCGTGTTACAACTATACCAGAAATATAGCTGCAGCATGGCTCTACCACGTACAGCTTTTAGCTTCAGATAAAAGTTATTCATAGTATAAAATACAACCATTACAGCTTATTAAAGTCCACTGCTGAACATTTTATACGTGGTAGAGCTGCAGCTATATTAGTAGTATAGTTGTAGCACGAATTTTTACTGGCAAAGAGGGATTCCATCTTAGTCCTCACGGGTGACGACCCATCTGCATTTTGATTCTTTATTGAGGACGGTTGTAGACGTCTATGGGTCACAGCAAACACTTACCATCAGGTGGACTGTGCGCTCGTTTGTCACCATTGAGTTATATGTACTACGTACTAGAGAAGCCATTCCGAACGTTGACTATGTTCAACTGAACTGTACTGCAATCCGTACAAACTAAATATTCCGTAAATTGAAGATTTGTGAATTCCATAAAATAATTATTATTACATTTTATTTAGAAATATGTTTGTTTAGATTAAATTAAGATATTTTATATTAAATTCTTATATTTATTTTATATAAAAATCTTATTTTATATCAAATTAAATTATTCGCCTATGCGCGACTACTACTCCCGCGCATGCGCGAAGACATAGAGTAGGACACAATTTTTGTTTGGAATGGCTTCTCTAGTACGTAGTACATATAACTCAATGTTTGTCACCCTATCCTATAAAAAAAAACATAAGCCTCCCCCATAGATTGCCTAATGGAGTGGATATTTGTCATAGTTGCCACGCTTGCCTAGCGGGTATGCAACTGCAGTTTTATTTTATTTTTAGTCGTTATTAGGAAGATGCTGCTGCCCATCTCCTGATTGGTTTCCCTCTGTCGCATCTCACGGGATGATATAGGGCAGTGGATATTCTTATACCGTAAAGTAATTCAATTGTTTCACTTTTATGCTCAGTCAAGTTATAATTGATTTGATGAATAACTTTTATATGACAATTAAACTAAGTATAATAAATTTCTATCAGAAAATCATATGACCTTCAAATAAATCTAATTATATGACATTCAAAGAAAATCAACATTGACATTTTTCACAACTCCGCCCAACTGTTTAATAACTATATTTATATAATTAAAAGGGTCTATATGAACTTTGTACAGATATATACATGCCATACACGGTTGCGTCGCTGCATGCAAGCATTATAAAGCCTACTGTTGCGCGTATTATATACGCTTTGTCTACATCGATTAAAATATTTTTATATTTTAATGTATCCTATACCATAGTTTGCGATGACTCCGAAAGCTAACATATCGCTTACCTCTTTTAAAAAATTATTACAGTTAAACAGAAAAGCTTCGTTCATAAAACTTTGTTGTACACTATTTTTTTAAATGGAATAAGGGTGACAAACGAGCACACAGTCCACCTGATGGTCAGTGAAAGCCGTGGCCCATAGACACCTACATTTATCCTCGATTAAGAATCAACATGCAGACACGTTGTCACCCCTGAGGGCAAAGATGGAATGTCTCGCTTCCTGTAAATAGGGTCTCCGGTTCTCTACACTCACCATACGAAACAGCAGCGTTAAGTTGCTATTTTACGCTGGTATTCTGTAGAGAGTAGTCCTACCCCGGTCGAGCCGACTTATTATGCTACAACGATAACATAGTTGAAACTTAGTCTGCATAATCTGCTCCATGCGTTTTTAATACACAAGCAACGCCTCCTTGGATAGTATAAGTAGGCCTACTGCTACTTTTTATCCATTTTTTAGGGTTCCGTACCCAAAGGATACCCTACGGGGCCCTACTACTAAGCTTCCGCTGTCCGTCCGTCTGTCTGTCTGTCAGCGGGCTGTATCTCATGATCCGTAATAGGTAGACTGTTGAGATTTTCACAGAAAGTGTATTTCTGTTACGGCTACAACAACAAATAATAAAAATAATTTTAAAATTAAAGGGGGGCTTCCCTACTAGAAACGTGTTTTACGGTGGCACGGAATCCTTCATGCGCGAGTCCGACTCGCACTTGGTCGGCTTCTATTTTAATACTAGCTGTTCCCCGCGACTTCGCCCTCGTGTAATTTAGGGTTTTAATTATGTAGCGCGGAACCCTCATCATTTTTCTAAAATATAAGTACCCTAAGTTAGTCCTTATAACATCAGCTATCTGCCAGTGAAAGTCCCGTTGAAATCGGTTCAGCCGTTTCGGAGATTAGCTGGAACAAAAGAACAGACAGACAGACAAAATTTAAAAAATTGTGTTTTTGTTATAAGTACCGTATATACTTTTATATGCATTTAGTAAAAAGCTGTTATTTTGACTTTACGTACAGTCATTTCAATTTTATTTATTTGTATAGATTTGTTCGTGGTTCGTATTAGTCAATTATGCATTTGCTTATTACATATTTTTCTTAATTACGTGCGATGTCCTCGAGAAGTCCTATATAGTCAATCGATGTAATATCATAATTGAATTATCATCTAACAATGTTTCCGTATATCGTAACATCGATTAATTAGAAATCATGAAATATACGAATATTACATGATATGATTACCATTAATATCATGAGAAAACACTTATTAGAGAAAATACATACATTTATAATTCTTTAAGTAGATCATTAGCTTTGTCTTGTATCTTTAACTACTACAAAAAAAATACCAAACGAGTTCGTAATCTTTTCATCATCGGTAATAATATTTTATAAGCAATAATTATCTTGATTTCTTTATTGACGAATATAATATTGAAGAACATGCATTTATTTGATTTAGATCAGGGATTCCCAAACTATTTTGGGCAAGACACCCCTTTTCCAAAATGAAACTAATACCTCAGACCCCTATAGCGCAAGTACTTTAAAATCTTCTTTTTTCATATTGATACAAAATACTTACCAATTTAAAAACTTTGCGGTTGGTTTAGTCAGTAAACTTGACATCATTTTCTCATCAGAATTTAACAAAATAAATAGGCACAACAATCAGTAAATGTCAAGTGTAATTAATAAAATTAATAGGGGTAAATTTTTAGACCTCGTCGACCCCCAAAATCAGTTTTTGTTTGTGTCAACCCCTTGGAAAGCGATTTCGACCCCAAGAGGTGCAATCTGATTTAGATCAATTATTACACTTGTGCCTGTTCACTTCTGGAAATGGGGTTCTGGAATTAAGTGGAGAATTAATATTTTTCGTCACCTTGGGCAATTTTGCGACGGCAGTATCAAACACATCATTCTTGTGACGCTGTATTTATTTATTTATTCATTCTGTATTTATGTATTCTGTAAGGAATTCATCCTTAGACAAAAGAATACAAGGGGCGGACTTAATGTCTTGAAGCATTCTTTACCAGTCAAGCGTGTCACAAACTGAAATAGTTTGCTAGAAAAGCTTACCGTTTAAATGTAATACACTACTGCTCTCTGCGTTGTAGAGACACATTACAACATATTAAGGTTACAAGACTAATGGGCCGGTGCAATCAGGGTAGTATCACGTTCTCACAGAATACAGCTGAAAATAGCCACGTAATGCTGATGTGTTTTGTATGTTGAGTGATGAGAGAGTTCTCGGTGAACGATTCCTTTTTTCGTAGATGTCCGTGTGGGCAGATACCACCATCTTACTTATTTCTGCCGCTTAGAAGCAGTGCGTGGAACCGCTGTGGTCATGTCTTAATGGTATGAAGAACCAGTATATTTACAGATTATGAGGCATTCCATCTTAGTCCTCGGAGCTGACAACGCATCAGTAGTTTTCCTTATGTTTGAAGTTGGTTGAAGGTATCCATGGTCTGCAGTAGCCGCTTACCATCAGATAGACTGCCAGCTCATTTGTCACTTCATTTAAAAAAAAGATATCGTTTGAGTATATATCTAACAACCAACTTTAAACGTGCTGGTGATGAAACAGAAACAGAAACTTTTTTATTCAATATAGATTATAAATAATACGTATTGAAAGTCACTCTTTCGTTTAATTACCACTGGTTCGAAAAATAAAACCTCTGTCCTGGGAAGAACCAGCAACAAACTCAGTGGGACTTTTTTTAAATAACAGCTTACAATCATGTATATTACACAAATTAACAACACAACAAATTAGAAATAGCTTGCTGGCGATCACCTCATTTCCAGTGGTCATTATCATCCATAAATTCTTTAATATTATAATAACCCTTTTTATACAAACTTAGTTTAATAACGTTTTTGAACTTTGAGCATTTGTATATTTTCTGGAATTTTGTTGTAAAAGCGTATACACCGTCCCAAGAATGAATTACTGACTCGATGGAGTCGAGTAATTGGTACTACTAGGTTGTGTCTGTTCCTAGTATTTACAGAATGAATATCATTTATTTTTGTAAAACTACTTTTATTTTTGTGTACGTACATTACATTTTCATAAATGTATTGAGAGGCCAAAGTTAATATATTAATTTCCTTAAATTTTTGTCACAGCGACTCTTTAGGCTTTAAATAATAAATTGCTCTTATGGCCCTCTTCTGTAAAACAAATATAATTTCAGTGTCAGCTGCGTGTCCCCCCATAGCAATGAATGAGATGTGAATATGTAGTATGTAGTCAATCCGTTATGAGTAGCGATAACATATTCATTTACCAGCAAAGAAACCTCCAAGCGTTGGACTTTTAGGTGGCGACGTCGATTTCTACTAACATGTTAACTACTACTCACGTTCGTTAGACCGGTTCAGAATGTAATTTTAGTGTAATTAGTGGAGCCTTTATCGTGTAGTGACGGTGTAAGAATATTTACTACTATATATATACTATAGACGTTAAGAGGCGACAAGGGGAAATGACGACTAAAAATAAAAACTGCGGTTGCCAACTCGCTTGGTTAGCGTGGCAACTATGGCAAATATCTCTACTTTGAGACAATTAGGAGACCTATATTCAGCGGTGGATTTTGGTAGGCTGAAATGGTAAGGGTAATTCAGCCACGGAAAAAAGCAGTGCGAAAAAAGTTAAGTGTCGTATGAATTCAATTAATTCCTGTGTTTTGTTTCCAGATTTCGGTTTGGCCAAAGAATATATAGACTTAGAGACAAACAAACATATCCCATATCGGGAGCACAAGTCGCTCACCGGGACTGCCAGATACATGTCAATAAACACACATTTAGGCAAAGGTACCTTTTGATATTTTTTTCAATAAGGTTTACGATTCTTGGAGAATGCACTGAACCTTCGCTCTGTTGCACCGTATCATGTGGCATCTAATTAAGAATTGGTCAAATAGGAAAAATTAAACAAATTGAAACTTCATTTGACTAAGGGTGTAATTTAAAAAAAATTATAATTGATTGGATGGGTAAAAGTTACCCGTGCAATCAATTATAACCTGAATGATTATAAAAATTAACAATTGAACTTATTTATTGATACAATTATATTTTTAATGGTTTGTGCTGTATTTTAACCTACAAATAACTTTTATCCGATAATTGAAAAATCCTAAGATTATTATAAAATAAAGAAACTTTATTGGGTAGTAAGAATTTTAATGTGAATTTAGACAAATGATAGGTTAGTGCATAGTCAGTATTTTAGCAATTTAACTACCCTCATTTTTTCTTTTTCTTCATTGCTAACTTTTAATTATATAGATACTTAAATCAATAATATTACGTATAAAAAGTTACTATCTTATGTATTAAATGCATTTTTATTGACATATTTAATAATTTTTCAGAGCAATCGAGACGCGACGACCTAGAAGCTCTCGGGCACATGTTTATGTATTTTTTACGTGGTTCCTTACCCTGGCAGGGTTTAAAAGCAGACACACTTAAAGAACGATACCAAAAAATCGGCGATACCAAACGGGCAACACCAATCGAGGTACGTACGCAAGCTTATATGCAATCACTACCATATTTTGTATATTCAAATTGTTATTTTTTTAACAATAGTACTGATACCGAAATTGAGTACTTGATATTCTATTCACTTGAAATACTTCTCAAGAGTTGCCAAGACAAACGTTTTTTTTAGAATTTGTATGAGAATACATTGTAATGATGTCATAGTTTTTAATAGTCAAAACCTAATCTTATTTACATATTTTCAATAGTAAAAATCTAATTAAATTAGTCTGTGACGAGGATATTTGCATAAGAACAAGAGTAATAAGCCGAAGTGGCATTGGGCCTGCTATATTGTTTAAAGAACCAACCACTGATGGGGAAGAGAGGTTTCTTCAGTGGCAGCCTCGTACTGGCAAACGCAGTGTTGGGCGACAGCCACTAGATGGAGTGACAATCTGAAGAAACCCGCAGGCAGCCGATGGATTCGCGTGGCTTAGGACCGTACTTCGTGGCAATCTTTGTGAGAACTATGTTCAGCAGTGTTCTTGTGATAGCCTGTAGTAGTAGTGATTTCACTTAAAATGGAAAATTGCCCAAGTATTTAGACACTAATGGCGAAACACTCAAACTGCTCTCAAGTAACAGTGTTAGAGCCAGGCGGCAGCTTTTGCTGTCGCATGGATGGGCCGGCTCGAACCGGGGTGGTACCACGACCTCACAGAATACCAGCGTGAAGTAGAGGTTTACCTCTGCGTTTCGCTTGATGAGTGCAGGTGGCCGGAGGACCTTTTTACTGGAAATGAGGCATTCCATCCTAGTCCTCACGAGTGAAAACGCATCTGCATTTTGATCTGTAACAGAGGATAGATGTAGATGTCTATGGGCCGCAGCAATCACTTACCATCAGGTGGACTGTGTGCTCGTTTTTCACCCTTATCCTATAAAAAAGCCGTCTTTATCACTTAAAGTCAAAGTGCCACGACACTTAGAGACATCTTAAAATTGAGTAGCCTATGAGTATTTAGGCATAATAGCTAAATATTGAAATTGACTCGTGTTTGAATATTTGGGTATAATAACCCAATATTAAAATAGCGTTTAAGTATTTGGATATAATAGCCAAATGTTAAGATTGACTAACGTTCGAATATTTGGGTATAAAAGTAGCAAATTCAAACTAAATAAACAGACGATAAAATTACTTTGCAGGTGCTTTGTGAAGGTCACCCAGAGGAACTGGCGACGTATTTACGATACGTACGCCGGCTGGACTTCTTTGAAACGCCCGATTACGACCAGTTAAGACGTATGTTCCGCGATCTTTTCGAGAGGCGCGGCTACGTCGACGACGGCGAGTTCGACTGGACCGGCAAAACGATGGTAAACAACTCCGCCTAGTGAATGCTCGACCCCACTCGCTTTTCTCCTTTTAATTTCGACCCGTACGTACATTTGCCAGTGTGAAAATTCGGAAATTTTTCAACTATTAAGTCCTGACAAAATCTCACTAACCGACTTCAAAAAGAAGGATTCCCATTCGATAGTAATTTATATACACATTGCATTACATGTATTATAACTTGACAGTCATGTGTTTGTGGTCAACACGTCACGCACTCTTTTCAATTTATTTAACTTATGCACTTCACACTGTACTTACAACTTACAAATGACTCACTTGATTTTATGAATAAATAAAAATAAAACAAACGACTGCATAACTCTACCATTTTTCCCTAAAATTCTCCTTTGCCTTATTTTTTCATAAAAATGTATTTTACCTTTTTTATCTTACTATGCTGCGTGCATCTCCAATTGTGAAATCCATTTGATAATTGTAATGTATTTAATGAGTTTTAATAGAATTGACAGAGAGTTAGCAGTAACGCTTCAATTCTAAATAAAACATTGGCATGTGTACTACATGCAGTCTATATGGTTTTTAGTTAATTTTAGGCATTTTTTCGAAAAATGTTGTTCTTTTTTGTTTAAATTTTTCATTATACTTAAAACAATTGCTTTTAGTTCATTTTGTAAATACTTTGTAAATGACTTCTTATTTCAATATAACAAAATTGTTTCAAGTCATTAATTAAATCCATGTTATAAAACCTTAAATTAATGTGTTATTAAAATTATTTATATAAATAAATAAAATCTTACTTTATGAAATTTGAAAATGGGTATATGTATGAATTATTTTTGTATGGACTAAATACATACCATTGATTTTATACCATAGTGATGATAATAATCAAAAATTAATAAAAAGCAGTAAAAGTATGCTACATGGTTTTATATAAATCGGCAACATGATCACTCATGATGAAGGAACATAATATTTATTTTTTGAAAATAGTTCACGCTTGCTTTGTGCTGTAAAATCTGTCATGAACACAAAAGCTTTCGATTTGTGCATTCCTCACAAGTTTTCGACTAGTATGCTTTGTACATTTGCTAATTTTTTTTTCATTAACTAATTTTGCCTTTACCGAAATTAGTTTATGTTTGTATCTCACATTACGCTTTAAATTAGTGATGCTACTAAATACTGTACATCCTTGTCGGACATCTTTAAATGTCGGAGCGCTGAGTGTCCGTAGTAAGTTCTGAGCGTAGTTAATTTTTGACGACTAAACAGCTAATTTATTGACAGTGCGATATTCACTAAAAGTTGAGGTAGAAAAGTGCTTTGGGATTTAGTTTTACGCTTCATTGTAAAAAGATCAGCGCCTCAAAAAAGCTTTATATTTATGATAACCAACACTTGTGTCATGTAACTTTTGTAATATCTTTGTTAAAACGGCTCATATATGCATAAATTAACAAAATCGACCATATAGGCTAGATACTAGATAAGACTGTTGTCTCTCATAACTAAATTCACTATATGTGATAAACTACTTTTGATCGACGAGTGTGGTCTTATATAGTTTTGACTGAAGAAATATATCGGTTAATAAAGGTTTTTCCAAAAATATCGGTTAAAACTAGTTTTGACTGAGACGGATAGTTAAAATTACCTGTAAACAACAGTATTTAGTAAAAAAAAGTGTTTGCCATACGGTTTTAGGATAAAGTAGTTTTTCAAAGGCCAGTCTAGCAGTATTTTTTTTTAATTTGAGAATTTGCTAAATTTCCGAGCATCTAAACCTACTGTCGCTGATATAATGCGACTTAAGGGTGGCCTTAGTAGGGCCAAATTACTTTTTTCGTCTTTTAAAAGTAGTATTGCTCAGAAAACAAATTTGACTGTAACATCATGAAGCGAAAACATATTTTCAAGGTTCTTTACATTGAACAATATTCAGCTACTTTAAGTCACATTCAGTAATCAGTGAGATGTGATATTTTTTACAAATTTTATAGATCTTTCCCGAATGCTCCATTTGTTTAAAATCTATTAGAATATGTGTGTGTGAATGTAGTTGGGAATTACAAGCAAATAGATTAAAACTAATAAAAACAAGACCCGATGGTGTCGCTTTCATAATATGCAGTTTTTATGATGACATGATAATATGTTTTACCGTCGTAAAGTCACTGCAATTTGAATGTTTCTCCAATAAAAGATTCATAAAAATTTTCAATGTGGTGAAATTATCAACTAATTAGCGTTAGATAAACTTAAATTCAGGATGTGTGGGATATTGTAGGTTCAACACAGCTAGAGGCTGAATCAGTATGTCGTAGCACTATGGCTTAGTTATTTGATTGTTTGCATTAGAAATTGAAAGGAATGTCTAAATAAAACTTAACCATAGGTTTAACAAAAGCACCGTCTGGTGTTTATACATCGGGCTTAAACTGTAAGTCTAACAGGTTTGCAGAGTGAATACGAGTTTGGGGGAAGTTTCAGTTCAAGTAATATTACATCTGCTATTGGCGCCATCTTACAAAAATTTACAAAATTCTCTTTTGCGTCACATCAGCAAAAAAATAATTAAGTTTGAACGACTTGACTTCTCGTCTAAGGTACAATGACACCAACAATATTTAGACCGACTAAAGGCCTAAATATAGAATATTATAAGCGTCATTGTAATTTAACAAAAAACTTAGCATTTGGTTGTATGGAAGGGGTACGACAAACTTTTTAGCCAACCAATAAAGTGGCCGATTTAAGGTGAACGGACACTTATCCGAGCCGAACGCATTGAACGAATCGAATTCAAGGAGCCTATAGCACCGAAATAATCGACCCCACCGAAATATTCGCGCTGAAAAAATCGACCACGTCGAAAAAAATCCTTTCCACCTGTCGCAAGATAATTTGATGGATCTTGACGAGGTTTTTATTGTCAGTGCTTTATTAATGGAAAATGAAGAAAGTACAAAGTCAATAAAATTAGAATCGCTCATTAAAAAAAAAATTAGTACTCGCACGTTGCTCTGTCGCAAGCAACTGTTAGGATGCGAGCGCATCGGATGATTCGATTCGACCGCGTTGTGTGCGTTCACATTAAAGCAGCAGGCAGCAAGATATACCAATATACCTTAAACCTATAGACTCATTTTATTGTGTTGTACTATATGCCTATTTCCGTTTCACGGCCACTACAGTTATGTAAATTAGCCATGGCTTTATTTATTTCAAACAGCTCAATATGCAAATCATTTACAGACTGACCTCATCTGATGTTAATATCTAATTGTAATGTCTTAAAATTTCGTTTGGAAATCCGCAAACAGGATATTATTTTTGAATTGAATTTTCTGTTATATCGATAAAATTTGTATTTTTGTAAAAAAATATTCTAGTCATGACATTCTCATTGAAATAGTAAAATAGTATAAAATTAACAAAAAAAGTTTAGTACACAGCATCACAATAGTTATATTGTGTGTTAACTCTGCTAATAATAACACACTATTAATAATTGAATCGTACAATTTTTATTTTTGACCTTCAGCTTCGGTTCATTGGTTGATATATTTTTGTAATAGTATCTAGAAGCAAGTCCACAACTATAAACACCTAAAGTACTGTATATATTACATTTGTTTTGTTTAAAAGTTACTAGCTATGCTATTACAACATTACTAATATTCCCTTTAACCACTCCTGGTAAGCTAAAATGCTGACATGAACATAATCAACTTTTTTCGTTCTTTATTAAGAAAAAATATAGATTTATTGAGAACATTAATATATGTAGAGCATAGTATAACAAAAAAAAAATCCTTTTTCTTAGCTGAAAATTGTCGTCGATAATCCACCATAAATGCAATAAATATAATATTTACGTTTCATTTCTTTTGAATATATTCTTAATTTCTTAGTTTACGTTTATAAAAGTAGATAATAAATATTTATTATAACTTTTTGTCAATAAACATTATCTCTTATTACATTTGTGTTTTTGTGTAGTTCGTAATGTAAAATTAGTAATTTAAAAAATGCTGATTACTCAATTTTTTTAAAGATGTTATAATTTTTTATTACTCTGTCCTCATTTTTTCCCCAATTTCAAGATTTACTTTTAAATTGCTTCAAAATAAGCGGCCTTTTAGATAACTCTAATGTGAGGTGTTATGCTTTTTTTGATAATATTTGTTTCGTTAATGCGTGTTGGGTGTTGCATGCCGCATGTTTACCGCTTTTGTACCGACGTCAGCCTGCCAATATGCATGTGATGAGAGTTTTACGCAACGCACCGCCGTCCAATATTGTTAGAAATAAGTCCGATAAGGTTAGTGGCGATGGTATTTGTTGTTATTTTTTAACATAATTGAAATATACATAATATATTCATGCATGAGATATAAATATAATTAGATTATTTTAGAACCCACTTGATTTCGATTCCCATAGTTATGTTGCCGTTGTTTTCTCTAACTGAATTACAGGCATTAAAGTTAAAGAAATGTAGACACTATAATATAGGTTTTAGTACTTTTTGTTATAAGTATAATAAATAATAAAAATCTATAGACTATCTTGTACCAGATTGTATTGGATCATTTTTTCGTTTGATTAATACATAAACCGAATACTAAATTGTCCCATAATATTTGATATATCAGTAGCTCATGGAACATAGTCATTGATTTTAAACCATTGCAATATGATTCATTTCAATTGTTTTTCATATTTAGTAGTGGTATATTTGATTTTTTTTAGATTGTTTTTAACTAAATGAATGTTTCCATGTTTCCAGTCTACACCGGTGGGCTCCATTCAGACAGGCCACGAAATCGTCGTCTCGCCCAACCGCGACAGACACCAGCCCTTTCACAAGGTCAGTGTAAATAATTTTTTTTTTTATAGAGTTTTATGATGATTCAACCAAAAGAATTGGATCGATTCTTATTTTGCTTCTAATTTCTTTTAATTTATTTTTGTTTTTAATTTCTTTCTTTAATATATAATCAAGTTAATCAAGCGATTGTAATGCTGTTTTCTGATACCGATATTATCGAAAATACTTTTATACAGGCAGTCATGTCGTAAGGCGTCTCACCTGGTATAATTGTAGTCTATTGTAATTAATACAACGTGTGACGTAAACGCAGGCTCTCAGACACGTCAATTAATGTATCATTCATCGTTGACAGCCTGTGAAAAGTTCACTGCTAACCACAGGCCTCCCCATAGATTGCCTCATATGCGGGATATTTGCATAGTTGCCACGCTTGGAAATCGAGTAGGCGAGTTGGCAACCGCAGTTTTTGTCATTTTGAATTGTAATCAGGAAGATGCTGCTGCCCATCTCTTATATCATTTCCGTCTGTCGCCTCTCGCGACACCCACGAGATAACACTGCACAGCACGTACACCCAGTACAATCATAACAACAGTATCGGTATCGGTATTCGTAACAGTATCAATGTTGATATTCTCTTGATATTAGTATTAGTGATCTTTAATTATTGTTGGTTATTTTTTTTCTCAATAAATGCAACATCGAAAATTTTCATGGTTTGCCAGTTCTTCGAACTATATAGCCAGTCCATTGACCACTTCAGCTCATTGATTCGCTGGACTATGTTAGTTATTCTTGTTCTGCTGTGGATATCTTAGTTACGGTATTATATCTGTGCAGAGAATCCCTTAACTTAGGGCCCTTCAAGAAAAAGGCTTCTTTTTTTAAAAGGTCGACAACGCATCTGCAATTCCCCTAGTGTTGCAGTTTTTTATGGGCGGCGGTAGTCACCATCAAGTGAGTCCTCGTTTGCCCCCTCTGCTATATAAAAAAAATAACACAACTCTATTTTTCTCTCATTAATTGGCTTAGCGACTTAATAATTCCGCCTGCCTTGCGTGGAGATCATAGAAAATCCTAATGTGAGACCTAAGTCCAGCAGTGGACTGTTTCTGAGTTTTTCATATATCCAATAATTAAATTTTAAATTCAATACATATTTGCGGGTGTTTTTCATATATTTATTTATTTGTCACATTCTTTTTTTTTGTCGATACAGGATGATTTGTGTGAATATATAATTGGTTTGGTTGAGGACGATGAGGCGGCCCTCATATGCGGAGAGGTTTGGCTCGATTTTGCTATTATAAAACCATTCCTTTTCATGTTTCTGTTAGATTACCGTCATATTTCACTTCGTTTGGTTTTCTTCGAAACTCCATTTCGTTTGTTAGTGTTTTCGTCTTGAATTAACTTGTCCGTTGTCGATTTGAACAAATTCCAAGTAAATGTTGATCATTTTAACTCTATATCATTTTGAAAGAGCATTTAACATCATACAGCTCTGTAGCGCTTGGTTGTTTAAATGGAGCAAGTAATTGTATTGCGTAAGTATCAATGATTATTTCGGATCTTGGTGTTTGTCATTGTAATTCATGATTTGAAAGTAAACATAAATAAAGATTTACATATAGATTAATTTCACTTTGTGTAGATAAGTACCTTTTATCTAAACATAATACCCACATAGGTACCTATTGTGATTAGTTATACTGGGTGGGTATATTAATACCTACTTTTTACCGAATTTCTATTCCTTACTAAGATATTGTGGTTAGGTATTAGGATTATAACAGGATTATAACAGTGGTAGAGCCACGCGGCAGATTTTGCTGTCGCACGGATGGGCCGGCTCGAACCGGGGTGGTACCACGACCTCACAGAAAACCAGCGTGAAGTAGAGGTTTACCTCTGCGTTTCGCTTGGTGAGTGCAGGTGGCCGGAGGCCCTTTTTACTGGAAATGAGGCATTCCATCTTAGTCCTCACGGGTGACAACGCATCTACATTTTGATTTGTAATAGAGGATAGATGTAGATTTCTATGGGCCGCAGCAACCACTTACCATCAGGTGGACTGTGTGCTCGTTTGTCACCCTTATCCTATAAAAAAAAATATATTATTAACTGTATACTATACTGATAATATTGAATTAGCTTTTTATAGTGTAAATTATAATATTTGTCCAAATGTTAATTATGGATACAAACCTTACATGCTAATGGTACTTCATTTTATATTTGCATTCACTTCAAAGAAAATACACGTAAAAAGCTTCATTGCGCAGTAAAAAAACACATTAAATATATGTATAACTAATACGAAAAATTATACCCAAAACAAACAAATAATACTACCTATAAATAACCTAATAAGTAATAATAATATTCTCGACTGATAAGATGACTGATAAGTGAGCGAGCACGCCGTGACAAACGACACGGGTTTCACCTTCAAGAGCTTAGCGCTCACTGACTGCAGCAACCCCGTGGGCAGTGAATATGCCCAGTTTCTAAAATAATTTCTTAATAAAATCAAATTTTGGTCTTTTGAAAAAAAATTTATGGTAGAAATGTTCATTAATAAATTGCCTATCCATTAGTGTCAATCGCAAAATAAAATAATGCTTACTTTACGAGGAGATGCATGTTATCAATAATTATTTCACATTTAAGTGCTTTCGTTGTAAGGAGATTATTTTAATATTTATTCCTTTTAAAAAAAATTGGATACGACTCTTATGGAATCAAGATTATGTAGAAATATAATGTATTTTTAATAAAAAGTAGATAGCTCCTAACTGCACAAAGAACGACTAGCGCGACATTTTGCTCAACCATGCGCCTTAACTAACTTTTTATAATATTTTGTAGTTTTTAGTTTTAATTAAGCTAATTAATTAATTAAGCTATTGTACTCACGGAATCTAAAAAACAAGAGGAAGCTCATATTCGGCGGGGCAGGCTTGTCACAATTAGTGACAGTAGAGCGTAAAAGACCGTCAGTTGCAGACTCAAATTGTTGCGAGCTGACGGGTCGCTGCTCAAGTGATATATGCGAAAATATGCTGTTTTGTGCAATTTAGGAGTGTAAAAACGAAAGTAAAAAATAAAAATATTTCTAATAGAGGTGTCTTGTCCCAAAGGCACGTGTAATTTTTTATTTTTTTGGATAGAAACTTAACTAAACATGGACAAAATGTCAAATTGCCTTTATTACAAGCAATATTCAACCTTATTTCGTTAAGATAAGGTTCAGCTGTAAATACGTTTTGAATAAAATAGCAGCGGTAGTGTTGTAACTACGCCGACATTAAAGTTTTCGATAAAATGTTATCACAGTCCTGTTAATTCACTAATATATTAATGAAAATTTGAAAATGCTTGATGTCTTTGAAAATATACGAAATTGTAGGGTGAAGCCTACGAATGAACATTTGTTAGAGTTGCTAAGCCAGAGAAATAAGTAAGTAGTTTAGTAGTACTCATGACTTTTGGAAAAAAGCTGAAATAAAAGTGATCTTAATATCATGATTGCATTGGTTACCGAATTCATTATCATCTAAAGGAGATGTATGAAATTGGGTTGTTGACATCGTTCGTAACAGTTATACAAAAATATGTAGGTAATATAACGATAAATTATAAGCCTAAATAAATGGTTTTAATTTCTGTAATCCTTGGGACAATCATAAAAACATTTTTTTAAACTGAAATAGAAAGCTAATGCTTTTGCTTTAGCTAAAACGAAACATAAATATCTTTCTGTTCTGTCTATGGCAGTAGATAATGAAGGCTATTTTTATAATAAAATAACCTTCCTTACCAAAAAAAATCATAATATTGAAACATTGACGCGAATTTGTAGTTATCAATATTGAATAAAATGATATATTTAGAAAACGATTGAATAGGCTATGTCATTAAATCAAAAAACATTTGAATATTATCCTACACGACTGAATAGGCTGTATGGTTATTGATCATTGCATATATCGAAGGAGACTTAACTTGGTAACTTCAAGTTTCAGCTTGTCGTGCGGCATGCGCATTAGGCATTGTAGCTGTTTTTTTGGATATGGATTTCGTGTTTTTACTTTCGTGGAATTATTTAACTTGACTCTTGGATTTTCTCTCGGATCACAGGACATTAGTATGTTGCGCCTATATAATGAAAATAATGTGATACTTAAGTTTTGAGAGGAATAGAACAGCCAATGTGCAGCTTCCTGCTGTTTTTTTTAGATGACATTTTATTGATAATTGCAGAAAATAGTTAAACAATTAAAAAATGTTGAGTTTTATTTTACTTCATATAATAATAACTACAAAATTGCTTTCTTTTATGTTTTTTTAATTTATTCAAACAACCTATCACAAGAACGAGTGATTTTACTACATAATCTACAAATCATACAACAAAATAAAAACAAAAAACCCCAGCCCCGTCAAAAATATGATTTATGGATATAAGTAGCAAATACTTAATTCTTCAAACTAACACATATTTTAAGTTTATTCACGCCGGGCCCAAGCTTGTATGGAATCAAGTTCATCTCCTTTTATATTAAAGTGTGAACACAATAATTTTTAAACAAATATGTGTTATTTCAATTACAATAAACAATTGCTAAATAATTGTTTTTTATTATTCTCCTTGTTTCCATTTCAAAAATGATAATTTAGCTTATTGTAAATAAATTTCCATTAAATATAATTAATTATATGCCGGCTATATGAATTACAGGGGTATATGTGGTACATTATGGCAATTTCCATTAAATTTTGCTATTTTACTCATTTTATCATATATTGTTGTTTTTTTTTTCAATTTAGTTTCTTCAGTCATTTCATATTATATATGATAATAATCATATACTGAATGTCGATATAAGCCAGATCATGTTCAGGCAGAGTAATTACATCACTAACATCATTCACGTAACAGTACAGGATAGTTAGGGCATGGGTAGGGCAATGTCAACATCTATTGCATTATGTCTCTAATAGCGTGAATTTATTATTGCGATATCTAACGTTAAGAAGCTAAGTTTGCTCATTAATTGTAGAAGGAATATAATCCCTATTCTTAAGGACTTATTGTTCATACTCAAATGAATGGTGAGTAACATAATGCCTTTCCCTTTTATTTTTAAATAACCAATCACGTGAAAATTATTGAAATGGTACACAATTGTTGATACACACTTCTTTCTTGTGCATGTGTTAGTTTGGCGACAGTGGTTTCGCTACAAGTTATGCGTTTTGCTACTTCCTCTTGTTTTTTATATTCCGTGATTGTACTCGTCATTCGTCGTCAGGAACGTTTTATGTAATAACGTGCAATGCAAATTATAATTTATCAGTATTGTTGTAGTGATGATATTCTAACTAAACTTGTTCGCAGCGCAATTAGTAAGACACGCCTACCGCAGCTCAGTTTCCGTTAGTTCATTTTTGGGATCTAGGAAATGCTTACATGTTTTATTTGCCATCACTGGGTCTAAGGTTATATCACAAGTCCAAGCTAACAGAAGGTCGTCCAATAGTTACATTAAATATTTCACCTCTATTTATAATATGTAGTATAATTTAAATCGGCTCAGCCGTTTGAGAGAGATCGGTGAACATCATAGAGCAACACGGGCCATCGGAGGGAAATAGTTATACGCAGGTGTTCCCCTGTGTCAAAGTATAAGTCCATGCGGTCTTATGCGTACAATAAAACTAGTTGCAGCCGCACTACTCACTAGACTAAATCTAGTTGCGCGACTGAATTGTTGCTGGATCGACGTCCTACAAAAACGCTGAATTGTTCATTTTTTTCTGCAATAAGAAATCAGCCACGTCAAATTTACAAAAAGATGGTATTACTTTTAATATATAAGTAATTTTTGATCACATTATTGCCATTTACTTATTTTTAAACTTAAGTTTACAATAATAACGGTCGTGTTGTTTCGGATTTGTTTACCAACACAGGCCGCTCACCCTCATACAATATGCAGATCGGTCGAGCAAGTGATCCGAGTCGTCGCCGTCACCAGGCGTATTACTGTTATAATGTATCTATGTGTGTGAAATTGTTCGTTTATAAATTATATTTGTTACATTTGAGTTTCGTAGTGACGTTTGTTTTTGTGTGCGCAGATTTCCCACTGCAAAAAATGACGACAGACAGTTCTGTATCGGAGAAGAACGCTATGGCTGCTCCGCCGATGGCCCGTGTTGCTCTATGCTTAACATATGTACATAAAAAAACAAATATAGAACCGTTTTGTTTTTTGAACCCGGTTTAAGTTAAGTACCGGAAGATCTCCTTCCCTCAAATCTCGAATAGATGGTGGTATATCCTTTACCTTATTTTATTAAACCCTGTATTTTGATATTATGGTTGTTCGGATTCATCTACATTAGCCCATAAAAGTCTGCTGTTGAACATGGCAATCCACCGTACGGACGATTTGCCTTAATCTTTACGCTTGGTAGACAGATTTCGCAGATTGACAATCGCTTTACTAGGCTTTTTTTAATAGATTGGGGTGACAAACGAGCACACTGTTGATGATGCTATGGCCCATAGACATCTACATTTATCTTCGATTAAGAATCAAAATGCAGATGCGTTGTCACCCCTGAGGACTACGATGGAATGCCTCGTTTCGAGTAAAAAGGGTCTCCGGTTCCCTACACTCACCATACAAAACACAGCAGGTTTAAGCTGCTATCTTACGCTGGTATTCTGTGAGAGTGTGCTCCTTTACCCACTCGAGCCGACCCATTGACAATAGACGCAGCGTGGCTCTAACATGTAAGACGCTACGTCCGGTATTTTACATTCTTCAGACCTAATTTCGTTCTCACTAGCCATCTGCTCAGGACTGGATTATAGTGCACGACGTTCGCAAACACAAGTACACTTTCTATTCCCTCACCCTCATGTTTCAGCAATCCGATAAAACCGCTGAGAAATCAGGCGCAGGACTAACGGCTTTACGTTCTTATCGAGAGGCACGAAGGTGAAACGGCGACAACTTCTTGACTCCGGGTTCTCTTAGTAGCAGCTAAGAATATCTTAACAGAAAAACTGATTATAGCCCGACCCGAGATTCGTACCGGGGACCACGTGATCAGCTGTTGCGCTTACCACCACTAAATCGATGAGGCAGTCATCATTAATTTATAAACGGCACGGTTCTGCTTATGCAGATATCTATCGGACCCATGAAATCTTTATGGAGTTTCATTATTACGTTTGTTGTTCGTTCGTACGTCGCGCAATCGCATTCTATTGTGGTTAACGCACACTTGGCCGAATCGCACGCTGAAACGCGTCATAAAATTTGCGGATGATCTCCCCGTATGCGTTGTACGTGTCATATTGTCTGAATCGCATCAAGTTTTACTACATTTTGACATTATATCTGGGGACTTGGCGATGTGAATTTTTAATTTTTATCGATTTATAGCGATATTTGGACACCATATACATATGTCATTTATTTTCAAATAATGTCTGTGTAGACGCATATTATAAAGACTATAGATTATTTGTTACCGATAAAATTAAAATAAACAAGTTTCGAAATGTTCTACAAAAATAATTAAGTATTGTTCAATTTTTTTTTCCCAACTTAAACGTTAACATAATCTGCCAGAATGAAAATTAATGAGCTGAATCTGCCCAAACGAAAGAAATGATATATTTAAATAATTTTATAAAATTTTATATACGTGGTAGAGCCATGCTGCAGCTATATTAGTAGTATTAGTTTTAGCACGAATGGGTCGGCTCGGCCGGGGAATGACCACGCTCTCACAGAATACCAGCGTAAAATGGCAGTTTGATACTGCTGTGTTTCGTATGGTGAGTGTAGAAAACCGGATACCCATTTTACTGGAAAAGAGGCATTCCATCTTAGTCCTCACGGGTGACGACGCATCTGCATTATGATTCTTTATTGAGAATAAATATAGATGTCTATGGGTCACAGCAACCACTTACCATCAGGTGGACTGTGTGCTCGTTTGTCATCCTATCCTCTAAAAAATTCTGCCATGTCTCCCACGGCCGACAGCGCCTGCTGGAGACGTAATCAGCTTCGGTTAGCGAATTCGGCTGCTTCGGGTATTGTGGCAAACGCGGCACGAATAGGTGTGAGAGGTTGCATAGTTCTTCATACAAATAATTCAAATTTGGCGATTGCAGTGCGTGCGATTCGGCCCAAGTATGCGTTTTCGCCTTTAGGACGACGCCTTACGATTTTGACATCTTCCCTCGGTCACTGTTTTCATCGCTAGGTTGCATTCGATGTGTCCTTTGTTGTGAAAATATTCAAACGATGGTCGCTTCATATGGTATTATGCTCAGGCGTGCAATCAAAAAAAGAAGACTAGGTATAAAGTGATTAGACACCAGTGTTACATTCACATTGTCGCTAGTTTCGTTAGGTTATGTTACATCGTGTGTTCTTTGGTGAACTTTCAAAAAAAAAAAATATTGGTACAAATGTTTACAATCATACATCTTTTAAGTTACAATTTTACACTTTGTGGCGTGTCATGAAAGTCATTTGTTATTAAATTTATAATTTTATGACCTATAGAGACAGGACATTATGTTTCTTTAATTTATGTGTATGTATTGAATTTTGAAGTTTATTTGATTATTCATTGATTCCATATAATGTTGTTCATCCAGAACATGTTAATATTTCATTGTTTTGGTTTCTATGAGCTAATGCGTCAGCTATGTGTGTAAAGTTATTTTACTGCATGCCTTGTGGGATTTGGCCACTTTTATTACAGCGTTGCTTTATTCGCTTCGTTGCAGGGGGCTGTAAAAGACTCTGCTGGTACGGGTGGAACGGCTAACACGGGCGGCAATTGGCCCCATAGCGGTAAAGCTACGCCCTTGACTACAGGACATCTGACGCCCGCCGATAGGCATGGATCTGTTCAGGTGAGGACCATATAATACTTATATTGCTGATACGTTTCCAATACTTTTAAGGATTTTTCATTTTAAAATCACTTGTCTATTTCGGTACATTAATAGAGTTACCTGTCTGTGACACATTTTAAGTATAACTAAAATATCGTCTAATTTAAAATTCACCACAAATACTGGCAGATTATAAAAAGAACATTAAAAACACAAACAGTACAGATTTGCAAAATAATTTATGTGTTTTTGCATGTTTACTTTTACTATTATAAAATTTTATTTTATTTTCGCAATGAATTTTTTTTACCCGTGAATGTACATTTTGATGTATTTATTTTTTAGCTATTGAAGAATAAGCATTTTCGGTATGTGAAATTTCCCGGATCTGTGTCCACGGTCAGTTGTGAACATTTTGCGACAATCCTTGTTGTGCCTGTCTGCATGACGCTTGATGCTTTCGTTAATCGCATTCATCTGCACGCCCGCAATTCATTGAATAGTGTTAAAACTTCCAATTTGTCGATGCCTACTGCTACAGTTTATATTTTAATATTCGAGGTCATCTTTTTAATTTTTAGCGTTTCGCAATACAATTAACAATATATAAATTATATTATATATAAACAAATTCCGTATTGCGTCTTAATGTGTCACACTAAGTTTGTGTTGTTAAGTGTTTTTTTTTTTTGATCGAATAAGGTAAAAATATAATTGCAAGTAGCAGAGAATAGTTGAAGTCAGTGCGATTAGATGTATTTCACAAGTCCTCGATTATGTTTCATTTTATTTTTTTAAAGTTGCGTGTTTGCGAGTTTTATATACTTACACACTTACAATTGTAGGTAGTGGTACCGACGTACATCGAACTCGAATTGTTCCAGTAATTTTAGGTCTTGGGCCTTTTTTTTCCATGGGGACATGCCTACGCTTACCCGCCTCGCGGGGGCAAGGACGAGTTATGTTAAACTCGCACCGACTAAAACCCCATGGTGTTCCACCTTCGCCGCATATTGGCAGGGCCACGGGAACACTTTCGCACACATCCGTGGCCCCACCAGCGCTGGCCGCCCCATGGTATTTCCTTCTCGAAGGCAAGCCCCCCCCCCCCCCCCCCCCCCGAGAACGATACGCGGAGGCCATGGGGCCAGGAAAATCGAGCGCTCGGTAGCACACGCTTTCTCGACCCCAGCGGCAGATCTGGTCTTTGGCTACGGAGGGTAGGGAGGGCCCCGCCTCGCAATACCGACACTCCTCTCCCCCCGCGGCCACCACTACCGCATCAACGGTGCGGCCCCGGCTGAGTCGCGGAAGATAGGGCGAGTGGCGCATCGCCATACCAACACTCCTCTTCCTTCGCGACTCCACCTCGGCTGCAGGCTGCAGTGGTAGGGGGAGAGGGCACTCCTCTCGCGGCAGCCCACCGACACACATCCGAAGTGGGCTCGCCAAGCCCACTCAGAGTGGCCACCTCAGGCCGGCCCTACACCACGGGCCAGCCAAGGGGTTCCTCTTTCTACACCGTGGGTGACCAAGCCACGGCTTCTAAGCCCCCCCCCCCCCCCCCGCCACGTCAAGGCGGGAACCCGTTCGGGGGGGGGGGTAGGCCTTTGGCCTGAGCTACACAGTTCAAAGCCGAATGCCGTGTATTAATCGTAAGCTTTTTTTGTTACACGCAAAGTTCATTAATCTAATTTGATAGCACCTTAACATTAATATGATGTTCTATGGTACACCTTTATCATCGTCATAACAAATACGCGTATAAGCATCTCCTATTTGGCTGGGTTTCCTCAATTGTATTATATCTTGCGCCTCAAACTAAAGACACTTTCAGATGAATTTTGAAAAAAAACAAATACATCTTTTTTTGGGATCTTAGCCAACTAAGCATATTACATAAACACTCACGCCTGTCACCCAGAGGGGTAGGCAGAGACTACGGACTTCCATTTGGCACGATCCTGACACACCTCTCTCGCTTCCTCCACATCCATATACCTACGCATACACGCTCGTCGGTTAAGGGTACTCCTAATCTGGCCCATTTTTAATGTATCGACGGGGGGATGAGTCACTCGCGTCCGTAGGCTTCGACCACCTAATCCTAGACCCACCCTACACGTGTCCCCCGGGTGGTGCTAAACGAGTGACAAAGCCGAAACGACAGACTCGGCTCCTCGCCGTGTGGTAGCGGCGTAAAATCTACCAGCCTTTATGTCGCACCAGGAGCCAACAAGTTAAAGAAATGGCCCCGAGTTCCCGGCGCCCCTTTAATGGGGCAGGGGTGCGAAGAATCTCCGGGAGGAAAACCGGTGACGAGGTTCGCCACCCGTCACGTCCTGTCTCCCGGAGGGGCGAAAAGTGGATTGCGGAGGCCCGTCTGGCTACGCTGAATGTATGTGGAGCAATGAATGATAAGATGGATGAAGTATGCGAAATGATGAATGATAGAGGAATAGATGTGTTATGTGTAAACGAGACAAAACGAAAGGGAAGGGATGTCACTGCACATGGCATGTATACCGCTTACTGGTCTGGAGTAGACGAGACCGAGCGGGCATGCCAGGGAGTCGGTGTCATCCTTTCAGAAAGAATGGGTCAATGTGTGAAAGAGTATGAATGTGTAAGCCCAAGGCTGCTGTGGATACGAATGAAAGTGGGCTTAAAGAAGTTGTTTGTGATAGGGGTGCACGTCCCAGATATGTCTAAGCCCACTTATATCCGAGAGCAGTTTTGGGACATGGTAAGGTTGGTGCTAATGAAATGCAAGGAAAATGAAAATATTATTATGTTAGGAGATTTTAATGGAAGGGTTGGGGTGAGGAGGTCTGGTTATGAAAGGATATTAGGAACGTTTGGTGATGAAAGTATAAATGAGAATGGTGAAGACCTCCTCACCGTATGTGTGGAAAAGAATCTTTTTGTGACGAACACTTTCTTTCGTCATAAGAGGATTCACATGTATACATGGGAAAGAGGGGATGATAGAAGCATGATAGATTTCATAATTGTAGATGAAAGAATGAGGAGCGCAGTGTTAGATACAAGGGTTTACCGGGGGTCCAACGTAGGAACGGATCATTACTTGTTCGTATGCCGAATTAATGGTCTATTCAGGCGTTGGCGGCATCGGACATCTGTGTCTACCACTGCGTTAGAGCGTATAAGAATAGAGAGGCTACAAGATGAAGGCGTGAAAGAGAAGTATAAATATAGACTGAGGGAAAATATAAGTGATGTGAATGAATTATGTATGAGTGATTTAGACTTGAAGACTGTATGGAATAATGTTAAGAAAGTTTTGGTGGATGCAGCCACCGAGGTATGTGGTGTAAGTAAGAGAAAGAATGAAAGGAAAAGTAATACGTTGTGGTGGGATGATGAGGTACGGATGGAAGTTGAAGCAAAGAAGAGAGCATGGCTAGATTTACTAGCAACCAAAGCTGGTAATTCTAGCGGTATGAATGATGAGATTGAAAGAAAAAAGGCAGATTTTAAACGTATAAATAAAAGAGTAAAAGAAGTTGTTGAAAGGAAAAAGCAAGAAAGGATGGATAAGAATGATAGAAGGATATCTGATAATTTCCAGGCAAATATTAAAATGTTCTGGAAACTCGTAAGAACTGCCAGGGGAAATTCAAAACAGCCTAGAATGAATGCTACACGAGACGAGAATGGCTGCAATGCTGAATGATGAAGTTTCGAATCTAAAGAGATGGAAGGAATACTTTGAAAGCGTGTTTAAGAGTGAAGAGTCGTCTGAAGTAAGTGAAATAGAAATTCCGGAAGAAGTGGAGAGAGGTAGGGAGATAAGTGTAGATGAAATAATGAAAACAATGAAAAGCATGAAAGCAGGTAAGGCAGCCGGATATGATAGAATATCACTCGAGATGCTAAGGGCTGGAGAGGGTGTGGTTACAGGCCTGCTGTGCACCTTGTTTAATTTATGTTGGGAACTGAAGTGAGTACCGGAAGACTGGTGTAAAGCCGTTATAGTCCCAATATATAAGGGAAGGGGCTCGCAGCAGGACTGTAAAAACTACCGTGGTATCAGCTTGCTTAGCATTGTGGGTAAACTGTATGCTAAGGTGTTAATTGAAAGAGTTATGGAAGAAACTGATGGAAAAATTTGGGATGTGCAAGCTGGATTTAGAAAGGGGATGGGGTGTACGGACCAAGTCTTTTCCATGCGCATGATTGCGGAGAAGTTTTTGGCCAAAAACCAGAAAGTTTTTTGTGCGTTCATGGACTTGGAAAGGGCTTATGACAGAGTGGACAGGAATGTGTTATGGCAAACACTGAACTCATTTGGGTTGAGCGCTGGTTTGATACAGGCATTGAGGTCCCTTTATAAGGACTCTAGTGCTTGTATCAGGATCAAAGGGGTCTACTCGGACTGGTTTGGCATACATAAAAGTGTCAGACAGGGATGTGTAGCTTCCCCGTGGCTGTTTAACCTATATATGGACAGTTGTTTGCAAACTTTGAAAGTTGAAGAATGTGGGTTGAGAATGGGTGAGTTAACCGTCAAATGCCTTTTGTACGCCGATGATCAAGTCATATTTGCATCGTCGGCGGTCTAATTGCAAATGATGGTTACTCTAATGAACTTGTCATTGAAAGAAAGGGGTATGAAAGTGAACGCAAGTAAGACGAAGGTGATGGTTTTTGAAAGAGAAGAGAGTAAAACGTTATGCGAAATAAGAATAGAAGGGGAGTTGATTGAGCAAGTGGATGAATAGATATGATAAGGATATAGAACGACGAGTGAATGCAGGAAATAGAGTGAATGGGGCTCTACACGCTATTATGAGGAGTCAGAATGTGTCAAATAAGGCACGTATGGCAATTCCTAGTGCTGTGTTAGTCCCTACTCTAATGTATGGTAGTGAAAGTTGGGTCTGGCAAAAGAAGCATGAGAGTAGAATAAATGCTGTAGAAATGCGGTCCTTAAGGAGTATGCTAGGGCTGAATCTAGATGACAGGGTGAGAAATAGTGTGATAAGAGAAAAGTGTGGTTTGCAAGATGACGTTGTGACCAGGATTAAAAAAGCAATGCTTCGGTGGTTTGGTCATGTAGAAAGAATGAAAGAGGAAAGAGTGACAAAGCAAATTTATGTTGCAGAAGTGAACGGGAGTGGTCGGGAAGGGACGCCCTAGACGAAAGTTTATCGACCAACTAAGCATTATGAGAAAATGTTTTAAGTTTCATACTTCCACGTTTCAGCTGGTATAACGGTCGCAGCACGAATTGCTAGTCGGTTTGACCTGGAGACCATACTCTCATAGAATATCAGCGTTAAACCGCTGTAAATGCTGCTATGTTTAGTATAATGAGTGCGAGAATAGGAGACCCCTTTACTGGCAACAAGGCATCCCATTTGCTATTAGATAAACATATTTTAAATACTTTAAAAAAATTGTCGCTCATACCCAAGATGCAGTGGGTTCGTTTGGACCTAGACCCCCAATTAGAGTAAGCATATGTATGCGGGGCAGGACCATTATGGACCCTTCATTGCTGTTGTTTTTACTATTCTAAGCCAGCGCTTAACTACAATCCCACCTGATGATATGTGATGTTGTAGCCTAAGATGGTAAAGTGCACTGACTTAAAAAAAAGCCTATACAATCTTGCCTTGAAGACCCAACATTGTAATCGGATGGAAAAACAGTTAATGGCAACTTATTCCACTTCTTTGCTGTACGCATGAAGAACGATGTAGCCAACCATTTGGTTTGATTGCGTGGTAAGGCAACAACGAAAATGAGACTGACTGAATGTACGATTGCCCGATGGTGGGAGGAAGAGGGACAAATTGAGTTATGCAATTCCTGCGCACACTCCGAAATGTGGAATCCGATTTCTACAGGACGTAAGTTCGAGGCTGATAAGATTGGTTTTAACCAGATATGGGTCAACAATAAGCCTCTTAGCATGCCTTTCTATTGAATCCAATGCTTCTAGGTGGCATTTTACAGCACCAGCCCAGATATGGCAGCAACACTACGTGTCCGACCGGACTTCTGCTTTATATAGAATAAGCAACTGTCCTGGCGTGAATTACCGGCACAACTTTGCTAGGACTCCTAGCTTTTTTGCAACTGCTTTGGCCTTGGACTTAATGAACTGCCCGAGGTTCAAGTTTGAGGATATCTCTATCAACTGAAGGTGTATTCTACTGTTAAATTTCGGAAAGAAGCGAGCCAAGATGCGCTGGCTCCTTTTTGCAGTAAAGAGGCATGCCTGTGTTTTGGAAGCATTGAATTTCACAAGATTCAACCATAGTTTCTCATTCGAACTGGATTTGATCCCGACTGGCCCGAACACTTGGTTGGTATTTCTCCACAACTGTACTGTTGACTGCATATCCATAGATACCGTGCATAAGCAAATCATTAACATGCAGCAGGAAGAGAGTTACGAAGAAAACGGACCTCTGAGGTACACCTGTGTTAGTCGCCATAGGATTGGATAAGCAGCCATCGACGACGATTGGGAGAAACCGTTCACTTAGAAAGTAATTTACCCAGTTAATCAGGCCAGGGGATAAGCCGTACGCTGGAAGCTTACATACAAGTCTAGCGTGCCAAACTCTGTCAGAGGCCTAAGAGATATCAGGGAAACAATGTACATAGCATACGCTAAAATATCCCCAGCTGACTGATTTAATCGAAACCTGTACTGGCGGTCACTGAGGAGGTCATTATGTTCTATTTATGCCATGAGTTGGGCGTTCAATGTACGCTCCATAATCTTGCAGAGTATGGAGATAATTGAGATTGGTCGATAATTGGCATGGTCGGCACGGCTGCCTTTTTTCGGAACAGGCTGCACGTTGATCAGTCTCCAGGATTTTGGAACCAATCCAGTCCTAAATAAGAGGCAGAACAAGCGTGTCAGCACTGGAGACAATTCAGGTGCTCAAGCCTGCTATAGCTGGTATATCATCTGGTCCACTAGTTTTATTCACGTCTAAACTTTGCAAGGTTTTAAGAACCTCCTTGTTTGTGATACGAACCTGCTCTTCCTGCAATTGCATATTCTGTTTAGCTGGCAAATTGTCGAGGAGGTGGACACACTATCTGATAACCGAGGACAACTTTCTAGTTGGGACCATAATTATTATTAAAAAATAAAAGCCATTTTCAAAGAACTAAAGAGAATAAAATAATTTTCACGTAATACTTCTAAAGTTGGTGCCTTGATTCTTCTATACACTGGCTCAGCATTTACTTACAAAAGTTTCATCGTAATCGTATGTACCAATAATACGGTACAAGATCCAACTTAACATCATCTCTCACACATCTACGTACCGGATGAAAAGTATTTTCATCAAACGTACATATTATGTGGACAAATATTCGCGGATTGGTTTCCTTCAATTCCTATCATTAAATTATTTTCTTTAAAATAGTCACGATTTATCAACACAAGTACGAGGAGAGATACACAAAATTAAGTAACTCATTGCTTAGCTGAACTTTAATGTATTTAAAGTTTTTCTATTTACGAAAAGTTTACTTTATTAAACAGTTTTATCGTCCACATCGATATCAAAATGGGCTAAGTTACACAAAAATGTATAAAACATTTTTATAACGATTTATTGCCTAATAAATGTTACGTAACATACGGAGCATGCACTTCCAAATATACAGATAGTCAAAACAAGTTTCGTTAGTATAGTAGTGTTGTCTTTCTCAACCGTACGATAAAACTGCATGGGCATCTTTTTCATCCGACAGTCGCTTCTCTGTCACACATTTTTACTTGCTCCTATTTTTAAATGTTATAGCCTGCCAACCGCAATTCATGAATGATTTTTCAAAAGCAACCTTATACTACCGTGCTTGCAATAAAATTATCTTTATTTTAGTTTTAGTATATATTTCAATGAGAAAGCAGATGAGTGCAACCCGGTAATATGAATAGACAACCTAAGTTTTGCAAGTTCCCAATGCTTTGTTCTTTCCATTGGAATTAAATTTGTTTGGTAGAGATCGTCTAGTTTAAAACTGCACGCCATACCATATACCATATAAGGTAAATCATAAAATCTAATTCTGCTCTCCCTTTTTATTGTCTTTTAGTCAATTTTAGTATTATTACTACATTTGACATGATAAAAGTGATAAAATCTACCAAAAATACAAGGGACGCGCATGCGGTTTAAAACTAGACGATTCTTTTCAGAAATCGCGGGAATTGGCGGGCGCACACACAAACCAAGTCGCCTCACCAAAGTTTAACATGATCGGATGAATGGTATAGGAACGCATAGGTCATTGTTATAATATATTAAGACTACCGTCGATTAATTATTGTATTTATATGTGAAAAAAAGGAATTAAGTTGTAAGTTCACGCTTACATATTTTTTTTGCGTATACCGATGCAGTGTGCTTTTGGCAAATTGTGAGTAAGCGTGTGTGCTTACGATTTTTTTTAATCCTAAAATCGTTATCGTTTTTGCGCATAACTTGTGCATTGTTCGTTTGTATCAATTTCACCCTTAATTTACAAAACGCATGTACTCAGCTTTACCCTTGATAGCATTGCATTAATTTAATAAACCAGATACTGTCGATATTATCTTAAACTAGGCAAAAGTATCGATAGGTAGTAAATATTTTTGTAAAAACTATCGATAATATTGTTATTATCGGTATTACTATCGATAGTATGAGTGACTGATTTAGGGTTAACACTAACGATTAACCGATCGTTGACTTTAGTATATAGCATAATATATAGTAATATTACTCTGATGCCCAAATGCTCAACTTTAACATGCCGTTAAGCCTCGTGTTATGACTATTTGGCAATGAATATGTCATGTTATTTGTGTTATAACAATGATCTAATCATAAGTACTGCATAATATGATTTTTAATTTGTGATAATATTTACTTGGTGGCTCTTTCTCAGCCTAAGAGTCCGTTGGAGTAGGTCCTCTGAGCTATTTATGCCGCCAAATAGCAGCACTGCTGTGTTCTCAAGGGTATATAGAATCAGTATCATTAGAGTCTGTGAGGCATTACAACTTAGTCTACTAACTTTCTATATTTGAAGTTGGTCCCAGGTGTCCATGTGCCCCAGTAGCCACTTACCATCAAGTGGACTGTTAATTCGTTTGATCATTCAATTTAAAAAAGTGGTATCCGGTTTACAGTTAAAGACGCATTCTAAGTTCTCAATGGTGACAACGCTGTAGCTGTATTATGGTTGTAGCATGAATGGGTCGGCTCGACCGAGAAAGGATCACGCTCTCACAGAATGCCAGCGTAAATAGTAGCTTAATGCTGCTGTGTTTTGTAAGGAGAATATAGAGAACCTGAGACCTTTTTTACTGGATACGAGGCATTCCAAGTTAGTCCTCAGAGGTGACAATGCATCTGCATTTTGATTTGTAATCAGTGTTAGAAGTAGATGTCTATGGTCCACAGTACTCGCTCACCATCAGGTGGACTGTGTGCTGGTTTGTTACCCTTTCTTCTATACAAATAATTAAAAATTAAAAATTTTGTACAGCCGACTTCAATATAAGTTATTTAAGAATAACTCAAAAACTATTGGTCTGACCTTGATTAAATTCATATGGGACCACACGAGAACTATCAGCTTTCATATAAAAAAAGAATCATCGAAATCGGTTTACCCAGTATAAAGTTATGAGGTAACACACATAAAAAAACATACCTTCTGTGTACTAAATATCGGGAATTTGTCAATAAAACAAAAAATACAAATTATTCATCTAAATTTATTTTATCGCCTTCAAAGTAGGCCCCATCGCTTGCAATACAACATCTCCAACGCTTCACCCAGTCTTCCATACATTTTTCATAGGCTATTTGCGGTATGGCCTTTAGCTCATTCAGCGAATTTTTTGTTATGGCTTCTATCGACTCAAAACGTTTTCCTCGAAGTGGTAATTTTAACTTGGGAAATAAAAAAAAGTCAGACGGAGCCATATCAGGTGAATACGGTGCTTGGTCGAAAATTTTGTTGAATTTTTCGCTAAAAACTCTTTCACTATAATGGCTGTGTGTGAATCATCACTGAATGCATCAGCATTACATGGTGCAGCATCCATGAGTTGTGTTGCCACAAATCTGGACGTTTTCGGCGGATACTGTCACGCAAACGCTTCATGACGCCTAAATAATATTCTTTATTCACTGTTTCTCCCTTTGGAAGGAATTCGGAGTGAACCACACCACGGTAGTCAAAAAAACTGTCAGCATCACCTTGATTTTGGAGCGACTTTGCCGCGGTTTTTTGGGTTTCGGCTCGTTTTCGAGACGCCATTCTGAAGACTGTTGGCTTGTTTGCATGTCGTACTAATAAACCCATGTCTCGTCGCCAGTTATTATACGTTTCATAAAGGTCGGATCCGTAGAAGCTCGGGAAACCATGTCTTCAGCGACATGCTTTCGCTGCGCTCTTTGAACAAAATTGAGCTCTTTTGGAACTAGTCGAGCGGCGACGCGTTTCATGCCTAAAATGTCAATGAGAATGTTGTGGACGGACTTAAAAGATATGTTCACCTCACTAGCCAACTCTCTTAGACTCATACGTCGATTTTCGAGCACTAGCTTCTTGATTTTGTCGATGTTTTCTTTGGTCGTAGCGCTTGAAGGTCTACTAGAACGAGGCAAGTCTACTACTACTTCTCGGCCTTCTTTAAAAGCCTTATACCATTCATAAGCCCTTGTTTTCGATATACACGATTCGCCGTAGGTATTTCGCAACATTTTTAGTGATTCACCACATGAAATATCATTCGAAACACAAAATTTAAGGCACACTCTTTGTTCAACAATATTTTCCATTGTAAAAATCACCGAGAACTCAAAACTATGACCAACAAAAAGTGTAGTTTAAAACAAATTAAATGACAGATCCCGCTCAAACTTTGCGCGCTAAATGAGTACAGTAGAATAGAATAGAATAATTTTTATTCAATATACATTACATGTGTAATTCTTATTGAAAGTCATTTTTTACTTTACCACTGGTTCGAAAAAATACCCTCTGTCCTGGGAAGAACCAGCAAGAAACCCAGCGGGACTTTTTTTTTAAATAAATTTTACAATATAAATGATTACGAACTATTTACAAAATTTATTTTAGAAACTGCTTGGAATTGCATTATTCACTTCGTCACATTTAAATGATTGACGTTTAAGTTTAAAAATCAAGGAAGTATCATCAGCAAATAATACTATATCATGACTATCCCCTACAAGGTGAGGTAAGTCATTAATATACACCAGAAACAGGAATGGGCCGAGAATCGAGCCCTGAGGAACACCCATTAGTACAGGTGACCCGGAAGAACTTTTACCATTGATAATAACCTTCTGCTTTCTATTACTTAAATATGAAATAATAAGTTTAAGCGCTGTGTTCTTGACACCATAGTACTGTAGCTTCCTGATTAATGTCTCATGGTGAACACAGTCGAAGGCCTTGGAAAGGTCACTAAATATACCCAAAGCATCCTCTGAATTCTCCCATGCACAAAAAATATGTTTAATAAGCTCAACTCCAGCGTCAGTTGTCGAGCGACCCCTTGTAAAACCGAATTGATTTTTATGTAGCAATTTATTAATATTAAAGAAACTTAACATCTGATCTAAAATAATTTTTTCAAAAATTTTACTTAATGTTGGTAGTACAGAAATTGGTCTAAAATTGGCGGGGTCTATTGTACTACCAGATTTAAATATAGGTATGACTTTACTATGTTTCATTAAATCAGGAAACACACCAGATTCAACGCTTATATTAAATATAGTGGCTAGATAAGGTGCTAATATATCTATTATAGATAAAATAACTTTAACGGAAATCCCCCATAAATCTGCCGTTTTCTTAACATCAATAGCTTTAAAATATTTAATGATATCTTTTGGCAGTACTCTATGGAATTTAAAAGTATTAGAACAAGCCTTTACATTTTGTTTGAGCAATGATTCGGCGACAGTAGGAGAAGAATTTAATGATTTTCTTGTCAAAAAAGGAACATCAGTAAAATGTTTCTCAAAAGCCATAGCAACTTCTTGATCAGATCGCGTTAAATTATTGTTAATATTCAATTGAAAATCCGAGTTGCGCGGTTTGATCTTGCCCGTTTCACTATTTATTATTCTCCAGGTCATTTTAATTTTGTCGGATGCAGTTTTAATTTTGTTGCTTAAATGTAAAGCTTTAGCAGTGGAGCACACTTTTTTAAATATTTTAGAATATGTTTTTACATAATCTCTAAATATAACACTACTATTATATGATCTTTCATCAAAAAGCTCGTATAACCTTCGCCTACTTTTATAAATTCCTACTGTCGCCCATTCATTAAATGATTTGCGACTGTTAAAAGAGAAAGTTTTAGAAGTAAATATTCTACTAAATTCACAACTTATAATTTTAAATAATGTAGCATACATATAATTAGCACTATTTTTAAACGAAAGTGATGGAAGTCTTTTTATTATATTACTTCTAAACCTCTCCAAGCGATGTTCATTTATTGGAACAAACACAACTTTCTTATTTTTCTGTTTTTTGTGTATGTAAGGTAGTGATACCAACTGTCCACAGTGATCTGAACTTAAATTTTGAATAATTGATTTATGCAAGGGCTTAACATCTGTAAAAATGTTATCTATACAGGTCGCACTCGGTCCAGCAATACGTGTTGGTTCTAAGAATAAATTTACAAGATTATACGATTTAAACAATGAGCTAAACTTAATACTAATGGAAGAAGTTTCAAGGAGATTGATATTAAAGTCTCCACATATTACAACAGACTTGTTCTGTTTACTAAGTTTGAGTAAAACTTCTTCCACAATCCTTTCAAAATGGTCATAAGTAGCACATGGGGGTCTGTAAACACCTACAACAATGAGGTGCTCGAGCTCGACACAAGCCATTTCTACAGTTCGTTCAACAGAGAGGCTCACAATATCCTTACGTTCTTTATATAATAATGACTTATCTGCTAATATTAAGGAGCCACCACGTAAACTTTTTTCTCTATTGAAGGAACTGACCACCTGGTGATTTATGAAATTAAACATGAAATTATAATCTTTTAGCCAATGTTCAGTAATACAAAGGATGTGTATATTGTTACTATTTAAAAACAATTCAACTTCCAATTCTTTGCCCAACATGCCTTGTATATTTTGATGCTACCGTGCTACCAACATGCAGTAAAAAAATTAGAACGACCTCTTTTACGCGGGTCTTTTTATTGACATATTCCCGATACTTTTTACACAGAGTAGTACAGTCGAATTGAGTACCGTCTCCTTTTTGGAAGTCGGCAGAAAAGAAATACACGATGAATTTTAATAAGCCAAATATTATGAAAGACATTTCAATAGATTTTTCCTTCCGCTGCTTATGTATGTTACCTCATAATTAAAATTATGAGGTAAATACATAATTCATTCTAGGTGAACGGATTTTGATGATTCTTTTTTATTTGAAGGCTGGTGTTTCTCATGTGGTCCCATATAAATTTGATCAAGAGTCCGACCAATAGTTTTTGAATTATCCTCAATAATTTATTATGTATAATAAAGTCGGTTGTACAAAATTTTAAATTATGTATTAGCGTTTTTGGCCATAGTAATCCTGCAACGAAGAATAGCTTAGTACCTTCGGGCTCTTCCTTAAAATACTTTAATTTTATTGCGATTTATTATAAACGTTTTACACAACAATAAAATGATTATCATGTGTCTATCAAAAACACAACATCGCTTATGAAGAAGCAGTGTGCACTCACCTTTATATTAATACTTACTACCGTCTATTGTAGATCAATACATAGATAATGTTGTCTATGGACTGTCACTGTAAGGAGGGAATTGCCCTGTTAGTTAGTGTTCGGTGCCTGTTTGTGTCATTGCAGTCTTCACCAGGAAGAGCATTCCTGCGATGCTGTGTTTTCTTTCGGCATATAATAATAGTTGTATTGTTGTGTAAATCGTTTATATTACGTGTCTATCCGAAAACACAACACGAGAAAATAACAATAACACACGCAATGTTGAAATTATTGTTTATATAATTCTTGTAGACTATATCTCTGTATTAAAGTAGTAATAATTTCTAAGAGGCTTAAAATTGTCTAAAATATAATTTCCGTTATCGCGTTCCTGTGAATTAATCTCCGGCAATAATGATTCATTAGTGTCTGAGCAGTGTTCGATTGACTCTCTCTAAAATTTCTTCAATTGGTCTGTTTTCAAGTCAGGCTAGGGAAGCTACTGCAGATCGGCAAGAACCAGGAGCAGCATCTATTCCAGTATTCTTTAATACAGTACAATACATCCATCTATAATTGTTCTGGACGCAGGTTTTGGAGTACCTCTGATAGAAATGAACAATGGCCGTCTATTTTGTCAGTCCGTTCCAACCAGACTGCCTCCTGGAACCGTTGTCAGTCTTAGCTCCGAATACTGGCCATAATCAGATCTCTCGCCCATTATCATTAAATACGGTTCTTTAATCCTCAATAACGTCAAGTAGTCTTGTAGTCTACGACCAAATGTCAAAAGCAAGATAATTGCAGTTTTTCTTACAATTTCAAATAGTGAATTGTCTTTTGGATTTTATTTATTTATTTATTTATTTATTTAGAAAACCAACAGCGTATATAGAAAATATTAACATTAATGTAATAAACTAAAAGTATGGCCAATAACAGGTTTCCCTTATATTGCTTGATGGTAGGTGTATTGTTGTTAGAAGAAAAGGAAAGAAGAACAATCTAATAGATAAATTATAAGCAAAATTATAAGCAATTCAATGTAATGAAGGTGGTCATAAGTTTACAGATCAGGAGAGATAGTCAGGTAGAATGATATATATATATTTTTACTTATGTATATATACATATTAAATGCTTAAATATAATACAAATAATTAATTATAATATATATTAAATGAAATAACTTAAGTACTTATATTTATATTAGTAGCCTCAAAAATACATATAGAAAAAATAGATGAGAGAATATATGATTGTATGTGATTTTAACTTCAACTGCTCTATTTCTTAAAAGTTTTCTTGATGTAATCTTTAAACGTAAGTTTAGATTTCGCAAAGAGGTCAATGTGTCCAAATTGTTCATTATATGTACGAGCAAGCCGCGAAAGAACATTGTTTCGACAGTAGTTTGAATGATGCCAGGGAGTCTGTAACAATGTAGTATTGCGGGTGCGGAATTTTGGAGTACGAAAGGTGATTCTTGAGACAAGATATGGACAGTCAATATTACTGTTTATTATATCATATAACAAAGCCATGTCAAGCAAAATGCGCCTGTGTTCCAAAGATAAGAGACCGTGCTCAGTGCAACTGTCTGTGTAAGTATCGATTTTATTCCGACAGCGAAAGTTAAGGTGATTAACAAATATTTTTTGAATACGCTCAAGGCGGCTTTTGTAGACATTGTACTGTGGAGACCATATCGAACTAGCATATTCCAAAACACTTCTGACATACGCAAAATAAACCATTTTAATTGCATTAATATTCGAGAATGGTTTACAGATGCGAAGAACAAAACCAAGATTTTTATAGGCTTTACTGATAACGTAATCAATGTGTTCGGATAGTATCATTTTATGATCAAAATTTACGCCTAAATCCCTAACACTTACATTTCGGCTGATTTCTAATCCGTCAAAGTGATATTTATTTAGAATTGGCTTAGATTTCCGTGTAAAACTAATACATTCGCACTTTCTTGCATTAACAGTTATATTATTTATTTTGTAATATTCAAATAAACGGTCCAGGTCCTTTTGTATCAATAGGCAGTCATGTATGGTGTTAATTTTACAAAAAATCTTCTTATCATCTGCATACATGAGGTAATTTGTGTGTACAATGCACGAACCAATGTCATATAGGTAGGCATTGTAAAAAAGTGGACCTAAGTGAGAGCCCTGAGGAACACCTGTAGGTATGTTTATGTAGCTCGAACGGAAACCACCTATCACGACTGCTTGTGAGCGGTTTGTGAGATATGATTCAGTCCACCGGAGCAAGTCACCGTGAATCCCTAATATTTGTAATTTGTTGAGCAGGATCATGTGATCCACACGATCGAAAGCTTTTTCAAAATCAGTGTAGATCACATCAACCTGCCCACCTTGATCCATATTTTCAAGGACAAAAGAAGAAAAACTTGCCAGGTTCGTAGTGGTGGATCGCCTTTGTAAAAAACCATGTTGCTGCTCAGGGAAGGCACGTGAAAGCGTGGAGTAAATTACGTTATATACTACTCGTTCAAGGATTTTAGCCGCGGTGTTCAAAATAGAAATGCCTCTATAATTATTTATTTCTGTACGTGATCCCTTCTTGTGTACAGGGCTTCAACCAGTCTACTACTTGCTTTACATTCCACACCGACGGCTTAAAATTAGATGGTTTAGAATTTTGGATAGCTTTAAGTATCTGCTTTACGAGAAAATATGAGGATATGTCATTCTTCATTCCACAGAATGTTGCTACAGCTGATTTTTGTACCAAAATCGTACTGTATGCCAGACCCTCTTTTAAAAAAGCGTCAGCTATGAACTGTGCCACCTCCTCTGCTCTGGGTGACTTCGGGTTGATTTCTTTAGTTCTGCACCTAGTCATCCATCGCTTAAGTGCTGGTTTATTTGTAGGTATTCAGAGTAGATCGCCGCCAGCTTAACCTAAGATCTTCTCCGCCTGGGACCACGATGTTAATTTGTTTCCCCTCCCCCAATTTTCCAAGCCTTCGGGGTTAGTAGCCAGTCTGCTTGCGTAGGTGGAAGCCCTGTTGTGAGGTCCACTAACACTTCCTGTAACGAGGTCACAATCATTGGCTTATCGAGTGCTCATGCCTGAAGATTCGCTCTCCAAAACGGTTTTTCCCAATCTGGTGCTACCAACAGGAAGGTACCTCTCAACTTGTTGAGATGTGAGAGTACTCGGGTAATCAAGTTTGGTGGCGGGAATATCCATCCCAACTGACAGTTCCACTATCTTGAGAAGGTTTACTTGGTAGAGCCATGCTGCAGCTATATTAATGCGATTATTATCGAAACTAGATATTCCCACCCTACCATCAGTTATGTTTAAAAATAATGTCATACCATTCTCTCCTCGTGTAAAGAACCTTGGTCTGTACGTTGACGGGTGCTTAACATGGAACAAACATATACAGGAGGTGAGTCGCAAAACTACTGGAACTTTGCGATCTCTATATCGATTTAAAAATTTTCTTCCCACCAATACCAAGATTTTACTTGTCCAGTCACTTATCTTATCGATTATTGATTATGGCGATGTGTGTTGCTCAGACCTGTCTCAACATCATCTTAATACACTGGATCGTCTTGGTCTCCGTAAATACGACCATGTATCTTCTTTTCGTGCTCAGCTAAATTGGCTGCCTATCCGTCAGCGCAGATATGTCAGAATGCTTTGCACCATTTTCACAATTCTGAACGATCCATGCGCTCCCGAGTATCTGAAATCCAAATTTCAATACCTGGGAGATTCTCATAATCGCTCTCTCCGTTCATCGGCTAACCTTAAGTTGCTCACTTCTTTACACCGTACTGGTTATTTATCTCAATCTTTCGCCCTCACGGCCATCAGACTCTGGAACAACATCCCTCTTGACATTAAAAAAGCTTCCAACAAGTTTCTTTTTAAAAATCAAGTCCGTATGCATGTGAAAAAATTGTTGCAAGTTTAAACTAACATAACTTTTATTTTCATACACATATGTATATTTCATATTTGTTCTGACATAGATAATATTTATATGTATTGTGTATATATGTTGTGTATGCGTGTACATGTTTATGTATGTATTTATAGATGTATATATTGTGTGTATTTAAGTATATATGTATATGTATGTGTGTATATTTATATTTATATGTATATATGTACATACATTTTTTTTCTTTTAGCGCTTTCTATTTCGATTACTGCTGCACCGCCTCTTGTATGTATATCTCTGTTTAGCCTAATGGTCGACTGGGAGAGAATGCCCTATGGCATTAAGTCCGCCATATGTACAACTTTGTGCATGAAAGCTTAAATAAATAAATAAAAAAATATTAATAGTATAGTTGTAGCACGAATGGGTCGGCTCGACCGGAAAAGACCACGCTCTCACAGAATACCAGCGTGAAACAGCAGCTGTGTGTATTGTATGGAGAGTATAGAGAAGAGAACCGGAGTCACTTTTTAATGGAAATGACATTTTCCATCTTAGGTGACATCGCATTTGCATTTTGATTTAGCTGCACACAGTTGGAAGCCTTTTTTGTTTGCGTCAGGACATATTGTTCTCAATTTAATGTATTAGTAATTCGATGTACTGAAAATACTCCAAAAACTGATAGCTAACAAATAAATAACTCTATTTAGAGATATGGAATACCTATAATTAATTTAAAACTTCATGTAGGTACGTCTTAACATTTACGAACACGTACGTGTTGCAAGTAATTGTAAATTTTCTATAATTATAGATCCTAGCAAAATCTTTTCAAAAGACATATTTCAGTAATGTGTTTTCTGCTTAATGTAAATATAAAATTGATGAACGATTTGATTTCCCTTAAAAATTCAATGACCTAATTTATATTTATAAACGTTAATATGTTATAAAAGCTGCACTACAGACGCCTTCATTTCTCGCTAAATTAATCTTATGTTGGGTCAATGAGGGCATCCACGACTTTTTCTGCCACCAGGGCTGCGCCACTTTAGAGTGAGGTAAAATATTTGACAGATTTCATAGCGGGAACGATAATTTCTTAGGAAAATGTAATCTTTAAGGTTTCTTTCTGTATTATAAGTTATATTTTATATTAATTACATTAGAAATGAATAAACCAAACTATAAATATAACTAAAAGCCGACTTTTAAAAAAAAAGAGTTATAATGTGCAAAAAATTAAAAATCAAAACACTGACGCATTGTGTTGTGTATTAATATAATACTCTAAATAATAATAAACTATCATTTAAAACTAATTTCTCAATTAACTGACACTGTGTAACAAAAACTTTACCTCAGTCATAACTAGCGACATCTGGTGAGTGGAAGATTATTAGCCCTCATTGAACTTGCTAAATATGGATAAAATACATATAAAAGAAACTTAGACTTTCTTATTAAGACTTTTTGTTTTTATTATAACTGCTAGCAAACAAATGCGAATTTTTATAAATAAAGTATTAAAAAGAAGTCAATTGTCGTTTTGAGTCCGGTATTCTAACTTTTGCGTACAGGTGGTGAGTTCTACGAACGGGGAACTGGGAGCAGACGATCCCACTGCGGGTCACAGCAATACCCCCATCACGCAACCGCACCACGAGGTGGACGTGGTCGACGACACCAAGTCAGTGTTTCAACTGTATGGACGTTTTTTTCTTTTTATTTTTTTTAATACTATGCAATATAGAAGTTTACAACTATATGATTTGTTAGTAATAATTTCGAAATCTAATGTTTTTAGAACTTCTATGTTGTGAATGACTTTAATTTTTGTCCTATTTATTTTATAGTCCCCCACCGTCTGTAATTTTATATTTTGATAAAAATTAATGTAGTAGTAGTAGTGTGTAATAAAGTCTTAAATAGTCTAATAAAATTAACTCCCAAAAGAACAATGGCGAAACAATTGTTGATAGAATTTCCAAGCGTCTATAAAAGTCATCACTACAGATAGATATGGATAAAATAATTTCATAATGTTTTTCAAATCATGTTAGTGACTTGTCTTAATACTAGAGCCCAATGACTTCGTCAATCTTACTTAGCGGTACCATGTAGCGACATCTATGGAAATGTATTAAATAAAGAACGATGTATTTAGCGCGTCAAATTTTCATATCGATATACATCGCAACCGCTTCCGTAGATAGATAATAGATGGCGCTAGAGTAGTCAAGTGAGCTCGGCCACGGTCCTTATTGCTTTGTAAGAGAGATAATTAATAGAATCAGGCGTTACTTTGCGGAAATCCATTATATTAAAGCATTTAAAAAGATACTTCGCAAACATCCGCTCTATTTATTATTTTATAGAGCGGATTTATTATTAATATATTTTATTTTATTTTATAGTGCGGATGTTTGCGAAGTAACTTTTAAAAGCTTTAATGACTTGTCTTAAGCCAGAAATAAATCCATTTTTATTACAAACACTTTTGACCAATTAGTATTGCAGTTTCTATAGAAATGATTGTTTAGTAGCTCTTACCGGTCCATACGATCATGGTCATGACTTGCGACACGCATCCATCGTACCGTGAGTGTTGATGTTTGCGATGATTCGAAGGTCTAAGCCGATCACTCTGCCAATTAATATCAAGGTATGGGTGTCAAATATTAAAGCTGGAAGAAAAAAATGAAAAGAAATTTATGACACAGTTTATATTGTCGTATGTATGTAAGATATACGGGTTTGTGGTCAGTGTAGTGTTCGACAACTTGGATTTTTTTACTTAATAATACCAATGAGCATTTCCTTGACATAAATAAAGAAATATGTGTGTAAAATATTATAAAGAGAGCTGCGTTTAGAAAGAAGTTTAGAAAAGATTTGTTTTTTTTAAACCACATATTCCATTAATTAAAATAACTTATAATGCAGCTTTTCTTTTTTTTACCATAATGTAATAATTTATACAGTAGAACTAACAGCATTAGATAGACGATTTTTCATTGTTTTTCGCCAATTGTCCGTTCGACTAAGTTGCAACAAGTGTACGAACTGTCGTTGCGACGGTTTGATCGTCGGTTCGTATTGCAGTTGCTACGTGAGTAGCGCTATAACTAATAGAACTCTATAGATTACATATTGTATTTATCCACTGGTGAACATAGGCATCCTTCAAAGAATGCCACAAATGGCATGGTTCTGAGTCATCTGCATCCATCGACTTCCTGCATGTTTTACCAGGTTGTCAATCCATCTAGTAGGGGGCCGATATACACTTACGGTACGAGGTTGCCATTTGAGAACCTTTCTTCACCACCGGTTGTCGGTATATGTCCAGCTCATTGCCACTTCAGCTTACAAATCCGTTGGGCTATGTCGCTTACTCTGGTTCTACTGCGGACATCCTTATTTTTAAGTCTATCACGCAGATAAACCTCGAGTATAGCCCTCTCCATAGCTCGCTGAGCAATCTTTTGATTACGTAAATAAATATCTTTAATTTCTAACTTCCTTTAACAGTAAAGCAGAAACGAAATTGTTCAGGAGCTTAAATTCATTAATTTACATATTTTTTTCCGAAGAAAGCAAACAAATTATGGTAACATAAAGACCAATGGCACACTTTCATACATAAAATTAGTTGAGAAGGAATGGTAGTGTCAGTCCCTTAATAACTCTGTCAAAGAATTTTGTCCTGAGAAGGCGTCAAAAAATAGTATATATCATTACGAGTGCGGAAAGCGTCATTGCAGAGTTCCGACAAATGTCTACCCGAGCCGAGGCGCAGCCGAAGGTGAGGATTGATAGTCGGAACAAGTTGCAATGACGGTTCCGCACGTGTACTGAACAACTATTTTTAATACAGTTGCGAAAAAATGAAGCAATATAATAAAGAACATTTTTGGAAAATGGCGCTGACCGTAAAAGTATATACGCAGAGATTTTTTTTGTTTTCTTCGCCCATTCTGGGTAGGCAAAGGGAACTATGCCCATACAATTTTTTTATTGATATGAAATTAAAATGAAATTTAATGAGATGAAATGAAATGAAACCTAACCTATATCATTGAATCAAATCATTAAATCTGATATTAAAACAAATAAGTAGCTTATTTTTTGAAATATTTGTATGAATCATAAAAAATTCTATGAATTTTTTTTTAGTAAAAACTTCGTTGTTGGGTTTTTTTAATAGACATTATTTTGACAGTTGGGAAAGAGAACGCACGAGTTTGGAAAAGAGTATGTAATAGCCCACATCCCGAACGCTATACGTCCCTGCAATACGTCACTTTTTGAGCAACTGTATTAAAAAATACTTTGTGTTTGTGTGTTGTGTTGGTAGTCTTACAAAGTGTATACGAAAATAGTATGAATATAGTAAATGGCAACACTTAAATAGAGTAAAATGATTTAAGTTATTTGATATTCCCAAAAATGTTTCTTTTCTGTGGCTTTTATTTGAAAAATCATATAAAAATAACAAAACTCAGTTTTTATATAATTTATTTCTAGACGCAATAATTTTTTGTCAACTATTTTTCTGCCATTGTTCTTCTTGTACGGCAAATTCGCCATTGTCGCTATTTCTGAGAGACTCACCAATTGGATATTTTAATCTTATAGATGTGTACTTTTATCACGTCTTACTTTGCGTTTTTTTTTATATTTTTCATTTTATGCATGTTGTTACACAATTTGATTAAAATCGGTTACTGTATCAACAATGAAACTAATCGCAAGCAGACTCTGTAAATCGTCATGTAGGCAATCCGTTTATTCCAGATGCTGCTGTTTCTTCAAGCGTAAAAAGAAGAAGTGCGCGGCGCGTGCGGGCAAGTGACGCGTGTGTGCCACGTGACCCGCGCCCGCCGCCCCGCCCCGCCCCGCGCCCCCCGCCCCCGCACCCGCCCCCGCGCCCGCGCCCGCGCCCGCCCCCCGCACGCACTGACCGCGCTCGCCGCACCGCCCGCATCGCACGCGCGCTGTACGCGGAACCGCACCACGCCTGGTACCAAGCGGGACCTCTGCCGTCCGAAACAAGCCGCTGTCGCATTTTATACGTACGTATAGTTTGTGCTGAAAGAGAATCGTTCAAGTCTTTGAAGAAGATACGTGGAGTGTTATTGTGGCGTTTTCGTTGTCTAAGCCTTTGAAGATGCTAGATAGAGTGTTACGGTGGCGATTTCGTTGTGTTTTCTTGTCATTAAGATGTTATTAAGAGTTTGTTTGTAAGATTTGGGACATTCATATAAAATATACTATATGTATACTTTAACTGTTTTGTTTATATAACATTCTAAAGGATTATTTCAAAATTTTTACTGTTGATTCATTTTTCCGCCACGACGGTTCTCTTTCTTTACATACTACACGTGCCGACCGCGGAAGCAACCCCAAGCTAACATTTGTTCTAATACACATTGTTAGTTTTCGAGTTGTGTAGTATTATTATTGATGATACTTAAAATTCGACACTGTCCAAGCCTACTTCCCATCTTACAACATAAATGTTATATCGGGCACAAGCAGGTTAAGGGGAGTACTGTGTTAACGCGCCTACTTAATATTTTATACACAGTGATGTTAGTAGGATAGCAAGGCTGGAGGACATCAGCCTCGTACATTCATTTCTACGTTATCCCGCTTAATAGTAATCATTTTTATAGAAATCATTGTAAAATACTCACTTTACGTTCTTATTTATTATTTAATTGAGCAGTTCATTTAGAGAAAGTAATCTATAGGTAACCCATTAAAAGATTGTGGTTTTAGTAAAAGTACCACACAGTCATTTAGTTTTAGATAAAAACATGGATGCGACTGGAAATGGTATGGCAGCTTTTATTTAATCTCAAATCAAAACTCGACGATTATTCCAATTTTGATCTAGAAGACACTTAGATTTTTAGTACGGTAGAAATATCAAATTGAAAAAAAATATGTACTCGGCATTTGATTTCGGACGGCAGTACGCAGAGCGATTCCACGTACTCGATTTGAAGAGATTCAAGTCGCCATTTTTATCAGTCACTGTATTTGTAAAACTCCTTATTTGACAGCTGTCAAATCTGAGTGTTCAATTTTGACAGCTGTACTTAATTGAGCGATACTGTTTTGGAGATCATAAAACTTGTAAACTATGAAAAATTTGTCATTTGATGTTAAAAGATTAAATATTACAGATGTTTTAAGAAATAATATCACCTATCCTTAAATCCATAGAAATATACTGATGATAGCCATAATGTTTAAAAATTGTTATATTTCAAGTTGCGTACTATTCAAAAGTTTCTGTCAGTAGCAAATAAGCGATTCATATACAACAGTATCATATACATAAGTATTTGGACGATAACGTGTTTTGAAATTTCAAAATGACATGTGTAATATGTACTCTTAATGAGAATTGACTGCAATCATTAAGTAATTATAACAAGTAGCAGCTAGGAATCTTTTGTTTGTTAAATTGTATAAGGCTACTTATTTTGATTTTCACGTGTGGTTAAATCAAAGGCGCATCCAAATATTTCTTAAGTACTTTGTATATATGCAAGAATGTGCTACGAGCACCACTACTAGCAATAACGTATGTATGTATCTTTATAAATAACACGAAATTTAGAAGCAAAGTTTTAAGCCACAATGTCATAACCATTTTAGGTTATATAAAGATTTTTTTAACATCGATTTTGTTATGTATATATTTAACAATGATATCAGTATACAGACCATTTTTAACAGACTTCAAAAAGGAGGAGGTTCTCAATTCAAGTGTGTTTTTTTTGTATGTATGTTACACGATATGTTCGCAGTTTGAGAACCGATTTTAATGATTCTTTTTTTTTATTAAATAGATTACACTTCAAGGGTGGTCCCATATAAAGGAGAAAATATTCCACCCCTAAAGGTACCAAATAAATAACTTCTTTTTTAGCAATTTGAAGTCGGTTTTTACTTTTTGTTTAAAGTTATAATTGTTCAATCACTCATTAATTTAGAACAGAACAATTTAAGGCTTCGACCCCTGTACATAAGATTGATATTTGGTATCTCTGTTGTCGTCTGGACCGCTGCTCGTGGATCTCATTTGATAATACATGAGGCAAAGAAATGGTAGACTTGGTGCTTCGGTATTCGTGTAGTGCCTACGGACCATATACGTAATACGGCAATGTCTTTCGACGTTATGATTTTTAAAGAGCTGATTGTTTTCTGTTGAATCGAGGGGATTTTCAATAGACAATTTAATACGTCTGAAATGCAATAGAAAATAAAGGGCAACTCCTAAATGAAACCACTTGCCTTAATTTTATAGACATTTACTGATATTTTTTATAGACGTTGCTGCCTAGTGCGATTCATTTTGTAGTACACTATGTATATGATAAAAGATGGGAGAACGCCTGCATTTATCCAATTAATCCTCGATATTCTTCTGCGTATGCTCATATTTCTACAATATGTCAATTGTATTCTAATAACACATCATACTCCAATTGAACCAACTCAATGGTACGGTCAGCATAATATATAGAATTTTACCACGACTGTTGTCGCTGCTATTTAATAATAGATGTAGTAATAGTGGCGGTCAACTACGCTGTGTTATTTTCTTTCTATATTATAGAGTTTACACGTGCCTTTATATTCAAATTACGTAAAACCAAAATTATGTAGAAACACGGAATTGTTTTGCTGTCGTATGTAGGCGGGGAGTAGGCGGCGATGCTTTCAGGTTTGTGTTCCCGTCCGTAGTGTGTTATTTTTTTGTTGTCTACCCTGTAACGAGTTATTTATATTTTTTTATCTGGGACGAGAGTTCGATTTTATTTTATCAGTAGCGTCCCTCGCATCGAAGGTCCATTCCAACTCGTAGCGCTCGAACAAAACCGCGGATCTAGTACGTTAAGAGTCGTTACATCAATATCATAAAATGTCGTAGTTTAAAAAGAATCGATACTTACTGAATAGTTGTATATCGCTTTATTATCTAATTATGACGCACTTATACATTTATTTTCGTAAGTTCTGTGCGTTTTCTAATTGTTATTTCCGTGAGTGTGGTGTAATTATACTTTTGTTACATAAGTAATGAATTACCAATAACGTAGGAGATTCCCGGCTATACAAAGTTGGTGTGTTTGTTGTGTCTGTCTTCGTCTTGTCCGCGGTGTGCTGAGCGCTAAAATAATTTGGGTTGTTGCTGCTTTTTTGTAGGTTGTGATATTTCAAGTCAAGTCAAAATATTTTATTTACAATAGGCATTTACAGAGCACTTTTGAAAGTCAAAAGACTACGTCATCGCTTCAACAAGTCCCAACTGCGAGAGATCGTGTGAGAAGAAGCGGCAACAAACTCATGAGTGTTTTATTTTAATCTCAATAGCTACAAATTACTTTTATAAAACTTATCAAGAAACTCGGAGAAAACTCATTATGACCAAGCATTCTTATCAGTTGAAAATTCGTCTTGATATGTTCCGCATTTCTGTTTTAGTTATATTAAAATAGAATAGAGATTTTAAATTTTGCTGTATTGTAAAGAAAAATTGTTAAAACCAATGATTAGATGGTGTGTTTGGTAGTACTTATTATTACCACAAGCTTAGTCAACTTCATGCTTATAGAAATAGGCCTACGGTACGTAGATATATAGTTACAAGTACATTATCTCGGGAGATGAAGCTTTTCAACGTTCAGCACACCGACTTTAGTCGTATTTGTAGTAATAATTTTATTTAGTCATTCATTTTAGTTCAGTTTTGTGCGCGATGAAAATTATATTCATTAACCACATTGTAACATTGGCTCCGTTCCTATAGTGACGCCAGACTACTATTTTTATTTATGTCTATATAATTATAGGTTTAAGTGGCTGAGATAACCGAAATCGATAATTTTATGCAATAATTTGTACGAACGTATGGAAGTTACTAAACGTTTCTCAAATACATATATATATATAATTCATCGACGGCATAAATCATATAGAAAGTGCAATAATATATTATGTAGAAATTCATACAAATAAATAAATATCTCAATCGATGTAATCCAAAGAGACCTGCGCGAACTGATGCTTCAATACTGTTTGAAACATAACATCCCGTGTACAAACAGGCACGTTGTAGGTTTACTATATTTAAATAAAAGTCGGCAAATTTTTAATCATTTTTTTCGTTTTTTTTTTCGTAAATTATCTGCAGCTATGGTCGCGCGACATCGAAGCTTCTCACGTTTACAGTTTAGTCAGGTTACAGAAGATGCTGAGTTGCGTGATTATATGATTAGGTACAAATTTAAATTTGTGTTCTTCAGTGTAAATTGCAATAAAAAAGAGAGACGTATTTTTTGGCAGTTTTATTCAATAAGTTCGTGTAATTACCGGGACTGTCGGCATATGAATAACAACCGTCTGGCAGCCCCGATCGTTAATCGACAAATGATATTTAACTTTACAAAGTTTTTATTAAAGTAAATATTCGATACGTCAACGTTTGTGGTGGCAACGATCGAAGAGCCCCCGCTGAGGTCGTCGACTGAGTTGCAACGGTTGCGGGAATCCGGATAATTAATGTTTAAGGATTTAGGATTGGACTGTGAATAGACTGAGTGACGTCACCGGCACGACAGTGGTCATTTCGATAGGTGTATAAATTGTACAGCTTAGGGAGAACACATTTGTATATTTTTGCTTGGACAGAATCGGCAAGGGTTTCGAGTAGCGTGGAAGTTTTTCGTAGTTGTGGTTCGATTCAGCGCGTCATCTCATTGCGGTCTTACGCTGATCGAGTTATGGAGGCGGTCTGGTGACGAAACTTGCACGTCGCACTGGACCTAATGGTATTTTTAAACGTGTTTCGGATTAGTCACAGTAAGGTAGTCATCACAAAAATGTATCCCCTGCATAGAAGTTATTCTTTTGGTTAAGCGAGTCGTAAAACGTTTTTGAGGTATTACTTGTTGTGTCGTTTTCATATTTTTAGAAAATAAAAAAATTATAGAAAATTCGATTATCGTCAATGATAATATAAAATGGTTAATTCTAAGGTGAATTCCGAATAAGATTTTTTTTTGGTAATTTATTGTAAACTAAATATTCCCCACGTTGAATAGTTTATTCAAATTATTGTAAAATTGCAGTGTAATCGAATATAAATATAGACGTGTAAGTCTTGAAAAATCATTACAACCAATACTTGTACCTAATTGTTACTTTGTATTTGCTAGATAGATTATCAAATTAGATTGGTATAAAACAAAATCAAAGTTAATGTGATCTCTTACCAAAAATGGTTGTTGTGTGAAGTGCGGTGTGGCTAGATGTGATGTCCAAGTGATCAAATGAACTTAGTGTCGACCTCACACTGCTCGCGGGTGTTTTAGCATACGAGAGCTGCTCCAGCCAACATCCCACGTTCACACTGCGGCTATAATTACATCTGTGAATGAATTACAAATGACTATTTATTGCGAAGGCGCAATGGACGCGAACCGCGCCCAAGCGGTGTGCACTTCTGTACTGCCTAGTTAATTTAAATTATAATTTTAAAGAGTGCTTACTAAGTAAGACATGTTCAGTTGGTCAGCTTGTGGATGCACGAGAAGGATTTTTGAGCTCTAGTTATTAACTTTATGTATTATAATACATGATGCTTTTGAAACTGAATTGAATTCTTATTGTTAAGTATAAAAAATAATAAATAAATATTTCATTATATTATTATAGAAACAGTCTCAGTGTTTATTTTTTCTGTAACATGTATAAAATATTTGCGTATGCAATTTGACTTGTATTCAGTTAAGGTCACAACTGTTCAAAAAATACGAAAATATTTGTTAACTCATAATTAAATAAAGCTTATTATAAGATGTTCGTTTTATTCTTTCCTGTATTATGATTCTTGAAAGACAGGGCTAAACCAGCTCTCACTGCCAAGACTGGAACCCTACGATACCGACGAACCCTACCCTAAGCCTACGAAATGGCATATTCTTTGTTTTTCAGTACAAGTTATTGTAAGTATCGTAGTTCTGTAAATAATTGTAAGTTTTAGTACGTGGTAGAGCCACGCTGCAGCTATATTAATAGTATAGTTGTAGCACGATTGGGTCGGCTCGACCGGGGAAGGACCACGCTCTCACAGAATACCAGCGTAAAATGGCAGCTTTACGCTGCTGTGTTTCGTATGGTGAGTGTCTCTAACCGGAGACCCTTTATACTGGAAAAGGGGCATTCTATCTTAGTACTCACGGCTGAGAACGCATCTGCATTTTAATTCACAAACGAAGATAGGTGTAGATGTCTATGTGTGCGTCCACAGTGAATGCGCGGCGACTTGAGCCTGTTGCGGGCGCGTGCCGTGGCCACAGTGACGATGACGAGCGAGCTGTTGGTGTGCTTAGATGTATTACAGGTGTTGTAAACCATGGACGAGGATTTTTATTTCTACTAGATAGTCCGATACTGAGATGGGAGATTTTGAACATTAGAGAGGGTGTGCACGAAATAAATAAAAACCGACAAGTAAATGGTGAATTTTTTAATTTGTAAGAAGAATTGAGATTTGTACCCTAGAAAACTCTTTGAGTATACTCGAATGTCCGTATCAACATTTGATTACGTCCTGAATAAAATATCACCTAAAATCACTAAAGAAGATACAAATGTTTTAACAAAAAAAAAATGAAGACGCGCTTACGCCTAGCGATAAGACCGAACTGGTTTGATACCCCCACACCCGCGCATTGGATCGCTTGCTGACTAGGCCTGTAGTGTGGCCAAAACGCGCGGATATGAACGTTTGAAAACTACGCGCGCTATCCCGCTCATGCCCGTCGCGCTAGGCGTCCGCCTTAGTCACTACACTATGGACGCAAACGGCGGTTTCATATGTTTGATAATTCGCGCCCGTCGTCGCAACCGCGCTAGGCTCGCACTGTGGACGAGGGCTATGGGCCATAGCAACCACTTACCATCAGGTGGACTGTGTGCTCGTTTGTCACTCTACTATTCTATAAAAAAAAGTAAGTTCTCGAACAATCCAGATCAAGAAAGGCTGCCTGCAGGGTGAGGTTCTTTCATGAAGTCACCACCATTAACTGATTCGTTGCGGCACCGATATTCGACAACTTTTAGCTGTGGCGGCGAGCAAATATTTCATGACACGCCTGGCGTGGTGGCCGTTTTTAGTGGGTAACTACGTGTTTTTCTGCGTGTTTTCTTTGAAATTGAGAGCAAGTGACTTTTTTATGCAGAGATTACAAACATTTTGTACTATTTTTTGTTTTATAAAAAAATGATTTATATAAGTACCTAGGTATAGGTAAATCACCCTGGAAAACTTTGGTTTTTATTAAATTAAATTTTCACCTAATATTAATATTTGTAAATATCAAACAATCAAGAACCTTAATTTGGAAAAAAATAAGGTTTATGATTCATTAACATTTACAAATGTTAAATATTATTTAATGTTACACAAATGTAAAAGTAAAGTCGATTTGTAAACGTCTAATTAGTAAGAATAGCAAGACAAGTGTTTTCAAAAGGAAACAAACGCCGGCGCTATACGGCGGCAGATTGACAAAAGACTTTTTTATGCATGAACGGTTTCAAATTGTTTCAAGCAAAAATAAACCTTATACCATATCACAAGAGCACATGGTACTTCGTAGGTCTATTCGGCCATATGATTGTAATAAGACGGCAGTTCAACCATTTTAAGCATAATTAAACAATAAGACACTTTTTTTTTTAACAGGAGACTTGTTTTCTAGAAATTTATTTACAACTAGAGTTTGTGAGCGATCGCAATGAGTGCTATTTTTTGTTACTTATTAGACTATTTTTCCACAACATGATTGAAAACCCACAAAGTAAAAAGAGTACCATGTACAAGTTAAAAAAAGGTTGTCAACCCCTAAAAATTTCAAATTTTCAAAATATCCAGAAACGAAGCCGCATGCATAAACTACTTGCAAAATAATGAATATTTTGTTCTGGATAAATTTTCCAAAAACGCAATTTGAGCGAGTTATAACGATATTTAAAAAGACACGACTGGTGTGTCATACGCCACACGCACACGCTACACGCCAGGCGTACCATCCGCACTGAACCGGTTAAAAAGCTTCAGCATTACCAGAGGCTGGTGTGTATGGCTGCCACGGGCTGCATAAGGAACCACACCGACAGCATTCTTAGAAGCTATGCTGGAGCTAACCTCGCTTCACCTATACATACAGCAAGATGCGACTAGCTGCTATTAGACTCGAGACCCTAAATCTATGGAGTAAGAGTAGAGTCCCCCATACAGGTATAATTGTAAAATTTACTTTAAAATTCCTATCTTACAAGCCAAATACGATAAGATCCTTAATTAGTGTTCGATAAGTATAAGACTTATTGTATACCTTTATTTTTCAAAAAAAAAACTCATCAAATCACTAGTAGGTAAAACTTACCAATTTCGACGAATTAGCTCAACTTTTTCTTCAAGAAAACTGTCCTGACCAACAATTATACGAAAATGGAATTCGGATCTTACTAGCGATAAACAATGCTCCAAAATATGAGGATAATATCGATCATCTTCGATATACATACTCAGATCGTTAAATATACGAAACTTCATAAACCTGTCCAGTTATCTAATTATCCACCGACACGTGCAGCAGCCCATCAGCATATAAACCGTATCTATTACGAAGTTCAAATATGGTTAGGGGATAATTAGGATATAATATTATGTAAGTAGTAATTCATTTAATGAGTTTTTAATTACAGAAAGTAGGTAAGTATTATTAAATGAATGTATTAAAAATATGTAAAATTTATTAAATAGAATGTACCTATTAACTGATAAATAATACAAATTATTCAAAGTTCAAGGTTAGTATTCACAGATGATATTCACGGTTGACCTTGCATTAACAGTACGTATGGCTGAGCGCTACATGTTCACCGCCCTCTACCGCAAAAGCGGTTGAGCGCATGAAAAAAATTTATATATTTGTCGCTACAATTTTTTTAATAGATGTTAACATCATTGGAGCAAAAGAAACCGAGATAAACGCGAAAAACTTTTCTTTTACCTTTGACTTTCAATAAATTAGGACGCATGCACGACATTTTATGAAACTTGAGACAACTTTTAGAACGCCAAAATGAAAGTATGTATATATACGAAAGTTCAGCTTATTATCTCTCATTCTGAGGTTGATCGCTAATTTGACTGGACTAAAAACTTTCAGCTTGAACTACCAGTGCCTAGATTATTGCAATATAGTGGACGATATGAATGACAAGCTTGTGGAAACTGTCCATGCGGTCGGAGCTAAGTTCTGTGAGACCCGCCGCAGAAGAACCCAAAAACTCCAATCACACTTAATCTCATGGTTGTTAGACGGGAAATGAAGCTGCATTCTGTTGCAGATATGACAGTATAACATGCGGCGCAACTTTATACCGGGTACCGGAAGACTGGTGCAAAGCCGTTATAGTCCCAATATATAAGGAAAAGGGGTCACAGCAGGACTGTAAAAACTACCGTGGTATCAGCTTGCTTAGCATTGTGGGTAAACTGTATGCTAAGGTGTTCATTGAAAGAGTTATGGAAGAAACTGATGGAAAAATTTGGGATGTGCAAGCTGGATTTAGAAAGGGGTTTGTACGGATCAAGTCTTTTCCATGCGCGTGATTGCGGAGAAATTTTTGGCCAAAAACCGGAAAGTTTTTTGTGCGTTCATGGACTTGGAAAAGGCTTATGACAGAGTGGACAAGAACGTGTTATGACAAACACTGACCTCATTTGGGTTGAGCGCTGGTCTTATACAGGCATTAAAGTCTCTTTATAGGGACTCTAGTGCTTGTGTCAGGATCAACGGGGCCTACTCGGACTGGTTTGGCATTCAAAAAGGTGTCAGACAGGGTTGTGTAGCTGCTCCGTGGCTATTTTACCTATTTATGGACAGCTGTTTTCAAACTTTGAAAGTTGAAGAATGTGGGTTTAGAATGGGTGAGTTAACCGTCAAATGCCTTTTGTACGCCGATGATCAAGTCATATTTGCATCGTCGGCGGCTGAGTTGCAAATTATGGTAAATTTAATGAACTTTTCATTAAAAGAAAGGGGTATGAAAGTGAACGCAAGTAAGACGAAAGTGATGGTTTTTGAAAGAGAAGAAAGTAAAACGTTATGTGAAATAAGAATAGAAGGGGAGTTGATTGAGCAAGTGGATGAGTTTGTATATTTGGGATGTTTATTTAGCAGGGATGGTAGATATGATAAGGATATAGAACGACGGGTGAACGCAGGAAATAGAGTTAATGGGGCTCTACACACTATTATGATGAGTCAGAATATGTCAAAGAAGGCACGTATGGTAATTCATAATGGTGTGTTAGTCCCTACTTTAATGTATGGTAGTGAACCCGCTCGCCAAGCGTGGCAACTATGGCAATATCCCCCCCCCCCCATGAGCAATGACAATAATAAACGGCCCCCAGTCCCCGGCGGTCCCGCTATTCCTGGCTACGGTGGCGACCATGGTAACGGCGGGGCAGGGGTTGCTAAGAACCTCCGGTGGAGGTTCAGTTGCCACCTAAGACGACTCGACCTGGCAACATACAACGCACGCACCCTGAGGACTGACGAGAAGATCGTGGAGCTGGAAGAAGAGATAGACAAGTTACGCTGGCATATTATAGGATTATCCGAAGTCCGAAAAGAGGGGGAGGACACGGTAATCCTCGAATTCGGCACCTTGCTCTATCACCGGGAGGGCGACCATCTCTCCCAAGGAGGTGTCGGATTTGTCATCCACAAGTCTCTCGTTAACAACGTTGTAAAGATTTAGAGTGTGTCAGGGCTGCGTACTCAGAATCACCAAACGGTATCCGCTGAAGGTCATACATGTTTACGCACCAACCTCGGCACACCCCGATGAGGAGGTGCAGAAAATGTGTGAGGATATCTCTAGGGCCATGCATTCCTCCAAACCCACTATACGGTGTTAATGGGAGACTTCAACGCAAAACTAGGCACAAGAGAGAACGGTGAGGTGAAAGTACGGAAATTCGGAATAGGGCAACGGACCCAAGGTGCCAGCAGCTGGCCGACTTCATGGAGAACTCTTTCTTCCAGAAGCGGCCCCACAGGAAGTGGACGATATAAATGACAAGCTCGTGGAAACTGTCCATGCGGTTGGAGCTAAGTTCTGCAAGACCCGCCGCAGAAGAACACAAAAACTCTCCGATCACACTCTTAATCTCATGTTTGTTAGACGGGAGATGAAGCTACATTCTTCAACAGATTTGACACCATACAGGCAACTGAACAGACAGATCTCCAAATGCATGCGGCGGGACTTACGCAACTTCAATACAGCTCGTATTGAAGAAGCGATCGAACGGAACCACGGCTCTAAAGCCTTTGACAGAGATCTGTCTGCCAGAAAGAGCCAACTGTCAAGGCTGAAGACCGAATGTGGCAGCATCGTTTCCGGGGCAACTGAGATTTTGAGTGAGATTGAAAGGTTCTATGGGCAGCTGTACACGTCATCGTTGGAGCCACACGCAAGTGTGAGTAACGATCCAAGAGCGAGTCTTATCCGACACTATTCCGAAGATATCCCGGACTTCAGTCTGAGCGAGATTAGAATGGCTCTCCAGCATCTTAAAAACGGCAAGGCCCCAGGCGAGAATAGAATTACAGCGGAGCTTCTGAAAGCAGGTGGAAAACCGGTACTGGAAGTCCTTCAGAGGCTCTTTAATTCCGTCCTCCATGGTGGCATTACACCGGAGGCGTGGAGCAGAAGTGCGGTGGTCTTGTTCTTCAAGAAAGGTGACAATGCTCTCTTGAAGAACTACAGACCGATTTCCCTTCTGAGCCGCGTCTACGTGCTGTTTTCGAGAGTCATTACTAATCGTCTTGCACGCAGACTTGACGACTTCCAGCCTCCCGAACAAGCCGGTTTCCGAAAGGGCTTTAGCACCATAGACCACATACATACCCTTCGGCAAGTTGTGCAGAAGGAGGAGTACAATTTGCCACTATGCCTGGCGTATGTGGACTATGAGAAAGCCTTTGATTCCGTCAAAATTTGGGCGGTGCTGCAGTCTCTTCAGCGGTGCCAAGTTGACTGTCGGTATATCGAAGTGCTGAAGTGCTTGTACAGTAGGGCTACGATGGCTATCCGAGTACAGAACCAGAGTACGAAACCTATCCAATTGCAGAGAGGTGTAAGACAGGGTGACGTTATATCCCCGAAACTCTTCACCGCTGCATTGGAAGACGTTTTCAAGCTTCTGGACTGGAAAGGATACGGTATTAACATCAATGGCGAGTACATCACTCACCTTCGATTTGCCGACGATATAGTCCTTATGGCAGAATCGCCGGAGGACCTAAGCACTATGCTCAGTGACCTCAATAGTGTCTCCCAACGGATAGGTCTTAAGATGAACATGGACAAAACAAATATTATGTTTAATGTCCATGTCACACCTATGCCGGTAGTTGTTGGGAGCACTAAGCTCGAAGTTGATGACATGTATGTTTACCTAGGACAAATAGTCCGACTAGGTAAGTTCAACTTCGACCGAGAGGTCAATCGACGGATTCAACTCGGCTGGGCAGCGTTCGGGAAACTACGACACATCTTCTCGTCAGACATACCTCAAAACCTTAAAACGAAATTGTACAACCAGTGCGTGTTGCCAGTGATGACTTACGGATCTGAGACGTGGTCCTTCACTGCTGGCCGTATGAGGGAGCTCAAGGTCGCTCAGCGAGCTATGGAGAGGGCTATGCTCGGAGTTTCTCTGCGTGATAAACTTAGGAATGAGGATATCCGCAGTAGAACCAGAGTAACCGACATAGCCCAACGGATTAGTAAGCTGAAGTGGCAGTGGGCCGGCCATATAGCTCGAAGGACCGACAACCGATGGGGAAGAAAGGTTCTTGAGTGGCAGCCTCGTACCGGTAGGCGAAGTGTAGGGCGACCCCCCACGAGATGGAGTGACGACCTGGTAAGCCATGCAGGAAGTCGATGGATGCAGGTGGCTCAGAACTGTGTTTTATGGCATTCCTTGGGGGAGGCATATGTTCAGCAGTGGACTTATGAAAGGCTGTAATGATGATGATGATGAGTGAGTGAAAGTTGGGTATGGCAGAAGAAGCATGAGAGTAGAATAAAGGCTGTCGAAATGCGGTCATTACGGAGTATGCTAGGGCTGAATCTGAATGACAGGGTGAGAAATAGTGTGATAATAGAAAAGTGTGGTTTGCAAGATGACGTTGTGACTAGGATTAAAAAAGGAATGCTTCGGTGGTTTGGTCACGTAGAAAGAATGAACGAGGAAAGAGTGACAAAGCAAATTTATGTTTCAGAAGTGAACGGCAAAGTCGGGAAGGGACGCCCTAGACGAAGATTTATCGACCAAATCGGCGATACATTAAAAATGGGCCAGATTAGGAGTACCCTTAACCGACGAGAGTGTATGCGTAAATATATGGATGTAAAGGAGGCGAGAGAGGTGTGTCAGGATCGCGCCAAATGAAGTCCGTAGTCTCTGCCTACCCCTCAGGGTGACAGGCGTGAGTGTTTGTATTGTATTGTTATAGCAGTGTGTGGTCAGAAAAGGCAACATCGCGGCAGCGCGAGAAGCAGTGTGGCTGAGCCATAATACAACCAGTATTGAAGAAGCGATTGAGCGGAACCAAGGCTCCATAGTCTTTGCCAGAGATTTGTCTGACAGAAAGAGCAGATTGTCGAAGCTGAAGACCGGATCTGTTAGCATTGCTTCCAGGACACCTGAGATTTTGAGTGAGATTGAGAGGTTTTACGGGAAGTTGTACCCGTCATCACACTCAAGTGTGAGTAACGATCTAAGAGCAAATCTTTTCTGATTCTATTCCAAATCAGATTATATCCCGGACGTCAGTTTGAGTGAGCTGAGCTCTCCAGCACTTTAAAAGCAACAAGGACTCGGGCGAGAATGGAGTTATAGTGGTATTCAAAAGGTCTTCAATTCCGTCGTCTATGGTGGCACTACTACGAAAGCGTGCGGTGATTTTGTTCTTCAAGATAAGTGACAACGCTCTCTTGAGAACTACAGACCTATTACTCTTCTGAGCCGAGCCTACGTGCGGTTTTAGTGAGTCGTTACGAATTATCTTGCACGCAGACTCGACGATTTCCAGCCTTCTGAATAACCCAGTTTCCGAAAAGGTTTAAGAACCATAGACCACAATCATACCCTTCCACAAATTGTACAGAAGACAGAAGAATACAATCTGCCACTTTGTCTTGCATATGTGGACTGTTAGAATACCTTTGATTCCGGCTTCCCAACCCCAAATATCATAATTAACCTGGCTACCTTCAACTTTGAACATTAATATCTTAGGGGTGTCTTCAGAGACGACAGAAAAATAAAGCAGGAGATTGGCACCAGTATCAGCCTGTAACATCTCAACATAGTAAAACTGCGTTTGCAAACCTGCCAAGCGTGACAACAATGCCAAATATGGCATATGAAGCAATTTATCGGGATGGTCATGTCCAGCAGTGTGGACTTTATATAAGATGTAATGAATGAATGTCTTCTTAGTTTAACAAAGCCAAGGCTAAGTTATAGGTTTGGTAAATGAAAACAATGAGTATACATTTACAATTTATTCCGATTAACAGTCTCATTCCAACGATTCTCTGAAGTAAAACAACGTGTAAGTTTAGTTTCGATGGAATAAGAACGAATTTATCAAAGCCTAATACATATATTTAAAACAACTAGCTAACACTGAAGATCAGCAACTAACTACACATAATTGCACCGAATCGTAACACGAAAATGCTTATCAAACCTACAATAAAAAAGAAAATAATATTTACTATGTAATTAACACAAAATGTATACGAAAAATATATTAATTTTGTTGTATAAAATAAATATTTAACAATTTGTAATTCTCATCAATAATACACAATTATGCGACTTAACTCTCAACTCGACCACATCTTATTGTAAAAATCTAAAATAAAATTGTTCCGTTTGGAAATAATAACAAATGGCTAACATATCCCGACATATCTTACATCACTAAAGGAATTTGCATAGAACATAGCAATAAAATAATAGTGCAATAAATTTATAATATTTTTAGGGCTGATTTTTCAATCGTCAGGTGAAGGTTATACAACTAAAGTTGTATGAATAAAATAGTTATTTGTACGCCTTTTATATTCAGTCAGATTGTAATTTATTGGATGGTTAATTTTTTAATTGACTATTGAAAAATCGGTTCTAAGAGGAATAAAGTTTAACAAGAAAGTAAAATTTAGCATTAGTTTAAACGGCTTTAGAATTCATTGATGTTGCCATTGACAACGAAATTCTTAACTTCACTAGCGTTTCTAGAATCATAATCTGTGACTTCTTCTATAACAAGATCTTCGTTGTTCACGGGTATTGGGGGGAAGGCGTCAAGCAGCTCTCCGATTTTGCGGCTCGTAGAAAGCAAAGCGCTATTTATGAACTCTTTGTCGAATAGCTTCATTTCGCTTTCGTCGACTTTAGAGTTTAATTTGTAAATATTCTCATAACTTTCGTCCTTTACGATTGGCGGTAAGTAATCTCTGCCGTCGTCGTAATCGAATTCAAGTTTTTTCATTCTCTTCTTCAAGTTGGGCGGCCAGTCTTCGTCTATTGGAAGGTCCACGTAACCACCGGGCAGCGGCTTGTTGGAGTCGAGGTTCTTGACGATTTGATAGTCGTGGTCCAGATGTGGCCGGTTGAAAGTGATCAGGTCGTCCATGTTGAATTCACCGTCATCAATTACGGTTTCTTCGAGGGCCATTTCTGCAGGAAAGTAAAGCGTTAAAAATGCTTAGATTTTTATATTTACACACAGACATTACTTCTATTTACTACGCACCGCTCTGAACGATACAGAGAGCAAGTAGAATTACAGGTTGAGGCTGAGGACTCAGATGGTTTTTTTTTTAAATTTAAAAGCAGGTTTTCTAGCGGTGGTTCTTAAAGGCAAAATTCGAAGTACGCAATTAGAATCCGCACAGTAAGACTGAGTCAACGGTTTTCGAGTACATCTGGTAAAGTGTTAATTTCAAATATCATTTTTGTGTTCGTATTTCAAGCTTTTCAATTAAAAGTATCAAATTTTTGCTCGCAGTAATTACGTTTTTCTTAAATAACGCTAACGATTTTTACGCTTTCACTCACCATCCGATCATAATCGGCCGTCACGGTTGGAGTCTACTTACGTAAAATGTGAAATGTTTCCACCTATTCATTAGATTTTTCAGTTTAGCTATTGTATAATGACTTATTCTGTATAACAGAATAATAAAACAACAAGCTATCCATTGGTATTTGTAGAAAAAATTTTTAGTCTCCCATTAATAGTAAAATAAGCAAACTCAAATATTTTCATCTATAGATTCAAACATGTTACTAGAAAGCGTTTTTACTGCAGCCATCAATTTAACGAGATCTATTAAACCATACAATTATTTCAAGTATTTCCTTAGTCGATTCATACGATGGGGTTTTACTTTTTTTATATAGGATAATGGTGACAAACGAGCACACAGTCCACCTGATGGTAAATGGTTGCTGCGACCCATAGACATCTACATCTATCCTCTATTAAAAATCAAAAAGCAGATGCGTTGTCACCCGTGAGGACTAAGATGGAATGCCTCATTTTCAGTAAGAAGGGTATCCGGTTCTCTACACTCACCATACGAAACACAGCAGCGTAAAGCTGCTATTTTACGTTGGTATACTGTGAGAGCGTGGTCCTTCCCCGGTCGAGCCGACCCATTCGTACTACAACTATACTACTAATATAGTTGCAGCATGGCTCTACCACGTACAATTCTTCTTGTAATATTGTTTATTCTGTGGTTTTACTGGGGTTGTTAACTTTCTAAACCACCAATTAGCGTATGTTGGTCCATTACTTTTTCAAAATATAGAAGCTATGTGCCCAACAAAGGAGTTTTTCTTGCTTTCTACTTGCCAAATGATCTTTGTATAATAACGAAAAATAACATTACGTGCGTTACTATACGCAGTCTGAACTATATTGTCCATGAATTATATTGCTCATAAGCCACTTCATAAATAAAACCAAAAACGACATCATCAATAAATGTGACCTGTTAACTTTCCTAAAGGTCATTCGGGTTCAAATAATATGCAATTCACTACATCGTTAAATGAATCGAGTCAAGAGTTTTTTTTTATAGAATAAGGGTGACAAACGAGCACACAGTCCACCTGACGGTAAGTGGTTACTGTGGCTCATAGACATTTACATTTATCCTCGATTACGAAACAAAATGCAGGTGCGTTGTCAGCCGTGAGGACTAAGATAGAATGCCTCTTTTCCAGTAAAAGGGTCTCCGGTTCTCTACACTCACCATACGAAACATGGCAGCATTAAACTGCTATTTCACGCTAGTATTGTGAGAGCGTGATCTTTCCACGGTCGAGCCGACCCATTCGTGCTACAACTATACAATTAATATAGCTGGAGCATTGCTCTACCACGTATAAATTTACAACAAAAAAGATCATGACTGCAATCTCCTTTATCCATTTCGTATATCTAATAATTAAAAATTTTGTACAACCGACTTCAATATAAATTATTAAGAATAACTTGAAAACTATTGGTCAGACCTTGATCAAATTTATATGGGATCACATGAGAAGCACCAGCTTTTAAATAAAAAAAAGAATAATCGAAATCGGTTCACCCAGAAAAAAGTTATGAGGTAACACACGTAAAAAAAATTATACAGTCGAATTGAGTATCGTCTACTTTTTGAAGCCGGTAGAAAATAGTTTGTGCACAAAATACTTACTGTTAGCGGCGGATAACAGAGCGCGCGTAATGGCGGGGGACGCATGCGCGTTGTTGGTGGCGTGCGCGTGCGCGTGCGCGTGCGCGTGCGCTTTGGCCGCCTCGCTGCGCGGCCGCAGCTCCACCGACGGCAGCGCCACCAGCGCCACGGACAGCAGCAGCACCAGCAGGCACGTCGCCGGTTGCGCTGACTTGCCGCTAGACCCATTGGTTACGCCCGTCAACACGCTCTGAGGATACAATAACATAAGAGTTTAAAAAAAACTCAAACAACACGCATTGATCACGAGCTGTGATGATCTCGATAATTATTTTATTTTATTCTGGTGATCCTGATCAAGATATTAGGATAAAGTTATTAAATTATTGTATTGTCTTCGCTCCTTGTACGAGCGCCAATTTTCAAGTCAATTGGTCGTCTACAATTTGGTGAAAATTACAAATATGCAAACCTTATCTATCTAAGAGGTTTAAAATATTTATTAAGCAAAAAATGTTTAAGTAAGGGTTATTATATATCCCAGGGGTTATTAATTTATTTAAAAACTTAAATGTAACACCTTAAAGTAGGGTACATAGGACGGACTTAATACCATGTGGCATTCTCTGCCACTCAACCCTGTGTGCCAAAGACAATTGTAGACACGTGCGAAACATAATACATAAATCATAGAATTTAATAATTCTATAACATAAATAGTACAGACATCACAGCATACACTTAAATATATAATATCCGTATTAATATATTTAAATAAATAAATACTTAAATAAAAGTAAATTGTCAGTTAGTAATTGCCCTCAGGTAATGTTGTCGTAGAAGTTTTTATTCGTTGCATTCTTAATATCATTGGGGAGGATGTTCCAAAGATGTATAACTTGTATCGTAAAAGAGAACTTAACAAAATTAGACCTATGCTGTGAAAACCTTATCCTCAGACGGTTTGATTGTCGTGGTGTTCGACCGTCGATCACATGAAAAAAAAATACGAAAGTTATCCTTAACATAAGAAGATAGTTTAAAATTGAATAGAGTACAAGCAAAATTCTGGAGCATCGCCTTTGACGTATACATAGGTTGCACTAAAAGTATCGGGAATGGAATATTTCCACTGTTCCTGTCATATTAAAATCTTTTTAATCGAAAACTCCTTGGTTTTAAAAATCGAATACCATTTATTTATTTAAAAAAAGATTCTCGGTCTTGTCACAAGGTTTTGTCAAACTTGTTTAGTCGTTAAGATAATGAAATTGACTCGAGAAAATTCAAGAGCGATGATTTATTATGACTTTCGAAGTAGTTTAACACAAAAACAGTGTGTTGACCGGATCATTTCTGCATTTGGTGATGAAGCCCCATCCAAAACCACAATTTATCGCTGATTTCCAGAATTTCGACGTGGACGTGTCAAGCTCAGTGATGATCCCCGTCAAGGTCGTCCAAAAACTGCAGTCACCCAAGAAAACGTTGATGCTGTGCGTAAGTTGATTGAGGAAGATCGACATGTGACATACCGCGAAATTCAGGCAACTTTAGACATTGGCATGAGTCAAATACAAATAATCTTGCATGAACAATTAGGTGTAAACATTGAGTTATATGTACTACGTACTAGAGAAGCCATTCCAAACAAAAATTGTGTCCTACTCTATGTCTTTGCGCATGGGCGGGGGGAGTAGTAGTCGCGCATACGCGAAAAATTTAATTTGATATAAAATAAGATTTTTATATAAAATAAACTTAAGAATTTAATATAAAATATCTTAATTTAATCTAAACAAACATATTATATTTCTAAATAAAATGTAATAATAATTATTTTATGGAATTCGCAAATCTTTAATTTACGCAAATTTAGTTTGTATGAATTGCACTACAGTTCAGTTGAACATAGTCTATGTTCAGAATGGCTTCTCTAGTAATACATATAACTCAATGGGTGTAAAAAAGTTGTTTTCCCGATGGATACCGCATTCGCTCTGTGAAGTGCATAAAGCGACTCGCGTTACTTGGTGCGTCAGAACTCTCGAAAGATTCCACGCAGGATCCTCAAATGCTTCATACAACATCGTATCAGGTGACGAATCCTGGATATATGCGAACGAACCCGAAACAAAAACCAGTCACGAGTTTGGGTGTTCGAAAATGAGTTAAAGCCAACAAAAATTGTTCATTCACAGAGTGTTGCAAAAAAATGGTGGCCACGTTTGTCTCCAAAACCGGCCATGTTACGACTACTCCTCTTGAGGGACAAAGAACGGTTAATGCAGAATGGTATGCTAGCATTTGTTTGCCACAGGTCGTTTATGAACTCCGTAAAGAGAACTGCAACCGCCGCATCATCCTCCATCACGACAATGCGAGTTCTTACACCGCACACAGAACAAAAGAGTTTTTAGAGCAAGCAAACATAGAATTATTAGACCATCCGCCGTACAGCCCCGACCTAAGCCCTAATGATTTCTATACTTTCCCTAAAATAAAGAATAAATTGCGTGGACAGAGATTTTCATCGCCTGAAGAAGCTGTGGACGCCTACAAAACGGCCATTTTGGAGACCCCAACTTCCGAATGGAATGGTTGCTTCAATGATTGGTTCCATCGTATGGAAAAATGTGTCAAATTTCGCGGAGAATACTTCGAAAAGCAATAAATACATTTTTAAATAGTAATGTTGTGTCACTTCCTTGATTCCCGAAATTTTCAGTGCCGCCCTCGTAGGTAGCCATTTAAGCTTTGAACGATAGGAAGATATGTAGTCATACTTACGTAAACCGCAAATAAACCTTATGGAATTATTATTAAGAAGGCGCTCCAACTTGTTTAGATAATTTTGTGACAGATCTGGGTAACATACATCTGCATAATCGATAATAGGTAACACGAGAGAATGAACCAGCGTAAGCTTGATTTTGAAAGGTAGCAAATTTTAAGACGATAAAGGGAACGCAAGGTGGCAATTTTACCACACTTCATAGATCTGCAATTTCCAGGTCATAGTTTTGCCCGTGTACAAGCCAAAATTTATGGAATCACAATATGGAATCAAATCGACGGCTCCGTGGCGCAGTGGCTTAGCAATGAGTTGTAGCGCTGCGGGCTGCGGGTTCGAATCCCGCACGGAACAAGTATTTGTATGGCCTACAAATAATTGTTCCGGGTCTGGATGTTTGTCCCCGTGCAATCTATGTTTGTAAACTGCTTCCACGATACAGGAAAAAATCCTAGTGTGGGGGTAACGTTTTTTTTAAAAAAAAAGAAAGAAAAGAAAATGAAAGTTCCATTATAAATTATAGGAGAGAGGTTTCCATAATCAACCTTAGCCAATAATTGCGAACTTCCGAAGATTATGACTTTGCATTTGGCTCGATTAACTGAAACGCCAAATTTACACGACCATTTTCTTATGGCTTCCAGGTTTTTATTAAGTGGCGAAGCTTGCGAAGTCACTTATTAAGTGGCGAAGCTTACGAAGTCACTTTTTTTTTTATAGGATAAGGGTGACAAATGAGCACACAGTCCACCTGATGGTAAGTGGTTGCGGCGGCCCATAGACATCTACATCTATCCTCGTTTGCGAATCAAAATGCAGATGCGTTGTCACCCGTGAGGACTAAGACGGAATGCCTCATTTCCAGTAAAAAGGGCCTCCGGCCACCTGCACTCAACAAGCGAAACGCAGAGGTAAACCTCTACTTCACGCTGGTATTCTGTGAGGTCGTGGTACCACCCCGGTTCGAGCCGGCCCATCCGTGCGACAGCAAAAGCTGCCGCGTGGCTCTACCACTGTTGTTATTGATTTCACGATGTCTGTCCGTCTGTCCGTCTGTCCCACGATTATCTCGAGAACGGTTTCGAATTTTCAAATTCTGTTTTCAGCAATTATTAATAATATTACTGATCACCCAGGCATCTGAACCTCCTATTTTGATTTTTTTTATCCGTTAGAAACAGCTACAAAGCTGATTGCTTCGCCACTTTGCTATGCTGTTAGCTTGCTAGGTTTATTGATTTCACGATGTCTGTCCGTCTGTCCGTCTGTCCCACGATTATCTCGAGAACGGTTTCGAATTTTCAAATTCTGTTTTCAGCAATCGATTACTGATCACCCAGGCATCTGAACCTCCTATTTTGATTTTTTTTTCCGTTAGAAACCGCTACAAAGCTAATTGCTTCGCCACTTTGCTATGCTGTTAGCTTGCTAGGTTTATTGATTTCACGATGTCTGTCCGTCTGTCAGTTCGTCTGTCCGTCTGTCCCACGATTATCTCGAGAACGGTTTCGAATTTTCAAATTCTGTTTTCAACAATCGATTACTGATCACCCAGGCATCTGAACCTCCTACTTTTGAAATATTTTTTTTTCGTTAGAAACCGCTACAAAGCTGATTGGTTCGCCACTTTGCTATGCTGTTAGCTTGCTAGGTTTATTGATTTCACGATGTCTGTCCGTCTGTCAGTTCGTCTGTCCGTCTGTCCCACGATTATCTCGAGAACGGTTTCGAATTTTCAAATTCTGTTTTCAACAATCGATTACTGATCACCCAGGCATCTGAACCTCCTACTTTTGAAATATTTTTTTTTCGTTAGAAACCGCTACAAAGCTGATTGGTTCGCCACTTTGCTATGCTGTTAGCTTGCTAGGTTTATTTAGTTTATGTACTACAAAGTTAAGATTATTCAAAGAGATATTTAAGTTAGTTAAGATATTTCTAAATGTTTTCATAACAATTGTATAAATATTATGTTGTAAGTTATGCTTTAAAATAAAAAGTCACTCAGGGTTTCTTGCTGGTTCTTCCCAAGAGAGGTTTTTTTCCCAAAAAACCTCTCTTGGGATCCTCTTTTAACCAGTGGTAGAAGTTAAAAATGACTCAATAAGAATTACATGTAAGTAATCAATATTAAATAAAAATGATTCTATTCTTCCTATTTATGTTTTTAAATTCCTTACAGATTTGCTTCTTTATTATTATTTTTATCATATATATATATATATATATATATATATATATATATATATATATATATATATATATATAAATATATTTATTCTCTCTACATCTCGAGTGGTAGCCTCGCAACGGTAACTGAATTGAATAAGTAAGGGCGGCGCCTTAATACTGGAGTGATGAGCTGGTAAGAGATGCAATAAGTCGATGGATAACACTCAAGACCACTGCTAAACATAGGCCTCCCACAAAGCTCGGTCCAGTAACGGGCTATAAAGAAGAAGATGATGATGATTTTGTTACGTGATAGAGCCATGCTGCCACCATATTAGTAGTATGGTTGTAGCACGAATGGGTTGGCTCCACCGGGGAAGGACCACGCTCTCACAGAATACCAGCGTAAAATAGTAGCCTAACACTGCTGTGTTGCGTATGGTGCGTCTAGAGAACCGGAGACCCTTTTTACTGGAGAAGAGGCATTCCATCTTAGTCCTCACGGGTGACAACGCATCTGCATTTTGATTCGCAAACGAGGATAAATGTAGATGTCTATGGGCCACAGCAGCCACTTACCATCAGGTGGACTGTGTGCTCGTTTGTCACCCTATTCTATAAAAAAAAATTATATCTATTCCAGGATTTAAGGTGCTGGCTAAGCCTGGTAAAAGGAGAAAATGACAATGATTTAGTTATTATTTTAAATTGAACATGAGCAACATCATCACTTATACATTATCGATTCTACTTATAATCGTCGATTTATTATCTGTATACCTGTCTCTTTCTATTGTCATTCGGTGAAAAGAGAGAGCGAAACTTTAAGCACCTATTAAATTGACATCGATTTTGTAAGTAAGGCTGTTTTATGGCCTTTCATTACCACATCGGCGTTCGCGCTTTATTATTTTAGCTTTAGTATTTTTATACCAGGATTGCGAGTTGGTTTTACTTGTACTGTAGATATACATGCACGTTGCCTTAGTGTGCGTAAGCTCAACACTCAAAAAATATTATCGAGTGCAGTCAGAACAGAAAGTAAACGGAAAAAAGTTGTCAGCAGTGAAATCAGAAAATAATTAATGTGACATTTGCGTAGCAGCAGGGTAAGGCTCGTTCGCCTTCGTGACATGAAACATACATATACAGTAAGTTCCACGGTAATTTTATTTACCCATAATTTTAATTTAAGAGATTGTCATTACCCTCGACATAATGAATTGAAAAGGAAACTATGGACTTGGCCGTCAATGTATCATGGAAGGAACGGGTTTTCTTATAAACAACAATAAAGGACATATCGTACAGACTCGTATTATATTCAATTGAAGGCGCAGGTGATTTTTTTTATAGTATAAGGGTGACAAGTGAGCACACAGTCCATTTGATGGTAAGTGTATACCGTGACCCATAGACATCTACATCTATCCTTGATTAAGAATCAAAATGCAGATGCGTTGTCCCCCCTGAGGACTACGATGGAATGCCTTATATCCAGTAAAAAGGGTATCTGGTTGTCTACACTCACCATACGAAATTCAATGTGTGAGAGCGTGGTCTTACCCCGGTCGAGCCGACCCATTCGTGCTACAACCATAATATAGTTGCAATATAGCTCTACCACGTGAAAATTAAGCTTAATATTAGCGCTCGCCTTTAAATGTCACAATACACACGAGCAGTCAGAGTTCAAAGTTCGATTCCACACCGGCCCAAATTGTTGTTTCTACACAGTATAAAACAAAATCGCTTCCCGCTGTCTATACGCTTAGATCTTTTAAACTATGCAACGGATTTCATCAACAGACAGAATAAATCAAAAGGAAGGTTTGCACCTACATATGTATAAGTATGTGACTGAACTCCCTAAACGGCTCGATCGATTTTGATGAAATTATATGTGTGTGATTAAGTTGATTCTAGTATGGTTTAGATTTACAATTGGACCCGGTAGGTGGCGCTGTTGTCGAGATCCAGAAATCACGCGTGCGAAGCCGGCGCGGATCTCTAGTAATAAATATAAACATTTCGAGGAACTGTTAAATCCACTATCACGCATTGGACTTTTTTTTATAGGATAAGGGTGACAAACGAGCACACAGTCCACCTGATGGTAGGTGGTTGCTGTGGCCCATACACATCTACATTTATCCTCAATTACGAATCAAAATGCAGATGCGTTGTCACCCGTGAGGACTAAGGTGGAATGCCTCGTTTCCGGTAAAAAGGGTCTCCGGTTCTCTACACTCACCATACGAAACACAGCAGCATTAAGCTGCTATTTTACGCTGGTATTCTGTGAGAGCGTGGTCCTTCCCCGGTCGAGCCGAGCCATTCGTGCTACAACCATAATATAACTGCATGCATGCAGCATGGCTCTACCACGTGTAGCGATAGCTCTACGAAATGAGTAAACCAGACCATCGATGGGAAGTGGTCAGTGCAGTCTATGGAGACGGTAATAGTGAGGTGACAACGCATCTGCGGCCAAGCAAACTGAAGAGGCTACAGATGCGTTATCACCTTTAAGAACTTAGAAGGAATGTCCCACAGCCTACAATGAAGCCGATTCTTACATTCGTACATGTCAGCAATTACGCTGATAGGTAGGTACGTAAATTTGCTTATTAATTGTTTGTAGAACAAAATAGTTATGTGAATATTTGTTCCACTTCACAGCGTATGTATGTATAAGGAATGTGTTGTGTGTAAAATAATTTTCGTATAACCGGTTTTGCCTTTTAAAAGTAAAGGTTAAAACTGTGAAAAAGAAAACGATATGTAAAAACTTAAATAAAAAATATACATAAATATAAAGTTCACTAAACCAACAAAGCTAAAAAAAATCCCAGCGCCTTTCAAATTTACCGTATATAAAAAGATTTCAGAGTTAACGAAATGGAAACATCAACATACTAGCAAAAAAGGAGTACGAATATGAACTACTTTTTGGTAGTTTAAATAACTTTACAACTACATAAATCCCGTTAATGAAAATTATCAAAATTATCAATCTCATTTCAAGGTTTAGATTGTTTACTAGTCAATGTTTTTAATTTAGTCATTATTAATATCTCATTTTTTTGTCTTAAAATTATGATTCTTTTGAATATAACTAATTTTACGGATTTTGTCGCGTTTAATTTGAATTCATTTTAATATCCGAATTTAAATTAAACCCGACAAAATTAGTAAAATTAACTTTATTCAATGTGTAGTAAAGTTGCAGCCTATTTACGTCCCACTGCTAGGCGCAGGCCTCCTCTCATTTCTGAGAGGGTTTTAGGGCAAGGAAATGTCCGCCACGCTGCCCCAATACATGTTCGCGAACTTCACAGGTCTTCGAAAAATTTTTTTTCTTATTTCTCAGACATGCAGGTTTCTTCACGATGTTTTCCTTCACCGTTGAGCACGTGGTAAATCAGTACTTAAAATTGCAATTAACAATTTCTTTGGTGCCGGCGGAGATCGAACCCGGGTTGCTCGAGTACTGTGAAGCTTACAGCGAGCGCTAACCATCTGAGCTACCACGGCTCCTCCAATGTGTAGTATTTGTATAAGAAATCATTATAATTATTCTATGTCGTTATTCTTTTATTTTTCTTTTTTGTAATATTGTGATTTTCCTTTTTTCTCAAAGTACTTATATTTACCACTCTACCTGGAGGTGGACCTACACACTAGGATTTTCTGCTGTGTCATGGAGATTTACATTTTTTACAAATATTAATTTTACAAGGGGCAACATCCAGACTCGATACAACTATTTGTAGGCCATACAAATACTTGTTCCGTGCGGGATTCAAACCCACGTCCCACAGCACCACAAGTCAATACGCAAAGCCACTGCGCGCAGAGCCGTCCAAATTGCATATTATACATTCTTATCTATACGAGTACATGTAAATAAAATTGAAGCGTCTGTCTGTATCTGTACTTAATATCGAAATAACTGCCTCCTATCGAGCTCATATTATTTGCATGCTAATAGGCCATAAACATTTTCTTTTGTCTGCTACCGGGCTAATCTTCGGAATGACTATGACAACAATAGCAGGAGTGATCCTATGTTTTATTTGAAAAACATGGAGGATTTTCTCGCGAAATCGAAGAACTTATACAACATGTACCAAAAACCCTGTGGTTCTCGTTAAGTGCGTTATCAGAGTCAGTATTCAAACGTATAGAAATAACTTTCTTTCAGAAAACACGACCATTAGATTTTTTAATCATAATTTAAAAAAAATAATGTGCAAATTATGTTGTGGTTTTATTACCTCTAACTGACACGACTATCGGTAAAGCAGGGTCTTTGACAATTCTCTCACTCCCCGGATAATGCAGAGGTAATAAAACCACATGCGATTTGTTAATTTTTTTAATTAAAATATTTTTTAATTAGACTAAATTTTTTTAAATGTCGAGTTTTCTGAAAAAAGTTATTTCTATACGTTTCAGTACTGATTCTCTAACACACTTAACGGGAAACACAGATTTTTTGTTACATGTTGTATATTAAGTATGTCACTGTATAGTGTTTGATGATCTAAACATAATTGAAAAGTGAAGCTGGCTGCCTGGATCGCTCGCTAAGACGAGACTAGGCCGAAACGCATATAATATCTTATTTACTTTTAGTATTTGTACTGATTTTCAAGATAACATGTGTGGAGTGGGCTAAGCCCACGCTGGCCTTTTTATACTTGTTATCTCATAAAATAGAAGAGATGTGTAAAAAGTTTCAAACAAAATGGTTTGCAATTTACACAAAAAAGGTCTACACACTATTTTTCGATAATTTGACGTTTTGATGCAAAATCGATTTTTTTCACATCATCACAATTTTGCTACAAAAAATATTAGTGAGAAGGAATAGTGATAAGTTAATAAATTAATACAGACTTTCAACTTTAAATTAAATCGCATTTATTACATAAACCGGTTTTTACTTGTGTAAGAGTATTTATAGGCCAGCTATTTATAAGCTAAATTAAATAATTATAAAATATTTAGGCCGAGTAAGCCAAACAGTTTTTAATTATTGTTAATAACAATTATTTCAAACAAATTCAAATATAAACAATGTGCATTAGTAAAAATTGATTTTTACTGCCGTTACCGACTATTGAGGATACAAATGAGTATATCCGCAGTAGAACCACAGTGACGGACATAGCCCAACGGATTAGTAAGCTGAAGTGGCAATGGGCCGGCCATATAGCTCGAAGAACTGACAATCGACGGGAAAGAAAGGTTCTCGAGTGGCGGCTTCGTACCGGCTGACGAAGTGTGGGGCGTCCCCCCACTAGATGGAGTGACGACCTGGTAAGATATGCAGGAAGTCGATGGATGCAGGTGGCTCAGGACCGTGCTTTGTGGCATTCCTTGGGGGAGGCCTATGTTCAGGAGTGGACTTATGAAGGACTGCAATGATGATGACCGACTATTATCCGGGAAAACAGTTTTTCTGTCTCTTTATGTATTAATCGAAATGTGTCAAGCGAAGCTCAGCTTCATTTAGGTAATACCACTTACTTTGACTAAATTTAATTTAATAATTTAATCTAATTGGATTTCCAAGAATTATTATAGATCTAAAGTTTATTTGGATAAGTTCTACGCGGACGAAGTCGTGGGTAAAAGCTAGTAAGTTAAGAATGCACTCGAAATAGTTCACTATTTCCATTTTAACGATTACTGCTTTCATCACGGGTCAGTGTGCCGTCGAGGCATTCGTTCAATTTTAAATAACGAATGTATGTACATTTAACGCAATATAATTGAAGCTGGAGCGCATCTATCCGACTGGTATGTAAAATCATTACTGTTGCAGACGGCAACACGCTCACAATTCACTTGATTAATAGGACGATAAACGAGCTATTGTATACATCAACTGCAGTTATCAGTGATATCATTCAATAACATTGTAATTTATAAAGCGCTCCTGGTCATAACCGAAACTTGATAATTGATATTTGAAAACCAATTTATTTTTATGCAGAAAAATCAGTTAGATTTAACAAAGTATATTTAAGAAGCTCTAATCACTTGAAAAAGTACCAATAAGTTGTGTAGCGCGTGTTTAAATTTTCGATCGATACATTAAAAAAAACTTTTTTCTACCGACTTCAAAAAGGAGATGATACTCAATTCGATTGTATGTTTTTCCCTTTTTTATGTGTTTTACGTCATAACTTTTTCTGGGTGAACCGATTTCGATGATTCTTTTTTTAATTGAAAGCTGGTGCTTCTCATGTGGTCCCGTATAAATTTGATCAAGGTCTGACCAATAGTTTTTGAGTTATTCTTAATAATTTATATTGAAGTCGGTTGTCCAACATTTTTAATTTGAATATTATGCCTTATTAAATATGAAAGTGTGCAACGATGTGTGTGGAATAATGACACATTAAAATATTCAAAATTCAATATAATAACTGAGTGAATGTCTGTCAAGAAAATCACAACCACTAAAATCAAACACGTCAAATTTTACACACATGAGATTCAGTACCTAGTCAGAGAGACTGTCCATTGGCAACGTGTTCATAATTTCTATACCATTGAACGAGTACCATTTGAAGTAGATATTATTTATACATGATCCTAATTTCGTTACACGAGACGCACATACGAATTTGCACAAGTGGTAAAAATTTTGTACAACCGACTTCAATATAAATAAAATGAGAACATCGTCAATGGAGTCGACGTCAATTAAATACGGATTATTAAGGATAACTCAAAAACTACTTGGTTAGATCTTGATCAAATTTAAATGGGACCATATTATGAAGAAGCTCCAGATTTCAAATAACAAAAGAATCATCCATCATCATCAAAGAGTCGACCCATTCGTGCTACAACTATACTATTAATATAGCTGCAGCAAATAGAAATATATCAACTGATACAAGGCTGATGATTTTCGACAGGCTAAGAAGAAGAGAGAAGTGCACGTAGTACATAGTCAAATCGGGCTGACCAAACAAATAAGTCCAATTTGTACTGATGAGTCTACACGACTCTGAGCGTCATTATGTTACGGAATGTAATCACGAAGTTACTTTCAGTATTTTTGACGACTTAGGGTCATAGTAGAGGATTACCAAATCGGTACTCCTAATTTCGAAACTCAGCCGAAAACATTTGTGCAATAAAAACATTATTTCATCACCTGACTCTCAAACATATAAAACATTAAGAGAATATACTTTTAACTTTAGGCACACTTTGTGCAACAAAAGGTTTGTATTGTTTCTACGATTCTAAGCCAGCCCTTAACTACTGTCCCACCTCACGGTAAGTAGTGATGCAGACAGAGATGGTGACTTAACAAAAACTATTGCCCTGAAGACACCCACATTGTAATCGGATGGAAAGACAGATGCTGGCATCTTATTCCACTCCTTTGCTGTACGCATGACCAATGATGTAAAAGTTATAATAGTTAAACTAATTTACACATGAGCATGCTTGTGCGTGCGTGCGTGCGTGCGTGCGTGCGTGTGTGTGTGTGTGTGTGTGTGTGTGTGAGTGAGTGAGTGCGTGCGTGCGTGCGTGCGTGCGTGCGTGCGTGCGTGCGTGCGTGCGTGCGTGCGCGCGTGCGCGCGTTTGCTAACGTTACTCGCTTTTTTAAGTTGGTAGTCTTATTTACCCTATTGTATTGGAAGCCTGCACGTCTGAGAAATAAAAAAAAATATATCTCGAAGACATGTGAAGTTCGCCAACACGCATTGGGGAAGCGCGGCGGACATTTCCTTGCCCTAAAACGCTCTCAGAAATGAGAGGAGGCCTGTGCCCAGCAGAGGGACGTAAATAGGCTGCAACTTTACTTTACTTTTATTTTATCCTATTGTAAAGAAGAGTATCAAGATAACAAAAGAATCTACGAGAAAAACTTGAGTTATATATTTTTTTCTTTTACAAACTACCCCGTCCGTGTGATGTGGTTAGAATTTAGAGTTGATAAATCCCCTGTGACATCCCTAATTTGTAGTAGTGTATTTTGAAACTCTTTACAAGGGTCCTTTTTCATCACTTCAACACTGAACTACGTCGAAACGTCTCAATGTAAACCTATTCAAAGTTTGTTAGTTTAGCAAACTAATAATCTAAGTAACATCAAACCAACTTAGCTCTCTAGAGCAGAAACTTTACAGTTTACACGAGCCAGCTAGCCTAGCTGAAGCAGTAGGAGTATACTTCCATGAGTCTTAATTCTTGGTCCTTAAGGTTGAAAATTCTGTGCGTTGGATATAACCTTCTTTTTTGAAAACGTTTGCATGTCATGTCACTTAATATGTCATTATTTGTGTTGAAAATAATTTAACTTTAAGGTTTTTTTTACGTAGTGGTATCATGCTACAGCTAGATTATGCTTGTGACCATGCTCTTAAAGAATACCAGCGTAAAATAGTGTTTTGTATGGTAAGTAGACAACCGGAGATCCTTCATACTGGAAACGGAGTAGTCTACCTCAGAGGGTCCAGAAGTGACAAGAATTAAAATGCAGATCATTTGTTAATTGAGGATAGATGTAGATATCTACGGGCCGCAGCAACCACTTACCATCAGATGGACTGTCTCTTTGTCACCATTATTCTTTACCAAAAAAAAATAATTTTTCATATATTTGTGCCCATAGTGAACTGACGGGGTGAACATTTTCTGTCTTACAATTTAGATGTATGTTGATAATGCTCTCATCGATTTCAAACATTGAGGCAACGTCCCGAATTCTCTCGGGAGTTACCGAGCGCATAATATATTATCGGGCTACAGAACGCAATCACTAGTCTACCCGTGCCCATAATTTTCAATAAGATCTATGTAGGTTAGTAGTCATTGTGATTTCGATAATTACGGGTATAGCGTCAGGAACAAGGAGATAATGACAACAATTTGAGTTCAAGCACAAATACTTTGACTGGAATTCGAACATAGGACCCACGAAATATCAGTGAGGTAATGTTATTACTAGACTTAGACGTCTTAATTGAAGGCTACGACGAACAAAGTCGAGGCCAGTTGGTTTTGAATAAATCCGATAACCTATTTCAATTTTATTAAAGTTACATTGGGTAGGGCGATAGCAGCAACAATTTATGAGCGGCATTAGCTCTCCCACTTAAGCTGATTAAAACTGTATCAATGTATCGATCGGTACTTGCACGGAGTGTCCGGTTTTCTATAATAATTTTATCGGAATATTTAATGAATGGAATAATAAATAGGTTAAGTAGATAAGTCAGGTATTTAGACAAGTATTGTAAATTATTAGGTATTGTGGTACTATCGCTAGCTGCGGCCGCGCGAATTCGGCGTCCGGGCGTACCTTGACCTAGTCAGCTGATTGTAATTCCACTACTGGTTTTATGTTTAAGTATTTTCACGATGTTTTTATGAAATTATCGTTTCATTGAGTTGTAATAACATGATGGAGCGTGAATAAAGCTAATAAAACGTTGTGAAAAGATGATTTTTTTCCTCAGGATCGATTTTATTTCTCACCCATCATGAAAGTCATAGTTAGTACTATCGCCTGTCTTCGTTTTCGGGAGCGTTTCACAAACACCCGGTATATATAGTATAGCATACAAATTTGCGATTGACAATTTCCATTGGTATCGACGGAAGTATATTTTTTAAAGGAGAATAATGGCTGGTCTTTGGTAAAACACAGTTGATATGGTTTATAAATAATATAAAATAGCTACCATTGATTTAGTCTCCTTATAGGCTCGGAATGACGTAATACAACGGGCACTAATAATTACAAGAAAAATAATTGCTATATTATTATTTAAATAATAATCATATAAATAAATAAACAAAACCGGTAACTATTTTTAAAACGGAAGTGACAACTTACAGTTATTTTAGCCCCAAGCTGCAAATCATCCATTCTTGTGTTTCGGTGTGAAAAGTAAGGAGAAGCAATATAGTTACAGGCTGTAAGGTATTCCATCTTAGTTCACGAGGTAAAAACTCACTTATACCGTTTTATCTTTGATGTTGTAAGTGTCGGTTATCTTTTTTTTTATAAAAATTAAATAATAAACGAACTTACAGTTCACCTGATGGTAAATGGCTACTGTAGCCCGTGGACACCTGCATAGAACTTCAAACAAGGAAGCGTATAGATGTGATGTCACCTCTGACGAATAAGATGGAATGCCTCACAGTCTGTAACTACACTGGCTCTCTTTACCCTCTAGATCGGAACACAGTAGTGCAGGGACCGCTATTCGGCGGTAGAAATTGGTAAAAGGGTGGTATATACCCAGACAGACTCCTACCAACTACTAATTTATTCAACACAACACTAGCTGTTCCCCGTGTATAATGTAGGGTTTTAATTATGTTGTGCGGCACCCTAATTTTTTTTTTAAAATTTAAGTAGCCAAGTTACTCCTTATAACGTCATCTATCCGCTAGTGAAAGTCCCGTTGAAATCAGTCCAGCCGTTTCGGAGAATAGCCGGAACAAACAGGCAGACAGACAGACAGACAAAAATTTTAAAAATTGTGTTTTAGTTATAAGAACCGTATATATACTTCCATATTATGCATTTAATAACAGGCATTTATTTTGACATTACAAACAGACACTTCAATTTTATTTATTTGTATATATGTATAGATTAAGCTCATCATTCATTTAAACTGAGCTGCGTTTCACTTAAATTGAAGTGATTTAGTAGCGGTATAAGAATATCCACTACGCAATATAGTCCCGTGTGTAAACTACGGTTGCTAAATGGCTTACCAAGCGTGACAACTATGGCAACCCCCCCCCCCCCCAGGTAATCTATCAGGGGGGGGGGGGAATGTTCAACTGTGGACTGTTATAGGCTGTAATAAATGAATGGATGGGTGAATAAAGCAGATCTAAAAAAAGTGGCTACTTTCCTTCGGGAGGACCGTCTGTCACTTTTTTTTAATAATGGTGTTACTTATACTCGGACTGCTGCGAAACCTATTATTAAAACAAAAAGAGTAAGATGAATAGTTTACCTGTATCCTCTTCAACTGGGCCGTGAGCGTCTGATTTTGAGTTTGCAGCATTTTTATTCTCCTCATTAAGGTCTGGTTTTCGGCTGTGCATTGTTTCACCCTGCGACAGAATATAGCGTTTGTTAGTGTAGAAATGTCAGGTACTTTTTTTAACTGTCAACAGTAAACACCTTCGTGTATTTAAGACCTAGCTGACGAGCAAACACAATACTAGGTGGTTTACGTATTAACACATGTATGTATGCCTGTAAGACTTTTGTTATAAGGGTGACAAAAAAGCACATAGTACACCTGCAATGCAGATGCGTTGTCGCCAGATTCCACGTTTCCAGTAAAATGGGTCTCTGGTTCTCTACACTCACAATACGAAACACAGCAACGTTAAACTGCTATTTTACCCCGGTCGAGCCGATCCAACCGCGCTACAATCATAATATAGCTGCATCGCGGCTCTTCTACCACGTTTTATTACGAGGTGTACTTTGTTCCATCTGCGAAATGCCATATTCATTTTATGTTTTAATTTTTAGACCTTGAGTGGACTAAGACATACCACTAGGTCAATGTTACAACTAGGACGTCTTCTAAATAATTATTAAAAATTTCATCACCTACATTCCCCCGCTCATATTATGAAATTTCTATTCCAAATTTATATGGGACCATTTCCGAAGTGTTATTAATTAATAAAAAAAGAATCATTAAAATCATTTTACAATTGATAAAAATATCGCGTAACATACGACATAGTCGAATGCAGAACTTTCTCAGTTTTAATCGGCTAAAGAATAATGCAATGCATGCTGGGCATACACAGTAGTAAATAATAACTGATTATTTTAGTAACCGTGTACTGGCGGTGTCAGAATATACACTACCCCTATCGTCCCGTGGGTGTCGTAAGTGATAGCTGTTGAGGGTCTTACTGCAGACGATGTCTCTGTAAACTTTTATACCCGCACGTCCAGTGGTCGGAACGAGAATTTTGTGATGATACTTCGGAGTACTTTTGACTAATTATTACGGTGTCAGTAGAAGTTAAAGGCGTTTTAATGTGGTTTTTTTTTCGAGTTTTTTTTTATAAGATTAGGGTGACAAACGAGCACACAGTCCACCTAATGGTAAGTGGTTACAGTGGTCCATACACATCTACATCTATCTTCGATTACGAATCAAAATGCAGATGCGTTGTCACCCGTGAGGACTAAGATAGAAAGCCTCTTTTCCAGTAAAATGGGTCTCCGGTTCTCTACACTCACCATACGAAACACAGCAGCGTTACGCTGCTATTTTATGTTGGTATTCTGTGAGAGCGTGGTCCTTCCACGGTCGAGCCGACCCATTCGTGACTATACTACTAGTAGCTGCAGGCATAGCATGGTATATACTTGTTGAGGGTCTTACTCTTGACGATGTCTCCAAAAACGTTTCTTTTATACCCGTATGTTCAGTATTTTGATCGGAAATTTGTAATGTCTCTGTGGTATATGTAATCGCATCAGTATACTTTGTCCGTATGTTTGTTTCTAATGACAGAGAGAAACTGAAACTGGAGATGGACAGCAGTATCTTCCTGATATCATCTCAAAATTAAAAAAAACTGTGATGGCCAACCAACATGCCAAGCGTGGCAACTATGGTACAATCTATGGTATAATGCAATCTATGGGAGATTCAGCAGTGACTTTTATAGGCTGTAACGATGAATAACAAACGCATTCTGGGGGCAGCTAGTAGTAAATAATAACTAATCAGACTAGTCCAAAGTATGTGTTACCCCAGCTATAGTTAAATTTAAAAAAAAAATATTTTGGCGATTATGCATGTCCGTTTTCGAGTCCGTACCAACCATTGAGTTATATGTACTACGTACTAGAGAAGCCATTTCAAACAAAAACTGTGTCCTACTCTATGTTTTCGCGAATGCGCGGGAGTAATAGTCGCGCGTGCGCGAAGAATTTAATTTGATATAAAATAAGATATTAATATAAAATAAATATAAGAATTTAATATAAAATATCTTAATTTCATCTAAACAAACATGTTATATTTCTAAATAAAATGTAATAATAAATATTTTATGGAATTCACAAATCTTCAATTTACGCAATATTTAGTGTGTATGGATTGCACTACAGTTCAGTTGAACATAGTCAATGTTCGGAATGGCTTCTCTAGTACGTAGTACATATAACTCAATGGTACCAACCTTAAACTTGTCGTCTGTTTTAACAAATGACATTTCTGTACTAATTTATGTACGAGTATATGAAATCTATACATAATCTTAGTTTGATAACTACAGTTGGGTCTTTATTTTATATTATGATAATAATAATTTACATGTGTAAAAGGAATTACCTTTTAGAAAACTAAAAGGTCGTATATTTTTATATTTTGCATTACTTCTTACAATAAGCAATTGATTCATAAATTCTTGTTAAAATCCAACAACTATGGCCAGAAATCCATTTTATTTTTTAAAGTACATCCTTTGTAGAAACAAAGGTCGCACTTTTTCTTTTTAAAGTGCAGCGTACCTTTGCCCTTGCCAAAATGCTAAATAAGGGACATGTTAACATTGCGGTTAAATACGGCTTCAACTGTGCAGAAAACTGTTCAAAACGGACGACGCGATTACGACGGCAATTTTCAAAAGTTTATTTCACTTTATTAAATGAAGCACGAATTCCGACAGTTTGATGACTGTTCAAAATTTTGTTCTCAATGTTACTTCAAAAATAATACGTTATGTAGGAGAATGCAAACGCTTCATAAAAGCAAATGCTAACATTGCGAAATGCATCAAAACATGTTGCATTTGTTTCGTCATCTTTTTAAAATTAAGATGTAACGATACATGATGTATAACTTATGTGTGCTAAGTGTATTTGTATTTAAAATTAATATTTGAAATAGCATCCATAATCGATGGTTAGTTATTTATTCATGGTATTCAGAAATATAACATTCTGCCTCAAAAATTACCTAACACTCTGATGAAATCATAAGTCATAAGTTATAAGAAAGTCACGCCCGCAGTGTCAATGCCACGATGAAAAACGCCTTACTTCAAAGCCAACAAGTCAATGCCCTTTGCATGGCACGAATATTTGTCCTTTTTAGATTTAGAATTCATACGATTCACCCGAATGAATCCTTTATTATTCAAGAAACGATATTTTTCGGTACGTTCCGTTCTAATATAATGGGCTTGTAAAAATAGTTTATATAAACTATTCGATCGGGAACGATCATACTTGACTTAATCATTTAATAACTTTAGACGTCAGTTTTAGAAATGGTTTTTATGTACATTCTAGACTGTATAATCTTTATATATAAAAATTACGTGTCACGTTGTTTGTAAGCGATGAACTCCTAAACTACTGAACAGATTTCAATGAAATTTCGCACACTGTGCAGTTTCGTCCAAATTGAGAGATAGATAGTTTTTATCCTGATAAGTGACACTCAATATTATTTTATTACGAATTTAAGGAATTTTTATATGAAGGGTCATCGAAAAGGGCAGAACAACGTCTGCCTGACCAGCTAGTATTAATATCAAAAGAACGGAATCATTTATAAATATAGAATCATCATCAGCGTCATCGTCATTACAGCCCCTTCACAAGTCCACTGCTGAACATAGATCTCTGCCAAGGAACGCCCCAACCAGTCCTGAACCCCTGCCACCTGTATCCATCGACTTCCTGCATATGTTACCAGGTCGTCAATCCATCTAGTGGGGGGCAGCCCTTCACTTCGCTTACTACGGCTATATATTTTCCGGTAAACGAAATATAAAACACGTAAATTGGATTAAAAACAAAATTTCTTACAGACATCTAGTATGCAATTAAGGTTTCTTAAATTCGATAGAATGTATAATATTTCTTATAATATAAAATGTTTATAAAACGGAAGAGATTCAAACGAGCGCGTTGTAATTCGTCAAAAACGGACAGTCAGCTACATTTCTTTGCGATCAGCGTTGTAAGCGGCTTTATTATGTCAATATTGAATCGTCTATAATATTCCTATAGCATTTTGTGTGTTTATTGGCAGTTGTAATAATATTATACTCTTCCAAAATGAATACACTATCAAATGAATTATTAATTATACTCTCTATCTTCTGCGATGTTGGTGATGTTAGACTCTTACAGCTTCATATGATACAGCTATTAAAAAAAGGAAAAGGCAATGATGATGATGTCGTAATTATCTTTATATATAAAAATTACGTGTCACATTGTTTGTCCGCGATGAACTCCTAAACTACTAAACTGATTTCAATGAAATGCGTGCAGTTTGGTCCAACTTGAGAGATAGGATAGTTTTTATCCCGATAAGTTACCCTCAATTATTTTTATTGTGAATTTAAGGATTTTTTTTAGGACATGGTCGTCGGAAAGGGCAGAAAAACGTCTGCCTGGTCAGCTAGTTATACTATAAAGAAAGAGAGAACTTATGTTTAAGTCGTAATTGATTGAGAATTTTCTTTAGTTAAATTCTGACTCCTCCCATGAAACATGATGGTTATTAGTTATTACAGTGCATCATGGTGTTTCAGATAATAAATAATATGTATACTATCGAAATACAGAACTCCCATTAAAATAGAATGAAATAGCAATCGTGTTTATGTGATCCTGATAAAATTCATCAAAATTAACAAAAGTTGCTAGTTATTTGGGTCAGTTTATTATGATAGTCTCTGCGTGTCTGACACTGCATCCGACCTTACCTCCTATCTAATCGCGAATGCTTTACATTTTACCAATCCAACGTACATATTACATAAACTGTTACATAAATCTTGTAATATATTTAAAAACATTTCATAATAAGTACATTTAAAATTATAAAATCTATTAAAAAAGTATATTTCGTAACTTTACCTGTTTTCACGTTATTAACAGATAAGGCGTAGTTTTTGTAAGGTCATTCGAGTTCATTATCGGGGCTATAAAACAGGTTTTAAGCCTAATACCTTCAATAGAAAAAGTTAAATCTTTTACTACAGACGAGTTCCAGAACGCGATTAAGGATTTTTTTTAGAATGTATCGCGCTTTCCTTATATTTTATATTCAATTTTTTTTAATATAATTTTCTGGTATTGTATCTATATAAATAAAATGATAGAGGTTTACAGTCGTGCGCGCATCACGGAAAAACTACTGGATAGATTTCAATTAGGTTTTTAAAGTTTTATTTCTTAAACACTTGGCCCTCCTTATCTAAAAAAATTTTGTGATATCTCCATTTAATATAAATTTATTAAAGTTTTAAGATACAATGATTTTTATTAGCACTACGTGTTTAGTGATGTGTGTTTTCTTTGTTAATAGTCCAAGCAACGCGGACGAAGTCGCGGGTATCAGCTAGTCTTCAATAAAAATTCGATCTATAAACCATAAGATCGATTCCAAATGCATTGCCTATGTTTACGCAAAAACAAAAATTACCTGCCTACTTATTATTTTAAGGGTGAAATTAAAACACATTCAAAACTTACTTTGCCATTATCACGTAATATAACAATGATATTTTTTTAAACATCAGAGTGACAAACAAGATCATCAATACTTCCTCTAATGGCAAGTAATGATGTTAGTCACAATCTACAGAAGCCAGTATTATAAAGAGTGAGGTTACATTGAATCTATAGTAACTCTAGGTAAGGTAGACTATTTTGTGCCTATATCTGCTATAGTCAACAAGTGACAGAATCTCCTTTCTGTCACTTGCTGACTCACAGTTGCGTACATGTCATATGGCAAAGCATTTAAATTTTTTTTTGTTTGAGAGTCACGTAAACCAAGTGTCCATAGGCTGCGGCGGAAGCCATTTTAAAATTGATTAATATTACTTAGTTGTTTGTCACTTTAGTGATTTATAAATTCAGAGAATGATTTTTCACTTTCATTGTATAAAATCTGTACACGGATTGGATTCGTTTTATTAACCGACTTCAAAAATGAGGAGGTTCTCAATTCGAGTGTAAGTTTCTTTGTATGTATGTTACGCGATATCTGCGCAATTTTGTAAACCAATTTTTAAATGAATTTTCATAAAATAAACATGGTGACGATTACCTCATTCCCATGGGTTATTTACATTCATATATTCCTTGATAATATTATAATAACCCTTTTTGTACAGTTTTTCTTTAATAAATCTTATAAACATGTTTATAGACAAACTTTGAACATGTTCTGGGATTTTGTTGTGAAAGCGTATACATTGCCCAATAAATAAAAAGACAATGGCGAACCCCTAAAAAAATGTCTACAGACGAAAATAAGGGTTATTATTTAAAAAATACAGTCATATAGAGCAATATATTATTAGTGTGAGCATAGTCATATAAATGACCTACACCATCATTGCGTGTTGCTTGCGTGCAGTCATTCAACCGTCATAATGGGAATCTTATCGCGAACCTCCTAAGATCGTTTAGCGGACCCCGGGTTCGTGTACTCCACTTTGAGAAACCCTACACTACCCAATATCGTCCTGTGGGTGTCGTAAGAAGCGACGGAGGAAAGCTAAAACAGGAGATGGGCAATAACATCTTGCCTTATGAGACAATCTATGGAGGAGGCCTATGTTCAGGAGTGGACTTTGGGTACACTCTAATGAATGAATATTAACGCAACATAAATATATAATGTGGTGAATTATTGTTGCATATTATGGGCATCTGTTTATCATCATCATCATCATCATTACAGCCCTTCACAAGTCCACTGCTGAACATAGGCCTCCCCCAAAGAATGCCACAAAGCACGGTCCTGAGCTACCTGCATCCATCGACTTCCTGCATGTCTTACCAGGTCGTCACTCCATCTCGTGGGGGGACGCCCTACACTTCGCCTACCGGTACGAGCCTGTTTATACATTTCTTTAAAAGAGTAATTAAATGTTTCACACACAACTCTTACCTGTCTTCAAGCCCATCAACATATTCCTTCTTGCGCTTACGGGAATCTTGAGCTGAGATCTTATTCCTGATTTTACGTCGGATCCTCTTCAGTTCCCTTTCCTCGTGTTTGGTTAGCGGATAGCTGGTGGGTAGCGATATTCCCTCCTTTGCTAACAACCGCCTTTCTTCGGCTGTGAGAACGAGACGGGGATAGCCGTTTCTAGAGTCCGTAACTTTGCTTTCTTTATGATCCGTTTCGTCATCCTCGCTTCGATCACTTCCAGAATCATCTAAGATTTGAGAATAAAACGATTTGTTGTCAAACAAACTGTCTGATTAAGACTAACAACATTTATGATAAGAAAAACAACAATTCTGTAGTCCGCCAGTCAGTAGCTACTGGAAAATTGCTGTAATTAGCGAGATCCATATCTATTAATGGTTCGCTGATGCACGGACTGATGAAAATCAAATGCTTGCAAAAGACTATAAGTAGATAGTTAATAACATAAAAAGACGAGGCCTTTTTCTTGTTTTCGGCTTTCATTACACAAGAATTATGGACGACATCACTAAAATTTTAGCCGATTTATAACAAAGGAGAAGGTTCCCCTATCATGTATGTAGCATGTATTGTATACACATGAAAGGGGTCGACTATAAATAAAAATCATAAGGGTTAAAAAAGAGGCGATGAAGTTTTTAATATATTAACCGTTTAGACAACTTCCTAATTCTCATCTTGATTTTCGGTCACTCAAAAGTTTGTCTTAATATTATGAAATTATGGACCGTCTAACCATAGTTAATGAGTTACATGCTACCTATATACATACGTCCTACAATTGGGCGGAGGTTTTCTCTCATTTTTGAGATGTTTTTTTATGGTAAGGTTGTGACCGCCGACCTGCCCTAATGCGTATGCGTGAATAGAATAGAATAGAATAGAATATTTTTTTATTCAATATAGATCACATTTGTAATACTTATTGAAAGTCATTTTTTACTTTACCACTGGTTCGAAAAAAAACCTCTGTCCTGGGAAGAACCAGCAAGAAACCCAGCGGGACTTTTTTTTTTAAAGCAAATTTTACAATAATGGTTGTACTAACTATATAAGTACAAAATTTATTTTAGAAACAGCTTGGAAGCGATCACCTCATTCCCAGGGGTTATTATCAACCATGTATTCATTTATACTATAATAACCCTTTTTATACAGTTTCAACTTAACAAAACATTTAAACTTGCTAATGGAGAGAGCCTGTACACTTTCCGGGACCTTGTTGTAATAGCGTATACATTGCCCCAAGAATGAATTACTGACTCTGTGGAGTCGAGAAACTGGTATCACTAGCTTGTGTTTGTTCCTAGTGTTTACAGAATGCACATCACTTTTTTTACTAAAACTACCTTTGTTTACGTCAGCGGACTTCACATGTCTTTGAAATATTTTTTATATTATATCTATTTTTATTTCTCAGACATGCCGGTTTCCTTATGATGTTTTTCTCCACGGGCTGGAGGTAAATTAACAAATAAAATTGCAATCACCAATTTCATTGGTGCCGGCGGGTATCGAACCCGACCTACTTGCGAACTGTGAAATTTAAGACGAGCACCCCCTGCGTTACCACGGCTCTTTATCATCAAAAATAATAATTTAAAAATAATCTTTGTAAAGGTTACAAGACGCAACTGAATTAAAATCCAATTTTAGCTTCTTCTAAGTAATCATAATTTAACTTCGTAACAAATGAAGCATTAGCGCCTTCATTTTGTTGGAAAATAAATAACAAAAGAAAATTCATTGCATAGAACAGGAAACCAAGTTACTCTAAATTTTAAATAAAAAGTTCATATTTAAAATCACATCTTACTAGAAAGAAACAATTACACATAGCTTTCGGAAATTCAGTATATGATACTTGACAATTAAAGTGAAAAAACTCAAAATATTACAAAAACTGCGATTGCCAACCCGCCTGCCATGCGTGGCAACTATGGCAAAATCCCTTCTATGTTGCCTCTGAGGAGGCCTGTGATCAGCAGTGGACTTCTATAGGTTGTAATGGATTGGCGTTCCCTGCGCTACAAATCAAAATTGCCTAAGTACCAAATTCAAACAATTACTTTTAATCAACGTGAGTCAGATGGAACTACACCCAATAAAAAAATAATCGAAAGGCCACTCACCGCAATGATTGCCGCCATGTTCATAGTCGTAGTCACTTCGCGTTTCCTCTTTAAGATCTCGTAGTTTTCTTTGCGACAGTAAATTTGCGGCCGCTAGTTTGATGTTCGATGCGTTCTTCAAATCGGCTGCGTTTATTATTTTTATCGATTTCAGGTCCTTCATGTCTTTAATCGTCACGGGTAAGAGGATTGAGCGCGGGTTTCCGGCCATAGGTGCAACCCTTATCACTCTTCGCTGGGGTGCAACCGACTCCACAGGTTTTGAGTAAACTTTTGTGGGTTGCGGATTTATAACCTGGACGTTAGTCACTTTAACGGGCTTCTGAGGCTGGGCTTTCACTACTAATTGTGGTTTTTGTACATTGTTCACGGGTATTCTGATAGAGGGCTTTTGCACTTTCGGTTGGACAACGACTTGCGGGGTTTGGGAGAGACGGCGTTTTCTGTTACCTTTACCTAAAACAATTACGTCATATATTCTAAAAAAATCCTTTCAAAAACTTTCATATAATTTCCTTTGTTAACGAATATATTAATTAAATCGAGTAAGTTGCCACAGAAGAAATAACTAACGTACTAACATATTCATGCACACACAATTTAGATTGACATAAGATAAACTATTTTCGACACGATCGAAGTTTGGAGTCACGATCAACAGATTGAGGAAAACTTTCACATCGGCCATGGCCCGAAAACTAATAACGTCTCTAAATAATATATTAGTCTCGGGACGGAAGCTCTTCACAAAGTTTAATCCCCAGACCCATTATCTGCTGAACATCTATGTACATAATGTCATGTCCTATGTACATAACGTATTGAGTAAAAAATCCGTCACAAAATCATATGTTAGTCGAGAAGGTACCTATTTAAATGACTGACTCTAAATTTAAAGTAAAAGTTTGAAAAATAAACTTACTACGAGAATACTAAAATTTTTTTTGGCGGCAGAAATAGGTAAGAAGTTGGTATCGCCCCGGACGGACTATAGTATGGTTGTAGCACGAATGGGTCGGCTCGACCGGGGAAGGACCACGCTCTCACAGAATACTAGCGTAAAATGGCAGCTTGACACTGCTGTGTTACGTATGGTAAGTGTAGAGAACCGGAGACCCTTTTTACTGGTAAATGGGCATTCTATCTTAGTCCTCACGGCTGACAACGCATCTGCATTTTGATTAGCAAACGAAGATAGATGTAGATGTCTATGGGCCACAGCAACCACTTACCATCAGGTGGACTGTGTGCTCGTTTGTCACCCTTATTCTATAAAAAAAAATTAAGCAAAAAAACAGTTCTACCACCAGGTAACTTTTAGCTAATCTTTTAAAATGAGTGAGCAGATTAATAAAGCGAAACATCACCAAGAAAAATATTGCTAAGCACCATAATGTTATGAAGATAACATTAGTGTAATATTATTTTTTCGTATTATACAGGGTTATTTTGCAATAACCGGCCAAATTTGCAGGGAAGGTTCTGAATAAGTAATATAGGCAAAATGGTGAAGAAATATTAATTTAAAAAAATCTCTCTTTTATGAATACGAATACGATTGAAACCTACTATTCGGCGAATAAGAATATCTCGTCATGGTAATAAAAAACTAATTTATTTGATGATTTTATATTGTTCTAATAATTAAAATTTACAATAGGCATATTATGTTTATTTAAAAAAAAACATAAAATTTGTAGATTTTTTGGTTTTAGGCGATTTCTTTTTTCAGTTTGGATGTTCCCAGCCATTGAAAAAATCTTTCCGAGGCGACTGTTCATAGATTCAGTGAAAAATATTTTTGCCAAAACACACGTATTTTTTACGCGCCGACGACGCGCGTTATCCAAGTCCGCCAGTAATTAGAGACGTACAAAAATATTACTTTTTAAATATTCGTGATCAGTATTCGCCGAAAACGAATATTCGGTAAATGTCTATTATTCGGCGAATACGAATATTCGTATTCGTTGCATCACTAGTTGTAATGCATTATTTTAACTGATTTTACTGCGCACGCCCACATTTGTAAGTGTCGATCGGGAGGCAAACACTTTGTTGCCCATAAATCACAATCAATTTGGGTTAATTTCAAATAAAAGTAGAAACCTTATTTTCTCGTATTTGAAAAAAACTGCAATAACAATAACTTAAGTTTAAAATTTGGCTACTTTTTAAAAAATAAACCTGTATAATATTTTGCTTTGGGCCACCCCAGCCATATTTTAACCTACTGGCAATCACATTTTTCTCTAGCGACGAAAAAAATGTACTCAGTAAGATACTCATTTATAATTTATATCGCTCTCCTAAAACTTTAAGAGGCATTATGGACATAATTGTTCGCCATTGTTTGCATCCCATTTTAATTTTTTTATGGATCAACATCAGAAGACAGTTAAGTAGATTTTCGTAAAAAAATAAAAAAGGCTGCTTAAATCAGTATGAGAATGTCGTTATCTGCCGGCAACAAATATTTTTTCCGCACGTTTAATAAATTCCCTTTACAAAACAAGATTGTGTCTTGTGAATACAAAATGTAAATGCGATGAATCAGAAGCAATAACGTGGCTATCACTGAATCGCAATATCGTTGGGCTGTTGCGAAATTGAGAACTCGTATAGATACCTTTATTTTACGCAAGTATTACTTAAAAAGGAAATTGTTATAGAGTATTAAATATTTTATAAACGATAAAAACAATGAAATAGATATTACAAACATTACATTACGGGCTAATACTAGTATTTCCAGACAAAAACTATTTATTTTCTACAATATCTATTAAGAAAGTAATGTCAGTTCTTATAACTGATCCCAGATTTACTAAAATACATCACAATAGCATTTCGTTTTATAGTCTGTATGCCTTCTGGATTGGCATACACAACAATAATATTTGCTAATGCAATCAACCCGTCCAGGCGCAATTAAGATTTAAGTCTAATACCTACATTGACGCATTCAAATTTCATTACTATGTGTGCGGATAAAGAAGATACTGTGAAAAGGAATCTTTGTATGATAATAATTACTATTAATTCTTTACGAAACTTGATCGCTACCACGCTGTTTTTAAATGTTTTCATAACAATTGTATAAATATTATTGTGTAAATTAGCGTTTAAAAAACCAGTAGTAAAAGTAAGAAATGACTCAATAATAATTACATGTAATCTATACTATATTAAATAAAAATGATTCTATTCTATACACCCTATGAAGATGTCTATGGGGGAGGGAGGCCTATGATTAAAAGTGGACTTTTGATAGACTGTAACGGTGACAGTAAACGAGATGTTTATACCACCTATCATCTAATAGAAGCCATGTTAGCTTTCTAGAATTTTCCATAAACGCCTATTACGAAACATGAGTATTATTTTTTATTGAACAAGCATTATATCTGTATGGCTACAATATGATCGCATAAAGTCATGTCATTTATTTAAGTTTAAGGTTATGTACCAGTTACTGTTTTAGTGTGTACATAATATGAATTACTTAGTCGTAATATTACAATAACAGTAGACATCTGAGTAAACACATCGACTCACCGGGGCTTTGGAATGTATTTTTATTTAAGAATCCGGGCACGACGTTCTGTTCAAAGTCTAGCATATCGATAGCTTCTTCGACTGACTCGATGGAACTGTTCGATACCTCGTTGCTGTCCTGGATGATCACATCCTGACCATTCTCCGGGCTCATAGGCTTAAGGGCTGGTTGTACTACTTCTTCATCGCAAGAGTTTTGTATGAGGAATGGCGAAAGTTGCTGCTCGAAGTCACTGCAACAAAACGTAAATATACATCACGAAATTACATATCTGTAAGTACACAGTTTGAGGTCGAATGATCATGACTAAAAACAATCATAATTATAACTTTTAACAAAAAGTAATAACCAACTTCAAATTGCAAAAAAAAAGAAGTTATTTATTTTCTACTCTTAGGGGTGGAATTTCTTTTCCAAATTTATATGGCACCATCCTTGAAATAGAAGAATAACTTATTTAATAAAAAAAAAACATCAAAATCAGTTCACAATCTGCAATGATATCGCGTAACACAAATACAAAAAAAAACATACACTCGAATTGAGAACCTCTTCCTTTTTGAAGTCGGTTAAAAAATTGGTTAAGTCGGTCATTTTAATGCAATGATATATATTTTGGTTGGTAAAGCCTTGCGTTTTTTTGTCTTTTAAGGCTGGTCAAATAAGTAACGTTGATATTGTTAATAACGATAAATTGTTTCCAAAACGATCCATAACAAGAGTGACGACTAGTAAGAGATGCAGGCAGTCGATGGAGGCAGGTGGCTCAGGGCAGCGCTTTGCGGTATTCTTTGGGGGAGGCCTACGTTCAGCAGTGGACTTGCCTGTAGGCAGTAATGATGATGACGATGATGATGATGAATAAAAACTATACTTTAATATATTTAAAATTCATGATAAGCATAGGTAGATCCATTAAAGTAAAAATTAAAAATTGTAGGCGTAAAAAACCTAATGGATAAAACAGTAGATTAAAAAATATTCGACTGCGTAAAATATTTACTGAAAAGAGAAAAAAAAATGTATACCCTATGTCAATAAATAAGACGAATCTAACGACACCACTCCATTGTTAAAATGCATGAAGCCTTAACAGCTTTCATTTCAATTATTTTTACTAACGAGGGACTTCTTATACGTGGTAGAGCCATGCTACAGCTATATTATAGTTGTAGCACGACTTGGTCAGATCGACCGGTTTAAGACCACACTCATACAGAATATTCGCGTGAAATAGCAGCTTAAACCCGCTGTGTTTTGTATGCTGAGTGTAGGGAACCGGAGACTCTTTTTACTGGAAACGAGGCATTCCATCTTAGCCTTCAGAGGTGACAACGCATCTTCATTTTGATTGTTAATTGAAGATAAATGTTGACGTCTATGGGCCGCCGCATCCACTTACCATCAGGCGAACTGTGTGCTCGTTTGTCACTATAATTTTATAAAAAAGGCGACAGATTGTGTCAAAGGAATAGACATACATAAATAAGTACACTCGAAAAAATAAAAATACTGTGTGTTTCGTGTGGTATAAAACGTGCCGACTTTGTGGATGCTTCAATAGATTGTATGTGGGTCGGAAGTGCATTTTTTTATAGGATAAGGGTGACAAACGAGCACACAGTCCACCTGATGGTAAGTGGTTGCTGCGGCCCATAGACATCTACATCTATCCTCTTTTACAAATCAAAATGTAGATGCGTTGTCACCCGTGAGGACTAAGATGGAATGCCTCATTTCCAGTAAAAAGGGCCTCCGGCCACCTGCCCTCACCAAGCGAAACGCAGAGGTGAACCTATACTTCACGCTGGTTTTCTGTGAGGTCGTGGTACCACCGTATTATACTAAATAACTACAAGGTGATGGGGTTGTTATAAACTGAGCGGCCAGCCTCCGCAGAGTGTACTTCACCTGAGGATGCCTCGTGTAGAGGCGAAACACATGTCATATTTTCGAGAGTGGTGTGGTAGTGCCTAGTGTGTTGGTGCTGAGGATGGTAGTGCTGGGTCAATCATTGACGGCGACGGGTATAGTGCGCGCGAATGAGGGAGGGTGGGAGGTCCCCTTAAAACTGGGCAGGACACATTTTATTTCTATACGCGGAATTAAGCAAATTAGTTTATAACAACCCCGTTATAATGGATTTCCGCAAAGTGACGCCTGATTCTATTAATTAACTACCAGGTGCACAAATCAAATCATGTATCAAAAAGAAGAAGGTATAAAACTTCTTCTTCATCATCAGCCTGTAAAAGTCCACTAATGAATATGTTTAGAACTTTCCCGTTGTGGTGTCCGTTGTTATAATTTTTAGTATAAAACTGAAGTGCCAATGAACTAACAGTCCACCTGATGGTAAGTGGCTGCTGCAGTCCTTCCACACTTGCAACCCAACTTCAAGCAGTTACAGATGTGCATATACAGCACTGCAAGCATGGCTACTTGGCGACCAAAGTAGGTAAGAGGTTGGTATCTACCCAGACGTACTTTTAGGCAGAAAAAAGCCCCCACGTAGGTCGTGTAAATTTGTCTTAATCACCACGCCTAGCAGGCGGACAGACGTCTCTCACCTTGACGCTGCAATCCGTCGCCAGTGTACGTGTTTTAATTCTGGTGTAAAAAAGATGGTATACCGCCTATAAGATAGTATATCTATCCGAAGCTATAAGATTATTTATTCCTTTACACCCTTGGTTGTAAATCCGTCTTTTGTTATGTAATTTGTTTATTTGTTTGTGGTGTACAATAAAGCATATTCATTCATTCATTCTTTTTCGATTTTTACATAGCCGTCTCTAATGACACTCAGTGAACGAAATGGCCGCCACTGATACCGTGCATTCTATATACATATTTTATAAAATGTGTAAATGCCACCGTACTATGTAAGTTTCTTAAACTTTCCCAATATTTTTTTTATTTTAATTAAGAGCATCGAAAGAAGTTATAGTTAACGCAATGCATAATGCTCACTTTCCCTAAAACGAAAGTGACGAAACGAGTGCTCCTATTTATTTTAGTGAACTCGTATTATTTATATGTATATACAGATTAAATTATAAGCACTGAAATACTTTTTAAATGTGTTTTAGTCGCGATAATGAGTATAACACTAGTTTGTACAAGGTTATAAAATGTAAATTCCTTGTCAGTAATTTTTTGTAAGATTTACTTAACCTACATTTATTATAAATAATCATATAATTCGTCGTAAAATGGAAACATGTTAACACAATTTGTTATGCCGACCGTTATAAATTGCAGTTTCATTTCTCCTCCCGATTTGCCTTATTAAAACGTTTCTAGATTTCTTCTAGGTAAGTGAAAAAATTAAGTCTAAACATGATTCTCTTACCACGGACCACGACAGCCTTTGATTACAGTTGGTCGGCGAATAATTAAGTTAATAAATATAAATAGTTAATATATTCAACAAAAAAATATAGAATTGTTATTGTTACTAAGATCGGGAAAGTGTTTTCGTATTTTATGTAGGGAGCTGGCCCGACTGGTCTGGGATTTAGTTATATCCTGTCCCGTAGATAGCGAGTTAGCGAGACGAGTTTACTGCGAATTCACTCCGGAATTATTTACAGTGCAATTTTTTTTATATGATAAGGGTGACAAACGAGCACACAGTCCACCTGATGGTAAGTGGTTGCTGTGGCCCGTAGACGTCTACATCTATCCTCTATTACAAATCAAAATGTAGATGCGTTGTCACCCGTGAGGACTAAGATGGAATGCCTCATTTCCAGTAAAAAGGGCCTCCGGCCACCTGCACTCACCAAGCGAAACGCAGAGGTAAACCTCTACTTCACGCTGGTATTCTGTGAGGTCGTGGTACTACCCCGGTTCGAGCCGGCCCATCCGTGCGACAGCAAAAGCTGCCGCGTGGCTCTACCACTGTCATATATATATATATATATATATAAATTTATTCCAGATTTTGACATTTTCTTTTATGGTATTTATACAACATATAATAATATATAGTTAATAAGAGTCATTATGGTCTATAAAATAGAATGAGTTAATAATTTGATTGACGCGCTATCCAAAGAATTAACTTTAATTACCACCCTAGTTCCTACTATGAATTAAGGTTTAGCAAAAACAATATGTGAATATGACCTTTATCGGTGAAGTGGTTCAGAAGTAACACTATCTCTTACAAGCCGAGCAAGAAATATCACAAAATACAGTTATAAAAAGATCACATTATTATTAATTTTAAGATCGTGCGAAAAATATCGGAGGATAGTGGTAGGAATAGGATCGTAAAAATCTTTCAATATGTAAACGATGAATCAGACGGAATGCGTGCTTAATTGCCTCGCTCTCGCCTTGTATAAAAATAATATTGTAAAGCGTAGGCAGATTAGGATGCTAGGATGGATTTAAGCGTCTATTGGCCAAATACTCGAAAACTGTTCAATGTTAAGATGCGGTCTCGTGCTGTCTCTATCACATTAAATCAAAGTGACTGTGACACCACGAGACTTAACGACATCTTAAAATTGAGTAGCGTTTAGAGTATTTATGCATATGGGTTTGTGGCGGCGCTGTCATTGCGCCACAAGCGAATCACATCGAAGCCTAAAACGCGCTAACAAAGTTCCGAAGTTAAAGCGGTATATATAGAATAGCTCCGAACTACGGCGGGAGATCTCCAGTGTAGCCGGTGGAAGGAAAAGGACCACAGGTTACAACATTCACTTAGGTAGACTGTGTGATTGTTTGTCATGCTTACTTATATAAAACGTTTACTAGGTAGTACCATTTTTGTCTTGGAGTCAGTCTAGATAGTTACCACCCTTCATTTTTTTGCCATCAAGCATTAATGCGAGTAATTCTCTGTTTCGATCTAAAGGGTATACGGAGGGTGTATGTATCTAATAATTAGATGCCTTATGAGGTATACCATCTTAGTCCTAAGAGTGACAACAATCTGTAGTCTTCTTTGTGTCTATAAGCTGCAGTAGCCACTTAACCATCAGGCGGACATCATTTGTCGCTTCAATTAAAAAAAAATTGGTCTAGTTAAAAATAGTTTCGTCAATATAATTATAGTAGTTTTAGTAAAAGTGAATAAAAGTTATCAAGAAAAAATACAACGTAAACGAGTGAATTTAAAAAAAATATAGATTACCATGTCTTTTCATCATATTCTTGCATTGTCATCCGAATTTGAGCTCTGTTCAAAATATCAAGTTTCCAGTTCATCGGGAAGTTAATTTAAAATCAATTACTAAATTCCACTCGGAACGATGCAACAAGATAGACAAGAAAGTGACTTAATAAAAACGTGGTAAAATACTGTAATAACAACTCAAGAAAACAGAGGCTATTCCATGCCGAGTGACCTTCTTGGATAGATGATAATACAATGTATTTATCGATAAACTGATTACTAAAACTAGAACGTGCTGTTATCACGTCCTACGTAGTATATTTAGTTTTCCAATACTTTAAAAGTCATGCCTACTTACATGCATTATTTATTTTTAACTTATCTATATTATCATAACTTTACTATCAAATTACGTCTGTATTTAAAACAAAATATGGTAAGGTGATGAGAGGGCAACTGTTATATGCAATTAGTATGTTCGGAGTTCGAATAGTGTTGCTAATACCCGATTTATTTATGAACTTTCATATTGTTATAGATCCGATATTTAAAATTAAAAATTTCAATATATTATATCTACGTTCAAGTACTGTAAGTATTTATTCTGTGACGTGAGTTAACTTTTTGCCTTGTATATCTAAAAACTAAATGGTGACATCCTCTTCGAAGTAATTGCATAAGTAATTATTGTTTAGGTTTTCCACCAAAATCGATTCCATAGTTTCTATACTTTATTAAATGCTTATAAGTGTATATTTTACGGTTGTACAAAAAAATAATAATTTTTGTCTATGTTTGTTTCAACCAAACTCCGAAATGGCAGGACTTTCATTAGCAGACAGCTGATGCTATAAGGAGTAACTTATACTACTATTATTTTAGAAATACAATTAAAGTTCCGCGCTAAAAATTAAAACCCATGAAATCCAATCGTAACAAGTTCCACGCGGACGTAGTTGCGGGGAACACCAAGTTAAACAAAAAAAAAACTTACAATTTACAAGTAGTGCCGTATTGTTCTCACACTTATTTTATTATAATTTTCAGATTTGGGTACAGTTATAAAAACTTCACGTGTCCTCGAAATATTTTATTACGTGGACACGCAGTACTACTCACGATTTTTTCTTCACTGTCGACCAGCACATTAAAACTGCAATTAACAATTTAATTGCTAGCGTACTAGAAATTTATTGCAAGAACTTAGGTTTTCAGCTACTACAGCTCTAATTATATTAATAACTAGCTGTCCCCCGCGACTGGAATTTACAACGATTTCATGGGTTTTAATTTTTTTGTACGGAACCCTAATTATTTTTCTATAATAAAATAATCCTAAGTTACTCCTTATAACATCAGCTATCTGCCAGTGAAAGTCCCATCAAAATCGGTGAGGCCGTTTCGAAGATTAAAGAGAAAAAAATAATGTTTTTTTTTGTTATTAGTACCGTATATACTTTCATATGCATTTAGTAAAAAGCTGTTATTTTAACATTACAAAGAGATACTTCAATTTTATTTATTTGTATAGATGTATATATTATTTATTCAATCATTATAACCTTCCAAAAGTCTGATGCTAAACATAGGCCTTCCCCATTGTTTGCCTCCTGTGAGGCAATCTATGGGGATATTACGTGGTAGAGTCATGCTGCAGCTATATTACTGGTATAGTTGTAGCACGAATGGGTCGGCTCGACCGGGGAAGGACCACGCTCTCACAGAATACCAGCGTAAAATAGCAGCTAAACACTGCTGTGTTTCGTATGGTGAGTGAAAAGAGGCATCCCATCTTAGTCCTCACGAGTGATAAAGCATCAGCATTTTGATTCTTTATTGAGGATATATGTACATGTCTATGGGTCACAGCAACCACTTACCATCAGGTGGACTGTGTGCTCGTTTATCACCCTAATTCTACAAAAAAAAGGAATATTTAACATGGTCGCAATGCTTGGTACTTGGTAGACTTGATCGATCTGATAGCGGGACGATATGGGGCAGTGAATTCCCTCACGCCGCCATTACGCGGATATCTTCTAATATATAAACATTAATGTTCGTTTGTTCGTATTTTGTGCGATGCCATACCGTTCATCAGATTGCTCTAAAACTATCAACTTATTGCTTGCACTTGCGCTTAGGTTATAAGCATACTACAATTAACTTACAGTAGATGGCGCGTCTATCGTACCGATTAATTTATTTGAAAGTAATATAACATTCAACTTCAAGGAATGTATTAATTTCTTCCAAATTTAAAACGATATTATCACAATTATTTCACCCGCGGCAGCAAACGCGTCGGGTAACCATCTAGTTAAATACATAAATTATTTTTTTAAATTGACAATGTTCGTTGGCGATTTTCATTATACCGAAAGCTATCAATTACGCGGAGGATAATATGGGGCCAGAAGGCAAGAGTGAAAAGGCTTTTGTTAAGCAAGTCAGTGCGCTTTACTATTTTCGGCCGCACCATCGTCTAGCATTAGGTGGAGTTGTACACAAGAACTGGCTTATAATAGTTAAAACTACACATGGGACGAGTACTCGGTTTGGATTCGGTACTCGGCGGATTCGGCCTTATTTTAGGGTTCGGCCGAGCACCGAGTATTAACGGCCGAGTACAGAGTACTCGACCTTAATTATATTCCAGAGAAAAATAGACAAAAAGCCAGTTTTTATGATTATTATTATATTAGACACATTAAAACATCAGGAACATGAGAAGCAGTAGAAGTATTTAGAACGTACACAAGGATCTTTAATAGAAATTATTATTAATATTTAAAATTAATATTAATATTTAAAATTTAATAGAGGAAGATTGTGATGCAAAAACACTAGTTTTTCGGTCCTATTTGGGTCTTGTTTGTAAGGGAAATAACCGCACGCCGCCCGCTACCGCGTTTTTTTTTAAAGCCGAGTATTCGGCAGAGTACTCGGTCCAATCTAGGCCGAGTACTCGGCGAATCACTACTCGTTCCTTGTCTAGTTAAAACATAAAAGCCAATACAGACGTAAGATAGGAAAATGTATTTTACACGTACTTAATACTTATTCGCCTCTGACACAATACTTTTGCCATAAGGTAGGACATCGGTTATGATGCAATATCAATGACTTTAACAGCACATTACAGTCCACTGTTGGACAAGAGACTCTCCCATTGTAGGAGTTACTATAATTTATAATCGTCACGCTTGACCGGCGGATGCACTCTACAAAATGAAAACGGAAATCTAAAATACGTATACAACGTCGGCTCGGTAGCGGTGGATAACCTCTTGGCTGCGGCGCTACAAAGCCGCGGATTCGAATCCCGCGCGGGACAAGTGTTTGTATTACCTACAAATACAAAATAGCATAAAGTAGTGTGTAATATTAGTTGGTAGCATTCCTTTTTTGAATAGGAGTGCGTCTGGTTATGTGCCATCCTTTTAACTATTTCTGCCGCCAAAAAGCGGTGCTTGCACAGCTGTTTTATAGCGTAAGTGGCAACGCATCTATAGCTTTCTTTGTTTTTTTTTATAGGATAAGGGTGACAAACGAGCACACAGTCCACCTGATGGTAAGTGGTTGCTGGTGCCCATAGACATCTAGGTACATCTATCCTCTATTACAAATCAAAATGCAGATGCGTTGTCACCCGTGAGGACTAAGATGGAATGCCTCGCTTCCAGTAAAAAGGGTCTCCGGTTCTCTACACTCACCATACGAAACACAGAAATGGTAAGCTGCTATTTTACGCTGGTATTCTGTGAGAGCGTGGTACCTCTTCCCCGGTCGTGCCAATCCATTCGTGCTACAACTATACTACTAATATAGCTGCAGCATGACTCTACCACGTAATTAAAGTAGTATTGAAGCTGGCTGTAGGTGTTCACAGACTACACTAGCTTACCATAAGTTGGACTGTTCAGTTCTCCCTGCATTTTTATAAAAATAAAAAATATTGCACCCTTATACTCTATTCTAATATGTCGACCGCATAACATAGTCAATACATTTTTGTAATACTTAATCCACAGTTCAATCATATGATTTGTTATTCTGATCGTGTGCAAAGTGTAGATGTTTGCACCTATAGAATTGTTTAATAGACACAGCAATTCATTGACCCTAAGTTGTGTCATAACTTTGATTATTTAATTTATAATTATATCCTTATTTTAAAAGAAGCGCGAGAGCAGAATAAATACTGTAGAAATGCGGATCATTAAGGAGTATGTAGAGGTGACACTGAATGACAGAGTGAGAAAATGTGTTATAGGAGTAAAGTGAGGTTTGTGAGGTGTTATGACTGGGATTAAGAAAGGTATGCTTCGGCCGTTTGGACACGTAGAAAGAATGAATGAGGAAAGAGTGAAAGCAAATTTATGTTACAGAAGTGAATGGCAGTCAGTGAGAGCTAACATATACGGAAGTTAATTGGCCAAATTGGCGATATATTGAAAATGGGCTAAATTAAGAATACTCCTTACCGACAAGCGAATATTCGTATGTATATATACGTGAAGGAGAAGACCTGCGTCAAGATCCTGTCAAATGGAAGTACATAGTCTCTGTGTACCCTTCTGGGTGACAGGCGTGTGTTAATATGTATGCTTATATTATTCTCATTAATGTATATTATGATGTTTAGCAACTTCACCAATAAATATAATGATTATGTAATATACCTATACAATAATATATTTGTTTTGTCGACGAAGGAAAAATATGGTTTATAATTTCGTAGATGTTACTGTAGGCAAGTTATAAACAAATTCTATACCAGGCCAAAAGGACTCATATATATTCACAATTATTATGTTGGCTCGATAACTGAAAGCACTGTGTTGCAGTTGTTAATAAATTCTATATTTATACAGTAAAAAGTCTGGAGTGAAACTCATCTCGCCACCTGGTAAGGGCAGAACGCAGTAATACCGGATCAACTAGTACCAATAGAACAAGAACACTGTAAAATCTTATAAATCAAGCAATTTCTCCGCCTTTTTATCCTATAACGTTGTTCAATAAAATTAAAAAAAAATTCTCACTTTGGCACTTAAATCAATTGTTAACGGTAATAAAAATTCTGAATACAAAATGCCTACCAACTACTTACATAAGACGAAAAAAATTTTGAAAAGTAAAAACATAACAAAATGTAAAGAACAAAGAATGTCCTCAAAGCCACCTGACTTAATATATGCATTGAATCTAAAATTGTCGTCAATCTGTAAACCCTCATACCTAAAGCTTATTATTAAAAAAATATATATACCCTATTCAATAAAAAAAGATTTATCAAAATCGGACTACTCAGTAAAAAGTTATGCCTTGTCATACATAAAAAAAATATACACGTCGACTTGAGAACCTCCGTTTTTTCGTCGGTTAAAAAAATAATACATGTGTATGTCATGTAGTGGCAGTTCAACATAATTTACTACCCAGGCGTCAGAGGGAAACTGAAGCAGGAGATGGAGAGCAGTAACTTTCTAATGACAACTGAAAATAATAAAGAGCTGTCATTGCTAATCCACCTGCCAAACATGGCAACTATGGCAAAATGATTATGTTAAATAATTATTTATTCAATCATTATAACCTCTCAAAAGTCCGATGCTAAACATAGACCTTCCCCATAGATTGCCTCATAATATATATTTAAAGAATATTTGACATAATTGCCATGCTATATTGATAACAACAAATAAACAGTAAATAGTTTTAGATATAAGTTATTATCTTTATATTTATTTTTAATATAACTTGTTACATTCCAAACATTTGTACTTATAGTTCTTTTAATACATAGATACCTAATTAATAATTTATTTTAAATCATTATTATTCTTATTTTAATAAATACGTTGTTTTATCTATTATTTTTTTTTTAATTTTTATCACTAACCCACATAATGACAAAACTAAATACACTATCGATAACGCTTATCGACAACAATAATGCGCATCACTATGCTCGCTCCCTAAGGCCCGTGAGTGGGAGAGAGAGCGAAATACTGCGATGATTTATGACCCAAACTGCAGGGATAAAATAATTCTAGTATAGGCAGACATGCTTTGTCGTCTTTTACGACAACGATCCGTTAACGGGACAATATGGGCTACGAATGTTATAGGCATAGTAGAATTAACTTACAGTAGGTGAGACAATCTATAGGGGAGGCCTATGTTCAGCAGAGAACTTCGATAGGCTATAATGATGATGAATGATGATGATGATATTAACAATAAAAAATGTAAATCACATGAAGTCTTTAAGTTAGAAATATTGACTAATATTCTAAAGTATAGTAAAATGGGAATCAACTCACAATTCAGCTTGATCACTTGATAATCCACTGTCAGAACAAGAGCTACTGAGCCCTTCAGGTTGTGATCCATAGTCCGCTCCCAAGTTTAAATCGGGCAGCGCTTCCTCCAAAAAGTTGAATGATCCCTGATCCAGAGAGAAAATATTCTCCAGGAGGTCATCTGATGCCTGCCAGGAATCAGACTGCAAGAATGTTTTTTTTATTAGAACACAAAACAAAACTGCATGCAATTGTTATTCTTCAGAAGTCTAAATAGAACAACTGCTGCTGGAAATAAATTGCTCTTATTAGGAAAGATTTGCCTTAAACGCCATGCTTGGCAGGAGTAAAAAAAAAATTCAAAGACATGTAAAGTTCGCCAACACGCATTGGGGCACCACGGCGGACATTCCTTGCTCTAAAACCCTCTCAGAAATGAGGGGATGGCTATTATACCCTGTAGTGGGATGTATATAGGCTGTAACTTTATAATAGTATCAGAAATATTGCAACTTTGAATAGTAATTGTTATATCACTTTTCTAAAACTTACTCTATAAACATTAACAACAATTAAATTTCAACAATGACAATAATTTCAAATGAAATACAAAAATATTAATAAAAACAGAAATACAAAGCGATAAAGAAATTATTCCAGAATTAAAAACAAATGTTTTTTAAAACCTAAGTGACAATCCAACTCACAGTCCACCTGATGACAAGTGGCTACTGTAGCTGCATTCCATAGACACTTTTTTTTTATAGGATAGGGTGATAAACGAGCACACAGACCACCTGATGGTAAGTGGTTGCTGTGACCCATAGACATCTACATCTATCCTCGTTTGCAAATCAAAATGCAGATGCGTTGTCACCCGTGTGAACTAAGATGGAATGCCTCTTTTCCAGTAAAATGGGTCTCCGGTTCTCTACACTCACCATTCTCACTTTAATGAAAGAAGGCTACAGATGCAGACAGAAGCTCACACCCTGTAACTACACTGACTCTCTTTTCTTTTTTTTTTTTATAGGATAAGGGTGACAAACGAGCACACAGTCCACCTGATGGTAAGTGGTTGCTGCGGCCCATAGACATCTACATCTATCCTCGTTTGCGAATCAAAATGCAGACGCGCTGTCACCAGTGAGGACTAAGATGGAATGCCTCATTTCCAGCAAAAAGGGCCTCCGGCCACCTGCACTCACCAAGCGAGACGCAGAGGTACACCTCTACTTCACGCTGGTTTTCTGTGAGGTCGTGGTACCACCCCGGTTCGAGCCGGCCCATCCGTGCGACAGCAAAAGCTGCCGCCTGGCTCTACCACTGTTAAATGAAATTGTATAAAAAATGAATAAAAATCTCTATACCCTTCACACTGGAACACAACAGTGCTAGCACTGCTATTTGGTGGCAGAAATAGGTAAGATAGTGGCTACCCTGATGGACTCCTGGCAGAAAAAGTGTTTTACACTTGGTAAAAATTGATGAAAAATAAACATATAATGGTAAGAATTCAAAGAAAATTCAAAAAAAAGAAGAAAGTGTTGCTTTCACATATTCAAAATTATAAATATCTTGAGAATGTCTTTTATACGCTTCACACTTAAACGGCATAGAAGACTGTTTGCTAGTGCAGAGCTTTTCATATTTATTATCTTAACAGTGGTAGAGCCAGGCGGCAGCTCTTGCTGTAGCACGGATACGCCAACTTGAACCGGGGTGGTACCACAACCTCACAGAATACGAGCGTGAAGTAGAGGTTTGGTGACCGGAGGCCCTTTTTTACTGGAAATGAGGCATGGGATGGACCTAGTCCTCACGGGTGAAAACGCATCTGCATTTTGATTTGTAATAGAGGATAGATGTAGATGTCTATGGGCCGCAGCAAACACTTACCATCAGGTGGACTGTGTGCTCGTTTTTCACACTTATCCTATAAAAAAAATTTAAGGACTGTAAATTGACCCTATAGTGGGGGTGTAATAATATCTACTACTCATTATCGTCCAAGTGTTGTAAGAGGCAACAGAAGGAAACACACCAGGGGATGGGCAGCAGCTTCTTATAATAACGAAAAAATAAAATACTGTGGTTGCCGGTGTGCCCGCTTAGCGTGGCAACTACGACAAATATCCCCCCTGTGAGGTAATCTATGATAGAGTCTTATGTTCAGCAGTGGACTTTTGATAAGAAGTAACAGAGCGGATTGTACTATTGCTCTTTAACTGTAAAAAGTTTACAATTCATGAGTTACCACCAAATTACACAAGTAACTTAACAATCAGTGTAATAGCCTATTACTAAACATATGATACTAATATTAAATTTATTTAGCTCATATCTCTTCTATTAACTCTTTCTTATCAGATAAAATTTAACTAATCAGCAGTGTAACTAGTTTAAGTGTAATTTTTTGTTTATTTGTGTTTGTGTTGTTTTGATGTAATCCATACACATAATATCTGTTATTACTTTTCCCTGTAACATAAATTTAAATAAATCAAACAGATTTTTTATTAATTTTGTAGGTTCATAATCCTCAAAAAATAATCTATGAAATCCAGTTTTACATGAGAAAATTATTAGGTTAGTGCTTTATTCTTTACTGTTTATATATCTATCTATGATAACAATTTCTTTTTTGGTCTTTTTCACCATAGAGTTTTTATTAAGTAAGTCACAGGCACATCTCATCAACTAATTGCTAAATATAATAATGTACTTAATTTATTTTATAGTTCATACCATTATGGTAATTGTTGTTAATATTGTTGCTACATCATGTATGTTGCACATCAATAGTGTACATTTATAAATGATAGTAATTAAATTCTATAAAAAATTCTTAATTTAATTACAACATTATATGCTTGAATTTTTTTGTAGTGATTTCTTGTTATTTTTATAGAATTTTTTTTAATTAAATTAATTATTAACTAATGAATTATTGATTCATATTTAATAAACCTAAGTACCTTATTACTAATTTATTTATTTTATATAGATTATGGAATTTTGGAATGTTATGTATCATAGTTATAAAAAATATAATAATACCTTTCAATTGCTCTTACAATTGGCTAAAGAGAAAGGTGCAACCAAAACTAAAATTTTGTAACAGTAACCAATACATATTATAAAATTTATCTAAATTCTATTCTCTTCTGTCCGAATATATGTTCGCACTAATCTTAGAAAACACGGTGGGGATTTACATCTGGTTTTCATCAATAGACAAACTGGTATACATTTGTAGGTTAGGTATACAAATTATAATAAATTTTTGCAAATTAGCTGTTATGATGATATTCATTGATTATATCATTAAAAATGTCTACTAAAAACTCATGGCATGCACAGCGTAAACCATTAAAGGTTATGAAAACAATATTTGGTGGGATTGTTCCCATCAGCATTCTAAAGAAAAGTCTACGATTCTATATTATATTACTATCTATTAAGATTAACATACAACTAAAAAGAATACATATAGCAAGACTTCAGTTTATGTGAGCCTTTTGTAGAACAGGGTACAATTCCTTAACAAATTAATCATTGTTTTAAGAATTTCATCTAGATTAAAACATTTTAAAATAGTATTTTTCCATATGCAAATGATACACATTTATAACTGTTTATTTTAATTTTATTTTTAATAAAAAAATATATAGATTTTTTTCCCTAAAGTTTACATAATCCCTTGCAGGTTTGTGTGCAACTCTGAGTTCATTGCTCTTGCATGCTTAAGATATATGACATCACCTCGAATTAGTTGGTAAGGTACTCTAGCTAAGACATTCTCAACAACTTTAACTTGATGCCCATTGCCAGTGACAGCTGAGCTTCACAGTTTCTATCAATAAGATAGTTACATAGGTTTACTCAGTTGTTTAAGGTTTACTTGGTCCTTTGTAAATGACTCATGCAAATTTTATTTTTAGTTCGCTAGATGTATTTATAATATACCTTTTTAAAGGTTTACTTAATGAATTTAAAATTTGCTTATATTCAAAGTATTAGATATCCTCCGAGCTGATGAAATTTACTTGAAGCATTGTTTCATCTAACATATTTGAATGATACATACAAATTAATCAGTTTAAGACAAATCGTCGGTTAAATGTAAGTTGTAAATTGTAACATTACCTCGAATAGTGACAAGAGATCCAGTTTTTTATCCATTTTGAACTTTTATTGACATTGATATTTTACCACTAATACACAAACACAGATAATACACTTCTAATATGTAAATAAAGGAAATTATAATAGTGAGAGAAGAAAGTGATGACACACTCCAATTGGATAACTAGTATATAACCAGTCCTGTTATGTTAGGTGTTATGTAGTGAAAAATATTAGCTGGCATATGGAATTATCGCCGACCGCATGGTGCTTAGCTGGCACTTGATCACTGCTGTTTACGTTGCGCTGAACTCAATTGATATGCTGATATGATTCACTGACAACTGCCTTGAGTTACTTTAATTAGTGTATCCCTATTTCCCAACAGGTGATTTGTTAATTAGATAAGGAATGACCGGGGACGCATTAAAAATACCGGCGAGCTAGCCACGTCCAATCCGAAAACGAAATGAATGTATAACGGTAAAAGTAGGAACGTAAGCCCACGAAAGCTGTTCAACGAGGTCTGTTCGTCACGTCGAGCGTTCATTGCTACACGGTGTATCTAATATATAGCTCGAGCATTTACAAATTCGATCATTTCTTCGGTAGCGCTCTCATAACAAGAATGTAAAAATACGTTATCAATTTAGTATTGTAGTGTGTAATGTCCTTGCAAATGTTTGTGATACGAACCAATAATCCCTCCTGTTGATAAATGTCCATTTTGTCAGTATTTTTTATTTACGCAGTCAAGATCCTGATTACTTGTTGATAGATATTCCAAGATTTTATTCATATCGTAATTTACAAGTCATTTTGTTTTGTAAGGTTCTACTAAGTTATCAGATACTTGGATATTGTTGAACTTTCACTTATTTTTTGAACTCATTGTTATTACACATTGACAGAAATATGTACTTTGTGTGTTATATTAACATTATTTACAATGAAATATCAATTTATAAAAAATATACACAACATGAATTAATTATTAACATGACATTTCTATACAACTTCCAACGTGGAAATAGTGACGTCATAAAAGTAGGACACTTTTCATGATGTGATTGGTGGGTTGTTGTCGATAAAGATTAAGTAGTAGAGAATTACGCCATCTATACGTAATGGTCGGAAGTAATTAACGTTGAAGCAGTCGACCGTGCAAATAAGCGAAAATAAAATCACAGAAATTAATAAAATAATATTGAAACAATATACAATATTTTATTATATACAATATTAAAACTATAATAATATAAAGTAGTAACTTAATTATCATACAGTCCTACTCCTCTCGGTATCGTGCCAAGAACGCTAGTTGCGTTTTCCCGGTGAATGGCTATCTATACTTAGCCTTTGAGCGAGAAAAGAACTAGCCCCCATATCACTAGCAGCAACGACCAGCCGCAGATGGAGTTCCTTTAGGAACTTCACCGCATGTGGACCCCATGGACCGATAGTCTCTACAGCAAATGGCACAAATATGTAGTCATCACTCAAAAACTCATATTTGCGCCACTTAGTCAGTTCAGCTGCCTATGATGCAGCCCCGGATTTAAACAAGGTACCTCTTAGTAGCATCCCACACTAAGGCTTTACCTTTGTGAAAACCTACCATCACTTTTCTTACATGAAAGTCTGTAGAGCCCAAACTATAACCCCAACAAATAATGCGTTGAGTGCATTGACGTAAATTGACAGCTAATATTTATATTTTCAACCTGTTTTTTCATTAATGAATAACAATTAATACGTTGACGAATGGAAAGCCGTTAAAATAAACGTTTATTGATTCAACGCCCACTTCTAAGCGAAAAACTATCAATGATTATTATTGATTAGCAAGTGATTAACAATTAGTTGTCGATAAGTAATCACAATGTTTTAGCTACAATAGTTACTTAGTTAAAGGATGCATATTAAATTTCTTTTAATTATGCTTTACAGTAAATACTTTACCTAAATAGGTGAATCGAGTCCTGGACTTTGATGTACTTAGAGATTCAATGAAAATAAAAATGTAGATAAATGTTTTCTTACTTACTTAAGTAGGTAAGTGATAGAGTAAGCAAGGGACGCCTAGACGGAAATTTATGGATTAAATTGGACAAAAGACATTAAACATTAACTTTCAGAAGAATATAAAAATAAAATATTCTTGTGCCTGTTAGCCAGAGTGGCAGGCAGAGACTACTGACTTCCATTTGGCACTACACATTTATATAAAAGTATGATATACTAGTTCAAGCATTGTATACTTTCTGCTTATTTTTATGATGAGCATGCTTTGGATTCCAAATGACGGGCTGACTATGGTACAGCTCCAAAAACATCATAACTTTATTGTAGGTCCAGTCCATTGTGATTATGTTGCTTTTTTATAGTATAGGATAACAAACGAGCACACAGTCTACATGATGGTAAGTGGTTGCTGTAGCCCATAGACATCTATATTTATCCACAATTTAGAATCTATTATTTAATTAGGGGGATAAGTCGCTCGCGTCCGTAGGCTACGACCACCTAATCCTAGACCCACCCTACACGTGTCCCCCGGGTGGTGCTAAAGGAGCGACAAAGCCGGTAGAATAGACTCGGCTCCTCGCCGTATGGTAGCGGCGTGAAATCTACCACCCCTTAGATCGCACCATGAGCCAAGAAGTGAAAGAAATGGCCCCGAGTTCCCGGCGCCCCTTTAATGGGGCAGGGGTGCGAAGAATCTCCGGGAGAAAAACCAGCGACGAGGTTCGACACCCGTCACGTTCTGTCTCCCGGAGGGGCGAAAAGTGGATTGCGGAGGCCCGTCTGGCTACGCTGAATGTATGTGGAGCAATCAATGATAAGATGGATGAAGTATGCGAAATGATGAATGATAGAGGAATAGATGTGTTATGTGTAAACGAGACGAAACGAAAGGGAAGCGATGTCACTGCACATGGCATGTATACCGCTTACTGGTCTGGAGTAGACGAGACCGAGCGGGCATGCCAGGGAGTCGGTGTCATCCTTTCAGAAAGAATGGGTCAATGTGTGAAAGAGTATGAATGTGTAAGCTCAAGGCTACTGTGGATACGAATGAAAGTGGGCTTAAAGAAGTTGTTTGTGATAGGGGTGTACGCCCCAGATATGTCTAAGCTCACTTACATCCGAGAGCAGTTTTGGGACATGGTAAGGTTGGTGTTAATGAAATGCAAGGAAAATGAAAATATTATTATGTTAGGAGATTTTAATGGAAGGGTTGGGGTGAGGAGGTCTGGTTAAGAAAGGATATTAGGAACGTTTGGTGATGAAAGTATAAATGAGAATGGTGAAGACCTCCTCACCGTATGTGTGGAAAAGAATATTTTTGTGACGAACACTTTCTTTCGTCATAAGAGGATTCACATGTATACATGGGAAAGAGGGGATGATAGAAGCATGATAGATTTCATAATTGTGGATGAAAGAATGAGGAGCTCAGTGTTAGATACAAGGGTTTACCGGGGGTCCAACGTAGGAACGGATCATTACTTGGTCGTATGCCGATTTAATGGTCTATTCAGGCGTTGGCGGCATCGGACATCTGTGTCTACCACTGTGTTAGAGCGTATAAGAATAGAGAGGCTACAAGATGAAGGTGTGAAAGAGAAGTATAAATGTAGACTGAGGGAAAATATAAGTGGTGTGAATGAATTATGTATGAGTGATTTAGACGTGAAGACTGTATGGTATAATGTTAAGAAAGTTTTAGTGGATGCAGCCACCGAAGTATGTGGTGTAAGTAAGAGAAAGAATGAAAGGAAAAGTAATACGTTGTGGTGGGATGATGAGGTACGGATGGAAGTTGAAGCAAAGAAGAGAGCATGGCTAGATTTACTAGCAACCAAAGCTGGTAATTCTAGCGGTATGAATGATGAGATTGAAAGAAAAAAGGCAGATTTTAGACGTATAAATAAAAGAGTAAAAGAAGTCGTTGAAAGGAAAAAGCAAGAAAGGATGGATAAGAATGATAGAAGGATATCTGATAATTTCTAGGCACATATTAAAATGTTCTGGAAACTCGTAAGAACTGCCAGGGGAAATTCGAAACAGCCTAGAATGAATGCTATACGAGACGAGAATGGCTGCATGCTGAATGATGAAGTTTCGAATCTAAAGAGATGGAAGGAATACTTTGAAAGCGTGTTTAAGAGTGAAGAGTCGTCTGAAGTAAGTGAAATAGAAATTGCGGAAGAAGTGGAGAGAGGTAGGGAGATAAGTGTAGATGAAATAATGAAAGCAATGAAAAGCATGAAAGCAGGTAAGGCAGCCGGGTATGATAGAATATCACTCGAGATGCTAAGGGCTGGAGAGGGTGTGGTTGCAGGCCTGCTGTGCACCTTGTTTAATTTATGTTGGGAACTAAAGCGAGTACCGGAAGACTGGTGTAAAGCCGTTATAGTCCCAATATATAAGGGAAAGGGCTCACAGCTGGACTGTAAAAACTACCGTGGTATCAGCTTGCTTAGCATTGTGGGTAAACTGTATGCTAAGGTGTTAATTGAAAGAGTTATGGAAGAAACTGATGGAAAAATTTGGGATGTGCAAGCTGGATTTAGAAAGGCAATGGGGTGTACGGACCAAGTCTTTTCCATGCGCATGATTGCGGAGAAGTTTTTGGCCAAACACCAGACAGTTTTTTGTGCGTTCATGGACTTGGAAAAGGCTTATGACAGAGTGGACAGGAATGTGTTATGGCAAACACTGAACTCATTTGGGTTGAGCGCTGGTTTGATACAGGCATTGAGGTCCCTTTATAGGGACTCTAGTGCTTGTGTTAGGATCAACGGGGTCTACTCGGACTGGTTTGGCATACATAAAGGTGTCAGACAGGGATGTGAAGCTTCCCCGTGGCTGTTTAACCTATTTATGGACAGTTGTTTGCAAACTTTGAAAGTTGAAGAATGTGAGTTGAGAATGGGTGAATTAACCGTCAAATGCTTTCTGTACGCCGATGATCAAGTCATATTTGCATTGTCGGCGGTCGAGTTGCAAATGATGGTTACTTTAATGAACTTGTCATTGAAAGAAAGGGGTATGAAAGTGAACGCAAGTAAGACGAAAGTGATGGTTTTTGAAAGAGAAGAGAGTAAAACGTTATGCGAAATAAGAATAGAAGGGGAGTTGATTGAGCAAGTGGATGAGTTTGTATATTTGGGATGTTTATTTAGCAGGGATGGTAGATATGATAAGTATATAGAACGACGAGTGAACGTAGGAAATAGAGTGAATGGGGCTCTACACGCTATTATGAGGAGTCAGAATGTGTCAAATAAGGCACGTATGGCAATTCATAGTGCTGTGTTAGTCCCTACTCTAATGTATGGTAATGAAAGTTGGGTCTGGCAGAAGAAGCATGAGAGTAGTATAAATGCTGTAGACATGCGGTCCTTAAGGAGTATGCTAGGGCTGAATCTAAATGACAGGGTGAGAAATAGTGTGATAAGAGAAAAGTGTGGTTTGCAAGATGACGTTGTGATCATGATTAAAAAAGGAATGCTTCGGTGGTTTGGTCATGTAGAAAGAACGAAAGAGGAAAGAGTGACAAAGCAAATTCATGTTGCAGAAGTGAACGGCAGGGTCGGAAAGGGACGCCCTAGACGAAAGTTTATCGACCAAATCGGCGATACATTAAAAATGGGCCAGATTAGGAGTACCCTTAACCGACGAGTGTGTATGCGTAGGTATATGGATGTGGAGGAAGCGGGAGAGGTGTGTCAGGATCGTGCCAAATGGAAGTCTGTAGTCTCTGCCTACCCCTCTGGGTGACAGACGTGAGTGTTTATATATGTTTATGTAAGAATCTAAATGCAGATGCGTTGTCGCCCCTGAGGACTAAGTTGGAATGCCACATTTCTTTACACTCACCATACGAAACACAGCAGCATTAAGCTGCTATTTTACACTGGTATTCTGTGAGAGCATGATCGTACCCCGGTCGAGCTGACCCATTCGTACTACAACCATAAGATAGCTGCATCGTGGCTCACACGTAAGATAATAATACTAAGAGCACGATAGACCGTTTGCTACGAAATGAACTAATAAACGGCGAATGTGTAAATATTAGTTTAAGAAAACCTTTGTCTCGTGTCCAAAAAACCACTCCCGACGCGAGCGTCACGAGCGAATGACTCGAGGCGAATGACTTTCTTGTAGTTAGTTTAGTTTATCACGGGCTGTTTTCCGTAACTCCACGTCTAAGCCCGTCTTTTGCGTGTGAGCAGGAATATTGTAAATATTCGAGCCATGAAATGTCCCCGAAGAAGTTCAACAGTCCTTTGATGTTGCAAGCAACTTCGGGGAGTGATCCCCGCATGACGAGATGCTTAGCCCTATATGTAGCGACCCCCGTACATTCCAGCAACACTTGAACCGCCGTTTCGTCCTCCCCCAAACGTGCCCTGAACAGGTGACTAGCTGTAAAACCTATAGTAAATAAATGTTTGTTAAAGGAGCCATATACTGTAACAGCATTTGTTGCTATCCTGGCTTGTTCAATCTCATTACGAGCTTGATTATGGGACTGTTTATTTCTGGCAGGGCCTAGCTTGCCTACAAGTCCATTAAATTTTTCCAAAGCTGAGCGTGTTGATTTGTAAACTTTTTCCGTATCAGTGAACGAACGTTACCAAAAAGGATTGGTATGATTGGTTCAGGCCCTATAACGGCCATAGCCGATCCTCTCCTGGCCAGTTCGTCTGCTGCGTTGTTGCCCCTAGATCCCATGTGTCTCTTGATCAATTGCAGAGTTACATTGTTGTGTTTACATAACTCATTTAGTTGTTGATGGGCATTCATATATTAGTCCCGAGCTCACCATATTTAAAATCAGAGCTTGTTGCTGTTGGTCAGATGGAAAAGCCTTTTACATTCCTAGCATCTATTGCTATGGCCGCTTGGATAATATCAAAACATTCTGCCTGAAAGACTGTTGTGAGTACATATGTGGATATTGAGATTTTCCGAGAAAGTTCCAGATTCTACACCTTCAACTGTTTTAGAACCATCCGTGAAAACTCTAAGCTCTTTTAGGTCTAATCCCTCCGGCTGGTTAGTTTCATTTAATTGTATCTTATATTTCTTTGACATTCTTGTATACAGGGTTATTTTTTAAAGTGTAGTCAAATTTTTAAACTTAAGTTCAAATATATATATAAATAATGATATGCCGTTATTGCAGTTTTTGATAATACGAGAAAAGAAGGCTTCTACTTTTATTTGAAATTATCCCAAATTGAATGTGATTTATGGACAACAACGGTTTTGCCTACCGATCGACCTTTATGAATGTGTGAGTGTGCAGTAAAATCAGCACTGATTTTGAATTTAAAAGATAAAAACGACAGAATGTTGTTTACTTATTCAGACCCTTCTCTGCAAATTTGGCCGGTTATTGCAAAATAATCCTGTATACAATGTACCTAATCTGCGCGAATGACGAACCACTGTTTACATAAGTATTCGTGTTCGTGCCACGACGCCGCTCGCCTCGTCACTTGCGCGAATGTGTAAATGAGGCTTTACACATTTCTCTCGCTTCTTTCACATCCATACCATATTCATTCGTCATCGTCGTCGATTAAGTATTTGGTCCATGTCTAATATATCACCAGGGTTGCCAACAGTTAAACTAGCTCTCCATCAGATTCAACTTCTAAGATCACCAAAAAACTACTAACAAAAAGCGATCCTACTCCCATATCCCTTTTTTCACCAAACATATTTTTATTCATTACGAAAGAAAACAATAGGTATATTAGTACACACATAATTGATTACCTTTATTATTACATACTGTGTAACAAAATATTAATTTTCTATGTAAAAAAACCAATCAAACAACAAACAATTAGTAAATCAACAAGTCAACACAAATAATATAACACGGTACCGCAGTGGTTTTGCAATGAGTTCCAGCCCTGAGGGCCGCGGGTTTAAATCCCGCATGGAACAAATTTTTGTGTGGCCTACTAATAATTGTTCTGGGTCTGGATGTTTGGACTTGTAAAATTTATGTATTGTATATTATATGGTATGGTATTATATACAAAATAGTATATAATATCATTGATGTAAGCTGCCCCCAAACACAAGAGAAAATCCAAGTTTAGAGTAAACGCTATTTAAAAAAAATTATTGTTTTATCAACTGCTATTTTAAATTAAATCGTCTTCTTCAGATGAATCATTTCTGTTCACACCGCATCATCAGCTTTCATCATTATCCTTAAAATTGTACCACAACATTCGCATTTTGCCACTTGACCCGTAGAACTTTCAATTACTTGGAGCCAATCTGTTAAATGTGGGTCTTGGAGCCAACCAACAATCCCGAAACGTTTTCGTATACTGTGGTTTCGGTATAAGTGACTTATGAACTCGCGAATAGAGTACGACACTGAGTTTAGTGAGCTACTACTATAATATATTGTACGAGGAATCCTAGCGAATAGTTTAACCACCGGAATGGATCGTCTGACGTCACGTCATGTCCGACGAATCAGTATTGTCTAGTGTCTACACGGTAAAAGTAAATACTTCTGGTATGAACTAGAAATATATTTCAAAACGTATAAGTGGCTTAATGGTTGAGTGATCATTTTGCCACTATTTGAAATTGAATTCTATTAAAACACCAGAACAAACCACCAGCCACTAAAAATAATATTTTTCCACTAGAAGGGAGGTTGAAACCACCAGTTTTAGTGGAATATCCTCAAAGTTGGCAACACTGTATGTCACTAATTTGTTCGATAAATTTCCGTCTAGGTCTAGGGCGCCCATTGCTGACTGTGCCATGCCACTCACTTCTGCAGCATAAAACTTTGTCACTATTTCCTGCTTCATGGAAAAAGCATTACATCTCTTTCTTATTGTATAGCTTAGACTTTAATAGGTATATATGGACTTATGATGGGTTCGCTAATAAGAAGAGTATTATATATTAGAATTTGATATATTTTCCCAACACTAAAACCAAGACACAATGATCATATAAAACATACATTAATTTATTAATGCATTATGAACATTTAAAACTTTATTAACACAGATATTATGTAATAGAAGATTACAATGCGATGTTTGGTAGATGGTAGCTAAAATGGGTCGGCTCGACCGGGAAAACATCACGTCCACGCTCTCATAGAATACCAACGTAAAATACCAGCCTAATACTACTGTGTTGCGTATGACGAGTTTAGAGAACTGGAGACCCTTTTCATTGGAAACGTAGCATTCCATCTCAGTTCTCAGTGATGAAAACCCATCTGTATTTTGATTCTTTACTGAGTGTAAATGTAGTGTATATGGGCCACAGCAACCATTTACCATCACCATCATATAGTCCAATATGCTCGTTTGTCCTATAAAAATTCAGCCTAAATATCGTTATAAATAAAACCTGTTTAGTAATTTTACTATGTGAGTTTATATAAAATTCAAAAAGTTATATTAAGTTAAGCAATACTTACATTCTTATAATAAAAACCGATTGTAAAGGATAAGTTTCCATCATGAAACGTCAATCAAAGTATGGAATAAATTTTGTTGATGAAGACTAGATTAAATGTCGTAATAAATCAGGAGCGAAATTTTCTCGTGTAAATTTCTTTTGACGCACTACGCAATCTTAAAAACTAAATTTGTAGGTACCGCGTCAAGTTAACATAGAGCTCAAATTTCATGATTTCATTGACTCACTAGAATCCACTAGACACTTGTTTAAAATATACTTTTAAATAATATAAACATTTGGATACAATAAATAAAAAAGTTGCAAGTTCTGTTTCATTAAATTGTTTAATATGTGTGACATGTTTAAAATATATACTTCTGTATGTATATACAATAGGTATTTATAACGTGTATATTATATCTCAGACGTATAATATACTTCCCTTTATGTGTATGAGGTGTGTGTATGGAGTTGGGGGTTTAAGTTATTAATAGCGATGTGCGATTGTTACTAACCATGGACATATAAAAAAGACCATTTTTTACATCCATGGGTTTCCGGACAAGTGGGAGTACTTAGTACTCGCTTAATTATGTTTGTAGGTTATTAATAGATGAATTATGTTTGGATCGTTTCTTCAATACGAGCTGTATTGAAGTTGTGCAAGTCTTGCCGCATGCGTTTGGAGATCTGTCTGTTCAGTTGAATGTATGCTGTCAAATCTTCTGTAAACTGCAGCTTCATCTCCCGTCTAACAACCATGAGATATAGAGTGTCATATCATGTCATCTGCGAGTTTTTATGTTCTTCTGCGACGGGTCCTACAGAACCTAGCTCCGACCGCATGGACAGTTTCCTCAAAATTGTCATTTATATCGTCCACTTCATTGCAATCTTTTAGGCACTGAAAACTATTTTGTAACTCGAGCTAAAAGATTTCTGAGCTTTAGATTAGAGCACGAGGGGGACGGAGCATTGACTTCGTTAGACGTTACCTCTCCAACTTAATGTTTAGGTTCAGTGTGGCTCTTACCATTAGGTGATCGCTTCCAGTTTTCACCCTCGCAATTACTGAGAGATCACTAAACAGTTGTCATCTGGTTGTCATAATAAAGTCAATCTCATTTTTTGTCGAACCGCTTTGGGAAGAAAGAGTTCATTATAAAGAGTCCCTTTTTCTCCAAAAAGTCGGCCAGCTGCTGGCCCCTTGGATTCCGTTGCCCTATTACGAATTACGAAGCTCACCATTCTCTCTTGTGCCTAGTTTTGTGTTGAAGTTTCCCATTAACACCGTATAGTGGGTTTTGGAGATATCTCTAGAGATATCCTCATACATTTTTTCTACCTCCTCATCCGGATGTGCTGAGGTTGGTGCGTAAACCTGTATGACCTTCAGCTAATACCGTTTGGTGATTCTAAGTATAAGGTACGCAACCCTCGTCGACACACTCCCAATCATTACAACGTTGTTAACGACAGACTTGTGAACGATAAATTCGACACCACCTTGGGATAGATGGTCGCTCTCCTACTGATAGAACAAGTTGCCGGATTCGAGGATTATCGTGTCCTCTTCGGACCTCGGATAATCCTATAATATTCCAGCGCAACTTGTCTATCTCTTCTTTCAGCTCCAGGAACTTCTCGTCAGTCCTCAGGGTGCGTGCGTTATATATTGCCAGGCCGAGTAGTCGTAAGGGGCAACCAAACCTCCGCCGGAGATTCTTAGCACCCTCTGCCCCGCAGTTACCATGGTCGTCTTTTGCCTCAGTTTCCCTCTGTCGCCTCTAACGACACCCACGGAAAGATATGTGGTAGTAGGTATTCTTACCCGCCACTACACGGGACTTCACTACTTGTGAAACATAAACATTGGAGTTACAAGCGTCGACCCATTTCCCAGGGTCACAGAAGACTTCCACCTCAAACTCTTTCAGAGCCCTACGAAAGCCTTGTAAAGACTGGTATAGGAGATTGCAAAGATAATAAGGCCAAAACTGGTGCAGTGGGCTGTTGGCTCCTTTAAACTATGAAAAGCAAGCGGGATCGATGGAAGAATTCCCATCCAACTACAAAGTGGTACCGGTATCCTTCTTCCTTATCTGGTGAAAATCTACAGAACAAGCTTTGCATGGGAATATATTCCAGAACGATGGATAATTTTCAAAGTTATATTTATTTAAGGCTGGTAGAAAGGACTACGCCTTACCAAAAAGTCCTTTAGACCTATAAGCCTATCCTTCCGTCTTATGACATGGGAAAAGGTTATATATATATATATATATATATATATATATATATATATATATATATATATATATATATATATATGAGATGTAGCTCTAGCTGTCAGGCCCATACGTTACGATCAGCGTGCTTACCGCAGAGACAAATATATGGAAACAGCCCTGATCAGTGTTATAGACAGGGTCGAAAAAGCGCTGAAGGATAAAGAAATAGCTCTTTGTGCCTTTTTAGATATTGAGGGTGCATTCGAGAGTAGGCCCACATCACTGCTGGTTGGGGGCCTGACATCTAAAAATGTTGATCCCACGACCACCAGATGGGTGTAGTCGATGCTCTCAAACAGAAACGTAGAAATAGCACTGCTTCAAACTTTGAGGATGCAACTATGAAAGGCTGTCTTGTCATCTTCTTCATGAAGAAAGTTCTTGTTTCTTCTTTATAATAATCATCGTAATCACCAGCCTTTTTAACTCCACATCTGAACATAGGTAACAACAGTGTTTGTGGTTAGTATAGTTATTGTTTATTATGTAATTATTTATTAATACTGTAAGCGGCTGTTGGATGAAAGCTCCTCTTGTCTCTATCTGTTGAAACTTCTGCTTGTATCGATTTTTCATTTAATTACAGGGCTGGATATACGGGCTCTGATCCTGATTTCCACATAGACGCCATATTTATTTTAATTTCATTAATAATAATAATAATAATCATTTATTGACAGACAACAAAGGCCCGTAAAAAAAAATAATTACTTACAATCAACAAACATTAAAAAAAAATTGAAATAAAACGAAATAATAATGTAATACAAAAATAAATATAAATTAAATAAATGCCATCAAACAAATTAAAACTTACATCTTAACAAAGTAGACCAATATTTGAATATTTCACTACAATTTTGCGTTAAAATTAGTATAATCGTGTTTCCAGATTTGAGAAGATTACTTCTAAATCTGGCCACACGATGTCTTATCAAAGCATCGATATTTATTGATGATCCTAAAATTACATTAAATATTGTAATTTTAGGATCATGGTTTACACAAAAAGTTTTCCGTTCTAATTTAACTTTGTATATTAAATTACGATAGGTACTGTTGATAGGAACGGTATAACTTTAAGTGATTCGAGGATAATAAGAGTTGCGTATGATGCGTTTTCGGAGGAATATCGGGATTAAGGTATGATGGGACGGTTGATTTTTAACAGACTTCGATATAATTAAAAACTAAAAATTTTGTTGAACCGAATTCAATATAAATTATTAAGGATAACTCAAAAACTATTGGTTACACCTGGATTAAATTTATGTGGGACTACAGGAGAAGCATCAGCTATCGAATAAGAAAAGGTAGGTGAACCGATTTTGATGATTCTTTTTATAAAGAATGCATTAGCTTTATATATGTGCTAAGCACCATCAGGTGCTAAATAAAAAAATAAAGATCAAGATCTGACCAGTAGTTTTTGTGTTATACTTAATAATGCGTATTTAATTGACTTCGACTATATTAATGATGTTCTCATTTTATTTATTTTGAAATCAGTTGTAAAGAAAATTAATTTTACCACTTGTCCTTTCAGTTTTTTTTTTAAATCCATTGCGGGCGGGTTTCTTTTCTGTGTTATGTACCTACACGAGCATACGATCGTTACACTTAACCACTACATAACTTAAACCAAAGCGCTTTTGAGTTTAACGCGATACTACTAATTAAATCGATTTCTTTGCGAGAATGTAATGCCGATGATCACATGGCGGGTTGCTTACATTTTTTTTGCGTATTGAATGTCGAGGTTCGCCCTAGGTTAAGAACACTTTTTTTAAGGCGAAGGTAGGTATGTTGAAATTAATAACATATAGGAATAATGTATATGATCTAGGATATTGAAATTAAGGGATTGCGAAGCAATTGAAAACAAAGATGTATAATATAGCTTTTCGTTTTCGCGTCAACAATTAGATTCTTCATCTAGCTACAGCAGCAAGTTATTTATGATTTTCTTAAAGAATCCAACTAATATAGGTACATCTCTATGTATAATTATTCGGCCCTCCATGAGAATGGTAGCAAATGCCGTGAAACAATTATATATTACATACCGCATACATAAAACATAATGCGATCAAGTCCGTAGAATATCAGGTCATAGGCACATAATGCTTTGTTTAGGAAATAAATGTGGAACAAACGTCTAGAATATTAAAAACACTTTTGGCTGCAAATCCAGCAAAAATGACGAACATAGCATAAAATAATAATAAATCTATAATGACAAACGAATAACGTTGAACGGCTTATAATAGACATGCATATATTGAGATATTATATTAATGTAGAGCTAGAGCTAGAGCTCTGTAGAGCTACGTGGTAGAGCCATGCTGCAGCTATATTAGTAGTATGGTTGTAGCACGAATGGGTCGGCTAGACCGGGGAAGGACCACGCTCTCACAGAATACCAGCATAAAATGGCAGCTTGACAATGCTGTGTTTCGTATGGTGAGTGTAGAGAACCGGAGACCCATTTTACTGGAAAAGAGGCATTCCATCTAAGTCCTCACGGGTGACGACGCATCTGCATTTTGATTCTTTATTGAGGATAAATGTAGATTTCTATGGGTCACAGCAATCACTTACCATCAGGTGGACTGTGTACATGCTTGTCACCCTCACTCTAAATAAAAAAAAACAACAACAGTGGGACGTATTTATTTATTTATTTAAGCCTTTATTTCCCAAAAAAAGAATTACATAAAATTAAATATTTAACAAAATTTCGTTTACATTTACAAAACCAATCATGCTTCAAAGAAAACTTCAACAAACATTTAGATATAAAATTTGCCAGAATTTAGGATAAATTTTATAAACTATGCTCAATAAATCATTATATAATATCATTAAAATAAAATATCAATTAACTATAGTTTATAATTATCAAATATAAGATAATGAAATGAAGTTACATAATTAAACAATTTAAATCCATTAATTTGTTAATTATAACATGTTATGAAAATCAATTTACAGCAGATTAGTTATGATGACATAATATTAAAATTATTACTTTTTTTTTTACTAATCATTGATATATTTTTTTACTTATTTATTTGGGTACCCATTTGCGGGTGAAGGCCTCCTCCATTACATATGAAGGGTTGTGGTCTACTACTCCCACGGGGACCAGCCGTGTTGGGAGAGTAAATGTAAGTTTTGCTAATAGTAATTGATTTAGGAGGAGGGACAGGTGGTTGCTACTGTTTGTTTTGAATTTCGTGCAGAGAACCGTGAATTTCGTGCTGATAACTTGTAGAAGAAGCGGGAGAAGAGTCTAGTTCAGTTTCTTTTCATAAAAAATATTTTCTCATATCGACTTTACTCTTCCTAAAAGTTCGATGCGCGTGTGAGGGTGATTGTATGTTTTGTTGTATTGCGATAGAGTTGGTGGCTTCAGGTGATTTAGATGGTTTTCTTTTTTGATATATTAAACTGTCTTTATTCGTACCTAAGTAGAATATTTTGTCGCGTCTTAGCACAGCATTTTACCCTGACTTCTAGCTATGTCCACTTCTCTCTGGAGCTCTTTTCGTGTTTTCAGTACATGCGGTGTAAAATCTTCTTTAATATAATAGTTATATTTATTTATTTATTTAGTTAGTACAGTCTAATCGCTTTTTTGTTTTTAATTTTTTTATTTTAAGGCTTAATTTACAAAAAGTAATTTTAATTGGTCTAGGTTTTTCTCTCTTCCTACCTAGTCTTAAGGCTGATTCTATATCTTGTAAGGTACAATTTGCGTTCAAGTGTTCATTTAAAAATTTAATAATATTATTTTCTAAATTTTCATAACTTTTTTCGTTTTCCTCTAGCCCAAATAAAACTATGTTTTTCATCCTTATTTGTTTTTCTATATTTTCTAGTGCATTTTGTTGGTTATTGATAATTTCCTCCAGCTCTTCATTTTTTGACATAATTTCCTTAAAGGAGACGGTCCATTTCTGGCCCAGTCTATGTGTTACGGCTTGAATGTTTCGCAATGTGTTTCGTGGGTGGTTTTGGGAACCAGAGAACAACCAGACCAAGGGCTGGCTAACCCGATGATCCCAATCAGGAAGTAAATGAAAATAGCTTTAGAACTGGGTAGATAAGGCAAGGATACTCACAAGACTGGAGCACTCCTCGTGGTTATGGTGAAGTCTAAATATTTAGGCTGAAGTTCTCATGTATACACAGATACCACACTGCAGTTCGAATGTATATGGACACGAGCAATTGCACGATAGTCTTACAACTTATTTATTGAGTATTTTAAACGAGCGGTAACGAAAACGTTATATGCGTGTGCGGCCATCTTGCCTTCTTTTTTTTGAGGATAGGTGGCGCACCATTTTGAGTAGTGCGTATATGGGGGAGGCGGGAGGATAGGAAATACTTAGGAAAAGGATATTATATCGGGACTGTTCCGAAGCCACAACATTCCCTCCCACCTGAAATCACCAGGGATTTCACAAGACAACCATCGACCCGGCAACTCTCCAGGTCCCCAGTTGCTCATAGAATATAAATTAATATAAACTAAATAGATATCTGAGCTAAGTTGTGCATTGATAACCTTAACTAAACTACCAAAGAAAATCAAAGTTAGTTAATTTAATTTTAAAATCAGAACTTACAATCTAGCTTAATAAAACATTAAAAATAAGATTCAATCAAGAGGAAGAGGACAGACTTTGACTACTGGTCTTGTAAGTAAGCCTCTTTTAGTCTTTAAGGTCACAACCCGGATAATATTGTCCTTTCTGGGGTGGATTTGGACTACTCGACCTAGGCGCCATTCGTTAGGTGGTAGATTAGGTTCAATGATTGAAACGAGTTGACCAATTTTAGGATGTTTGTGATCATCCTTAAACCACTTAACTTTTTGTTGGAGCGTATGTAAATAATCATTTTGCCAAATACGCCAAAAACTTTGAGAGAGCTTTTGAAGTAACTGCCAGCGTGTTCTAGGATTCATATCTTCAACAGACGGTTCTGGTAGAGCGACTAAAGGACGTCCTATAATAAAATGACCGGCCCTGAGAACATCAACTTCGCCAGGATCAGACGATAACTGACAAATCGGTCTTGAGTTCAGCATTGCTTCAACTTTAGTAAAAACTGTAGTTAGTTCTTCAACCGTCAGGACTTGTGAGCCTACGACCCTCTTGAGATAATATTTAGTAAATTTTATACCACTTTCAAAAATGCCTCCAAAGTGAGGTGCTGAAGGTGGATTTAGTTTCCACGAGATTCCACGAGACGTTAATTGATCAGAAATATCCTGTTTTTTATCTATCAATAATTTAACCATTTCCTCAAGATATCGCTTAGCGCCTACAAAGTTAGTGCCACAATCTGTCACAATATGTTGACATATTCCACGTCGAGATACGAATCTGTCTAGGGCGGCTAGAAACGCTTCTGTAGACAGTTCAGATACGAGTTCTAAATGAACTGCTTTTACAGATAAACAAATGAACAAGCATATGTAAGCCTTACTGACCCGTGCGTTACGTCGTCTGCTTTCTTTTACGAGTATAAGAAAAGGACCGCCAAAGTCGATCCCTACCGGTTGAAAACAGTAACCTTATTGAGATCTACAAGGTGGCAGGTTGCCCATAGATGGCTGATAGGCTACAGGTTTAACTCGACAGCAAATCACACACTTTGTTAAAATAGAACGAATAAGATTCCTAATTCCTAAAATCCAGAACTTGCGAACAATTAGTGATTGTAACGTGCGAGGTCCACAGTGCAAATACCGTTTATGATAATAGTTAATAATTAATTGAGATAAAATAGATTGTTTAGGTAACAAATAGGGATGTTTTGTGTGCTCAGGTAAGTTGAAATTAGTAAGTCGTCCACCCACTCGCATGAGTCCTAGGTTATCAATAAACGGAGACAACTTTTGTAAGTATTTAGGTAGAGGCTTCTGCGATTTTAATTGAGACATCTCTTGATTGAAGCTGTCCCATTGGACATATTTAATAAGGCTAAGCAGAGAGCACTTTACCTCATTCGTAGTTAAGTGACCTTTCTCTCGTTGGCTTTGTTCTTTGCGCTAATTAGAAATGAAGCAAAGGACCCATGTCAATACTCGCTGTAGTCGCGATAAGGATGAATACCGATTTAATAACACCTTCATAATATCTTTATCAGATTCCCGAGATTGAACAATCAGAGTGCGTGTTCTCAACTCTGGTAACTCATCCTGGGGCTTACACCGACTTTGAGCTGGCCAGTGACCTGGACCACTAAGCATCCAATCTGGTCCTGACCACCATCGCTTACAATTGACGAATTCTGCACACGAGAGACCTCGGCTAGGAAAGTCAGCAGGATTGTCCTGAGTCGAGACATGCCTCCAGGTAGAAGGTTCAAATGCGTCAGTTATTTTAACTACTCTATGCGCAACAAAAGGTTTCAATTTGTATGGCTCGGTATTGATCCAAGCTAATACAGTTGAGCTATCAGTGTAGGCAACAATATGAGATATATTTATTTTCGAAATAAGTAAAGTTTGCATGTGTTTGAGAGTACGTGATAACAAGAGCGCACCGCACAACTCCAAACGATTAACTGTTAGAGGCTTAATCGGAGCCACTTTAGATTTAGAAATCAAAAGAGAAAGTTGTTTTTGATCATCGATACTTGATCGGAGATAGACACAGCACCCATATGCTTTGGTTGATCCATCGCAAAACCCAATCAGCTGGTGTCTAGCTGCTAAGTCAATCACGGTTTTACGAGGGATTTTTATCGATTTTATATTAGACAGGTCAGACACAAATGAAACCCAATCGTCACACAGATTGGCGGAAATGATTTCATTCCAAGACAACCCAATACGCCATAAGTTTTGAAGAATTAGTTTGGCTAAAAGAATAAAAGGTGAAAGCCAACCCAACGGATCATAGATACGAGCTACGTGGGACAGGACTGAACGTTTCGTAAACTCCGCATTCACAGGAGAGACGGAGTAAGTGAAATAGTCTTCCGCAGGATCCCATTGAACTCCCAAAACCTTAAGCGTTATTGAACTATCATCAGAAAATGTCTTCGGACACTGACAATGTTCCATGGGTAACGATCGAAGAAATAAAGGGCTGTTACTGCTCCACTTACGCAAATCTAGCTGAGCATAATTAAGGAGATTGATTAAATCTTCTTTAAGCTGAGAGGCTGCTTCGACTGAGGAAGCACCTGTAGTAATATCGTCCATATAAGTATGATGCCGAAGAGCTTCAGCAGCATGAGGAAACTGATCACCGTGATCTGTAGCTAACTGATGTAATGTTCGTATCGCTAAGTACGGCGAGCTTTTGACTCCGTACTCCATAGTACGTGTTGCCACACTTGATCCTCAGGCCTTATCAAGATTTCTCTGTACATCTTAGATATGTCACATGTAAACACTATATTATGGACCCGAAATCCAGTAATAATGTCAACCAAATCAGCCTGTAACTTCGGTCCCGTGTAAACAATATCATTTAAAGATAGTCCATTTGTCGTCTTGTGACTCGCATTGAATACAACGCGAAGTTTAGTCGTTATGCTTTCTGGACGAATCACACAATGGTGAGGAATGAAATATCTACCAGGTGTAATATCCTTTCCCACTGGTTGCATATGGTTAAGCTGCTCATAATCACGCATAAAATCGTTATAGAGTGATTTAAGTTCTGGTTGTCGGCAAAGTATTTTCTCAAAATTTATAAACTGCGATAAAGAACTATTATATGAGCTTCCCATATAGACAGACGACTGCTTCAATAAGATAGGGACTACATATTGACCGTCCGATTCCCTATAAGTTTGAGTGGAATACAGGCGTTCGACCTCCTCATCTTCTGAAGCAGGTATATGTTGATTAGGCGGTTCCTCGACTTCCCAAAATCGTTTCATCATCGTCTCCAATGAATTGGTTGAAGTAATTAACGAAGTGCCAATCGATTTTACCGGACTCTCCACATTGGTGGGTCCTGAGAGAACCCAACCAAAGATGCTATGTAAAGCAGCAGGATAGCCGGGCTCTGGGTGAATGACACGGCCGTCATAGATGTGATGAAATACTTCAGCACCTAGCAATAAATCAACATCAGACGGTTTGTCAAAGTCACGGTCCGCTAATACTAAGTGTTTATAACAGTCTCGAACCGCTAGAGGAATATCGGTGGTTGGCATTTTAGAAGTAATGCTATCGATGACTATAGGATTAATATCAAATTGCGGGTCATTCGAATCACACGTGCGTATAGAGCATTGAGTCACTCCCTTGACTTGACACACAGATTGTTGTCCAAGTCCAGCCACAGTTGTGGTGCATCGACGCAATTGAAAACCAAGTCTCTTTGCGCATTCGATAGTGATGAAGCAGTCCTGAGCGCTGCTATCGATGAGCGCTATAACTTGATGGAACGTGCCACTAGAGTCCTGCACACGCACCATACACGTCCCAAGCAGCACCACGCACGGGCCACGAGCCTCTCCCACGAACGCACTCGTGTTAGTGTGGGCGCTACTCGAACCGGTGGTCACCGCGGTCGGTGATCGAACTTGGTTGTCGATGTGTACCAGAGTGTGATGATTACCACTACATATAAAACATCTCATTTTTGAGACGCATTTATCAAGAGAATGTATAAACAGTTAATGCATAAATTATTTTGTTTGACAATATTTATTCTAGCACTTGTGTCCAAAGATTGAAACGTGGGGCACTTATAGATACTGTGCGCTGCGCCACAATAATAGCACTCTAGTGAAGCCAGCTGCTTCGAACTAGTAGGCTTAGACTGGGTAGTGAGCACGGAACGTTTCAGGTTCGGTGCCCGCGGTGAAACATTCTTGATCTGTTTACCGCCTACAAATTGAGAAGATCGCGCCCTAATGTCAACATTAGCATTTATTTCTAAAACTTTTACATAGTTTTGAAGAAACTGCATAAGACTTTGAAAAGAAGGAATTTCCGATTTATTTTCAGATTCGAAGCGGTGGCGCGTATCTGAGTCCAGTGCGCGAAACGCTGCGTTAAATAAAATAAAATCGCCTAAGTCATCTAGCTCTAAGGCCTTAAGGGCATTGACTGACTCACAAAGAATATTAGTATATGTTTGTAAATCATTGAAATTAGGAGTTTTTAAATAAGGATAGTTATTTATTTGATCTAAATACGTCACTGCTAAAATGCGCTTATTTTGATAACGCTTAATAAGTTCATTGAATACAAGCTCATAATTATCGGAAGTTAATTTTACCTTCTTTGCGATCCCTAAAGCGGATCCCGATAAACAAGAAATGTGATAGTGAAATTTAGTAATATTCGCGATTGATTTATTATTATGAATTAAGGTTACGAAAGTGTCGTAAAATGTTTGCCAATTCTCAATTTTTCCGTTGAACTTCAGAAGCTCAATTCTCTTTATACTATGTTGTGGCAGTCTAGCTATCTTTTCCGCGTCGGGCGTAAAGGTGTTAGTTAACGTCAGCGGACGTTGGGCTGCTGCCTCGTTTGCGCTCCGGTAGGGACATCTCCGCGGCAAAACTTTGGACTTCATAGTACATATCATCAAATGCAGACAACGCTTGCATATCTATTTTTTCTTTAGAAAACAGTGCCAGTTTTAGCGATAAAATTTTTCCCGTATGCAACACATATTCATCACGAATGTTCTCAATTTTAAGAAACCTAGATTTAAATTGGCTAACTTTAGATGAACTGGAGTCTTCCCGTATTTGAGTGGATAAATCGAAAAGAGTTTGAATAGAACGGAAAACATGCTCTCGCTGTGACGTATAAAGTTTAAGTTTCATTTCTTCTTGCGACATGATTATAAAATAACAGCGAAAATTAAATATGAATGTTAAGTATAATTATTAACGACAGATATTTAAAACAATATTTAAGTTTGTCAAAACTAAATTAACATTCAAATACTGAATTTAATATTAACGTTTTTTTACTGTTTGAATTAGATAACAATTAACAAACGACCCAACATTCAAAGGTATACCAGTATTTATACTTAAGTGCTATTATTCCAAGACCAAATGAATCATTTCCATAAACTGATTTAGTAATTTTTTCCAACAATAATTATAAAATACCCTCAGATTGTAAAAATTTTCAAAGCGTAAGACTATCAATGCGCATTCGAAATAAACTTAGCAATTATAACGCAACCAAATAAGATAAGTCTGCAAAGTCTGAGCAATACGAAACACTTCACGAGCATTCAAGTCTAGCAGGATTATAATTGAAATGAATTAGTTACTTTCAATTATAAGAAAAATAGATTAAATATCAAAGTTTTCCTTCGAAATTGAACTTGATATTATCTTAATAAGGAGCAGACTGTATAAAAATAGAAATCCATAGGTATCCGGCTCGAAGGACCAGAAATTATGTTACGGCTTGAATGTTTCGCAATGTGTGTTCGTGGGTGGTTTTGGGAACCAGAGAACAACTACACCAAGGACTGGCTAACCCGATGATTCCAATCAGGAAGTAAATGAAAATAGCTTTAGCACAGGGTAGATAAGGCAAGGATACTCACAAGACTGGAGCACTCCTCGTGGTTATGGTGAAGTCTAAATATTTAGGCTGAAGTTCTCATGTATACACGCGATACAAGAGAATACTTCGAAGCGAAATAACGGCGAACTAAAGTGATCAGAGGTACAACTGTGTTTTATTATTAGTGTGATTTTAAGTTGTAATTAGTGTTGTGTAATTAAAGTGTCAATTTTGGTAATTCGCTCGGCAGTTTTTAATTATCTCGAACCCCACGCTCGTAACAATATCCTTATAAAATTCAAACAAATGACGATGAAACAGGTCAATGTAATTGAAATGTTAATTTTCGAAAATGTTGGCAGTCAATCCAATTTTTATATGTAAATAGGTGAATAAAACTTCTGTATATTCGGAACCTTTGTATAATTTATAAGGGATAAACCACTCTTGTGGAGTAATGAATGTAATGATGCTGTCAATGTAAGAGGGTTTGGGAAAGCGAGATCTTTATGTCATTATCCCTGCTAGTGGACGTAAAGAGGGCCGTAAGGGCAATTTATAACTTAAATTGTAAAGAGTCGCTTAGAAAATTGTTTAAAGAAATAAATATATAAAATTTATCCTCGCAATATATTTAATAACATGATGTAATGTACGACCATGTGCACAAAAACGTGAATAGCTTTGATACGAACAATGAATTCATACTTAAAATACTAGAAACAAATACAAGCTTGTAATGCTAGAATTACTAGACTCTACGATATACAGATAGACTAGACGATATTTAGTACTAAAATTATATGTGGAGCCATGAATACGCTTTTACAAAATAATTCTAAAAAATGAAAATATCGATCGTTTAAGAATTTCACTACCTAAACAAAAACTGTATAAAAAGGGTATCTAAATTATATAGTATTAAGGAATATTGAATTGAAATAACCTCTGGGTATGAGGTGATTGCTACTGAGCTGGTACCATAATTCATAAAAATAATGCAATAATATTATTATAATATTTGATATATAAATAATACCGCTGGTTTTCTTCCTGGTTCTTACTAGCACAAAGGTATTTTACAAACCGATGGAAAATAAAATTTATTGTCAATAAGTATTATGCGATAATCTGTATTCAACAATTATATCAATTAATGTTTTCAAACTTCATATGTAACAGGAATTTTCGTACCTATCTAATTTATATAATTCCTATTTGGATCTTCTTTGTCTATCATTGATAGCATGCTAGTGCCGATGCCGTTAAGAAACATTCTTTTTCTATTCCTCTTATTCTTATTTAAAAAAAAGTTACTTACACACTACGATTCTCTCCTGTATCGTGGAGGCAGTATAAATTGCCAACGGGGGCCAGTGGATTCTAAGTTGCCAGCGTCAAGCAGTGGATTTACATAACTTTTTCTTCCTCGCACGAGTTCCTTGTGGAATCGATTACCATCAGCGATTTTTCCGGACCGATACGACTAAGGGACCTTCAAGAAAAGAGCCTACTCCTTTTTAAAAGGCCGGCAACGCATCTGCAATTCCCCTGGTGTTGCGGTTGTTCATGGGCAGCGGTAGTCACTTACCATCAGGTGAGCCGCATGCTCGTTTGCCCCCTCTCCTATAAAAAAAATAACTGATGAAAAACTGTAACGCCTGGTAACGCAGTGGCTAACTGTTAGATTGTTTCCGTGCGGGTCGTTGATTTGATTCCCGCACGGCTAATTTGTTCAACGCCGTGGTACCAGAGAAGCTCCTTCGGTGGGGGTAAGGTTTTTGACTAAAAATAGGATTAAAATAACTTACCTTCAATTTAATGAAAATGAAAAGCTTAATAAACTCAGATTTGTCCTGGCCACATTTTTCTAAAAGCGTCACAAGCTGCTTAGCAGCGACGCATAAGAAAATCCCGTATTCAATTTCGCATTAGAAGTACGTAATTCACTTTTTCTCTGAGCGTGTCCTTTATGGGCTTCCTTTGTGAGCTCTTTGTACGTCTTATAATAACAAGGTACATAATCCGTTATATTACTAAGAGAAAGGTGAGTGCGGTTTTGTTCACACAAAAGGTGCGCCGACATTACTGTGTGAAAAATGATTGTACCTAGTGTTCCTGCATTATTTATCTCATTGTGAACAACATCCTTATAGAGTACAAAACATGCAAGCTGGAAGATTTTTTGTATAAAACATATCATCAAGTCGTCATGCGACTTCATAGCTCACACGTACATAGCTTATACGTGGTAGAGCCATGCTGCAGCTATATTAGTAGTATAGTTGTAGCACGAATGGGTCGGCTCGATCGGGGAAGGACCACGCTCTCACAGAATACCAGCGTAACATAGCAGCTAAAACTGCTGTGTTTCGTATGGTGAGTGTAGAGAACCGGAGACCTTTTTACTGGAAAAGAGGCATTCCATCTTAGTCCTCACTGGTGACAACGCATCTGCATTTTGATTCGCAAACGAGGATAGATGTAGATGTCTATGTGCCACAGCAACCACTTACCATCAGGTGGACTGTGTGCTCGTTTGTCACCCTTACTATAAAAAAAACATGACTGTGAATACCGCCGCTCTGCTTTAATGTGGTAAAGACACGCTACAACTATAGGTATTATGGTTGCAGCACGAATGATTCTGCTCGATCGGGGAAGGCTTAAGCTCTCCCAGAATACCAGTGTAAATTAGTGGCTTCATGTTGCTAAGTTTGGTATGGTGAGTGTAGAGAACCGAATACCCCTTTTACAGGTAACGAGGATTTCTCTATTGGTCCAAGACCGCATCGGCATTTTGATTCTTTATCGAGGAGAGGTGTAGGTGTCAATGAGCAATTAATATTATTTCACGAGCTAGAAATAGAAATGTTTTTGGGGAGAAATTAACATATAAATGCTAATTAAATTAAATATTGCACAAAAGTAAAATAATTTTAAATTGCTGTTTGTTTGTTCCATAGGAGAACGAAAATGTTGAATCGAAAAAAACAGGTTTTCTACCTGACGAGAAGATGTGTCATGTGAAAACTGTACAAAAAGGGTTATTATAATATCAAGGAATACATGAATGAAAATAACCCCTGGGAATAGGGTGAGCGCCACCATGCTGGTTCTATGAAAAATCATTTAAAAATTGTATAAACAAAATTATTATTAAGTGAAATTATGTTTAAAAAAAAGTCCCGCTGGGTTTCTTGCTGGTTCTTCCCAGGACTGACGTATTTTCCGAACCAGTGGTAAATAAAAAATGACTTTCAATAAGTATTATGTAATAATCAATATGGAATAAAAAATTATTCTATTCTATTCTATTCTATTACCTATCATCATCATCATCATTACAGCCCTTCACAAGTCCACTGCTGAACATAGGGCTCCCCCAAGGAATGCCACAAAGCACGGTCCTAAGCCACCTGCATCCATCGACTTCATGCACATCTCACCAGGTCGTCACTCCATCTAGTGGGAGGACGCCCAACACTTCGCCTGCCGGTACGAGGCTGCCACTCGAGAACCTTTTTTCCCCATCGGTTGTCGGTTCTTCGAGCTATATGGCCGCCCCATTTCCACTTCAGCTTACTAATCCGTTGGGCTATGTCGGTCACTCTGGTTCTACTGCGGATATCCTCATTTCTGAGTTTATCACGCAGAGAAACTCCGAGCATAGCCCTCTCCATAGCTCGCTGAGCGACCTTGAGCTTCCTCATCCGGCCAGCAGTGAAGCACCACGTTTCAGTTCCATATGTCATCACTGACAACACGCACTGGTTGTACAATTTCGTTTTAAGGTTTTGAGGTATGTCTGACGAGAAGATGTGTCGTAGTTTCCCGAACGCTGTCCAGCCGAGTTGAATCCGTCAATTGACCTCTCGGTCGAAGTTGGACTTACCTAGTCGGACTATTTGTCCCAGGTTCCCAACAACTACCGGCATAAGTGTGACATGGACATTACACATGATCTTTGTTTTGTCCATGTTCATTTTAAGACCTATCCGTTGGGAGGCACTATTGAGGTCATTGAGCATAGTGCTTAGGCCCTCCAGCGATGATGCCATAATGACTATATCGTCATAGACCATATCGTTGTTCTATACTTGGATAAGCATCGCAGCCCTACTGTGCAAACATTTCAGCACTTTGCTATACTGTCAGTAAAGTACTCAATTTGGCACCGGTGAAGGGTCTGTAGCACCGCCCAAATTTCAACAGAGTTAAAGGCTTTTTCATAGTTTACATACGCAAGAGAAAATGGTATTATTATGGTTCGGTCTAATATACGACTTGCCGAGGTGCCGATACACCAGAGACTACATACATACCGTAGGTAGTCTCTGGTGTTAAAGCCATTTTGGAAACCGGCTTGTTCAGGAGGCTAAAAGTCGTCGAGTTTGCGTGCGTGACGAATCGTAACGACTCTCGAACACAGCACGTAGACGCGGCTCGGAAAGGAAATCAGTCTGTAGTTTTTCAAGATAACGTTGTCGCCTTTCTTAAAGAACAAAACCCTTATGGCGGAATGTTTGCCATAGTTGTTGGCAACCAAAGTATTATTAGATAATAATTATTTAATAGGAATAATTATTTTATTTATTGAAAATTAATTAGTCGTATAGTGATGGCGTAAGAGCTCACTAACCCATACCATTTCGTGAGTATCATAAGAGGAGGCAGAGTGAAATTGGAGAAAGAAATGCAGCAGCATCTTATGAACTCAAGGCTTGGCAACTGTGGCAAATATACCCTCTGTGAGGCAACCAATTGGGATTCCCTATGTTCAAAAGTGGACTTGTGTTGGGCTGTAATGAATGAGGTAGTTGGTGTAGAGGCAAATCACGTGTCGTATTAACGTCGGTGGTGTGTATTTCTTAGTGTAGTGGTGTTGGGAGTGGTGATGCTGGAATTAGTGGTGACGGGGATAGTGCACGCAATGGGGGCTAATAATCTTAAAGTAAAGTAAAGTAAAGTTTTCTGTTACACAATGTCACTTAATTGAGAAATTAGTTTTAAATAATAATAGCCTATCATTAAAAGAATCAGGCATTACTTTGCGGAAATCCATTAAATAATAGATTTCCACAAAGTAACGCCTGATTCTATTAATGGATTTCCGCAAAGTAACGCCTGATTCTATTACACGCAATTGAGGGAGGGCGGGAGGTGCTCTTCATACTAGGTAAGACACATGATTTTATTTTATAACGCGGATATTTGCGAAGTAAATTTTTCTAAAAGCTTTTAAATAGTCTATCAGTTTCTCGAGTGTTATATTAATACACAACACAATGCGTCAGTGATTTGATCTTTAATTTTTTGTACTATAAACTTTATTTATTTTTTGCTTATAGTTATACCTATTTATAGTTTATTTTCTTTATTTTTAATCTAAATGATATGAAATATAACTAATAATACAGAAGGAAACATTAACCTTTAAATGTTTCTTAGAAATTATCTTCTCCGCTATTAAATCTGTCAAAAAATATACCTCACTGTAAAGTGGCGCCCCCTGGTGGCAGAAAAAGTCATTGAGGGAGGGTGGGAGGTGCTCTTTAAACTAGGTATGACACAATATATTTACATTAAGCGGATATAGGCAAAGTAATTTTTACTAACTTTAATAAATGATTTTTAATGAAGTCTGGTTATGTTTATAGAAATCATAATATAATTTTGTTTTATTCTATGTAGATCATAAATAATACTTATTGATAATCATTGTTATGTTTAAATTACCACTGGTTCGGAAAAAAAACCTTGTCCTGGGAAAAACCAGCAAGAAACCCAGCGGGATATTTAAAAAAAGAAAAGATTACAATGATATAATATATTACAATTAACAACCCAAAACAAATTAAAAATGTCCTGGTAGCGATCATCACATTATTTATTATTTATCCCAGGGTTTATTATCCTCCATAAATTCCTTAATATTATAATAACCGTTTTTATAGAATCTATGTCTAATAAAGTTTTGAACTTGGCGGAGGACAAATTTTTTATATAAAAATAAAAATGACAGAATGAATTACTGACTGTGGAGTGGAGTAACTGGTACTACTAGCTTGTATCTGTTCTTAATACATACAGAGTAAATATCACTTATTGTTTAAAACTACTTTTTTAAAGAATATGGGTGACAAATGAGTACACAGTCCACCTGATGGTAAGTGGACGCTGTGGATTAAAGACATCTACATTTATCCTCAATTACGAATCAAAATGCAGATGCGTTGTCACCCCTGAGGACTGTGATAGAATGCCCCGTTTCGAGTAAAAAGGGTATCTTGTTCTCTACACTCACCATACAAAACACAGCAGCATTAAGCTGCTATTTTACGTTGGTATTCACTTATATTTTGGTTAGTTGCAAAACAAATATAATTTCAGTATCAATCACTTGTCCCCATAGCAAAATACCATACGATATTATTCTATGGAGTTAACTAAAATAAACTAGTCGCTAGACTAGTTTATTTTAGTTAAGCGTATTCTGTAAAAAGATTAAAAATCATACCAGCTATGGTATGATTTTTAATCTTTTTACAGAATACGCTTTACAGGACTAAGTCTGCTTGCTAATTTAGATATATGATAGGTTTTTATATAATTTAAGCTTGCGGTTTTCGTCACTTGCTGAAACTTCATCTTCGTTTGTAATTACCATATACATACTTGTTTCACTTTTATTTTAATTTATTCACTATAAAATGGACCGATTTTGTCTTACAGCCTCATTAGATATATTATGCATCATTATAGAGTAATATAAGTAAATTACGGTACATAATTAATACTTATAAGTCTAATTTACTAATATTACTTGAAAATAGGGTAATTCCTTAAATAAGGGTATAATTAAGTTATTACTTACTTATACCCTAATTTACTTATATTACTCTGATGAAGCCAAAAGGTCGGTCTTATATTAAATAAAGAAAAATATAAGTGAAACAAGTACATGTGTCAATCCAAAACACAAAAAAAAAATCCCTGATTTACTTCGAAATCACCTACATGAATTGATAGAGAATTATTTTCAGATTTTAGATATATTGAAGGGAAGGTATACTCTAGAAATAAAAAGGCATTCAGAGGAAACGACCCTCGATCTATTTAAATTTGAATCTATCTGAAGTAAAACTATACGTTCGGCAACTTCACTATCACTACAGCATATCACAGGTCCATTGCGGAACATTGACCTCCCCCATACAATATCACAACGTAAGATCCTATGCCATCTCTATCCATAGACAACTTGCATGATTGCAACTTGCATTCACAAGTCATTACACTGTTTAATAGGGTTTCCAACATAATATTATTTACTTAAATTTTTAAACAATTTTTACTTTTTTTCGATTTATGTATACGTGGTAGAGCCATGCTGCAGCTATATTAGTAGTATAGTTGTAGCACGAATGGGTCGGCTCGACCGGGGAAGGACCACGTTCTCACAGAATACCAGCGTAAAATAGCAGCTTAACACTGATGTGTTTCGTATGGTTAGTGTAGAGAACCGGAGACCCTTTTTACTGGAAAAGAGGCATTCCATCTTAGTCCTTACGGGTAACAACGCATCTGCATTTTGATTCGCAAACGAGGATAATAATAAGTAAAAATAATCTAAAAATAATTTTATTTAACGTAACCGTACTCTAGAATACAATATAGAGTACTTTAGAGTACAGTTGGCAACCCTTACTGATAATGAAGTAATAATATTGGGGATTTTGGCGGCAACTTGACCGGCGTCGGGTTGCTGCTCCTGTATTATAGTTTAAATAATAGTTTGAAGTGGATTTTGATACGTAAAAGTGGTGCAATTTTATGTATTAACTGTCTACGTATGTGAACTATTAGTGGAAACAGTGAAACAAGTGCTCTGATAGTGATGGATTCTCAAGATAAGCTGTTTGTCTGCATAGGCGCCTTTAGATACCATCGCCAACTGTCGGCTGTCTGCTGGCTCAAGTTGCCGTCAAAATCTTCCAAGGACTGCACAATGTGACGCACCAACATATTGTGAAGCAGTAAACTATGAAGGATAATTATACATTTGGGGAAATTATAATAACCCGAATAAAAATACTCAAGACTTGGCCTAAAGGTCTTGATACCAGGCCATAAGCTCGAAAAAAAGTAATAATATTAAAAAAATAAGTGAAATTAAAAATAGAAATAAATTTAAAATATAGAAAGTTTGGAAAAGCCGAAAGAGCACGCCTTTAGCTTTCATTTAATTTTGATGAAAAAAGTAAATTGTATTCCTGACTTTTAAAATATATTATTTACGTGTTTTAAATTTAGCGCTCTTTTATTTTATCAGGTAGTGTCACCTGCAGGGAAAAAAAATAATAATGTTTACCAAAATTAATCGATTACACAAAATTATAAAATCTATTTAGGCTGTATGGTACATTTGTCCTTTGTCGATTATTGGCTAAAAATATGAAAGCGCCTTTAAATTTTTAATAGCAATAAAACTTATAAAAGTTGAAAATAATCTTATTAACAAACTACGCGTGCTAGACTATTGATATATATAAAGTAATTCTGAAGCTAATAAAAAAAACCTGGTCTCGATACGTCAAATTTTTCTAGTTATCGTGACCACATACAAAATCAACAGCTGGACGTCGACGTAAAATTTTTTTCAAACCTTTTTTTATATATATACTAGCTATTCATATTATCGTATAAGTACAATGTGGTTGTGATAGAGGCATTTTAAGAACACAAAGTTGCTGGACCTTGACGTGTTGAGGGTAAAGCACTACCTAATAACGCTTCGCGTTATGGGGCATGCAATTGTCTTTCCTTTCAGATATTTATGAGATTATTCATGGACGTATAAATAAGGACGTATAAATTCGTAAAATAATCTAATGGATGTAACGTGGACGTATAAATATGTTTATACGTCCATGTTACGTCCATGAGATTATTTTACGAATTCGAAAAGGATGTAAGGTGAGGTAAATGTGTGTAGGTTTATGAGGAGACGTAGGTATTGAAATTGATAAACATAGATTAAGATTTTAGCTAACGCTATTAACACAAACCTAAATAGGGCAGGTTATTAAAAATTACAACATATTAAATGGTCAATTTTACAATAGATAAGCTAAGAAAATATGACCAAAAATATAAGTTTATTTTCATCAGTTTCAGACAAATATGAATATTTCACACTTTTATAATGGTTTCACAATCAGTTTGAGCAACTTTACTAGTCGATTATAATTCCTATGATTTTCGATATATTTCTTTTGAGATAAGAAAAATAATAACTGTAAAAATTTTACAGTTATTATTTTTCTTAAATTATATTTAAACAAATATAATTTAAACAAAGAAAATATTTAGGTCATGTGAATTGACACCTTTCCTGCGAAAGACCCAAAAGTGGCGAATAGATGTTTGTAATAATCTCAAATAGCTTATAATAAAAAAGCTTTTAAAAATATATAAGTATACTTATCAAGGAATATCCCGGGTGAACGTTTCATGTATCAGAACGTCTTTGACATTTAAACCTTTCTGCAATACAATCAACTTCCGTTTCATTGCTCAAAGAGGAATAAGGACAGTCGTATGTCTGTGCGAATAATGTTTTATTGGTGACGATAACCTTTGCAAATGTCGTAAAATTGTGAAACCAGTCAGGACAGATAAAAATCGTAGCGATAATCTTATTTCCCTTTATATTATATCGAAAATTTAAAGTAGATATTTCCTTTTTTTCATTCACCTGTCAAAATCCACTGATGAACATATACATCCTATTGCCTTATAGGAAGGATGATTGCTATAGTTGCCATGGTTGGCAGGTGCGTTGCCAAATGCAGAATTATATAGTTTGAACCATTATCAGGAAGATTCTGATGCCCATCTCCAAATGGAAATTTTGTACCACAGTGATAGGAGGGCTCTTTTACTACTTTGGTGTCCGTAGCCACAAGCTTCCATCTACTTTTGTCCTTAAGCTGTGCACCCACTGTTGTTTTACGTTTTGAAATTAAAGAAAGTCAGTATAAATACAGTGGCCTAATGGTTAAGGTATCGAATCGTCAAGCTTAAGTCATGGGTTTGAATCTGCCATTAGGGTATTACTGACATTTTAAGCGTTGTCGGCTCGGTTAAAGGGATTATTAAATAAGTGTTTTTTATAGAATAGGGGTGACAAAAGAGCACATAGTCCAATGGGTGCTGTAGCTCATAACATCTACATTTAACATCGATTAAAAATCAAAATGCAGATACGTTACCACCTCTCAGGGCTAAGATGGAATGCCTCGTGTCTAGTAAAAAGGGTCTCCGGTTCATTACACTCGCCATACCAAACACAGAAGTAATAAGCTGCTATTTGATGCTCGTGTTCTCTGAGAGCGTGGTCCTTCCCCGTTCGAACCAAACGATTTGTGCTACAGCTATAATATAACTGCAGCGTGACTCTACCGCGATTTTAAAACATAATACAAGTCAGGTTATACAATCTGAATTATACTGAATTGTGTAATACAGAATGTCGAAACATTTATTTATAAAAAATAAGAGTGACAAACGAGCACACAGTCCACCTGATGTTAGTGGATGCTGTGGCCCATAGTCAACAACATTCATCCTGATTATAAATGAAATGCAGATGCGTTGTTACCCCTGAGGACTAAGATGGAATGCCTTATTTTCAGTAAAAAGGGTCTCTGGTTACACTCACCATATGAAACAAAAGCATTAAGCTGCTATTTCACGCTGGTGTTCTTTGAGAGCGTGCTACTTCCCCTGTCAAGCCAACCCATTCCTGCTGCAACCATAATATGGTACAACCGTATTCGAAAACTAACCACCAACTAATTTTAAAACGATCTGTTTATTTTTTAAATAAATACTTAATATTTACTTAATAATGTAACGTGATTTGGATTAAAATATAACGTACTTAACTTAACGTATAATTTTCACATATTTACGGCATCGGCCTCAAAATACCCATTAATCAGCACTAAATTGTTAAACAAGTGCATTCTCGACACTGGATACAGGGGTTCGATTGCCACTTCAAGCTTGCCACTTGCTTCTCACAGGCCTATTTTAGGCTGAAAGTTACGTTATAGCGAATACTAGAAGTTTATGAATTTGTTATAAAATTAAAGTATTAGATCCCGGCTGAAATGGATGTGGTTACAATATGTTTTCTCACACTATCTAATGTCTGGAGTATCATAAATTTATTCTTACAAATCTTTATCTTTATGTGTGTATATAATTCTTCTGACTATGCCGTGTGTATGTATCTGAAATCCTAAACTACTGAACCGAATTTGATGAAATTTTGTGTGTGTGATTGTATGTTAGTATATTATAAGTATCTTTGTTGCGTCTGTTAGTGATCGTGTAACTTGAGAGATGAAAAAATTGACAGAATGGGATCAAATTCGCATGTTATAATTGTTTTGTCGAGACGATGGTTTATAAATTGATCCGATAGGTGACTTCTGTAGTCTAGTAATTAACGTCTTTCGTAATGGTCCAATATGTCTCATGTTCACAATTTATGTTGGTTTAGTTCCAAAAAAGAAAGTCACTACAACTATGCCCTATGACACGTGGTAGAATTATTAATAAATTATATATTTTCATTGTAAACAGTCTAGCGTAAATTCGGAGTTAAGCTCATCATGCCACCTACTAGAAAGGGCAGTAGTATAACGTCTGCCGGGTCAGATAGTATACTAAAATATACTTTTGTGAAAAAAAATCTTGCAATTTGGTTGGATTAATGATTTAATCCCTCATTATTTTTATATTACTGACTACATTACCGAGTATAAATTTACCTCGAAGTAGTATTATGAAACAAAAATAGATTATGCACAGACCTAAATGTTTTTTTTTTAATAAGAAATATTAGTGATGCTATTAAAAATTACTAATATTCCCTTTAACCACTTCTGGTAAGCTTAAAATGCTTGTGTCAGAAGTGGTTCACGACAGTAGTCGAATGGCGGATTCGAACCTACGAACTTTCGAGTTTGCGGTCCGCGCCCTGCCATTAGGCTACTGACGCTTCGATTAATGTGGGTGAAGAGAAAATTGTTTTTAATAATATAAGGATGCCCAAAGACACCTATATCAATACTCGGTTAAGAATCAAGATGTAGATGCGTCGTTACCACTGAAAACAGATAGTGTATTATTATTAGTAAAGTGTCTCCGATTCTCTACACTAACCATACATAACATATGAAACCAGTATTACATGCGAAAGCAGAATTAAGCTGTTATTTTACGCTATGGTACAGAACAGATAGTGTCTCATTATTAGTAAAAGCGTCTCCGATTCTCTACACTAACCATACAAAACATACGAAACCAGTACATGTGGAAGAAGTATTAAGCTGCTATTTGACACTATGTTCTGTATGAGCGAAGGCCTTCCCCGGTCAAGCCGACGCCTTCGTGATATAAACATAATATAGTTGCAGCGTGGCTCTACCACGTTGACAACCACGACGATGTTATTATCTTTTAATTTTTCTTGTATTATTAGAGCTTTAAAGAAATCGAGACTAAGAGAGCTTTCTAACTGTTGAATAAACAAAAATATATAACTGGATAAATACCAAAAGAAAAACTAAGCAAATAGTTATATATTAAATATGTTATTTGCTATTTTTTTTAAATAAACATAAATGATTGATATAATATACATATAAAACTAACCCCAGTTAAATTTTATATTTCTAAACATGTATGTATATAGTTGATGAAGTAGATTTCTCCCCTTTCGTGTTTTGATTGACGTAAGTAATATAAAAGATCTCTTTGTTAATAATTCTAAAGTGTTTTAGTTAAAATATAATTTAATCAAATTCAATGTCGAAGGAAATTAAATTATATATTCTGTTTCTTTTTCAATAAAAGATTGGTTGAATGTAATTTTTCTGAAAGCTTCGGCTGAAGGATTATTAACGTTATCGTTATCATTACAACCGTTCGAAAGTCCACTGCTGAACTTAGCCCTTCCACATATATTGCCATAGGGATATTTCCCATAATTGCCTATATTGGCAAGGGTGTGCACAACCGATTGTTGTTTTAATTATTTGAACTCTTAATAGGAAAATGCTGCTGAACAATCTTCTATGTCAGTTATCTGTGTCGCCTCTTACGATCATGGAATGATAAGGAGTAGTTTACGTCTATATACCCATGATGCGATAGGCTACGAGTGAAGCAAGTAAGAGCGTTATGTTTTCTATGAAAATGTTGCGCGAGAAGAACGAAACGACAATGCTATGATTACAATTTTTCTTGCTTTTGTCTTCAGCCCCTAGTCAGTACACAGAGGGACCTCAGATTTTCGATATGCCTTGTCTTAATGTGATCAAAATCATTAATTATTAAATCGTTAGAAATTACTCTCCAAATAACCCTAATTTAATTACTGATTGGTCTACCGTAGCTTCTCATAAAATAGTAACGTTTAGGTAATATCTATAATATATAAATATAATATAATATAGCTTAATATCAATATCAAGATCTGTTGGGGCACATCAAATTCTATCTGATTATACGATCTGCCGACGACATACACAATTCGTATGTGTAGTCATTTATCATGAAGCCTACGGCATTTTAGCATCACATCACTCACGGATAGTATATTTATTTTATTTCATCATTTCTTTATCCATTACAACCTATTAAAGTCCACTGCCAAACACATTTTATACGTGGTAGAGCCATGCGGAAGCTATATTGGTAGTATAATTGTAGCACGAATGCGTCGGCTCGATCGGGGAAGGACCGCGCTCTCACAGAATACCAGCATAAAATAGCAGCTTAACACTGCTGTGTTTCGTATGGTGAGTGTAGAGAACCGGAGACCTTTTTTACTGGAAAATAGGCATTCCATATTAGTCCTCACGGGTGACAACGCATCTGAATTTTGATTTTTTATTAAGGATAGATGTAGATGTCTATGGGTCACAGCAACCACTTACCATCAGGTGGACTGTGTGCTCGTTTATCATCCTATCCTATAAAAAAACACAAGCCTCTGCTTAGATTGCCTCATTAGGAGGATATTTGCCATAGTTACCACGCTCGGCAGGTGGTTTGGTAACCGCAGTTTTTTATTTTCTAGTTATTTTAGGAAGACACTGTCTATCATTTGGTTTGCTTCCCTCTGTCGTCTCTTACGACATCCATGGCACAATATGGGGTTTGTGGATATTCTCACACTGCCTCTTTGATTGAAATGATTTTTTTTATTAAATAGGTTATACTTCCAGAGTGGTCACACATAGATTTGAATAATTTGCACCCCTAAGGATAGCAAATAAATAACGTCTTTTTCAAGCAATTTGAAGTCGGTTTTTACTTTTTCTTAAAAGTTACAATTACTTTTATTTCAGTGCCACTGATAAAGCTTACACCGAACCTTTTTTTAATCACTTAAAAAGTACAGTTTACAGTGTTGCCTTAATTAAAGGTTGCCACGGCCAGCACAAAGAGTATTTTTGGAAACAAATTAAAAATTTAATTTTGCTTACACTTAACTGCTTTTAATTCGTGCTTATTTTATCTTATTCAGGGGTGAAATCGCATCTGTATTTTGATTTTTAATTGAGGATAGATCTAGGTATCTATGAGCCACAGCATCCACTCGTCATCATCTGGACTGCGTGCTCGTTTATTATTCTTACTTCCATAAACAATTAAGGTAATAATTATTCTTCGATTATCGTCGCAAGTGTTCCTCATCCAATAAAAGTCCATTACTTACTTACTTATTACCACTGAACATAGGTATCCCTCATAGATTGCCTCCTAAGAGGGATTTCGCCATGGTTGACACGCTTCGCAGGTGGGTTAGCAATTACAGTTATTTATGATTTTGCGTGGTTATTAGGAACATTTTTTATAGGATAGGGTGACAAACGAGCACACAGTGCTCCTAATGGTAGGTGGGTGCTGTGACCCATAGACATCTACATTTATCCTCAATAAAGAATCAAATTGCAGATGCGTCGTCACCCGTGAGGACTAATATGGACTGCCTCTTTTCCTGTAAAATGGGTCTCAGGTTCTCTACAATCACCATACGAAATACAGCATTTCATATGGTTTTTTTGTTTGGTTGTTTTGTTTTGTATGGTTTTGGTGGTTTGGTTTTGTATGGTTAATTGGCATTGGCCATTTTACGCGAGTATTCTGTGAGAACATGCTGCTGCCTATCACCTGTTTCAGTATCTATCGATATCCGTATTCCGTAACATTAGTATTTTATCGAAAATCGTAATCACTCACTATAGCGCATCCCTGATTTACAAGTTATAAAGTAGTTTGGTGCTAAGGTAATAGAATCTATCAATCCATTTAGTCCCGTGAGTGTACGTAAGAAATTTCAGGAAGCTCTTATGGCTTATGTGGGACCGGGTTCAAAACTCGGGTCGGGATAAATATCAGTTTTTGGATTTTGCTGTCAAGAAATCCGGAGTAGCAGCCCGCAACCTAGCCTAGCAACCCGGAGTGAGAAAGTTGGCGGTGTTCCACCTTCACGTTCCACCGTTGGAAAACACGTAAAGCCGTAGGTCCCGCGATTGATCTTTCTTCGGTCGTGCGGATTTTCGTCCTATAGCACTATGAAACTCGTGCACTATAATCATTTCCTGCTTAGATGGCTAGACTCCGTCAGGAATGATCGCCGTAACTAAAATTTGATCTGAAGACCGGCAACGGGGTGCAGCGTGGACGGGCACGCCTGAGCTATCGTAAGAGATCGCACGATCGCTCACACTATATTCTGCCTACAACACTTTTATGGTCTCCATGGGCTTTACCAGCCTGCGTGCGCAATGTTCAAGCGTGGCGATTAGGACAATTTCTCCCTATCTCTTTCATCAGAAATCTTGGTCTGTCCGGGATAATCTTCGGAAAGGCTGAACCGATAGTGATAAAACTTTACGACCATATAAAAATCAACGCCAGGAGGGATCTAGGCCATATTTTATCCGAGAAACTTGATTTTTTTTGCATAAACGAAAAATTTATAAAATGAATGGTCTTTGATTATCTTAAATCTAAATAACGCTACATTAACAGATCATCCTATCCAGTCGAAGCCGTGGCGGGTCGCTAATTAAATAGAGACTTCTCGCTAATTAAATAGAATTGACTTGCTTGAGTGTCAACGCTCCTTTGGGAGAGAAACATAGCGTGACGCGGTGAGCCATCATTATCGTTGTTGATCGACAATAATGCCGATTTGTTTACTAATCTCTGAGGTGTTAAAATAACTGCGTGGTTCGTGTAATAGTTCAAGCTATGTTTTCGAGGCGGACCCACCGTTAAAAGTCCATTTTTGTTTATTATCTACTTTAGTGCTGCTTCTAACGTGACCGTGTTCCTTTACATAATTTAAATCATCTTCAAAGTCAATTGCCTACACTTGTTTAATAATTAAATGAAGAGCATATTGTTTTTTATTCGGTGATAAAACTGTCGCGCGGTGGCGTCGGGTTATGTTACTTTGTGGCGCGTGCTCGTATTATCAAGATATGAAACGCGACGCGACACCCAGCTTATTGTTTTAATTACCTTAATGATAGAGCTATTGTCGCTAAATATTTGCTTTATGAATGAAAGGGTATTTGATTGGCTGCGGGCACGCTAGGCTTCTTTTCTTCAGTTGATGTAGCTGTGGTACGATCTTAAATTCAGCAATCAGTTCTAACCCTTGGCACCACAGAGAATGATTAGTCTTTATCGTTGTCATATCTTGTCAGCACAATCTCTATTATATCGCAAACCTTAGTAAAATATTTTTTCTTTTTTCATACAAACTGCAAAACGCTTTGTTACTTATTTTTTTTATCATTTTACACATTGACTAGAACAGATTTATCAATGCATTCTAATTTTATTAAGATTTCATTATTTGGTTAGATTTTTATATCATTTTTAGACCGTTTATCATAATAAATTGTTTTCTTTTTTTATGCGTAATACTAATAAATAAACATTACCATTTTGAAAAACGAATTGTTTCTTTTGTGAGCCACGTTTTTGTAACAAGTTTTGCCTTTATAATGACAGGTGATTGTGCCAGCCCAGTGGACCGTAAACTTTTGTTATAGATTGTCGTGATAGTCCAGTTTAATTTGAAAGGAAAAATCGTCAGATAACGGTTTCCACTACAAGGTGAATGTTTTAATGATTCGAAATCTTGAAACTCAAGTGGTGTATTGACGATGTGAATTAGTAAGGTTTTTATAAGTTTGGGTTAGTTTCTAGACAATTTTAGGATATTTATTCCAGCTCTTTGCAATAATTACTACTCAATACACCACTTGAGTTAGCGTATAAGTTTTTATAGTTCTATTAGGTTACTGAAAATCATTAAATCGCCTATATCAATCTTAACCTATCGTGTAAATGCTGTGGAGCTGTTGCGGTTGGCAGTGTCTTCGACTTTATTTCTTAGCGGTCTCATGGATAAAAAGGAAGCTACCTTGGTACCATAATATGAGACGGTGATCAGGTGATTTTATTCTGTGGACAGTATATCCATAGGTTGATGGTTCATATCTGGCTCGAACGACCAACAAATGTAGGGCGTAATACCCAAACTTGATGGTAGTAGATAGAAGATAATATAAAGTTGCTATGGCATGATAATTGATATGATCTTGATATAAATGCTTGTAATGCATTGATCGATAAGTTTTGCGCATAAACATGCTATATTAGTAAAAGTGCCAAGTTAGCAAAATGAAATACCTATTATAGTTAACTATGAAATATATACGTTTCATCGTACAGTTTATTATTTCTTTGAAGCCGGTTTTACTTTTTATTAAAAGATTATTTTTTTACCCTTTTGAGTGGACTAAGGATTATCAAACGCTCAATATAACTGCAAAAATGTCGTCTTAATATTTATATTGAATACTCCCTCCCTCTCTTTTAACACTCTTAGATGTAAAAATATTTCTCCATATTTATATGGGGCAAACCCTGAAGTATCACCTCAATTTAATAATAATAATTTATAAAAAGAAAAATTAAATTAATAAATAAAATGAAGCCATTAAAATCAGTTTACAATTGCTTTGTCAATTGTAAACTGATTTTAATGGCTTAATCGCGTAACATGCATAAAAAAGAGAAAGAAAAAAGAACACACAGTCGAATTGAGATCCTCCTTTTATGAAGTCGGTTGAAAACTCTTTACGTTGATCTATTTATAATATGACCTATAAAATCATATGTCTCCTTATAATTTCTTAGTAGGCCTGGAGTGCTGCGGTGCGGTACCGGTACCGCGACAAATGCTACGACAAACAGGACGCCTCGCGAACCGAGCGCAGTTTGCAGGCGCGGGCTCTGTATTCCTTTGTAGTCAAAGGAACTGGTCGCATAGCGGGAGCGGTGCCACGAGGTCCCGAGGCATGCCTTTAACGGAGTTGTAGTTTTTTTTTTTAAATTTTAGGTACGTTTTTAATCTTTATATATAAAAATTACGTGACACATTGTTTGTCCGCGATGAACTCCTAAACTATTGAACTGATTTCATAGAAGTTTTGTACACTGTGTGCAGTTTGGTCCAACTTAAGAGATGGGATAGTTTTTACCCTCAATATTTTTTATTACGATTTAATGATTTTTATAGGACAAAGGGTCGTCCGAGAGGGCAGAACAACGTCTGCCTGGCCAGCTAGTAAATAAATATAAGTTTCTATAAATATTAACATTAAATAAACTTCAATTAATGATTTCTTATATTTACGCGAATACTACACATTGAATAAAACTACTTTATACGGATTTCATCGCGTTTAATTTACGTAATTTTAATTCGGGTTCCAGCACCCACGAAACCACTCTAGTCACCCGTGACTATAAGCTTATAACTAATAATAACCAGTAAAATTTAAAAAAGTAATTTGAAGGATTGTCTCCGCTTTTCGTACAACAAAATAAAAAAAAAATACTAATTTTAGGAATTTGGTGTGTAACTGTATGCATCTTGTTTGTTGTAATGCTTAAGAAAAAACCTTAACATTAGCTATTGTAGCAGAAAATTTAAATACCCAATTTGTACCCTTCGTATCTTTCTTCGAAATAAGCTTCATTCCATATTCGCCTTGTTTTTGTATTATCGAAAAATTATGCGCAATTTATCTACTTTACGGTGAAAATATATAACGCTAAAATAATATGTAAAATAATTTCGATATCGACATTAACATTTTCTATAACTTTTTTCACAGCTTAAAGGTTCAAGTTAGCTAAATAAACAAAGAAAATGGTGAGTTATGTAAAACCATGTGGTTTTCTAATACATAATTAAGTATGTACAAAATATTATTGCAAATTCAAATCGCTATATCGTATATGGGTAAAGACTGCAGAAGAATGTTTTTCAACAGTCAGATATTTATCCAACGTTTAAATCCGTAAGCAAAACGAAAATGGTTACAATTGGATCTTTGAAAGGGCATAGCCCTGGTGTTTTTCGTTAGTTTAGTTATTATTTTTTATTTTAGTTAGTTATTATTCTAGTTATCACAGCATCCCTTCTTTAAGTGAAAGTCTTGATTCTCATTTCTCAGATACTCTGAAAAACTTTAATGTTGTTCATATAAATGCCCAGAGTATTCCCGCACATTATTCTGACATGTTGTCCTCATTTTATAACGAAAATATACATGCGATATTAGTTTCTGAATCTTGGCTAAAACCATGTTTGCCTTCAATAACTCTCTCTCTCTTCCCGGACTCCACTTGATTCGCAACGATCGCCTTAGGCGCGCTGGCGGTGGCGTGGCGATTTATTTAAAATCACACATTCCTTAGACAGTTTTAAATACTTCGCAGCCATTGTCTAGGGCCGGCTCTGAACACCTATTCATCGAAATATTGTTTGGACATTTAAAGCTTCTTCTCGATGTCTATTACAGTCCAAATGTTACAATTGATTATTTTTCATCATTTGAAATTCTTTTAGAACATTACTCCTCGCTTTATAATCACACTATTGTCATGGGAGATTTCAATACTTGTCTTCTCAAAAATGATGCTAGAGCATCCCGTCTCAAATCTCTCGTTAATGGCATTAACTTACATACTCTCCCAGTTTCTGCGACTCATGCTTTTCCGAATTGTATGCCTTCTCTTCTTGATTTAATACTTGTTTCTTCCATTGACCACGTTGCAAAGCATGGCCAATGCAATGCCTCCGCTTTTTCTTACCATGATCTACTTTACCTGTGCTATAAATTAAAACCTCCTAAAGCTAAGCGAAGGATCCTTCTCCGGCGCAATTTTGGTAGAATGGATCTGGATAAGTTACGAGAAGATACTGCTAAGGTTGACTGGTCAGTAGTTGCCAATGCTGGTTCGGTTGATGAGCAGATATCTATTTTTAACAGCATACTTACACAATTGTATGACATCCACGCTACAATTCGTCCAGTCCGAATGAAGCATCTTCCTGCCCCGTGGCTTACTGCCGACATAAAAAAAACTCCAAGAAAAAAGAACACAGCGAAAACTAAATATCGTATGAATCCTAATGATTCCAACCGAGAGAAATATAACAGGACACGAAATCGCTGCAATATGGTGTGTAGAGACAGTCAACGACGCCATATCTATAAATCTGTTGTTGAGGAAGATAACTCAACTAAAGTCTGAAACTTTCTCAAATCTTTAGGGGTTGGAAAAGCAAAGCGTTATGTAGAATCTCTTAATTTGAATTTAAATAAGCTTAATGCTCATTTCCTCTCTAGCGCCACTATAGACAATGCTACGAAGAAAAATACACTTGCTCAACTTTCTGCTATATCAACTCCCAATTTATCCTGTTTTGTCTTTAGCCAAGTTACTATCAGTGATGTTAAGAAGAATATATTAGCCATTACTTCCAACGCAGTTGGTTCTGACGGCATTAGTCGTAAGATGATTATCCCATTACTAGATCTTTTAGCTCCTATCCTTACACTTATTTTAAATCGTTCCCTTGACACCAGTGTTTTTCTTTCATCCTGGAAAGACGGCCTAGTAACTCCACTCCCTAAAAAATCTAATCCGTCATATGAGGATTACCGTCCTATATCCATCGTTTCCTTTCTCTTTAAAGTACTCGAGCGCCTAATATACCAACAGCTGAGCAATTTCCTGTCCAATCATAACCTTTTGAATTCATTTCAATCTGGTTTCCGTCCCGGTCATAGTACAACTACGGCTCTGGTTAGAATCACTGATGATATTCGCCTAGGCATGGATAATCAGCAGGTTACAGTATTGACATTGCTTGACTTTAGTAATGCCTTCAATACTGTAGACTTTGATCTTTTACTCGCTGTCCTAAGTTCTCTTAACATATCTCCTGAAGTAATTGGTTGGTTTCATAGTTACTTGCAAGGGCGCCGGAAACGTGTACAAATTCAAGACACGTTTTCTGATTGGTCTGCTGTCAAAGCTGGCGTCCCACAAGGTGGCGTGTTGTCTCCTCTATTGTTCTCTACTTTCATCAATTCGATCTGTTCCCACATTATTTCTCTTTACCACCTATATGCAGACGATTTACAAATCTACTCTCAATGTAAGATTGCGGATCTCCCCAATACAATTAGGTTAATTAATGAAGATCTTATTCGTATTTCGCATTGGTGTAATTCATTTGAGCTTAAAATTAATCCATTGAAGACTCCAGCCATTATTATTGGGAGTTCGAAATTAATCTCTCGGTTAACTTTGTCGCTGCTCCCGCCAGTCATATTCGAAGGGACACTTATCCCATACAGTGACAAAGTTAAGAATTTAGGTATTATGTTCGATCAGACTTTGTCTTGGGGACCGCAAGTGAGTGAAGTAAGTCGAAGAATGTTTGCCGCAGTTGGTTCACTTCGAAGATTACGCATGTTCTCCCCATTCCCACTAAAGTTGCGCTGGCTCAGTCTCTTCTTTTACCGATCCTTGACTACGCGGACACTTGTTATCTTGACTTAACAGTCGAGAAACTTAATAAACTTGAGCGACTTCAAAATTATTGCATAAGGTTTATATTTAGGTTACGAAAGTATGACCACATATCCGAATTTCGCCATAAGCTCAAGTGGTTACCGATTCGCCTTCGCAGGAATACTCACATTCTTCAACTTCTTTACTGCTTCTTATTTGAAAGAGCGATTTATACCTATATTTAAGTAGTTTACACTCTTTACCTCTACGATCTCAAAATAATCTCCTTCTAAGTACTCCTAGACATTCCTCTTCCTTCTATTCTAATTCTTTTACGGTTACCGCTATACGACTATGAAATTCTCTCCCCTTACATATTAAAGAAACTAAATCTCTTCCTATAATTAAAAATAAATTAAATCTTTATTACCTTTTCTCTTAAGTTTCTACCTGTTCTCATTCACTTTTTTTCATCTTTTTTACCCTTTAATATAATATGTTCGTCTATTTATCTTTCTATATTATATTCTGTACACTCCTTTCGCTATCTTTTAAAAATAGTATCCTCTGCCCTAAGGCTGCCTGGAAGAGATCGTTGTTTTAGCGATAAGGCCGCCTGTTGTACCAATGTCCCTTTAAATATATATATTTTGTTATATGTTCCTTGGTGTAAAATAAAGTATATTTTACTTTTACTTTACTTTATTACTTTTTTCCCATGTTATTACCCTATAGTGTTCCGGGTGTTTCATAAAATTCGTCTAAGCTAAGTGAAATGCATTAAAAATCTTGCGATACATACTGGTATATTATTCTTGCGATTCGTACTGGTTTATACGTGATAGATACTGGTTTATAGTTGTAGCACAAATGGGTCGGCTCGACCGGGGAAGGACATCGCTCTCACAGAATACCAGCGTAAAATGGCAGATTCATACTGATGTGTTTTGTATGGTGAGTGTAGAGAACCGGAGACCCTTTTTTACTGGAAACAGGCATTTCATCTTAGTCCTCATGGGTGACGACGCATCTGCATTTTGATTCTTTATTGAGGATAAATGTAGATGTCTATGGGTCACAGCAACCACTTACCATCAGGTGGACTGTGCGCTCGTTTGTCACCCTATATTATAAAAAAAATTAACCTATGACCTGCAAATATAATCAGGTTGACGTTGGGAAGCGATGTCATAGCTGAAATGGATTGGGAATTTCAATCGCCTGCAATTATCCTAATTATTATGTGAAACTAGCTGGTCCCCGCGACTTCGCCCGCGTGGTATTTATTACGATTGGATTTTATGGGTTTTAATTTATTTTTGCGCGGAACCCTAATTATTATTCTGAAATAAAAGCAGCCTAAGTTACTCCTCATAACATTAGCTATCTGCCAGTGACAGTCCCGTCAAAATCGGTCCAGCCGTTTCGGAGATTCATCATCATCATTACGGCCCTTCACAAGTGCACTTCTGAACATAGGCCTCCACCAAGGAATGTCACAAAACACGGTCCTGTGCCACATGCATTAATCGACTTCCTGCATGTCTTACTAGGCCGCCACTCGAAAACCTTCTTTCCCCATGGGTTGTCGGTTCTTCGAGCTATATGGCCGGCCCATTGCCACTTCAGCTTACTAATCCGTTGGGCTATGTCGGTCACTGGTTCTACAGCGGATATCCTCATCTCTAAGTTTATCACGCAGAGAAACTCCGAGCATATCCCTCTCCATAGCTCGCTGAACAACCTTGAGCTTCCTCATCTGGCCAGCAGTGAAGGACCACGTCTCAGTTCCATAGGTCATCACTAGAATAACACGCACTGGTTGTACAGTCTCGTTTTCAAGTTATGAGATATACCTGACGAGAAGATGTGCCGTAATTTCCCGGACGCTGCCCAGCCGAGTTGAATCCGCCGAGTAACCTCTTGGTCAAAGTTGGACTTACCTAGTCAGACTATTTGTTGCAGATAAACATACTCGTCAACAACTTCGAGCTTAGTGCTCCCAACAGCTACCGGCATAGGTGTAACATGGATGTTATACATGATCTTTGTTTTGTCCATGTTCAACGACCTATCCGTTGGGAGGCACTATTGAGGTCGTTGAGCATAGTGCTTAGGTCCTCCAGCGATTCTACCATAAAGGCTATATCGTCGGCAAATCGAATGTGAGTGATGTACGCGCCGTTGATGTTAATATCGTATCCTTTCCAGTCCAGAAGCTTGAAAACGTCTTCCAATGCAGCGCTGAAGAGTTTCGGGGATATAACGTCACTCTGTCTTACACCTCTCTGCAGTTGGATAGGTTTCGTAATCTGGTTCTGTACTCGGATAGCCATCGTAGCTCTACTGCACAAACACTTCAGCACTTCGTTATACCGACAGTCAACTTGGCACCGCTGAAGGGACTGCAGCCCCGCCCAAATTTCGACGGAAAATAAATCCGACACCTCCTTGGGACAGATGGTCGCCCTCCCGGTGATACAACGAATTGCCGGATTCGAGGATTACCATGCAATCCCACGCTCTTAGGACCTCAGATAATCCTATAATATTCCAGCGCAACTTGTCTATCTCTACTTCCAGCTTCAGGATCTTCTCGTCAGTCCTCAGGGTGCGTGCGTTATAAGTTTTCAGGTCAAGTCGTAGTAAGCCAAGCCTCCACCGGAGATTCTTAGCACCCCCTGCCCCGCCGCTACCATGGTCGCCACCGTAGTCAGGAATAGCGGGGCCGCCGGGGACTAGGGGCCGTCTGTTTGTTGCTCTAATCATTGGGGGGTATATTGCCATAGTTGCTACGCTTGGCGAGCGGGTTGGTAACGGCAGTTTTTTTATTGTGGTTTTGCTGTTATCAGAAAGATACTGCTGCCGATCTTCTGTCTCCGTTTCCCCCTGTCGCCTCTTACGACACCCACGGGCCACTACACGAGTTTCGGAGATTAACCGGAACAAACAGACAGATAGACAGACAAATATAAAAAAAGTGTTTTGGTTATAAGTACCATATATACTTTCATACGTATTCACTAAAAAGCTGTTATTTTGACATTAGAAAAAGACATACATATAAATGGCGCATTGAACGGTTAACAGACTAATGAAAAGGGAATAGCAAAGGAATTAAAAAAAAACTTCCTGCATGTCTTACCAGGTCGTCACTCCATCTAGTGGGAGTTTTATGATTATGAAGACAAAAACTGGCATGTGGTTTGATTTATGTATTATTTATTAAAGATTTACTTACATGAATACACAAGCAGATTTAATTTCCATTTTCTGTCTAAAAGTCCTTTTAAGCTGATATCGTCTTGTCACCAAATTTGCTTGACGGTAAGCAATATTGCTAACCATTCAAATAGTTGCTTTTTTCAACCGACTTCAAAAAGGAGAAAGTTCTCAATTCGACTGTATCTTTTTAAGTGTCTCCTGAGAACTTTTCTGTAGGAGAACTGATTTTGATGATTTTTTTAAATTTGAATGTTGATACTTCTCATGTGGTCCCATAGAAATTTGATCAAGATCTGACTTGTAGTTTTTGAGTCATCCTTAATAATATGCATTCAATTGACTTCGACTGAAATGATAATATTCTCATTTTATTTGTATTAAAGTCGGTTGAACAAAATTTTTAATTTTACCACTTGTCTAGTTGAAATTTAAAAGAGCCAGTGTAACGAGTTGCTACTCATTTTATCTAGTACTCAGAGATCACAAAGCACCTGTGTGACCTTCTTTGTTCGAAATTGATAGCAGAGCTGAAGAAGCTACAAAAGCTACTTACCTTTCAAGTGGACTTTTATCACGTTTGTCACTCTTATATTATTTAAAAAGTTATTTTCTTTGTGTGAGAGAAGTGTCTTCAACTTAGTTGGAAACAGCCTACCTGCATTTTCTTGTTATAGGAGCTTAGAATTTTTATTTAATGTAAACGAATTCAGTATCTTAAATTACGCTACACATATAATAAATCTGTAGAAAAGTTTGTGTTTGTAATTTTAATATTTCCTGGAAAAAACAAGTACAGGGGACGAAATAAAGGATACTGAAACCAAATAAGTGGTTTTTATGATATTTTTGTCTGTGTAGTCACAAAAAAAAAACTAAACAACTACTGGATAGATTTACATAAAATTTTGTAAACGGTTTTTATTCTCTCTCTCTCTCTCTTTAAGTATTAATCGAAATGTAGTGTTAGCGAAGAATACCTACATAATAAAAGAATAATAAGAATAATAAAGTCAAAGAATAATTCTTTGACCAAACATTGTCCTAGCAAAAAAACATCATTTTTCATTTCATTGGAGTTTTAGAGTTTATTCCTTAAGAATCGTTTCATATTATTTAAATCATCTTTCATAATGAACACAACCAAGGAGTGGAATATCCTGCCGGCGTCTGGTTTCCGAGTGCATATGACCTGAACCTCTTCAAGTTGCGTTTAAACAGACTTCTCCTGGGTAAACTCGCTCCATAGTAGACCTCATCTTTGCTTTTGGCCCAGATGGAGCTCAAGAGTAATCCCATTTTTAATAAAACACAAAATAGATGGGCAGTTAAATCAAACGTTAACAAAAAGTGAAACCTTATGGTTTTCCCCTGCGCAACATGTTAAAAAAAATTAAATCTAGTTGATTATGAATATCCTCTGGAGATTGATGACTCTAATGAAAAATCAATGTCTTGGGAGCCAGAAACATAGAACGATTCGTTGGTGCACTGGTCTGTTTATAGGTGTCTGTCTCATCAACGGTAGTTAATGTGTGAGCCATACACTACTGTCCTAATAGTTAATGCATGTGCAGTGCTAAACAAAATACATATTAAATTCAGATTGATGGAACCATATTTCACCACATCCATAAAAATAATTGTTAATAGCTTCAATGATGATGGCCTAGAAGATACAGGTAATAATAATGTTTAGGATATATTAGATTAGACTATGTTGTCTTTGTAATATTAGAGTGATCTTAAAATTTTATGTTTTTTTATCTCAGGACGAGTGACTGGCACTGGGCGAGTTGCAGAGTGCATACAAAGATGACTCATAAATACTGTTTTTACTTAATTATAAATAGTTATAATAACTATATATGGTATAACAATTGATGCGATGTTTTCACGATCCGTAACTCATGTAACTTCTGATGTTCAGGTATCGTAGTTTAGTTTCCAAAAAAATTATTATAACAGTATTTAATAATGACGTTACTATTCACAAAATGAATAATGTAATATTAGTAATATATTTTTATGTAATATGATTAATGTAATATATTTTATCATATCAATATAAATAAATATATCATCATCTTTATCATTTACTTGCTTTGCCTATTGTACATATTTAAAGACAATCGTTTTTCAGGAGTAAGCTCAACATTAGCTTAACATTTTTTGTTGAAGTTCTACGCGGACGAAGTCAGGGGTAAAAGCTAGTTGTTATACATATTTAAGAAATACTACCCTTATTATCCAAAATATCTTTTTCCACAGCAAGTTTAAAATTATGACATGATTAATTTCTTTTTCTAATTTAAAAATAATATTCAACAAAAATAATCTAAAATTACTTGAATTTAAATAAGGTAAAGTAAACATCGCAAAGATATATCGTTAAAGAGAGAGTTAATTTTCGGCAACATAATATATAGACGATATCTGTTTGAACTATTATTGTAATAACTTATAACTTCAGTAACATGAATGAAGTTAATATTAGTTGGATTAATATGGAATTGCACGGTTGAGTAATTGGAGTTGAAGATTACATCGACAGGGGTTCAGATTATGAGCCTAGCTTTTCGTTACAAAGAAAGTTTCAAAATTAATCTCATAAATACGAATACTATATATATATATATATATATATATATATATATATATATATATATATATAATATAATATAAAAATTACGTGTCACATTGTTTGTCCGCGATGAACTCCTAAACTATTGAACTGATTTCAATGAAAGTTTGCACACTGTGTGCAGTTTGGTCTAACTTAAGAGATAGGATACGTTTTATCCCGATAAGTGACCTTCAATATTTTTTATTGCGAATTTAAGGATTTTTTCATAGGAAGGGTCGTCGGAAAGGGCAGAACAACGTCTGCCTGGTCAGCTAGTATATATATATATATATATATATATATATATATATATATATATATATATATATATATATGTGTGTGTGTGTATTTATATGTGTATATATAAATGTGTATATAAAATGTTTTTCTCAATTCATATTAGTCCAGGGATACAAAAACGGCCCCCACATAACGGGTTCCCGCCTTGTCGTGGTGGTGGTGGTGGGGGAGGGGGGGGAGTGCTTAGTAGCTGTGGTTTGGTTACTCATGGTGAACTTAGAGGAACCCTCATGGCTGGCCCGAGGTGGCCACTCCGAGTGGGCTTGGCCAGCCCACTTCGGATGATGATGGTGAGCTGCGGTGAGAGGGGTGTCCTCTCCTTCTACTGCCACAGTTGAGGTGGGTTCTCGGCGGAAGAAGAGTTTTGGTATGGCGATGTGGCGCTCGCTCTATACTTCGCTACTCAGTGCCGCTGATGCGGTGGTGGTAGGGCCCGCCCCGCAGGGAGAGAGAAGTGTCGGTGTTACAATGCGCCGCTCTCCCTATCCCCCGCTGTCACGGCTTGGTTGGCGGCGGAGTCATAGACCAGAATCGCCGCTGGGTTCAGAATGCTTGTGTTTCCATGTGCTCATTTTTCGTTCTGTTGCGCAGGTGGAGTTAGAGGCCGCGGAGGAAGACGCGCCTTTTGTCTAGTTTAATTTACCTGAGAAGGAGAAGGGTGGGGAGTAGTCCCATCTCGAGGAGGGGCGGCATGTGGCGGCTGGCGCTGGTGGGGCCGAGGATGTGTACGAAAGCGTCCTCGTGGCCATGCCAATATACCGCAAAGGTGAAACACCATGGTGGTATAGTACGTGCGAGTCCGACACAATAGATATTCTTATACCTCCACTACACGGTCAGCCAAGTGGAGTAGCCAAATTTTAAACTTATGTTCAAATATATAAATAATAATATACCGTTACTGCAGTTGAAAATACGAGTAAATAAGGCTTCTACTTTTATTTGAAACTAGCTATTCCCCGTGACTTCGCCCGCGTGTAATTTAGGGTCTTAACTTTTTTTGCGCGGAACCCTAATTCTTTTTCAAAAATAAAAGTAGCCTAAGTTACTCCTTTCAACATCAGCTATCTGCCAGTGAAATTACCGTCAAATTCGGTCCAGCCATTTCGGAGATTAGTTGGAACAAACAAACAGACAGACAGACAAAACATTTAAAAATTGTGTTTTGTTGAATGTGCACGCACGCTTAGTAAAATAGTAGGCGTTAGATATTTATGAATGGCAATAGTTCAAATAATGCGTTACCACGCATTTTGAATTTAAAAGATAAAAACGACATAATGTTTGAGATATTTTTAATTAATTTTTCTTTACCATTTGCCCATATTACTTATTCTGAACCTTCTCTGCAAATTTGTCCAGATATTGCAAATTATCCCTGTATTATAATATATAAATATAAGTAATTTTCTACGCTTAAGCACGTAAGATAATACACAAACTCATTCTTATAGTGAGGTTGTTAGAGGCAACTATGGAAAATATGTGTGTGTGTGTGTGTATGTGTATGTGTGAAATTTATCAAATTTAGGTTTTCATCTTAGCCCACTGAAGTACACTATCTATATCATCTCTCACTAACTTTCCGGTTGGCTGGTAGAAAATGCCATATGGCATTAAGTCCGCCGTTTGTACCTTTAGTACAATAAAGTGTATAAGTAAATAAATCAAATGCCAGAAAAACACAAAAGAAAAATGTTATTGTTCTATACCATCCCGTTACCGTTACGTCTATCCATCCATTTAAGCCCATAAAAGCCCACTGCTGAACATAGGCCTCCACATAGATTGCTCATTAGAGGGGTTTTGCCATAGCTGACCGCTTGGCAAGCGGGTTGCCAACCGCAGTTTTTTATTATTTTAAGTTTTATCGGGAATATCGTGCTGCCTATCATCTGTTTCAATTTCCCTCTGTCGCCTCTTACGACACCCACGGGACGATATGGGGTAGTGGATATTCTTACACCGTCACTAAATTGTCAATATATTATGTTAATAATTATTTTTAAACGCATAAGAGCGTAAAGCTAGGGTCCCACGGCCTGTTTTGTCACAGATCAGACCGCGCCAGGCCGGACAACAGGCCGTGGGAACCATCGCATCCGATGAGGCCTGTGGTGGCCTGTGGGCGCCTGTCCGATCCATCGGGAGTCGGTAAGATCAAAGGCGCGGCGCGGCGCGGCGCGACGGCGCCTGTCGCGGCCTGTACGGGCGCGTCTGCGTCGGTTGCTCGGTTGCAATCGTTCATTTCAACTGCGGTGGCGCTTGCGCGTACATGCTCATGATGGAATGGACGAATGAGCTTATATTCGAGTTTTTAACTCTTTATGAAAATGAACCAGCGCTTTGGGATATTTCGTCGCCTCAACATAAAAACAAGAACGGCTTTTGTTGAATGACGACACCCACCAGCGTCGTTTCCTCTGCTTTCTTTTTGCTTGGTTTATCAAACGTTCACCACTGAATAAAACCACAGCGGCTGCACACGCAGCCATGCGCTCCGTATCACTTCACATGTTGGAATGTCAGTCGACAGGCCGCACCAGGCCGGCACACGCCGTGGGAACGCTCAGTACGGGCCGCGACAGGCCCATACAGGCGGGACAACGCCTGGCGCGGCCTGTCGCCTGACAGGCCGTGGGACCCTAGCTTAAGATAATCAATTCATCCGTACCATTTCGTTTACACCATATAAAATACGCAGACCATTAACGGGGAACAACGAGAAAGGTCGTCACTGCTAGAGTTGCTAATTCATCTACCAAGCGATGCGATTATGGCCTTTGGGAGATGCCCACATCGCATATGCAGTAGTTGATTATTATTTAGATTATATATTGACAAATAAAAGATATACATCCTAATGTTTCTGTTATAGATAGAAAATACAAATTAATGTATGTAATCTTATGAATGCTACTTGAAATTACAGCGAGGTTGTACTTGTTTCAATTCTACCCGCATAACCTCCGCAGCGTTCCTTTTTAGAGCATTGTCAGAATTATACTGTAAATTTGTAGATTCTAGGTTTCATAACAGAGTTTGTGTTTAACGTTTTAATTTAAATAATACTCTTGCCACTTGTAATTTTGTTGTCGTACTAATAATCCTCATTTTTGTTTGCATTTATTTTTTTTGATAGTATTAACAAGAAAATAATTAACTTATTTTGTTCCATTGTATTTCTTTAGATGTTTTATGTTCTGGTTATAAAATGTTTTTTTAATGATGAATCTATCATAGCCGAAGAATTGGATTATTTTCAAAACGTTCACCAAAGTTGAAACCGAGGGTAAACTTTGTAGAACTGGCCTAAATAATTTATGAAAATGCAAATTTTAAGTGTTGTTTTGGGTCATAGTCTTGAAATTAATTATAAATATACAATATACATACATTCACGGTGGAGCCACGCGGCGGCTTTTGCTGTTGCACGTATGGGCCGGCTCGAGCCCACAGAATACCGGCGTGAACTGGAAGCTCTGCTTCTGTGTTTCGTCTGGTGCTTCAGCGTTTCTCCCTGAACGTCAGCAAGTCGAGTGGGCCTAATGGAGTCCCTCCCATTGTGCTGAAGATGAGTGTTCCGGAGTTGACACCGGTTTTAACGCGTCTTTTGCGGTACTCCTACTCCCAAGGCGTAGTCCTGAATTCATTGAAGACAGCTTTGGTCCACCCGAACCCAAAAAAAGGTGACCGCTCAGACCCGTTCAACTACAGGCCTATCGCCATCACCTTCTTGTTATCCAAAATAATGGAATCCATGAACTGCCAGCTCATGCGGTATCTTGAGGATCACCAGCTGATTAGTGACCGGCAGTACGGTTTTCGTCGGAGTCGATCAGCTGGTGATCTTCTGGTCTACCTGACCCATAGATGGGCGGAGGCAGTAGAGTCCAAGGGGGAGGCATTGGCCCTTTGTTTGGGCATAGCGAAGGCCTTCGATCGGGTCTGGCGCAAAGCGCTTCTTTCGAAGCTTCCTTCCTATGGGCTTCCCGAGATATTGTGCAAATGGATCACCAGTTTTCCTTGCTGATCGGAGCATCAAGGTCGTAGTAGACGGTGCATGCTCTGATTTCAAGCCTATCATTGCTGGTGTTCCACAAGGCTGCTTGCTATCACCAATGCTGTTTCTCCTGCATATCAATGATATGTTGCAAACTGTTAACATTCATTGCTATGCGGATGACAGCACTGGTGATGCCTTATATACCGGCCGTGTCAATATTTCTCAGGAAAAGGTCGCCGAGTACCGGGACAAATTTGTGTATTGAAGTCGAGTCTTTGCTGAACAAAGTCTCGGATTGGGGGCGACTAAATCTAGTCCAGTTCAATCCCCAGAAGACACAAGTTTACGCGTTTACCGCTAAAAAGAACCCCTTTGTCGTATCTACTTAGTTTCAAGGCACTCCCTTTGCTGCCTCAGCTAGCATCGGAATTCTCGGCGTGGACATATCGACTAGTGTGCAGTTTCGTGGTCACTTGGAAGGGAAGGCCAAATTAGCTTCTAAAAAACTTGGCGTGCCCAGTAGAGTGAGACAGTATTTCATGCCGGCATATCGCTTGCAACTTTACAAAGCGCAAGTTCGGCCTCACATGGAATACTGTTCTCATCTCTTGGCTGTGGTACCCCAGTGCTAGCTACTTCCACTTGACCGCATCCAGCGCAGAGTGGTTCGAATCGTCAACGACCGAGTTCTTTCTGTTCGGCTCGATTCATTGGCGCTGCGAAGAGATATTGCATCCCTTTGCATTTTCATTTGCATTTACCCCGGAGAGTGCTCTGAGGAATTGTTCGGATTAATACCAGCCGCCAAATTTCACGAATGCACATCGCGACTCAACTCCCGATACCATCCACATAATCTGGATGATTGGCGGTCCACCACTGTGCGATTTACATATGTTTTCTTCCTCGCACAACTTCCTTGTGGAATCGATTACCACCAGCGATTTTTCCGGACCGACACCACTTATGGATCGTCAAGAAAAGAGCCTACTCCTTTTTAAAAGGCTGGCAACGCATCTGCAATTCCCCTGGTTCCCCTGGTGTGCAGTTGTTCATGGGCGGCGGTAGTCACTTACCATCAGGTGAGCCGTATGCTCGTTTTCCACCTCTTCTATAAAAAAACATACCTACTAGGAGGACCCTTTTTCAGTAATTAAAATACCTAGTATTATGGCCAAGGTCTTAGATTCCAATTCTAGCCGGAGGCAAAATTTGTGCAAATAACAAATTGTTGATTTTCAAGTTTGATAGTTCTGTGATTATAACTGTGTGTCTGCCATCGCACTAAAATTGACAAAAAAAGCATCTTCTTAACTATCAACACTGTGTTGAGATAGCTGACGATATTAGATTTTTGTCAAATGATTGATTTATGTGGAGATAATATATAAAATATAATTGTACTAAATTGTGAAAAGGAATTTTGTTCAAAAAGTTTTTTCCGAATGTGCTTTAGCATTTCTTTACGCTACAAACTGTCATTTCGCAATCTGTGTTCGACAGGGCGGTACCATGGGTATTGGTGACACTCTGCTGGTTAAGTTTTAATTGCCTCACTTGCTTCTAATGGGTTTCTGGGCGTTATTATTCTAAGGAACAGGAATATCATCGCTGCAAATAATGTCTATCTATTAGCGTAAGCCTTATACTCCTTGGGTAAAGCGATTGTTTTGATTTAGTCGTGTGAGCAGTGCGCAGAAGGTGACTGACATCACTACTACAGACCGATGAGCTCTATTCCTAATGCCGTCGACCAAATCCCTCGCTCGGCTGCTCTGGACAGTAGGTACTGCTAGCAATACTTCGATCGACGCGTGACGTCATGATGCTATCGACAAACCTGCACACAGATTATACAACGTAAGGTATTTTTAAACATTACGGTCGCCCTAAAGCTAATTGTCTTGCATAAAAACATAAGTAGATAAATTTTTTAGTAAATTAAAATGGAAATAGTCAACGAATCTTGTAATACAATAATATCCAATTATTTTTCATTCACCCGATTTTTTCAATTTCTTTTTTAAACTAAACCTTTCTAACTAGGGCGCGCTGTCCTAGAGGGCGCAGCGACCGCGTGGTAAACGAGCTGTGGTGGCTGAGGGGCGAAACGCACGTTGTAAACATCTTAGTTTGTGTTCAATCCGAATTTGATTCACCGGTACCGTCACCACTAAATTATAATTATATGCTTACTTGTGTTTGTGATTTAGAAGTATAACGTATATTGACATAGACGCGTAAAGTAATCCATCACCAGCCGTGTCATTAAAAAAAAAAAACTTAATATTCTAATAAGTATTATGTGATCAGTATTAAAAGAATCGTATTATATTAATATTAATGGAGCCATATTAAGTCCCCTATTCAGGCCTCCCTCGGAGATTGTAATAAATCACGGTCGCTAACATACGCTTACGAATCCTTTAAGCTAAGTTACTCCTTTTTTACTGCGGAGATTCTCATTCCTAAGCGACTTTAAGTTTTCTCTTACGGCAAGATATTAAATGAGAGTTATTGACATAGCGCAATCGATTTGTTAGCTGAAGTAGCAGTTAGCCGGCTAATTCCAGTTTTAAATCAAGAAGGGAAAGGAAATAGGAAAAAGTGATAGCGAAAATAGTAAATATACATACAATAAGAGATACAGTCCGCTAATGACTGACATCAAGACTGGGACCATTCCTTAGGGACCCGTAATCTTAGTAGTCAAATCTTTCTTTTGAGAGAGGAGAGTTAAGTTCTGAGTCGAACGTCCACTCAGAGGTCATGCCCACCTCGTTGTTCCTGAACTCACCGGTATTGGTCTGTGAATAGAAGGTCAAAAATTGGTTGATACTCGTATCTGCTGAATGGCGCGCGACGAAGAATTTCCTTTCCTTTTCAATTGGTCGACTTACTCTACGGAGTGGCAACCGGTGAAGAAGAAAGGTTCTTTCTCTAGAGTCGCTGCCACTTATCGGCAACTGAAATGTATGTCGGTTTAGGAAATCGTTAAATGAAAGTGGTGCAGGACTATGCTTTGTGACATTATTTGGTGTAAGCCTTTATTGAGTCAGAATCCAGTACCATCTCATTTTTGAAGTCGGTAGAAAATACATAAATTTAGTTTCGACCTGTGAACTTCGTAAGCGGTGACTATTATAAATGTCAGAAAGATTTCATTGTTTCCGGTACATCATGGTATAACGTTTATGTTAGTTGTAAAATACCGGCGACAGTACAAAGGTGCGAAATCTATAGTACCGTGAACGCATTGGCGTTGGCATGGGCCAAGCGTATTGACGCTTGGCCCATGTTTACGAGTAACTATAGACTATTTCGGGCCGGAAATGAAGCAGTCAATATGTACTAGTAATCGCCATAAAGGTTTACACCTGTCGTACGATGTAGTGTTGACAAGCTGTCAACATTTAACACTGTTTTTTTCTCTCTTTATTTGGTTTATCAACAATTGCTAAAACACTAATACATCGTACTATAAAATAATTACTTAAAGGTTAACTCCACACGCATATAACTAATAGAATACTGACTAGAATACATAAACTAAAAACGATAATTGATCATCAACTAATGATTTCCCAAGATCCTAATCCTGGATGCGGCAGGAGCTCTTGGGTGATGAATATAATATATAGATTTAATCGAATTCCCATAATGAAAATCTTGACTTTTAATTGTATCACATATAATTTAAGAACTTAAGAATGTCACAATATTTCTATATTGAAAGATGAAAGCAAAGAACTAATGTGTAACGTTAAATTATAACTCGAACCGTTACGACCGATTGTTCGTCCGTTCAAAATTCAAATTTTTGATAGGCCCGAACTGTTGCTGTCACCTTTGCGTTTCGATTCACTGTAGAACGCAACAAAGAACTTTAAAAAAATTAATAGTAAGACTAAGGCTACATAAACTCGCACCAGTCTGTTTAAACTTTTACGGATAGACTTACAGGATACTCTAGGTGAATTAATTTATTAAATTAATTCTTAAATTAATTCACCTAGAGAGAGAGATTAGAGATTTTATTAAAGTAAATGTTGATTTGGTCGCTGTATCCATTAATAATTTTAAAGATTAGTTCTTCTTAATGGTGGACTAAGTAGTGTAATAGAGCTGCGGGGTAATTACCCGCAGCTCGAAGGTAGAAGAACCTTGCAATGTTTTATTAAACTTGGGCAATTAAATGTGAAAAAAATATTAATTTCCAGGCCACACTGCAAAATTCTAAAATATTATGTTTGAATCTGTTCTTTGTATTTGGTCTGAAGATTTCATCATTTTTCATCTTTATAAGCTTTCTGTTGAACGTAGGCCTCCGTCAAGAAATTTTTTTATAGGATAAGGGTGACAAACGAGAAAAGAGTCCACCTGATGTTAAGTGGTTGCTGTGGCCCATAGACATCTACATCTACTGCTACATTGCTGCTGTGTTTCGTATGGTGAGTGTAGAGAACCGGAGACCCGTTTTACTGGAAATGAGGCATTCCATCTTAGTCCTCACGGGTGACAACGCATCTGCATTTTGATTCGCAAACGAGGATAGATGTAGATCTCTATGGGCCACAGCAACCACTTACCATCAGGTGGACTGTGTGCTCGTTTGTCACACTTATCCTATAAAAGAAACATCTGTCCTCGATAACAAATGTAAATGCAGACACGTTGTCATACGTCAGTATGCTTCATTACCAGTAAAAAGGGTGTCGGGTTCTCTGCACTCACCATACGAAACACAGCAGCGTTAAGCTGCTATTTTACGCTGGTATTCTGTGAGAGCGTGTTCCTTCCCCGGCCGAGCCGACCCATTCGTGTTGCAACTATAATACTAATATTGCTGCAGCATGGCTCTACCACGTAAGAAAGGAATGCCGCAAAACATGTGCCATCTCATCATTATCATCATCATTACAGCCCTTCATAAGTTCACTGCTGAACATAGGCTTCCCCCAAGGAATGCCACAAAGCACGGTCCTGAGCCCCCTTCATCCATCGACTTCCTGCATGTCTTACCAGGTCGTCACTCCATCTCGTGGGGGGTAGCCCTACACTTCACCTACCGGTACGAGGCTGCCACTCAAGAACCTTTCTTCCCCATCGGTTGTCAGTTCTTCGAGCTATATGGCCAGCCCACTGCCACTTCAGCTTACTAATCCGTTGGGCTATGTCGGTTACTCTGATTCTTCTGCGGATATCCTCATTCCTAAGTTTATCACGCAGAGAAACTCTGAGCATAGCCCTCTCCATAGCTCGCTGAGCGACCTTGAGCTTCCTCAAACGGCCAGCTCTGAAGGACCACGTCTCAGATCCGTAAGTCATCACTGGCAACACGCACTGGTTGTACAATTTTGTTTTCAAGTTTTGAGGTATACCTGACGAGAAGATGTGCCGTAATTTTCCGAACGCTGCCCAGCCGAATTGAATCCGTCGATTGACCTCTCGGTCGAAGTTGGACTTACCTAGTCGGACTATTTGTCCCAGGTAAACATACTCGTCAACAACTTCGAGCGTAGTGCTCCCAACAACTACCGGCATAGGTGTGACATGGACATTAAACATAATCTTTGTTTTGTCCATGTTCATTTTAAGACCTATCCGTTGGGAGACACTATTGAGATCATTGAGCATAGTGCTTAGGTCCTCCATCGATTCTGCCATAAGGACTATATCGTCGGCAAATCGAAGGAGAGTGATGTACTCGCCATTAATGTTAATACCGTATCCTTTCCAGTCCAGATGCTTGAAAACGTCTTCCAATACAGCGGTGAAGAGTTTCAGGGATATAACGTCACCCTGTCGTACACCTCTCTGCAATTGGATAGGTTTCGTACTCTGCTTCTGTACTCGGATAGCCATCGTAGCCCTACTTTACAAGCACTTCAGAACTTTGATATACCAACAGGCCACTTGGCACTGCTGAAGGTACTGCAGCACCGCCCAAATTTCGACGGAATCAAAGGCTTCCTCATAGTCCACATACGCCAGGCATAGTGGCAAATTGTACTTCTCGGGCTTCTGTACAACTTGCCGAAGGGTACGTATGTGGTCTATGGTGCTAAAGCCCTTTCGGAAACCGGCTTGTTCGGGAGGCTGGAAGTCGTCAAGTCTGCGTGCGAGACGATCGTAATGACTCTTGAAAACAGCACGTAGACACGGCTCAGAAGGGAAATCGGTGTGTAGTTCTTTAAGAGAGCGTTGTCGCCTTTCTTGAAGAACAAGACCACCGCACTTCTGCTCCACGCCTCTGGAGTAGTGCCACCATGGAGGACGGAATAAAAGAGCTTCTGCAGGACTTCAAGTACCGGTTTTCCACCCGCTTTCAGAAGCTCCGCTGTAATTCCATCCTCGCCTGGGGCCTTGCCGTTTTTAAGATGCTGGAGAGCCATTCTAATCTCGCTCAGACTGACGTCCGGGATATCTTCGGAATAGTGTCGGATAAGACTCGCTCTTGGATCGTTACTCACACTTGCGTCTGGCTCCAACGATGACGTGTACAGCTGTCCAAAGAACCTCTCAATCTCACTCAAAATCTCAGGTACCCCGAAAAGATGCTGCCACATTCAGTCTTCAGCTTTGACAGTTGGCTCTTTCTGGCAGAAAGATCTCTGGCAAAGACTTTGGAGCCCTGGTTCCGCTCGATCGCTTCTTCAATACAAGCTGTATTGAAGTTGCGTAAGTCCAGCCGCATGCACTTGGAGATCTGTCTGCTCAGTTGCCTGTATGCACTCAAATCTATTGAAGAATTTAGCTTCATCTCCCGTCTAACAACCATGAGATTAAGAGTGTGATCGGAGAGTTTTTGTGTTCTTCTGCGGCGGGTCTTGCAGAACTTAGCTCCGACCGCATGGACCGTTTCCACGAGCTTGTCATTCATATCGTCCACTTCATTGCAGTCTTTTAGGCACTGAAAACGGTTTTGTAACTCGAGCTGAAAGGTTTCGGGACTTTGGAACAGAGCACGAGGGGGACGGAGTGTTGACTTCATTAGACGAGACCTCTCCAACTTAATGTTTAGGTTCAGTGTGCCTCGAACCATTCGGTGTTCGCTACCAGTTTTCACCCTCGCGATCACGGAGACATCACTGAACAGTTGTCGTCTGGTCGTCATAATGAAGTCAATCTCATTTTTTGTCGTACCGTCGGGGCTCGACCAGGTCCACTTCCTGTGGGGCCGCTTCTGGAAGAAAGAGTTCATCATAAAGAGTCCCTCTTTCTCCATGAAGTCGGCCAGCTGCTGGCCCCTTGGGTTCAGTTGCCCTATTCCAAATTTCCCCACTTTCAGCTCACCGTTCTCTCTTGTGCCTAGTTTTGCATTGAAGGTTCCCATTAACACCGTATATTGGGTTTTAGAGGAATGCATGGCTCTAGAGATATCCTCATACATTTCCTCTACTTCCTCATCGGGGTGTGCCGAGGTTGGTGCGTAAACCTGTATGACCTTCAGCGAATACCGTTCGGTGATTCTGAGTATAAGGTACGCAACCCTCGTAGACACACTCCCGATCCTTACAACGTTGTTAACGAGAGACCTGTGGACGATGAATCCGACACCTCCTTGGGACAGATGGTCGCCCTCCCGGTGATAGAGCAAGTTGCCGGATTCGAGGATTACCGTGTCCTCCCACTCTCTTCGGACTTCGGATAATCCTATAATATGCCAGCGTAACTTGTCTATCTCTTCTTCCAGCTCCACGATCTTCTCGTCAGTCCTCAGGGTTCGTGCGTTGTACGTTGCCAGGTCGAGTCGTCTAAGGTGGCAACCGAACCTCCACCGGAGTTTCTTAGCACCCCCTGCCACGCCGTTACCATGGTCGCCACCGTAGCCAGGAATAGCGGGGTCGCCAGGGACTGGGGGCCGTCTGTTTGTTGCTCTAATCATTTTGCCATAGCTGCCACGCTTGGCGAGCGGGTTGGCAATCGCAGATTTTTTATTGTAATTTTGGCTATTATCAGGAAGATGCTGCTGCCCATCTCCTGCCTCTTTCCCTTCGTCGCCTTTTACGACACCCCCGGGAAGATATGGGGTAGTCGATATTCTTGACCGCCACTACACGGCACATCTGCCATCTGCGTCCATTAAATTCCTACATATCTTACTGATTTGTCACGTGACTAAGGTTTGAGATATAATATGTTATTCTTATTAAATTTTATGGTATTCTATTAACTTTAATAATTATAGAAAATTTACTTGGCTAACCCTACATAGATCAATTGTTGGTTCTTCGAATTATATGAATTATTTCGTTTTAAACATTTTTATAATTTATTCGGCTAATATTAGGCTAGTTACAACTTTTTGTTTAATTTTCCTAATCGAAATCACTTTCTTCGTGGAACGAAATGTTTTAATGAATAACCTTTCATTGACAGCGAAATGAAGACTAAAGTCGAACCGTTGTTAACTTGTCCTCATTTAGCATGAACTGGATCTAAGGGAGAAAACTACTTTTTTTAACTAAAAAGTTTCGTCACTCTTGTCAGTAAAGTTAGTTTTTGCGCCTTCGCAGAACTCTAGGCTTGAGTCTGGCTTTGTAATTTCTATTTAAATAATCTTCTTTTGGACAGTCTATTGATGGACTTGGATTTGCTGTGATCGCCACGTTTGGTTGGCGGATTAACGATCCCAGGTGTTTAACGCCTTTTAAGCTTCTCTACGTTGCTGATCTAGTTATTTACTGTCTTATACACGAACACCATCCGCCATCTATGCCGTCACTTGCGCTAACTACGGGACGGAATTAGGTGGCTACGAACAAATAATATTTCTTTAATTTTTCTTTCCTTCAAGACGATGTATCTTAATCAATTCAAATTAGAATTAAAATTCAAATAGGTAAAGAATTTTTTCATTTTTATTAGGCTGTAGTTTTTGAGTTATAAGAAAGTAACCATATTACCCTCACGTACTATAGTTAGTTTTTTTTTTAAGTTGTTTTTGAAGTGTTGCTAGTTATCGCCAAGGCTTGTTTGTTATTTTATTTTCTATATTAGTTATAGTATACGAAATTGTGTACTTGTCTCTGTCCTATATATATATCCTCTGTCCTGTCCTGTTTTATAAGGCGGCAAAGCTTAAGGTGACCATATTACCCTCACGTACCTTATTTATTTTTCATGGAAATCTTTTATATAAAATGCATTATATATAAAAGTTAATATTTCTCATTACGTCAAAATTCTCTGTTTATACACATAAACGTCTTTAAGAAAGGGAAATATGTGCGGGAAACGTCGCAGGAAATGTAGGCCACCCACAGAGACGGTCTTGCTGCCAATAGTCGACGTGAGAGCTATAGAATTATGTGAGGAATGTTCTACATCCGAACATCTTGCATTTACAAAATATTTATGAAATGCTGTATTTTATATTACAATTCTAGAATATATTTTGTACTTTATAAATACGGTTTCAAATATAGAATTATTTTTTAGATTTTGCTATATGCAGTAGAGTACGACAGTGGCGTAAAATGGGCTATCAGGCCGCCATTTTTGACTGTGGTGAGTCGACACCACAGTCAAAAATGGCGCTTCAACCACAATGAGATTCGGTCAGCAAATACCATCGTTAGCAATCGCTCTATAGAGCCTAGGAGCTGTCACAGTTGAATCATATTCATTTAGTATCAAATTTTGATTACTACTCGCTCTCATCTGTCTGTTCGTACAAATTTTGCCATCG